>OX382261.1:15015442-16363489 GCA_947507595.1 Pyralis farinalis | reverse complement strand
ACTGCTAAAGCTAAATCTGCGAGAAAAACGAGAATCAAACAAAGGAAAGGCAATATTCAATCAGGGGCAAATTTCATTTTACAAAACGTCATCATACAGCCAAATAACAATCCTTGGAATATTGTTATGTATATATATATTGCAAGAGAAATCAACGAGTTACTGAATGGCATCGCGATTCTCTATACCACCACCCCATGCTGTGAAGTCTGTAAGACACTGTGTATATTCTATAATTATAACCACAAAGAAATTAGCCGCTACCTTTAAGCATAATCAAAATTGAATTCAGAACAACGCGTATTTCAATTATAACTCATTCGGTTAAATTAAGGAAAATCTTGACGACTCCAACAACGTGCGTGGACTGCATCGGAGCGTGAATTCTCTCTAATTGGTTCATGTATTTTATATATACGTAATTACGAATTCCAGTAACGCAAGAAATATGTCTTGATGTAAATGAATATGACAATATGAATATGACAACATGAATATTTAGGTGTGAAGACACAATTATAACTCATTGAAGCAAATTTTAATGATGTTACACTGCAAACGTGTCATCGTTATTTGAATTTCACATAAATGTTACAGTCGCGAAACAGGGACCAAAATGTGATTAGAATTTGAAATACATTTTATCATGAAAACTTTTGTTTATTGTAACTTTTGTTTGTTAAGGAAAGTTTTGTTTAGTTTAATAATGCCACTACATTTCTTAAAAAAAAATGTACATTTGTTTCCCCACCGTTCATTTTTTCTTTGATGACACTGTTTCTGTAATTACGGATAAATTTTAATTGACGAAAAAATAACAGCGCACTGTCACAGAGGAAGAAGTTAAAAAAAACATGTTTCTATTTAAACAAAAGTAGGCACTGTAGGCAGCGAAAGCATGAGCCGTGGCATGCTGACACTTATTATTGACCTTGTTATTCCGGTGATTACCTACATAATAAATTTTTGTTTCATCCACAACATCTTCCCAGCTGCTTAGAATATAGTTTAATCTTTCTCTCTTTTTAAGACGTCCAAACCGTCATCTTTTTCTGAATACAATTAATTATATTATATTATTAAAATTAAATGCAATTATTTCAGTCGATTTTGACATACTTCGCTAAATTTACTTTTCTCCTCCAGTTGGCTTAGTTCGATTCATAATTTCATGGTCACCGTCAATGCTTCAAACACGAGGAAAGATCGTCAGAGTGGGTTCTAGTTGCAGGTAGACTACGAGGTGGTATCTTTCATACACTCTCATTTTCTCAATTGAAATGTCCTCTCTTCTCCCTGCCACATATATGCAAACGATTTAGAGTAATTTCTCAACTTTGAACTCGTAAAATTATTGAGGTATAAATCACAAACTGCGTGCTATCTAAGTTTACTACAATGAACTTCAGATTCCCTTTGTCAACAAAACTAAACACCTCGGATTGATTTCACTGGCTCAAAAGACTTCAAAGTTTTTGCGTTTTTTGAAATAAATGCGATGGTGACCACTTACCATCAGCTGACCCACATGATCATCGTCCCCCCCCCCCCTCTAATATATAAAAAAAAGTTATATACAGTTATATACAGTCTCGACTACATTTGCTTGCATCCAACAACTACTAAACAAGCTAGAAGGGTTGCAAAATCTGACTCTCCATTTTATATTTGATATCCGTAAATACCTACGGCTATGTATCGAGGTTTCGTTTACAGTTGAAGTTGCTCCCTATTTGTGCACATACTGTCACTTCTGCTCAATGTCTCTATTATCATTTTTCACTCCTCCAACAGTCTACATCAAGTTTTTGTCAAGTACAATTTTTAGACTTCCCCTTAGGTAACATGAAATTATTGTTTAATTTGTTCATGGTCCGAACTGCTTCACTTTCGAACAAACTGCCACTGCAAATATTAGAGAGTCTTTTTCTGCGTATACTAGATTTATCTATTTAAAGAAGAGAACTTATCTATCATCTAGCGAAAAATAATATAAATATGATATGTATAATATATTTATGTAAGTAATTCGTTCATAATTTTTAGTCAACTTCATTTATCATTTTTTACTTTTATCAAGGATATTTCTGATATTGAGTTACCCTTACACTACCTTTTGTCTCTCTTTCTATTTCTGCTGCCAGCGTTATTTCATATTTTAGGCTTACTTTCTTCTTCACTATCTTGTTATGTCTTATATATAATTTTCGTATATTTAATTATTTCTTAGAAAATTATTGTCTCCATTTTGAGTTAAAAAATACGGGAACCTAAAGCTTCCACCGTAATTAATTTTGTTTAATAAGGCTTGGTTAAGACGTTGTCACGTCCAAAAGTAGTTTCGTAAAGCGAGGGAGACTTGCCGCCGCACATGTAGATAGTATTTTGCCTATAATAGCCCTTTATGAGCATGTATATATGGTTTGAAAAATTCAAAATTGTATACAGCCGATTTCAACTAAACTACTTTGTGTGCTTCCGCCACCGATTAGTTCATACGAATTCGCGCAGATTGGTACCCATCCACTAGCGTTAGTAGATGTATGCCGTCGCTACCATAACTGTTCCTGTCTACTTCAGCTGCTACGGTCGCCTTTATGATGTCCAGCTGTCTGGAACATGAATTGCATGTACCCGTCAAAGTTAATGGTTGCTCTATATAAGTATATCATTCGTAGCATGTTATGCTGACAACTAACATCTACAGCACCTTAGGATGTCTATATATAAAACCTTATCTTAGCTGGATGTATGCATAAAACTAACCAACGAGGCTATAACAAATGAAAGGAAGGCTACAATAATAGCGAACAAGTAGCCTGAAGTATTTGACAAGTACCCCCAACTTACAGAAGACCAAATAACAACTCAATGAAGACACTAAATGTTATTTCCCGTAAGTGGGTGAGTTTGCAGTGGAAGTTGGTACGTCCATCAACATCAACAAATCTTGTATAGCAAGGATTGATACAATACAATACATTTTATTACACCAAAGGAATAATACATAAGAAAATGACAATAAGAAATTGCGGCGGCCTTATCGCGATGCGATCTGCTCCAGACAACCTTAGGTAGAGAAGAAAAGAAACAAGGTAGAATGGCGCAGAGCATAACTTAAAGGAAATTAAGTAATTATATAAATAGGTATAAATAAATACACAAACATACATTATATATATAACCAATACATATGTTATATATAACCAAGTATGCGTGTATGTGTATCATACACATAATATATCAAATTGATACATACATTGAATAAAATATGCACACATAATGTAAAATAAATGAGACTGAGTGGAAAACCGAGAAAATAATGCCAGTTACGTAATGTTAAGGGAAAGATAATGAAGTTTGACAAGATGTTTGAAGGATCGAAGTGATTGAGCATTCCGAATATCGAAAGGCAAATCCACAGGTGCACTGCTTCAACCGAAAATGAATTGGTGTAGAAATCAATGGAGTGTAATGGCGGTTTAAGACGGATTAGGCGTGCGTTACGCAGGGTACGATCATGCGAATCGCTATGAAAGATCCTTTAAATAGGTTGGGGTGATAGGATCAAAGAGGATAGAGTAAACAAACGAAAGGCTATGCCAGTTGCGACGAAGTCTTATAGGGTGGCTCCTTGAGCTGAAAAAGAAATTCAGAAATATGGTCATACTAGCTGCTGCCCGCGGCTCCGCCCGCGTAGAGTCAAATAACGTAGCCTATGTGTTAATCCAGATCATAATCTATCTACGTGCCAAATTTCATTCAAATCTATTCAGCCGTTTAAGCATGAAAGAGAAACAAACATCCATCCAAACATACAAACTTTCGCATTTATAATATTAGTAGGATTTACGAAGTCCAAATATGAACCGTATGTAAAAGTTTTGAAGGCGCTCAAGCTTATTTAATTGCTCTTCGATGAAGTCTGGGTAACAGTAATCAGCATAGTTGAGGATAGGAAGGAGCAAGGATTGTGCAAGCGCAATTTTAGTGTCCAGTGGTAAAAAATTTCGTAACCTTGTAAGGAAACCAGACGCAGCAAACAATTTCTTACTAACTTCGGCAATCTGCGCTGATATTCTATTGTAACCAAACCGCATTCTAGTTTATCACCCAAAGTTGTTTTAAGAACATTTTAAGGATCCACACAAATTGAATTTACCGAGCATTCAGTGCAGTTACGCGGTACAGAGCAATAATATGGTTTCTTTTTGGTTGCCTGTGCAAAGTCAAAGTGCAAAATGAACAAGCCGTGTAAGTTTCCCATTTGCATGACACTTAATTGCTTTAGTTTTGATGTAGTTACTTTGTGGTTTATATACATAAAGATGAAACGATTTTGTTTCGAATATTTTTTTTCTTTTTTCGTTTAATATCGGCCAGGTGCCTTAGCCGTTTCGCTCCCATGTAGAAAGTTTAACGTCGAAGAACTCACAACTCGTAAAATCTTTTAATATAGCAAAGTGCCTCAACGGGCAATGTACCGCAAGATGTCTGCTTAAGCCTGGTGTATAGATTTGATACCTATGTATAGAAAAAAGACGCTTACATGTAAATGTAATGTACAGTAAACGTTCCCAGAATACGAATAAATTAGGTACCAAATGTGTTTTCTCGTCTCTACTGTTCGGGAAGTATGCTTTTCATTATTTATATAAAGAGTGGAAAATCGCTTTCCTATTCATTGTAGTTACGTGTATATTATAATAAAATAAAAAATTTGGAAAAAAATCCATCCGGTTTGTAACTTGATGGGAAGAATTATACTTTCCTATCCAATTACAATTCGGATGGCATGTTTCTTAATGCTCGTATGATGTTAGTACTGTAATGGTACCAGCAAATCTTATCGGTAATAAGATTGCGCAATATTATTCAAAATTGAAATGGTTAAAAATCCCTTAAGATTGGTGTATGGTCGAACGCAACATGGCTGTACGCACATGTGCAACCCATTATTTTTTTTTTGTCTGTTGGCATGGAGCTCGTCGAGCTTATGCAATCAAATTAGGGTTACCCAAGAGTATAGAACGAACCCACGTAAGATATGTTGATGTTTTGGTGAAATTCAAAATTGATAATGAATACAAGATCGAACCGATCTGTTGGAAATAATTATGACAAATAGATGTTTGAGAATAATTGGATTACAAGTGGTTCGACGCAATCCCTGCCCCTGAGAGAAAGCTCTTAGGTGTTGCGGCCTAGACTTATGTCTGGAGTTTATTCGGGTATTTAGGATAAGATCTAATTTGGTACTAATCACAGTTAATTAGCATGTGTAAATTATGCATTATTCGGTAAATTAAGTTAGTTGTAAGACCTAGTCTGGAGTGGTTAATGTGTACGGAACCTTGCGTCTAAACACAGATCGGCGTGGCGGTTTTACGGGGGTGAAGCGCGCGCGGGGTTTATCGTGGACTATATAGGCAATGGGGATCGTTGAGACGAGACACAATAGCCAATACTGACTGTGAGGCGGAACGTATTTCGGGAATTCTTAAAACCTTTGTACTTTTGTAACTTAAGTAATCAGTATTCGTTTGGGCTATTTGGCTATAAGATTTGTTAACCAATTCTTATAGTTTCTTTAAATTCGCGATAGTTTGTTTTAAAGTGGCTTGTTATTAAGCAGTATTGACACATTTCAAGCACCGTGGTAAACTGACTGTGACAACTGAGCGGAGTTTGAAGTGTATAGAATCAAATACACGATTTAGTACGGATAGGTAAGCCGTGCCTAGATCTTCCCACAGTACACTAGGGCCCCACCTCTCTAACGCGAAATAAAGCGTTCGTGAAGTGTGTACATACATCACGGAATGTCGGGGCGACTACAATCCCGCAGGCTGGTCTAACTTCATAGTTAAGCTAGTTTGAATTGTCATGAGTCTGTGACGATTACATTTTCCGTAATTGGTGGACCGTAGGGCTAGGCTTTCATTGACTCACACGTCTGCCAGTTGTCTACACAAAGTTATATACACATATATATATTTTATAACACAACTATCTATACATAACGTTCTTAGACACACTCGCGTTAGGGCGTTAGGTCACATCCCGGGTCTTGTTTCTTTGAATCCGCGATAGTTTCTGTTAGATAATTAGGATTAGGATTAGAGGATTTACGTTGTAAGGTTCCGTATAGAATCCATTGTCGACTAAGTTATAAATAAGTGCTTGTTTCGCATGAGTTTGAATGCTTATGAATAAGGTTTGTGTATTATAAGGATCTCGCGATTTTGACTATATAACGCTCTCATTTTATTTTATTTGGAAAAAAAAAGGATATATTTATATCAGTAAATGTAACATCATAGTGTGCGGTAAAGATTAATCCGTGTTAGCCCCGTGGTTTGAACATTGATTAATTTTGGTTGGGCGCTCAGTGGTGGGTCAGTCGGGCCTGTAACCAGCCTGAAAGCACGCATATCAGACGGTTATTCACTCGACTGACATGGTAAGGGTACCGTACACTTTACAATAAATGATGAAGTTTCTTTAAAGTACTGTAAGGTTGGAATACCATAAACACGAGAGCATAACTTGCGCGATAACGTCCCGCGTGAATAAGCAAAAGAACGCTATAAGCGTCAATAGACTTTGATTTCCGATAAGCTTGTAATTCGTTCGTATAGCGAGAAAGTAATTAACATGTCTTTAAAATGTTAAGGCAATCCGCCGAGTGTATTCAATTCACTCCAATCCAGTCCCATTAATTGGTAAAACCCGATCAGGGTTTAAGAGCTCTTACACAATCAATAATGCGCACATATAACTTATAATATATAAATTATACCAATGGACTTGGAATATAAGGCTTGGAGCAGTGGCTATTAGTTGCAACAACAAATATTAAATAAAAGTCGTACGCACACAATTTCATGTTTATATAAATACATTGTTTCTTTGCGAAGAAACCAGCTCCAAAGACCTTAGCTGTGTGTTGGAAATCCCGGCCAGGGTAAATAAGCCACGATATAAATACTATAAATCGAACCACACACATGCAAATAAAAGTTCGACTAAGCCCGAGCTTATGGGCGGATTTCCATTATTAACTCGTATATACGACACTAGGCATTAAGACATCGAAATATCTTACATCAATATATATATATATATATATATCAACAAATCGAAGTAGAACTGTTAATTCAACTGTACATAGGCTGGGGAGATAGGGTTTTAGGTAAATACAGAATACATAAGACGATACTAGGTAACATAGGTAGGGTTTGATCACGAAACACATAGGTAGGGCTTAAAACTGAGATTAGGTTAACTAGGTAGGTCTTATATTAGACATACGTAGGGCATAAGACAAATAGGTATGTTATCTAGGTAGGACGTAACATTAAACACATATGTAGATCTTGGAAAAAGTACATAAAGGAAATATAGGTAGGCACATAAGTAGGGAAGTTAGGACATTAGGTAGGGAAGATTTGTAGAGCTTAGCAAGGCAGGAACGTTTAGTTCGTTAGGTAAGATAATAATAACAAAATAGCAATAGATTTAGGTAGGGTTCATCAGTAGCAGTAGGTGTAGTTAAATAGTAGGTAGTGGCAATAATAGTAGGCAGATAGGCTGGACACGCTCCAGTCCATTAAGTTAGGTAGGATCCAATAGGCATATCGGTAAGTAGGCTTAGGCATGCTGCATGCCCATTACATCCACATAGGTAGGGTGGGTCGCGCTGCGGTCCAGTACAGTACCACTTATTTTATGTCCTATGTACCTACTCCTGACAAAATAATGTGGAACATAAACGTTTCTTTATTGGGAAATAACAAACGATACCTACTTATGTTAGTTTATTTTATACCATGTCGGATAGAAAACAAGCATACTGCACGCCTTTTATGGAGCGATGATCATCGATTATGATCGTTCAAAATATAAGGGGTATATTTTTTGACGTCCAGTGGAGTTTATATGTATATACACTACATGGGATGGCAACGGACACATGCAAAATAGCAATGTAAAAAAATTATCATCATTTTCTGTTACTTCGTTTTCTATAAAAGAAACAAAACAAGTTATTTAAATATTTTGTACATATTCACATTCACTATAATTCTTATCAATGTTTAATAATTTGCTGCTTTTTGGTACTGCTTCATAAATTTGATAATGTATAGTGAAAGTGTATACTGCAAGTGTACATAATCATTTGATGCATTTCATCTGTGGAGTCTTTAATGAAAACGTCGTTTCTCGTTTTGATTCAGCTAAAGTAGCTGTGAGATTTAGTTTAGCTCATTAAGTTACTTCAAGAAATTTACCACAGAAATGTTTCCTGCGTAACTTTACGGTATAGTCCTGAAGCTGGAATGAAATGAAATGAAATTGAATAGGTAATCAGAATAATTGTCATATTTCCTTCCAATAGATATGAAAAGTAGTTTTCGAAAATGGTCAATTGCTTTGCTGAAAATACGTAGAAATATATCTTAATACAAGTACATTATTAACCAAGGGAAGAACTCACTTTCTTCCCTTGGTTAACAATGTACTCAACTGCGGTCGTATATACACCTACAAACCTCAGAGATCCATCTCCTTTAGCACGTTCCTTAGTGCTGTGTGTCCTTTTACCAGTTTAAGATCTATATAGTGATTAAATTCAAATTCAAATAATTTATTTTCAGACAACAGTTTTTACAATACAGGTCCCGGTATTAATAGATAAATACCTTAATTTAAAATATGTGTGATATTATTTAACTTTAACTATTTCCACATAGAGTCGGCGACGTGTACCGCATAACGTCAGATAACCGTCCGAAATACAAATCTCTCCGGTCAGAATTTTTCCTTCATGAACATCAGCAGATGATGAATCGTAACCCTTACCACAAAGAAGACTAAAATGTACCTTATAGAAAAATTCCAATCCATCGACCCTCAATATTAAGTTGGTCTTCTTCTTCAGATTTTCGACGAGCTCGGTGGCGCAGTGGTGAAATGCGGTGTTACTCGTATAACACCGCGGTTTCACCAACGCTGCTGGGTTCGTTCACACACAGGACAAATATTTATGTGCATGAATATGTCTGTTTGTCTTGGTCTGAATATGTTTAAGAAAGGTTGGCACATCAAAGCAGCCCATCTGGGGAAGTACCTCCACCTCACAGAAAACTGTAGCCATATAATAATTCTCTGGAGGGTTGTTGTGTTTCTGCGTGTAAATGAGGTTACTAGAAAGCCCCTAAGGAATTCCTGTGTTAGCAGCAGAGGTGGCATCGTGCGGGTGATACTTAATGTATTAAAAGCGTTTATAGGCTGCGGTAACCGCTTTACATCAAGTGGGTCGTATGCCTCCCGACGTTCTATAAAAAATACTCTATAGCTGGTTTGTGCGGTGCCGCAGAACTTGCGGTTGGAGGGATCTACCTCTTTTTTCTTTCCAGTTATAAGAAGCCATGCTCATCACACTGGTCCTGACGTCAACCCGGTTGCAAAGCCTTGCGAGTGGACTAGCGATTACTTCACATCTCCTAGTGAGATGATAATGCGGAACAGATAACTATTACGTAATCACGTCCCGGAATTGACGTGTTTACATTTGAAGTCGGCTCTATCACGGTACGTTGCTCATAGCGACAGTAATTAGTGACACGATTAAACTGCAGACGCATGCATTCTATTCGCAACGATGCATGTTAACCTTAGGGTAGCCTACTTACGGAAACGTTTCTGTTTAGAGATAATATTTTCGTACATAGGCCGCTAATTTTCTCCGATGTCGCTAATATTGAACAGAAACTGATCATCAGCAAAGCTAGCTTACAGACTTCTGATGTCCTTCAGCAGCGTACTAACGTCGATGTCTTCCAGGGTGACAGATAGCAGCTTGTGTAAATTTTTCGCTACGGAAGGAAGCATGTCATCTGGATCGGTCACATTCAAAAAACTGGTGACGTCTTGAACAGCATCTTGCCACATTAAATCTACAGTTTAAACAGTATTCAATAATATAATCCTCCTATTAGTGGTATGGTGGTGGTGATACAGTAATAAGTACTGTATCTATCACTAACAGGAGGAAATATAAATTTCATTTCTCAATTCAAATTAAATAAAAATCATGGGAAATTCATTATCAAAAAATGTAGCCTTTCTCTTCTTTTTCTAGAAAAAGTGATACGTAGCTCAGTTTAATATTTTAAACGTTCTCATCTATTGACCATGAATACTACGACGACTTTTAAATTTATTTTTCTATGTATTTGTAATATTAATTTACCGATTTTCTATTATGTCGTTTTTATTACACCGCCGATGTGGAAATACGAGTGAGTGCTGGGAATAGTGTGAATAGAGCGTTGGGAAAACTTTTTGGCAGTAAAACTTAAGCCAGAATGCACAGCTCGCTATACACAATGCGATGTACCGACGCTTACTTATAGAAGCGAGAGCATGAAAGTAGAATAAACGCGCTCGAAATGCGAGCGTTGCGCAAAATTTGTTACGTAATGCTTGTAGACCGTTCTCGCAACGATGATGCAGAGTTAGTCTGAAAAAGAGCGTCGGTATTAAAATAAGTAGAGGCTTGCTCCGTTGATTCAGACATGTGGAAAGAATGCAAGAGGGAAGAATTACGAAACAGATATACAACCTAAAATTGGAAAGATGTAGGAGCCGAGGAAAGTAAAGACTTACTACTATAATCAAATTGATCGCATTTTATTAAAAGGTTATATTGTAAAAACAAAAAAAAATATTTTTGAAAATAAACTCAAGTTGTTGCTTCTTGATAAATAATGTGAAAGTACTTCATGCTGGAAATGTTGTTTATATGCCACAATACAAAATTGCTATTTAATAATTAAGTAAGTGTAATATATGTTACGTAATGTAAATTAACATACTGCATAGGTACATAAATAACGAATCAGTACGAGTATGTAACAATCAAAAATAAGAAAGAGTGTATAAACTCGCCAGCAAACTGTTACAACAGTTTGGCGAACATAATAGTTTGTACTATGTAACTGTATTGTGTAAATAAATAAAAATAAAAAAAGCAGCCTTAGAGATTGGCGAGCGTGGATGAGAAATGAATGTTAAAGAAGCGAGTGAAGTGGCGGCCCGCCCTTTCTGCCTATCCCGCAAGGGATTTGGCGTGAAGTATATAGATAGATAAATGATTTTCATTGTTCATTCTATGAAATTCATTAGTGTTTTATTGAATTCATAACCTTTCAAGTTATTATTAAGTCATAAATTTCGCCTTATGACTGAATAAATAATAAAAATCATCTATCTATTTATCACATCACAATCACAATAAAGCTAAATAGTTACTTACATCATTATTATGAAAACTCGTAAAGAAGAGACTTTCGTTATAAATAATAGAACGATTTTTTCTCTAATCTGTAAATAACGCCCTTTTGCAGTTTTTGTTAAAATATACGTTTTTACGGAAAACACCTTTAAAACGGCCGAGCGATTACATGTTTAGCGACAAATGCTTTTCAAACATGTCTACTGGGCCAATATTCATCATGCTTAAGAAACTCACTTGGACTCAAAAACGGCTGGGCAGATTTTGATGAAATTTTCAGTGAATCTTCAGGTTAGCCCAGCAGGTGATCCTGTGAAGTTTGGTAACGATTGGATCACTCGTGCGAAGCCGGGGCGAGTAGCTAATTATATATAAAAAATATTTTTTATCTGTATGTCCTCTATGGACTCAAAAACGGCTGGGTAGATTTTGATGAAATTTTCAGTGAATCTTCAGGTTAGCCCAGCAGGTGATCCTGTGAAGTTTGGTAACGATTGGATCACCCGTGCGAAGCTGGTTCGAGTAGCTAGTCTAATCTATAAAAATGAATGTTTGTCTGTATGTCCTCTATGGACTCAAAAACGGCTGGGCAGATTTTGATGAAATTTTCAGTGAATCTTCAGGTTAGCCCAGCAGGTGATCCTGTGAAGTTTGGTAACGATTGGATCACCCGTGAGAAGCTGGGTCGAGTAGCTAGTATTATATAAATTAGAGATTATGTCGAAACAATGTAATACTGCCTGTTTTGAAAAACAAAAACGTACAATTAGTCGTAATTCTTCACGTCGCAAATAAAAATAAGATTTGATCGTTCTAGCCTTGCACGTTCACATATTATGTAGATCATAATCTAGTAACAGTAATAATTAATATGTATTAGTATATGTAATGAACATAATGTACAACCTTTCTAATCCGTTGCAAGGTCAATTAAATATGCGATGTGCATCATAAATAATGCTTATTTAAATTCTATTTCTCTACTTTGCATTCGTATTATTATTATGATAATATATTATCAACAGTAAATAAAACAAGGTGGCTCTGTTGATGTGAAAATCTGTTATGTTTAAAACTTTAATGCACTACTTAGATATAAATTTCAAAATAGACTTTTATTAGGAAATAAACTAGTTAGAAAATATAATTCTATTTTTCTTTATTTAACTCATACGTAATTCATACCCAGATCTGCCCTAAAATGAACCCAAACCCTTTGGGTCGGGTTTGGGTCAATTTTGGGGTAGATCTGGTAGACCTGATGCGAATCTTCCTCAAACCTGACACAAATCTGATTCATATGTGATCCAATCTTGATCAAAATCTGACCCAAGCCTGACACAAATGATCCAAACTGGCCCAAATCTGACTCAAATCTAATCTTATTATAATCTGAATGTAGCGTAAGAGGAAGCACAGATACTATCCTCATAATCAGAGAGAACTAGCGAGCGGTAGCATTAAACAAACATCCAATAAGTAACACTAATCAAATTATAAGAAATATCAAAGTAGTTCTTACTTTCTACATCTATTGCCACCTGACTATCTACTTAAACAGAAATATCAATTAGCCACACATTTTTGAAAGGGCGTATATAACAGTGTTTCTAAATCTCGTTCCTGTTTGACGACTCTGCGAAGTTAATATTGAGCAATCATATCTCTCTTGCTCCCAGTGGGCTAGTTTAATTGCCAATTATAACTACCATTATTATTAGATTTGTTTGTCTTTGCTTGAGGTTTTGTTAGTTTAATAGTTTTAGCCGTTTGGGTCAAGACTTACGATCTCTACTTGGCCTAGTTATGTTAATGTACTCGTAATAAATTACTTCATACATGTTTCTATAAAATATCCTAATGAGTTTCTAAAAAAATTAACTCGTAAAAATGGAGTTTACTTTTGCAATTAAATCCAATCCTATTATCTGTATCATATATTTTTTTTATTCAACGTCGGAAGTCATATAAACATACGGCCCATCTGATGTAAAGTGGTAACCGTAGCCTATGAATGCTAAGTATCAGTCGCCCGATGCCTCTGCTGCTAACACAGCAACTTCTTAGGCGCTTACTGATGACCTCAATCACACGCAGGAACACAACAAACCTCTAGGGAGTTAGCTGCGGTTTTCTGTAAGGTGGAGGTTCTTCCCCAGATGGGCTGCTTTGATGCGCCCTACCTCTCATTAAAATAACTAGACCAACACAAACAGACCCGCGAGCGTTGGTGTTAAAGTCGCATCATTCACCATTGCGCTGCGCCACTGAGCTCGTCAAAATATACATATTAGTATCTTCGCCAAATCCTTAGGCTTAGGTTGCGGACCCCGCCAACCCTAATCAATTCACCCTGGACCGATAGGAGGATGCACTGTCGATGTGAAGGGACGAATGAGTACAGGAAACAGCGTGAATGGAGTGTTGAACGTGTGTTACGACTCTCTGTACACAATGCGGTTCTAATCCCAACGTTAACTTATGGCAGTGAAAGCTGGATATGGCACAGAGAGCATGAAAGTATTATTTAATACGTATGGTAATATTATATACAGTTGAGATGCGAGCATTGCGTAAAATTTGTGGCGTGGCGAAAGAGCTACTGCTACCACAGGTACAGAACAACTGTTCAGAGAATCATTAGAAGGTATCATTTGCAAAGCAGAAATAATTCTTCATTGTATCATACAAACTTCGTCGGAAATAATATGTAAAAAGTTTGTAGTAAGAATAATTTCCATACAGTAAGTTACTATACAGGGAAATCGTGAACCAGCTACGCAAAGCAAACATCGGTACTAACAAGAACAACCAAAATTAGCTTTAGATTTGTTTAACACGGTATACAATGGCGGACAAGGACCACCGCCCATACAAAGGTAAAACCTAATTACTCTGTGTCGACGACGTCCCTAATCATATAATAGATAACCCAATTTGTACCTCTTCTCCATTCACTATCAAACTAATTGACTATATATCCCCCTACCGGAGAAGATACACTAATACGTTTTAACAATTCAATGAGCAGGTGGCTTAACGTCATTATTTTTGCTCAATGGACACGTTTTAATTCAATTAGGTGAAACGGAGGCGGCATTAATTTTTGTGAAAGAAATATTTTTTTTTCTTGTTCTGCAAAGGTCGAACCTTTGGGCGGGGTCTCATGTTGCTTATTGTGCCATGAATTTATTGTCAAATGAAATATGAATACAGAATAGCTTCAATTAAACGTAAACATATTTTTTATTTTAGAATGTTGTCTTTTATTTTTAAACCGATATAAAAAGTAGGTTCTTAATTTGATCCGTATGAATAATGATATAAGATGTGTTCCTCAATTGTGAACCGAGTGGTGTCATATTGACTTGGTGATTTGTGGTGATAAAACTGATTTCAGTAAAGTACACCTTACTGAAATTAGTTCTAAGATTACGAAAAAGAAAAAAAAAACTGTTTTTGCCGTAAACCTCCTAGCGTTCGTTCAGTGTCATATAAGTTGGATGACATTACGTATTCGTTGAAGTCTGTTTTAATTACTTATTTACTTGAACTTTTTCCAATTTCCTCTCTCACATTTCTATCCCACAACCGTCAAAATATCATGTGGTTCTGATTTTAATTTCATTTTATTCTTTTAATAAGTTTCAAAATTACTTTATAACCACAATATATCTCGTAATACACGATGCGGTGCTGATTCTGATGCTAACGCTAATGTGTGAAAGGGGAAGCTGGATATGGCAGAGACAGTGTGAACGTAGAATAAACGCAGTCAAAATTTGAGACTTGTTTAAAATCTGTGTCGTAACTCACAAATAAGGAAGAAAGCGTGTGTAAATTGGTATACACTAGGGGTGGCTTGCACCAAATTTCATTTAAATATAACCTAAATAAATTTAACTAAATACGTTTAAATCGTTAAATGTGTTTAACATGATTGCATTTAGTGACTTCTTGCACGCAGCTGTTTTGAAAAACATTTAACTAAACGTGTTTATTGTGTCGGTAAAACAGTTCCCCTACCTTTCACGATACACATGTACCGTGATTGACGCCATTTTTGAACAAAATATTTATTTTCTACGACTCAATATTTTAGCCTGCAATTTATTTGCTTCTTTCATGATTTTGTTGCATTGTGGTTCTGAGCTTGTGATGTAACAAAGTGAATTTTTTATCACGCAGGGCCTCGAATAAATAGGATCTTGTATTAATTTATTATAACAGGTCTACTTATAAACCGATCCGACCGATCATCCGAAAAAAAACCCCAAATATCTATTATTGTAACAAATTCGAAACAATAGGTACACCAAGTCATACAAACGAACAATATAAACGTCAAAACTTATGTTTATATGGCGCTAAACGTATTTAGCTTTGCTAAATAGCCGATATTGGGTGTTTAATTTTGACACTTCTCTAAACAGATTTAGCAACCGATTTAGCGTGGTACAAGGCGTTGCAATGACTTAAACGTGAATTTAAATTTAAATTGCATTTAAGTATTATTTAGTGATATGGTGCAAGCCGCCCTAGAAGAGACATGCTCAGTGGTTTGGACATATAAAAGTAGTATACGAATTTCGTAGTACGAAGCATCCTCAGGCGCTGTAGATGTTAGTAATCAGAATAAATGACTAACATTTACAGCGCCTGAGGTTGCCTCGTGGAGAGGCGAAACACGTATCGCAGAGACGAACAGTGCAGTCAGGGTTGCATGCGGCACCTGTTTTAGATGGTGGGCAATCGCAGAGACCACTGTAGTAACCGAGGCAGAGACGATGGAGCAACAATAGTACAGACAACATGCATAATGCTAATTACGGCAGTAGGTAGGTGCTGACCGCCGCTATCTCGCATGAACAAACTTTTTTTTAACATATCAACAGGAGGCATACAAGCTTACGATCAACCTGATGTAAAGAGACTACCGTAGTCTGTAAACGATTGCAACACATAAAGAATCACTCGCGCGATGCCACATCTGTTGTTAACACGAAACTCCTTAGAAACTTACTGGTGACCTCATTCACTTGCAGAAACACGCCTTCGTAACGTTGTTATTTGGCTGCGGTTTCCCATGGAAACACTTCGCCAGGGGGGTTTCTTTGATATGGCCTACCTTTCTCTTAAAGAAATGAGAATTTGTGGCGGAAGCACGTAAATCAGTTTAAATCAAATTACAACTTAAAGGTCTCAGCAAGCATCCATAAATACAAGTAGCGAATTTTAGGAATACATTTCGATTTTTTTTTTTTTCATAGTATTGTCTTAGGTTTTCGCGATTGTTACACATTGAAATTAAACTATTTTTAACGGAAGTATCGCGTGTTTTATTTATTTTGTTGAAAGAACACATTGCTGACATGAAGAATAGGCGCGATAAAAACTCTGCAGTATGTGAACATACACTGGACCAACCAAACCATTACATCCGGTTCGATAAACCACAAATCCTCGCCAAGGAGAACCGCTACATGCCGAGAATGTTGCGCGAGGCTATTGAAATAAGAAAACACCCCAATTTCAATAGAGAAGATGGTTGGCAAGTACCACCTGCTTGGGATCCAGTCCTAAAAATAATCAAATCACAAATCCAAAGATCTACTAAAAAATGTTCGGACACTGTGAGCGATTTTTGTGTGAATCGGAACATATATAATTAATCCATCCATGTCGGTAGATGTAATAATTGAATAACTAATGTAAGACAAATACCACCTTAGTCTTTCCTGCGACTACGGACGCTGCAAAGCGTTCGAAACGTCAGGTTTTTTTTTCATTTTATTTCATTTGTAGATGCATTTATTAAAGAAATTTTACATATATACCAACGTCAGTTGTAGAGAGCAATCGTTTGTTAAAAACGTGCGGCCATGCAAATCGACGCACTCGACTCTACATTCGACAATTATTTCACATTCGCTCGTTTTCACCACCGCGAGGCACGTCTGTGCCGGGCTGCCGGACCGGACAGAACAACACGAGTACGATTCAGGCATAACTCTCGGTGTAATTGGAGCGCACCATCAATATTCGTTGGCGGAAGGTTTTGCATATTTCATGGCATGGATGTAAAGGCACGCAACTGTATTTCGAAATTGTGAGCTATGCTTTGTACGTCTTGTAGATCTTCACGGCCGGTTTGTTTTCATTTTGAAACCGTGTTAATATTATGTATAAATAAAGATACACTGTTACGTCTTCATAATTATTTTAATAAAACATATTCTTGAAATTACACACGAGTTTTGAAACAATTGTTATTCAATGCACATCTTTTCGTCGTGCTGATAAATAATGAATATATAATTATAACTGTAAAAAATATTATTGGGCGAAGATGAATATTAAAGAGAGATAAGGTAAGGTATACCGAAGCTACCCAACTGGGGAATACCTCAACATAGCAAGTCTCTGGATCGTTGCCGTATTCCTGCGAGTGAATGTGATTATTAGAAAACTCTATTATTAGAAAAAAAAGAGCGATACAACTTGTTTGCAATGCTTGTATCTCTTAGAAAACAAGCATACGGCCCACCTTATGTCAATTGGTTGCCGTGTCCAGCCAAAGTTACAGGGTTAGATCGGATTAATGTCTAAGAACTGGAAAATGAAGAGCATGACGAATCATCTCTCACCAGAGGAATCGGCTATCTTGTAAAAATCACATAAAGCCGATAGATACAAATGCCATAAAATTATCGATTGTTATCGTTATGAAATTTGTAACAAAATTTTGAATAGGGGCCTATCCTACTTAATCCTACTTAGCCGTGAAATATTAATTCATTATTATTATTCTGCAGGCTATTAGGACTTCATAACTGATTAACATTCAAAAAGTCTACTTTTACGAGATATCTAATTCATGCGCATTCTTCAATAACTGTATATTGTTGGCAATTTGATTTCGCATATTTCTACCTCTAAATTTGATTGTCGCAAAATCCAAACCACACGTCGGTAAGAAACAGTTACCATAGTTTATAGAGATCGAAGAGCTGCTTCTAGTCAAACGTCATTGAGATTTATGCCTCATTTACTAATAGACGGGATAAACTACGAGCAGTGACAGCCCAGTGGATAAGGAACGTGCCTATTAACCGACGATCCCTGGATCGAATCCTGTTGTGGCCGTGTATCACTAAATTCATGATTTCATATTATGTACATATTTATAATTATCACTTGCTAAACATTAAGGGGAAACATCGTCCAAGAAATAATATTTAGAAAGATGACGATAGACCTTACCCAGGAAAACTCAGATTTTACCCCTAGGTTGTAAAACCAAATTTTTACCAAATCTTTGGTTCAGGCAGAGGCGGCTCGTCCCTAAGAGCACTGGTATAGCACACTCCCGCAGGTGATTAATAACATAACAAATTACATTTTTATAACCCTATGCATCCACCTGTGTCATAAATTTCGTGTCCATTTGTATCGAGAGGTGCACCAGAGATTGCGCGCGTATAAAGCAAAGTTCAGTACGTCCAGCACTGAATTCAATGAGTGCGAAATAGAAACATCAACGATATGGCCCGGCACGTGAAACAGTAGATATACGAGTAGTATGAAAAATTTGCCTCAACTGGACCGGATCTCTTCTGTTATGTTGAATAGTCTCGGTGAGCTGGACGATAAGGCAAGGATTAGGCGTTCTTGCCGATTTTATGTAAACAAACGTCGTCGGCTCGTTCGTTACTTGGCGGGAATACAGCATTTTGCTAATTTTATTATAATGTATTAAAGAAATAGTACTCGTATGTATGCGTTATTTGTGTTGAAAATAGGACCATAGAGTGCATACAAAAAAAAACTGGCCAACGAATTTACTACAATTCCGTTTCTTTTTGTTTTCAAAGCATTTTTTTTAATAGTTACGAACTGCACCTGGGCTCAGATAGCGAATCCCGTCAATCCAAAAAATACAATTTTGGATTGGAAGCTAGGACGCGAGGAAGAAAAAGAAGCAACTACGTGCATGCACAATAAACTTTTCTTTAAGCGTCATGACAATCTACATACGCACTGAAATTAAATTAGGAATACTGTACTCTACATTCTTTTGGTAACTATAACTATCTAGCTAATATAAAGCAATTCAATGCAATTTATAACTACATGAGGAACAAATATCAATTCCTTATGACATTTTTATGATTAGTTTCATGTTTCACTACTGTAGGAGTGTATACCTTACCTACTATGGATTCATTCATAATAAATTTGAGAATTATCTGGTTTATACAAAGTCGGGAGGTATATACGCATGCAGCTCACCTAATGTAAAGTAGTTATCGTACCATATAAACACTGGCAATATAATAGGCATCGTTCGCGCAATTCCACCTCTGCTGCTAATACAGCAAATCCTTAGGAGCTTCCTGGTAACTGGTAAAGGGACATGTTATTTGGCTGCAGTATTAATCCTAAGCTTACACATGATATTGAACCCTTAAGTTTAAGGAGAGATTTTGCCTCCCTTTGTGTGTTCTACTGATTGTACAATGGGTTGTGTTCTGAAGAATTGTTCGAAATGATGCCGACAGCTACTTTTTATAACCGCACCGCTCGCCGACGACGGAGAGTTCACCCTCACACGCTGGAACTGCAATGGTCTCGTACTGTTTGGTTCCAGAGAAGTTTTCTTCCGAGAACTTTCAAGCTGTGGAATGAGCCGAGGTTTTTCCAAAGGACTACAGCATGAAATTCTTCAAGAAATGCGTGAAGAGGTTTTTAGAGGGTCGGCAACGCATGAGTGACACCCCTGGTGTTGCAAATGTCCATTGGCTACGGGGACTGTTCGCCATCACGCAGGCCGTATGCTTGATTGCCACCTTAGTAGTATAAAAAAAAACTCTCTCAAACGAGCTGCCTTGATACATCCAACCTCTCTTAAAAACCTCACCTCACCAAGACCAAGCAAGACACATGTTTATGCACACAAATGTTTGTCCTGTGTAGGAGTCGAGCCCACATTTTAGTCAAGGAATTTAAGGTTTAGGGAAAGGTTGTACGTAAATGTATTTTGTAAAAATGTATTTTCAATTTACAAAAGAATCGTACTTTGTTGACAAATCTTTCATTTTATAACAAATTGTAAAGTGCACAATGAATGCATCTGACGGGCATCTTAGTAGCTCCATTAGCGACGTACATTCAGAGATGACAAAAGCATTAATCCAAATGCTCTGCCTTTTCGCCACGTACCCGGAGTTGTATTGCACTGGATATACAATATTTTATTGTATCTGTGATGTTAGAAAACACAACTCTTGGACACATGTCATGTACAATTTTTTTGTATATACAACCTCGGAAGGCACACAAGTATACGGCCCACCTGATGTAAAGTTGTTACCCTAGCCTATAAACGCTTGCAATACGCAACTCTTAGGAGCTTACTGGTAACCTCACTCAGCAGGAACACAAACAACCTTCCAGAAAGTTGTTACTTGACTATGGATTTCTGTGAGATGGAGGTGCATCCCCAGACGGGCTGCCATGATGCGCCCTACTTCTGTCTAAAACTGGCATATCCATGCACACAAATGTTTGTAATGTGTGGGAATGGAACCACTCCGCCCAACGAGCTTATATAAAATATCTATCTATCTATAAGTTCACGCCAAATCCCTTACGGGGTAGGCAGAGAGAACCGAGCGCCATGTGACTCGATCCTCATAAAGAAAAGAATGAAAGAAGAGAGTGAGGTACACTCTCTTCTTTAACATTAATTGCTCTTGTCATGCACGCTCGCCGGTTTCTAGGGCTCTTGACATCATCTTCTGAACACGACCAATTTGGTCATGGTAGATAAGTCTTGGCCTTCCTTGGCTCCTACATCCTTCCACTTTTGTATTGTATACCTGCTTCGTCATTCTTTTATCCTGTATTCTTTCTACATGTACGGACCAATGGAGCATGCCTCTTCTTATTTTAACACCGACTCTCTCTTTCAGACCAACTCTGTTTCTAACATCACAACTTTCATTTTGACTGCGTTTATCCTACTTTCATGCTCTCTCTGCCATACTCAGCTCTCGCTTCCATATGTTAGCGTCGGGACCAGCACTGCATTGTGTATAGCGAGCTGTGCCTTCTGGCTCAAGTTTTCACTGTCGAGAAGTTTTCCCAACGCTCCATTCACACTATTCCCAGCCCTCACTCGACTTTCCACATCTGCGGTGTACCTTCCATACCTGCTGAAAACGCATTTAAGATACACAATCTCATCCACTTGTTCCAACACTTCATCATCAACGGTAATACTAACATTGGTTCTAGTTTCTTCTCTTTCACATACCATTATCTATGTTTTCTTCGCATTCAGTGGTAAGCCTTTCTTCATAAATTCGTCTTCCATCATTGTGACCAATGATTGCAGTTCAGATGGTGTCAGGCGATGGCGTTAATAGGCTACGGTACCCGTTTTACATCAGGTGGGCCGTATGCTTGTATGCCTCCCTGTAATCTTGTTGTCTACGAAGTATAAAAAAAAAGTAGCTAGAGCCGTTAGGCTAATATCCATGTAACTTTCTACAGCTTAAAACTTGATAAATACACGAGTAAAACTTTCCACAACACTGATACATGAGTTTTAAGCACTAACATTGCTAAACTACACTTTGAATACAGATTTACAATTATTAAACTAATTATGTACAATTTCAAAATACGGAATAAAAATATTGATAAACTCCATTGTTGCCAGCGACCAAAAACAATGAAAAACGCGTAACATGTCCCGACGAACCACCTCCTGTATTTGATTCATCCATCTACCGAGTGAGAGCTTCTCAAGATAGCGATCATAATCTCTTCACTACAAGCCTATTTGCAGTTACGACTATCAAAATAATAATGGACGAATCCACCATGATCTTCAAACAAAATGTAAGAGCAATGTTTCAAAAACTAGTTCGATATAATATTGGTAAATAAGCAAGGTAAGGTTAGTGATGACAGCTTTAGCTCCATTATGTCCGTTATGTCTGCCGACTTTCAAGAAGCCGTTCAGAAATTACGTGAACCTTTAATGGCGTGCTACCGCCTTCCAGGGTAATGCCCGGGAACATTATTTGCAATATCTCATCATTTGTAATATTATATGTGCGTGTCTATTTGTCAGTTAACAAGTCATCAAATCTAATATTAACGGGATAAAGCTGAATTTTGTAAAAGCTGATATTCAGATCTGATTGCGATTAGGAAGAAGGCATTTTGTAAATAAACATATTATTATATATGTTCCTGTTAGTGATTTGATTTGAAACGTCCTAAACTTGTAAACCAGCTATTTTAGACTTGTGATTTTTGTGTCGTATGAGTATTTTTGAATTCGTTGTAATACAGGCGAAGTCTTATTTAATCTCGAAGGCTCTGCAAAGTTGTCAATTTGGTGTTTCCTGTTTCTAGCTTCACAACACAGGCAGCGGTGGGAATCTGCGGTCACATCAAAAGTCACCTTATTTTATTAATGGACTTCAGGTCGGTTTTCTGCAACTAGACGTCAGCGCCCTTATTACATATGGGTTATTATTATACCGCTGTATCTACTACCTGTTGAGCTACCTGCAGAACTAAAACGCAGCGATATTTAGTTTAAAACAACCATATTGTGGATGTGTCACCTTACAGAAAACATCAGTCGAATTATAGGTCCATGTACGCTAATTTCTGAGAGTGGAGCTCCTATATGCTAAGAAAAGTCGACCGGAAGCAATACCGAAGAGGAGCCGTTAGTTATTCTTACGACTTCTCTCTAGATGGTAAAGGAAGGCATTTCACTAATGATACTTTTACGGTTGACCTTGGATTTCCGCAATAATAGATGAAAACACACTACAGATTATAACTTGTATAATCTGTTACCCATTAGGCTCCGTAGAAATCTTCATATCCTATTTTTTCTTTTCCATATACTCTTCAGTCCTACGGCTCCAATATATCTCTACGAGTGATTCAAGTTTCGTGTCATGGATACCAGACTTCGACCTAGGAACGATCTATTCTTAGAAATCCTTGTCCATAATTCCCAATGTTTTTCCAAATCCTTTACTGTTCATGCCGTATGTCTCTGGAACGCACTGGCAACCATTGTGAAGTTATCCCAATCGTATAACTTTCTGTCACAAGCGAAGAAGCATTATGACTCTATTTCTGATACGTGAATTAGCTTTTACTTTTTAACGCATATTATGTGCTGTGTGTTTAGGTATTTTACATTGAACATGAAGTGTGTATTGTACGTAAATTGGACCAAACCGATCAGATGAATTCCTTTTCAAGTATTTTATGGTTGAGTGAAAGAGATCCTTATTGGGATAAACTACGAGTATATATAGATAAGCAGATTTTTTTGTACGATTATTATTATGTATTTTTAATGTTAAATTATATAGACATATATATAAAAAAAAATATAAACAAACAAACTTGGATAGTCTCTCTGCTCGCTACAGGCGTCCCTATCAGCAAATTTTAGTTTGTATTATTTTTACACATTATATTATTTTATATTATTTTTATGTATGCATGGCTATTATTTGGCTGCACCTCATCGTGTCATCTTAAGGGTAATATCTTTCTATATATATCTTCACACCAGATACCTTGTGGGGTAGACAGATAGAACCGAGTGCCATAAAACGCATATCTCACTCGATTTTTTAATATTCATAGCTCTTTTCATGCACGCTCGCAGGCTTTTAGGGTTTAGGGTTCTATATTCTATATTCTCCTTTCAATATTTTTTCTGTTCACTTTTAGCTGCTATACTGATCAAACTGATGGTCTTATGCATCCCTTGCCCTAATTGCATTTTGTACAGAATGTTTTCTTTGTAAAACTTCATAGCTAAGTTCTAATGCCTAATACGTCGTATATATGATTATCTTCAAAAAATAAACGAGTAATTGTTGGTTTTACCATTGAAATTTCATTACGATCAATTAATGAATCTAGTAATGTAAAAAAAAAACAAATGGAGCTCGTGTTTATATATTAGTGTCAATTTCACTTAACATAATAACAGTATAAGTGTATTCCCAAGGGTAATATTATAAGGTGATAAGGTTCATTCCAATGATCTACCTACAAGTCGGTTTGCACGTGGGCAACTAAGGGATCGTGAATGTTAATTTAAATTCAAAGGGACTACTTCGTTTTAGGTAAAAGGACAGGAAAATTGAACCAGGAAACCAGGTGTGAAGTAATTTACTTCTGTATGTTTCGATTAATAATGACTAGCTGTGTCCGCGGCTGCATTTGCACTAATAATCAGTATTATTAAGTAATGAGTTATCGTCATAATAATAAATAACATTTATGTACCTCATTAGGTGAAACAGATTCCCGACCTCAAATAAACGAAAGAATCATAGGATATTACACACAACTTTCATACGAAAATTCATAAACTTCTGCGATTTCTCCGACTACTTATATATATTTCTTACCACTATGCAAATACATTTTTTCTGTCCTTCTCTCGATATTTTAAAAATGAGTAGACATTTGGTGAATAAGTGTGATGAAATAGTGCCTTAGTAATGTTTATTACACACAATAATTAGACATCCATTCTACATTCTCGAAATTAGATGACAAATTCGAGCTCCAAAAGTTTCGGACCAATACGAGGCTACATGCAAATACCGCGGAGGATTGAATTATCTAGAGGTGTCTCCGGAATCACGCGTCGAATCAAATTTACAAACAATACAATCCACCACCGGGCAACTTCGTAGCAGTTTAAACACGATATACATATCACAAACCCTCTTATTTAGGTAAATAATATTTTGTTATTAAATACCAGATATTTTTATTATATATAAAGTATCACATACGCGTATGGCTGTTCCACTATGAAAGAATACAACGTAATTAAAATGATGAGGTAATGGAAACAGCAATGACCATTAATAATAATGTCAGTTTAGTCTATTACAGTTAATTAATAAGATAATCGATAAGATTGGAAACGTCACTAAAATCGCGTGGTCTTCAAATTGGCTACTTTATTCCATAATGGTTTTGTTTATTGTTGATAATTAGTAGTTAATCGATATAAAATCGTAACCAAAACTATATGAAATCAACAATGAAACTCATAAAAGAAAAATCTAAAACTAATTCTTCACAATTTTTTTTGTGCCACCCAGTTTAGATCTACCTTAACAGAGTCCATTTTACATTGTCAACATCCATTGAATCGTTCTGGAGATATCTGCAACATACAAAAAAGGAGACTGGGGTTATTGGCAAATTGTAATGCGCTCCCGTTTTAGGGTGTGTAGTACTTTTTTAAGTGGCATAAAACTGGTAGTGCCGTTAAGTAGAGAATCTTAAAATTTTTAAGAGAGGTATCTAAGCAGCCCGTCTGGGGAAGTACCTCCACCTCACAGAAAACTGCAGCCAAATAACAACTTCCTAGAGGGTTGTTGTGTTCCTGCGTGTGAGTGAGGTCACCAGTAAACTCCCATGGAGTTGCTGTGTAAGCAGCAGAGGAGGCATCGCGCGAGTGATACCTAATATATCTCAAGCGTTAATAGGCTACGGTTTCCACTTTACATCAGGTGGAACGTATGCTTGCATGACTCCCGATGTTATATAAAACAAAAAGTCTAATCAGGCGTAACTTACCTCTATGAAACAACCGTAAAAAATAATTGAATCTCTTGAATATTGAAAGAAAATTAAGCGCAATAAAACATGCACCCACAGGCAGACGCAGGCGTGCACGCACGGTCCCACGTTCAAGTACTCGCAAACATGCAAATACATATACATATGCATACAGCGAAATACATACACACAGCTATTCACAAAAATCATATAGAACGACTCAAACATCCTTGAAATGTCAACATTAGATATGTTAAGGCTAAAACATGAATTTTGACTTTCAGAACAATTACAGTGACTTCCCTTATAACGGGTACTTTATAAGAGGTAATTAAGTACCATTTCCAAAGATAGTTTGCTATGCGAACCTCCAGTATATATCACGGCGGACCTTTCATTGTGTACCCACATTATTTGTTCGTTTTCTTTTTCTTAGTGTTAAAAACCATTAAACCTTGAATTTCCTATCTCGCTGTCTTAGGGTTTAATGATTCTATTAGGGGTAAGAATTCGATTTAGCTCGGAACGTTCATCGGATAAGTCAATATTGCCCGAAAATTGTTTCGCGATCCCTGACCGATAATTTAATTATATCAAGATTCACTTTCAACTGGCCCTTGTTTCGATCGTTTACATTCATGCACAGATGTGCTTGATTTTGAATAAGGGAAAGTTTCTGCTTATTACGCAAGACTGATAAAATTAATAACAATTTACATGTATAACTTTCTCCTTTTTCTTTTATATTCCTAAACTAAATTGTTCAATTTGTTATTGTATACCTTCGTAAGAAAATAATAGTTTAGTTAAATTTTATAGAAACGAATCATGCATATTGGTGGCGTAAAATTGAATTTCACAATAAAAAAAAGCTGTTAAGTGCGAGTCCGTCTCGCGCACTGAGGGTTCTGTAAAAAATTTAATTTTATTTTATATTAATTTTAGCTTGATAGCTCCACCCGTTCCTGAGAAAAAGGTTCTTGACCGACAGACAGACAGAAAGACCGACAGACAGACGAATAACAAAGTGATCCTATAAGGGTTCCATTTTTCCTTTTGAGATACGGAACCCTAAAAACACTATTTTTCTGACATATTTACTATATGTGTATTGATACACGTACGTATATGTATATGTGCCCTGTATGTATATGCATAATTAAGTATGTATTTTTTTATCACCCGGCTAATGATGGTTTCTTTTGCCACGCAAGGGTTTGGCTGAAATAGATCTCTTGTAGAGATAAGCCTACTGTTGATGTAACAATATTTGTATATATAATATGTGCAATACAGAATACCGCCTTGCGTCTTGTAGTGGTTAAAACAACGAAAAAATATTTAGATCGAAATATGTGTCGAAATCCAAATAAGGATATTAAAAGAAATTAAATAAATTAAAATTATAAATAAAGAAATTCAATTTTAATCTTTAAGAAAGGTAGCATCGAAGCAAAATCTGAAAAAGAAGAAAAAAAACCTGGGAAAGAAGTTGATGTAAAGCGCTAACCGTATCCTATGAACGCTTGCAACGCATTAACTGTCACTCGCGCAATGCCATATCTGCTGCTATCACAGCTATTCCTTAGAAGCTTACTGGGGACCCCATTCACTAGCAGAAACACAACAACTTTCCAGGGAGTTATGGTGTGGCTGCGGTTTCTTTGAGGGGTTTAGATGGGCCCTACCGCTCTTAAAAACACCCACACCAAGACAAACATACACGTTCATACGTGTTTGCTGTGTGAATGCATACATATGTTTATCCTGTGTGGAAATCGAATCCACAAGCGTCGGTGTTAAAGTAGCATTGCTAACCACTCCGCTACCGACCTTGTCAAATCTCTTACATACATACGAGTACAAAAGGTTTCTTGTATATCTGCCCGTCATAGTTCATCAAAATCACAGAGTTAAGTTGCTGAAAAACGTACGTATAATAATTACAAAATGTGTTTATTTTTTTACAGCAAGACGGTGTAAATTAGCGCAGCACGCGCATAATATTATTCAGTTACTGTACCCTATGCATACTTACAACACCAAGCGTGTGATATTTATACGTCTTACTTCTTAAAACTTGTCTCTCTGTCGGTTGCGGACAGGGCGATTATAGAAGGCAGCAGGATGATAATCACCGCCCTACTTTAATAAATAGTACTGTTCGCGATCGCTCGTCAAACAACAAACTGATATTTAATTGAGCCATTCCCATGAATTTCAGTTACATTCTGCCTAGCTATGAGAGCGGCGGCATTTAATTTTGTTTATTGTAGAGTCCGATTCCTTCGTTAGCGATTCCCTGGGTTCCTCGCTACTGTATTCAGAATCTAAACTCAACTTTTTAATTAACTTCGAATTGAACTCAAACTTTTTGGTATGCCTCAAGAGTAGCATTAAATTTCACGATGGTTAAGCTTTTCGTTGATTGATTTTGTTTTGAACTTACGAATACAAAATTTAAGTTTTCCTAAAAAGGACAGAAGTTTATTAATTTATTAACGAGTTGCTCGAACTTTTATACTTAAAGTTGCTATAACGGCTTGATGCCAATTTTATAAAAAAATGTAAATTATGTAATTAGGTCCTTAAACATTAATTGCTTCATATCCTTATATTGTTATGTCGTGTAAGGTCTGGTGACTTAATATATTAGTCTCTCAAGATAAACTTCTCGTATATTTTTACTATACTTTGTATAAGTTACTTGTGTTTTTATACAACGTCGGGAGATACACAAGTATATGCCCACCTGATGTAAAGCGGTTACCGTCAGTCTATGGATGTTTGCAACAGATTAAGTATCACTCACGCTATGCCACCTCTGCTACTAACACAGCAACTCCTCAGAGCTTACTGGTGACCTTTGGTCTAGTCTAACTTCACACGCAAGAATTCAACGATCGTCCAGGGAGTTGTTATTTTTGGTTTCATTATAAGATAGAGGCACTTACCTAGACGGGTTGCTTAGATGCGCCCTACCCCTCTTAAAAATACCCAGACCAAGGTTAACAGATATATAAGTATACATAAACACAATAGTTTGTCCTGTGTGGGTGTCGAACCCACGAGCGATGGTGTCAAAGTAGCGTTACGAACCACTGCGCCACAGAGTTCGTTAAAAAAAAAATGTTATAACATTATATACATCAGGTGAAGCCCGATAATATTGTTGATATCAGTCTAGCCGAACATGCAAGTATAAAATAGTTATAACATTATATACATCAAGTGAAGCCCGATAATATTGTTGATATCAGTCTAGCCGAACATGCAAGTATAGCAACGTGCACTGCATCCGATCAATGAATGGATTTTTTATCTCGAGTATATTCACGCGCCATAGACTGTTATCGGTATATTGCGATCGTTAAGCTAAGTCAGTCTCCTACTGGCAGATTTTGCTGGCTTTTGCCAATACGTAAGTTAGCAGCATGACGCAGTATGCTCTAAAAAGCTTCAGATCTAAAAATTAAAACACTTAAATACATTTTACAAAACGCGCGTCTATGTACAACTTGTCAGGCATATTAGTATTATATGTCATATACCCTTGTCAGGCTCGCTATTTTTTAAATTATAAAAATATTTATAGCAACTAGTTAATGTCGACCTAATTAATTAATCCCGTGATTCATTAATTAAATGCCGGATATCCGTTATGAAGCTATATCTTTTAGCATACATATAGTCCTGTATGATAAAAATTGGATTCGAAAATATATATATATTTTTTTTTATACTACGTCGGGAGGTGTACAAGCATACGGCCCACCTGATGTAAAGCGGGTACCGTAGCCTATTAACTATCTATCTATCTATATATTAAGTATCACTCGCGCGATGCCTCCTCTGCTGCTTACACAGCAACTCCTTGGGAGCTTACTGGTGACCTCACTCACACGCAGGAACACAATAACCCTCTAGCTAGGGAGTTGTTATTTGGCTGCGGTTTTCTGTGAGGTGGAGGTACTTCCCCAGACAGGCTGCTTTGACGCACCCTACCTCTCTTAATATATATTATCCTTGATTACTCTATTTATCACTCACTATCTACTAAATATACTCGTAAATTTGAGAACTAGCGCTGGTGCATATTTATTTATTTATTATTCTTCAATTCACAGTTTCTGTTATATTATTTTTTAATATTTTTTTTTATTTACTAACATTTGTATACATTGTTCCCTGCATTAACAATAGTGTGTTTTACATAATAGCCAAATGTAACAAATACTTATAGGTAAATACATCGTGCACCATAATTTATTAATATCAATTTATTTTATTATTAATTATTATTGCTCTGAGTTCAGTAAATAGTATTATTTAAAGTATACCAAAAGGAATTATAATAAATTGGATCTATTTAAATCATATTAAAGCAAATTAAATCGAATCAAATGAAATATACTACATTAAATTAGATTAAATTAAATAAATGCAATTACATTTTTTTTATATATAAGTTCAGCATAGTGGCTCCGCTTTGCTTGATGGTAAGCGAAAGAGGAGCCCAAATCGCAACTGCAACTGACAAAAGACTACACAGTATCCGGTCAGTTGACGCTGCCATGCTGACCCACAAGATGCTTCTTCACGCTTCATTTGAAGGATCCCATATTGTAGGAAGGAGGGAATACATTATGCAGGCACATTAAATTAAAGAAATCAAATTAAATGGATCAAATCAAATTAAATCAAACCTAATCAAAAAAAAATTAAATATATATAACATTGTTATGATACTTCTTATATTACTTATATACTTATGGATCCAACGCGTAGAGGTCCTTTTGAGAATACTGATGTTATGTTGTACATCCACCGAAACCCGCCCTTGAGAATATCGATGGAACAATATAACAATGCAGGTCATGGCAGGTAGTGAGACTATGCGAATGTGTGGGAAATTATTGGTCTATTGTAATGAGGTCTGGAGGGATTATTGGTAATGAACTATTACACAAGAGACCGGACACCTGCCACTAACAATCATATCTGATTTTTACTTTCGGCAGGCGGTGGTTCGCCATTCATTGGATGGACTCCTGAAATGTCAGGGAAAGTCGACCACGGGCAAAACCCTTTTGAGTGCTACGCTTTCTCCGACGTTATTCGCGACGTTTTGCCCTATAATAGTTCCACCCCTAGAGCATATCACGTGATAAAGCAATATGCTCTAACGACTACTTTTAGATGGCCAATAAAGGCAAGCCAGAGCTGAGAATCCTGCGGCCCTTCTTGACTTTCCACTCCAACCGACAAACACACGCCGTAGACGAGGGCCCTGATTCTCTGGAACACTTTGGTACCCGTGATGTCGTTATGCACCAACAGATCGCCACAAGCTGCCCTGCGGTTATATTGTTAGTTACATTTACCTCGTCTATAATATACATTATATATACACATTCACAACACAGCACTCGGTTTACAAATCACAAAAGTTAATTACTTCAGTTCCTTGTGAAATTAATTACACCATGCATATAGAGTAATTATCTTCATATTGAGTAATTGACTGCATCAGAATATAAATAGCGAAGCATGATTTTATATAACAAAAATGGCACGATTCATAAAAGAAAATTCGTTTAATTTTGACAGACATTGGTGTTTTAAATAAGCAATACATTAACGAAATGTTTCATTTGAGTAGAATTTGTTTTTTAACCCACTTCAAAAAAGATTTGCCTATTTTTTATACATCCATGATTTGGCTAATAGAACAGTGTGTCATTTGGGTACGTGTAGATCCGAAGTCCAATATATATAGGTTATTATACCTATATATATTGGACTAAAGGCTCAGTAAATCACTCACCATTTTCAGAGTGCCTATGAAAGTTCTTCCACCTCTTAGAAAACTGCAGCCAAATAAAAACTCACTGAAGAGTTGTTGTGTTCCTGCAAGTGAGTGACGTCATCAAACTTCTAAGGAATCGCTGTGTTAACAGCAGTGGTAGCATCGCGCGAGTGATATTTAATGTATTGCGAGCGTTCATAGGCTACGGTAACCCATTTACATCAAGTGGACGCTGCAAAAAAACCAAAGCGATATTGATTGATGACATATTTTTTTTATTAAAGCGGTTACCGTAGCCTATGAACGCTTGTAATATATTAAGTATCACTCGCGCGATGCCTCCTCTGCTGCTAACACAGTAACTCCTTGGTTTACTGGTGATCTCACTCACGCGCAGAAACACAGTAACTCTCTAGGAAGTTGTTATTTGCTTGCGATTTTCTGTGAGGTAGGTCCCCAGACGGCCTGCTTTGATGCGCCATACCTCTTGAAAAGTAATAAAATAAAAACTTAAATAAATAAATGAAACTGATGTCATTGTAGTCGGCGTCAGTAAAGATAAAGTTACTTGATTAGGTGTCAGCTTTCCCTAACAAATTCACCTTTTTTATTTAAACGTTTTTTGTAACTAGACTTACCCTCATTTCACCCTACACTGGAATCACAATGGTCGGGTACCGTGTGGTTTCACAGAAGGTTTCTGCCGTTAGGTTTTGAAGTGATTAGCAATACTTTAAAGTAGTATTGTGTATTAACTAATCAATGCTCGTGAGTTCAATTCCCTCACGAGACAACTATTTGTATGCATAAACATTTATCTTGGTTACTTTAAGAAAGGTAGAGCTCATCAAAGCAGCTCGACTGGAGGAATACCTACACCTCACAGAAAAACATAACCCAAGTAATAACTCACTGGAGGTTGGTTACGTTCCTACGAGTGCGTAAAGTTACCAGTATCTCCTAAAGAATTGTTGTGTTAGTAGGACTGGCAAGAGCCTAAATTCAGTATCAGTCAAAGTTTTTCAATGAATTGCCAGATATACCTACTAGGTAGACCGTAAATATTGTTTGTATGTATAAGAAGCTAAAGCGTTCGTACTTAGCTCAGTAATTTATAAAAAAAAAAAGGTATTTTGGCGGGGAATTATAAATACAAAGGTTCAAAAACTGACTTCAATGAAGCAGTAACTTTACCGAACAGAACGTGACCAATTAGACGCTAGCTGTTTCCCAACAAAAAAAGGATTTTCCTAATTACAAGGTTTATCAACCCTTTGCATTACCCTTTGATTTCAGGGTAGAAACTTTACCTAATCTATATGAGGCCAGTCGAACACTAGTTACCCCGACCTCAATTTAAACAATGTATAACCTTCCTAATAATATGTCAATTTTTATATATGATTTACAATTGGCGAAGACATATGTATTATCATATACAAATAAAATAAAATCTTCCTTCAACCGAAGGGTTTTAAAGCATACTCCCCACGCTGCTTAAATGCAGATTGGCAGAGGCCAGTATTTTCAAGCCGCCCGAAGACCTCTAACTTAGCTTAACGATTGTCATCTATCGATAACAGACGGGACTGATGGCTTAAAGTGCCCTTTCAAGCGCGGAGAAGGTCGAGATAGCGCCTGAGGAGAGACAAAACACGTGTCGCAGAGACGACCAGACCAGCCAGGGCAGCAACGTTAGCGGGTGCATGAGGTTTACATTTCAGATGGCGAACACTCGCAGAGACGACCGCGGCAGCCGGGGCAGAGACGACATGCATCTACTATCGGTAGTAGGTGGGTGCCGGCCGGCAGTAGTTCGGATGAACTAATCGGGAGCGGAAGCACACAAAGTAGTTTAGATCAAATTGCCTGTAAATTTGACTATCGTAAAATAACGCTTGAATCTATTAACTAGGTTAGAATGACACACACGATGTCACCATCGAGCTCTCAGTATCATTTTTCATGGTAGGACAGGACAATACATTCATTCCAAAACAATAAAAATATAAATTAATTAAAAAGTATATATGCACTCTTTAAAAATTTTGACCGGGGCTTACATTCGTTCATTTTCTTTGTTAACGTTTCCCCTTAAGGATTATGTTTTTGTACACACGCATAGGTACATGAGACATATAAATGTGAAGAAGGTCAGACAAGGGATCCTACACGAATATAATTTTGTGTTACGCCCTCATATCAGCCCTACCGAATAGTTCTGACGTGTTGTATAATAAACACATTACGCCCTCCCAAAGGCAAATGCACCACTATTTACAAATGTTTGTAATATTTTCTTTGTATTGAACCCATAAGTTACGTCTAATAACTAGGAATGAGGTACGGGGTTGAGGTGTTTATTCCGAGATTTAATGTTATAAAGCTTTTTTATACAACGTCGGGAGGCATTCAAGCATATGGTCCACCTGACGTGAAGCGGTTACTGTAGCCTACGAATGCTTGTAAAACAATGAGTATCACTCGCGCGATGCTACCTCTGTTGCTAACGCAGAAACTCCTCAGGAACTTACTATTTACCAGTTATTTACCATTGCACCACCGAGCTCGTCAAACTACTTTGTTCATATTGAAGCATATGTCCTAGTATATCTGGTTAGTGTAATATAATGAACTACCCATTTAGATAAATGTTTAAAATATATAAAAAATGCTTTACTTAGTATCTTTCGATAGCGTAATAAAATGTGGTGTTTTAGTTCATTGCCACATCTATAAATACTAATTCTTCATCTTCCTGGCGTTATCCCGTTTCCATATCCCTTAGGATTAACGGGGTCCGCTATCTAAACCTAAACGTTTGACGAAGATATTTTTACGTGAAGCGACTGAAGTCAGATCTCCACAACCCATAGGGAAAACCCAGACCTTCTCTTAATTACATGTTTTCCGAAATATAATTTCTTGGACGTTATATTTTTTTTATACCACTAAGGTGGCAATCAAGCATACGGCCTGCCTGATGTTAAACAGTCACCGTAGCCTTTGGACATTTGCAACACCAGAGGCGTCACTCATGCGTTGCCGACCCTCTAAAACCTCTTCACGCATTTCTTGAAGAACTCCATGCTGTAGTCCCTTGGAAAAACCTCGGCTGGGAGCTCATTCCACAGCTTGAGTGTTCTCGGAAGAAAACTTCTCTGGAACCGCACCGTACGCGACCATTGCGGTTCAAGCGTGTGAGCGTGAACTCCCCGCCGTCGGCGGGCGGTGCGGTTATAAATTAATTATGTACGTATATATACGTTTCCTCACGATGTTTTCTTTCGCTGCTGATCAAGTGATAGTTACAAATATGTACATAAACCCGCAAACACGAATTTGTATATTTAAGAACATTATATAATTGAGTACATGCAGGATTCGAATCGGGGGCCAGTTGGTCAATAGAGTTTTTTTATCTACTGGGCTATTTCTGCTCTAATCCATGAATATGGCATATAAACATGGAAATGTGCTTGACTTTTTACAACCGCACCGCCGAAGTTTTCTTCCGAGAACTCTCAAGCTGTGGTATGAGCTCCCAATCGAGGTTTTTCCAAGGGACTACAGCGTGGAGTTCTTTAAGAAATGCGTGAAGAGGTTTTTAGAGGGTCGGCAACGCATGAGTGATACCACTGGTGTTGCAAATGTTCATAGGCTACGGTGACTGCTTAACATCATGTTTGTATGTATGCTTGATTGCCACCTTAGTGGTAAAAAAACCTTGTCTATTACCTGCTAATGGTTCAGTTGCAACTGCACGGTGGTGAACCTGTGTTTCAAGATGGTTGACCACGACGTACATACAAATATTCCGCCCGTATCTATAGAAGAGTGGAGACTTAGCCCCTTGCAGACCTTGGCGGTAAATATGGTGTATATGTAAATATAATTTCATCAAGAAATGTTTACGTACACTTCACATTCATTCATATCATATCGTGATGTTGAATAACTTGTAATCTTCCTATCAAATGCAATAAGATTTTTTTAATTCGACTGGTAGTTCCAGAGATTAGCGCGTTCAAATAAACAAACAAATTCATTCGCCTTATATATTAGTATAGATAATCATAAAAGCTATCGATGGACTTTAATTATACTATGCATAATATAGCGACTATCTATATCTTCCCGCCAAATCCCTTGCGGAGTAGGCAGAGAGAACCGAGCGCCACGTGACTCGATCCTTACATACATCACTCGCTTCTTTATCATTCATTGCTCTTGTGATGTACGCTCGCCGGTTTCTAGGGCTCCAGACATCACCTACTGATAGAACACGACCAATTTGGTCATTTAGGTAAGTCAATTAGGTAAGTCTTGGCATTCCTCGACTCCTACATCTTTACACTTTTGCATTGTATTGTATGCTTCGTCATTCTTTCATCCTGCATTCTTTGTACATGTCCGAACCAACGGAGCTTGCCTCTTCTTATTTTAACACCGACGCTCTCTTTCAGACCAACTCTGTTTCTAACATCATAATTGCGAATACGAAATTTTGCGCAACACTCGCATTTCGACCGCGTTTATTCTACTTTCATGCTCTCTCTACCATACCCAGCTCTCGCTTCCATAAATTAGCGTCGGGACCAGCACTGCATTGTGTATAACGAGCTGTGCCTTCTGACTCAAGTTTTTACTGCCTAGAAGTTTTCCCAACATTCCATTCCCACTATTCCTAGCACTCACTCGTCTTTCCACATCTGTGGTGCACCTTCCATCCCTGCTGAAAGCGCATCCAAGATATACAATCTTATACGCTCGTTCCAACACTTCACCATCAACCGTAATCCTTACATTGGTTCTGGTTTCTTCTGTTTTAAATACCATTATCTTTGTTTTCTTCGCATTCAGTAGTAAGCCTTTCTCCATAAATTCGTCTTTCATCATTATGACCAGTGTTTGCAGTTCAGATTGTGTTTCTGATATAAGACCAATATAACGACGATATCTGAAACTGTCAATAGTAACGGACAACGATAGCATCGACACAATAGCCAATTTTATACTTTCCTAGACTGCTATTAAAGTTAAATCTATGAAAATTAACTAACGATATGCAAATCGATAATTTGGCAAGCCGGTCGAATCCAGTATTATATCGTTCATTGAGGATGCCTGTAGGTACATCATTCAAACCGCCCACGATCGAATCGATATCGCCAGCGCCCCGTTGCGTCATCGGTAAAGCCTCGGACTCGCCCCCATTTGCGTAGATTCGTTCTAAAAGTGAGGGTAAACATATTACTGCACACGAGTGATAATAAAAGGTCGAAGTGTTAACTTTATCATGTGAGTATAATGAAGATGTTTTTAATACATTTACTAAAAAATAAAAGTAAATTAAAAGCGTTTGGGAACGACGTGCATAGTTTTTGACGAGCTCGGTGGCTCAGTCGTAAAAGACGCGACTTGACACCAACGCTCGTGGGTTCCATTCCCACACGAGGCAAACATTAGTGTGCATGAACATGTCTGTTTGTCTTGGTCTGGATGTTTTAAGAGAGGTAGGGCGCATCAAAGCAGTCCGTCTAGGGAAATACCTCCACCTCACAGAAAATCGCAGACAAATAAGAACTCCCTAGAGGGTTGTTGTGTTTCTGCGTGTGAGTGAGGTCACCAGTATGCTCCCAAGGAGTTGCTGTGTAAGCAGCAGAGGAGGCATCGCGCGAGTGATACTTAATATATTACAAGCGTACATAGGCCATGGTACTCGCTTTACATCAGGTGGGCCGTATTCGTGTATGCCTATCGACGTAGTATAAAAAAAACTAATATACAACCATTGATTACAGAAATATTTCAATGTAATAAGTTTAATTTACAAATAGCAACCACTATAATAATTTATAGAGAATAATTTATAGAGTTAAATTAAACAAAACTAGTATTAAAAATATTGGTATTAAAATATGCAGAGGCATGCTCCGATAGTTCGAACATGTAGAAAGAATGAGGGAAGAAAGAATTATGAAACAGATTTTTCTACGAGAAAGTAGAAGAATGTAGGAGCTGTGGAAAGCCAAAACTTACCTATCATGACCAAATTGATTGTATTTTATCAGAAGGTGATGTCAGAAGCCTTAGAAAGCGACAAACGTGCATAAAAAGAGGAATTAATATTAAAGGAGTGAGGTTTGTACGGATCGAGTCATGTGGCGCTCGGTTCTCGCTACCTACCCTGCAAGGGATTTGGCGTGAACTTACAGTAGCAGTAGGTATTATATATACTGATAAAATGACCGCCAAGATCTTTAAAAATGGCTGCTATAATTTCAATAAGATGGAAATTAAGAAACGGTATTGCGCAACATACTTTCAACATTCTTTACTAAAATTAAAAAAGCGTTTTGCATCTACTTACGGGTACTTTAAGTGTGCTTAAAAATAATAGTACTTAAGTTATTTTTATTCACATATTTAGACATCTCTATTTGTAGATACTTGCCTTCTTGTTTTAGCTAATTGTACATTTCAGGCCGCATTCCGGTGTGCGTTATTGATTACCATCCAGAGCTTGAAGTCGGGCAGATAGAGCTAATTAGGATGTTTATACAAGTATTCTGGCAATGCAGGATCGAGTAGAACAGCTTCGGGTAGATTAACATTGTTTATGTTAATAAATCTATTACACTATACTCTAACTATTATATTTGTAATTATATATGGATTTAATCTTTTGTACAAAAACAGCAAGCAATGGTATAGCCAGCAAAATGTAAATGTAGGTAAACTCGGGAAAAAAAATATAATACAAAACTGCGCTACAAAACTAAGCTTGTAACTTTTGTCTTTTACTTATAGTAGTATATTTAAGAATTAATAAATCAGGATAAGAATTAAGAATCTAAAAAATCTTGTTCATTTGAGTTTGAAAGAATAGGATATGCGTTTATGTAACGCATATCCTATAGTTTTTAATATCTCAACAAAATTCAATAGCTGCAATTTGTAATTTCATAATGTTAACAAGCAAAATTTAATTAAAAACCCCCGACGCAAAAATAACCTATATGATATAGTTAATAAATTCAGGGGTTATTTTGCGAAAGCCAAATTTACATGTAATTTGATCTAACCTGCTTTGTGTGCTTCCGCCACCAATTAGTTCATGCGGCCTAGCGCCGGCCGGCACCCACCCATTTATTGGGTGGGATTATACTTTGTCCCCCACTAACACATATCAATTTTACACACCATAGACAAAGGTTAAAAACTAAATATTAGGGAACAATTAGAAATTTTACAATTACACTCATGAACAAACAGACGGACGTAAACAATTACCCTCTACGAAATATCTTTTCACTCACACCATCCACCCCCACCCTCAGTTCAATATAAGGGACGGCACTACGATGGATTTGTCACTTGTAGCATGTTATTACGATTAACATCTACAGCGCCTGATGATGCCTCGCGGAGAGGCATGTTAATCGTGTCGCGGCGACGACCAGGCCAGTCATGGCAGCGATGGTGGTGGGTGGCGTTTTCTATTCCAGATGGCGGACGACCGCAGTAGCCGAGGCAGAGACTACCGGAGCAGCCATGGCAGCGTCGGCATGTTGCATCAACTAACAGTAGTAGCTGGCCGGCCCTAGGCTGCATGAACTAATTGGTGGCGGAAGCACACAAAGCAGGTTAGATCAAATTGCATCTATATGATATACACAAAAACACTCTCGTTTAAGTCCCCTTTTAAACAAAAAAAACAAAATGAAAAACGGTTCATCCATTTGGAAGCTACGATGCCACAGACAGATACTCGTACACAAATACACTAATACACAAGTCAAACTTATAACACCCCTCTGTTCGTCGGGGGTTAAAAATGAGACGTAGATTGATAAAAAATAAAATTGATTTTTACTATGAAAAAAATATTAGTTAAACGATTAAAGTTTTCTTGTTAAGTACCTACTAACAATGAACTAAAGTGTGTATACACTCATACTTTCAGATATTTAAACAAATAGATTTTTACGGATCAATATTTCAATCGCGCTCGGTTCTCTCTGCCTACCCGCAAGGGATGTGGCCTGAAGTTATAGATAGAATATTACAATCACAAATTGTAATAGTAAAGAAATTCACATTCGGCAGTGTCTTGCTACGAAATATTCGGGCATGAGACCCGACTCAGACTTTTATTAGTCTGCAAAGAAATATTTAAAACCTTCCGACCCGGACGTCCTCCAAACTAGGTCAAATTCGTGAAACCCCTCATCGATGGCAACCCTAGTGATGACAAACAGTGGAGATGACGCAGGCAGACTGAACATAATGCGAAGTACAGTTATAATACTGTGACGAAGGGGCTGTTGTAATCAGTAATGACAATATTATCACACAAAGTTTCCGGCGCGAGATCGTTCACATACCCTACCATGTTAATATGTACCCCTATCTACTTCCCGCCATGTGCTATTGATTACCATCGCTTCAGTTGGCACATAACGGCCAATTAAGATCTCCATATGAGTATTTTAGTCACGTAGGGTTAAATTAGTAGTAACGAGCATGAAAGTTTCTGATAGTAATATAACACACGAGTAGAAATTGAATGAAGGAAAGGTTTTTTAAAAACTGTGAACGTTTTTTTTTATACAACGTCGGGAGTCATACGAGCCACCTGATGTAAAGCAGCTACCGTAGCCTATTAACGCGTGTAATATATTGAGTATCACTCGCGCGATGCCTCTTCAGCTGCTTACACGGCAACTCCTTGGGAGCTTACTGGTGACCTCACTCACACGCAGGAACACAACAACCCTCCAGGGAGTTGTTATTTGGCTGCGGTTTTCTGTGAGGTGGAGGTACTTCCCCAGACGGGCTGCTTTGTTGCGCCCTACCTCTCTTAAAACATCCAGACATGTTCATGCACACAAATGTTTGCCTTGTGTGTGAGTCGAACCTACGAGCGTTGGTGACAAAGTTGCGTCATTCACGACTGAGCCACCGAGCTCGTCGTTATATTTAGAAGCAGGAAAATAATACGTATATATATATATATATATAAATGTATTTATTTTCCAGCTTCTAAAATTTTCAGTGAAAATTGAAAACGACTCTATATAACCATTAAGCCGATAAGTGAAGAGCTACGCATTCTATTTCACCCTCCGATCCCGTATCGGTGAGTTGAGTTTCAAAGCAAAATAGTTCTCCAATGGTTATTTCCTTTATAGGTGCTATTTAATAACTATAGAAAATAATAAGTACTCTTAACAAAAAAATATGTCTTTTTTGTTTCTATTTTTAATAAAGTCTATTTATTCCTTTGCAAGTTTATAATGAAAAATACTCGTATGAATATAATCAAAATTGGTTTGAGTCGTAATCGAGTACGTAAAATTAGGCTAAATTACTTTGCAAGCCATGGGCAAATTTAGATTTTTAACTTATGCATAATTTAGCCTAATTTAAACAGCCGATGCCAAAATTATATAATAATTAAAAAATATTTTGTAATATCCGGCAGTAGTTTACATCTACAATATTTATAGCTGAATTTACATATTTTTATACGACGTCGGTAGGTATACAAGCCTATGGCCCACCTAATGTAAAGTGCATACCGTAGCCTATGAAAGCCTGTTAAACCTGAACATTCATTAAATTCATTCATTCATACATCAAAACATTCTACCTCTTTTAAAAACACAGACTAATTAACCTATAGTTTTCTACTAAATTGTAATACATGAAAACAGTTATTGTGAGTGCACATTGGGAAACAGGCATATACTACTGCGGGCTTTTATGTAGGCCTTTTTAAGTCCTGCAATTTTGTAATACATTATTTTGAAGTACATTTTCAAATTTAGCCAGCGTTAGCCACGAGAAACGTTCGAAATCTGTTTTTTAGGGTTCCGTACCCAAAGGGTAAAACGGAACTTAGTTATATATTCACTTTAAGAATAAATAATTAAATTAAAATAAAACAAATATTTAAGGGGGGCTCCCATACAACAAACGTGATTTATTTTGCCCTTTTTATAGATAATGATACGGAACCCGTGGGGTGCGAGTCCGACTCGCACTTGGCCGATTTTTTGCTCGTTTTAGCTCGATATTGATAACGGCAACAGGTAGACGCTTGAAATATTCATAGAATATTTAGTTATATATTCACTTTAAAAATAAACAATTAAATTATAGATAATGGTACGGAACCCTTCATGCGCGAGTCCGACTCGTACTTGGCCGGTTTTTTCTTATACTACGTCGGGAGGCGTACAAGCATATGGCCCACCTGATGTAAAGCGTTAATAGGCTACGGTACCCGTAGCCTATTAACGCTTGCGATGTATTAATTATCACTTGCGCGACGCCTCCTCTGCTGCTTACACGGCAACTCTTTGGGAGCTTATTATTTAGCTGCGGTATTCTGTGAGGTGGAGATACTTCCCCAGACGGGCTGCTTTGATGCGCCCTATCTCGCTTAACTTAATGCTATGTAATATTGGTAAAAAATATATATTAATTATCGTGGTACACTTTTGCAAATTTGTCCAGAAGCTGTATAGCTGCCAAAATAATGTTCACTTATATCATAGCAGTAAGTTTAAATACATATGTGCATAAAGTTTAGGGCGTTAGTTAACATTATATAAGACTGACTTATATTCGGATCCACCGACAATGATATTAGTTTATACCTACATTTTTCAGCATAATAAGGTGGAGTTCTTCGCTAGAAAGGGCGCCTTTAGCAAGGCAGTAAAAACCCCTATATTTTTACTTTGTATAGATGCCAGACTTAAATTCCGGACTATAAGGTTCTGGTACAAAAAAGTAGGGCATAGAATAGCAAATAAGGCTAAAAGTAGTAAGGTACCGATATAAAAGCAGTTAAACTGGGCGCTGTATTATATATACTGTTCAAGAGACAGCAGCTAAATGACAAGCCAATAATAGCAAGGCAGAAAGCTAGTAAACTTTATTAAAATGCAAATATGCTCAACGCAGTGCTAAAACACCTAAAGGTTAAAACACCTTTACAAACTTTAAGTTACTTAGTCGCCATATGAATACTACAGTGGTGGTGGTATGATTATCTTATCATGATATGGATCAACCTATACTCATCTCATTACTAAGAAACTTCTTTGCTTCCAGCAAAAAGTGTTTAGCCTGTGCGTAATCCACGACATCGCTCAATTGCAAGTTGACAAGCGCTATTCTTCTCAAGCTTCTGGCTAACGTTAACTGACTATCTTTTATCACAATCAACCGTGACTAAAGGCATAATGTGCAATTCGAGAACAGGGGGTACTCGAAATAAATAAACCCATCCGTAGACGGTCTGGCTCGACTTTACTGAACTGATATACGCAGCGACGCCCGCGTGCTCATCATACTTGGTTACACCTACATATATCGCGCAATAAAAATCAAAGAGATAACACCAAAACCGTGTGGCTCATTCCAGACACAGTTTATGTTGTACGAGATAAACGAGATTTATGACTTATCCCCGGCAAAATTCTTACACTTAAACGCCATAAAAGTTTTCTTTCCAGATTTTTATTAATGTCACTCTTGATTAAATTTTAGAGGCCAAGCCCTCTAGTCCTCTCAGAATAATTGGCGTCATTCAGAAAACGTTGGAGTTGGGGTCGGCCGTTGGGAATGGTAATTATTGTCAATAGCCGTTTAAATAAACGAATGAGCCGTTTATTAAATTAATTCCAGGCTGTCTGACCCGGCTTTAAAATCAGTTTACACTACATTCAGTTTGCATTTACGAGATTTCCATTCTAAACCCAGCGCTTTATTGTCGCTAAAAAGATTCAAGTTCCCTAAGTGTCCAAGTCGGACTGACTTAGATTAAATTAGATTCCATCTTGGAAGTTCATGTCACTTCTTCAAGCATTCAATAAATTTGAAGCGTAATAATTGTAATTTTAATAATATTCCTTGAAATGTAGATTGTCCAACTCTTTTATTTAAAATATCTATGACTTTTAAGACCATTGAGGCGGATAAACAAGCATGTCGCCTTCCTGATGAGAAGCAGTTACCACAGCGTAAGGACACTTACAACACATGGGGCACCATTTGTGCGTGACCGACTCTCGAAAACTCTTTTCACACCCCTTTTGAAGAACCTCATGCTGTGATTTCTTGGGGAAACCAATGCAAAAAGTACATTCCACGACCTAAGCGTTCTCGGAAGAAGACTTCTCTGGAACCGTACAGCACGCTACATTGTAGTTTCAATGTGTGATGATGACGATAGCAATCCGTGAGATTGCATAAGAAAGCTGTAGACATCATGACCAACAACATGGCAGAACTCAACCCATTATATAATCGGTAGAACACACAAACCATACCCCTACACTGTAAATATGTATAATATAATATCGCTCTTCATAAAAATATTTTAAGTTTATATCAAACTAACCAGCGGCAAACTTGCATGTGGCCATTAAATAAAAAACATTAATAGTGATAGATTAATATAAAATTAGGTGATTCATTTATTTAAGATTTGTCTAATTAAAACTACTAATGCTACCTATGTGTGGTATCAAAATCTAACTTAGCTCATAATACGGAGTTATTTTTATACAACGTCGGGAGGTATACAAGCATACGACCCACCTTTTGTAAAGCAATTGCCGCAGCCTATAATCGCTTTTAATACATTACGTATTACCCGCCCGATGTCACCTCTGCTGCTAACACAGGACTTCCTTAGGGGCTTTCTGGTGACCTCACGGACACGCAGGAACACAACAACCTCCAGAGAATTATTATATGGCTGCGGTTTCCTGTGAAGTAATTCCCCAGATGGCCCGCTTTGATGCGCCCAACCTCTACACACCAATGTTTGATGACGTGACTTTGACACCAACGCTCATGGGCTCGACTCCCATACAAGATAAACATTTGTGTGCATGAACACGTCTATTTGTTTTGTATTTTTTTTTTCAACCTGCCAAGTCCCAATTAAACACTCAAAGGTTGACTGGAAGAGATTTCTTACAGGAATAAATCCGCCTTTGTACATTTATAAATGGGTTGCATTTTAATGGTTTTCATTGTTATTTTATATACACTAATATTATAAACCGGAAAGATTAGTATTTTTATATTTTTGCATGATTGTAAGGAATGAACTCAAAAACTACTGGATTAATTTCAAAAATTCTTTCACCATTAGAATGCTGTGTTATAGCTATCATAGGCTATATTTAAATTAGGGATCCCTACTAAAACTTCAATAATGTTTAAAAAAAATTGCCAATTTATTTCATCGCATGCGCTGCTGAAACTATTGATGATAGAAACTAATGTTCTACAATATTAAATGACATTTCAATATCTACAAAAAACTTGAGTTAAACATATATTCAACTATCGTAGTTATTGAATTAAACAATTTTTAACGGAAGTATCGCGTGTTTTATTTATTTTGTTGAACCTGACGTAGTCTTCCTGCGACCACGGACGCTGTAAAGCGTTCGAAACATCAGGTTCAACAAAATAAATAAAACACGCGATACTTCCGATGTGTAACAATCGCGAAAACCTAAGACAATACTATCGTAGTTATATAACAACTTTTTACATTTTTAAAGTTGATAGAAATGCTGACCAAAATTAGACCATGTCTAACCATATCTTTGTATTAAACCTAACCAAGTAAAGCATTTCGTATTCAAGACTGTTTAAATACCTGTAGATTGCTTTTTGAATTATTGAAATCGGACATTCTATTCAAAAGATATTACGAATTTAAAATTGTCAATATAAACATAATACTAATAAAACCAGTTGAGAATGGGCAAGCTTGCATTGCCAGAGGAACACATGGCTCGTCAATTATATAACAATTTAATTATTTTTTTTAAAACTTTGTCTGCCATTTTGACCATGTTCCTTAAGAGATAGGAGGTTGGTTTTTCAGACATTCCTATTCTACTTTTTTATGCTAAATTCGAATCTGAAGTCAAAATTCGAATATTCGAAAAAAAGCGACACACACAGAGAGATAAACATATAGATTTCATATAGGAACGGTCTTCCTGAAAATAAACGCCGCCGCGCCGTGGTCGGTGTGTGGCAACACACAGCGCAACAGGCAACGCGGCGATATACATCTATGATTTTTTTTTTATAATAGAGAGTAGTAAACGAGCATGTGGGTCACCTGATGGTAAGTGGTCACCACCGCCCACAGACATTAGCAACACCAAAGGATCACGGATCTATTCTTTTCTTGAAGGCACCCACATCACATTTGTTCGAGAATACCACTGAGGGTAGTTAATTCCACAAATTTACAGTACGTGCTAGAAAATGCCTCAAGAAGCGTACTTTAGTGGATTGCTCTCATCGAGATGGTGAGGGTAAATTTTTAGTTTGTGGCGAGTGGTGCGATAGTGGAACATAGCGGCTGATATTAACTTGAACAGGTCCTCAGAAAACTCCTCATGATACAATTTGTACACGTACAGTAGGTACACAAAGAGAAGCAACAACTCTTCATGTTCAAAGCGATCACTGGGTCGCCGACGATTCGAACTGCTCTACGTTGTATGCGATCAAATGGAGTAAGCAAATATTGTGGCACGCTGGCCCAAAGATGTGAACAGTAGTCCATGTGAGACCGGAACTGGGTCTTATAAAGTTGAAGACGATATTGAGCTGTAAAGTATCGTCTAGCCCTATTGATCACACTAATCTTCTTAGACGTCAACTTACGTTTGCTCTCATGATGACCGCGAAACAGTACATCGCTCGATATGACGACACGCAGGATACTAATGCTAGACGTAACACCTTCTAATAGAGGCGCTATGATAAATGGGGACGTTTTCGCGGTAAATGCGCACACTTGTGTCTTTAAGGGATTAAATTGAACCGAGAGAAGAAAGAAATTTAAAAAAATAAAATCAAGTAAAAATATTTAACCCTTTAAAAAATTAAATACTTACGTACATAAAACTAAAACACAATATAAATAAAATGTAAAAATAAAAAAAATGTGAAAAAAATAAGTATATGTATAAAAATACATTTTTTATAAGAAAACTATATATTTTTTATACCACAGTCTGACTTGAGACTTATATAACAAACACTAGCGGACCCGACCGACGTTGTCCTGTCCCATAATATAAAGTTTCACAGAACCCGACTGCAGTGCGACCTTGGACCCAATGGTCCAATTGTAAATCTAAACCATTCTCGAATCCCCTTGAACACACACAAAAAAAATCATCTAAATCGGTCCAGTCGTTTAGGAGGAGTTTAGTCACATACACACGTACAGTAGAATTATATATATATATAAAGATAAGTCTTTGCCCCGCACTGAAGTACTGCTTTGCTCTGTTGAGCACACCAATTTTTTTGGACGCCAGTTTTACATAACACAACACCATACAGAGTACCAATTAAAACTTGTGCAAAGACATAATATATCTTTTGTCAATTAAAGAACACTATTAGCAGAAACACCATCTGAACTGCAAACATAGGTCACAATAATGTAAGACGGCTGTATGAAGAAAGGCTTACTATTAAATGCGCAGAAGACAAAATAATGGTATTTGAAGGAGAAAAAACCAAAACCAATATAAGGATTACGGTTGATGACAAAGTGTTGGAACAAGTGAATGAGATTGTATATCTTGGATGCGCTTTCAGCAGGGATATATTTATATATTTCAGGTAGGTGGGGTAAAATATGTGGCGTAACGCTTGCAGACTGTATTCGCAATGATGATATCAGAAACAGAGCTGATCTGAAAAAGAGTGCCGATGTTGAAATAAAAGGAGACATGTTCCGTTGGTTCGGACATATAGAAATAATGAAGGAAGAAAGAATTTCAAAACAGATATAGAACACTAAAGTAGAAGGATGTAGGAACTGAGGACAGCCAAGACTTACCTACCATGACCAAATTAATCGTGTTTTACCAGAAGGTGATATCAGGAGACTAAGACACCGGTGAACCTGTATAAAAAGAGCAATTCATGCTAAAGAAGCGTGTGAGATTTATAAGGATCGAGTCATGTGGCGCTCGATTCCCTGCCTGCGCCGCAAAGGATTTGGCGTAAAGCTATAGATGTTTATCAGTTGTCTAGTACCCATAACACAAGCTTTATTAGCCATTGAAACGACTGTTCGCTAAAATTTGATGAAGCCGGTTATCGGAAGTTAATGACGGTATCTTTAACACCAAGGATTGTGCTTTTAATTCCCACATAATACAAATTTTGTATGTAGGAACACGTCTTTATCTTGGGCTCGGTATTTTTAAGAGAGGTAAAAAGCAAAAACACCAAAAGCACTTTAAAGTATCTCGAGAGAAGAAATACCTTCACCTAACAAAATAAAATAAAAAACGAGTGTGCTTAAGACCACACGACTGAAGTAAAACTTCTTTAGCTCCATAGTGTGATACAGACAATAAGCCTGCACTGTGTCTTAGATATATGGAACTTAACTCGCTATGAGAGAAAGAGAGAAAGAAAATGTGTGCTCGCACCTCTCTCTCTTGCCCCTACAGTAATATACGAAACTTATATCTCCCTCTTAACTTCTGTTCGCCTCGCCCGATCACATTTTTCGTAACGCTTTCGTCACGCATTCACCAGCTTACTCCCCAAGTCAAGCGTGCGTAAAGAAGTTTTACTTCAAAAACCAGCCAAATAACAACTCCCTGCAGAGTTGTTATATTTCTGCGCGTGACTAATATAAGCAGTAAGCTCCTGATGAGTTGTTGTATTAGCAGTTGCGGTGGATCCTCTATTGCAAACATTCATAGGCTATGATAATCACTCTGTATGTCTCCCGGTGTTCTAATAAAAGCATTCAACCGATATTAAAGTTATATGTGTATTGTTTCAAGTTCTTCCAAGTTCACATCCCAGAGCTCGTTAGGGTTAGAACAAAGTTAATGAGGACAAAGTCGGTGAGTCATTTAAAGTTTCTTAACGCTCTTTTACAGCTAGATTTTTAAATTGGCACGACTAAAAACAGAAAGATGAAGATTTCTGGGCAAGAAAGCATTTTAAAATTGGGTTAAATGCAGTTGTTCCTTAAAACCCATTACAGGCATACTAACAGTGTGTTAAAAAGGCAAAATTCAGCCAAATAAAAGTGGCGAACATAAAGACTGACAAATGTCCCACGGATCTTAAACTAGTAGGTGTGTTACAACTATAAACAGCACATTTGGGAGAGCCCTCGTGTCGTCGTGTACCTTCGTAACGATTCAACTTTCATTTTCGGAGATGTTCGCACATTAAGGCCGGGTGCGTTTATTTTATTGCGATGACCGTGGTCCGCACAAACTACCCTCGAGACGGACTCGGTCGTGGACATGCGGTACCACATTAAAGTCGTAATAGAATTTACCCGCAGCAATTTGTCTTTAGAACTGCAAAATACAACGGACACAAGTTTGTTGTGCGAACTTTACATTGTAGACTTGTTGGCCAGATGAACCGCATTGCTCGGTTAATTCGGAACAAAGGAAGAAATAAATTGAACAAAACAGTCTCTGCACCTGCTCACCAGTACGAGGACTAGACTATGCGAGTTAAAATTATGCTTGTCCTCTATATGCATATTTGATTAAACAAAATGTGACGCAGGACGTACTTGCAATTAAATGGTTCATTAGTACTTTTGTTAATACTTTTCCTTGTATATATTTTCACTGTATATCGTAGGTAGTCTCACTGCTTATTCAAGATAATACCCCTACAGCCGTTCTTGTATTAATTTATAAATATTTTAGTGAACACTGAGTATTATTGTTTTAAAACGTCAATCAAGTTTTCTCCTATATTGAATACATAGTTCCTAAAATTGCCACAATTTAGTTTGTACGTACAAACCCCTAAGAGGTTTTTCACCGCATTCAGAGCATTGCCAACGGCAACTACGTACCTGCGCAAAATAATCCTTAGAAGGCCTTACCGACAATAGTCTCCCCTATGCTCAGGATAGCTGCAAACTTTTTCAAACCGAGTCACATTTCTGTACGTATGGCGTTTGGTACCGGTGGGAGTTACAAACGTTCCCACCTAGATGTGTTTTAATGTTATTTGCCTAACGATATACTTTCAATGGATAACAAGAAAGAGCGTTGGTGACAGGAGATAGTCTTGTGAGTTTTGGTCGCATTGATTTTCATGCTAACGAGGCAACTTTCAGCACTGGATTTTCTGTATCTACAGAAAAATAAGCTAGCAACCCATTTTCATAAACCTTCAGTTAGTCCGAAAGGTGGCAACGCAAACAGAAGATCTCGACATTAATGCCTCTAACCTTGACTCAGAATAAAGCTCAACTGTGCATAACATACACCAGAAGATCAAGGTGAAAGCCCTATTGACGGTTGCTGTTCAAATCACGATCACTTGGGATTACCAGTAGTATATTTATCACACGCTTCATCAGCTTGAAGTGAACAGCTTAAAGCGATAAGCTTGTAATTCAATAATCTAATATATATATTATGATACAGTATGCACATTTGTAGTCTTCCACGAAGACGGAACTTAGATAGTGAAATTGGCCATAAATGCGCGTACATATACAATTCAGTAGTGCACAGCTTCACTACCTATATGCCGTCTAAGCAACTCAATTTATAAACAGCAAAAGGAAGAAGCATTTCAGACATCTCGTTCTGTAACTTAGATTACTAGCATTAATTCATTACAGAATGATATATGGGACTCCCTGTCGTTGGAAGTCGAATTAATGATGAAGAAAATCATAAAATCAACCAATAAAATCATTTTTCTTTTTCTCTACTAGTCATATCCAAGTACCTCGTTAAAGCCAGTAGAACAAAAACGACTGAACAGAATGATTGAGATAAGTTTCTCTTTGCAGCTTAAGTGAATAACCAAAAACAATAGAGCTCGGTGGCTCAGTCACACCAACGCTCGCGGGTTCGATTCCCACACAAGATAAACATTTGTGTACATGAACATGTCTGTTTGTCTTGGTTTGGACGTTTTAAGAGAGGTAGGGAGCATCAAAGCAGCTCATCTGGGGAAGTACCTCCACCTTACAGAAAACCGCAGCCAAATAACAACTCCCTCGCGGGTTGTCGTGTTCCTGCGTGTGAGTGAGGTCACCGGTAAGCTCCTAAGGAGTTGCTGTGTAAGCAGCAGAGGAGGCATCACGCGAGTGATATGTAGGAATATTACAAGCGTTAATAGGCTACGGTAACTGCTTTACATCAGGTGGACCGTATGCTTGTATACCTCCCAACGTTGTATAAAAAAAAAGTTCCCAGAGACAATGCATGCTAGATTTCCAACTCTGCTGACGACCTCATTTTTCCTAACTAAAAACGTCTTACTGAATATCAAGGCATCATCAATATGGATCTTTTTTTTGGCCAAAAAGAAATTACATAGTTTCAAAAAATATCCCATATGTAAAAACATCCCAATAATCATAACTCAATTTTATACATTAATTCGCTACAAAATTTACTAAAGAATGACTCTAAAAATCACAATAGCTAAAGTTGCTGCCAAATTCAATAAGATACGTAATGTTATTCAATGTGCCCGTTGTTTAAATAAATTTACATTGTGATCAGAAAGAAAAATAACAAAAAGAAATATTTTATTATTTCTTTTTGTTATATTTTCATTCCGATTTGGGTTACTTCGTGATGAGTCTACTAAGCGGTAATATTGAAATTGCGGTAATATTGAGCACAATGTAAATTTATTTAAACAACGGGCACACTGCATAAAATTAAGAGGGAAAAATTTTGTAGATAACTTTCAACTCCTCTTCAAATCTTCGCCAAATATATGTGGGACCACATTCGGATATAACTTAATAGAACAAATCAAACTTCCAAATTAGTGAAGCCGTATCGGAGGAATCGGCGAACATACAAAAAATATACTCGACGAACGCAAAGCCTCCTCATTATTGAAGGGAAACTGTTGAAAAGTTTCAATAGGGCTTTTTGTCCTATTTATTAACTCACCTAACGTACAGTAAACCTATTTACGTATTTCTACATAATAAGAAATATACATAATATATTGTTAGATGAGATTGGAGGAACAAATATATTTTGTCAATTTATATGTCAAGAGTCCTAGAAATCGGCGGGCGTGCATGAAAAGTTATGAATGTCATCTATTAGATACAGCATAGCATACTTGTTTGATCAAATTTGTTAAAAGTTTAACAAAACGATTCCAAAGGTATAATTAGGTTAATCATTAATGTTTAATATAAATTACTTTTTAATATATTAATGTTTTGTTCTAACATGAAATATTCGCTAATATAAAACTTGGCATTTATTTTTTAGTTATCTCAGGAAAGGCAATTTTCACATCAATTATTATATATACACCTGAGACGCGAAATTTGCCTAAACTTTCCCTGTACTTGTATGTTTATATTGCTTACAAGAATTGTTTGAATCAAAACCATTGTCGAATGGTACAATGAAGCTCATCTCGTATATGGCCTACTTGAATACCATGAACTTTAATAATATGTTTTGAACTTTTAAGTTTAATTCTTGTCAGAACTATTTATATTTTTCCTCCGAATTGAATTAATTAAATTATTAAATTTAGATGCTATTAATTTAAAATTGCTTTAGATATTAAAACAATATAGTTGGTTGTGAAACGTATGATGCGAAAGTTGTGTACACCTTTAATTTAGCTGACCAATACCATCTTCGTAGCGTTGTCCCGTTCCCTAATCATTTCGCATTGGCGAGGTCCTCTACCTAAGCTTCGGGATTTGGCAAAAATACCGATTTTACATGTAGCGATAGTTGTCAGACCTCCACCACCCAGAGGGTAAACCAGACCTTTATTAGGTTAGGTTATAAGTCTTTCGAAATATAATTTCTTGGACGTACGGGTTTTCTCACAATGTTTTACTACACCGCCGAGCAAGTAATTACAAATTTGTACGATAATTACAAATATGTATAAATCCGAAAACACGAATTCGGCCACTTGCAAGGATTCGAACCAGGTACCATTTGATCAATAGGCCGGTTCTTTATCCACTAGGCAATTACTGCTCAGCTGTCATACCATTTCTGTTAATACATGTTACATGTGACTACATAAGGGTTTTCTTTTTACAAAGAAACTAGTTCTTGTGCAGCGAAAAGGAAAATAACGAAGTACGTGAGATCGTACAATACTACACGCCTCCTTTTGTGTTCCCTATAAAGGTGACAAGTTGCTCACGTTTCTGCTTGACTCGACTGTACGATGCCAGAAAATATATTGCCTTACAAAATGCTGTACCTATAAGGAAGCATGTAAACTATTTCTTTACTACTGCTGTCTGTAAAAGATCAATTTCATCAACCAGCTAATATAAGTAGTTCATATTACACTAGCTGTTGCCCGCAGCTTCGCTTGTTAAATTTAATCTTAATAAGTAAATTTTAGCTACAAACGTTTAATAAAATTGCATACTCATTAAAAATGTTATCTCTTATAAAAAGTTATGTGTTTCAGCGTATCTGTAAAATCGACCCCGTAAGGGGTAAAGAGTTTGTATGACGGGTCTGGTAGTTTTTAAGCCTATAGTGCACACAGGCGGAGCTGCGACCGAAAGCTAGAATAAATATATAAATATTTCAGAGGCCTTCGCCCAAACTTGGGTACACAAAATAGAATTTATAAATAAAAACAAAAATATTGTTTTAAGTAGTTGATTTAAGTAAGTAAGTTCAATACATTCAATCTCCATGTTGTACTCCTTGAGGTGTCAAGGAGCGCAAGTCAAAAATTTATTTGGTTTGTAGAGTAATTGTGCCTCCAATTTTACTTTCAATCGGCCCACGGTATATTCTTTTCCCAACAAAGTCTGAACCCAAATTTGGCTCCTTTAGAATACGAATTTCCAAAAAGTATTTCATCCCTTGTCTATGTCATAAAAGAAACCTTTCTGCAAAAATTTCAGCGGTTTAACTTCACGACTTACACGAATATACAATATTCTTAGTCTGGCCATAAATACTGTTACAATTAAAAATAAACAAAATATTACATTTGAATTTGGAATCTGTCATTTTTATATGATTGTTCATTGAATTTTCTCTTTTGGCGCCAATACATTGTACAATATTTTGCGATATTAAAATGGAGTGGGGTGATAAAGAGAACCGAATCGCTGTGATTGCATTACACAAAGTAGGTATGGAGCCAAATGCAATTTTTAAAACTCTCCATACGCTTGGTATTAGTAAAATGTTTCTGTATCGGGCTATTAATAGGTACAATGAGACCTCCTCTGTATGTGACAGAAAAAGATGTGGCCGTCCACGTAGTGTTCGTACGAAAAAGGTGGTCAAAGCAGTAAGGGAAAGAATTCGAAGAAATCCTGTCCGAAAGCAAAAGATTTTATCTCGGGAGATGAAGATAGCACCTAGAACCATGTCGCGTATTTTAAAAGATGACTTAGGACTTGCAGCCTATAAGAGACGTACTGGCCATTTCTTAACTGATAATTTAAAAAAGAACAGGGTAGTAAAATCGAAACAACTACTGAAGCGGTACACAAAGGGAGGTCACAGAAAATTTTTGTTTACGGATGAGAAATTTTTTACAATTGGGCAACATTTTAACAAACAAAATGACCGTATTTATGCTCAAAGCTCTAAGGAAGCTTCCCAATCGACAAAGTGCAACGTGGGCACTATCCGACTTCAGTGATGGTTTGATGGAGTATTAGCTATGAAGGAGTGACTGAGCCATATTTTTGTGAAAAAGGTATCAAAACATAGGCACCAGTGTATCAAGATACCATTCTTGAGAAGGTCGTGAAGCCCCTTAACAACACCATGTTCAATAAACAAGAATGGTCCTTCCAGCAAGACTCGGCGTTGGGTCATAAAGCTCGGTCTACGCAGTCTTGGTTGGAAACGAACGTTTCGGACTTCATCAGAGCTGAAGACTGGCCATCGTCTAATCCCGATCTTAATCCGCTGGATTATGTTTTATGGTCAGTTTTAGAGAGTACGGCTTGCTCTAAACGCCATGATAATTTGGAGTCCCTAAAACAATCCGTATGATTGGCAGTGAAGAATTTTCCCATGGAAAGAGTGCATGCTTCTATTGATAACTGGCCTCGACGTTTAAAGGACTGTATGGCAGCCAATGAAGATCACTTCGAATAAGCTTTTTATATTTTTAATTGTTTTATATTTATGTATTAAACTAACACACTGTAAAAGTAATAAATGTTATTTGCAATAGAAAATTATTTTTTTCTTTGTTTCAGTATTTATGGCAAGACTAGGTAATATAAATCTTTTGTTGAATTAAAGATTTTAATTAATCACAAATAAACTATTATTACGTCACATGATTTTTTCAGTTACGTCATTGGTTGTTCATTAAGTAGCCGGTCACTGATTCGATACCAACACAGGCATCAGTGGACGTATTATTATGAAATTGTACGCTTTCTCGCTTCCCTAGCCGATGACCACAACGGGTAGGCCGTTGCGGTCGTCGGCATTGGGCGCCTACATTTTTCTGCATAACGTCGGAAGCCAAAGAAGCGCTGATGGGGTCCGCTACGTAAATCTAAAGAATCGGCGAAAACACAAATTTTTATTTGGGACGACGGCTGTCAGACCTTCACAACACAGATGGATCAAAACCAAACCTTTCAAAACCACACGTCTTTCGAAATATAATTGGCTTGCGAATTTTGTCATGATGTTTCCTTCACCGCCGAGCTAATGATAATTACAAATATGTACATTAATACGAAAATACGAATTTAGTGATATGTGCCAAGATTTGAACCGGGGACCAGTAGGTCAATAGGCTGGTTCTTTATTCTCTGGGCTCTCACTGCTTTTAGAAAGTTATTCATGTATTCAAATAATATTTGGCAACTTTGGACAAGTGTGTTAAATTAATAGCGCAAAGTTTTATGAAAGAGAATCTAAATATTTAAATATTTCCATCGATATCTTTATCAGGATTATCCTGCCGAATACAGGTGGAAATTGAATCTGACCCTTAATACGTCCCCGACAAGTGGGTCAACGTGGCCGGATTATATAGCGAATTGAATTTATTCAGTTATTATTCGAAATGTCATTCATTTTATTGAAAGCTATGCTACACTCGGAACCAATGTCACTGAACGGGTTACCTATCATAATGGCGAAACGTTTTTGTACGAATCTTAATGTACCGAAAACGTTCAGCCTTTTTATTTTTCGATATTTTCATTTAACTGTAAATACAATAGACAGATTGATGAAATTCCGATTCACGATTGTTATTTTTTTCGAATGCTATATGTTTTGAATTCTAACTCAACATTTAACTGCAGCTATTATTGCTAGATGTTTTAGTTTCCAGAAATATGTTAGCTCAAAAGAAGATGAGGCTCGCTCGCTACGCTCGCTCGGCTTTTAATGAGCACAGATCTAACCTAACATTACCTAGCAATGTCGGATTCCAAATCACCCAATTATATTTATATATTCCGGTACTAGTTATATCATGTTTTAATACTAACATATTTGAAACCCTTAAATCATAATATGGAAAAGTAATACTTATATCTTTAATAATTCTAGAAATTAAAAATATTGTAAGTAAAACATCCGTCAAAGGAAAATTACATATTTTGGTAATCGGACAAGGGTTTTTCTAGTAAGCGAAACATAATAATAATAATAAACCCCGCAGGGCAGCTTGTGGCGAGCTGTTGGTGCGTAACGACACCACGGGTACCCGAGTGCTCCAGAGAGTCGATCAGGGCCTTCGTCTCCGGCGTGTCTTCGTCGGTCGGAGTGGAAATCCAAGAAGGCCCGCAGGACTCTCAGCTCTGGCTTGCCTTCATTGGCCGTCCAGAGAGGAGTCGATAGAGTATATTGCTCTAGCAGGTGATATACTCCAGGGGTGGAAGTGTTAAAGGGCATAACGCCGCGAGTAACTTCAGAGAAAGCGCAGCACACCTCTCGACACCCCTGAGTCACTCACACCGGTGTTGCCCCCGGCCGACTTTCTCTGGCATTTCGGGGGTCCATCTAGTGAGTGGCGAGCCACCGCCTGCCAAAAATAACAGTCAGATATGATAGTTATGGCAGGTGTCCGTCCCTCTTCTGCAATAACCCAGTACCAATAATCCCTCCAGACCTCATTACAATAGACTAATCATTTCCTACACATTCGCAATAGTCCCAATACCTGCCGTGACCTGCTCATAGATTTATGGTTCTATCGATATTTTTAGGAGGGGGTCTCGGTGGGTGTACAACATATCATGAATCTTCTTAAAAGGGCCTCTACGCGTTGGATCCATATCCCCGCGCACGCCTATCAAATGACCGGGATAATACCCGTGAATAAAAATAAAATAATAATAATAATAATAAATTTATTTGCAGAAATAAGGTACATAAAGTTAAAGTATTTTATAAAATGTTTCGTTTCTCTTATTTTACCCACTGTGGGCGTGCAAATGTACATTGAAATTTTTAAAATGTAGTTACGAGTATAATGTGGTATAAGTTATTACAATTATTACATAGTGCCATGGTAAGGTTTAAATAGTGGTCAAATATTAAAAAACAAGCAAAAAACAAATGTGATAGAAATTAGTACGCAAATACAAAAAATAAAAATGAACATCGTATTCAGTATTCAATCCCTATTTCTGATGTCCAAGTACTCCTGAATAGAATAATAACATTTATCTAATAACCAGGAATGTAATTGTTTTTTAAAAGCTCGCAGAGTTAGTTGTTTAAACTGTTCCGGTAAATTATTAAAAATTTTAATAGCCATACAAAAGGAATTATTCTTGTGTAATGTTAAACGTATGTTCGGTAATAATATCATATTTTCATGTCTTGTTGGTTTATTTTTGAGATTACGTCTTGTCGTAAAGTAATCGGGGTGTTCTTTGACTAGGATACATATTTGTTTGATATACAAGCAAGGTAGCGATAGCACGCGTAGTTTTTTAAAAAGAGGTTTACATGGCTCCTGGAAATGTGTCTTGCATATAGCTCGTATACACTTTTTTTGGGCGGTAAAAGCTCTCTTAGCGTCCACTGAGTTTCCCCACAATAGTAGACCATAACAGAGGACTGAAGACACGTAGCCATGATAAGCACTTAAGGCTGCTTCTATTGACGCAATATTTCTCAATCGCCTTAGTGCGTAGACGAATTTGTCAATTTTTAGACACACTTTATCAACATGCGTCTTCCAGTTACAAAATTTATCTAAAGTAAATCCCAGAAAGTTTACTTCATTTCCTATATCTATTTTTTTATTTTCGTGCATAATGGTTAGGGTGTCGGATTTCGACTGAGTGGTTTCGAATTGAATCGCTTTTGTTTTTCCTATATTTATTTTAAGATTATTAATATTTAGCCAATTTATTACATTGCTTAAGGTTTGGTTTATGTCTGAATTAAAATCGCTAATTGCATTACTTTTGATTAATATCGTGGTATCATCTGCAAACATGATGCACTTATGTTGTGTAATATTTGGTAGGTCGTTTATATAGATCAAGAACAGCAGAGGCCCTAGGACACTGCCTTGTGGCACGCCGCATCTATTTGATCTATATTTTGATCTATATATGTTTCTTTTTGTCCCAATTACTTTCGATATTTCTGTACACTGTTGTCTATTAGATAGGTAGCTCTTTATCCAATTATATGCATTGCCTCTAATGCCAATTTTATCTAATTTATTTAAAAGTTTAGTATGTGAAACAAAATCAAATGCTTTACTCATATCTAACAGTAGAGCAATTAATGGTACTCTGTTATTTATGCTATCTGTAACAAATCGAATTAAATTAAAACAAGCTAGTGTTGTAGATTTTCCTTGCATAAAACCAAATTGTTCATCTTTTATTAACTTATGTTTCATAATAAATTTGTATATTCGTTTATGAATAACTTGTTCGATTACTTTGGATAATACCGGTACCAGAGTCACTGGTCTGTAATTATTCATGTCGGTTTTAGCATCTTTTTTGTACAAAGGTTTTACTATTGAGAATTCAAGACTATCTGGGCAATGTCCTTCTTCCATACTGAGATTAATTATATATGCTAAAGGCTTACATACAAATTCCGCACACAACTTTAAAGCCTGAGTACTAATATTATCATAACCTACCGCATTGCTGTTACTTAGAGACATAATAATTGCGTATACCTCTGATTCATTTGTAGGTTCTAAGAATATTGTATTACTATTAGTAGGAATATCTTTTAGAGACATATTAGTGTTAGATTTGTGAACATCATTTGAAGAGCTTGTCAATTCAATAAAATAGTCATTAAAAAGTTCGCTTATTATTTTAGGATCTGTATATTCTGTATTGCCTTTAATGATATTCTCAATATTATTTGATGTAACATTTGTATTTATATTTTCATTTATGATTTGCCATGTCCCTTTACACTTATTCTTTGCTTTCTCTATAAATTTTTCGTTATGCTGCTTTTGAGCTGTATATATATATTTTTTTAGTATTTTAGAATAAGTTAAATATTTTGTTCTTACAATATTTTTATAAGTTTTGGTTTTTAAGTATCGCATATACATGTTTCTTTTATTTTTACACGCTTTTTTTAGACCTTTACTTAACCATTTTTGACACTGAAACTTATTTGTTACTTTTGTTGTAATTTTCGGAAAGCACAGTTCGTGAAACAACTTAAATATGTCATGAAATTCATTGAACGCATCATTTGCGCTATGGCTATTGTAAACTTGTGAGAATGTAAGAGAAGATATGCTATTTTTAAATTTCTGTAAGTTTTCTATGCTATAGTCTACTTTTTCATATGTATATTCACGTGGAACTAACTTCAGTTTGAAAGAAATGGTCTGAGCAGTTTCATGATCAGAAAGCCCTAATATGTGAGTTTTGGGTTGTACTCCACGTATGTTGCTTACAATTTGATCTAGACAAGCCTTTTTACGCGTAGGAGTAGTAATGTGGAGGTTTAAATTGTGATTATTAAGAATACTAGTAAGTTCTCTGGAAGTATTGTTTATTTTCAAGATATCAATGTTCCAGTCTCCACTTAGCACGAATTTATATTTATTTTTCTTTTTTTGTAAATTATGTAATAAAGATTGCATTTTAATAAAAAATGCATTAATATCTCAGTTAGGAGTTCTGTATATGTTAATTACAACTAGATTGTACGTGGGTATTTCTATCCCACAGCATTCAAAAATATTTGCAGTTGATAGATCTTTACAAATGGTTAATTCTTTATACTCTAAATATTTTCTAATAAATATTAAAGCACCTCCTCGTTTTTGATTTTTGCGTGAAAAATGGGAAGCTATTTTATAGTTTGGTAGTATTACATTAGTTTCATGGCCGTTTTGTATAAACGTTTCACACAAACATATAACATTTACTTCTATATTTTGGTCTTTTAAGTCTTCGATAGCATTCTGGAAAAATTCAATTTTATTTAGAATACCAGCTATGTTTTGATGAAAAACAGTAAACGAGGTTTCATTGTTCTCGAAAGGAATCGTGCATAGGCGATGTCTGTGCATCTTTTAGAACACACATTTTTTTGTTACTTAATTCATACCTATCCACAATTTCACCTGTATGATAATAATCATTATTTGAATCTATTTTTAAAATTAATGTGTATAATTTTTTAAAGATTATCCGGAGACTATTTCTGTTGACATTACCGTACCGCGTAAACGATGTATATGTGTAACTTATGTGTTTATTAGAATCGAAGATAAATGCATATTCGTAAAATTTATTATTCGTGTATAACAAATTATTAAACGTTTCAATTCTTTTATTGTTCAGAGTACAATGATCATTAAGTTTAAATGTAGGGACACACAGTATAACGTTGGTATGCTGTACCTTTTTAAGAGTATTATTTATATAATCAACTAATGCCTGGTAATTATTTGTTACTTCAAAGTCCGTATGGCCAATAAATATTATGCAATAATCGAATAATGTAAATCCTGCTAGTTTTGTTTCCATTCCATTCATGAGCTCTCGGACTCCAACATTAGGTTTCAAATAGTGACAGAAGTTACTATCTGTGAAAGTGTTTTCAATCAATGATAATAAATCACTTTTGTTATTTGTCCCTATTACACAGACTTTTCGTGGTTGGGGTTTAGAATTAGAAAGAATTGAATTTTGTACACAATATGAAGTTTGTGATTCTGACAAATAATCTTCTTGACGTTTCTCTGTACTTTTATTTAATCTTCTGTTTTTTTTGCAGCTCTTATTCGTTTCAATAACATTTTTATCCTTTGTAGTTGAATCTTTAGTATACGGCGATGATAAAAAACACGATTGCTCCTTTACTTTGTTAGAAGGAGAAGACTGTCGTGATGACCCTTTTTCGTTAATTAATTTTTTATATAAACAAGCTTTCTTTGTGTGACTCTCTATAATCTTTTTCATGGCTATTATTTCTGTATTTAATCTATCAATTTCTTCATGTGCGCTAGCCAATTGGCAAGTTAATTCACTTACTTCCTCTTTTAATTCTATTACTAAAGACTGGTCTGGTGATATATTGGGTAAACTATTTGAACTGTTCTCTCGAGATGAAATATTCAAATTTTCGTCAAGTAAAGTCGATTTTGATAGGTTTTCTACAGAACTAAATCTCTTTTTTTTACTGTTAGCGTTTTTCGGCGTGTTGTTACAACTCTTTGTGCTTTTTTGGATGCATTCATTACATTTCCAAGTATCCTTACTTTGTTTCGTCATTGATTTAAATTTTTGTAATGTTAAATTAATACAAGTTAAATTAAAAGCTTTTTTGCATATATTGCATTTTAGGTATTCACGACCATTCAGGTCTGCACTGCATTTTGCACAGTTCAACCCATCAAGCATTTTTGTTATAACTCTTTTGCTCCTTCCAGACATATTAAATTGAGTAGGTATATAAATTTGGACAACTCAATGAAATCTATTATAAATCAAATAATCTTGCAGTATATGATACTCAGTTCAAAATAAAAATAATCAGAACACAAAAAAGCACAAAAACAATAATTTGTGTTGGGGATCGAACTGACTACTAGAAATCAATACTTTAAATGTGTAGTCACTTTATTATTTATTTTTTTGATGTCACCATCACTTTAGAGCATATACAAAGATTAAAGTGTTCACTCGTTTAAAAATTTTAAATGGATATCATAAGTTATAATAGGTCACTGTTTGATTAATTTTATTCACGTTTTTCGTAAGAACTGGTTTTTGCACTGGCTATAGTAAACAATATGTGAAGTGTTTATCTACTTTAAGTTCACTTGGATTTTGACGTACGTATTATTGTTGTTTACCGTGTTAGTGATTTGATAACTAATTATGATTAAACTGGCACTTTTTAACGATGAATTTGCGTATTTATATCACTTGCGCTGCATTTAATTACAATTTATTTATTTATAATACGAAACTAAGTGTTTACTAAATGACAGCTCAAGCTGTCCATATGTAAATTAAGTTTCTAGAAACACTAAGTATGTATAAAAATACTATCCGGCATTTAAAACTTTGTCATATCGTGGTCGAACAATTGAGCAGTAAATTTTCTGGTTAGAGGATGTAATTTTATGAATTTAGAATGGTCAAAGCAGGGTTTCTTATCCTTATTGTAATCACCGGGCACTTTCAAATTTCAGAAATCTGATAGTCACATATAACTCTATGGTAGGTAATAAAAAAAAAAAAAATGAGAAGAATATAATTTAATTTAAAATTTTACTTTGTTTTATTTCTAAGAACAAATTTGAAGGTGAACGCTCGTGCGAGCCTTTAGATAGACCCCGTGTAGTGGAACTGTATAGTGTCTTGATATTTCACATGGAATCCTAGCACTTGTACCGTGAACCTCTCTGGTCTATATGAGCTCAAGATTACCTGACACTGAAATCTATGTTTCTACCATGCCCTACGTGGACCTGACTGAGACCTCTTTGGGGAAAACAAAGGTTGTTGCATAACTATCGGTAGTAGGTATATTATGAAAGACAGTACGCTAGACATTTGCCGTGCGTGCCATCTGCATGGGGAATCCCTAAGGCATGTTATATCCGGTTGTTTTCATCTTGCTAATGGCGAGTATTTGTATAGACATAACCAAATACCCAGGATAATCCATCAGCAACTTGATTAAAAATATAGTTTTTTGGTTAATGAGGTAACATATTGTAGGTATATAATGCCAGAATATAAATCTATGCCTTAAATCTTCATGAGTACGGGATTTCATTCTATAACATTGTTATCGACTTTATCAATAAAATAAACCGTGTTAAGTAATAAGTAATTTAAGCAGTAGCACGAGCTAGGTGGCACAGTGATTAGTAACGCTACTTCAACGCTCGTGGGTTCGATTCACATACAGAACAAACATTTGTGTGCATGAACATGTCTGTTTGACTTGGTCTGGTTGTTCTCTATGTATCATAAGTATTTATTTACACAAAAATGTATAGTAGTTCCGTATGTATATCAGTTGTCTAGTACCCATAACACAAGCTTCTTTATTACACGCACGCATATCTTTGAATTGTTACATCAATTTGATGTACAGCTAAGAACATATCACGCTTAACACTCAAAAGCGATTGTAACTCTTATTACTTACGAAATGACGACGGTACAAAGTTCAAAGTGGCGGGCAATTAGGCTGTACAAAGGTAATTATATTCAAAAAGAGATGTCTTCTACTCATCTTTACAGATACTCGTAGTAACAAAAGCAGTTAGATACTTAATTTATTCTTACAAACAATTTACAAAATGAATTTATACCCAGCCCCTTTACTTAATAATTATATACCTCTATCGATTAGACTTGCTTTTTAGGGTTTCCTTACCTCAAAAGGCAAAACGGAACCCTCATAGGATCACTTTGTTGTCCGTCTGTCTGTCAAGACCTTTTTTCTCAGGAACGGGTGGAGCTATCAAGCTAAAATTAATATTAAATACTCAGGTCTGCAATCCCTTCAAGCAGTGAAAAAATCTAACTTCTGAATCAATGCAATCAAAAGATACAGCTGTTTATGCTTCGTTTATGCGCTAAATTTTGACACTCGCAAGGGAATCAAAACCTATAGGGTACTTCCCGTTGACCTAGAATCATTAAATTTAGCAAGAGCAATGTCATGTAGTACAAGTAAAGGAAAAAATCCGAAAACGTAAATTTGTAGTTATATCACAAAAATAAAATATGTTTTTTGCGAAAATACTCGTACCATTTTACGGAACCCTCCGAGAGCGAGTCGGACTCGCACTTGACGACTTTTTTATATAAAAAGACACTGTACGCACTTGTGTGCAATGTTATTAGAAGTAAAACTGTTGCGCAATGAATATTCAAATGACCAAATGTAGAAGTCGGTATTGAAGTAATATATTAGCCGATCAATAGTTTACTGATTGACCAGTGGTAAATATTTAATAACTTTCTCAATTTGATTTTATAATAAATATTTTTTAAATATAAAAACCGCCTTCATAAAACACCCAGGAACTAAAAAGCGAAAAATAATTGGTCACAATTACTTACAAGTTTTGGAGTCGATGCCAGTACACTGATATTATCAATTGATATAATGCGGTTGGCACCGCAATCGAATATTAGTGTTAAAGCAGCGTTTTTAACACCTACGCCACCGAGCTCGTCAAAAAGGTGGCAAATAGGCTCATAAGCCTGTCTGATAATAAGCAAGCAGCAAGCTATGGAGCGTCATTCGTGCGTTACTGACCATGAAAAAACCTCTTTGGTGATTTTAAAAGCTGTTACTATTTAACAACGTATTTAATATTTTAATAAAAGGTTTCCGAGCGAATGCTAGTTTGTAGTTCATGCAGTGTTTCGTCTGAGTTAAGCGAAAGTACATTGTCATAGTGCAGGAGGATGTGTTTTGTCGGTCGTCATTCTCGTATTTTTTCAGGAAACTGGATAAACAAACAGCAGCATACTAGTCAGTATGAACACTTCTTTGATATTCACATGGGAGTGTGTAATCGAGAGCGAAAAAACAAAATTTTATCTCCTATGACAACATAGTGAACAGTATTGGAATGTTCATGGTCGTATCTTAACAATACCTTTATGCACCAATTATCGCGAGGATACGCCAGTTTCCTTCTAGTAAATGCCTCACAGTAATCACGTTTTTCTTGGTAGACGCAGTTGATTGGCGGACTTTCACCAATGTCGTTATTCAGAAAACATGTCCCTGAAATCATAAATAATCATTATCCTGAAATATTTTCTAGTAAATTGCGTTTTCATGGCGATGATTATAAAAAACAATTGACAAACGATTTCCCATCGAATTTAAATTAGATTATGTATTAGCCAATGTAGTAGGTACTAAGAATCTACGATCGAGAGGTCATTATCACAAACTGACTATTGACATATGCAACATTCGAACCTTGAGCCAATTAGAATGAGGAGAAATAAGGAGCTTGAAGTTTCATGTTTGTTTTATAATATACTCGTACATATCGTTGTTCCTTTTTTGGGTTATTCAGACTCGGAAGCATAATTAATGTATCTGTGCTCAGAATGTTCTTGTTTCTCTTACGCTTTAATGTTTACACAAGTACTTATAGTTGCTTGAAAATATTAAATCAAGCATAATATAGCGATAAAATATACATTACACACACTTAGCCGTCGAATAAAGCTGCCAGCCTGTCTATAAAGGCAAATTACACGAGGAGAATTAATTTTCAAGTATCTCTTTATATCGTTAATTAGTACGTACAACGTTCAATTAATGTAATATTTATAAAGCGACATGATGAAGGCACTATACTTCCCGTAGCATTTAAATATACTCTAAAACATAAGTTATTCTTATCCAAAGTGAAATTCAAGTACACGTCCGAGTTTCTAGGAGTATTGCGCATTGCTAATCCTGCTGCTAACACAGTAACTCCTTGAGACCTTACTGGCAACCTCACTCATTCGCAGAAGCATCCAAACCGCTAGGGATTTTTTATGTAGGTGCTGTATTTTGCAGTGGAAGTGGAGGTACGTCCCCAGTGTGGCTGCTTCGATGTGACCTACTTCTCTTTCACCGCAATTGTTCATAACAGATAAGGTTGGTTTTTGATCTTAAGAGATTGTCAGCCAATTACGACCATAATGTCCACTACTTCCACTCCTCCCTGAATTCACTAACCGACTTCAACAACGATCTGTGACGAACCTGGAACTATAGCATTAATATCTGACGTCGTCTTGCGTTATCACCATCATAAGCTTAAAACTGAACGTGGTAAACAAGCTTATCTGATATAAGCAGTCTATATTTGAATACTTGTAACACAAGGGTAATCAATCATTGCCAAACTTGCATTTGCATTGCGTGCATTTACTTATGCATATATTTTATGTTTCACACAATCATAGGTAAGTAATATCGTCTGGAGATATCAAGCATACGGCTCACTTCCTAAGGCATTAGGAGCTAACTGGTAATCTTACTCACTCGTAGAAACACAACATTCCTCCAGGGAGTTGTTATTTTGATGTAGTTTTATATTCGTTAGGCAAATATTTCTAATCGAACAACAAGTAGTATAATTACAGATAGCCCAGTTAAAAATATTAAAGATATTGTAAAATTGCCAAAGCAATGAAACTTTGAAAGCAGTAAGTCTAAACTCAATTATTCCAACAATATTTCCTTATGCTAACGTGAGGAAGAAGAAAAACTACAAAATGTTGACTTATGTCTTCTAAATCATGCATTTTTATTATATCATATTACATTAGAAACTTGTAAATCTTTTATTTTACAAGTTTCTAATGTAATATGATATATAATTTCAAACCCGATAGAAATAAAATATATATATATATATTTATTACACCAGAAATATTAACGTAGTAAAACAGTACATTAATGCATTAATTTAAATTTGGGTAAATAATATAAGATATAACAACAAAATATATATTTTTTAAATAAATGCCAACGTAATTTATAATTTCTGTTGGTGTAATTTTGAATTAAGATATAAATCGTTAAACATATTTTTCAGATGTATAAAATAGTTTCATATAACCATTATTAAATCAACAACAACAACATAACAAACCTTTGGTATACAATTATATTGGTATAAAATTCACGAAATCTATTGCTTGTTACGTATAATAAACTTTCTATAGATATATTATTAAGCATAATAATCATTGCGCATAAGAATCAATTAGTAGAAGACTTTCATTATGTAATTATGATTAGACATAACAAACTTGATATAACGCCTGGCAGAAAATGAATAGCAATCTTAACGAAAGCAACATTTGCAAGTCTCTTGGAGATAAATTTTATTTAAACAAGGTAGGTAGGATGGGAAGATCTAGATTATGTTTTACTTTGCAAATATTTCAAATGTATATAGATAGGATTCGGTTCTGGCACTCGCCGGCCGCTGCCGCGGCACGCTCGTATGTAAAACATTTTTTTTATTTACGCATAAATTTTCTGTACCTAATAAATATTTGCCTGTCTAACTTTTTAGACGGTATATTTTTCAGTTATATATCTTTTAAACAGTACAATTTTTGAATGGTATCTATACTATTTAAAGTATATACCGCACAATTTATTTTATTATTTAGTTTACATAAACGTTATAAAAATGATATAATGAAAATTTTATGAATATTATAGCTACTAAAAATATACACCGTAACGATTATGCCAAATGAACACTATATCTTTTAATGAAAAGGAAATATATTAAACGTTATTAAATCAAACAAGACGCACCCGTGCACTAGTCCTACAAATATTGATTCAATGTAACCCGCAGTGTGGCGGTGGCAGCTCTATTCGCGCGTACACTTGGTCACGAGTATCCGACTCGCGAATACGGCATGTAGCTGAAAACAGGATCTCTCTTGTTTAATGGATACTCCGGGCTAGTTGTCAGAGCCGCGTCAACCGAGGCCAGTCGAGTGTGCTAGTTATGTTCTTTGTGCAGCTATTTTCTGACGTACTTAAAAGTTTATAAATGACATTGAATCCCCTCCAAGAAGATAATAAAACTGGCTGTAAAAATAAGGTTTATTATTTCAATGTACGTAACAAATATATTGGCAAAAAGATATCGCGTTTCGATGTTAATGGTGTGTGGGCTTGTATTTTTTGCGCAAATTCAATCAATTGTAGGAGTATTTTCGGAATAATTTTAACCTTAATTCTGTATCAGCATCAAATCGATCTCTGTATATCGTTTTTATCATGACCTGTTGTGGAAACCCACCCGCGAGGTGCGAGCAGGTTCAGTCGTACGCGTGCCAACGTTCCTCGCGTGTCTGCCACCATTACGTAAATCTTGTCACGAACCCCCTACCGTCGAATGACGAACCCCTGGGAATTCGCGTACCCCACATTGAGAAAGCCTGGTCTACAGCATGGCTGAAGTCCATCGCCAATAAACGTTCACTGCAACATAACAACACAGACATGCAACGAAGCACTTTAGGTTTTGGATGGCATCCAACAAATTAAAATAAAATCCATGGTTTCCATTTTGTCAGCTTTTGATAATTACAAATTTTGTTAAAAGCAACACGTTCCTGAAAGAAAATATTTCAAAAGAATTAGCTAAATAAAGCAATGTAAACGTTGGTTGTAAGATCACGGAGCGCGGACGATGCAATTTTTGCTTCTTTTTTTCCATTTTTGCTTCTGTTTGTAGAGTTCTGCAACGAATTTTATGATCCCTCAATGAAAATTACATATTTTTATATATACTGTAGGTATATTATACTACAGGTTTTAAAAAACGAAGCCTCAAAAAATATGCCATTCGGTCCAACATCCTATCGAATCGATATCATATCGATCATCATATCGAATAAAACCACTGCTCATAAAAAGAGCTAAGAAATCGTGTATGGTTAAAATGGTGCATATAACCTGTGTAGTAAATTTTACAGAAGAAACGAAACAACAGTTGTTACAATTGTCTCGTGTTGAAAGTAAATTTGAAATATGTTTTGTAATCCTACTAATATTATAAATGTGAATATCCGTTTGTTTGTTACGCTTTCACGCGAAAACTACTCAACCGATCATCATGAAACTTTATACGTATCAGAAGTAACATATAACATAGGATACTTTTCATTAATAAAAAAAATTTTTTTTTATCAATGCGAGCGAAGCCGCGGGTAAATGCTAGTATTACTATATTTACAACATAACCATGCAAAAATTTTCAAAGATTTCTTCTTGCTTTTGTTTTATTAGTCAATCCTACAATATACTTTTTTTTATACAACTAGATTGGCAAACAAGCATGCGGCTCGCATCAAATGGTAAGCGGTCACCGCAGCCTATTGACGGTCGCAACACCACTCGGATGTTACCCGCGCGCTGCCAATCTTGTGACCTAAGGATGTTTCATCACAGTACCCAGTCATTTCTCTGCCATATCTCACCCTTCAAACCGGAACACAGCTATATAAATATAGCTGCTTGGCGATAGAAATAGATGAGACAGAGGTACCCATACAGACGACTTTTGTACAAAGTCTCCCTCTGGTCACAAAACATTTAATATATTCGTAAACTCATCCTTTTTTTTTTAAGGTATTCTTGTACATTTCCTGAAAATTATAAAATTAAAGTATTGGTACCTACATCAGGAAATAACTTTTACTTAGTTACTTACTTTGTCTGGTTTATGAAAGACTAATGACTTTTAATTGATTTACTTTGTCACTTTGAAGTTATTCGTATTATTTTTAATGTCAAAATCGATTGTCACAAACATTTATACATTTAATACATGACATTTCCTTGCCTCTTATTCAAAATGTTAAAGTGTATGAAGTGCGTGTACATTCTTGAGAAAATAAACATTTAGAAAATAAAACTTATCGAATTTACTAAAATTAAAGTAAAGCACTTTGATATAACATTCATCAACAATATAAGCGATTGGCAAGGCAAACAATTCTCTTTCTGCTATTCTAAAATGCTTCTAACAACCTTGTTATGAACGAAAACACAACTAAGTGTGTAAAGTGTATCATTCCAAATATATGTAATATTACTATATTTGGAAACGTTATTTCTTGCTAATAGTAAATTAGAGTTTGTTAACGACATGGTAGGTAATTATTGAAATTACAATAGACTCAAAATGAAATTGGACCCTGACACAAATAAACTTGCAGACAGATACAGTTATGCTTCAGGTACTTTCAGTGCATTCATTATGTCATATGCATACTATATAATATAATGCCCTGCAAAGTACCTGAAGTAGAATATTCGAATATTGTAATGACCACCACTTCTCTCTCCATTGCTCTTCTACAACTATGCTATTATTCATCTTGCCAGAATTTTCTGAAATCTGGAAGCCAAACGTGGCTTGAAAGATAGATATGAAATAAATGGTTGTTTTAGCTCTATGATGTCTAATAAATGAATTGTGTGAGGAATAACTAACAAAAATACTACGCGACTTTGTAAAATTCATACAATATTAATAACATACGAAAATTACTATTTTCTGTAGACAAAAAATTTCATTAAGTGTCTAGTATTTCATGCCAATGGCTTTGACCTCGTGGGATCTCGTTATCCCCTTAAAACACCTTATGTAGTTCTCTTGATCCCAGACTAATGTACTAAAAATTTCAAGCACGGAGCGGTTATATGCAGAAAGCAGGGAGCTTATATATAGTAGAAAACATTAGGTAATCAACGGATAAATACAGGAATCTAATGATGATTTGGATGATAGAACACGAATATCTTTTTGGATTTAAATATGGATAATATGGATTTTAATTTGGATGATAAAATATTAGATATATTTTGTGGCAGCAGCAGCCTGTCTGGGGAAGTACCTCCACCTCACCGCAGCCAAATAACAACTCTTTGGAGGTTTATTGTATTCCTGCGTACGATCGCTCGTGGGATCGATCCCCACGCAGAACAAACTTTGTGTGCATGAACATATCTGTTTGTCTTGATCTGGGTATTTTTTAAGAGAGGTAGGGCGCAAGCAGGTCGTCTGGGAAAGTACCACCATCTCACAGAAAACCGCAGCCAAATAACAATTCTCTGGAGGGTTGTTGTGTTCCTGTATGTGAGTGAGGTCACTAGTAAGCTCCAAGAAGTTGCTGTGTTAGCAGCAGAGGTGGTATTGCCCGGGTGATACCTAATGTATTACACGCCAGGTCATGGCCACGCCAGGTCCCTTGCGGGGTAGGCAGAAAGAACCGGGCGCCTTCGTTTCTATGAAGTAATGTAATCTTAACAAAACTTATAATGTAAATATTTGTAGAAGTCTCAGCAAAAAATAAAAATAACGATTGTATTCCAAATGGCCACTTTTAGCTTTGATACAGGCCTTTAATCTGTCTGGCTACGAATCTATGGATCATTGTTTCCATGGGAAATTTAGCCACTGCTTGCTCCAGAAATTTCTTAAGAGACACAATGTAGACGTCTCGTTGCGAGCAGGCCATGTCCTCTAAAACTGATAATTTGTAGTAGTAAGGGGTTCAGATCTGGGCTAGACGAGGGCCAGTCATCAGCTCTTATAAAGTCCGGAACTTTGGTTTCGAGCCTGACTAACTACCCAAGTTAGTGCCTTGTGACCAGGTGCAGAGTCCTGCTGGAAACTCCACGGTACATTTTATAAAAGTGTATTGCTAAGAGGTTTCGCAGCACGATCCAAAACCGTCTCTTGAAACACTTTGGCTGAAGTCTTTACTTCTTTTTCACAAAAATGAAGTCACAAATGACTCCTTGATAAGACACCCTCCATCAATCCATCAAGGCAAGGCTTCACGGTTTACTCAAGGAACTCTTGGAGCTCGTCATACATTGGATTGGATTTCTTCATCATCGAGAGCTCGATGGCGTCGTTGCGCGTGACAGTCTAACCGAATACGCAGGTTAAGCAACGTCGACAGCAGCCTGTCTATAGATAGGCTTATATATCTCGAATTTCTCCGTGCTACGGAAGGTGCATTAAGCTGTCGGTCCCGGCTGTTGTCGATAGATGACAGTCGTTAAACTAAGTCAGTGGCCCTCGGGCGGCTTGAAAACGCTGACCTCCGCCAATCCGCATTTGAGCAGCTTGATGGCGTACGCTCTAAACCCCTTCGGTAGAAGCGAGACCCGTATCCTGCAATGGGATGAGCAAGGGTAGTTGTGAGGATGATGTTGACAGATTTCTTTTTTTTTACAATGTTTGGACGCGAACAAGCACACACCCATATCATGTGAAATGACTGATAACTTATTATACGTAGCCTGTGAATGCTTGCGATACAAGGACGATCGCTCGAGCATTGCCATCCCCACTGCTAACACAGCAACTCCTTGGGTGCTTACTGGTGATAACACTTATTCGCAGAAACACAAATCTTCCAAAGTGGTCATTTGGCTGCGATCTTTTATGAAAAAAAGATTAGTCGATTTATTTTTTGCAAAAAGATATTTTGTAAAATCCCTCATTAAAAATCGGTCTTTTCACATTGTACTAGCCGTGACACAGATTTCTAAAACTTAGATTATTACGCTTTATTCTTGATGGTATTTATTTTTACACCTAAACCCTTATGATCCCTAGTCATCTTACTTCTTTCGTGTTTTCGAAACATTCTTCATGAAAGGATTTACCGCTACTACCATAGGATTTGCTTTTCATAATAGTATACATTTCATAATTGATAGAGTAAGAAGTAGCGCGACTCGAGAACAATTTGGAATGAAAGATGATGTAAAGACAAAAATTGCAATGAGTATGCTGCCATGTTATGACAGTTGGAAAGAGTGGTTGATAAAAGAGTTACAAAAGAAGTATATCGAGCAAGACTGATGTGCTGAAAAAAATCAACCGAAACTGACGCGCATGCGTGAAGAGGTTGATTAGTGTGGAAGAGGCGAGAGAGGTATGTTTGGATCGGTGCACTTGGTGTTCCATAATTTCTGTAAGCCCCAATGGTAGACAGGCATGATAATATGTATGTATTAACATACATTTCCTTATCTTAAATGAAATATACCACTTGGCTTCACTATATGACCTCGGTACTTGGCTTTTTGTGGTTTAATAATACCAATAGAGGCTTGAAGTAACTAAGAGGATTTATCTCCAGTTATTACAATAAATCAAATTACTCAATATACACAAATGACTAATTATTTTGTAAATAAACAAAATAATTTAAAAACATGACTAATATTCATTGGTGTTCAACTTTTAATACGGGACAAATAGCATTTAAACTAGCTATGTCTCTTATATCGTGTAGCCTCTGTATACCTGGGTAGCCTGAATTGATCGTAATGCTACGTATTAAGGATTTGTTCTTAGTATTTATCATTTTTGACAGTTCAGTCCTTTTAAGTAATATTAAGTCCATGCAAAGGCTATTTGTTCTGTTTTGTTTAATAATTTATGTAAACGTTTCGTTACAATGCTGCCGCTTTGTGTCTCAACAAAACAATAGAACCGCTCATGTAGTCACTGGGTGTATTGCAACTAAAAACAAGCATGGTGCAAATTGCTACAACTTTCCCAAATTGTTACATTTTGGCACCACCCACCTACATCACGTTATTGTTACTGTATGTACAGCCCGTAACTGTGTAGTACTTACACGGTTATGGGCTTTATATACAATAACAATGTATTTATTATGTGAAAAGGTTTATGCATTAATTTGTATTTGTGTGACAATAAAAACTGTCTCTTATGTCATCACTGTTGCAAACCAGTATTAATTATTTTTTATATGCAAATTCGAGAGGCATACTAACATACGTCCCAAATGGAGTAAGAAAGAAGTATCACTCGCGCGTTGACACCCCTGCTGACCAAGACATACGGTCATATTCATGCACACAAATGTCCTGTGTGGACAATCGAACGACCACGAGCCTTGGTGTTAAGTTAGATTGATTATTAAGATTTATAATTCTTCTTACTATACATTTCGATACAAAGAAAGTGTATCTAAACTCTAGCGTTATAACTACGAGTAACCTGCATCAGTAAAGCTGAATCATGCACGTTGCATATTGTACGTGATCTGTGTACAGTACTAGCACTACACTAGCATGGAGCTGTTGTAGCAAAACTTGAATATAAATAGTTAGAAATATGTATATGCATAATATGGCAGTTTTAATTCATTTCAGATTGTTAGGTGCTACCTAATCGGATGAAGAAAGGTTGATTTATTGTAGAAATGGCATTCCCGTAGTGGTACAAACAGGGTGGTACAACGACTAAATGGAGTGACGACCTAAATAGATTTGCGGGGTATGTGTGTCCTTGGAATCAGGTGTCAAAAACTCGAGACGAATGACTCTTTATGGGGGAGATCTATGCTCAGCAGTGGACGAATACGGACTAAAATGTTAATAATGATACTGTTCTAATTGGATCGCTGTCTCTACCTTTTAATTTTTTTGTAGTAAATCTTGTCCTCGTCAAAAATTTTAACATTATCCCTAATGAGTCTAGACTTCTTCACTCAACTGCTAACAGTAATGAGTCTACTAATTTATTCAAAAGTTAATATTTTTAGAATGTATTTTTAAATACAATTTTTTACGTACAGAATTATATTTCCCGAAACAAAGGTTTACTTTATTATTGTATAGGGTCAAAACACATTTTCGTTACAAAAGTGAAATACTTTTGCTTTTACTTTACATATTTTTACAGGACAGCCCCACAACTCATTCCCACCACTGTGTCTCCTGTGTAGCCAGAATTGACAGCGGCGGCCACCAATAAGGCAGTGAACAATGAAGTTCATTGCTGTCCCGGGGGTTAAACTACAGCTGCCTTGGAAGTCACATCGAATTTAATCAGAAGAAATTTGTAAAAGTAGAAATTTTTGGAATTGATTTCCCCTCTTGGCAAAATTAGATACAGCAATATGACAAATAAGGCATTAAAAAAACCTCAAAGAGATCTCCACAAAGAGATCAGTCAAGTGAAGCTCAACTGCCGTGCACCACGGTTTATCAGATATCTAACACTATTGGGACTTAAATTGTGAGTTGTTACCACGAGATATGATTTACTTTGATTATAAACCAGTGAATACTATGTAAATTTATTTCACTATTTCAATATTTTATTAGAAAAATAGCCCCATTAACAAGACTTATAAATACTTGGGTGGCTGAGGTTTGCTCGATTGGAGTTCATATTTTTTGGAAAAGGCTAGGTGCCTTTTTGCCTATAGTTATCTTAAAAAGCAAAAAAATCGTTAGAACCATTTCCAAGGTGTATGAAATATATTTATATAATTATTACAAGAATTGCTTGTTTAAAGTAATAGAATGCACAAATGACACTTGCACAATTGCCAAAGCTAAATTTCAGGTCGCTCTCTGCTATTATTATCCATTATAAAAAAAAAATACAGAAACATATTTTACTTCAATGAGAGATGACGTAAGATTGAGATGTTGACGGTGATGGAAAATATCGTGAGGAAACTCGTATGTCCTAGAAATTATATTTCGATAGACATGTGAACTAACTTAAGAAAGGTCCAGTTTTCCCTCTGGATTGTGGAGGTTCGATGGCAGTCGCTTCATGGTATAATAAGGCATAGCTAATATATGAAAAGAAAGGAAGTCTTGTGCCATGGATAGGACACCGTCGTAAAACGGCGCGCAGGAGCCTCGCTCGACCTCTGTGATAAGTGAACATGGGTTACCGTGAAGTAGGCGAGCACAGTTAAAGATAGAAAGATACAAAAGGAAAATCCGTTGCACGATCTGGAACATTGGCACGCTAACTGATCGCGCGAGGGAGCTGGCCGATGTGCTCTCCTGGCGATAAGTGGCCGTGGCGTTCCTGCAGGAGACTCGGTGGTAAGGATGGAGATACCGACTTATTGGGAATGGCTACAGGCTGATCAAATCTGGCCGCTACGGTCTTGAGCATAATATTGCAGCTATCACGCAAGTGCTACAGCAAGGATGCGGCTTTCCTGCATATGATTGCGTGAAACCCGTCAGTAAGTAAACGCGAACATATACGCCGATGCACTACAGTGGCGTGGCAGCCTCAACAACATTCTAAATGCATTATTGTTTTGCACGCTTCGGGCGCTGTAGGCATTCTGTGTATAGGTTACCCACAGGTTTGAGTAAAAAAATTGGCAATATGATTTAACAGCGCGATTTTAATGTCGCGCGTACATCGAGCGAACCAGCGAACGAGCATATTGCTTCTTACAACCAGCGCCATACTTCCTTTCCCTATCAATTTAAATTTATCAACCCATTTTACAGGTACACCATTTAGAACTACGAGCAGCGGTACATAAGCGGGGTGTTATTTCCACTTTTGAATATAAATAACTTACTCTTTTCTGAGTTATATTTCAGCCCATGTGCGTCCGCGTACTTCTCACAAATGGACATCAGTTTCTTTACTCCGCTGATCGAAGGACACAAAAGACCTATGTCGTCTGCGTAGCTTATATTATTAAGCTTATTTCATCTATATAGCAGCCGACATGTGTACTAATAATATAAAAGTCAACGACATTTCACAGAAAAAATGGAGTAATGTTGGGTGAAGTGTTCAGGGTTCGAGAGTAGAGATCGGGGGACACTACGTTGAAAAATAAATACTAACATTAGAAATACACATATTCCTTCCGATGTTTTACCGTCAACTAATTTACAACTAAATAAAAAAATCCTTTATTCCCTGTAATTTTACGAGCAAGCGAAATCTTCAGGAAATTTTGAGGATTATTGCAATTGTGGGCGCCAACAGTTACTTGTTTTACAAGCATTTAAAAATTAATTTTCTTATTGGTCACCCGAGATTGTATAAAAACCATATCAATATAAAGAAAAAATGGACTACAATATCTCTACCTAAGTAAAGAAAATTTAACAAGTATAACTATTTTCCAAGTCCAGCAACAAATACTTTTAAAATGAATATGCATTAATTTTTTTATGAAGTAATGTAATCTTATATAAAACTTATAAAAAATATAAATAAAATCGTCAAGTCCGATTCGCGCGCCGAGGGTTCCTTAAACAAATTATTCCCAAAATTATTTTCCCAAAAAAATTCTTTTTTGTAATATAACTACAAATTTAATTTCCTTTGCTTGTGCTACATAACATTGCTTCTTACCAAATTTAAAGGAAGTACCCCATAGGTTTTGATTCCCTTGCGAGTATCGAAATATACGCATAAACGAAGAATAAACAGTCATATCTTTTGATTAGTTTGACTTAGAAGTTTAATTTTTCTACTGCTCCAAGGAATTGCAGACCTGAGTATTTTACATTAATTTCAGTTTGATAGCTCCACCCATCCCTGAGAATAAGGGTCTCGACACACGAACAGACAGACAGATGGATAGATAGACAGACAGATGGACGAACAACAAAGTGATCGTATGCGAATTTCGTTTTTCCTTATGAGGTACGATAAAAAATAAGATAAAAATCACTTATTTGCCATTAGGCCCTTAAACACGTCTTACATTCTTTAAATTAAATCATATTGTACTCGTATCTTAATAATTTTCCATAGTTCCATACAGTATCCTAAATAAATATTCTATTCGAAATTCAGCCACCTTTGGCTTTGATACAGGCTTTTAATCTGTTGGCCACGAATCTGTGGACTTGCGCAGTGTCTCCATGGGACATTTAACCACTGCTTGCTCCAGAGTTTTCTTAAAAGACACATTTTTGATTCGAGCAGGCCATGTCCTCTAAAACTGACCATAATTGTAGTTGTAGTCTAAGGGGTCCGGATCTGGGCTAAACGAGGGCGAAATTTCAGCTCCTATAAAGTCTGGAACGTTGGTTTTGAGCCGCTGTATAGTTCGTGCCTTGTGACCAGGTGCACAGTCCTGCTGGAGTGTCCACGGTACATTTTTAAGAAGTTTATTACTGAGAGGTTTCACAATACGATCCAAGACAGTCTCTTGATACATTTTAGCTGAAGTCTTCAGTCTTTTTTCACAAAAATGAAGCTTTGTGTCTCCTTGATAAGACATTCCACCAAACCGCAAGCCGCAACCAAGACGCAAGATGATGACCACGTTGTACCCTTCCGACCACTTGAGCGGCTTCTTTAGAACTATGTGCGTGTACTTTTTCATCACCGCGTCACTACAGCTGCGTCGTTTTTCATTTATAGCCCGTTAAATCTACAGTTACCGGGGCTCATGCGATAGCTATTACGCCAGTCATAAACATATACCGCAGTCCGTAAAACAGCGATACGGGTAAAGCTTGGATTAATCCAACTACATAATGTGTTACCGATATTAGAAAGTACACCGCTTAATTTGAACGGGTTAACGGTGACCTAGATGCCATGAATCGTTACATATTGGAGTGTAGCATTGAGTTACATGATAGTTACTAAGTTACTAGTAGGTTTCAAGTGTGTAGAACTGAGTTAATCATATAAGAACACGATCGAGATATTTCGTTCTTTTGCTTGAATTCAATTTCTAATAATACACATTATGAATAACAAATATCTAATAATAATAAGAAGCAAGATGATGACCACGTTGTACCCTTCCGACCACTTGAGCGGGTTCTTTAGAACTATGTGCGAGTACTTTTTCATTTTGCTTGTTGTAGTACTCTTCAATCATTATTTATTTTATCAGCAAAGAGGATATTTCTGTGTTTTTCACCTGCAGATCTTGACAAAAGGCGTTTTGATCGATCCACTCACTTCAAGTGTAGGATTGATTTAGGGCAAGTCGATGACGACGATGAGCGCCGAGCTTTATTCTTGTTTTATTATACGCGACAGAGTCCTAGCGGGAATCTTCATTTTACGGGATAGCTTTTTTTGTTTCCTAATGGGGTTTCGGCGAATTCTGGCTTTAACAGCCTTTGTAGTTCTAACAGCACGCGATCGCCCCGATCTTTTATGGTATTCAACAGAGTAAGTATTGGTACATCTGTCAATAGTACGATATACATACATACGGCTGATAATAAGCTTTAGAAGTATCTTGAATTTGATGGAGAGCTCCATACCCACATTGTGCACGGCAATCACTGCAATCCTATTTTCTTTAACACCCCGTTCCATATTGTAATTTGATAATAAACACGAATAAAATATGTAAAACGACGAGAAATCGAAAGAAGTTTTTAACATAAAAAACGCGTTCCAATTAATTCAAAATAATTAAACAGGTGAAAAAAAAGAAAAGTTTCTATATTCCAGTATTTATGGCCCGACTAGTAATATTCCGCTATTATTCACCTCTAACATGAAGCAAAACAACTTTGGCAATAGTTAAAGTAATTTGCGCAATGGGCGCAAATCTTCTCGAAATATAAAATTCTCGGATTCTGAGTAGGAAGGTGTAATATAAAAAGCAGCTGGTGCCATCTCGTAAGAGATGGAACTATTTTTCACGAGACGACGCGTAATCGATTTGGCCTTCAGCCGCCATCCTATCTGACGATAAATTAATTTATCCGTAATTGTATTGACATATTATATATTTATTCTACTCGTCACTTTCTAATATATTTTCGTGGATAGACAATATGATACACGGTAGAGTTTGGACAATTTTTAGCAGAGGTTTAATAATAACTACGTTAATAATATATGAACATTAACAAAACAAAATATTACGGAGATTTCCTTTACAGAGGATCGAATCTATCTGCTTACCCCGTACGGTACTTGGCGAGAAGATATACATAGATAGATTCTTAATATACATTTAAAATATAAAACTGCCTTACCAAATATATAAATAAAATCACGCATGATAAGTGCACGCCTCAAAATATATCTGTACATACATGCATATGACGCAAATTAATAATCTGTACATACGAAACAAGAAACATACATACATACATAATAAAACATATATACATATATAATGATTCCGAGCATAAACTAAAACTATTAAATGAGATTACATATTAGCTGAAAAAAATTCGAAAATATGTTTTGATTATTTACTCACTTTAGCTCGTAAAAAATAATATAAATAATAAGGACTAAACTAGTTATATGTTGCCACTAGTACATAATAACTCAATGTATGTTGCATGGATATAATCACAGGATTTTAAAACTTAGGAGGTCGATATTAAGATACTCGTACATCCTATTTAATCACATACATTATAAATAAATGGTTAATATATATTTTTAATAGAGCTTTAACACAATAAAAAAAAATGTTGCTGAATATATAATCCGATGTTCGTATATTTATTCTGGAAGTGCAGTATTAATGTAATAAAAATGGTTTATGATAATGTATCACGTGTGTTTGTGAAAATAATGCAGGATATCTTCTTTCGGAAATACATTTACTAGTAATATTATAAAAGCAAAATAATGATCTGTTAGTAACATAAATGTGTCTACAATAGTTGATCCTAATTAACCATTTTAAGACATCCGGGCTATTTACTACAAATCGCGTGATGGCCAGAAATCTGATTTTTCTCACGCATCTCAAATCGCATAGGTGCGATATTACGTACGAATTTTACAACATGTGTGATGCTATTAGAATTATTAAAAATTTATATCTTGCTCCAACTCTTAACATTTTATAAACAAATACAAACAAGTATTATCAAGTATTTATCAAAAAATCGGGCACTTTAGAGTAATAGATAACACCAGAGCAACTGTTAAAACCATATCCAAGTGAACCTCTCTACAGAATACAACCAGAGGAAGAAGAAATGTGAGTTATTTTATGAAGGTAAAAAATATAAACAGGAAAAATATTTAGAGATGGAAGGCCGGAGACAAAGCAAATAGGAAGAATATCATTGAAGAGTACGAGACGCACAAAGGGTGATGAAAATATACAAAGCCAAAGAATAATATGAATATAATAAAAAAAAATGTAACTCATATTTTTTTCAATTACGAGTATTACAGCGAAGGGTAACACATAGCGGGCGTTAGACCGATACGAATGGATCATAAACAGCTCCGTAGCATGGTATCTGGCTCCCGAAGGAGAGCTAACGCGCCCTTGGCGACCACCGCGTCACTACAACTACGTCGTTTTTCATTTACAGCCCGTTAAATCTACAGTTACCGGGGCCCATGCGATAGCTATTACGCCAGTCATAAACATATACCGCAGTCCGTAAAACAGCGATACGGGTAAAGCTTGGATTAATCCAACTACATAATGTGTTACCGATATTAGAAAGTACACCGCTTAATTTGAACGGGTTAACGGTGACCTAGATGCCATGAATCGTTACATAATTGGAGTGTAGCATTAAGTTACATGATAGTTACTAAGTTACTAGTAGGTTTAAAGTGTGTAGAACTGAGTTAAACATATGAGAACACGATCGAGATATTTCGTTCTTTTACTTGAATTCAATTTCTAATAATACACATTATGAATAACAAATATCTGCAATAATCCGAACTGTGAATGCGAAAGTTTGTTTGATTGTCCGTCTTTATCGGCTAATTCTGTAATCTAGTAAAGTAAGAACGAAGGGAAATGACTTCCTGTCTCTTAAAATTTTGTGATGTAAACTTCTACTTCTTCTTACTGGAGCGCAGTAAGCAAATAGAAGTAGTTTAATGTAAGTGAATATAGGCGTAGTTTTCTCACTTAGTCGTACTACAGCTGTATTTACCTAATATAAAAGTCAAGAAAAAGTCTCTAAATCGTGGAGCACAGGTTTGTTTATCGTCAGCTGCAAGTGACAAATACCGCAGACTTGAGACAACCACAGTTGCCAGTTGGCGCAAGTTCAGTTGAAATACAATCGATAGCAAAATTGGGAAAAATTAACTACCTTCAAAGAAAATAACTGCTCAAATTCGCTCCTGAATGAATAATGTTCAATAATTTCACTAGTTTTATTTCGTTTATATTAATGAACAATTATAAGTTTACAACAAACCCACGATCGTTTGCTAGAATGACCGGAGGCATGATATTATATTTGATATAATATATGAATTTATCATTTTTATACGACAAGAAAACAAATTTAGGCAACAAAGAGAATATTACGCAAAGGTCGCCTTTTGAGATAAATATCAAAGCAATGATTTGTATGGGTACCACACGACTCTTTTACGTTTTTGAATAAATACAAAATCCTTTGTGGAGTGGTTGTGGAGTAATCCATCATTGACATTCTATAATAATTCTTAAAAAAGATTTTTTTGCCAATTACTGTAAAAAACTGTATTTTTTATAGCTATACTGTTATTCTAGTTAAAGTAAAATACTGTTATTCTAGTTGAAGTAAAGAGTTACATATAGATGTCTGAAAGTTCTACAATAGAAAATATGGCTAATGAATTACGATTCAAACACCCACACCGCGGTTCATAGCGTTACTTGGAGCGTATAAATAAAAGTGGCAAAAAGCATACTGCCTTTGATGATTGATGATCAACAGCAATTGTAACCCATGAACACTTGCAACACTTCCGTTATATATGCGTTGCTGACCGTAAAACTGTGTCATTTAAAAACGTTATGCTATATTTTCACTAGCATATGCAATATTTCAAAAACAGTAATAAATTCTGATTTTTCGCTCTACCAACCTTGGGAGGTTAGAATTATTTTTATGTTTTCAAAAAAAGTAGTTTGAAATATTTTAACAACTTGAATCAACATTTCACGATGACCCTTTTAGGTTAAAAGGGCTACTTTTTATCTGCAAAGGTTTATTACGTAAAACATAAAAATTAAACTACTCATCGCAGTTAATAAATAAATAAATACATTGCTAAAGGCGATGCTACTACTTTTAACCTTTTTTTAAATCCCCCCAAAGTTCCTACTGCGACATTAATTTCAAATAATCTTATTTAAACATTTCTTATAGCAATCCAAGAGCTGTATAGCAAAATTAATAGGGTGTTATTAATACTACAGTGAATCGCTGGTGAATAATAAATAAAATCAAAGTTTGGCCAGCAGCAAGCGATGTTCGAGATCGCTGGTACACCACACTCGATCATAATTTATGTTCGACCGAACAAGACCAATTTAAACTTTGTCCTATCTCATATTGCACGGTTTCAGTGAGACTGCTATTGTGTTTTAACACAACAAGCACGTCTAAACTAAGTTTCCGTAAAAGTAGAAAGAAACAGTTCCCTGTGTTTATTTTCTAAAACCTCTTTTGTCTAAACAACTCGGATTTTTAGTGTACAGTACATCGTTCTTGTTTCCTTTGAAAACAGTGCACACAGCAGTCATTTGCATATATATTTACTCGTAAGTCCAGCAGGAATGGAGCGGGAAATGGATGTTCGAAGAGAATGCTATCATCTCGATACAAATAGAATCGTTTTTACTACCGTCCACAGTAAAATTGCATTTATCGGAGCATGTGTATGGGAAACGAACAATTGTCATTAAACTGAAACAATAGAGAATTACCATCACTTGTTACTTAGGTGTGTATGTACCTATCTTACTGAAGGCGAAGCCGATTCAACAAGAAACAAGTTTTTTCTTCGTCATTAGTATGTTTTACACGTATGTTCACCGTTATCTTGGACAGAGTTTAACATCTTCTTATACATGAAATTCGATAATGGTCCCTATGGACTCCAATTTTGACTTCCGATTTTGATGAAATTTTCAGACAATCTTCAGATTTTTTGAAGAGCTCTGTGGCTCAGTCGTCAATGACGCGACTTTGACACCAATGCTCGTGGGTTTGATTCCCACGCAAGACAAACTTTGTGTGCATGAACATGTCTGCTTGTCTTGGTCTGAATGTTTTAAGAGAGGTAGGGGCCCGTCTGATAAGTACCTCCACCTCACAGAAAACCGCAGCTAAATAACAACTCCCTAGAGGGTTGTTGTGTTCCTGCGTGTGAGTGAGGTTACCAGTAAGCTCCCAAGGAGTTACTGTGTAAGCAGCAGGGGAGGCATCGCGCGAGTGATACTTAATATATCGCAAGCTTTAATAGACTACGGTACCTGCTATATATCAGGTCGGCCGTATGCTTGTATGCCTCCCGACGTAATATTCAAAAAAAAGATTTGTACGTTAAATCCTCGAAAGTTTGGTAGCAATCCCCGTGCAAAGCCGGGGCCGGTCGCTAGTAAATTATAATTATGGATAGGTTGCTATTAAGGTATATGCAAATTTAGTGCCATTAAATTTGTTAAAGATTTCATCATTATACGAAAATACATAATACTCGTAGTAAGATCTGTAAAAAAAAAGATTGGTAGGGCTGGTATTGCAAGTAACCAAGTTACTGTTAATAACGTGTAATGTTTGTTTAAATACCATTTATACACGTGCACGATGTATACCTACTACTACTATAACTTCACGCCAAAGTAGGTAGAGAGAACCGAGCGCCACGCGACTCGATCCTTACATACCTCACTCGCTTCTTTAACATTCATTGCTCTTTTCATGCAGGCTCGCCAGTTTCTAGGACTCCTGACATCACCTTCTGATAGAACACGACCAATTTGGTCATGGTAGGTAAGTCTTGGCCTTCCTCGGCTCCTACATCCTTCCACTTTTGCATTGTATATCTGCTTCGTCATTCTTTCATCTTGCAATCTTTCTACATGTCCGAACCAACGGAGCATGCCTCTTCTTACTTTAACCCCGACGCTCTCTTTCAGACCAACTCTCTTTCTAACATCATCTTTGCGAATACGGTCTGCAAGCCTTACGCCACAAATTTTTTCGCAGCGCTCGCATTTCGACGGCGTTTATTCTACTTTCATGCTCTTTCTGCCATACCCAGCTCTCGCTTCCATAAGTTAGCGTTGGGACCAGCACTGCATTGTGTATAGCCAGCTGTGCCTTCTGGCTCAATTTTTACTGCCAATAAGTTTTCCCAACGCTCCATTCACACTATTCCCAGCACTCACTCGCCTTTCCACATCTGCAGTGTATCTTCCATCCCTGCTGAAAGCGCATCCAAGATATACAAACTCATCCACTTGTTCCAACACTTCATCATCTACCGTAATCCTTACATTGGTTCTGGTTTCTTCTCTTTCAAATACCATTATCTTTGTTTTCTTCGCATTTAGTAGTAAGCCTTCCTTCATACATTCGTCTTTCATCATTGTGACTAGTGTTTGCAGCTCAGATGGTGTTTTTGCTAATAGGACTGCATCATCTGCATACAGCAGACAGTTCACCACTAGGTCACCCATGCATACATACATTCGTCGATCTCATTCTCTGTAGACAAGATACAGAATAAACAGCCTAGCAGACAACATACAACCCTGTTTGACACCAATTTTGACATCAAACCAGGGTGACATGTTGCCATCTATTCGCACACATGCTGAGCAATCCTTGTAGGCGGACTGCACAGCACGGAGCAGTGAGCCGTCAATCCCATATCTCGGCAATATGCACCACAGTTCCTTTCGCATAACCCTATCAAATGCCTTCTCAAGATCCACAAAACCGCAGAGAACCTTCTAGTTTGTAGCCAGATGCTTTTCTACGATATTGCGGAGCGAGAAAACTTGATCCGTACATCCCCTTCCATTTCGGAAACCTCCCTGTGCCTCCCTTCCTGTGCCTCCCACAGCATTTCGTCAGATTTCACCCTCATTCTCCTTTCAATTATCTTTCCATATACTTTTGCTGCTAAGCTGATCAAACTGATGGCCCTATAGATGGCGCAGTCCATACGTGATCCCTTGCCTTTATACAAGGGTACGATGACTGCGCGTCCCCAGTCCATTGGGATCCTTCCAGTTCTCCAGCATAGGTTTCATAAGTACCAGAAGGCATCCCGGACGTAAGTGCTACCTAGTTTGATCATCTCAGCTGTGATCATATCAATTCCCGCGGACTTTCCATTTTTCAAACTTCGTATCGACCATTCTATCTCATCCATAGTTATACCTTTATCGGACGCCGTCAACGTGGAGTGAGCATCAGACTCACTCTCATTGTCAGCGTCCAAGGCATATTCATACATTTCTTCAAAATATTCACTCCAAAGTTCTAACACTTCCTGAGTGTTTGCAAGAATGATACCAGCTTTAGACTTAATCTTGTTCATACTGGATGCCGACGAACTACCCCGAGACTTCTTTACCTCTCTCCAAAAGAGTTTGGTATTTGCCTCGAAGTTTTTCGTCAGCCTCTCTTCCTCATTCATGATTTGTCTTTCACGCTTCTCTTTCACTAAAGCCTTGGTTTCATTCTTGCATAGACGGTACATTTCTTTCTTCTACTCTCTCATACTTTCATTTAAGGGCAAAGATGATACATAATCCAGCCACGCTTTCTTCTTTCTTGCTACGGAGGATTTAACCTCCGCATCCCAACCTAAATGGTATTTAAAAATATTCTTTAAAATAAAAAGGTATAATCGACTCCATTGAAGTGGTCGCCAGTAAAGATTAAAGCAACGATGTGAATAGGCGTTGACTTTAATAAAGTCTATTTTACTTTTTAATTTAATATTTATATTTAAGTAATAAATATTTTTATTTTATACTTCATCAGGCAAGCTTGCCACCCGACTGATCTGATACGGTTACCATAGCCAATTACTATTATCAAGTTTTAATTATAAATCAACAATAGTATACATATGGGTACTATACTACTCGTATAGAGGAGGTACCAGAAAGGGTTTATCAAGTCGAAAAGGGTGATTGGATTCATTAATGCAAACATATTTTACTACGAGAGTAACTTCGAAATAGTAACAAAAATTCAATAGTAATTTAACATTCTATAATATTTTTAGACTTCAAGCCAAACATTCGCCACGCCATTTTTACTGTGACGAAACATCCGTACTGCCGCACAATTTATGAACGCAGTAAGTTCCACTTACTGCGTTTATGATTGTATTAGATATTTGAGATGCTGACATTACGATCTATAAGAATCAAAGACCCGTTTTTTTCTATCTCGCTTGGCAAGGCAAAAACATGTTATCATAAATGCAGTAAAGAGCATATTTAGGTTTATTCACATAGTATGATCGCAGTAAGAGCACTTAATAACTTGATATTATGTGAATATTCATGCTTACTTAATTTACAACACAACAATAGTGCAGTATGTGCCAATTATGGCATTCTTGTTATGTTTCTTCAATTATTAATTAAATATTGGACATAGTATAAGCGCAGTAAGTTCACTTAATCACTTAATGATATGTTTCCATAGTAAAAGCAGATGACTCGTAATTAATATTAATGCAGTAATTACAATTTATACTGCGTACATAGTAAGGTTCGTCCGATTGTTGCATAGGTGCAACATGATATGAACGCAGTCACTGACAACTACGGCATTTATGGTACGCGCGCGTATTGGTTTACATCAAATACGATTATTATTTTAATGTCATAAGATCATTAAAGAATATCATAAAGGAACATATAAAAAAATACAAACCAACCATATCTCATTACAGACGGGAACATGCACCTAATCGCCGATACTTGCCCAGTGATATTACTATATAATCGATGTACGAGGAGTTTTGTTTCGAATATCCTGATTTTAAAGTTTCCAGTGAAGTATACAGAAAGGTGGTTCGCAAAGACTTAAACATCTCCTTTGCAAATTTAGGGAACGAAGAATGCGAAAATTGCAGCTATTTTCAGCAACACGATAAGAACCACGTAAAAAATTTAGTTGACACCTGTAGTATCTGTGTTGACTTTACGGAACATAAAATTAAACATACGTCATCACGACAAGAATATCAACGAGATGTGCAGAAAGCTATTACAATAAATGATACAATTTATTTTTCAGTTGATCTTCAAAAAGTAATTATGTTACCGAGAATGGACCAATACAAAGCCGCAATTTTCTGTCCCAGAATCATAGTTTTTAATCAAAGCTTCGTACCACTAGGCTTAGACTCAAAACATTTACCTGTTGCTGTAATTTGGCCCGAAACAATTTCAGGCAGACGCCAAGAAGACATTATTTCTGCATATCGTGCCTTCTTTTCGTTTCATCGAGATATACCGAACGTAGTGCTATGGGCAGGTAATTGTGCGTCGCAAAATAAAAATTGGACCTTATTAACATTCCTAGTTTCCTAATCAACAGCAACGAAATTGCTACTCAAACAATAACAATTAAATATTTTGAGCCTGGGCACACATTTATGTCCGCTGATAGTTTCCACCATCAAGTGGAATTGTCATTGCAACGAAAAAAGAAAGTCTACGATTTTAATGATTTTTCCGACGCCGTAAAGAAATATAATTCTAACAAAAATGTTGTGAAAGAGATGCACATAACAAATTTTTATAACTTTCAAGACGAATCCTCGCAGGCCAAGCTAAAAAAGTTAGAACCCCGATTATATTTAAAAAATATAATGGCTGTTGTAGTACGAAGGGGACATTTTACTTTATTAATAAAAAAGAAGCATGATGATGAACATCAACAACATTCTTAGTTAGTTTAGATTTTTTGAAGGTTAAAAATATATTGAAAAGATATATTCCAGAACCAACTCCAAAATCAGAAATGAAGGGAATATCAGAAGCCACAAGGAATGCTATCATTCAAAAGTTAGTTCCTTTGATGCCCCAAAACAGAAGGCGATTCTGGTATAATTTACCGGTATCAAAATCTGCTGACGTAGATGTAGATACATAAAAAATATTGGTTCTCACATTGATTTTTTACTGCTATTACAATTTTTTTATGTCAATTTCATAGCCACTCAAAGAGTACAAAAAATTGTGTTCAAAATAACAAGACTGAAGTGATTTAGATCTAAAATAGCATTTCAGTATTTTTTTTTAATTAAATTGATATAGTTACCAAATCTGTGATTAGTTAAGTAAAACTATATAACGAAACTAAGATGCTCAAAATACTTATAAAACTTCAATTATGAATGCGTCATTTTTAAATATGATTGTTACATTTTTTCTATTACGTAGGTACGCCCTATGCGTATGCGTACTAATTTACTTAATCTTATGACATTTAAAGTTATATTAATGTTTATGTAAAACAAGCGGAGTTGTTTTTTTAATGACTTGTATGGTCTTTATTTTATTAGTTACATAAGTTCCTGAAATGATTATAACCTACTAAACCTCAGATGGGTGCCATTTTGCACCTAGTCAGTTAAAATGTGTCTGTGATTTATTAAATAAAGGGATCTCGATAATAATTTCCTTGTTTCATTTACCCATTGCTCATTTGGTAAAGTTCAACGTGAAAGCGTTATTGACATAAAATAAACGCAGTATAATTGTAATATTACTGCGCATTAAAAGTTTTGATTGGTTATTTTGTTTCATGCTCCCACTCATGTATGCAGTATGTTGCAAGGTACGGCACATATATTATGTTGCAAGATCTAAAATTACATCGAATTATTTAACATATGTGCCGTAAGTACAGCAAACTACTGATAAACGCAGTAAGTAACAATTATACCGCATTCATGAGTAGAAATTATCAAGTAAAAACTAAGTTAAGCCATAACAGAAACAGTTTTTCTTATATTTTATACGCAAAAATTAATTAAAAAGCTAAAACCTAATATCAAGATGATCTTGGGGGTTTGCTCTTTAAGCCCATATATTTATTTTTACAAATTTTTGCGCAACAAATGTTAGGCACCCTAAAATAAAATTTCAACTTTTACCGCGATTTTCTCGAAACTGTTCATATGTTCTCTACTGCGTTTATAAATTGTGCGGCAGCGTAGGTCACGAGATTGGCAGCGCTCGAGTAACATCCCCGTAGTGTTGCGAGCGTCAATAGGCTGCTGGTGACCGCTTACCATCTGATGCAGGCCGCATGCTTGTTTGCCAATCTAGTTGTATAAAAAAAACTCTTTTTATGTCACAATATTAAACTTGTTTTAAAATAGTCTGATGTTATTTGTCATAACAACTTATGATAAAAAATTCAAGTCTTATTCCTAAGTATGCCTGAAAATAATACCTATATTTTACAAGAATGAAATTCCAATATTTCCTACTCTCAATGAAGCAAGTAGATCCCTGTAGAGTACGGCTCGAGCACCACCAATTTACACTTTACTTTATCAACGTCTATAACAATATTTCCATCATCAGCACTTGAACAAGAAGGCCTCCAACAAACTAGCGACTTGTTTGGTGATATTTATTACAAGTTCTATAGAAGATGATATTATGTTCTTCTTAAAACATTTAAATTGAAAAGGTATTATGTAATAGGTGCTTTAATTATAGAAAAGCAGTATAATTTATGTTTCTTAAAATGCCTACTGCTCCTCATGTCGACAGAATAGAGTGGGCTGAACGTTATTCCGAAGAAATCTAAATTATGTATAGTTATTATCAATCTGTTTTCATTAACAGTAAGATATAGTGCCACCCGGGTATTTTCTTATACATATATATAATCGCGCCAATACAGAACGTGTTGATCATAACTTGATATGCGCGATAAATGTAAGTAGATAAGCTTCGTGTCTAGATATAAGAATCTTACAGAGGTACGACTTAATTAATGTAAAATATTTAGCATATAAGTGTTGAATAGTTATTAAGAAATCAGTTGTAATAGACAGTTGTTAAAATGTATTCCTTAAATACATTCGTTAGATGTAATCGCAGAAGTCTGTAGGCCGATTCTACTAAAAACCGAACCTAAACTGCAACGAGGCGTGTGTCAACGTACATTTTGACGTTTCGTTAAGCGATCTGACAGCAGCGATGTTTAACGAAACGAAAAAATGTACTCATTTTGACATACGCCACGGTGCAGTTGCAGTTTTTTAGTAGAATCGTTGGACGTTTCATTTTAACTACGTCTCCTGACGTAACACATATCATCACGACTATCACTCATTGGCCGAATTAAAGTTCTAGTCGTGAAATCACAACCCGTTCTGTTAACTACTAATCGAATCAAATCGATTTGTATTTCCTAATAAATAATAATAATTATATAATTAAGGTTAGTGTCTGTAAAATAATATGTGTTATTGCAGATTTTGCTTTCTATGATGTGTACTCTAAACCTGAATCTGCTATAATAAACATAACTCTCCAGACTATTATTGCTTTAAGTCAAGTCGCCTAAACAATTCGACAAATATTTACCCAATTCCTAATATTGATGAATTAAAGTTTTAGTCGTGAAATCGCAATCCGATCTGTTTAAAATACAACACAGGGTATACAGATTGAGTAACCCTTTGACAAAACGGGAAGTAATTCATGCCATGCAAATTGTGACGTAGCTAGATAGACGGATGAATACGGCTTACAATTGATATCTGCATTATACATTACACAATCTATCCTTTGATGTAGATTGCGGCTGAATACATCATCAGCTTCGATTCTAGCTTGTAATGTTTCTGTTTGTGAACGGGGAAATGAAATTCGATTATGTTGATTTATTCGCGACAGAATTTAATATTTATAAGTGTTGAATCACCGTGAAATACTCATTTAAATAGAATTGAGTTTTTTTAGTAAGTGTGGTCAATGTCTTGGTCGTAATTATACCTGCAGTATTGAAGCATTGTTGAACAAACGGGGAATATAATAGCTATGCTCTAATAATAATCGACGGAATTTACTAGCACTGTATAAAAAGTCTGTGAAACACAGTTATACTATACATCCCCTGTAAGACTCATAGGTTCTAGGCTCTAACGAAAGCGATTCAAGGTAACTTCTCCCATCGTAGCCCAAGGTATATGACTCGCCTCACCACATCGCAAAAGAGTAACTTGACCTTTTGGAAAATACCTTCTTGGCTGTCCCGACAATCCCACTGCGTGAGAACTCTATGCCTGTAATTATCTTCTATTAAAAAGCTAAACGTAGATCCGATACCTTGGATATTCATATTAACTCAGCTAGTGATCTTTTGGAATACTTAACTCAGCTTTGGGCAGAGTTATTGGAGAGTAAAGACAAGCCTTTTGTCGGCAGTTTGGACATAGTAAAGGTCTGTAATCGAATGTAGCACATTGCTCTATTTTTTTATCAAATGGGACTGATAACAATCGCTCAGATGTCCGTTTGTTTATTACAGAATCTGTTTGCTGTATCACAGAAGGTACAAAATGGAAATTTAATATATTTAATTGTATCATATCGCATCAAATATAGTCGTGTACGAGTTTTGTAACAAGCGTACACTTTTGTCGCCATGATTGAAATATAATATGTAGCCCAGTAATAGCTTACCATCAGATATACATACGATTGTTTGGCACCTTAGTGGTTTAAGAAAACCTTTATCAATAGTACTGTATAAAATGACTACTATTGACATTTACAATATTATTCTTGAAAATATTACAATATTATTTTTTACTTTTCACATATTACCTGATTTCTATATGCCTTATATATACGAGCATGTAAAACAATGTTTTATGTGTTTTTATATTCAAAACTCCAGAACTAAAACGTTAGGCAGTCGTTGTTTACTAGCCAACAACAAATTAATTCCTGAATTTCATTGGTTTTTATTGTAAGCCGAACAACCGCTGTGTTTACTTACAGTGGGTGGTAAAACACAAAAATATTTTTACAGTTTATGAATTACTAGTACATAAAATTTACATGAATCTCGGTACTAATAAAATATACCTTTAGGCACTCGTTGCCTCTAGGTTGCTTCGAACAATTCAGTTCTACAATCACTGACACTGAATTACTTATCAGAAGCCAGTGTTTACAAATGAAAACAACTTTCTTTTTTTTTCAACTCTTTAATTAATTATGTTAAAAACTTCTTTTGATTTCTCGCCGTTTACATATTTTTTTTTTTGTTTATTAGCAAGTTACAATATGGAATGGGGTGCTATCGAAAAGAGGATTGCATTGATTACATTGCACAAAGTGGGTCCATCGGTAATATTCAAGTCAATTCAAAAGCTTGGTATCAGCCGTATGTCCATATATCATACTATCGACAGATATACCAACACTTCCTCTGTTGAAGACCACAAAATATCGGGGCGACCTCGTGCTGTTAGAACTACAAAGGCTGTTAATGTTGTTAAAGCCAGAATTCGCCGAAACCCCATTAGGAAATAAAAAATCTTATCGCGAGAAATTAAAATTCCCGCTAGGACTCTGTCGCGTATAGTAAAACAAGACCTGAAGCTCGGCGCTTATCGTCGGTATACAGGGCATGCACTAAATCAATCCATATAGTCGAAGAGAGTAGATTGATCAAACCGCCTTATGTCCCAATGTGCAGGTGAAAACAACAGAAATATCCTCTTTGCACAACAAGCAAAATGACAAAGTGCACGCACACAGTTCTAAAGAAGCCGCCCAAGTAGTCGGAAGGGTACAACGTGGTCATCATCTTGCGTCTTGGTTGTGTATGGCGGTTTGGTTTTTTGTTTTTGTGAATGAAATTTTTGTGAAAAAGGAGTGAAGACTTCAGCTATAGTTTATCAAGAGACTGTCTTGGATCGTATTGTAAAACCTCTCAGCAAAACACATTTTATAAATGTACCCTGATAGTTAAAAAATAAAATATGATTCTATTCGAATTGGCCTGCCCTGTCCTACTTTCCAGTAGGACAGGGCAGACAGAGTTCCATAAATCTATATATATAAAAATGGAGTTCCTGACTAATTCACTGACTCATCACCGCCGAGGCCAAACCCTTAAACCTAGAAAGCTGTAATTTTGCAAAGACGTTGCTTTTGTAACTCTCACGAGAAATAAGACAGCATTTTTTGAAACTCAACTGTGTTTTGAAACGCAAAAAGGTGAAAAAGGGATTGACAGTTTGTATGGAGCAGAATTTTTTTTTTCAAATTACTGACTTGAAACTTTGTACAGATACTCTCTATTAGAATCTAAAAAAAGTTATTTCAGCGTTTCCAAAAATTCCACCCCTTAAAGGGAGTAATGGGGGTCAAAAGTATTTCTTGAACTAAAAGTTGAATTGTTAAGAAATTGTTTCTTTTTTTAAAGTGAGCTGTTTTAGACTTTGTAAATATACTCTCAATCAAGACTTCAAAACAGTATCTATCTATCCCTGCCCTGCCCTGCGCCCTGTTGCTGACAGATCCGGGGCACCACACCAACGCGGCCGATGGCATTTCGCGGGGTCGTTTAGTGGGTATACCGTCGGACAGCCGACGGGGAGTCCCACACTACCACCGGAGGCCACCCAGGCACCGGTGGTGTGCGTAATGCATTTTTCCCCGCGTCACAAAAAAAAAAGGTATCTATCTATCTATCTATAACTTCACGCCAAATCCCTTGCGGGGTAGGCAGAGAGAACCGAGCGCTACGTGACTCGATCCTTACATATCTCACTCGCTTCTATAACATTCATTGCTCTTCTCATGCACGCTCGCCGGTTTCTAGGGCTCCTCACATCACCTTCTGATTGAACACGACCAATTTGGTCATAAGCCTTGGCCTTCCCCGCCTCCTACATCCTTCCACATTTGCATTGTATATCTGCTTCATCATTCTTTCATCTTGCATTCTTTCTACATGTCCGAACCAACGAAGCATGCCTCTTCTTATTTTAACACCAACGTTCTCTTTCAGACCAACTCTGTTTCTAACATCATCATTGCGAATACGGTCTACAAGCCTTACGCCAAAAATTTTGCGCAGCGCTCGCATTTCGACCGCGTTTCGACTCATCACCGCCGCTTACTTTCATGCTCTTTCTGCCATACCCAGCTCTCGCTTCCATAAGTTAGCGTTGGGACCAACACCGCATTGTGTATAGCGAGTTGTGCCTTCCGGCTCAGGTTTTTACTGCCAAGAAGTTTTCCCAACGCTCCATTCACACAATTCCCAGCACTCACTCGTCTTTCCACATCTGCGTTGTACCTTCCATCCCTGCTGAAAGCGCATCCAAGATATACAAACTCATCCACTTGTTCCAACACTTCATCATCAATCGTAATCCTTACATTAGTTCTGGATTCTTCTCTTTCAAATACCATTATCTTTGTTTTCTTCGCTTTCAGTAGTAAGCCTTTCTCCATACATTCGTCTTTCGTCGTTGTGACCAGTGTTTGCAGTTTAGATGGTGTATCTGCTAATAGTACGGCATCGTCTGCATACAGCAGACAGTTCACCACTAGGTCACCCATGCGCACTCCCACATTCGTTGACCTTATTCTCTGCAGACAACTATCGAGATACAGCCTAGCACATAGAATGCAACCCTGATTGACACAAATTTTGACATCAAACCAGGGTGACATGCCACCATCTATCCGCACACATGCTGAGCAATCCTTGTAAGTGGACTGCACAGCACGGAGCAGTGAACCGTCAATCCCATATCTCGGCAATATGTCCCACAATTCCTTTCGCACAACCCTATCAAAGGCTTTCTCAAGATCCACAAAACCGCAGAAAACCTTCTGGTCTATGGCCAGATGCTTCTCTACGATATAGCAGAGCGAGAAAACTTGATCCGTACATCCCCTTCCATTTCGGAAACCTCCTTGTGGTTAGTGTAATCAAAACAGTAATTTCAGCGTTTTTCAAAATTCGACATTTATGGCCTGAAAAGAGGGTTGACAGTTTGTATGGAGCAGAAATATCTTTTGAAGTTACTGACTTGAAACTTTATGTACATACTCTCTATTAAAATACAAAAAAAGTGATTTCAGCGTTTTTAAAAATTCCTCCCCTTAAAGGGTGTAATGGGGGTCAAAAGTATTTAAATTGTTTTTTTTTTAAAGTAAGCTGCTTTAGCCTTTGTAAATATACTCTCAATCAAGACGTCAAAAAAGTAATTTCAGCGTTTTTCAATATTGCATCCTTAGGGGGCTGAAAAGGGGGTTAACGCTTTGTATGGAATAGAAATATTTTTTGAAGTTAGTAACTTGAAACTTTGTACATATACTCTCTATTAGAATAAAAAAAATGGTTTCTGCGTTTTCAAATATTCCACTCTTAGCGAGATGAGGAGAGGTGATAAGGGGGTTGAAATTGTGTTTGAACGAGACGCTAATCTATATTAATAGAAATGGAGTTCCTATCTAATTCAATGACTCATCAATTCCTTTTGTAATGCATATGAGAGATTAGAAAGGATTTTTTTTAATTTCAGTCCAGGCAGATAGTTTTTCAAATTAGTGGCTTGAAACGTTTATGATTTTAAAATAGGCAATGTTGAGTATAAACAGGTGCTTTGAGTGTATACAGCCAGTATGAAATAGTTTATAAAAACCGAACAGATCGTGATATATCTTAACTACTACACAAATAAGGATATTTGATATTTTTACTAACTATTTAATGCCGACTGTAGTAAAAAATAAGAAGTAAATTAAAAATAAGTAAAACTGCAGAAATTCCAAAATCTACGCGTGCGAAACCGCGGGCATAAGCTAGTATGTATATATAAGTTTTATTAAGATTACATTACTTCATAAAAAAATAAATGTATATTTATTTGTAACAGAACTTATGGCCGGACTAGGTACCTACAGAACTTTACCCAGTTGCTAATCCCAGTTGCGTTCAACTTTACCTGTGTAAATGGTAGACAAAAAAGTAAGAATGGTTTGATTAAAACTCTGTACCTAACCGTCCGCCTCGGGACAAGCAACTAAGCAACAGTACTTGTCCTATGCTGTTAATACGACAAAACGCCTTAAATAAAAAAGAAGTAAATTTAGTTCCCCTACTAAAAATTATTCTACATGTATTAATCATTTAATATATTTATTAAAGTCTTAATAATATTTTTGATCTTCGTGTCGTTAACAGATCTAGTCTCTCTTTGCTATGAGCGCAATCGATATAGGCAACCATGTACTTTGGCAAAATTTTTGACCCAAACCCAAAATTACCTATGTCGTCATGGTTATGGTATGGTCTACAAACTTGCCACATCTTTAGGGATTACTAGTCTCAATTATCAATTTTACTACATTGAATTATTTCAAGAAAATAATTTTATAAAACAATACAATATATCTATAAAGTTTAAATGTTAAGTAATAAAATACTTCTTTTAACTCTTCGACATCTTCCTTTACATTACAATTCAATACGTATTGTTGGTTAACTGTAAAAATTGTTAAGCAATAAAAAGCCACAACACCCCCTATTCTTTGTGTGGAGGAGATACCCTTAGATGAATTTTTTTATTGTTTTTACTATGTTGGCATTAAAAACGTTAAAAGTTAGCTACTCGTATATAGTGTAGATTGTTTGCAAAATGTCACGTCTTTACTTGCAAACTATCTGTATAAAGACAGACGGATACGACGAAACCATATGTTTACTACGGAATCCTACAAAATATACAACCATAATCTCCACTAAAAGAAAAATAAATTCCTCAACGATGTCCGCGTGACGCTAGCATCTCGACCAATCAGAAACATGACAAATCCAAAAAAAAAATTGGGACTTTATTGACAGATTCGAACAAGAAAGAGATTTGGTTCCAAACCTGCTCCTTTGGAAAAGTGATTGATTATGCTGCTTAGCAATTTGACAGACATTTTTTGTATTACATAAATCGATATAGGGTTTCAACGGTATTTCGGGGGTCTAATCACAATTTTGATATCAATTTGATAGGCCATAGCTATCATACAGATGTGAAACTAGTAGCTCTAAACTATGGTAACTATATTTACTATACTATGGCAATTGTGTGCTTATTTATCACCCCATTATTTAAAAAAAGTGTTTACCATACATAGCCTACGTTCGCTTGTAATACGAGAAACATTAACCGTGAGCTGCCATGCCCTACGGTTGGCATAGCTGCATTCTCAGATTTTTGAAGGCCTCACTCACAGGAATAAAATAAACAAAACTGATATACAGTCGTTTTCGCGCTCATCTTAATTAGATATCATGGTAAGTAAGACAATGGACAAAGGACAAAGGTAAGATGTAAAGCAATGCAACGTTTATAAATAGGTACCTATGAAATAAATGTGTGGAGTGTTTTAGGATCCTTAATAAATAATTTCAATAGACTCCCGTTATTCTTGAGTCTTTTTACGCTAATAACACCTTCTTTGAGACTATGGGTAATTTGCAGAGAGCTCCGGGTAAGATAAACGTAATTGAAAACTACCTATCTATCTATAACTTTACGTCAAACACCTTGCGGGGTAAGCAGAGGCACTCTAATGCCACTTGACTAACTCCTTACATACCTCAATCGCTTCTTAAAAACGGGTACCTTAATACTGTAAATTATGACGGCGTGTAGTGAAACGGAGGCTAGAACAGAAAGCAAAGGTACTATAGGTCTCCACAAATGGCCTTAATAAACATACCTGTATGTGCTGCATAGAGATGATATACTCATAGAGATGTTTTTTTTACTTGGCAGAACATGTATCATCGAAAATTGTATTTACACAGCGACCATGTTGTTGTGACCTTACGGCATACGTGTGTTTTGATATATTGTACAAGTAGTAGTAACTAAAGCTTGGATAAAATTGCATCAGAGTTATTGTATAGAAAATAACAAGTTATATAAATATTAGCGATTAAAATCAGCTAGACGGTATGACGAACTCGGTGGCGTAGTGGTTATAAACACTACTTTGACTCCAGCGCTCGTGGTTTCGATTCCCACATAGAACGAACATTTGTGAGCATGAACAAAGTCAGTTTGTCTTGGACTGGGTGTTTTTACGAGAGGTAGGGCGCATAAAAGCAGCCCGTCTGTGGAAGTACCTCCACCTCACAGAAAACCGCAGCCAAATAACAACTGCCTAGAGGATTGTTGTGTTCCTGCGTATGAGTGAGGTCACCAGTAAGCTCATATGGAGTTTCTGTGTTAGCAGCAGAGGTGGCATCGCGCGAGTGATACTGAATGTATTGCAAGCGTTTATAGGCGACGGTAACCACTTTACATCAGGTGGGCCGTATGTAAAATGAAAAACAAACGATCTTAGAAATGGTGTAAGAAAGGTGAGGACGCAGTGGTGCCACAATTGTTTCACAGCCTATATCTGCGACCAGCGAGCTCTACCGTCATATCGGTACACCACTTCGAGAGTTATCGCGGTATAAACATACATACTGTAATGATAAATCGCCTTTGCGAACTATGTATTTTAACGATTGTAACTTTTTAATTTGTTGTGTGCAATAAAGGATATTATAAATATGCACCTTACATAATCGCCACAAACAAACAAATTATGAATGTGCAGTAGAAAAATCTTGTACGTAAATTCGATCCAAACTTGTGAAATATTAAGAAAACGCAGGAAAAAGTGAAACATTGAACAAATGCAGGAAAATCTACGATACTGCGCTTCTCTGTTCTAGGTTTACGACCATACCCGCTTTGAATCCTGCAACGAAATGCAATCATTCGGTTGCACGGTTGTCACGAACTTCAAGATCGTGTTTGATATTTCAGCTCTCTTTGAAGTTTGCATTGAGACGAATGCACATTCGAAACGAAATATGAGTATGATTTGGAAGTAAATATAAAACGTTTCTATATATCGATGCATCGTTTCTATATACCTACATAGAACGAAAATTGACAAGCTCGGTGGTATTTTTCATCTACTACTACTCAAGATAATTAAATATGGTTTTACTAATATACTCGTAACTTCAGTTAAAATTATGAATGTCTTAATAGTAATATCACCATATATGAAATATCGATAGATCACATTTGCGTCTTAAAATTATTTTGAGTTTTGTATACGTTTCCAAACAGAAGTCGCCTTTAAATATTATTTTTATTGCCTTACATCCTAAATATTTGCTGCACAGAATAATAATTCCTCAAGAACATATAAATAAAAACAGCTATTATTAATTAATTAAATTCAATTGTTTATTATTTTCTCTCACAAAATAAGTACTATATACAAAACATTTGTATCTTAATATGTATACATTTGTTGTCTGAAAAGAGTATTAGTAGATACACTATGTAGTAGTATGTGTTTATAAATTAATAAAATTATACAATGAAATCGACCTTGTGTATTTGCTATTTTTCGTAATTTAAAATCTACTATTATTACTACAATAACTTAACACCAAATCCCTTGCGGAGTAGGCAAAAAGAACCGAGCACCGCATGACTCGATCCTTACAAACCTCTCTTGCTTCTTTAACATTCATTACTCTTCTCAAGCACGCTCGCCGGTTTCTAAGGCTCCTGACATCATTTAATAAAACACGATAAATTTGGTCATGGTAAGCAAGTCTTGGTGTTTCTCGGCTCCTACATCCTTCTACTTTGGCATTGTATATCTGTATTGTAATTCTTTCTTCCTGCATTCTTCCTACTTGTTCGAGCCAACGGAGCATGCCTCTTTCAGGCCAACTCTGTTTCTAACATCATCATTATCATCAGCGAATACGGTCTACAAGCGTACACACGATAAGTACTATATTATAGCAGAATCCAATGCCCCTGTCGGATCCCCAATAAATTGTACAATAATATACAGCTGACCAAATGCCATTTCATATTTTCTTTCGTCCCCAATATAAATCAGTGCAAAGAGGCACTAAAAGACCCCATTGTTCTAGCTCGATGTACTTTTAGACGTCGTTAACCACACCATAAAAGAAACCCAATATTCCGATAATTACACTTGTTTCCCTACTAATGCCGCCTTTCCCGACATCCGTACGAAGTAAGTAAAAGTCATGCTTTATTATTAGGTGCTGGTATATTAATTGTGTGTGGAGAGCTCATATCGCCTCTCCTTTGTGCTCTTAATGACGAAATATAATGCTTGTCATATGATATCGTGGCATGTTAATACTGAAGGACCGGGAAATATTCAAGTAAACAAAACTATAAGGGTCGCTCTGACCTGATATGTGTTAAAACATCTTTATGATATACATATATTAAACCAGGTTCTGATTTGTAAAGGGACTGAGATGTATAATATATAGGTATAACAAAAAAAAGTAGAATAAACGGATCCAACATGTAGTTTGCCCGTCGAGAAGACTGTACTATAAGTACTGCAGGAGATACCGAGGGAATAATATACCCATGAACTGGTTCCGACAGTTATTGGGACTATTGTGAATGTATCGGAAGTTAATGACTCGCTATAACTGCAGGCTGGAGTTTTAACTACGAAAATCCTATATTCTTCAGTGTCAAATCTATTGGACCGTGAATCGTCTAGTAGTACTAGGTATGTTCTTATATTATTGCACTATTATCATCTGTTATTTCTGAATTATATCTTTAAAGTCGCCACTGAGGACACTGTATATACGGATCTTTGTAGGTAATAAACACGTAGTGTAAGATAACAACAGACATTATTAACACCGACCTTCTTTCACCTTTCACCACAAAAGATTTTGAGTTGTGTAGAAAAAAAATGTAATATTTGAACTCGTAAAATATTACGAGTAGTATCTTAACCACAACCACAAAACGAAGATATACTAATTCTCAGTACTTCCATATATCCACCTCCAAGTGACATTAAACCCAAAAAATATGCAGAAATAACACTACCTCATCACATTTAGGCGATATTTTCGAGATTTCGCGGCCTCTCCAGCTTCGCAGTTGCCAAGGCAACACTTCCGCGAGGAAATTGCTACTCCCCGTGTTTCATAAATCAAGTCTCAGGTAAAATTTAATATCATTGCATGAATCGCGCCTCTTGCTAGTTGACAATATGCTTTTAAATTTATTAAAAGTTAACAAACCAGTCTTCTAAATTACTTTGCCAGGGAAGCACGATATTATAAACTCAACTAGAACATTTATCGTTATTGAAAAATAATTATTTTAAAAGTTTATTAAATGTTCAAGTAATTTACTTAGGTTCTATGAATTCAAACTAACATTTCACCTGATATTTGAGTACCCAATGCTTAGTGTATTTTTACATGGAGCGGCTGCCGCAAACCTCCACAACCCAAAGGAAAAGCCAGACATTTCTTAGGTTAGGTGGCTCATCTTTCAAAATATAATTTCTGGGAACGGGTTTCCTCTGATAGTCTAATATTAAAAATATCTAATATTTAAAGAGATACATTTGATGCTTTCAAAATTTGTTCAAATTAATTTTGAGTTGTATTGTTGCTTTATTCTCTGGTATTTTTCGAAAATGATATATACTCGTACCACCCAACAAATGCTACTAATATTAATATACTCGTAGTTATTCAGTGTACAGCATAGATTATTGGTATTTACTCGTATGTATTAATAGTGAATATTATCACTATATAATTCACTACTATAATTTGTAAGACGCGTAGTGAGGTTATAGTTTGTGTACGTCTGCTTTTCTCCGTGGGTTTTTGATAGGGAATAAGCATTAGATTAATTAGCATTTAATCCGTCATTTGTACTCCTGTTTTGTGGTATAAAAATAAAATAAAATATATGAATAAATAGATATAGCAAGCGCAGTTTTCTGTGTTTACAAGTAGGTATTGTGCCCAATTGTGACGAACTGAGAATGAGATCAATACAAAAGTAAAGTCAGCCATGAGACATTTAAAGAATGGTAACGCTACGTGTGCATGTAAATAGAGTTCTATATGATCTGTGTTGAAGGTTTATTTTTGTTGATTGATAATTCAACTGTATTTACTTTCAATTAATTGAAACCTGACAAAAGTAACAAACACAATAGGCATCGAGAGTGAAAAGACACAAGTAGCCCGCATATATGAATACCAACTAGCAAAATGGTCCAATAGGTTTTGTAGCACAGTTTTACTGGTTTTAACCCATAATATTTTAGAGTTGTACTATTGTAGTTTAAAGTATTCCTGGTGACAGCTTGTTGTAGAAACGTGCATTACAATAATATTTATGATTTTATACTATACAGCAAACATATCTTAAAAGAAGGTGATGTAAACATTTACATCGCTATCTTATACGATCTTACTGGGAAGTATTGTAAAAGTTACCAATGTTACTATTACGAAGATAATTAGCGCTATACAGGAATCTAAAATTTCCTTTATGAAATATATTTGCTTCATAAAGATTCTTAAAAAACGTATACGGAGTTGGTAGGACAACGGTAGTAAAGCTGCCATTTTATGTCGAATATTGAATGACATGGAAAACAGCTACACGTTTTCATATGTGAATTACCTAAGTTCAATAGTAAAATTGCCACAGCATGCGCATAGGTGCATCATACTTAATTTAATAGGCAATTTTATAGACTATACGTTATGTTTCCTACATCAACACGAGTCCTAAGAAAAGAATTGACAGCGATGTAAAGGAACTACGATTTCCACTACAGTAGCAAAAGGTACTTAAAAATTTTCGCTTTGTCACCATGAAAGGCCACATTTGACACCGGCACAGAGACACTATACATATAACAAAATGGGGATGTAACAGCACCACTTCACGGTTATGTAAATATCTTGTCGTATAACACCATCCACTAACACCGGTAAATAAAATTACAAAAAATTAGAATTGACATAGTACCTGATTTTTCTGGTTGATATCTTGATATCTGGTTGATAAGATGCCTTGAAATTATTCAGCACAGGTAAATATATATCTTTTATTGTTCTGTTTCACATCGTTATTATTATACCAATATACTGAATCTAACGTAATATCTCATTGACGATTTGAAGATTCACCCAATCGGGTAATCTCTTTTAGCATTTCTTTTTCGCCAATGGTTATTTCTAGTAAATTAAAAAAAGAAAAGATAATAACATTTTATTTTATTAATTAAATGTTTAATTAAATTACATAAGGGTAAATAAACAAAATTATTTATAATTTTCTTAACCTTTCAGATTCTTCTTAACCTTAAGTGAAAAATACCAACTTCAATAAAGTCAAAGTAAGGCTGAAACCTTAGTAATAATTAAATAAGTTCCAGAATCGATTTACAATTTACGACGATACCGCGTAATATACAAACAAAAAAATACAGTTGAACTGAGAGCCAACTCCATTTTAAAATATAAACTAATAAATAAATATAATAATTAAAAAAGATAACTAATACTTCTCTTAGAACAAATACTACAGAGTAACTCAATTAAAAAACGGCACATACGTCGCAATAATAAAAAGCAATACAGTTTCTACAGATAATACGTCACTAGTAACTTAAAAAATCTCCTCGATCTGTAAGTGTATATCAAGAAACAATGCAAAATAACACGGATCTTGTAAACAGTTATCTTTAACGCCATGTAGAAATGCACTGTCACATACTAGTGCATATTTTCCCGCGAAAGAAAAATTTTACAAGAGATTCAGTCCTCGAAACTGCTGGAAATGTCTAAGCCGTCAAGGGTCTAGCTCCGAGGCTGTAGACAGACTAAGTTGAACAACTCGACCAACGTTCCTTGAAATGAAAGTGCTTCAGCTGCATGCCGACTTATCTCCACTGCGCTCAAAACTACACACGGTACCTTAATTTAAAAAAAACATTTTAGTAAAATATGGCCAATAATGTATGAGCTTTAAGGTGTAATATTCGATGGAACTTTAAGGGCCCTAGTACTTCGACGAAAGCTAAGGATTATTACTAAAGTCTACTGAATATGTACGAGTAGCTTATATGTTGGAATATCATAACGCTTAATACTTACACTCCATGACAAGTTGGCATAACAACTACGACGCTTGATGCATCTTTACCTCAGTTATCGAGTCCGACCATTTTCCATTATCGTCTAATTTCTATTGAACTTTTTATAAACCGACAAAACACCAACTAGAATTCAACTTGCGCAATACCAATCCATTTCCCGTAACAACGTACATTATCCTCTATACCTTGTATCTTATAAGATATTGATACGATATCAGTAGACACATGAACTTTTGGTATTTAGGGTAATATAATCAGAAGTACTTCATTCTTTATCCCAACATTTTACCGACTACTGAAGTATTTCAGGTGAAAGTAACAATATAACCCAATTTCATATTTTCCTTATTTTCTTGGCAAAAAATGTATTATAAATTAGATAACAGGTCGGCCTCTAATCAACTCAATGCCCGGGGAACTTTTCAGTTTACGTTCTGAAGATTTTTATCTTAAAAATAAGTTAAAGGTGTGTTAATTATAAGCAATTTAGAATTAATAATATTATATTGAATATTATTATAAGCTGCTTTTGTGATATAGATGATACTGAAATCCTAGTCATAGAGTAATAAATATACTACGATATGTTACAAGGACTACCGTAAGTATACGTTTAACGTTCTGCTAAAGGGGCTGATAAGATTTTGTAGAAAACAAACAAATGTAAATGCAAACACGGTATAGGTCTGTTACCGTAATCGTAAAGTTGCATGCCTATCGTCAAGTTTAATATACTGCTATAAAATAGCAGAAATATTCATAGACGTATTAATAAAGTAATTCCTGAAGAATTTGCTTGAAGCATAAACATGATGAAAATAAATTATAAGTGAAACTCTTACCAAAATAAACGAGCATTCAGGAATGTCACATTTGATTTTACCTTTTCAACCGTGTGTCTGACTGTTAATCATAAAGCTACGTCCAGACGAGCGCGCCGTCAACAGTGCGTCGAGGGCTTTCAACTTAGATTCAGTCACTTCACCCACTTACATTCACTCACTTCACGCCATGTGTTGGTCGAATTAGAGTGCATTCAGCGCTCCAAGTCTCCAGTTAATGAAATAAACAGGGAAGTTCATTTACATATTCAACGCTATTCGCGGAAAAACAAATTCTGTACGTGAGATAGTAGAAAATTATTTAATCAACGGGAAAACAATGGACTTGTTTGTTCAAAGTAAACTGTTATTAAAAAGTAGCTTTTATTATTTTATTGACGAGCTCGGTAGCGCAGTGGTTAGTAACGCTACTTTGACATCAACTAAAAAACCAAAAATAATTATGGATTCGATTCACTCTCAGGACAAACATTTGTGTTAATGAACATGCCTGTTTGTCTTGATCTGGGTGTTTTCCATAGTAAACACCCAGATCAAGACAAACAGGCATGTAGCCCCAAACTAAGCGAAGTTTGTGTTGTCATCACAAGTATGTACTTATATAAAAATGTATTTCTGTGCGAGTATGTTTAACAGTTTCTTAGTATAACACAAACTTCACTTACTTTGGGGCTAGATGACGCTGTGTAAATTATCCGACAATATTATGGTTATTTTTATGATTGATAAGAACATTAAGCTGAAAATTGTGAGGCTTATTTTAAATGCACGACTTAAGTGATACGATCTATCCAGCGCGAGTGAAATTAACGAAAAAACGTATGGGTCTTATAAAATGAGGCTTGGTAGAAGATGAACGATGACGGGGAGAAGAAAATCATGTCACATTATAACATTTTTATAGATTTTTCTTTTTATACTACGTCGGGAGGTATACAAGCATACAGCCCACCTGATGTAAAGCGGGTACCGTAGCCTATTAACGCTTGCGATATATTAAGTATCGCTCGCGCGATGCCTCCTCTGCTGCTTACCCAACAACTCCTTGGGGGCTTTCTGGTGACCTCACTCACACGCAAGAACACAACAACCCTCTAGGGAGCTGTTATTTGGTTGCGGTTTTCTGTAAGGAGGAGGTACTTCCCCGGGTATCATTTTATAGCAGTTTCTTCAGTTCAATTTAATATTCACATATTTATTAAATTATTTATTTTTATTCATTCATTTATTTCGGAACAGGTAAATATGGTGTTAGTAACAATACCTCTTACATACTAATGTTAGTAGACATTTTTGAAATATATTTATTATTAATAAAATTATTTATTGTTTTAGATCAGCATGTAGCTGTAACCATCGGCGCATCATCGGTGAATCCCATCGATCTGCGAACACACTCAGGATGCTGTTTGTGCCATAGCGGAGGTGAGACATAACAGAGGCGCACCTCCCTTTCTCATAATGTGTGCTAAACCATCAGTGTGGGCCACTGCAAACATACTAAAGACGCTTCAAAACCACGGCAGCCCCAGCAGAGCCCTGAATACGTTATTATACTGCACACGCAGGTCACTGTATGCCCTCCACGTGAACTTGACCCACAGGCTACACGTGTAAAAGCTCTGGCAGTATGCTTTCAAAAGCGTGATTGTCACCGGTTTCATACAACGTGCTAACCTACGAGCCAACATGTTGCACCTAGCGGCCAGCGACCTGCATTCCCTATCAATATCCACATTGTCTCTTAAATCTTCGGTGACCCTGTGGCCCAGGTATTTGAACTTATTGACTCTGCGCAGAGGTTTAGCACACATTAGAACATCTGGTATGTCTGCATATGTTCTTGTACCACCCTTAAAAATGTTGTGTTCGCTTTTTTCTTTCTAAAATACATTAAACGCCTAAAAATAATGCCCTCCGGCCACAGATTATCTTCCAAAAAGGTGTTTAGCTTATTTTTAGGTACATAAAGCTTATAAACATTGTAGGGCCTTTCAGATTTCATATTTATCTTTTCTAATTTAACAATTACCTTTGTTTTTCTATCTATGTATTCACATATATCGGTTTCTGTAGTGTCTTTATTCACATTTGATATAAATAGGGAAATTTTTCCCTATTTTTATTATTTTTTCGTTAAGTCAGTCCCAGCTTTTCCAGTTTTTTCTTGTAAACCGATTTTTTATCTAGCTCTTAGCACTAATGTCCAACTTTCATTATGGTAATTTTCTTTCCATAGTCCTTTGGTTACAATTTCTGAAAAATTCATATCATTCATATCATGAATATTCGTAGTGAGCAAAGTTGCTACCTTATCTCCTTCTAATATGGTTGAATTTGTTGGCGGCGCCGGCGACGACATGAGGGAAATGTTACAAGTATTATCACCTCCTTGTGAGTGTGAGTGAATGAGTGAGCAATATACAAGTGATTCTCTTATACATTCCGTGCAGGTACTTATGTTCGGCGCAATGTCACCGTTTGACGTTAATAATTCTCAGAGATTCGGCCCAATTAGCCCATTATTTAACACGTACCCTCCTCTTTTCGTATTCACGTTTGAATTTACGTATGAATTTGATACTCTATCCAATTTTAGCTCCAAATTTGCTTGTTCTAACTCGTATTTCGTCACGTATTTACTTTTAATATCCGTAACTTCAGAACGTAAATTTTGTATGTCTCTTAATAACTTTGAAACATCGACATGGTCCAGCCCGAGAGGTCGTAATTTATGCAAGTCGTATGTCACAAAAACTGGTAAATGCTTCGGGATAATTGTTCTAAATACCGATATCATATCATCCAGATTTTTCTGTGTCTTATCTTTTCGTCTAGACACCCACCGCTGAGTGTCTTTGTTGATATAAACAATAATTTCTTCACCTTTTCAATCTCCTCCTCGGTAAAAGTAGATGCACAGATCCTTACGAGACTGTCCATAACATCATTTCTATCTAGTATGTATGCCAAGAGTTCCAAAATAGCTATGTTACAATTTGTACACTTAAATGTATTCACAAACATCTTAACAACAATAAGTCAGCAACCGCACACTCGCGCATCCGCACGACGACTGACATGCGGCACAACTTACCACGCAAATATTTAGTTTGGTGTTATCAAGAAGTACTAAACTGTATTCCCACTAAAGTTATTACAATAACTTTCTATGCCCACTAAAGTTGTATACGTAACTTACTAGGTGTTCGTAGGATGCCAGCGAGGCTTTATACAGTGACACTAGCGAAAATCGCCATCGTCACGAACCTTTCCGGTAGGTCATTGAAAAAGCTTTAAGAGAGGTAGAGCACATCAAAGCAGCCCGTCTGGAGGAGATCTCCACCTCACAGAAAACCGCAGCAAATAACAACTACCTAGATGGTTTTTGTGTTCCTGCGTGTGAGTGAGATCACCAGTAAGCTCCTAAGGAGTTGCTGTATTAGCAGCAAAGGAGTAATCGCGCGAGTGATACTTGATGTATTACAAGCGTTCATAGGTTACAGTAACCAGTATGGTGGGCCGTATATTATAAAGTACTTATGTATAATTTTTATTAGCTTGAGCCACAGATAAAACCTATATTATTATTGTCACGCTATCCGCTGTAATATTTCAGTGTATCAAGCTTTTAATTTGTTTATGTTATGAAAAAATCTATGTTTATAACGTCCCTAGAACTTATCTATCTACATATGCCTATTTTATAATGATCCAAACAAGAGAGGGATTATTATGCACCTATCTAGTTTCTAAACTTATCTATGCCTACTTTATACTCAAATACCTACAATATATATCAAATGACACTTAATTTTTATTTTATTTTTAGTTTACGTTAATTTTTAATAAAAATATTTTACTTTTAATTTACTTTTGACTCTTAGATCTGTGGAACTTAATTATTGTTTGTCAGACTACTTTATATACGCACTGTTCTGCATATTTTTAATGAATAACAGCGTAGTACATGTCTATGACGAAATATTTATTATTGACATTGTAACATCATACCTTTTTATATATACCTACTCATCTTTCAAGTTTAATGTCAAAATCGACCTCAGCACAACAAAATAAAAACACCGAACCATTATAGAATCAATCGTGCATCTGTTTGTCTGCTGTCACAGTCAAATTGCTCTGAATCTGCTCGACCAAATAAAACGTCTAAAAAATTAAATAATTTTGAACATGAGGGCTACATTTGAGAGGAAAATTGTACCGTGAACAAAAAGAAAAATATTTTTTATCTATCTATAACTTCACGCCAAATCGGTAGGCAGAGAGAAAAGAGCGCCACGTGACTCGACCCTTACATACCTCACTCGCAAACATTCATTGCTCTTCTCGTGCACGCTCGCAGGTTTCTAGGGCTCCTGACGTCACCTTCTGGTAGAACACGACCAATTTAGTCATGGTAGGTAAGTCTTGGCCTACATCCTTCCACTTTTGCACTGTATATCTGCTACGTCATTCTTTCATTCTGCATTCGTTCTACATGTCCAAACCAATGGAACATGCCTCTATTATATATACCTACTCAAGTCATAAGTTCTGTCAAAAACTTTTGATGTAATTAATGATACACTTTTTGATAATTATGTAAAAGTTACATATGAAATGAAAGGTAATTAAATGACGGTTTCATTTATAATAAAATTTTATTTACATTATTCGAAATGTCCTCCTCCATTTTGATTACATGCCCTTAATCGACGCGGCCAGTCATCGATCGCAGCACGTACCACACTTATATATATTTCTGCCGCTGCTTTAACCAGAGATACTCGGAGAGACTCTAAATTCTGATAAGTAAGTAAGATAATAATATCTTGTAGTCCAGTGGGTTTAAATCTAGGCTAGAAAAGGGCCAGTCTTCATGCCCGATGAAGTCAATTCCACGGGCGTTCAACCAGTTTTGAGTGCTTCGTGCCTTATGAGCTGGTGCAGATTCCTGTTAGAATATACAGTGTCTGTTTTTGAACATTGTTTGAGAAAGAGGCTCTACTATGTTTGTTAGGACGGTATTTTGGTAAACCACGACACTGATTTTCACACCTTTTTCACAGAAAAAGACCTCAGTTAAGCCTGAATATGAAACTCGAAGCCAAACCATGATTGATGAAGGATAGTGTCCTCGCTGGACCCTCGGAATACGCGCGCTCGCTTCATCACAACTGTGGGCCTTATCATTTTGTTTGTTGTAACTCTCTTCGATGGTAAAAACTTTTTCATTTGAGAACAAAATTTCGCGGTATTTTTTTCCCGTGTACCGCTGTAACAAGACGCCAATTTTACACCATTACTAATTACAACAAAATACAATTACATTACTAAAAAGTAACCACGCGACAAGCTACTATGGCCGCACAATAGAGAATTGAATGTGTATTAGATAGGTCTTGGCTATACTCCAAATATGGATCTAGCATGCGGTCTAGTGCCTCCCCTAGCGCCATATTACGTTTATGCACAGGCAAACGTGGTACGCGCGGATTTTGGGAAATTTAAGTATATCGGTATTCAAATATCGAATCTTCCAATGTTCTCATCAATTGCATGTTTACACTTATGCTCATATCAGTATCTATCAGTATCATCAGTACTTGCATTTATGCTCACATAATTGTAGGATTGGGGCTCGTTCTTCACCTACAACTCACTTGATCCGACAGGCGCTGAGCAGAGACGGTGACTGCTGGCTCAAGCACCTGAAACTGAGGTAACATTCGAACACGGCACCAACTGTGATTAGTTCCACCCTCTGTTGCTCTAAAGAAGGCGCGCATGACGTTTTCATTTATTGATTGGATCCACTTCATGCTATGCACCACCGGTAACGGGGGCCTGTCGCGAGGCAGGGTGCCACGAAGGTGCCCAAACTGGGCGGCAGTGGGGGCCTTGGAGGTCGGAGGCGACGCATATTGCTCCTTCAACGACGTGGAGCTACGAGCTACGAGGCGGGTGGTGATGGGTGTACATGTTTTTTCAATACAATCATATTTTTGTAAACAAATACGGTAAATCAAAAATTTCCGTTAATTTTGAAACGTCACTTCCATGTTGTTTGTTTTTTTGAAGTTATACTTCTAATGCGACTTGCAAAAAGGTAGCGTTAAATGTTTAACGCTACCATGGAGGGGGAATAGAAAGAGACAGAGCGAGAGTGAATGCGTGGCACTCGAACACAAAAGTACAGGTTGAAGCTGCTAAATGTTTCATGATATTACCGGTAAATGGCACTATAGTTAAAAATGTGCAATAGGTTAAAACTGCTAAATGTTTCACGGTATTACCGGTAGATGGCGCTATAGTTAAAAATGTATAACATTTGTATTTTACATTTGACTTGTATGTAATATATTCCATAAACATCGCCGCTACTACTTGATAGACGTTTTTTAATTTAAATTATTAATGTTAAATATTTATTTAATGATGCCGAGAAGTATAACTTCTCATGCGCGTACTAAACGCACCCATTTTTTTTTACGTTATTTCATACTTGATTGATGATTGTATTCAGAAGTAAAATGCATTAAAATACGGCCATATAGCAAAAATATAAATAATTTTTTTCATTAGACGTGTCAACGACAAGTTTTTTTTTAAGAGACAGATACAAATGGAGAAATCATATTGAATAATGCATGTATGTACAACTTCACACCAAACCCCTTGTAGGGTAGACAGATAGAACCGAGCGCCACATAATTCGATCCTTACTAACCTCACTCGCTTCTTTAACATTCGTTGCTCTCCTCATGCACGCTCACCGGTTTCTAAAGCTTCTGGCATCACCTTCTGATAAACTGATAAAACACCATTAATTTGGTCATGATAAGTCAGCATTGGCCTTCCTCGGCTCGTACAACCTTCTACTATCGCGTTGTGTATCTGTTTCGTTCTTCCAAGAAATTATATTTGAATTCGAATGACGTGTAACCTTACCTAACAATGATTTGGTTTTCCCTCTGAGTTGTGGTGGTCTGACAGTCGCTCCATGAAAAAATCAGTATATTCGCCAAATCTTTAAGCTTAGGTAGCGGAACCTGCCAATCCTAGTGGATTAGGGAAACGAATTAACGCTAAAGAAGTAACATCTTTATTGTTAGCGTTAACCCGCTTTATTTTAATTTTCTTTAACTTTTTATAAGTATATTAAATTATACAAAAAAATAATTGTTTCTGAAGGACGAGGAGTATGACTGATATTGTGTAACATTTAATACCTCATTATATGGATAAAATGTAATATTAAGATGAAAGAAAATTTACAACGTTTGAACAAAGGCAATCCTCCCACATAATGTCGTTTTTACTTCATTTAAAATACAAATTATTATGGTATTCTTAAATTTTAGATTTTGTACTTATGATTATACTGACGGCTACTATAATATACCGGATAGGGTATTTCGTTATCATAGAATAAATTCTAGTTCGTTCTAGTTATCTGTGCCTACACCTCAAAAAACTAGACGTTGAATAAATCAAATCTATAGCATATTACGAGTATATACAGCATATTCGTTTCACGAAACTGTACACAATTTCATTTTTAAATTACCATGGCCTTTTTGGATTTTTTTCTTACTTGAACGTTCAAGTTCTCATGTAACCTTCATATTTTTGAGGCTTCTCTACATATGTATATTTTATACGGAGTATTTTTATATAAATAATAATATTCAAAACGTCTGTTTTACGAAAAGCGGACGTAGGTGGATTGATTTTCAATAGATATCGTCTGAAACAATATTGTTTTTGGAACAAATGAATTGAATTTAATATTATTCGTCGTCGAATCGAATTTTTCATTTTCATTCAAAAATATTTATGTATCCTTAAGTTTATTTTTGATAGGCGGAGTATATTCATACTCTGATAAATAACTGTGTTATAAAATATAGTCGTCCTATTAGCAGAAACGCCATCTGAACTGGTCACAATAATGAAAGACGATTGTATAGAGAAAGGCTTACTATGAAGTGAAGAAGTATTTGAATGAGAAGAAACCAGAACCAATGTAAGGATTACGGTTGGTGACAAAGTGTTGGAACAAATGAATGAGATTGTATATCTTGGATGCGCTTTCAGTAGGTACACCAGTAGGTAGGTATGGAAGGTACACCGCCGATGTGGAAAGACGAGTGAGTCCTGGTAATAGTGTGAATGGAGCGTCGGGAAAACTTCTTAGCAGTAAAAGCTTGAGTCAGAAGGCACAGCTTGCTATACACAATGCAGTGCTCGTCCCAACGCTTACTTATGGAAGCGAGAGCTGGGTATGACAGAGAGAGCATGACAGTAGAATAAATGTTGAGATGCGAGCGTTGCTCAAAATTTGTGGCGCAGCGCTTGTAGACCGTATTCGCAATGATGATGTTAGAAACAGAGCTGGTCTGAAAGAGAGTGTCGGTGTTAAAATTAAAAGAGGCAAGCTCCATTCTTTCAGACATATAGAAAGAATGCAGGGAGAATTAACTACGAAACAGATATACAACGCGAAAGTAGACGTAGAAGCCGAGGAAGGCCAAGAGTTACCTACAAAGACCAAATTAATCGTGTTTTAGCAGAAGGAAATATCAGGAGCCTTAGAACCGGCGAGCGTGCATAAGAAGAGCAGTGAATGCTAAAGCCGCGAGTGAGGTTTGTAAGGATCGAGTCTAGTGACACTTGGCTCTCTCGCCTACCCCGCAAGGGACTTGTACAATAATCGTCTGCATGGGTACCTCTGTCTCACCTTTTTCTACCGCCAAGCAAATATAGCTGTGTTCCGGTTTGAAGGGTGAGATATGGCAGAGAAATTACTGGGTACTGTGACGAAACATCCTTAGGTCACAAGATTGGCAGCTCGCAAGTAATCTCCCCGTGGTGTAGCGAGCATGAATAAAAAAAAAGATAAAATGTAGTCAGATGGATAGGAATGTTGCGTGAAAGTTGTATCGATACCTCTACCTCGTTTATTTTTTATTACAAAACCCATAATACGTAAGAATAAATGTATGAAATGGCACTAGCACAATCCATTATACTCAAACAGGACACGAGTTGATTAATTCTTTCCCCTTTTTCTTCACGACAAAACATGACAACAGTTTTAGCGGCACAAATCGCCGACGAAGCCCCTAAATAACATTAGGCTGCTTGCATAGCAAATGGTAATTGATAAAAAATGGAACCGACCGGCCATCACTTCCACCATAATGGATTCGGGGTGGGACTTACGAAGCACTTTTAAATTTACATGTGTCGGAGATTGAACACAACTCCCCCAAAAATATAGCCTCAATACATTAAGCTTGGAAACGCCCATCAAATTTAAGCTGATTATGATGTCTCTTCCTCGTCTGTAAAATGCAGAGAAATAACAATTTTGACGATAAATAAAAATCCTATGGATGCCTAAAATTTATAAACGTATATAACACTAAACAACGTTGTTGTTATATGTTATAGAGCCGTAACTCGAACGAAAAGTAACACTTTTTTTTTGTTTTAACCAACTTTTAAGGTTATAACCGATGTGCACAACAGGCACACTGTTGCCATTTTGTTGTTTGCGGTTGTATGTCTTCTTCTTTTTGGCGTATTCCTAGTCCATTTGGATTGCCTCAATTTTCAACTAAAACTTCGATTGAGATAAAAAAATTATCAGTGGTAAAGTACGTAAGAAGTAAATAAAATAAATAAAGGTCTATAACCTCAGAAGCCCTTAGAGGTCTATAACCAATTCCTTTGGCACTTCTGAAAAAAATTAACACGCAAACAATTACGTTCACTCGGACCAACTACACACGCAGCCATCGTCTTTAAAATGGTAAAAAACTGAGTCATTTATTAGGCTATCAATCATAATAATGTCAACAAAAAGTTAAATTTTACTTTTGGGCCAATTACAAAAACTTTCTCTAAATAAAAAAAAAACGATCTATGAATTACATAACATTATATCCATCGATCGATCCGTCGAATAGAGGCCACTAACAGTTTAAGCATAATCAGACAAGCAATACCTACTACGAACAAATAATAAACACAGAATCTAGGGAATGTAACAATTCGGCAAATTTGAAACTTTTCTTCCTAACCATATTTCAATTCCTAGACTATTTAGGAGAGGCGGAGCCCGCTTCCAAAACCAAAAAAATATTTGTCGAAGATATTGATTTTAACATAGAGCCACTGCCGTTGGTCAACACAGGAAGCAAACACAAATTTTGAAATATAATTTCTCGAACGTATGGATTTCCTCATGAAGTTTTCCTTTACCGTCTAGCAAGTGATAATTACAAATACGTACATAAATAAATCTGAAAACACATTATACTGTTCACTGCCAGGTCCATTAAACCAGAAATTGTCAGTTAATAGGCTGGCTCTTTATCCACTGGACTATCACTGGCAATTAGAAAGATCTAGATATGAAAAAAAAGTTAAATATTTTTTATTTGCACGTCTTATGTTTTTTTTTTCTTAATTCTTTTTCTTGAATCTTATGGTACCTTATTAAATTCTTATATTACTATTTTTCTTTTTTAATGTGCTACCATTTCGGAAATGACCATTGGCGAAGGAGAAATGCCGAAAGAAACTTGCCAATGTAGGTCTCTTTTCAAATTGTCTATTAGATATTACAGTAAATTATTCATGTATTTGTAAGATTCTATATCAAAAAACGAGGCATAGGGGACCCATATTAAATAAATGAATAGCTATTTAAATCGATGCTAATGTACGGTATACTGGTGTGCTTGAAATTTCTTTTTCAATTAACTAATTCAAAACTCTTTGTGGATAGTAACTTATTGAAAATCGCTTTAAAATATTTTATTAAACAATCAAAGGCAAAAATTGTTTGTTGAACTTGGTTCATTTAATACTAACAAACGAAAACAATATTCAGGCAGACGGAAAACTTATCTCGAAGTTTTCATCACGTTTATGCGAAAAATATATCTGTTATTACATAACTTTGTGTATTGTTTGCATTTATTTCATGAATACTTATCAAGTTTTCGGGTAGCAAATGAATACGTGCGGTGACGGAGAAATAATACTAAAAATCAAATGAAAAACTTCTCTAAACAAGCATTTTTGTGCTTCGCCCGTCATTTTGGATCCCATTAGAAAGTCGTCCACTTTATCGCAACTAAATGCGGCAACATCACAATCCACTGCCTTGTTTGAACGCGGTGAGATAACATCAGATGAAGTTATTAAATTGATCGGGAGTATTAAATCTAAAGCTGTTGGAATGATGATATCGGCCTCAGCATGATCGACCCAATAAAGGAGATTATTGCTCCTTTTCTCGCACACATATTTAATTGCTCTCTAACTTCTAGAGTCTTTCCATCATTATGGAAAGACGCCCATGTAATTCCACTTCCTAAAAATCCAAAGCCTTCTTATTTCTCAGACTGTCGTCCTATATCTATTTTGCCTTTTCTTTCTAAGGTGTTAGAACACTTTGTGCATCAGCGCCTAACTACTCACCTCCGAAAACATAATCTCCTGAGTGAAAATCAGTTCGGCTTTCGTCCAGGGCACAGTACTGTCTCGGCGCTTGTCAGAGTTACCGATGACATTAGATGTAATATGGAAAATCAGAAATTGACTCTATTGGTTTTACTTGATTTTACAAGCGCTTTTAACTCCGTTGACTTTGACATTATGCTGGCTAAATTACTTGCCCTAAATCCTTCACTACAATAGCTTGGCGTGGTTTAAGTCATATTTAATTGGACGACGGCAAATTTTTTAAATTGATGACTCTAGATCGGACTGGTGTAAGCTTATCGCTAGAGTGCCTCAGGGGGGAGTGCTGTCTCCTATTCTTTTTTCTATCTTCATCATGATATTACTTCTACACTTCTCTTCGTATCATCTTTACGCAGATGATCTTCAGATCTATACGACTGCTTCGCTCGACGATTTCAGCAGTGCTGTAAATATTATTAATAAGGATCTCTCTGCGATTGCCCAATGGACTAATAACTTCGGGTTGAAAATTAATCCTTCTAAATCAATAGTAAAGTTTTAAATAAAATAATAATAAAGTTTTAAAAACAAAAACAAACAAACAAAAAATCACCGCCCCCTCTCTTCCCCTGGGTGTCGTAAGAGGCGACTAAGGGATTTCATGACGTTCCAGCATCTCAGCCGGTGGTAGGGTAAATACCCGCCTGGTTGGTTACCACCGTAAACACGGCGAAACACACGTGAAGTGGCGTACCTATGAGTACGTCGCGTTTCGGGATCAGCTGGTATATAACCAGTGCTCGGGGGATTATTGACGCGATATTGCGGGAACAGTGGTGGATTCTGTCTATCCATTGTCAGAAGGACTGAGCTGACCCGTCGGCCAGGGAGACCCGTTGAAACGGTTGTTCCGCTGGCCGCCCGCGGTATAGTACAAGGGCCCAATCAAGACTAACCACCTTGACAGGCTGCCCTTTCATACCGCGCATAATCTCGGGGTAGATCGTCGTGCCGATTGGTGACCGGATGGTGGGAACCCGGCGACTACCTCCAGGGGGGGTTCGGGGGCCCTTCCGTCCGACGGATCAGTACAGCTCCTTTGTCGACAAATTAATGGAGAAACAGTCCACCGCGTTTCTTCCCCAATGTCGTGGCAATTCTCGCCCGCTTCATGCTTCCTTTCTATACACTTCTCATGACAGCGCAAATAGGAATAGATGGTCTAACAGCGGTGCACTCCCCCACCAGCCTGTTCAAGGTTGAGTTCGCTAACATCCGCGGACTCCACTCTAACCTTAATGCCGTCCACCAACACCTAGAGACGGCACGGCCCGCCATGCTCTTCCTGACGGAGATACAGATTCAGCGTCCAGCGGACACGTCCTACCTCCAGTAAACCGGTTATGTGCTTGAGGAGAATTTCCTCGCGAAAGCCGGGGTCTGTTTGTTTGTCCGCTCGGATGTATGTTGTCGCTGTCTGCGCTGCCTAGAGAATTCCTCCTTTTCTGTCCTCTGAGTGCATGTAAACCTGGGCCTTTAGAGCTGTATTTACATGCCTATACTGACCCCATACTAGGGACACGGAGACAACTCGTCTCTTTGAGTACATAAGTCGGGCGGCAGATGAAGCGCAGCAGCGGTACCCTACTGCAGAGATGGTATGTCTGAGGGACTTTGACCCTCACCACGACTCCTGGTTGGGATCCCCCACAACTAACCATGCAGGAAGGACTGCCCACGTATTCGCTCTTTCGCACAGCCTGACGCAACTGGTACACCAACCAACCAGAATACCAGATGTTGCTGGTCAGGAGCCCTCTCTGCTAGATCTACTGCTGACCACTCACCCTGCTGGCTACCGGGTTGAGGTCAGGGCGCCCCTGGGCACATCTGACCACTGCCTAGTATCCAGCACAGTGCCAAGCGCGATTCCGCCACAACCCACAGAGGTTAGGCGTCGTGTCTGGCACTACTCGTCAGCAGATTGGGACGCCATGCGCGACTACTTTGCTTCCGTCCCAAGGGGGCAGCGGTGTTTCAGTGAGAAGAATCTAACGGCGAGTGCTGCGGCCATTGTTGATGAGATCGGCGTTGGCATGGAATACTACATTTCTCACTACGATGTCATCATCAAAAGCCGGAGAAGCCCTTGGTTTAGTCGCGAATGCGCTGAAGCTGTTAGTAACAAACAGGCGGCGTATCGCGCTTGGATCAGGGGTCGCGCCCCTAATGATCCGAATACTAACTCACTGAAATCAGCCTACAATACTGCCACCAAGATCTGCAAGAGAGCATACATAAGAGCGGACGCCCAGCGCGCTACACGAGTCGGCACGGAACTAGTGGCGCACCCTACTGGATCGCGCATCTACAGGCGACTGGCCAAAGCCGTGCAGGCCAACTTCTGCCAGCCCTCGCTGCCACCGCTGCGATGCCCCGATGGCTCACTGGCGCATCAGCCGCAGGAGAAAGCCGATCTTATGGCCAGCCTCTTTGCGGCTAACTCCCGGATCGATGACTGTAGCATGCAACCACCAACAATACCCACCAGTGGATCCGTTATGCCTGATATCCACATCAGGCAGCGCGGTGTGCGTTTTGAACTACAGTCACTCCATGTCCGAAAAGCCAGTGGTCCTGACGGTATCCCAGCGATTGTTCTTAAAAAATGTGCAGCGGAATTGTCTCCGGTGTGACGCGCCTCTTCCGCCTCTCGGACTCGACCGGTTGTGTTCCGGGTGCTTGGAGAGAGGCCAATGTGCAGCCGGTCCCCAAAAAGGCAGACCGTTCTGACCCATCAAATTACCGCCCCATTGTATTGTCTTAGGTTTTCGCGATTGTTACACATTGAATTAAACAATTTTTAACGGAAGTATCGCGTATTTTATTTATTTTGTTGAACCTGACGTTTCGAACGCTTTGCAGCGTCCGTGGTCGCAGGAAGACTAAGGTGGTATTTGTCTTACATTAGTTATTCAATTATTACATCTACCGACATGGATGGATTAATTATATATGTTCCGATTCACACAAAAATCGCTCACAGTGTCCGAACATTTTTTAGATCTTTGGGTTTAGGACTTGATTATTTTTAGCTACCGTAGGCAAATCTTTGTTTCAGAGAGCACAAGGCATCTGCGACGCTGAGCATCTAGAGGAGGAACTCCAACATGTCAAACAAGTACTGCGGAGCAACAGTCACAAACTCCCTCGCATGCGTCACAGAAGCCGCCCGAAGCCACCTACAGTTGAACGTCAACCTGCCATCTTACCATACTTAAAGGGAGTCACAGACAAAATTGGCAACATCTTACGGCGAGCTTCAATTAAAACTTATTTCAAGCCCCATAAGAAGATCAGTCAAATTCTAAGACCTATCAAGTCTAATATCCCCTTACAAGATGCAGGAGTATACAAATTAGACTGCGAATGTGGTTTATCATACATAGGGCAAACAAAGAGAAGCGTAGGTACTCGTGTGAAAGAACACATTGCTGACATGAAGAATAGGCGCGATAAAAACTCTGCAGTATGTGAACATACACTGGACCAGCCAAACCATTACATCCGGTTCGATAAACCACAAATCCTCGCCAAGGAGAATCGCTACATGCCGAGAATGTTGCGCGAGGCTATTGAAATAAGAAAACACCCCAATTTCAATAGAGAAGATGGTTGGCAAGTACCACCTGCTTGGGATCCAGTCCTAAAATTAATCAAGTCCCAAACCCAAAGATCTAAAAAATGTTCGGACACTGTGAGCGATTTTTGTGTGAATCGGAACATATATAATTAATCCATCCATGTCGGTAGATGTAATAATTGAATAACTAATGTAAGACAAATACCACCTTAGTCTTCCTGCGACCACGGACGCTGCAAAGCGTTCGAAACGTCAGGTTCAACAAAATAAATAAAATACGCGATACTTCCGTTAAAAATTGTGTAATTCAATTACCGCCCCATTGCCGTAACTTCAGTGTTGTGCAAAGTCATAGAACGGATCCTTAACAATCAATTGATCTGTTACTCTCTCTCTCTCTCTCTAACTCCATAATCAATGATCGTCAGTATGGTTTTAGATCGAAACGATCAACGGGTGATCTTCTAGCGTATGTGACGCTCCTCTGGGAGGAGGCAATCGATAAATATAGCGAATCCATTTCAGTCAGCCTAGATATCGTCAAGGCGTTTGATCGGGTCTGGCACAGAGCACTTCTCTCCAAACTTCCGGCATACGGTCTGCCCCTCTAGCTTTGTAATTGGATTGCTGGCTTCCTGCATGAGCGTAGAATCCGCGTCCTTGCAGATGGATGCGCTTCGCGGTTCATGTTAGTGAATGCCGGTGTCCCACAGGGCTCCGTTCTATCACCCACCCTCTTTCTTCTGCATATCAATGACATGCTGCCACTTGGTAATATTCATTGCTATGCAGATAACAGTACGGTCCATGGGCGAAATTTCGGTCGGCCTGGTGCTGGTCGGACAGAAATCGGTGAGAGGCGTGAGAGTCTTGTCGTTGAACTGAATCGGGTTTTGGATCTCATTAGTAAATGGGGTTCCAATAATCTGGTTGAGTTTAATGCTGAGAAAACTCACGGTTGCGCGTTTACAAAAAAAATGTACACCTTCCTTCCAACTCCCAGTCTTCAGGGTGCTTCCCTTAGTATGCGAGATAGCCTGAATATACTGGGTATGGGTATTCATTGCGACCTTAACCAGCGTTATTACATCGAGAGCCTCATCTCAACAGCTTCAAGAAAGCTCGGAGTTCTGAACAGGGTGCACAGGTTCTTCACGCCGGACCAACTTTGTCTGCTTTATAAGACACAAGTTCGGGCCTGCGTGGAGTATTGCTCGCATCTCTGAGACGGCTCCGCACAGTATCTTCTTGAGGCTCTCGATAGGTTGCAGCGACGGGCTATCCGCATAATTGACGACGAAGAGGTCACCAAAAACCTAGAACCTCTTCGACTCCGTAGGGACATAGGCCCTTTAAGTGTATTTTACCATGGCGAGTGCTCTGAAGAACTGTTTTCCCTTATCCCACCCTCACCCTTCCGTTATAGAACCACACGTGCGGGCTTGCGATGTCATAGTTCCACGGTTGAGAATATCTCTTCGCGTACCAAAAAGTTCGGCAACGACAAAGATACGACTGGTACGACAAAGATAGGAGATCTTTGTCGTACCATTAAAAAGTGGAATGCCTTGCCTGCACATGTGTTCCCTCCTTCCTACAATATGGGATCGTTCAAACGAAGCGTGAAGAAGCATTTTGCGGGTCAGCATGGCAGCGTCAACTGACAGGATACGGTATGTAGTATGTTGTCAATTGTAGTTGCGATTTGGGCTCCTCTTTCGCTTACCATCAGGCAAAGAGGAGCCACTATGCTGAACTAATATAAAAAAAAACAAGAATACGCCCTGGCGTATGAAACGTGGCTGCCGTAGCGTTTTTAGATACAGGTGGCTATTTGCCTGCAATATGAATATGATAATATGACATGCGTCCCCGCGCACGCCATTCTGTATACACGTTTGCTACACAAGAAGCTGCTACCATTCGAGCGTTCACAACCTCGCTGCCAAAGTTTTTGTAGGTTTCGTACTCACTTCGCTGCGGCCTTCTGAACTCGAAGTACTTCAAATTGGTGTACAATTATTTTCCCTATCGACAACACGGTGAACCAGGGTAAGTTTCATTAGTCACCATAACTCCTGAAAAGACACCACCACGAATTTTTTTTAGGGAGGCATACAACGATTCGGCTCACCTAATGTAAAATGGTTACCGTAGCCTATGAATACTGGCGTATTGCCTTCCCTGCTACAAACACAACAACTCCTTTAGAGCGTCCTGATATCTTCACTCACTCGTAGGAACACAACAACTCTGCGGGGAGTTGTTATTTGTTTTCCCAGCACGGCTGATTTGATGCGTCCTATCCTAAAGATATTTTATACTTATACATAACAATTATTATATCTCTTTTTTTCACGGGTTTAATCCCGGTCATTTGATAGGCGTGCACGGGGATATGAATCCAACGCGTAGAGGCCCCTTCTAAAAGGATGATGTAATGTATTATACCAGCTGTGACCTGCTCCGAGGGATATCAATGGGAGGATATACCAACGAACAGGTCACAGCAGGTATTGGTACTATTGCAAATGTGTCGGAAATAACAATACAATTATTATTATTATTATATTTCTTCTCACACATAGTACCATATACACTTTTACCTAGTAACTAAACCTTATATACTAAGAACATTAATAATAGAAATATCTGTAGTGTGAGAAGCTAGTACCCGAAGTAGACTTTAAGAGCCCGTATACAGGTCACCAGGTTCTCACCACTCGGTAACGCTACATTGTTATATGTATTTATTTTGTAAGTTTATATGAATATGTGTAGTTTGTATAATAATAGTCAATATTTTGATGTACATATAGTTATTTATAAAGCTTTCCAGAAATAATATTTTCGGTGTTATCATAATTAAATTAACTTAACCAATGCTGGACATTTAAAAAAAAAAAGAAATGTTTCTATGTAACAGTATTTATGGTCAGAATGTCAACATTAGTTTAATGAACGTTATGAAAAATTGTGTGATGAACATTGTGAAATTCTGAGTATTGTAAAAATCTAATGAAACTTGATTATTCAAAGTTAAAAATGTAAATACTTAAAGTTCTCCTATTATGTAGTACACTATATATATGTACTAGCTATTACCCGCGGCTTCGCTCGCATAGATAAAAAATATATATATATTTAATAAAAAGTACCCTATTTTACTTCTGATATCTCCAAGAATATGTGTACAAAGTTTAATGATGATCGGTTCAGTAGTTTTCGCGTGAAAGCGTAACAAACAAATGGACATTCACATTTATAATATTAGTAGGATGTATGTATACTATAGGTACCTATGTATATGGTAATGAAACATTGAAAGTACTAGCCGTCTCAACTAACACATACCCGCCTTTATTTAACTATAAGTAGTTTAACTTAAATAAAAAGCAGTCAAATGCGAATATTGTAGATTGATTTGATAAAAAAAAATGCAGAAACACACGGGGCGCATTGCGTGGTGCTTTGTCTCTTTTTTACATTTTCCGCTAAAAAAGGAAAAGGATGAGATGTATTGTTGCAATTTAAAATGGATATAGGAAAGAAAAAATAAATATGGAGAATTTTCCATTTCAACACGACACAAAAAACAAAATTGTTTATCTATGTACCTAATCTATGTAAAATATCAAATTAAGTAAGTAAGTAGTATTTACTTACCAAAAACGTATTAAGTACATCTGTATAATACCAATCACACAGTTTATCAACTAAGTATGTTTTGAATGAAAATATGACATGTTTTCTTACAAAAATCAATGTGAATGTAAATCAGTTTAGGTTGAGTAAAACCGTTTTATTTTGGTACACTCAATCTAGTGGCTATATTGATATCGATAGTCCGACATATATGTACTTATATCTAAATGAATACCCTAAAATAAACAATACCAAAAAAAATAAGATAAGATATAATGACCAATATTTTAATCTTTGGGTAATTGTCGTAATTTACATTCCCTATTAAGCTGTAACTCAACAAACCTGCAGGCGGCTAATAAACCAATGGACGGCGTCCCTCGCCGATGGTTTTATTTTGTCGAATCGGCAAATGACGTTGATTAATGAACCACTCTATCAATCAACCTAAATTGTGCGTTAAGCTCACAGGTAGATTCAAGGGGAGGCTTGACGCTTCGGATAGCAGCTGGTTCGAAACGGCTTATTAATAAATTAAGCGAACTCTATACAAGTAACAATGCTTAAGGAGTTTGCTTCGAGAATTCCGTAATTTAACCCAGTTTCTATCTCCGGGAACTCTGAACTTCACGAATGAAATAGTCGAGTTTATAAAGAAGACACAAGACGCGTTTAATTAATCAACAATTTCATACCCGCTGAATGCGTACTGAGAAACAAACTTCAAACGGCAAGAAGTTTTTAATTACCCACTGCGACCTTAAAATTAAGCTTATTTCTTTAGCAAGTTTTGGTCTTAGCTTCAGAATTAGAGATCCGATTCATCTTTTAAACTAATTTAATTTAACATTGCAAACTTTTCGCGACAACCCTGATGTGACGGAATTTGTGTCGATCGGGGGTGAAACTTCTTAATTAGCGTCGGTCCATAGTTAAAGGGTCGAGCACGTGGCGCTGCTATTAATCTAACCGCTAGACATTTTCAATTCGGAACTGATTGTTAATCGATATTTTTGCGTTGAAAATGTAAAGCCCGTCGCCTTTAAGAAAGAGGTACGCACTTTGACAATTAGTAAAGATTTAAAGCGTGATTTCTTTCTCAATTCATAGCCCTTCTGAATAATCACTAAGATTTGACAATCATGAAAACTGATTTTACTACTGCGAAATTGTAACTTCACCTTACTTGCCCGCTGTAACGTTACTTTGGTACCAACGCTCGTGGGTTCGATTCCCACACAGGACAAACATTTATGTGTATGAACATATCTATTTGACGTAGTCTAGGTGTATTTAAGAGAGGTAGGGCGCATCAAAGCTGCCCATCTTGGGAAGTACCTCCACCACACAGAAAACCGCAGCCAAATAGCAACTCCCTAGAGGGTTTTTGTGTTCCTGTATGTGAATGAGGTCACCAGTAAGCTCCTAAGGAATTGCTGTGTTAGCAGCAGTTTAGTTAAAGATTTGCAAGCGTTCATAGACGACGGCAACCGCTTTACAACAAAGTCAAAGTCAAAATCTTTTTATTCCGTAAAAATGGCTACATTTATTTGGAATCGTCACAATTTTTTTCCCCTACCGTGCAGTTCATGACTAGGTGAGCACTGATAAAAATACTGCCAAAAAAGATCAGGTGGATCGCATACTTGTATGTCTCCCGACGTTATATTTTAGGGTCTGAGTGACACCCCTGGTGTTGCAAATGTTCATAGGCTACGGTGACTGTTTGCCATCAGGCAGGTCATATGTTTGATTGCCACCTTAGTGGTATAAAAAGATTTTTCGAATTTACTAAGGTAAAACTTACTTTACATGAAGTGAATGTCAATTATCAGCCTCTAAGATCTTCCTAGTAAATAATAAATTTTCATAATCGGTTCGTAGTAATAACTCTCCTATGGTAGCCATTTTACATCCGTATCCTCGTATGCCACTGACGTTGTATAAAAAATATAATTTTGCGCAGATACCGCAAACATACGTACAAAAATAACATTCGATTCCGATTGAGGACCTCGTAATTTTTAAAGTCACCTATAGAGAATTAATGTTTACGCAGCTGTGCTATTGTTGTTTACTGCGAGGGAAGTGATCTCGAGAGCACGTGATGAGATACTGCATGGCAGTGAAAATGACAAAGGGGATTCCTTGTGTTGCAAACGTTAGTTATAATTATTTGCCATACGAGAACTTGGTATGGAAAAATCTCTAAAAACAATGGTCCCATAGAATCGTTACAGAAACAACAAAACAAGCGGTATAAGCTTGTTTGGCTGTATTATATAGCAAAATTTAACAATAACGTCAACATGAAATATTGTTATTTAATTTCTCCGCCATTGCCGCGTACATTGTAACTCAATCAATAACGCCAATATTATTCAATAGCTCGTAGTGCTTTCATATGTATTTTATTTCCCCAGCCACCGTTGCCGGTTCGCTAGTACATTTCCCCGGAACTCCCCCGGCTATAGTTCGGCAATGTGAGCATTGAGCACACCAGACTAATCGAATAACGACCACAGTTCCGTTCTCACTCAGGCGAATTGCCACTATTACAGTTACAGCAAAATGCTTAGCCCAGATTGCTCTGTTTCAGTTTTTTTGCTGCTTCTATTTCATACACATGTGATTTCGTAGCTTAGATAAATACGATTTATTTCTCGGGGGAATCTCACGCGTAATAATAAAGTTCATTCTCGTCTGCATGCTGCGCCCCGCTTGACTCCTTTATACAAATATGTTGTAATTGTTATCAAGATAGCTATCCGCTATTAAGTGTCGATTTGGTCTTCTTTAGTTAAATAAATAATAGGAGTTCAGATATATCGTAAATCGTATAAGTCCAAGTAGGCATTCGCCCAGCCGCTCGGTCTCCTTCAGAGCATATTAATTCACATACAAGTAACATCAACAGTATATCGGGGGGCACGGCAGTGCCCCCGCCAAGTCGAGCGCGAAGCAAACACTGCCGTACCATCCTTTACTGGAACCATTTCGCCGCATTTTCAGGCCCCTATTTGAGAACCTCTGGATAAGTCCAGAACGCAGAAATTTTCGTCATCTAGTAAGCTATAATCACATACTTAAAATCCAAAATTCCAAGTCTGTAGGTCATTTAGTTCCGAAGTTAAGCGAAAGCAAAGTTCCGCATTTATGACACTCACTCACTCACTCATGATCATCAGAATAGAACTAGTACTTCCCATAAACTCAGAGAGCTGAAATTTGGTACAGGGTTAGGGTATAATGGCTATATAAAGGGAAAACTATAAAAACTAGGATAATCGAAGATCTGGAGTACCTGATGACCCTCATTAGAAAACACAAGAGCCCAACCAAACTATTAGAGATCGACATACCGCCTTTACAAAAAATATTCAACTTGGTGGGCCGCTTCATTTGATGTCAAAAATCGAAGGTCTGAAGTATCTGATGAAAAACCCTCAGCTGGTCTCAGCTGTATTAGAGATATGGCAATGCCCCCTTCTACTATGAGAAAAGAAAATCTAATAAAATAAATCAATATGTCCACGTTTCTACAAAAAGAAGTGAAATCCCACCAAAATTAAAAAACTAGCCAAGTCTCGATGGAGCTGCTTGTTTATCTCTAAAAAGTAATGAAATCTAGACAAAGTCGTGCCAAGTCTAAGGTTCCTTACTGCGATTTCTTTATTATTATAGTTAATGTTGTGTGACTTGGCCGTTGAAGGGTACACAAGGGTGCAAAACCAGGTGCTCCATGACACCATTGCACCAATCTGTCGCCAGAACCGCTACCCATTGACGATGGAAAATTGCCACTTGGAAAACGTTGATTCAATAACCAGTCAATTGTAGGCTTGATAAAGCTGCGGATTTGAATAATACTTATGTATAGGCGAGCCTGAAACAAACAGTTTAAAAAAATATTTCCAGTACAGACGGACTTCTAATCATTGATAGAAGTCCGTCTGTACGTCTATTTTATGTTAGATCGGTGGTCGATTTGACGCTCCAAAAAGAAGAGAGCAGAAGTCAGCATTCTCAATGCTGAATGCATGTGTTGCACAATCAACAACAGCCTAAAATGAGACACTAGCGTCCAATTACCAACACCAGTATGGGCTATTATCTCGCTTAACAAACATAGGTAGTTACAACAGATATAACATTACGTGTAAACAAAATTGACTTGTACCCACTAACGTATAAAAAATGTTCAACGGCCAGGTCACACAACATTAACTATAATAATAAAGAAATCGCAGTAAGGAACCTTAGACTTGGCACGACTTTGTCTAGATTTCATTACTTTTTAGAGATAAACAAGCAGCTCCATCGAGACTTGGCTAGTTTTTTACAGAATGTTTTAGGTGGGGTCATTATTACTTATACATATTTATATAATCGAATGTTAATGTGTAAGTGTCTCTACTTTACCACAGTAGCCAAAGTCAATCTCATCTACTCAAAATCCACGTACTAATTAGCAAAAGAGATTCTGACGATTCAAGATTACCTAAGTCACAACAACTGGACTTCACGCTACAGAAAAACGTAGCATAATTCTCCTTGATGAAATGGTTTGTTTCTGTCAGGTTGAGAAGCTGCTGAATAAATGCTACGATAGCGAGCCACGCAATAGGAATGGAAAATAGGATACGGCCACCCTTTTACCACATATCTTACAAACATCTATAATCTATATCTATACGGTAGCAGCTTCAGAGCAGGGCTTCTGTTTATTAGAATATCGCCTACGTCATAGAAGAAATTCGTATTGCTTATTATGTAGTCCTACTACTTACAAAAGTCTAAAAAACTAGAGTAACAAATTTTGTAGGAAACTTAAACGTTGAAAACTCCCGTAAATTCCCCATTTCAATAAGATTTGAATTCATTTAATCCACCCCTAAAACTGCTATCCGAGAAAACGATTTGTAACGTTTCAATTAAACTTCTCTAAAAATTTTCTGATGAAGATGTAACAAGAAATGTTTCACGGTAACCACACAGTGAAAAAGTCTCTAAAAGAAAAGCGTAACTTTAAAAGAAAATGACAACTTTCTCCTTGTATTTTGAAGTTAAAAAAGTTTAACGATCTTTTAATTACGGACTGCGAATGAAAATTGGCCGGTCGTGACTGCAACGACGTTTTTATAAAATATTAATTGTAGAATCTAGCGCCTTTGTCTTGTTTAAAAATATAAAATATAGAGAGGGGTTGGGCACAGAGATAGTTACTAAGCAAGCCTGACTTGGGAAGATTTTACCAAACTTACTGGATGGATGGATATTGGATGCCAAATTACATCTAGATATTCACATAGATAACATAACCGCTAAGGTCTACAAAATATTTTTTTTTTTATACCACTAAGGTGGCAAACAAGCGTACGGCCTGCCTGATGGTAAGCAGTTACCGTAGCCTATGGGCATTTGCAACACCAGGGGTGTCACTCTTGCGTTGCCGACCCTGTAAGAACCTCTTCACGCCTTTTTTGAAGAACCCCATACTGTAGTCCTTTGGAAAAACCTCGGCAGGGACCTTATTCCACAACATAATAGTTCTCGGTAGAAAACTTCTCGTGAAGCGCACAGTGCGCGACCATTGCGGTTCCAGTGTGTGCGGATGAACTCCCAGCCGCCGGCGAGCTGTGCGATTGTAAAACGAGGCTGTTGGTATAATGTCGAACAACTCTTCAGAACACAACCCATTATACAGCCGGTAGAACAAAATATATGGGTTTGTCATGAGATCTGGTTCAGACTTCACCCACCATCAACCTTTCCTCATATGTATAAATCACTCATTCGTTCACAATTAGATGCCCTGACCCCGTGCTGTGCCCGTATGGAATCCATTTTACAACAAGTATATAAATGCATTAGAATTAGTACAAAAACGATATTTACGCAGTATGCACTATAAATGTTACCATAGGCGTCTATCACATGAGGTCCTTTTGGATAAATATAACATGTTAACATTAGAGTCCTGACGACTGCAACTCGAGACAATGCTTCTCTATGATCTTTGTCATGATAAGTACGATTGTATATCGCTCCATAACAAGTTATGCTACAGAGTTCCTTTTAGAACACATTGTCGAAATCCCTGTCAATTATTTGTTACCACTTTTTGTCGTACCAATGCTGGAAAGCGCTCACCACTTTACAGACTAGTCGACTCATATTACAAGAATTTCAATTCAATAGACATTTTTGTTATACGAATTGGTACTTTTAAGAGAATGGTAGCGGCTCAGCTCAAGACGTGACACCTGTCGTGGCTTGTAAAATGTTTTCATTGATATTTCATCATTTAATTTTAATTTCTTTTTTTAATCCTCTTTCACTGTTAATTGTTAAACCTCTACCCAGAGGTAGCATTGCGTTTTCTTTATTTTTACTTTTTATTATTCTTTGAAATTATTCCGTTCACCCTAGGAGGGAGTTCTCTTCTTTACCACTACACCGACATTTTATTGTAAAATTATCCGTGGTCAACGGAGTTGGTGCCACGATATTTGTACAACCCGTATTTAAGTTCAATATTGTAACTTTGTGTATACTGTTTGTTGATTCTAAAATAAATAAATACTGTGGCCAAATAAAGTATTCCTGTTTTGCCCCAGTATTTATTTACTAGTAAATAACAGCAAGCTGTGTAGGCAGAGCTGATATTTTTAAAATTTAAAAAATATTTAAATATTTTATTTTTAATTTTTTTTAAATATATGGAACCCTGTACGACATCTAGCGACGAGTGCTGTTACTTTTTCTGTTGATGGGAGTGCAGTGCAGACTCTGCACTGCAGAGTGGCCGGCCATACGTTTTCCCATATGTTTTTTTTTCTAATTGGAACGTTTTTCGAAATTTTGGACCGTTCTTCCTCACCAACGAACATTTAAATTTCAAATTAAAGGATACAAAACTACAATATGTTAGCTATTAGTGTGTCGATTGTGGAGTTTCTCACTGTTACCGTCTAAACGCTAGCTGGATGACATCAGTCTACCCCAAACGGCAATTTTGAGGGTAATGTGGCTCCGCTGGCTATCGCAGCTCTGCCAATCATGGCAAATGTATGCAATCCTTAAATTAAATTAAGTAAATATTTTGTTTATTGTCCTCTTTATATCCTTTCTTGTTAACTCTACCAACTGCTTAAAAAATCCATTACAGTTGCGTTGAAAAGATGCTATTGATAAAAGATTGAAAATGAGGCAGCTTTGTTGAACATAATAACAAGTTTCATAAACTGTTGATACTGTTGATTGTAGGCACTTGGTGGAATTTTGAAGACATCGCGTTAATGTTAATACTTGCATTTGTACAGATTCCAAGTCACAATTTTCTTTTTCGCCTTTACGGCATTATCAAGGTATTTTATATAACATATATCAAGGAGTTTCATAAACTATTGATAAATTGAGAACTATATTTTTAAATTTGTATGCTCTGCTTATGACAGTTTCCGAAGTATAGAGTACATTTCACTTTCGAGTTGTATACCTTTTTTTGTATCCCGAAGCAATATTGGAAAACAGTGCATATAGTCTCACTTTGGAATGCATTCATATCCCTCTGTCACAAGTAACTGTACAGCTACAACAAACTTGTGTTAAAGTGCGACTCGCCTTCCACGAACACATTACTCGTGTTTTATCAGGGGACTAGACACCGGCGAGCGTGCATGGAAATAGCTACAAGCGTCAAAGATGCGAGTGGTGTGTGTACGTACCGAGTAATCTGGTTTAGTTTTAGTAACTTTAATTTATGATTTTATTCCGGTCTTTCTGTATGTCGAATCGTTTACCTGCACATTGCTGCACAAGTCTAATACGCGGGCTGCAATATGCCCTCAAGATCCTTTAACACAATTCTGTCAATTTTTTTCTCAAGATCCTTCTTTAAATCCCCCTATGCCTCCCACGGCAGTCTATCGCCTTTCAACCTCATAAGTGAACCTTTTTACAAGAGATGGTATCCAATCCGTTGTGACCATCCCGGTGCTCCAGCCCAAATCGCTTAGGTAAGTACCAGAGAGCGGCACAAATGTAGGTACCACCTAATATAATCATCTAAGTTAATATCGTATCTATACCCTCTGACTCTCCATTTTTCAGGATTTTTAACAGGCATATGATTTCATCTATATAGTTATATTTTGAGGTCAGCTAATAGACTCACTATCAGTGTTAATATCCGAGGTGTAATCATGCATTTTTGAATAATATTCACTTCACGGTTCAAGCACATGTATTAGTAAGAATTATACCAGCTTTAGATTTCATCTTTTCCATTCTGGATGTTGACGAACAACCTAGGCTTTACTTCCCTCCAGAATTGTCAGCCTCTCTTCCTCGCAAGAAGAATTTCATTCTGTACTAATGAAATAATTCATTCTTCTACTCTCTCATACATAGGCCTCATACATAGACGATACATATTCTAGCTATGCTTTTCTCTTTCTTATCATGGAGAGTTTAACCTCTGCGTAAGTTTTCTTGAGTAAATGGCATCTTCATGCGCATACGCAGCGGTACGCAGATACAAATCAATAAACCACTTGGGTTTATTGATTTGTATCTACATACCACCATGGTCTCTGTGTCTCTCTTTTGCGCTAAACAACTACTTTATTTTAAAACTTACAAACTGAATGGGAGGAGAGTGCGACACTTATACCCGCACTGGCCGTCCTAGTTCGCTCTAAACCAGGGTTATCATCCAGGTAGATCATCAGTATCATCATCATTGCTTCCTTTATGCTTAGTCTTTCTCATGTACAAAACGTCTAGCCTCGCATTCATATAGATCTAATCTATAAGCTCATTGATCTTATCATTCAATCCATTCATCGACCATTCACAATCCATGGGCACTCAGCTCTCCTCAATCCGATGAAATTGGCGCTGCGTGAAGGGTGGCAGTTCGTTTCGCCACTATGTTTAGGATCAACGGCGCCTTTAGTCCGCATGTAGTCGAAGCACCGGTTTTAGCACTCTACAAGGCAAATTCTGCAAATGGAGTGTATGTATTTAGTCTACAAATACACTCCTCCTGCCAACTGATTCCCTGGAACCACAACTGTTTACATATATTTAGAAATATAAAATCGTAAAGAAGCAAAAATCCTTAACCTCCTTGAATAAAATGTATCAATACTTATGTAATTATTCGTTTATACGAATCATTTATAAAACTTTCTGTTCTGACTTTTTTTTTTTCTCCAAATTTGACCACCAGATAAAGAAACACCTCTAGCGTTTTTTAGCGTCAAATTTGGAGAAAGAGAACAATGGCGTCACACCCTATATTGTACATTGATCTTAATGACATTACCAAGGAAGCAGCTAAACCAATTTGATTCTTTTTGATGTCTGCATAGATGTAGTATCCAGCCGTTATATCGACTTGAACGTTTTTTATAACCGATTTGACAGCATTATCCTACCGATAATTTCCGTTGAAATAGTGGTTATCTTAAATCTTAGTGCCCACGATATCAAAACTTTTCAACTAATCAAAGCAAATTATAAATTTACGGACGGAAGAAGCCTACCATTCTAGTACTTTCCTTCCAGATTTTTTGCTGAGTGATCGCCCCAAATTATCATCAGGGTATTAGAATGGGTTTTTAGTATTTCTAGACTAGCAGAATGGCATTAGCGAAAGACCCTGCGCCTGTGCGACCTGCGCCAGGAAATTTCTGTTCTTCTGATTCAGCAGTGATAAACTCCTACCGTGGTTTAAGGGTCACGGTAAGACTCCAAGAAAAGACGTCCCGAACTAATATAAGGGATAAGTCACTTGACGTCTTGAAGTAAGCACGATTTATACCGGCCTACTCTAACACGAATGTCCTGGAGATTTAAATAATGGTGCGCTTAAAAATAGTTGGCACATCTCATGCCTTAACTTATCTATCTATAACTTCACGCCAAATCCCTTGCAGGGTAGGCAGAAAGAACCAAGCGCCTCGTGACTCGATCTTTACATATCTCACTCGCTTATTTAACATTCATTGCTCTTCTCATGCACGCTCGCCGGTTTCTAGGGCTCCTGATATCACCCTCTAATAGAATACAACCAATTTGGTTTGCCTTCCTCGCCTTGGCCTTCCTCGGTTCCTACATCCTTCCACTTTTGCATTATATATCTGCTTTGTCATTTTTTCATCCTGCATTCTTTCTACATGTCCGAACCAACGGAGCAAGAAAAATGTCTCTTCTTATTTTAACACCGATGCTCTCTTTTAGACCAACTCTGTTTCTAACATTATCATTGCGAATACGGTCTACAAGCCTGACGCCACAAATTTTGCGCAGCGCTCGCATTTCGACCGCGTTTATCCTACTTTCATGTTCTCTCTGCCATACCCAGCTCTCGCTTCCATAAGTTAGCGTTAGGACCAGCACTGCATTATGTATAGCAAGCTGTGCCTTCTGGCTCAGGTTTTTACTGCCAAGAAGTTTTCCCAACGCTTCATTCACACTATTCCCAGCACTCACTCGTTTTTCCACATCTGCGGTGTACCTTCAATCCCTGCTGAAAGCGTATCCAAAATATACAATTACTGACGCCGACTACAATGACATCAGTTTCATTTATTAATTAAAGTTTTTATTTTCAACACTTGATCATCAACCTAATCCTTACATTAGTTCTGGATTCTTCTCTTTCAAATATCATTATCATTATTATGTTTTCTTCGCATTCACTTACCTTAACTTTTAATAAATGGTTTACTAAACGATAAATTTACTAAACGATAAGTTTCCTAAAGTTAATTGAAATATGTAGTTTTGAAATAAATATATACTCAGCTTTTACTTGATGTAGTCTTTAGTCCATGTAAAAGGCGCAGTATAACTGAATACCAACACAGGATAGAATCTGACAACGTTAGTTCCTACAGAACTTTTTCTTTTTTTCTCTAAAATCGTGGATAACATACGTTATGTCGTCTCAGTTGGGATGTTCTAGTATACCTAACTTACCATTAAAAGTGAAGGTAACGATTTAACCGCTAGTTTAGACTTAGCAAAAGCATTGGATCGGATGTGGCAAAAAGCACTATTTTTGAAGTTAAATAAATAAATAAAATAATAAAATATAATTGGTGCCGATTTATAGACACTGATTAGTATTCATCAATGAGCTTAATTACATTTTCGATGCTACCTGCAGTGCAGTTTATCTCTCTTTTCCTCTCGAAATTTTTATCACAATTTGACTATTAAAATCGATTTGATCACAGTAATACGGACTACCAGCCCCAAGCCGGCACTAGTGAAAGTGAGACAGAGGCATGTGTTTATCTTGTAAGTGCTCGTATATTATGCTATGATGTCCAGTTTTTTATAATTTTACTGGAAACTTTTTATTGAAACGACGTATCAAGTAAGTAAGTATCGCTATACATTTTTAGTAAGAAGACGTAAAAAACCATGGGATACCACGAAACCACGATAGATGTCGAATACTCTTTGTATTCGACAACTATCGTGATTTCATGGTATCCCTAGGGATTTCGTGAAATCATATATATATGTATAATACGCAAATATATATATATATATATAGTATAATACGCAAATATATGTATAGATATATATATATATATATATTGTATTTAGATAAGGCTCTATATATAAAGTTTATGTATGAGTGATTTTCCTGAGTAACGCGATATTGTAGAAAAAAAAACAAATCACCGAGCGAAGAATCTAAAATAAACAAATAAGATTTATAAATACACCTCTTCAGTGTTAAAAAGAATAAGAAGTTATTACATTATGTAAATCTATTTAAACTCTCTCTCTCTCTTTCTCAAGACTGCTAAGTAGTTTAGCATGTGTACACATAATACGCATACAATGCTTTACTTGTAATAAATATATTTTGCTTTATTTAGCTTATTATGTAACAAGCAGTTATGTAAAAGCTGGTATGTTAAATAAATAAAAATCCTCGCTGACTCCAACGCCTGGGCCTTAAAAAATCAATATTTAAACACAAAATGATTTATGACCCAGAATCTGCTCCAATACTGCACGCAGTACCGTTAAAAACTTCAATATTAAAAAACTTTGCGTTTGACGTTGTTTTTCTGAAATGTAACATTTTATAAGATTTCAATTTAAGTTTACCGTATTGAATATTCAATTTTACGAGAACAAAACAATAATTTTGTTTCTTTCGAGTCCAGGCACGTACCTACATTTTCAGGAACACCGTTTCTATATGAAATCTGTGCGTTTGTCTGTCGCTTTTTTTCGAGTATTCGAATTTTGACTTCAGATTCGGATTCAGCATAAAAAAGTAGAATAGGAATGTTCAGGAACACCGTTCCTATCTCTTAAGGAATATAGTCAAAATGACAAATTAATAAAAAAAAAAATTTAATTGTTATATAATTGACGAGCAAGGTGTTCCTCTGGCAATGCAAGCTTGCTCATCCTCAACTGGTTTATTTACATTTGTAGCTTTGTTTAGCTAGAAATTAAATACTAAAGTTTTTTTTATATACTACTAAGGTGCTAATCAAGCATACGGCCTGCCTGATGGTAAACAGTCACCGTAGCCTATGGACATTTGCAACACCAGGGGTGTCACTTATACGTTGCCGTAAAGTAAAAAGTAGACAACGTTTATACTAAAAACAAATAAAGATTGTTTGTTTTGATAAAGAAAGTGATATATGGAACTACTGATTCAACTTTGAAATTTCTTTGACTAATACTATATAAGTAATGAAAAAAAAAGTGAGCGTTAAAATGTATTGCTCGGAGGATGGTGAATTGATTGGTTTTTAGAGCAAAATTAAAAACGTCGTTCAAGTAGGAGCAGCTACGAGTATGTTGTGTTTTTTATGGATTGTCATGTCATAAGTCATGAGAGTTTAAAAGTACCATCCAACTGTAGGTAAAACGCATCAAATATTACACATTTTAAAAATATAGCGCCATCTACCGGCAATACTCACAAGAATCACTTAGAGTTCTATTCAAAGAAATAAATATCCTCACGGTTACCTCTCAGTACATTTATGAGAACATAATGTATGCTCGTAAAAATATAAATTCTTTTTTAAAATGTAGTGAAAATATTAGACGCAGGAATAGATTGCATATGCCAGTACATCGGCTTGCTAAGACTAATATAGATCTTTTGTTGTAAATTGTATTCGAATCTGTAATAAATTACCTGAAACAGCTCTGTCCTTGCCTGACAATATGTAATATAAATAATAAATAAATAATATATAGAATCGATGAATATCTAACTGACAGAGATTTATGGAAATGATTCAGCACATGAATTAATATAACTTTAATTGTACCACTTTATATCACTACCTATACAGTCATATCATTATATTTATTGTAATATGTATAATACAAATACAATACAATACAAAACTCTTTATTGCACCAAAATATACAAATATACATAGTCTAAATAAGAAAGTACAATAGACGGCCTTATCGCTAATGCAATTTCTTCCAGGCAACCTAAACTTAAAGGAGAAATTGACGAAAGTAAAGGTAGGTGGCGCATAAGGACATAAAGTAAAAGAACCTTATACAATTATACAATTTTATCTTAACAATATAGATGCAATACAAAAGTATGCAGTTATGTCCGACACTAAAAGAAAGACTGAACAGTATTGAAGCATATATAACTTCCGAAGGTTAAATTGAAAGGAAAGCTCGACAGTGTTTGAGACTGCCTGATTGTAATAGGTAAGTCATTCCACAGACTGACGGCTTGAACAGAAAAGAAATTAGAAAAAAAGTTTGTGAAGTGAGAGGGTGTTTTCAGACGAAAATAGAAAAGGTCACGTCGCGAGGGACCCTCACTATGGATGTCTCTATGGAAGGAAAAACATTATTTAAGATAAGAAGGCGTAGAAGGATTGTATAGTATGGAGTATAAGAGGGAAAGTATATGCAGGTTTCTGCGATAACGGATAGGAAGCCACTTGAGTTGCGTACGAAATTCAGAAACGTGGTCATACTTACGAAGGCCATAAATAAAACGAATACACAAGTTTTGAAGACGCTCAAGTTTATTAAGCTGCTGTTCAGTGAGATCTAGATAGCAAGAGGCTGCGTAATCTAGGATAGGAAGGAGTAAGGACTGTGCTAATGCAATTTTTGTATTCACGGGAAGAAAATTTCGAAGTCGTATATCTTCCTGCTGACCTCGGTCACCTGAGGACTCCAAGACAAGGTTCGGTCAAAATATACACCAAGGTTTTTGACTTGTTCAGTTAGCTCAATTTGGACTCCATCGAAGATAATGGCATCAAGATTAGACCAATTTATTTTGGAGGTAAACCGAGGACTACCAATAATAATAGCTTGACTTTTTGCTGGATTAACTGTAAGCCCATGCAATTTACTCCAAGTAGATATTTTTAATAAGTCATAATTTATGATGTCGATACCAGAGGCAAGATCATCGATGTGAGTTTGACTATAAATTTGAAGGTCATCGGCGTAGAGATGGTAGGAAGAGCGAAGTTGATAAGTAATAGAATTAATGAACAAAGCAAATAGAAGAGGAGATAACACGCCACCCTGAGGCACGCCGGCAGACGTACTACACCAAGCTGAGAAAGTATCCTCGATGCGAATACGTTGCCTACGCCCATACAGGTAAGAACGAAACCAGTCAATTGCGATTGGAGATATGTTAAAGGAACATAGCATGCCTAGGAGTATATCAAAATCGACAGAATTAAATGCATTGCTGAAGTCTAGGAGCGTAAGAATAGTAACCTGAGATTTATCCATACCACGACGGATGTCATCTGTGATTTTAATGAGTGCGGTAGTCGTACTATGTCCAGAGCGGAAACCAGACTGAAGAGGATTCAAAATATTAATTTTGGACAGGAAACTACTAAGCTGGTGCTGAACAAGACGTTCAAGGACCTTGGAGAGAAAAGAAAGTATGGAAATAGGACGATATTCGGAAAAGGAACAAGGATTTGCTTTTTTAGGTAGCGGTACTACAAAAGCATCCTTCCAAATTGCGGGGAAGGTGCATGAGACAATTGAGTTGTTTAATAAAATGATTATAGTAGGAAGAATGATATCAAGAATAGGAAGAATCATAGCACGACTTACCTCATCGGCACCCACAGCATCAGACATCAGACAGTTTGCTCCTCTTAACATCACAATCAGCAAAATGACTAAAATGAAATGGTGGAAAATCAGGAGTCGGAAGCGAAGAAAGATGATTTGTATCAGTTTTGATACTACCACTGAAGGTAGAAGGAGGAGAGAAATGTTTATTTAGGGAATCAATGTCTAAGTTATTAGAGGTGATATTATGTCGGCGTCTTCCTCCCAAAGTCTTAAGAAATTTCCAGACTCTGGCTGGATCTCCATTGATATATAGGTATATATTATATGATGAGATAAGATATAATATTGAAAATGTAAGACGTAAGACGTGTCTAAGTGCCCGTGAGGGTCTAAAGGCAAATAAAGAATTTTTATCTTTATCTTTTATACCGTGAGACATTAATATCATTCCGATGTGCAAAGTAAGCAAAAACTAACATTTTACTTGATTAAAACGTTACAAATTGTTAAGACAAAGAGCGCTGGAGGTGAATTTTACCTTACCCCAAAATATCTATCTAGCGATATCTTCATCCCACATCCGTTATGGTTTATAATAATATACTGTTGTTATTTTTATCCGGAAATTTCCTTACGGAATAGAAACCTTCCATTTTTTTGAAATTATAATAAGATTTATAGACAGAAATCTAACACGCTAGATGTATCAAATCAATGTAAAGATATAACGAAAATAAATTGTTGAAGTCCATGCCAAGATAAGTAAAATGAGGTCAAGTTAATGAGATTGCAGCGTTTTATTTATCGAATTAACCGCCCTACATTTTACGCCCTTGGAGGGAAAGTTAAACTACTGAACTGGTTTGGTCTCCCATTTATGTTGTTCTTTTTCGCCCTTTACACATGCCCAATTCGCATGAAAATATTTTGATATTAATTACAAATTTCACTGTAATTTAGTACTAAAATGTGTCTTGCCCATTTTAGCGGCAACTTCTGCCATTGGTCAGTTTTTCCGTTGAACTGTCTGAAATATGTATGGCATCGCGGAAAAAGCTCTAACGATTACTCTTCTGCTTCTAACAACTAAGCTGAGCTGAATATATAATAGGCACGCGGAATATGACAGGTGAATTGAAAGACAAGATGAACGAGCATATAATGAAAATGCATCTATACAAGACAGTTCTATAAAGCGTAGAAATAGATGAATAGTACATACCTTTATATTTATGTATAAGTATATCTTCTCGAAAGCACGATGGCGTCGTTGCGCGTGTCATTCTAACAAAACACGCCGGTTAAGCAACATCTACCGCAGCCTGTCTATGGATGATTTTAACTATCTCGAGTTTCTCCGTGCTTCGGAGGGCACGTAAACTCGTCGGTTCCGGCTGTTGTCGATAGATGACAGTCGTTAATCTAAGTCAGTGGCCCTCGGGCGGCTTGAAAACACTGGCCTCTGCCAAACCGCATTTGAGTAGTGTGGTGGAGTATGCTCTAAACCCCTTCGGTTGAAGAGCGACCGGTATCTCTGCAGTGGGATGAGTAAGGGTTGATGTTATGCATGTATATCTTCACGCCAATGCCCTTGCGGGGTAGGCAGAGAGAACCGAGCGCCATAAGACGCGGTTTATCTTAATAAACAGTGTAGCAATACATAAACCGCAGAGTAGATTTCATTTTCAGGTAGAAAACATGGTTTTTCCTATCTAATGTCAAAGCTGAAATAACTGAACGCCATTGATTGGTTGGCTCTTTATGGATGATACATAATATTACTTACTTTATACTATCCATAAAGAGTCAACCAGTTCTTATGGACTGGTTACCTGCTACACCAGGCTGAGCTGGATTTGATGAGCAGGGCTCATTTTAAAAAGCTGTTAAATATGATTCATGTCACCTAGCTCCGGATTTTCCAAAGTGAATAAATTTTCAATGCGTGCATTTATGTACGAATGTATTTTCAGTAGGAAAGAACAAATAGCGAATGTTAGTTACTTTTTGCGGTTACATGATTGTTTATTTTCTTTAGTGCTGGGTTCGGCTTAATATTCTAGTGGTGCGCTTCGGACACCACACATTATTAATGTGGAGTGCGTGACTCTATCCACAACACTACGTATATATAGCCAACTAAGAAATAAATACGTAGACAGATTACTTGATTCCATTTTAGATCTTACTGTTTTGGCTTAAGAGACAAAACGATCATCCATGCTTTTGCTGCTGAGTCTAGGTACAGACAACGACAAAGTTATACACCCATGCATCTTGTGTCGTAGCAATAAAGGTGAGATTAGCATGGTTTTGCATACCGTTAGCTCTCATCGTGTGTATCCTAATCTTAGTTCTGATGACCTAATTTTCCGAGAGTTTACTCAGGATACAATTTTCATTAACGACGAGTAAAAGCCACTTAGTTTCATCGTAACAAAACAATTAACTCAATTCATAAGTTCTAATTCACGTAGATGTATATACGCGTTTAGTGTACGAAACTTTCCCCAGCTTGAATGCAGGATGGAGATTTAACTTATTCCATTAATGCTCAATACACACAACAGCTACGAAAAATGAAAGACGCTTCTATTAGTTGCTGGCCTGTATGTACCTACACGTGTAAGGTACATTATGTGTTGCATGTTACAGTCCCAGCATGTTTTTTTATTGATTCGTCACTATCAAAGTAGAATTCCATTGATTTTCACTGTGATTCGTAATTCAATTAATTTTTGTTAAGTAATACTAATTCGCCAATCGCCAAATACCGATGTCGAATTGTTTTTGGTTTAACTATTTTAGTACACTAGGAAAGTCTTCATGAGCAGGTACGTAGGTACTATGCCTAGTTATATTTTTTATACAATGTCGAGAGGCCTATTAGCTTACTGCCTACCTGATACAAGTGGTTACCATATCTCTCCAGGCCGTGTGGCCTGCTTCGATGCGCCCTGCCTATTCCCAGAGCGAGACAAACAGACATGTTCATGCACACAAATGTTGGTCCTACGTGGGAATTGAACCCACGAGCCTTGGTATCAAAGTTCGTATCGTTTTTAACCACTCCACCACCGAGCTTGTTAATATAAAGCCAAATCGTATAATGATGACAGCTCTCATAGAACGGTAACAGCTATAACATATAAACCCCTAATCATCTTCCATTTCTCCTCCGATAGACAAAGCAGTTGCTAGTAATAGATACTTTCTTAAACCTATCATATCGTTGGAATAACCTTCAAGATTTATATTGAAAATGACATTTATGTAGCTTTCCAATTTTATTTATAACACGACGCTAGAATTATTCAGGACTAAGTCACCCAGACTTCAAGCTCTAAAGGTCACTTGATCGTTTTGCCTTGAAATTCATTACATGATTGTTAAACTTCTTAATTGATAGGTCTCGTTAAGCCTGCCTCTCCCTCCAGCGAATAATTTGTGATTATCGACGTTAGCTTTATTACGAAGCTTTCCCAATCTACCTACTTCTAGTTATTTTTTATTTGGCTGGTATTCATTTACATGTATAGTACGTGGGATGGTAAAGAAATTTACGGCCCGTCTCAACTGTTTACCGTAGTCTATGAACACTTGAAATATAAGTGGCCTTCACCCGTTGCTACCCCTACTGCTAATGCAACATGTTTTTAGGAGCATTACGTAAAAATATCATATCATATCGTATCATGTCATATCATATCAATTTTGCACGAAATGCGTAAGGATTCATTAAGAAATCATTTACGAGAATTCGTACGGAATGCCAGAAAGTGTTCGAGCAAAGTTGCAGGCAAACTACATACATTCATCACGCCTGTCTCCTATTGGAGTACGCAGAGACTATGGAACGCCAGGTGCACTGATCCAACGATACCTCTATATGTATGCTCTTTAGCTTTGGGTAGGTACTTTTGATTGGCCTTTTTTCAACACATCACCAATTTCATTTATATGTATACGACTAGGGCGGCCCCTACAGACAAACTCTAGTTACGTAATAACCAACTATAAGTTATATTGCTCTTAAAGCAATATTGCAGCAACATAATAAAACACTCCAGTCGAATCCACTCCCAATACTCAATTTAGAAGCGAACTGGAACGCAAACTGAAGTGCATTTCTATCGACTAAACTATTAATTTCAGTTAAGAGGGCTTACTATGAGCACTATTAGCTATTCCGTACATGTAAGATATATACATACACGTCAATTTAAACGTGCAGAGACCGAAATATTGCAGCGAATACTCCGAGTGTTGTTGTGACGAAAGCTATTCATAACATAATTCAACATCAAAGCTTAAAATAGAGGTGAATGAAAATGTCTTTCTTTGTATATTTTTTTACGACTGAACAGCTGTAAGATTTGTTTCATTATGTAAAACAGAGAACAGTGGTGGTCTGGGACCAGGAGAAGAACTTATTACCGCGTTAAAGGGATGGCCCTGTCGGGCTTGAAGTTAAGCAAAGATAGACTACCATCCTCAGTTAGTATGAGTATATAGACCGAGGAAGGCTAAGACATAACTTACCTTACTTATGACCAAATTGGTTGTGTTTTATCAACAGGTGAATTTTGGATTCCTATGAACCGATGAACATACATGAAAAAAAATGTGAAAGTTATTCGCTGGCGTGAACATATACATACACGAAGAACGAAATTCGAAAGTGTTGACACTTTGAAAGCACGTTTGTTCTTCCACTCCGTAATATTTCGATTTAGAACTTCCAAACAATGTTACTGCAGAAACTCGCCTCGTTAGAAACAGTTAAATTATCGCATAATATTCATTACTTGGCGAAGAAGAAAACTTCAAATCGAACCCCGGCTCGGGTCTAGTATCGGAAAAACTTGTCATAAGAAAGTTACCGACAAGACATAAAGTTTCTATGAAATTTTATAAAGCCTCCGCCGCTGCTGTAAACAGTTTAATATTTTAGGTTCTCATGTTTTAAGTTTGCAATATTTTGGGTTTTGGGTCTCTAGCTTAAATACCAGAAAGCAGACTAGTCTGGGGCAGACCAAGGCACCACCTAGTTTTTCAAGCTTTAAATCGCATGTGTAAGTATGTCTTCATAAGTGCTGAAGATGTTTTTAACTTTTTCATATGAGCACTTAATTCTTTACTGTAATGAAAGATACTGCCGTCAAGTCTATGATAGAATACTAAGTTATTAGTAGAATTTGCTGTACCCTACAGTCATGAAGTTTTGTCTACACTGTAGGTACAGCAAATTCTATATCTGCGAATAGGGAGTCCTGTATCTGAGTTTGAAGGCATACAAGCATACGGCCCACCTGATGTAAAGCGGGTACGGTAGCCTATTAACGCTTGCGATATATTAATTATCGCTCGCGCGATGCCCCCTCTACTGCTTACACAGTAACTCCTTGAGAGCTTACTGATGACCTCACTCACACGCAGGAACACAACAACCCTCTCAGGAGTTGTTATTTGGCTGCGGTTTTCTGCGAGGTGGAGGTACTTCGCCAGACGGGCTGCTTTGATGCGTCCTATCTCTCTTATAATATCCAGACCAAGACAAACACATATTCATGCACACAAATATTCGCCTTAGGTGGGAATCGAACCCGATCGAGCCCTGGTGTCAAAGTCACCGTACTCGTCAAAAAAAAAAAGTGAGTAAAGCCATTAAAATGAAAAACATATTACTGATGGTAACCAGTTACCACATGCCTACATCTATGGACACATGCAATACCAGAGGTGCTCTTCACGCTTTTTAGAAAAAGCTTCATAAATTGTTTCTAATAAATATTTTTTGTAAAAATATATACATATCGGTTTTAAAAAAATCATCATATTGGCAACGCGTACCCGTCTACTAATAGATCCCGGCTTGGCGGAAGGCCGCGTGCTTTCTCAGCCCTTTTTCGATTTGTGAAACATGTAAAATTTAATTTCTTGGAGTCGTAGAGGACTCGGCCATCCAATACGGCTTTTAAAATAATAAGTTGGCAAGGGATTGTGCCCTTGAGATTGAATGCTTTTCGAGTGCTAATCGAGAAGCATGACGTCATAGTGTTACCTATAGAATTGATGATGAACTTTAAACTTTCAATACCGAACTAAGTTTCGGTCGCAATTCACCATCGTAACTCAGTTAACCGCCGCGTGCTAATTCGCCGACTGCAGTCCTGTGTTCTCGGACCGCAATCCGTAGTACGTGGTTCCTGGTCATCTACATATGCGACGCTGGTTTCTCCTGTCATCATATCCGAGTCTCCGGTTACAATCAGGTGATCGTTCTAATGTTTCAAAATTTTCTGTAAAGTGTTAACTTTTCTTAAAGATAAACGTCTTGACCCGATACTGCACTCAAAAAGTAGAGTACGCGACTTTATGCATAGCTTTAGACTTTATGCAATCAAATCTAGCTTAAAGCAAGATAATCTAAACTAAAAGAATATATAAATATATGTTGTCTATATGAGGGGATATTTATTTACTCTTTAACTATATTTGAATGTGCCATGTAAAATATGGACATATGAAGATTAATTTATGTTTCCTATCAATTGTGTCTGAATGTGATCGTAAAGAATAAATACATGAATATATTCTCCTTATATAAATTTGTGCATTGCTTTGTTTTACCTTACTGATAAGTATAGGTTCAATTAGGTGGCGCTCTTTCTTTCTCTTATCCATTGTCTCTGAAACAGACTAATTATTGACTCCCTAGTTTTTGGCCTGGCCTGCAAAACTACTCGAACACACGCCCCCTACTCTGGTTCTGCCGCCACACACATAATTGTTACAGAGTAGTTCCCATATCCCAAATGCTGATAAGTACGAGTTGAAGTGATACTTACTTCACAAATAATATACTTATACACTACCACCTACTTTTACGTAAATACCAATATTACGAAAATAACTAAACTATAGTTCCAATTCAATCAAATAGTCTTTGAGTTCATAGCGCATAGTCAAAGTCAAAGTCAAAATCTTTTTATTCCGTAAAAATGGCTACATTTGTTTGGAATCGTCACAATTTTTTTCCCTACCGTGCAGTTTATGACTAGGTGAGCACTGATAAAAATACTGCCAAAAAACTCAGGCATCCCTCTTTTGGTGTCCAAACAAATTTACATATTTTATTAATTACATTATAATTGGATCGACTCACTCCCAGGCATTTTTATCATTAATATAGTCAGATACTTTATAATATGCCCTGCTACACAATTTGGCTTTAATAGTAGTTTTAAATTTGTTTATTGACAATTCTCTTATATTGCTGGGAAGTTTGTTATAGAACCGTATACATTGCCCCATAAAAGAATTACTTATTTTGTGGAGACGGCTTGCATGTAACACAAGATTATGCTTATATCTAGTATTTATGCTATGAGTATCACTCTTTTTACAAAATGAGTCTATGTTTTTATGGACATACAAAAGATTTTCATAGATATATTGCGATGCGACTGTTAGAATATTTATTTCTTTGAATTTTTCTCTAAGGCTCTCCCGGGGACCAAGTTTGTAGATAGCTCTTATGGCTCTCTTTTGCAATAAAAAGATGGTGTTAATGTCCGCGGAGTTACCCCAAAGAAGAATTCCATATGACATAATACTATGAAAGTAGCTGAAATAAACTATTCTAGCCGTATCAATATCAGTGAGCCGTCTAATAGTTTTCACTGCATAGGCTGCAGAACTTAGTTTTCCTGATAATTTTTCAATTTGTGGGCCCCATTGTAGTCTGGAGTCAATTGTTATACCCAAGAACACAGTTGTCTCCACAGGGGCTAAATTAGTTCCATTAACATGTACATTGGTAGCCACCTGTCTTACATTAGGTGTTGAGAACTTAATTACTTTAGTCTTTTTATCGTTTAAAAGCAGATTATTAACACTAAACCAATGAATAACTTTAGAGAGAGCATCGTTAACTTCGTCATAATTACCTAACTGTCTATTAATTTTGAATGTCAAAGAGGTATCATCCGCAAACAATACAATCTCATGTTTATCCCTTACATAATAAGGTAAGTCATTTATATAAACTAAAAATAAGAATGGACCTAGAATTGACCCCTGTGGGACTCCCATAACTACAGGGGAACCCGAAGATCTTTTACCATTAACATCGACCTTCTGTATCCTATTGCCCAGATAAGAAGACAGAAGTTCGAGAGCCTTGTTCCTGATACCGTAGTGGTGTAATTTTCTGACAAGAGTGTCATGGTGCACGCAGTCAAACGCTTTAGACAGATCACAGAAAATTCCCAAGGCATCTTGCGAACCCTCCCATGCCGCGAATATACTTTTAAGCAAATGAATCCCTGCGTCTATAGTTGAACAACCTCTCGTAAATCCGAACTGTTTCCTATGAAGCAAATTATGTGCATTGAAATGTCTGAGCAACTGGCTAAGCATTAGTTTTTCAAAAATTTTACTGAGAATGGGCAGTATGGAAACAGGTCGAAAATTCGAAGGGTCCGAACTATCACCAGATTTAAATAATGGAATGATTTTACTATGTTTCATCAAGTCAGGAAATACACCAGATGCCACACAACAATTGAAAATTGTAGCTAAATGTGGAGCGATTGAAATAATAATAGAAGAAATGGTTTTGACAGATAGACCCCACAGATCTTTAGTGTTTTTCATATTTATTGATTTAAAAGCGTTCAAAACATCTTTTGGGCTTACAGCTGAAAATTCAAATATTGTGTCGCATTCTACCACGCTCTGTTTGAGAACCAGTTCAGCAGATATAGAAGAAGACATAAGATTTCTCGTAGTAATAAGAGGAATGTACGTAGTACGTTCGTAAAACCACATTAGACGCTAATTTGTTACAGAAATCTATTTAGAACATCAGGATTCCATACAAACTTGTTGACATTAATACAACCACAGTAATAACGTAAATATTTGTGAAACTTGCATTAGGCACTCAGATAACCTAAACCTGTAACGATGAATGATAGCGCAAGTAAGCCCTACATCTCCCAACTCCGAATGTGGTTTCAACTTGAATAGAGTGTAATCCTTGAACCAAACTTCACTAGTTAGCTAATGAGAAGCCATTAGTTACGTACGAGAAGGTACTTTCGCGTTCGAACAGAGCTTTTCGATAGATCCTAACTTCACTAAACTTCAATTACTTAAAGCGGCGGAAGCCAGTAATATAATTAAAAGTTACAAGATGAAAATCACTTTTCAAATTCGCGATATCATTAAAATTTTCTTCGTAATTTCTACTCCTTAGGATTATAATTGGTTTATAAAGTAATTACTCCATAGATTTATCGTATTCGAGTTGGACTCGCGTAATGTCGGTAAGTGTTTATAGGTTTATAAACCCGATGGAAATTAAGAACAAAGTAACACCAAAGGAAAGAGATATACTCGATATTTTTCAACTTCCAATGTTATAAAACTTTACAATATTAATTTTGTCGGTAGCCACAATAAATAAGATAAAGTCTGCTGCAACGATAGAGCGAATATTTCGGAGAAATGTATGATTACGCCTGGGACGTTGACACTATGAGTCCTAATGATATATAGATAGATAAATCATTTATTTACGTACTTCATGCACACACATCAATAAAATGTACATCGATATAACTACACTGTTAACTTAAAACATAGTTTCGCTATACTACAGGGAACGTTTTTAATTCAGGTGTTTGTGCGTGTGTGTGTGCCGCAGTAGCGCAAATGGGCTATAGCTCAGTGTATAGCGTTGCTTAAATGAAACAACCACTGATTTTCAGCTATCACCCATAAGAACGACGAGGACGAGTGTAGTCAGACAAAAGACAAACAACCACATACAACTACCGCGTATTGCACGAAAGTCAGTAAACATTACAAATTTACCTTACACTTCCCACACCTCGGTTATAGAAAATAAAAACTAAGCGTGGGAAAAAGACTATATTGAGATTAATGAAATAATAATAATATTTAAAGTTATTATTATTATTTATTATTATTTTAGATTTATTAAATTTTTAGATGTAATTTAAAATAATATTTGAATAAATAGAAAAAAAAAATTGAATTTCATTTCGCATTGTCTCCATCAGACAGATAATGAGGCAGATATAGATATGCGACAAGCGAAGTTTTGAGGAATACCTTGTTTCTGTTTCTCCAACAAAAAAGATTTATATCGAGCTTTAAAAGTAAATTTACTGTTAATAGTTCTCATCGGCGGTGGGATATTATTCCAACACTTCGTTGCCGCATACCTGAAGCTACCAGTGAAAGCCTCAGTCCGATGCCTGTGAAACATTAATACGGAACGTGTTTTTCTTACATTACCGCGAGTGGCGTAATTCAATTTTTCATGCAAGTATTCTGGTTTCTTGTATTTAAGAACATCAAATAACAGACTTGCCAAATGCAACTCTCTCCGTGATTCCATATTAAGCATTGATGCATTGTTCAAATATGGCGATACGTGACTTCGCGGAGGTATTGAATAGCAAAATCTACAACAGGCGTTTAGCACTCGTTGCACCAACCTTTTTGTTCTACTCAGTAATCTCGGACTGTCGGATAATGGTGTTCACATTCGATCAATACATAAACGGTCGATACAAAGCTAAAATTGAATAGTCAATGGGAATTATATGAATCTATCTCAGCCGAAATAACGTCAAACTATGTATCACTTACGTCATAGGTAACAAGTTGTTAATTAAACTAGCAACTTAGTTACTAACAACTTAACTAATATTATGCTGGAGAATCAGAAGAGTTCTAACGGATTGGAGACGTATCTTTGTATAAAGGTCACAGAAGGGCTGTCTCAGCTATACAGACATTAATACGATCAGCATAGCAGCAAAATTGTATGAAAAATATTGAGAATACACATATCATCGTGCCTGTCTCACATTGAGGTATGTAGGGACTACGGAACGCTAGGTGCACCGATTCATACATACCTCTCTAGCTTCTTCCACACTCACCAACTTCTTCATGCATGCTCTTCGGTTCTAGGTGCTTAGTCTGGGTGTTTTAAAGAGAGGTAGGGCACATCAAAGCAGCTCATCTGGGGAAGTACCTCCACCTCGCAAAAAAACTTAAATTACCTTTTTAAAATATGAGAACTTCCAAAACCATAACAACAATAACTACTATTAGTTTGGATCATATTAAAAAAACGGTCAAATAATACCTTGAGAATACTGAAAGTTTCTGGAACTCGCCACCTTATCATAAAAGAAATAGAAAACCAATTATAAATTTTCCAAATGAAACTTTCCGGAAACCATGTTTTAGTTGTGACGTCACTTTGAATTTTTTTACGTCATTTACAGCGGCTTAAAGCAGTAAAAAACTGTTAAAGCCTTTGGCATTTAGCGATGAACCATCTCAATCTTTATGTATGCGTGGTTCAGTAACTTTAAATGTAGAACTGACTGTTCTATATGACGATGCGCGCGAAGTTCAACCAGCGACTGCATTTACCGTGTCCAATATGGTATACCGTACAGTGGAAAAAAATTACATGTGAATCTGACAATGCGGAAACTTTGCTTACGATAACAGTAAACATCTGCTGTTATTGCTTGACCAGACCTGAGAAAGCTATAGTGAATAACGCCATGAAGAGACCACCAAACAGTTACCATTACCTTTTTATTGGTAAGCTTTGCTTTAGGGCACTATTTGGCGCTTGACCTGGGGTCAGACAGCATTTTTCGCTTATGGTTATCGTAAAGAATCCCCTTTTCGTCACATACCACAATTCGATTCAATATTCTTTCATTTCTGTACCGATTCAACAAAGCAACAGAAGTTTCAACACGCGTTTCTTTCTGCAGATCAGTCAAATCATGAGGCACCCATTTTTCATATTTTTTTATCTTATTGATTTGATGCAAATTAATCCATGTTGTAGGTAAGGTCCTTCTATTCAGCGTTATTTTAACTGTGGGCGGTCTTGCACGTGGTTGGTTCTTCAAGTCGAAGTTTTAATTACGAAAGTATTTAAACTAAAAACGCACAGTGCGGTTCATTAGCAGTCTCCTCTCCAAACGCAGCATTGATATTGCGAGCCGTTTCTACCGCGTTAGTTCCGCGCCGGTACTCGTTTTCAAAAATTACTCGTATTTTCGAAGTATCCATTTTTCCCCTAAGCCTAATCTGAATAAAAAAACAATTAAAATTCGAAAATCAAATGTATTATCAGTAATAGATATTATCTGAAAAAAGTTTCACTCGAAAAACTCACCCCATGAAGGTTTAATGTCAATTCAAAGTATTTATTACTATAAAACGGCAATTTCATACTTTAACGCCTGTTACTTAGGTCTAAAATATACTCATCAGGTCATAGTAAGAGCTTCGGGATTCAGATATAAGGTTAGTTTCTTTTTTTATTGGTTTATAAAGTACATGCCCTCACAAATTACACATTTTTTGCATTCAATGGAAACATTATAGAAAGCATTTGGACTAGTCTATGTTTGTCATTAATTTTAGGAAACAAAAAGAAATCCCAAGATGCGAGGAGCCTCTTGGTGGATATTGAATGTTTTTTGTGATATATCGTGACACTGAAACGTTGAAGGAACGAAGCAACCATTTTATTAACAACTTCAACCTTTCCTAACTATCGTTGGCAAATTTTCAAATAGATATGGGATAAAAATCCATTCTCCCGATTGGCCTTTTCTTTCTGGTTCAAAATAGTACACCAAACTTTCGCCAACGTCGTTGTCGTTGAGCACTTGTCACATAGCCATATTATTGGCTATATCATTGTATACGTTTTACTAATAATAATATTATATATCTGCTTCAGACTTAGCTACTCGTATGTTCTCAAATATTTCGTGTAAGGACTATATGTACAGATATTTTATATTAGATAATTATCTTCTCTACAGCGTATGTACCTTAGCTATTCGTACGTTACACTCGTCGTTGTGTATTGTTAGGAATATAGCGCAAACTTTTCACTCACATTTTACCGCGTCCGTTAAAAGTTTTTGCAGGTAAGCAAGCGTTTTAAAGGAGTTTTAAAAGTATTTTTTATGAGAAGTTGTAAAAGAAAATCACTTGCATCAATATATCTACGAACTTTTAGGACAATTTTTAGGACCTAAATAGTTGCGAAAGTTTCTTTTTTAAATGTAATCTAATTACAAATTGACGACTTTTAAATGTACTTTCTTTTAAATTCCATAAAATATTACTTCCAAATTTCATGACTCTTTAAAAACGGACAAACAGCCAGATATAACTACAAAACGGTGATATTTGGATTGTTCATTTACTTTGTCAAGAGATAATACTCGTACAATGGAATGAAATAGCTTACAAAGTACAAGAGGCGGCCTTATCCATCATATCTTGCTACTTACCAAATTTCATGATCCTGTCAACTCGAAACTATTTATTATATTTTTATTATTAGAACTTCTTGAAAAACTTAAGGGTGTAAGTGGCTCAGTATTTATACTAAAGATATTTTTTTTACAATACTAACTAAGAAACGAAAAAAAACAACTTCCTGCGCGAAATGTCGTCGAAGTTAATTAATTTATATAATAGATTAAAAGCACAGAAGACTTCAGCGACAAGTGACTAATCGGCGGACAGGTAAAAGTTCGATTGTCCATGTGTAATCGAGAGAACAAAAAAAACAATCTAAACAGACAATTAAACACATACATAAACAGAATGGGGTAGATGCTTACTGCGACTTGCGTGTTCAATTTAACTAACATATACATCAACTTCACCGAGCTCCTCAAATGATTATATATGTTACGATTAGATCTTCTCTCTAAATTTCGTTGACTATCATTATCTATATTCAAAACAGGATCAATCTTAATTTATACGAAGCGCTCTAGGGGTCATTACTCTATTGTTACCTCAAAATTTCTTGTATGCTTGAAAATTTTAATGTTAAATATAGAAAATAAAATACAAATTTACTAGCCATACTGCTAAAGATCTGGCTAGCATGTGACAGCATTGAAAATATCTTAATTTAATTTAGAAATTTCATCGCTCGCTAACATTATTTATGCGGCGAAAATGCCCCGGTGTATAAGCGGAGTCTTAAAATATGCACTAGACGGAGTGTCGATCACATTTCGTTGATGGACATTTAAGCGGTGGAAGGGCAGGTTGCCTTCTTGAATATGGAGAGGTAGTTAAGGAGTTTTAACGACAGGGGGACTTAGCAAGTTCACGTAGCTCCGGTCTGCTTCATCGAGACGGGAGTTTGTAAATGCGCCTTTAAAATTTTACTACACTTTAGGCGTAACACTGGGCACCACTGCACGTCTTGTTTATAGCCGCCATCTTTGTATAAGCACCGGTATAAATTAATAGTTTGATAAACAGATTTTCCGTTTTCATTTACGATAAAAGGCATGCTTTTGAGGAACTAATGCGTACCATTCATGTGGATTACCTAACACTTTTTTTTCTCACAATTACAATAGATGTTGATTTATATTTTCCCTTGTACACGGCATTGAACACTTTGAACAGTGTGAAAATTTATCGATCATATAGAAGAACCGTCCGCTGTTCTTTCTTTTGTCTAATACTCGTAGTAAAAATCTAATAATTTTCTTTTTAGATTTTTACTACGAGTATATCAATCCAAGCCGATAAGCACTTAATTGATTGGAATACGTCAAGAATTTATCTTATTCGCATTTGAAGAACTAATTTGCTGACACCAGCCATCTCACGCCAATTGGCCCAAGCTTCCCGCTGATATATGTTACCAGATGCGTGGAGGGCAGATCCTAAATACCTACCTCGATCGTGTTTTCGCCAATGTGAACGGATATTAGGTCTTCGCCACATTCATTTTCAAACATCCGTTCTCAACCAACACTTTCCAAGAATTCACGCGCTGCACCAGGCACCCTGTTCGCTTCCGCTAGCACAATATACATGACAGTACGGTGGACGCAAGATACACTGATCAAGCCATAAGACACAAGCTGTGACATCATATAACAGTTCTCGGATTGGGATAGACTGAATTTAGTTAAACTTAATAAACCCTAAAGACACAAGTGTGCGCATTTACCGCGAAAAAGTCCCCATATATCGTAGCTTCTCGATTAGAAGGTATACCCCTCAACGTTACGCCTAGCATCGGTATCCTGGGTGTCGACATATCGAGCGATATACAGTTTCGCGGTCATCTGGAGAGCAAGGCTAAGTTGGCTTCCAATAAGATTCGTGTGATCAATAGAACTAAACAATACTTTACACCTCAACATCGCCTTCAACTTTATGAGGCCCAGGTCCTACCTCACATCAAATACCGTTAACATCTTTGGGCCGGCGCGCCACAATATTTGCTTACTCCATTTGATCGCCTACAACTATAGCAGTTCGAATTGTCGGCGACCCAGTGATCTCCGCTCGGCTAGACTCGCTTTGAATACGAAGAGACGTTGCTGCGCTTTGTGTACTGCACAAATTGTATCATGGGGAGTGTTCGGAGGAGCTGTTCAACTTAATTCCAGCCGCTGAGTTTCACTATCGTACCACTCGCCAAAAACCTAAATTTCACCCTCACCATTTTGATGAGAGGCAATCCGCAACAGTACGCTTATTGAGGCATTTTCTACCACGTACGGTGAAATTGTGGAATAAATTACCCTCAGCGGTGTTCCAGAGCAAATACGATATGTGTGCCTTCAAGAATGCCTAGGTTTCCCTAAAAAGGCTGGCAACGGATCAGTGGCCCTTTAGTGCTGCTGATGTCTATGGGCGGTGGTGAGCACTGACCATTAGGTGACCCACATGCTCGTTTGCCCCCCTCTAATGTTTAAAAAAAAGTCTCCATTGGTCCGGGATTTTTCCGGTGAGGAGTATGCTGTTATTTTAGGCATAACATACTTATTAGTAGTTTATAATTTGGTTAAATATTTTCATCGAACGTTTTTTATACGTCGTCGGTCGCGTAGATTAAATACTAATTACGTAGCATAATGGATGATTTATTACTGCCAAAAATGTTATTCTACGAAGTATACCATTGATAATGCATGAGATTGCTTATACAGGTACATAGTGAAAGTAAATTTATGTCAAAGGAAAAATTGTTTTATTTTAAAAATAAATGACACTGCATATTATTGGTGTTTCTAAAATTTCTACCTCATCCGTCAACAGAACCGACTAACAAAAAAGAATAGCTTTTATGGCACTATTTATTTTTTTATGCATCGTCGAGAGCATACAAGCGTACTGTAGATGTAAAGCGGTTACCGTATCCTATGATCGCTTGCAAAACATTAAGTATCTCTCGCGCAACTGTACCTCTGCTGCTAACACAGCGACTCTTTAGGAGCTTACTGGTGACCTTACTCATTCGCAGGAACACAACAACCCTCCGTGGAGTTGTTATTTGGCTGCGGTTTTCTGTGAGGCATGCCTCTCTTAAAACACCCAGACCAAGACAATGTTCATGTACATAAATGTTTTTTCCTGTGTGGGAATCGAACCCACGAGCGTTGATGTCAAAGTAGCATTATAGCACCACCGAGTCTAAACTATAGTGTCCGTTATAGAAATGAAATCTTCTAATATCATAACGTAAGGGTAGCGACCAAATGTGTCAACAGAACCTCAGTAATAAATTGAAATCTTAGTAGGGAAGACGTCGGAAACCTTCGTAAATATTGTACGAGTATGATAAATAGTGTATACACATATATGCAATTGTATAAGCATGCCTGTGAATAGATACATGCACATATGTACATATATAAAACTGGTTAAATCAATATTTATTAAATTAAAATTGCAATGAATTTCTAAGTTCATTGCAATTTAATAATATAATAAAATAATTTATTATTGGATTAAATCCAATAATATAACCTGGATTTCAAAATCTTCCTTTTAACTATTCGTTTTGAGTTTCAATAAGAGTTTGACATGGGTATAGGATATTCATAGATCCAGGCAGAAATAGAAAAGTTTGTCGAATCACCGAAGTCTATCTGGATAAATATTCAATGAGATCTGAAATAAGTTTGCTAAGATCTTCGCGCGTTTGATTGATTTTGGCATTCGGGTGGCCCAGCGAACAAAACGTGGCAAAATGAGCGGAAAGCTTGACTTGAAAGTCGAGAAATTCAGATCTAAGCGAGCTTCCCTTAGATCTGAATTGAATTTCTCAAATTTCAAGTTCAAAGCTGATAAGTAGTAAATACTTATATATACTAATTTTTAACCGACTTGGAAAAAGGAGTAGGTTATCAATTCGGTTGTATCTTTATTTATCAAACCTTTTTAAGAAAGAAGTAACCCTCTTTTTTTCCTTTTTTTTATGGAGTGACTTTGTCCTGTCAGTCTATCTATCTGTCATGTAACATATTTCAACAACAACTAATGCTATCGAAATTTTGTATGTCGTGTAATTGTCGTCTGAGTATGAAATATCCCAATACTTTTTAAATAGTTTGACAATTTTAATGAAATAAAAAATAAATTTGAACTCAAACACGATTTCACGAAGAGTTTTATTAAGTAGCGCAAAAATATTTATTATTTCACTGCACTGAAAAATCCACAAAATTATATATCTCATTTTGTAAAAATTGAGTTTCCTGGTAAATATACAAATCTATTTATTTATTTATGTAACACCAATAAACTTGTATCTATTATTGAGCTTCACCTCTTTAAATTGCATTACACTCTACATTTTTATTTACTCCTGTGGACTTGTCTTAATAGAATCCTTATTTTATTAATACACTTTTTTATATACTACGTCTAGGCATACAAGCATACGGTCCACCTGATGAAAATCTAGCCTGACAACGCTGGTAATACATTAAGTATCACTCATGCGATGCAACCACTGCTGCAACTCCTTAGGAGCTTACTGGTGATCTGACTCATACACAGGAACACATCCCTCTAGGGAGTTGTTATATATAGGGAGGCGAATCCCTCTAGCGAGTTGTATTTGGCTGCGGTTTTCTGTGATGTTGAGGTACTTCCCCAGAGGGGCTTCTTTGACGCACCCTGCTTCTCTTAAAACTAGCCAGACCAAGATAAATAGACATGTTCATGCACACAAATGTTTGTCCTGTGTGAGACTCGAACCCACTAACGTTGAAATTATGTAATAGCGCGTTTCACCACTCCGCCACCGATACGTACATAAAAACCCCGTCTGTGTAACTGATAAATCAATGCTGTTAACATATGGAAAACAGTTTTCTTTTATTACGACACAAAATGAATAGTTTTTTTTTTCAAATAAAAAATAGTGAAAACAGGAAGTAAAATTGTACAGGAAACAAAAATTTCTTTGACTTGAAATTCAGCTTAACTATTTGGCCACGCGAGCCCAGTTTACAGCTAATTCGCTTTACTTTTCCTAATCGTATGATATTCACATCAATCTGTTCGAGCTGAATATTAACATTTTTGAGTACGTTTCCCTTTAAGTACCGAATAAATCTTTTGTCTACGATAGCACAAGCTATATAGCCGCTGGCAACGCTTGGATTGCTAAATTTAGTCACATTAAAACGTATGTTTTTGATGTGATCATAATTACCATGTTTGTGGAATGAAGTGAACGCATTAAAATTCCCCTTATCAATTATCGCAGGACGCGTCTAAAGACGATTTTCACTTCAGCAACACGTTGTTTATCAACTGCACACTGTCCATGTATTGTCATTTCTCTATTATCTGTCATTTCGGTATTAGAGTAATATCAACGACAGCGCCAGAACTTCAGATATATAAATAACTCCGAAGCGGCCCAGAAATTCGCTGTTTATACGAAATAATAGCTCCTCTGTGGAATTAACGAAGTTCGCCAAAAACAATTTATCAGAGTGAGGATCGTCATGAGTGAAAGAGAAGAGTTTTCCGAGGCTATTCCTCGGCGAGATAGGTCCATTGTGATCGAGTACGGGCGACCGCCGCCAGCGCAACCATAATTGATATCAATTACTCGTCATCTCACAAAATCTCTTTGAATCCATCTTGATCTTTAAACGTTCTTACCCTTTGGTGTCTAATTTCATCAAGTTTAAATAATTTATCGTCTTTTGAAACTGCGTAAAACGTTTTGTGTAACTAAATTAATGCGAATGAATTTAGAATTCGTCTTTATACCTCTTTGTATAATTTTAAACTTTGGACACTAGATACCTACGCCAACTTTATCATGCTCATTCAATCTTTGTACTGCGAATAAATTTATCTTTAGTGCCTTGGCGACTGAGCTTCGCTCGGCGTTTTGTATGATTTTGTATAATCGCGTATTTTTAGGATATATATAGATAAACTAAAAAAATAAAACCTTATCGAAGTACAAAATTAGATCCAAATCTTTGGAGCCGTTTCTAAAATACAACTCTTGTAGAATTTCTCCGATTAAAGTAATAAGACTTATTTATCATTGTATAGTAAGATATTTACATCGACTACATGTCTCGATTCTTTACTCAGACGGGAACTATACAGATCGAACCTATAGAGACAATTTATCAAAATTATGTTATGACTCTGCTACAATGGATGATTATCACCTAAGAAACTAATCTTAGTTAGTTAGTTAGTACGAGTAGATAGTTGTAACGATACAGTTATTACAGTACAGATAGTTTCTTACAACTATCGTTGTACAAAATAAATTTTAATTCCACGTCCTGATGACATATATTCATTACTATGTACCTATTGAATGTACGAGATTCGTATCTATTATGGTAGACGTAACTACACACAAACATTACGAAAATCTGAAATGTCGGATAAGTTTGTTGGGGTGTGCCTCACGATTCCTGCAAGTTCCACCATTAGCGAGTTGAGATTGTAATCCCTGTGTAACATGACCCAATAAACCGGTGATTAATTATTACCCTGTCACAATCAGAATTGTGTTATGTATTACATCTGAGATTTAATAGATATGTAAGTGGCTGAGGATCAGTGCTAAACCTCACCTGCATCTAGTGTATCCTGCTCGCTAGCAAATTAGTGTCCGACGAAGGAAAGGTGAATAAAAGATAAGACAAGTAGCTCCATACTCCTGTCCAATTTCTGGGGACATGCAAAATACGTACAAGCTATCTTCGTGTTCGAGTGTCAATGAACTACCGAGCATAAGGCGGATGTGCTTGTTTGTTTAAAAGAGAATTGTTATCGTGCCTTTTTGTATAATTCGTATTGTTTTACGCTGGCTCGAGTGTCATGAAAAGAGCATTAATTCCAGACATAGGGTATAAGTGGCTCACTATCATCTGTGCCTCAATACCAAAGTCAAACTCACCTGGTAGCGCACCATGCTAATTAATAAACAAAGCTAAGCTGAAGTAAACGAAGACGAAGTCCTGCGGTGCCTCGTGCTCTCTACCTATCCTGCAAGAAACTTGGGATGAAGATATAGTATGATATAGATGTAGCAATGATAGCCCAGGGGATAAAGAACCAGCCTATTGACCAACTGGACCCCGTTTCGAGTCCTGGCATGTACCACTTAATTCGTATTTTCAGTTTTATGTACATACATGTAATTATCACTTGCTCGGTGGTGAAAAAAATATCGCCAGGAAATCCGCACACATTCTTTCGAAATATAATTTCTTGAACAATTATATTTCGAAAGAATTTACCTAAAAAGGTAGGATTTTCCCTTAGGGTTGTGGAGAACCGACAGCAGTCGCCCCAAGTAAAAATCAATATCTTCATTAAATCCCTAGACTTAAGTAGCGGACCCCGTGAAGAAGAAGAAGAGTTTGGTAAATATAGTATAGTAATAGTAGTAACCTCTGGCTAGCGCGCATCGAAGCAGTTTGACTGTGGAAAAAACCTCCACCTCACAGAAGACCGCAACCAGATAACAGCTGCCTAGAAGGTCGCTGTATTCCTTGGAATGAGCAATAAGCTCCTGCTTGCTGTATTGCTGTGGTAACACGCGAGCGATACTCCTTGCATAGCAAACATTCGTTGGCGACGGTAACCAGATTACATCAATTGTATGGTTGTTTGGCTCTGTATAAAAATCATTGTGGAATTCTTATACAAATAAAACCCAAAGGCACTTTTTACTAAATCTAATTTATTTGAAAATGCATCAGTGCCTATTGAATTAAACATTGACATTACATTTTAAAATTGATCGTTAATAAATAAGGACACAATAAAAATACTCGTTCTATTTACACGTGCACCAATAAACTACATTTGGAAATAAAAATTCTTCGTTGTACTCTGTGAAGGACACAGACAAGCTGTACGTACATTATTTTAAGCCCTTAGTGCGAGTCGCGAGAGAAATTCAAGACACAAATATTCGGAAACAGATTTACATACAAATTGACGGAAAGACAAACCCCGTAGTAAACCTTTTAACCAAGTAAACCTTTTATGACTCACAGCAGCGGATCTGTTCCTACGTTATTAGGTTGGCAGTGTCCGATAAACGAACATTTGTAACTTGTTCGAATCGAGTGCAATTGAGTTGACAAAAATCGGTTAGCTTGCGACCTCGACGATTTCTTAGCGAAATAAACACAAATCGTATTGTGGTTAGCGGAGCGTGTCGTATCAGATTGATGTAGTATTTCATGTCCCACTGGTAGCGGAATCGAAATCATGAATCACAGTATGAATACACGAAAAACTGCCGAAACCTGTATTCTACGAAGCAATTATTTAATTTTACCTAATTCCTGGCTTGTTGATTGCCTTGATAATGTGCTGATTATAAAAATAATAAAAAAAGTCGTATATAAACCCAATCTCTCACTCAATCTCAATCTATTTCATATTATCATCATATTACAAAATTAAACAAAATAAAGGCCTATTAATTGTGTTAATGAAATGGTAAGGTATCAAAATGTTGTTAATAGAAGACAGTTGCTTACAGAGACGATCCAAAACTATCGTTTCTAACTGGCATAATCCAGATAATCGACTAAATCTCGAACTAATTGAATGGATTAGGTATTTCTGCCGGAGTATTGGTGGCATTTACTCGCAATGTGAACCAACCAATCTCTGTAGTTTATATTTGATAGGAGTACCTATTACTAGTATACGTTACTTGCGATGGCGAAAATAACTCTTATATCATCAAGTTTTTTTTTAATTAAATTACACTTAAAGGAAATATATACATAAAATAGATATTCAACGCGAAGTAGAAGGATGTAGGAGCTGAGCTGCCCAACCTAGCTTGATATATCTATTGATTTCCTTGTTGATACTATTACAGACAAGCTCTATTGCTTGTCTGAGGTAGTCAAAGTAATAGATTCCTTATTTTTAAGAATATACGTTTTACATGCAATTTGATCTAACCTACTTTGTGCGCTTCCGCCACCAATTAGTTCATGCGGCCTAGCGCCGGCCGGCACCCACCCACTACTGTTAGTAAGTGTAACATGCCGACGCTGCCATGGCTGCTCTGGTAGTCTCTGCCTCGGCTGCTGCGGTCGTCCGCCATCTGGAACAGGATCCGCATGCCCCCACCTCCACCGTCGCTGTCACAATTGGCCTGGTGCGACACGTGTTTCGCCTCTCCACGAGGCATCATCAGGCGTTGTAGATGTTAATCGTAAGAATAACATGCTACAAATGACAAATCCATCGCAGTGCCGTCCCTTATATTGAATTGAGGATGGGGGTGGATAGTGTGAGCGAAAAGATATAGTGGGGAATGGTTTACGTCAGTCTGTTTGTTCATGAGAGTAATTTTAGAATTTTTATGTTTATTAATTTCATTTAGTTTTAAACCTTTGTCTATGGTGTGTAAAATTTGATATGTATTAGTGGGGGATAAATTATGTCCTTTGTCTATGAGATGCTCGGCGAAGTGTGACCTTTCTGGGCGATTGTTTTTATACGCCGATACGTGTTCGTGAAATCGTGTTTCAAAATTACGACCAGTTTGACCGATATAAACGTGTTCACATTCATCGCAGAACAGCTTATAGACGCCAGATTTTTTATTGGGCGGGATTTTATCTTTAGTATTACAAAGTGATTTGAGTGAATTATGGGATTTAAGAGCAACATGTGTATTATTTTTTCTAAATATGTGAACTATTTTGTCAGTGATTTTTCCCAGGTATGACAAACTCGCAGTGTATTTATTTGTCGAAATATATGGAACCGCGTACAATAGGAGCAGCCATGGCAGCGTCCGCATGTTGCACTTACTAACAGTAGTGGGTGGGTGCCGGTCGGCGCTAGGCCGCATGAACTAATTGGTGGCGGAAGCACACAAAGCAGGTTAGAACAAATTGCATGTAAATTTGACTTTCGCAAAATAACGCCTGAATCTATTAAATATACGTTTTGTCAAACTTCTTCCCTTGCTATATGATTTTATAATACACATTGTGATTATACTATAACATGTTATGGTACAGTTTTAGAGAATAAATTAATATCATCATTATTAAAAAATTGATGAAAATATATCAAAGTTTGCATGTCAATAAAAAATATTTGCAAAGGGTAGAAAAAAAAGCTAATACTAAAACTCGTCAATAGCTACTACCAAACAAAAAATAAAACAAAATTAGCTGCAACAATCGCTTGTAGATCGCGTTCGAAATGATAATGTTAGAAACAGAGTTGATCTAAAAAAAGAGGGTCGTTGTTAAAAAAAGAAATGGCATGGCAAAACAGGTTCGGATCAATGGAGCACTAGTCTAAACCTGTAGAAAGAAAGCAGAAGGAAAGAATTACGAAACATACATACAACGCGAAAGTAGAAGAATGTGGGATCCGAGAAAGTTGCTCAAATTGATGGTGTTTTATTGGAAGGTGATATCAGGTGCCCTAGAAACCAGCGAGCGTGCATGAGAAGAGCTATAAATGTTAAAGAAACGAGTGAAGTATGTAAGAACCGTGTCATGTGGCGCTCGTTTCTCTGTACCCGCCCTGTAAGGGATGTGGCGTGAAGTTATAGACAGATAGATGGAAAATCGGTTGGCATACAGTTGAGAATAATGTACTGAACTGTTTTCTCATTGCCTAGTTACATAAGTATTGATATTCAGAACCAATTACTTCATAACCATATAATTGATTTTCAGCCTTGTTTATGCGTCTATCTTCAATATTTCATTATGAGATTCGTCATATATTATTCTACAGAGGTTCTCAAGTTTTAGACGTAATGTCTTTGTATCCATCAATCTAGATTTAGTCGAACACCGTGTCAAAGGGTAAAAGGATCTAACGTCAATTTCAAGGATGAAACGCAGAAAAGAAAAATTACTCTCGTGAACTTTGTTGTAATACACAATAAATTATATTTTTGTATAACGTAGAAAGTAATAGATGGACCATCAAAAAAAATCTTTGTGGAAATTTACCAAACAATTGTATTTGTAACGAAATGAAAACACAAATATTTATGTAGGTAGACAAATTATTCTCTACGTCATTGTCACTAAACTCCATTTGAACGGAGTGGCCAATTTTGATTAAATTTATTGTGTACGTTTAAGTGTATCCCTGGATGGTTTAGATTCACAATTGGACCCGGTAGGTAGCGCTGCAATCTAGTTATAAGATTTTTTTTAATTTCGGAGACGACAACGTCTGAAAATAAAATTAAAGGTAAATAAATATTTATTCTTAATCTCTATGTCTCGTAAACTATTACTGCGAACTTAGTAGAGTAATTATTAATTTATAGAGTAAATAGAAATTAATAGTTTAATAATAAATAGTTGATCGTTCTGAAGTCTTAAGTATTGCTACTTTATTTTTATAAGTATTTAGGACTTTATTCTAATTCTACTATATCCAAATGAGTAACTAATCTTGATACGTAATTGGATAGTAATATTTCCAATACTTAACAAAACCTACCCAAGGGTATATTCTGTCCTGGAGTGGATCGCGGCGGTGCGGCGACGATGTGGTACACATAACATCAATCTTCTACGAGACCTCTACGTGTTGAATCCGTATACCCGTGCGCGCCTATCAAATGACCAATATTAATACCCGCTTTAGAGAGACTTAATAATAATAATTAATATGTTTCCGTCCCTATTTTCTAATAGCTATAAATTGGTGATATTAGAAAGGCAAAATAATAATTACACACTAGTGTTGTTTCGGGCCGACTTTTCTGCCATTTTTCAGGTTCAATCAGTAAGCGGCAAGCAGCAAGCCCTTTACCAGACGAAGCAATCAATGGCGATAGCGATAGCAATCTGTTTTTCTTCTATATGGATGTATAATAGAATCTCCATAAGGACAAATCCGTGGGCACAAGCTTGTACCAAATAAAGGTTACGTATATTTAATATTAATATAATCAAGTATTCAATGCTTTGTTATAAGTAGAAATTTGTAAAATTGGATATTTATTTATCAAACGTATCTTTAGTATTTTAACTTCTCTAAATGGCCCTGGGATAATCCCCGTCGATAAATCCCTATCGTTATCGTGATAAAAAGTACCCTCTGTCCTACCCGCCCTCCTGGTCATAGATTTCATCCTCACGATATTTCACTATCCGTTCAGGGGGTTCGCCCTGGAACCAAACAGACAGGCATTTATAATTTTAAATAGAATTCTGTACATTGTCATCAACTAGCTCAATCGGATTACAGCACGTGGGCGAAGAATAGAGTACAAATTGCCACTTTCCCCACTGAAGATGTCGAAGCGACTAGCTATTAACCATTTTCTCGCCCAAGAAACATAAATCGATGCATATCCCATGTCAATTCAAAAGGATATACAAAGTAATACTAGTTGATCGTAGGATGATCAAACTGTCGCCGAGAGCTGATGTCGCGGCGGCAAAAGTTAAGACAAAAGTCAAAGAAAATGCGCTCAGCACGAGACGCTCTCTTGGCGGTCAGAGCAATCGCTCAAAGGCTCTCGCTTAATACACTAGCTTAGCATCAGGTAACTAGACTAGCAGTCATATATCGCATCGAATAGCTACGATTTTCATATGTACTTATATGCGTGAATGTGGTTGAGCGCTCTAGGTTGCAAATCTTACTTAAATTTAATCATTTTAATCGGTTGGAAAATTATTTCAAAAGAACCCCTTTTCCTTAAGAATGATCCAGCGCATAGTTTAAGTAAAGATGTTTGTGCCGGAGAAATTCTAATCTGAGTGAGGATACATTATATAGGCGATTCCTCAGATAGTTGTAACCGTACACTATCGTGTTGTTAACAGTGTTAGTAAAAGGTAAATGGATGGGGGACGAACACAGATACCTTTATTTTAAAGTTGGTAATTGGTTTTACACTTCCTAATAGAAGCCTAATAAATTAACAAATTTATTTGTACCGCGCTGTATGGTTGATAAAGAACTAGGGTGACTTAAATGCAGGTAGAGAGTTCAGTTGGAGTCAGACGATGGGTAGGGCAGAGGCCAGTTGGCTCTCAACTAGAGTCTAAGTAGATAGAAGAACAATGACAGCATTTGGGTAGAGGAGAAATGAGGAAACAAGGTAGGGCGGCGCAGAGCAAAACTGAAGAAAAATAAAAGTAATTATATAAATATACATAAATAAATACATAAACATACATGTATACATATGTTATATATACTAAAGTATATAAATAATTAATCTAAATGATATATACATTTTATAAATATACACACAGTAAATGGAACTAATGACACTGAGAGGAAATCCAAGAAAATTAAGCTGATTACCTAATGTTAAGAAAAAGATAGTGGAGTTTTACAATATGTTTGAAGGAACGAAGTGTTGAGCACTCCATATATCAAATAGCAAAGCATTCCATAGGCGCACTGCGTCGACTGAGAATGAGTTAGTATACAAATCAGTGGAGTGATATAATTGTTTTAAGACGGAGTGAAAGTGCACTACGTAAGGTACGATCCTTTGAATCACTGTGAAACACAAAACGTTCCTTTAAATAGGTTGGTGTAGCAGGGTCAAAGAGGATAGAATAAAGAAGGGAAAGGCTGTGCCAGTTACGACGAAGTCTTATAGGGAGTCACTTGAGCTGAAAACGAAACTCAGAAACATGATCATATTTGCGAAGTCCAATAAATCGTATTCAAAAGTTTTGAAGGCGCTCAAACTTCATTCTTCATATCTGATCTCAAAAAAAGAATAACGAAAACTATTGGGCTTGTTCGCGGAGTAAATATTTATATGTCGGGAATTACAATTTCAGGTGGTATCCTACTACCCAAGCTAGTCGAGATCTATATAGAGAATGCAATAATTTAACACTATTCAAGTATAAACAGATTCTAATGTTATTACACCGAACACAATATAACAACGTGATAATCTCAATCAAACAAATCGAACAATTAATTGTGAGGCAGACGATCCGTCAGAGTAATGCCCGCGCACCGAAAGCAAAGCGATCTGGCGCGCCGCGCCGCTCAATACTCCGACGTTCCGTGAGCGCGCGCTTGCGACGGCAGCGCCACCTTGTAACGCGGCAAATCATGCGCTGTGCCTCGGATGTGTCAAATCCACTCCTTTTAATTATTTCCGCCGACATATATGTATATTTCTAAATACAACCACATAATATACATATATAAATTCATAAATACTCTGTACAATAAAATCTGAACTGTTATCATAATTTATCAATATTATCTATATCTATCATAATTTTTTTACTGTTCCATTTCCGTACCAAGTGCCAAATTGACTTCAAATACGAACAGACTCAAAAGCAATGTTAAATGAAAATCGACGTCTTGGGTTAGGTATATGTCTTTTCATCTTTTGACACCCGTAAAATTTCACAGTAGATTTTGGGCATTTATGTACCCCATAAATGCCCAGTTCAATCATTTGTGCTGTACGTGGAATTCCTTAGATTTTGTGGCTTTAGGATAATAACTTGATATAAATCCACTGTAGACACAGGTCTGCTTAGGGAATGGCTTTATATACGAACAGACTTGAAATGTAGCTTGATGATCCCTCACAATTAAAACATATGATTATGTGTAATGTTAGTAAATATATACTTAATCTGGTCATAAATACTGTTACAATTAAAAATAAACAAAAACTTTCATTTGAATTTGGAATCTGTCAAGTTTTATCATATTGGCGCCAATATATTGCACAATATTTTGCGATATTAAAATGGAGTGGGGTGATAAAGTGAACCGAATCGCTGTGATTGCATTACACAAAGTAGGTATGGAGCCAAATGCAATTTTGAAAACTCTCCATACGCTTGGTATTAGTAAAATGTTTGTGTACCGGGCTATTAATAGGTACAATGAGACCTCCTCTGTTTGTGACAGAAAAAGATCTGGACGGCCAGATCTTTTGTGAACACGTAGTGTTCGTACGAAAAAGGTGGTCAAAGCAGTAAGGGAAAGAATTCCAAGAAATCCTGTCCGAAAGCAAAGGATTTTATATCGGGAGATGAAGATAGCCACCTAGAACCATGTCGCGTATTTTAAAAGATGACTTAGGACTTGCAGCCTATAAGAGATGTACTGGTCATTTCTTAACTGATAATTTTAAAAAGAATAGAGTGGTAAAATCGAAACAACTACTGAAGCAAAGGGAGGTCACAGAAAAATTTTGTTTACGGATGAGAATTTTTTTTACAATTGAGCAACATTTTAACAAACAAAGTGACCGTATTTATGCTCAAAGCTCTAAAGAAGCTTCCCAATTAGTCGACAGAGTGCAACGTGGGCACTATGCGACTTCAGTGATGGTTTGGTACGGAATTAGCTATGAAGGAGTGACTGAGCCATACTTTTGTGAAAAAGGTATCAAAACATCGGCACAAGTGTATCAAGATACCATTCTTGAGAAGGTAGTGAAGCCCTTTAACAACACCATGTTCAATAACCAAGAATGGTCCTTCCAGCAAGACTCGGCGCCGGGTCATAAAGCTCGTTCTACGCAGTCTTGGTTGGAAACGAACGTTTCGGACTTCATCAGAGCTGAAGACTGGCCGTCGTCTAGTCCCGATCTTTATCCACTGGATTATGATTTATTGTCAGTTTTAGAGAGTACGTCTTGCTCTAAACGCCATGATAATTTGGAGTCCCTAAAACAATCCGTACGATTGGCAGTGAAGAATTTTCCCATGGAAAGAGTGCGTGCTTCTATGGATAACTGGCCTCAATGTTTAAAGGACTGTATGGCAGCCAATGGAGACCACTTCGAATAACTTTTTATATTTTAAATTGTTTTATATTTATGTATTAAACTAACACACTGTAACAGTAATATATGTTATTTGCAATAGATTTTTTTTCTTTGTTTCAATATTTATGGCAAGACTAGGTATATATATAATAAATACAGTGGTCTGAGCAGAGAATGTCCTGTCTCTTGGTTGTAAATCACGAAGTAAGGCGAAAGGAATAGGGCCTGCTTTTCACTCAGAAAATCACATGTTTTATTAATAGAACAAGTTAGAAATTAGGATGTTTTGCCTTATTGTAAATCCCAACTCTCTCAAAGACCATATTATACTTATCCAATGCCCTACTAGACGATTACAACACTCTTAAATTTATTGAGCGTCACCTACGTGCCGGTAATCATGCGTCTGTTATTTTTATCGTCTTTGAGAGAGTCGGGATTTACAATAAGGCAAAACATCTAAAATTCACTTGCGAGATTTCGAGTCAATAAACATGATACATGAATACTTGTAAAATTAGGTATAATTTGTAGGTAGCTTTCACTACTTGAATTCGAATTTGCCAGTTAGGAAAGCCACAATACAATTAATTGTGTGAGAACTACTATTTACCTCAACGACCGGAATTGTTAGACCCCGACCACTTTCAAAAAGGCCGTAGTCCCTAAAGTTGAGTGTGTTTGTCCCAACAAAGTGACCGTTAGCCAAAATATAAGTAAATAAAGTTACTCGTAGTTTACCCTTGCAAAACTGCTCCCACAACCTCTATTTTACACTAGTTACTACTGTTATACTCGTACTATATAAATTTGGCTGTGTATAAATACATAGACTTGAACAAATCCGATAATGTTATTTGAGCTGTGCTAGGACTTCTTTCGGGTGACATGTCAGAATATGACAAACGGTCTTAGAAGAAAGTACTTATAGGGATTTAAAAAAGATTTGAAAAAATACCTGTACCTTCAGAAAGTATAGAAAAGAAAATAAATCAGAAAATAAATTGCTACTTCCTTTTCTAGGAGGATCTATCACATCACAGCTTAGGATATTCAAAGATAACATGAAGAGGCTTTTAGCGAGAACTATCTGGAGTGTTGAAAGCATCACATTGTTATCTTGAGATAAAAATTTAAATGTCAGAAACTTGGTACAATGGTAGAAAATGTAATGTTTGTAACACTAATACCTCGTAGATATTAAAGCTGTTTTTCTTATTATTTTCAAATTAACCTAATCTAACCACTTAAGAGGCGCAGAAGTGCCGTGATGAACTTGCCACTTACAACAAATTTATGGCTATCTATCTATAACCCTTGCGGGGTAGGCAAAGAAGAACGAGCGTCTTAAGACGCGGTCCTTACACACCGCGCTCGCTTCTTTAACATTCATAGTACTTTTCATGCACGCTCCCTGGTGTCTAGGGCTTCTGATACCACCTTCTTATAAAACACGATCTTTACGTTTTCATAAATGTACTTAAAGGTACTCTATTACTCAGGAACCTAAGTAAATAAAATATTTAAAGGAATGTTGTATGTAGAGCGGATGGCTATGTTCTCTATCGTAAAAAATATTTCAATATCGCTGTTCTGCACAACAATTTACCATATTTCATATACATAACGCTGTAACACTAGATGAAATAGACTAAGTGCGCAGTAGCCCCGTCAATATTATATATAATAACATAATATGTAATAATATAATAATAATCTTCTATACAGATAAATAAAATTGGAGTGTCTGTTTGTAATATTAAAATAACCGCTTTTTACTAAATGCATATGGATGTATACACAGTACATATACCAAAATGAATATTTTTACAATTTTTGTCTGTCTGTCGGTCTGTTCGTCTGTCTGTTTGTTCCGGCTAATCTCTGAAACGGCTGGACCGATTTTGACGGGACTTTCACTGGCAGATAGCTGATGTAATAAGGAGTAACTTAGGCTACCTTTATTTTAGAATTTTTATTTATTTTTATTAATATAATAAATAAATAATAAAAAAAAACTATTCCGCGCGGACGAAGTCGCGGGCACAGCTAGTACTTATATATAAAACTGAAGAGTATGTTTGTTTGGACGCGCTAATCTTTGGATCTACCAGTCGGATTAGATTATTTTTTTGTATTTGATAGCGCTATGAGAGTACAGCGATGAGAATGGTTGTAGGCTATTTAATATGCCCCTACGACTGGAGTACCTTTAGCAACGATTTTATCAGTGTGTGCGTGCGACGACGCATACGTACGGGCGCGCACACATACAAACCGAACGCGGTGCGTATGTATGAAGATATCCTACTTATTTGATTTTACTATGGTATTACTTCTTCGGTAACGGTCACTTTCGGAATGCGAGTAGGACATTATTAGATCTCTCTGCGTACCCCGGAAGGGACTTGGTGTAGTAGTAGTAGTAGATTAAAAGATAAAAAATAAATTATGAGACACTCGGTGGCGCAGTGGTTAGTAAGACTAATGCTCGTTGGTTCGGCACAGGGCAAATATTTTTGTACATGAAGATGTCTGTTAGTCTTGGTCTAGTGTTTTAAGAGACATAGGACGCATCAAAGCATCCCATCTGAGGAAGTACCTTCACCTCACAGAAAACAGCAGCCTAAGAGCAACTCCCTAGAGGGTTGTTGTGTTCCTGCGTGTGAGCGAGGTCACCAGTAAGCTCCTAAGGAGTTGCTGTGTAAGCAGTGCAAGTGATACTTAATATATTACAAGCGTTAATAGGCTACGGTAACTGCTTTACAACAGGTGGACCGTATGCGTATATGCCTTCCGACATTGTATACAAAAAGAATCTATGAATTAATAAGAACCGCGTCTTGTGGCGCTCGGTTCTCTCTGCCTGTCCCGCAAGGGATTTGGTGCGAAGTTATAGATAGATAAACATAAATTTATAGTAATGTGAATTGATGCTTTAAAAAATCGCCTATATATATGGGAAGTTCATCACGGCACTTCTTCGCCTCTCAAGTGTTTCGATTAGGTTAATTTTAAAAATAATATATAAAACATCTTTTAATATCTACGAGGTATTGTTGTTACAAACATTACATTTTCTACCATTGTGAAGATATACATACATACAATTGAGACTCAGTTACTTGTTTAGTTGTCAAAAATAAGATAGTACAATGAGGGAAGAAAGTGAATGGAGGTATTTCCCCGGACGAGCTGCTTTGATGCGCCCTACCTCTCTTCGTAGGGTCACAATTAAATGTGACAAATAAATAATCTGGGAAATGAAAGAAATTTATGCAGATCACTGCGCGGACGAAGCCGCGAGCAATAGTTAGTTACAAAACAATTTAGCATATCATATCAATGTCGTCGTTTGTTGCCCATAGCTGTCCAATCTATAACCAGTTCGATACTAAACCGAAAAAACATTTTCATATTCGGTCGTAATTGAAGGCGGCATCAAAAGGAAAGCAATTTCCCGATAGCCCCCGGTTGGCGCAATGAAAACAGTGCGACTCCTATGGAAGGCACGTAGGGCAAAAATATTCGTTATCGATCTTCGTAAAGTAAGGTAGACTTAGTAGAAGGTAGCTAAGCCTCATTTATCTGCGACTTCGACTCGGGCTGTAGTTTTCCTTCACTTATTTGCTGAAAATATTTTCTCCAAACCTCAGGAACTTATATTTCTTCTACTGTATAACAAACTAACTAAAACTCTTACTGGTAAAAATATTCTACGAAACTAATAAACATACAAGTATTACAAAAATATTCGATTTAAACGGAAAAAGGAAAGTCATGTTATAAATTTAATGATAAATGCAAAATCCGCGTAGAGAAGATTTTGGTCAGCCAAGGGTTATCATAATACGCGACGATACCTATTATACTCGTAGTATTCGTAAAAGAAATAGTCTATTTGTCTGTATATCTATATCTTCTAAGCGAGGTAAGGCGTATCAAAGCACACTGTCTGAGGTAATACCTCCACCTCTCAGAAAATGCAGCCAAAAAACAACACCGTAGAGGGTTGTTGTATTCTTGCGTGTGAGTGAGATCACCAGTGTGCTCCGAAGGAGTGTTAGTAGCAGAGGAGGCATCGCGCTAGTGATACTTAATGTATTACAAACGTTCATAGCTTACGGTAACGCTTTACAACATGTGGGCCGCATGCATGTATGCCTTTCGACGTTGTATAAAAAAACTTCACGTCAAGTCCTTTACAGTATAAGCAGAATAGACAGAGCGCCACAATACCACTCCTTCCTCTCACACGATCCTGTAACATACATAACTCTTTGCACGCTCGCCGGTTCCTAGGTCTTCTGATGCCACCTGATAAAACTTCCTCGGCTCCTACAAACGGTATATATGATGGTAACATTGCATCTCAGTAATACTCATGCGCAATGCTACGTATATCTTATTCTCTCTTACAGCACACAACAACTTACTTAACACCAATATTAGTGTCAAACACATCCATCGTAGTTCTCATATTCGAACTGTTCTGTACGCAGTAGGGTACCATCAATCCCGTTGTCCTAGAGATCTTTTCACACAACCAGTCACCGTCAAATACTTTCCCAAGGACCAGTAACGGCACCTCTCTAATCCTTTGGAATCAGTTATCGAGTATCAACTACATCGAAACCATAAAGAGTCCCGGACGCAAGTACCACCTACCTTGATCATCTCTGCTGCGGATTACTTCTGATCGGCTGACTTTTCAACTTCATATCGTTCATTACTTCTAATGATAGTGATCTCATTGTTGGATACAGACACCGCAGCGTCAGCCATACGCTAATTCACAGCGTCAGCTACCTGTACGATAACATACATTTCCCCAAATTATTACCTTTACCGTCCTAATATCTCCTGAGTGTTTGCTAGAATTTTACCAGCTTTAGACTTTATCTTATCCATTCTAGATACTGAGGCACATCTTCCAGACTTCTTTACCTCCCCTCAAAAATGTTTGGTAACTTTATCTCGAGGCTTTTCTTCGTCATTCATAATTATTATTTTACTCTTCAATTTCACCTTAGCTTTGGTTTTTTATTGCAACGACGGTATATTATCTTGTTCTCTCTTACTCTGTCACTTAGGTGCAATACAACAAGCCACGCTTTCCATTTTTTGGCCTTCAAGGTTTATGTTTCATTGCGCATACAGATGCTTCTTCGGCGCTATCAACCACACTCACTTTTCCACTTATCCATCCACATCTAAATCAAAGAGACTCGCGTTCGCAAGTTTCAGTAACTAAAAGTGCGATTTATACAACTTACGCGAAATAATACGCAACTCGCCAGTGCCTCCACTTCCTGAAAAAAACTATTAAACCGGCTTCTCACCAGGCAAGGGACTATTTCGTGAGTGGGATCAATTATTACATCTAGCGACATGGATAGATTAATTATATACGAGTATGTTCCGATTCACACAAAAATCGCTCACGGTGTCCGAACATTTTTGAGTAGATCTCTGGGTTTGTGACTTGATTATTTTTAGAACTGGATCCCAAGCAGGTGGGAACTTGCCAACGATCTTCTCTATTGAAATTGGGGCGTTTGAAAAACCAATGTAACACAAATGTCACCTTAGTCTTCCTGCGACCACGGATGCTGTAAAGCATTCGAAACGTCAGGTTCAACAAAATAAACAAAACACATAATACTTCCGTTAAAAATATTTTAATTCAAAATTAGCTGTAATGTTGCTCACGTCTTCCTTATATCTTTAGTTTATAATAAGATATTTTCAAATTATCGTATGTCGATATAAGAGTCGGATAAAAAAGATCGAAGGAGAAAACAGGATTTTCCAAGGAATTGACCCATTTTTGTTAAACGCTGCATAACCGCATATTCCTTATTAGGCTCTATTGCGAGATTAACAAACTTCATTTAGATACAAACGGATATGAAACCGAGAGGTATTTAAAAGCCTGTCCTCAGAAAGCAATTGATCATTTTTGTATTATGATATAAAATCTATATATGAATAAGGGCTTCATTAAAATCATCTTCAACAGACAATTGAAACACAATGATACGAGTAGTAACTATCTACTATTGCTATATCTCTAGTTACAGGTTTAACAGAAAATACAGCATATTTCTTTATATTATAGCAAACAAACTAATAACTTATGTAAATATAAATCAAAATAGCTTAAATTTGCCTACAGAATTACTACGAGTATTATATTAATGGGTCACTTAGAACACGTTTAGGGTATATATCGGTTTAAACAACAGAAGTGTAAATTATACAAACTATATGTACATTTTATAATTTTGTACGTATATTTTTTAAGTAATCCTTCCGCTTTAAACTTTGTACGTACGAAATCTCTACGAAAGTGTAAATAAATGTCCATCGTAGGCGTAGAAACATTAGATAGTGTCAAGAAGGTACCGGAAACCGGGCTTATGCTGGCACAATATATCGTGTCCAGGGTCTTAGATACTGTAAAATTTATCGGGTATCTCTGAAGGGTACGGATATTCGAGTCCCTTCATATTCATGAGGCTTAGTTCGTACTTAATTGGTGTTATAAAGGTGGAAAAAGAAAAGCGTGACTAACTTTAATGACGGAAATATAGTTTTTGAAGTAATGCTTCCATCCTTTTTATACTACTTACTATAGGGAACGTACAACCTGCCTGATTGTAAGCAGCCTAGTATTAAAGGTTTGAATATACATCAGTGCAGACCCAAAACCTTAAATAATAAATACTGTCTGTACATATCAATCCCTTGACTCTATTCCAGCTAAACTAATAGTTGAATCTGGTATACCATATTTTGTTAAGGTAATTTGGTATAGCATTATTTTTTATATAGGTACATCGTCGAGAGGCATACAGCATATAAAGCGGCACTGGATATAAAGCGGTTACCGTAGCTTATAAACGCTTGCAATACATTAAGTATCACTCGCGCGATGCCACTTCTGCTACTAACACAGCAACTCTATAGGAGCTTACTGGTGACCTCACTCAGACGCAGGTACACAAGAACCCTCTAGGGATTTGCTATTTGGCTGCGGTTTTCTGTGAGGTGGAGATACTTCCCAAGCCAGACGGGCTGCTTTGATGCGCCCTGTCTCTCTTAAAATATATATTTGAAAGTCTATCTAGAATTATTGTTTTGTAATTTGAATATGAACCTTACATAAGCAGAAATTAAAAAGATTTTGCTCAAAATAAAATTTCACGTTTTAAGTTATTATTAGATAGTATGTTACATAAAATTTGCAACTGCTAAACAAAAAAATAGCACTTAATATTTTTCAATAACGCAATTTCCATTTGTATCAGAATCTCTTTTCGTTCGGTACCTTTTTCCGGCCCGATTAGATCTTCCTGCGCGTAGTCGTGTAAAAATCTGAAAAATACCTATTTCTAATATACCACTCCGAGGTTCAGGATATCAACAGACTGAAAAACATCCTGACGATGCACAGAACGGAACTCGGCATCACTTTCGGTTCGACTTTCATTACTGATATTGATAGGGGAAGCGCCGATTCAATTTCCTTGGTAGATATTTGGTTACGTGCTTCCACCGCAGAATGATTGGCATTTATATAGCGCACACGTACGTTTCTACAACTAAGTGTCACATAGAAAGATGGGAACTTTACCGATAATTTTTATCCTATATGCAGACTGACCTATATATAGGGTGGGTTGATCAACAATGCGCCGGGAGATCACTTGGTGACGCCGATTTTCTTTTGAAACGCGACGTTGCTGCTCCGAGCAGCATCAACGGAGATACGTTTTGTCCGTTGATGCTAAACGAAACCCCAAGAATGACCAAGCGACCAATTTACCATGCAGTCATGCAGATTGCGAAAAAATACGAAAAAGATGATATTCGGTATCAAAATATTAATTATTGTCAAACTGGTGCATCGATTGTACAAACCGTCTTGATGTCGTATGAAGGCCGCCCGTGTGGGCCCGTGAGGGTGAGTGATCACCAAAACGTAGTAAATATTTTAACGATTCGAGTCTGCTACTAACCAATGGAAATGTATTTTAACCAATGACCCTACAAGTTACGATACGTTGGTCCGTGAACGAGCTAACAGGAACTGCACATTCTGCTTAACCCGTAGCGGTGAGTATTTTTACAACGAAAAGTCGTGTCATGGGGTCTCCACAGGTATTTCCTACATAATCGTTTGTTACAATATACCTGCTTATATGCAGAATCCCAGATTGTGTCTGTAGCCAAGCACACAAGATTGGCACACATATTTTTTTTTGTGACGTAGGCCTACCTGATGTAAGTGGGTGCGGTTACCGTAACGGTTCTGACGATTTGGATCAATTTTTGATATGATATCTAAATAATATATACAAATAAACATAAAAAACTAAGTTTTATCTAAATAAACTTATATAAACACATATATATAATAAATACTTACATAAACAAAATCGTTTATTGTGCATACTAACTACGAGTATTTCTTTGTACACCGTTAATGATATAACAATTCACAATTTATATTTAACATAACAGTAATTATCATGTGGGTATACAAATATGAACATTTCTTTACCTTCCGTACTAGTCGAGACTGTGTTACGGCAAGGTAATGAAACTCGCTCGTTTGTCCACTTGTTAAGGTATACATTAAAACGTTAATTTACTTTGTATGCTAAAACCCCTTGATATGAAAGTAAAAAAAAACTTCAATAAATCTATACCAGTTAAGGCATTATGTATGTCTTTATACTACCTGACATAGCATTATGAATATGACTTGATGTAATGCGGTTAATACTCCTTGAATTACGAACTTTCATTCTATTACATGTCAAGAATTATAGCGCCGACACGCAGCAACTCCTGAAAAACACTAGTTCCTCACTCACTCAGCAGGGGGATTATAAGAAATCAGTTACTACTGCGGCTAACCCTCGTTACAACCAATGTGGATATCAGACGCCTTCACTCACATATCAACTACAATATCTCAAGTCCTCTCGCCCGACCGATATTTTTCTTACGAAGATGCGAAGATACTCTCTGAGCGATATATCTTACATTCACCGGATACAAGCTCGAGCATTTTCTGTAGCAATGCAGCTTGGTGTTGGCGTGTAGTGCACCACATGTACCGAGTGATTCAAGCAATCAGGCAACATTTTCGTCTCGAACGGGTCTACGTCTATCGGAGTGGAAACCCAAAAGGGCCCGTAAAACTTACAGCTCTCACTCGTCTTCATTGGCCGTCAAGCGACGAGTCCTTAGATGTATATGGTCCAGGAGTGGAATTGTTAAATGGTTTGAGTAACTCACATCAGTGTTACTCCCGGCCGATTTCATTAGACTTTTTCGTTTCATTCATCCGCTGTCGGAAGTAATGATTAGAAACTATTAATAGTTATGATTGCTAACAATTCATCCTCTGCAGTATGACCAATTCCTCCAAGTCTCTTGCCCATTTATTTTCCGAATTTTGCAATAAATCTTTTCAATATCTGCCGTGACCTGTTCATGGATTATTTCATTCCTTCCTTCCTTAGGGAAAATAGCAATGGATGTATAATGCATAATATCAATTCTTTCCACGAGACCTCTACTACCTCAATTCTACGTTTCGGATCTATATCCCCGTGCACGCCTATCATATGACCTTTTATCTACACATAATTTTCCAGAGATATAATAATAATATTTCCGGTTTAAAGTGGAATCTAGTCACAAATGAAGCAAAGTATAGCAAATCATAACTGCTATAGAAACACACAATTTTTATCCATTCACTTAAGATATGTACAAAGCACCCAGATCAAGATGCGGATGCGCATATACACATGTTTATGCACACAATGTCTATTTGGCTCATGAATCGAATTCCTTAAGCTTAGCGTTAATCAACGCTAGTCACTCTACCAAGCTTGTCAAAGGATGATTGAGAATTGTTATTTAAAACATTCAACAAATAAATAAGTGTGTAGTTAAAGGCTGAAGCGCTATTCGCTCGACTTATTTTCACGGACCGTAAACTTACACATAGTTTCGGTATTGTGTAGCACACTACTACCTGAAATATACGAGTACATTTCGTCAAATAGACCCTCCGAGGCCACACCGTTGTTGTTGACGCCCTCCAAAGCACATGATCTGAATAAAAATGTTGCCATTATTTATTCTACCTCTGTTGACTTGGCAGTTACCCTAAGAGAACCGCCTTCGGCTTTTCCGCGCCGTCTTAGCAAATAAGAAATATTGACGTAAGCAGAAAGTTTTTTGTGTCAACCCTTTGCATTTGCAATCCATTTCCCCGGGTTTTTGTAGGTCTGCATCATTACATCACGTAACAATGTCGATGTACCTTCATTACTGTGTTATGTAAGCGACGTACTGCAAAATTTTTGGGTTACTACTGGGTCGTGGATCGAAACAATAGCAATTTATTAGGAACTAGCGCATAGCCACGGCATTACTCGCGTGGGAGTCCAGTAATCACGATAATAAAGTATATAGCTAATGATATTCTTCCCGTTACCACGATATTAAAGAAGCTATGTCTTTCTTCTCGTTATCACGATAGAAATATATCTACGGTTTTTTTCACAGTCGTCACGATAATAAAGCAGCTGCTCTTCTTCAGGTTCAAGGCTGCACCAAATTCATTTCTAATTAGTTAAGCGGTTTAGTTGTAAGAAGTTAACAAGTTTACAGACAGAGTTACTTTCATATTTGAATTTAATTTTACATTTCCTATTAACGTTTGTCATACAAGTAGTTAAATAGTTGATAGATTCAGGTGTTACTTTCCGAAAGGTAAATTTATATGCAATTTGAATTGCAATACATAAACTAATCTACACTGTGTGATTCCACTACCAATTATTTCATACGAACTAGCCCCGGCCGGCACTCACCCACAACCGTTAGTAGAGGCATCATGCCGTCGCTGCCATGGGTACTGCAGTCGTCTCTGCATCGGTTGCTGCGCTCGTCCTCGCAATTGCCCACCATCTGGAACAGAAACCGCATGCACCTAATATTGGTACAGCACCTGAAGATGTCTAGTGGAGAGGCAAAACACGTGTCGCAGATACGACCAGGCAGACTATGGCAGCAACGGTAGCGGGTGCATGCCTGTTCTAGATGGCGGGACAAGCACTAGAATGACCGTCCCCGCTTCTGTCACAACAACTCCTAATTTACTAGATTTATTCCTAATTAATTTGACTCACTCACAGTAACGCCGAGTTTTTATTTAGCTATTTTGCTACGGTTCTATGACGTAGAGGAATTTCTCGAATTGGACTGATTTGTTGCGCCCACCTATCTTCCGCCAAAGCCTCGTTAGTTAATTGGCCGGGTGTACCACAAGAAGACGAAATTTAATTTAACTCTAAAGACGATAGTTTATGTATGCTTACACCCTTGACTTAAAACTTGTATATTCGGAAAGTGTGAACTAGCATCTGCCGGCGGTCTCACTTATTTTTCGAATAATATAATTAAACTAGAAATGTTCCTTTTCAGATCTCGATATAACTCTTTGCCAAAACTTGTCACAAAGAGTTATGAAGTTGAATCTTATTCTATCGTGTTTTAAGTAACATAATGCCCGAATGATAAAAATTTTGTTCATAGTAATAATAAGGCTTTTGAGTTAAATTATAGTTGTATCGTGTGCTGAAAACCTCCACGTACATCCGTGCTAGGGTTGATCTGTGTGTCTCTCTGTTGTCCGGTGAGATTGTTGGGTTAGCTGCAACAGCCGAAGTCTGATGCACTCGGCCATTAACGAGCAGTAACTCCTTACGGACAGTTTTCTTGTCGGCTGACGTTCCAACAATGGAACAAAGCGAACTGTCTGCGTACCACGCTCTTAAACTTTTGTCAGTTCCGCTTCCCCTAACCGAACAGAGAATACGACCAAAGGTAGAGTGGGCAGCAGTCCTGCAGTGTCCCCCTAACCACGCGCAATGGCAGGATATGCTGAGGCAGTTATTTACCAAAAAAAGAAAACCCTGTAAAATTACACGATGAAAGCGGCTCAAATAGAAAAAGAAAACACACCTTACAAAAAGACAGCAATTAAATAACAACTTGGTGGTTAGTGTTGTCTCCCTATATTATCAGGAAGCTCCTAAGAAGTTGTTATTTTTTTTTATAAATGTCAGGAGACATATAAGCATACGTCCCACCTGATATAAAACGCTTACCGTAGCCTATGAACGCTTGCGATACGTTAAGTCTCAATGACGCCATGCCACCTCTGCTGCTAATACTAATAAACAGCAATTCCTTGGGAGCTTACTGGTGACCTCGTTCACACACAGAAACGCAACAACCCTCCAGGTACTTGTTATTTGGATGCGGTTTTCTATGAGGTGGAGGTACTTTCCCAGACAGACTGCTTTATTCCCTACCTCTCTTATAAACACCCAGACCAATACAAACAGACATATTCATGTACATAAATGTTTGTCCTATGTGGGAATCGAAACCACGAGCGTTGGTGAAAAAGAAGCGTTACCACTGGCGCCACCGAGCTCGTCAAAAGTGTGAAGTCGAGCAATACTTTTAACTCCTCGGGTTGCACGCGTACACAGGCTTTAGTAACTTTCTCATATTAGGTTCTATGCTTATTTATCACCCTTAAGCTGTATAATAAAAGCCTTCCTAGTAAGAACCTCGCACGCAAATGGCAATTAGATAGAAGCCTTTTACGTCAACCGTCATTCCTTCAACATGAAAGCAATATTGTACTCGTAATAACGGTAGAGCTGTTTCTGAATATTTATCAAGAAATGTTCATTACATTTCGTATCAGAAAATAGCTTATTTGTGAAATGCTTACGTTTCTGAAATTGGATTTATGTTTTATTGGGCTTCTAATATTTGCTACGACGTATAACAAAAATTAAAGTAATAATATCTTACCCATTTACTTTACCTACTTACTTCCATACTTGGTGGAAAAGTATGATATGTTGGACTTAAATTTGAGGATGGGCGTGTGTACGACGACGAAGCTGATAGTGGTAGAGATTTCTGCTTTTTCCAATTGTAGTGTATAAAATGTTTGAAGTTTGGGGCTCATTTGAAATGTTTAACATCGATTCAATATTAAGTAGAACTTATTATACAGTGTCAACATTGGAATAAGAAAAACAAAATCTATGTAAAGTAAGATAGTACTGGAACCAGTACTACGAAATGTCAAGCCTCCGCCAATAATTCAGCTGCGCGATATGGTACGCTCTGGAAATCTTCAGATGAAGAGAGACCCATGTAGCAGCAATTGGATAAATGGTTGATGCGCACATATTATCTCTAACGAGTTCAAATAAATCTAATATATAAAAACAGTAAAATTAAATCAGACCCCCATCGTAGTTTTAATAAGTACATTTTTTATACCACTATTGTAACAAACAAGCGAACTGCTTGCCTGATAGTAAACACTTACCATAGCCTATAGACATCTACAATACTAGGCGTGTCACTCATTCGTTGCTGACCTTTTAAAAACCTATTCACGCCTGTGGCAAGAACCCCATGTTGTTGTCCCTTGAGAAAACCAGGGCAGGAAGTTCATTTCACGACTTATTGGAAGAAAACTGGTCATTATTTACGATATAACGAACATTGGAAAGATACGAACTTTTAGTATCTATAAAAGGAGAAATTCCGAAATAATTTTACTGCACAGCTCAATAAATTATAATTCCAATTTCGCAAATGTCGTTTATAAACTGTAATCTGATAATAAAGGTAATAAACTTTTCCTAGTTTATATTCCGAATCGGCTCTACGTGTATTAATATTAAGTAGCTAGGCGACCGAGTTATACTCGGCGTTTCATAAGGAATACTGTTTTACGCAAGTACCACATAAGTGTTTTTGTGTAAAACCGTGCTTTTTCTAGAAAGACACGTACATGGACAAAAATAAAAATCAAAACCTTATCCAAAAACAAAATATGATCCAATATCAAAAGAGCCGTTTCCGAGTCATATGAAATATCTTCTATATTTCATGTCTCGGAAACGGCTCTTTTGATATTGGATCATATAGGTATATATTTATTTATTTCCGAGAATTGCTCGTTCAAAGTAATAATATCTATCGTATCTTTTCAGGAACACCGTTCCTATATGAAATCTATATGTTTGCCTGTGTGCGCGTTTGTCAGTACGTTTTTTTTTTAATATTCGAATTTCGACTTCAGATTCGGGTTCAACAAACAAATTTTGCGCAGCGCTCGCATTTCGACCACGTTTATTTTGTCTTTCTAAAATCTCTAAAGAGTTCAAATAAATCTTATATTTAAAAACCGTAAAATTAAATCAGACACCCATCGTAGTTTTAATAAGTACATTTTTTATACCACTATTGTAACAAACAAGCGAACTGCTTGCCTGATGGTAAACAGTTACGTTTAAAGAAGCGAATGAGGTGTGTAAGACCGGGTCATGTGGCGCTCAGTTTTCTATGCCGACCCAAGCGACGGATTTGGCGTGAAGTTATAGATAACAAAAATAAACAAGTTGAGAATGCGCAAGCTTGCATTCCCAGAGGAACACCTGGCTCGTCAATTATATAACAATTCAAAATATATATTTTTTAATTTGTCGGCCATTTTGACCATGTTCCTTAAGAGATAGGAACGGTGTTCCTGAACATTCCTATTCTACTTTTTTATGTTGAATCCGAATCTGAAGTCAAAATTCGAATATTAAAAAAAAAATGCACGGACAAACGTACAGACAAACGCACACGCAGACAAACATATAGATTTCATATAGAAACGGTGTTCCTGAAAAGATACTATAGATATTATTAACGAGCAATCCTCGGAAATAAATAAATGTATATTTACATACTTGTATATTTCATCTGTCTCAGAAACGGCTCTTTTGATATTGGATCTTATTTTGTTTTCGGATAAGGTTTTGCTTTTAAATTTTGTCCTAGACAACTGATAAGTAAATATGCATTTTTTTGTAATTAAATACTTTTTTTGCATAGAAAACACTCAAACCAACAAATATTTTCAAAGCAGAGCGCGGGGTTAAGACTTATATTAAGAATAAGTCTCAAGTGAGACCGCACATGGAGTAGAACCTCGCACGCAAATGGCAATTAGATAGAAGCCTTTTACGTCAACCGTCATTCCTGCTACTGTAGTACTGCAGTCACTTTTGGGCCACCTGGATACCTGCTTGGACCGTGTGATTCCGTACAGAGACGAGCTGTGAAAATTGTCGACGATCTTACGCTTACACACGGTATTTAACCCTTAAGTTTAGGGTGAGATTTTGCCTCCCTTTGTGTGTTCTACCGAACACAATCCGTTGTACACAACGGATTGTGTTCTGAAGAATTGTTCGATATGATACCGAAGGCATTATTTTATAAACGCACCGCTCGCAGATGGCGAAGAGTTCACCCTCACACGAATGGTCTCTCAATGGTCGCGTACTGGCGGTTCCAGACAAGTTTTCTTCCGAGAACTCTCAAGTTGTGTAATGAACTCCTAGCCGATATTTTCCCAAGGGACTACGCGCGTGACAACCCTGGTGTAGCAAATATCCGTACGCTAAGGTAGTTGTTTACCAGCAGGCAGGGCGTATGCTTGTTTGCCACCTTAGTGGTATAAAAAAATGTCTTGTGTAAAAATCAAGCCTAGAACCCTTGGCGTTAAAGAAGCCATTGTTACTCTATTTTCGTTATTTACAGCAGAATATTGCTTTCATTTTTTATTGGAATAAGGTGCAACTTAAAAGGCTTCTATAAAATTGCCATAAAACATGAAAACGTCTGTATTAATTTATATCCAAAGATCCAAATACAAATACTCAAGGATTTTATATCAAACTATTGTCTTAGGTTTTCGCGATTGTTACATATTGGGTAACAATCAACAATTTTTAAGTAATCAAGTCACAAACCCAGAGATCTACTATAAAATGTTCGGACACTGTGAGCGATTTTTGTGTGAATCGGAACATATATAATTAATCCATCCATGTCGATAATAATTGAATAACTAATGTAAAACAAATATCACCTTAGTCTTCCTGCGACTACGGACGCTGCAAAGCGTTCGAAACGTCAGGTTCAACAAAATAAATAAAACACGCGGTACTTCCGTTAAAAATTATTTAATTCAATTTTATGTCAAAATTGATAGATTTTTATACAAACTTTAATCCATTCCTTTACCTTATGTAAGGAAGTTCATCAAATGTTTCATAGTACCTAGCCGTTTACATCACAAAACGAATCTAGTCCTACCCACCATCTGCACTTTCATACCGAATTGTCTTCAGCGTTTTCGGTTGGCGATGATGGATGAACAGTCATTTTCGTTTAATACGAATATATACTAGCTGATAAGCGATGAGCGTGCCAAGAAAAAAAATTTTCAAATCGGTCGAGTAATTATATATTTTTGAGTTTATGCGCGACTAACGTACGGCAATCAATTTATGTATATGTATATACTACATAGATACCGATATTTCAATGAATTGATTGGCATCGATACGAAAAATACTTACGTACTGTTTACTACCTATCTGTTTTAAACAATTACAGCCTGTCTATAAGATGGGTTTATCTATCTCGAACTTTATAGGGCACATTAATCCGTCGACCCCGGCTGTTGTCTATAGACGACATTTGTTTATATTAGCGGCCTTTGGACGACTTGAAAACACTGGCTTGCGCCAATCCGTAGTTGAGCAGCGCCGGAATATGCTCTTCTTACCCCCTTCGGTTGCAGGGAGACCTATATCCTTGCAGTGAGATGAGTAAAGGTTGCTGTTGAATTAGTATCAATACGAAAATAGGTACGTTTCAAACAGCATATGTACCTATTTTCGTATTGATGAGGTAAGTTGCTATAATCTGTTTATCAGTGAACTGGAGTAAGTTGATTAAAAACTCTGCGACTATTAAAATATTTTTAATACTTCACTTATTTAATAATGCAGTAATATCTGCCTAATTACAGAAGACCATAAGAGTTTACACGACACTAAATTAGGTTCTTTATTCGTAGACCTACAGGACTGCGATCAAGATGAACTGGGGTTATTATGTCATACCGTATCTATTTTAGAATCTACAACAAGGACACACCAATCATACTTGTTCCCGGCAACTGAATGAATCATCACAGGAGAGCATCACTTTTAAGTGGCGTAATCTGTTGTAATACAGTTTATGCATCCTTTCATTCCATATTCGTAGGTACTAATAAGTGATAGTACTTTTGACTGTAGCACAATCGCAGTTAGTTTCATTTTGAAACTTGCCGCGATATAAGTATTTCTTGCTTTATGTGTGCTCACACCCACACTTCAGAGAGCGTTTGTTAATTTGAATACCATATAAATTTAGTAAAATTCAAATGATTACTTAAAAGCTAGGTAGCGCCGGCGTCAGTGCTCTGAAAGTCTAAAACGTCGCCTTTATACTCAGGCAAGCCCACCACTCATTCCCACCACTGTGTCTCCTGTGTAGCCAGAATTAACAGCGGCGACCACCAGAAAGGCAATGAACAGTGAAGTTCATTGCTGTCCCGAGGGTTAAACTACGGCTGCCTTAGAACTCACAACGAATTTAATCAGAAGAAATTTGTAAGAGTAGGACGTTTTGGAATTGAGTTCCCCTCTTGCCAAAGCAAGAGACATCAATATGAAAAATAAGGCATTAAAAAACCACAAAGAGATGGTTAGTCAAGTGAACTGCCGTGCACCGTTTATAGTCAGGCAGCCTAAATTTAAAAAAAAGTATCTGCTAGTACTTGTGTTCAGCACAATAAGAAGAGAGAGGATGTCACGCACAAATGGTATAAATGGTTATAACTCTAGCATAATACATTACCAAATGGATGGAAATAATAGAACAAATTACTAAAGTACTAGTTAATATGATGAACTTTAGATTTGTAATTAATAAATTATTGATGATAAAATAGCGAAATATAAAATATTGAAGGCAATAGAAACATGTTTAGTCAATAGCATAAAATTCTATGGTCAAAAAATATATCTTTTCATCAATACTCCTTTACATTCAAAAATAATAAAATAATGTAATCGACCAAGCTGGTGACTACCTAAAATGTCTAAAATGAAAACAATATTAGGGGCGAATTTTTGATTCCGAATATTGTTATTTTGTGTGGATAATAGATAATTTTCTTCTCTACAGACAGCAGTGCTTTGATTAAGAGGGTGCACAAAGCTAAGTGGCGCCCTCATTTTGGTTTTTTGATCAATTCCAAAAAACGCTCAATACAGGCACTGTAGAACCATATTAATATTTTTTTGAGACATATTCTGGTTTTATTACTGGAATTGGTCTTAAATTCGGCGTTATTAACCCTTCGAATCCCGGGTGGTCGTATACGACCGCGAAATGTATGGGAAAACGTATATTACGGGTTCTGGCTGCTCAATAAAGACAAAATGAGGACGCCACTTAGCTTTGTGCGCCCTCTTAATGAGGAAATTAATTAAAAAATAAGTAATGTGCAATAGTAAATGTCATTAGGTATTATTTAATTCATTTTTTTCACTTTATTGCACATGTCCTAAAATGTACTACGAATATAATACAAACTAATCAATGATTTCGGAACGATTAAGTACGCCAGAAAGTTTGGCATTGACGGGCTTAAGCAGTGTTAAAGTAAGATCCAACTTGAGTTTGCTTTATGAATTAAAATGAGTTTACGGAACAAACGCACCACGCATTCTTACCGTTCAGTCTCCTTTATAGCTAGGATTAACAGCGAAACTCACCAAAATAGCAAAGAACAAGTAAGTTACGTACGTATTCGTATACGTATCCTATTAAGTTGACTGTGATATACACACATTTACGTACGGTAAATGTGTATGTCATAGTCAACTTAATAGATTTAGAACAGTTTATCTAAGACACCCTGCGATTTTATACAGCCAGCATTCGAATCAGTAACCGCCATCAGCTGCGGAGACACTCACGAAAAAGGTGTTTAGAAAAGAATTTTATTATGAGTTTTTCTATACGTCTGTGATTTATTTTTATATACGATAGTGCTTGAATTACTCCTTCATCGGTACACTCCTATGAATATAATATATGATAGAAGTGGGCATCAGGTGAAGCTTTGATAGCATGCTAAAAGATTAATATGAAATACAAACTTTTAAAATAAAAAGGGAAGCCGACTCTATTCAAGTCGACGTCTATTGAAGATGAAACGACAACGTGAATAAGTGTCCACTTCATTTTTTCAAACTTCCACGTTATTAAACTTTCTAGCTCAAATTTAAAATGTAGAACAGCGCCATCTAATAGGCTTTCATTGCATCAAAAACGTCGTCTCTTTCTGAAAACGAGTTTGCTGGAAAAAGTAACGTGCTTTTGAGCCTTAATCAGAATAAACTTATAAATTTATAAGCACTACTGTCACTAATGATAACTAGAAACTACATCTAAATCAAAAATGTACCTACTTAGCTCAAAATAGGAAGTACACTTGAAAACTTTTTTTTGCCTTTAAAGATAATAATGAACTAGTGAGTGAATAGGTTTATTGACCTGGAAAGTATTTTTTCCGCTAGTGAGATGCAACCTTCTGAAGGTACTGCATCAGCAACGATGGCCGTGGTGCGCTAGCTGTTATCTCTGTTGCAAGATACAACATAAGCTACGGTAACCGCTTCATAATCAAAACGGTTTATATGTTTATATCAGATAATCTCACATAGGTCAACGTAGAAACGTAGAATAAATACCTCAAGACCTGATAATATGTTTTCGGAGTGTTAATTTCGTCGTTATGTTGAACTCCAAGTACCTACCTATATTTACGTTAAAGGCTTACTTTTAGGGTCAATTCACATATAGAAAACAGCGGCCACGTGCGCGTGACTCGACCTGCCGCGGACGACCGCAGTCTTAATAATGATGCGATGATAACGGGCTTACCGCCGCCGGAGGCGACTGTCACCTCAATCTCAATTGAATCTTAAACTCCCGTTGAGGCCCAGGTGGCTGAATTCCGCCATGCGCGTTACGGCAAAAAGTATATAATGGGCCTCAAAAGGGATATTTTAATCAGAAATCGATTATTAACATAATGACGACGTTATAGAGGGTATAATTAGTGTTTAATAAAAAAAATCGACATGTGCTATACAATAGTGTATTTAAAAAAAGTGATAACAATCCAAAAAGTAGGAAAATATAACGTCACAGCTCTCTAGGTCCATTTACACGGCACTCGAATAGTTCAGGGCTTGGTTCTTTAAAATTATAAATACAAGACATACCCAATGTTTAATTTATAAATCCTCCTCTCCTCTTTCTTTCCTTTGAAATAACACATCTCCGCCGATCCCTCAAAAAGAAGGCAATGGGAATGGGCGAGTTTTGGTCTAGATTCAAAATCCTTTAAATGCAAAAAAATAAACATATACTAAAATGATGGCCTAGTTTTTGAAAAAAAAAAGTATGCCTGTTGGCATATTCAATAATGTTATACTATATATTTTGAATCTATTTGAATACAATTGCAGCTTATATCCCTAGATGCTGAGACCCTGGTGCTTTACAAGAAAAACGTAATGACTACTTCAGCGAATTCCCATTTCTTTTATGTTTGACAACCTGATTTTCAAACACAAAACATGAATTACATGAAAACGTAGTAATAGTTCTTTTGTACGTGAATAATAATTAGGTACTTTGAAGTAGTCGTTACGTATTCTAGCGCACCTAACGAAACTTTTCAGAAACGCAGATTTCCATGCAAAATATTATTCTAAACGCGAACGTTTAAGTAGCGGTTATCTTTGAACAAACTTACTCTTGGGGCTCAGAGCATGTTTTCGTCGTATAATATACGGTTCTTTTTTTAGCATCAACGCGGTACCTATTGTAAAGTAAATATTAGTACAATACTTTTATAGTGTTGATAGTTACACATTTTTTATTATGGTGTCCAAATCTGAAGCCACGATAACAAAGCAGCTGTAACGTGCGGACCTGCAATATTCAAATGATTTCAGAGTTGGACTCGTGGTAAAAGTTGTATAACTACTAAGACCCTGCATATTTTGAAAAATTTCCAAAAACAAACACTGTAGTTTTATGAAACTAGCACTGATTTGACTAGTACGACACACCCAGAATTTACGTAACAGAAACTTCATCATGAATGATGCATAATATTATATAGTATTTTAACCGACATTGAAAATGGAGGTACTAGATTTGTCGTGCAATTTTATATGTATATTTCCCGATATTTCATATAACTTAGCTATTAAGATTTAATCAGTTTTTATTCTTGGGTATTATCCCAAGTGGCCCCATATAATTTTGGTTGAGTATTATTAATAAAATAAAATGTTATGGATGTTCAATAAAGTCGATTTCATGTAAAGTATACATGGTATACTGTAAATAGTGTTGATAGATTTCACACGTCTAATTCTAGGTCGTGTTTTTTCTGCAGGTATGTCGCCATACTACGCCTCATTGTATGGAATAAATAAACATCTATATTTGGTAAAACTATAAAATAAAATTAAACAAATTAAAACATAAATGTGTTACACAGTATAATATTCTACGGATAACGTATCTTAAGAAGATAACAATAAATGAGCCTTTTTGACAAGTCTACATCTACCTCTGACGGGTAGCTAATGAAGACGGAAAATGTACTCCAACTTGGCACATATATACATCAATATATAATTTTAACGTCCCATAATATTACTTAAACTGATTCAAATCAGACTCAACCACAGCACAAATATAATTCCAGTCCAAACATTGCGAATTACTCAACAATTTAGATCACACAGCTATACATATAGGTAGGTACAGTAGAGAAGGTACACTTTTACCTCCAGATTTATGATCATGTGGAAAGACCGCACGTGCTCCAAACTTTGTAAGTAATGTACATTGCACCACTCTCCTGGCATTACATAAATATTATGCTATAATTTTATCGTCCATCAAAAATCAAACGACTTTCACGTCACACATTTAAAATGTCGTTTTTTAGGTTTTATAGCGCCTTATATATAAACATTAGTCAATTCCACTCACTTACAATAGTTAGTCAGTATTAATGATGTAGTAATTGTAGGTAGTTATTATAGGGAGCAGCATGTTTAAGGCAAAGGGGCCTATTCAAAGTAGCTCAATCTAAAGTAGAGTAGAACCGAAAATAGAATACGTCAACCGAGATAAAAAAAATAATTTGTGAACCGTAGATTTCACACTCATGACGCCTTGAGGCCCGTTATATACTTGGCGCCGTAACGCGCATGGCGGAATTCAGCCACGCGAGTCTCAACAGGTTAATTTTCATTATCCTCTACGAGAAAAAATAAGTCGTCATTTATTTTTGTTGTCATCGCGCTCAAAAATCTAAAATAATATTTATGTCCTTAGGTCACAACTCAATACTAAGGACCTTGGAGAAAAGACCTACTTTGCTCATTCATATCGAAAAACAAATATATAATATATATCTATATAGCATGCTGATATAATTATGTTGGCTGAATAGAGTACATACCTATAATATTATTATGTAACAACCTGTAAACCTATGCAAATATTTGTGATTTATGAATCTTTATTAGAATAGTATGACACAGTAGACAAAGTGGCAATATAATTATTAATCCCAGAAGGGCGCTATTACATATTGACGCTTTATAGTTTGAATTAAAAACAAAGAAAACTAAAGCTAAATCCAAGATGAGCGAGGGATATAAAATACGTCGCCTAAGAAAAAAAAATATTAATTGTGACCACCCAAAATACTAGTAATACGTACTTTCTATCCTCTCCAAAGAAACACAAACAATTGTATACTATATTTTGTTATCTTCTTGATGAACGATAAAAACCATAATTTATTTTACTATCTTCACTCTATGTACCGTCACAGTTCAATTAATAGTTATCTGCTTGCAATGGCTACGTTTGTTTTTCATTAATGGCGCCACTGTGACGCAGAAATGCTCATAACACAATTATGTATTGCAGTATCTCATACCTAGAAATCATCATCAATCAGTATTCAGATAAACCAGAAATGTTATGAAAATGTTGGTGTCTGTTGCATTGCATTTTTTTTTTCACCAAATCTATTAAATGTAATAGATAGGTAGAAATGGTGATAGCTTATAACTATTCGTTGACCCTCATTCGTACATTTGATTTAACAAATTTCGTTTTATATCAATTACTTAATGCCGGCTCATGTGGTCCTGTATAGTTTGAAGGGTATGACTAATACCAAGTTACGATATCTCACTTTACATATCATACGTCATACAAAATTAAAAAGTGCGAGTTGACAATCCCAGGTATATCACAAATATACACAAAACTGCCTACATAATACAATGTTATTTTTATCAGCATATACATTTTTTAGAAGGCACAATCTTTAAGATTGACTCGTGTTTAGATACAATATTGAATATTAAAATATTACACTACAATAGTCAAATACAAAATCCAATACATAAAAAATGCGTTTTTAAAATTTAAGAAAGATTAATGTTCACGCGATACTGTGGCAACACAGGCAGTGGCAACCTGGTTTTTTGTAGTATGGTATTTAATAAGTGCTGTCAGAGCTGCAATATACTTCATGAACGCACGCTTAAGGACTACTGAATTCCATTTCTATGTTCGTATTAATGCCCCCATACCAAACTTGTCTTGTAAGGTGTATCGTATCTACGCACCGCGCCGCTGATGTTAATAGCATGCGTAGGATGCCCATAAAATATAGACAAAAAAAAGTTTAATATGGACGTAATACCTACATATTTACAGATGGAATTATTACCCTAAACAGAGCAATTACAATTTTTCAGAAATAACTATAATAATAAAAAATAATAATCTCACTTATCACTTTATGGCACAAATATACAAGAAAAAATAAAGTAGAACTACTACGTTAATGTCCGTATTCGTAGTGACCCGGAATAATGTGTCAACTTAAAGGCAAGATAAAACAGCCAAAAACATTTTATATATTTTTTGGAACAATTGGAACAAACTAATCAAATAAAAGGTACCAGTGGTAAAGTATATAAATCCCTCGTTGATTGTACTGTAAAATGTACCTACTGCAATTATGCAAAATATGATCTGTTAGGCCTCGGTCTCGAAGTCGGCGATTGCGGCGCGGAAACGTAGACCCGGTCACGAAGCGCGAATGAGCAGTGGCGTGCACTCCATATAGGCAAAAAGACATTGCCTACCCTATCAATTTGATAAATACCATCCGATGTTTCATTCTTAAACATAGTTTTTAACTAATATATCGTATCAACAACAAAAAATTAAAAACAGCTCCATCTATCGGTATCGTTAAGTTATTAAAATCATCGCTAGTCATATTCAAATCGCAGCTAGGCGCTACACTACACTAGCGCCGCATTGGCAGCTTTTAGCGGCAGAGACACTAACTATTTCTGTCTAAATTTACGTATGTGTGCCGTGTTGTTAATACAAATACTGTAGTGGGCATTCCTGTAATTACATTGCCCACAATAACACAAATAACGCACACAATCGCAAAGTATAGACAATGTCTTTTTAGCTGAACTATAACGTAAATTACCGAAGTGTCGCGAGCATTGTTACGTAACTATTTTAAAAAGTAGTTTGCTGCATATAATTATAGTGAAAGATATTGCTATTTCTTTTTTTCGTATAAAATTGATGTTAAATTTTATTTTGATTTTAAAACGGCCGCCATTGTTTTTGTTTTGAATCGATTGACTGGTAGCAGACGAAATTGGACGAAATAAGATTTTAAAGTTGATAAATAAGGATGATATTCACTGCGAAAGTTGTTCATGTGGTGTGTGTAGTGTTCGGTAAAAAAAAACAAGTGATCACATACATTATTATTTCCACAAGACTGGGTAACCAAAATCAACATTCTGTATTTTTTGGTAAGTTAATAGCTTTAAAAAAATTCTGCCTACCCTGTCAAAAATCTCTGTGCACGCCACTGCGAATGAGTATAGAAATGTTTAATTATATTCTTCTCAAACAGTCTATCGCTATGTACATGAAGACGCACGAGCACCGCGAGACTGGCGCGCATCTCTCGTACGCCGCTCCCCGCGCCGCTGCCTTCGAAACCAGGTCCATATAAATCTATGCATTGAAACGCGCCGCTCCTCGCGCCGTCACCGCCGCCGCCCCGCACTAGCTGACTTCATGTCCGTAGCCTTAAGCATTGAAGCGTGCAATGTCACATGCTGACATGTTGTCACACAATGTGCCATGGAAGGATACAAACGTCTTTATATTATAGCAACATTTTCATTTTCTAGTAAAAAACGTATTAATTTGTTGTTATAATTAGTAATTAATAAACATATTATTATTTTGGTAAAATGCGATCCAATAGGCTGTCAAGTAATTAGAAAAACGCAGTGTGCGCGTCAGCGTACGCGGCATTACATCTCAGTGTCTCGCAATTCACCGAGATGCTCGGCCTGCGTATGGTTCGGCGTCGCCTCGCGGAGCAGCATCGCGTGCAATGTTTGTGCCGCGTTATTGCTGCCTCATGGTACAAGTTCTTTCGTGGTAAACTCGCTAGGCTGCTCGCTCGCCCTTTGCTCCCGTCGAGTTAAAACATTGATGTTTTCCCCCATAAATCACACTATAATTGAACAGAACCCAGTTGTTGAGTAAAAATAACAAGCAATAAGCGGGAAAATATGACAAACAAAACATGTCATATTTAAACACTCAACAAAGCAATTATTTTGTTCTGTCTTGTGCCGAGGCAGGTTTTTACACGTACCTAGCGTAACAGTGCCAAATGATATGATGACAACACCAATGGCGCCTTAAGGAACTGCTATTCCCTTAAGCAATACCTACCTGTTGTGCCAAGGAAAATATTTTATCCTAAGGCACTACTTAATAACAAAACTTAATCTATACAGATAAATAAAATTGGAGTGTCTGTTTGTAATATTAAAATAACCGCTTTTTACTAAATGCATATGGATTACATTTTACATATGGACACAGTACATATACCAAAATGAATATTTTTACAATTTTTGTCTGTCTATCTGTCTGTCCGTCTGTCTGTTTGTTCCAGTTAATCTCTGAAACGGCTATACCGATTTTGACGGGACTTTCACTGGCAGGTAGCTGATGTAATAAGGAGTAACTTAAGCTACCTTTATTTTAGAAATTTTATTTATTTTTATTAATATAAATAAATAATAAAAAAAAACTATTCCGCGCGGACGAAGTCGCGGGCACAGCTAGTATTGAAATATATTTTGTTTAAGACTTGACACTATACAAGGAAAATATATTTGTCAATTAATATCAAATCGAAACTATCGATAAATTTTATTTACCCTTCTTTATCCCGCTAGTTTAGGAACAGTTTGTTCCATTGTATGATTTTATAGTTGTTTTTGGCAAAACTTGCCGAACATTCTCAAAATATTTTACAATGAAAAAATTTGTTAAATCATTGAATTACAAATGTAACCTACAGAAATTTATTTCCTATTGGGTAACAGTGTTACATAATGATGTAACTCAATGGGAACAAATGGCCTTGGTTGACTAGGTATTATTATAATTTCAACTCTCATGAAGTAAGTTGGGAAAATCGCCTTATGGTGACATTTCTTTTGGCCCTTTTGTTGTCCTCTCTTAGCTCATTGTTATACATATTATTAAAATTGCCACTGAAGTATACAATCTTTGGATTAAATATGACTATATATATTTGTTTATCGGGTACTTCATAGAGTTTGCATTGCATTATCTTGAAATGTGCCAAATTGATAATAGAGTTGAATCTGCAAAACAAACTTATGAAATAATCTTTTTAATATTTTAAAACTAGTTAAAAACGTGTCATGATTATATTAATATAGAAGAATAATAAAGAAGAAAGATGCATAATAAAAAGACACTTGTGTACACACGAGACATCAAGCTTGTCACTTGCCAGTTCGCTATGCGAGTTGGGACTTTAACTGCTAACAAGTACAAAGCTTAGCATAACTTGACCTCTGTGCCTACCTGTCATATTATTAAAGCTTTTATTGAGGCAACAATAAGATTTTATTGCTTATTAATTTCACCCAGTGCAAATTGTGCAAAATATCATGTCTCATTTTTATGGATAATGAGGCATACCATTATTACATAATCATAAACAGCCTTAACAGATATTATCAAATTTGTGTGATACAAATAACTAATCTAGTAATAAATGATTATGGATACTTTATATATATAATAAATAACACAGTGGGATAATAAATTTGCACATAGCATAATATGTAACAGAAGTTGGCGAATACCTATCACTCTTGTGTGATAATTAGCTATGATAGCAAATATAAAAAAGCACATATTCTTATTTACACAAAATCAGTATTTCGTATTGAAAATGGTTGGTTGGTAACCTACCAGAATATATACCATGACATCACCTCCTGAAACGAAAACACAGAGAGTTGTTATATATTCACTTTAACATGATATACTCAACATGAATTGCGAATATTGATGCCACTAATAACAGGTGACTAACCCAAAGGAGTGAGTTTAAGCGTCAGATGATATTTGATCCAAATATGACAGAATGGAATAATAATACATACTAAGCTTCAAATAAAATGGTGAAAGAAAGAAAAACAACTTAGGGCCTGCCTGATAATTACTATAGTCTATGGACACTTACAACCCCATACAATAATATCTTTAGTAAACCTCAGCAGGGATATACAGATAATATTAAAAATATTGGGGATATACAGATAATATTCCAAATGTTATAACTATTTACAATTTCATAATAAAATCTTCTGCAAAAATAAAAATAAAATAAACAAATCTTACCAAAAAATAGAATTATAGACAATAATCACGCCACTCGAACTCTGATTGTCCTCTCTATGGCACTCCTGCACATTGGACAACTATTCATTTCCTGTTCTCCACATGTTTGACAACAACACATATGGCCACAAGGTATAAATATCATCTCACATTTTTCATCCATACATATTACACATTCTGACTCTAAGGGTGATGTCTCAACTTCATTTTTAGTTACCACCCCAGTACAAATTTGTTCCTCATCTAATTTGGGAGCGCTGGGTTCTTCTTTAAAAGTAGTAGAATCAAACGTGGGAGCCTGGCTTTTACCTTGTACATAGTAATTTATTGCTCTTAAAATCCCTTTTCTGTCTGAAGACAGAGACACACCATTTTCTCTCAAATCCTCCAAATTGACACTTAATAATGATTCATCTGAAAACAAGAACTTTACCAAAAATGGCAAACAATGTATAACTCCTTCTTGCAAAAGATAATTTGCAAACACTGGATCCAATTGTGTTCCTATTTCAAGCAAGTTTTTAGGTGCGGAGTCTATTAATTTTTGATAGTTTTTCAACCAGAAATCTGATGACTTATCTGGTTGACACTCCATCTCTTTCAATGTCTCAATTAATTGTTTCCTTCTTTTATTTTGTTGCTCTAACAAATCATCTAAGAAAATCACTAACTGCATTCTTTGATGTAATAATTCATTATAATTATATGACATCTGTAATTTTTTCTTTTCTTGTTCAATAACACTGAGTCTAGCTAAATGAGAAGATATTAATGATATCTCTTGATTCAAACTCCAACTCCTGGCATCAACTCTCTCAATTAAAGATGCTACAATAGCCTTTTGAACATCTTCATCTTCTAATAATTGTTCCACTAAACCTGTGCGTGACTCATCTTTAGCTCTCAGTAAATTTCCCAATTTTTCAGTCCCTTCCATCTCTTGTAAAAGAATGCTTTGTTTCATGTTTTTCAAACTTTCTTCATAACTTTTCTTAGAATGTTGAATAGAGCAATCTTCTTCAATAAGCATCTCCATGGCTTTTAAAACATCACCCTTCCTTATATTGTCGTAATTCTGTCTAGTGATTTCAAGCAAGCGGTCATGTTCAGATTGTTCATGTGCAAGTTGTTGCTGTAAAATCTCTGGTCTCAAAAGATCAGACTGTATGAAGTTATTAACCAAATATTCTATTTCTTTTTCATCATCTTGAATTGCTTTAATTAATCTTTGCCTTTCAATTTCTTTTGCCTCATGTACTTTTGCAATCTCAGAGTCCAGCTCTTGTTGTTCTTGCAACACTTTTGATAAGAATTTTTCTCGTTGCTGTTTCGCAGCTTCATGAAATTTATTTTCTTGCTCTATGATAGCAGCCTCTTGTTCTTCCCAAGTAGAAGAATGTTGTTTTGCAAAAGGATCATAGATGTAACTAGGAGACTGAACAGATAGCATATCAGCTTCAGGTGCCAGAGGAGGAGTATACTGGATATTTAGTTGCGAACTTAGAAACTTCATTATCTCTTCAGTTCCTTGAGATGTAACTTCTGATGGAGGAAATAAGTATTGTGCAGCATCCAATTCTATTGATATAATATTTGTAGCAAGACATAACTCAGAACACAATTGTACTAATTCGTTATTTTCCGTAATATTCAATTTTCTCAATTTTTTCAGTTTTCCCAACAAAGGAGACAGCCTATCTAATCTGTTTTTTGATAAATCCAAAATTTGCAAGCACTGCAAATATTCTATGTTGTCAGGTATATTCCTTAAATGATTGTCCTGTACATATAATTCTGTCAAATTTACCAAATATTTGATATCATCTGGTAATCGCGAAAACTTATTGGAACTTATATTCAGTACTTTAATGCAATATAAATCGGATATATGGCCGCCACTTTCTAAAGACTGTAGCATATTAGAATGTAAGTATAAGAAATGTTTTCTGTAGACTTTACAAATGGAGTATATACCGGACGGCACTTGCCGGAGTTGACAATCTGACAAATCAAAGTCTGGTTCAGGGGACTCCTTGGCGAGGTACAATTTTCTCTCCAACTTAGCTCGTGAATCAATATCGCTGTTAGAATTCTTTCCAAACAACGACATTGTCACTCGATTCATACATGACACAGCACAGCCCATTAAAAATTTAATTAAAAAATACAATTCGACGACACTTATATTCCAATGTCACCGGCGTTGAATAAGCATGTTTACTATATTGTCTTTCGCTTAATAAACTAATTTATCTCTGAATATATTCTTAATAGTAATTATTCATTTTATTGATTTGTAATAAAATTTTAAACACAAGAACAATTGATATAAAGAAAGTGAACACTAAACTGACATTTTGATGAACAGACACTGACATTAAAAATGACATTCAACTTCTTTTTATCCCCGAGGGGAAAGGCAAAGGGATCTAGCCCAGACAGCCAAGTGTTCAGTTTAGAACCATTTGAAAATCTTAATTCAATGTTCCAGCTTCAGGAACTGTGCTAAAAAATTCTTAGAAAGGGTACCCAAACCCAATTTTGCGATTTAAATATCACCCGTAAAATGATAGTAACAAGTTTATCGTCATGAACATAATCACGTATTCCAAAAAGTACATAAACGTGTTATACTTGAATTTTTCATTCCTGTATGATTTCACTATCACTTATGTTACAAAATACTATCAAAATTGTCACATAAAACTATGTTATACTGTAAAAATTTCAAGTATAACAATAATATCACTCGTCAAAAGCGCGGAAAGACGTCTCGACATAGCCATAATATCAGGAAATGTTTTTTATGGTTTTTATTGTTCCCGAGGCGTGGGGCAAATGAATTTTAACTCGTTCAGCACAAGTCTTCAGTTTTTAGTACCGTTTTAAAATCTATATGTCCCACTTTCAGATACTGCTGAAAAATTACTTTGTAAAAGAAATTGTCGATTTGGGAAATAACCTATATTGGCAAGTTTCTTCCGGCATTTCGTCTTTGACATTGGTCATTTCTGGAATGCGAGTAGAAGAAAAAAAATTAAAACTGTAAAAAATGACAATAAGATTTTATTTAAAAATGTAAGACGTGACGTGAGACTAAGGGCCCAATGGCAAATTTGTCTGCAAATAAAAAGTACAGTGTTAACTCTATACTACATTACATGAAGACGAACATGAAAATCATTTCGGCGAACCACTAAATTTTTTTGTAGTTGAGCATAAAAAAACTTACATGCAATTTGACTTTCGCAAAATAATGCCTGAATCTATTAACAATAAAAAAACTATTCATGAAACAAGTATGTTTTCAAAAGTAAGTATAGAATATTGAACAACGTTTGGCTACCTTGATTGATTTTGATTTGCCATTACACTCAGAATTTTTATTGCTAAGTGCTGGAACATGCTCACAATGATTTTTTGCGTTATGAAAAGAAATACCTTGTAAAAATAATAGCGTTTTGCATCTAGCATTAACAATAGTATCTTGCATTTTATTTTGCATAAATGATACCAAGCTTTTGAAGTGTCTTGATCATGACAAAAAGTATCTTGATCCGACGGCTCCATACCCATGGATGGAGCCGTCAGATCGAGATACTTTTTGTGCAAGGCAATCACCGCAATCCTATTTTCTTTAATACCCCATTCCATATTGTAATTTGATAATGAACACGAAAGAAATATGTAAAACGGCAGAAAATCGAAAAAAGTTTTTAACATTATAAACGCATTCCAAATTCTAAATAACTAAAGAGTTGAAATAAAGAAAGTTTTCTTTGTAACAGTATTTATGGCCATACTTGTTATATACATTTTTTCACTGACACATGTGAAAGTGTCACACGCGTCTGGCAACAATTAATACTTCGTCATTTGAAAAGTTCTTAGCCTAACATACCTAATGAAACGATTTTGAGTTTATTTTTATTTTTTAACACACTCTCCTCCGAGCTCAAAACACTTTTTCCATCGACCAGGTAAGGCTTCGATACCCGTTTTAAAAAAATCTTCGTCTAACTCCTCAAAATAAGCCTCCACAGCGGCTATGACCTCTTCATTTATAAAAAAATGTTTACCACCTAAAAAATTTTTCAGCTTTGGGAACAGATAAAAGTCGGACGGTGCTAAATCCGGTGAATATGGGGGATGAGGTAACAATTCGAAGCCACATTGATGGATTTCTGCCATGGATTGCACAGAGGTGTGAACGCGCGCATTGTCCTGATGAAACAAGACTTTTCTTCTCAATAAACCTGGACGTTTTCTTTTGATTTCTTCTCTCAAACGACGCAACAGGTTGCAATAGTAATCGCAGTTTATTGTTTCACCCTTTTTTAAATAATCCACGAGAATTATAACCTTTGCATCCCAAAAAACGGATGCCATGACTTTGCCCGGCGATAAAACCACCTTTGCCTTCTTTAGGGTGGGTGATCCTGCTATTTTCCATTGTTTCGACTGTTCTTTTGTCTCGAGTGTATTGTGGTGAATCCAGGTTTCATCCATGGTTATAAATCTTTCAACAAATTCTATTGGGTCAGCTTCATATAACTCTAAACAGTCGCGAGAAGTTGTGAGTCGGTTGCGTTTTTGTTCCACTGAAAGCAGTCGCGGTACCCACCGCGCAGGCACCTTAGAGAATCCAAGTTCAATAGTAATTATATGATGTTTTCGCTCAGATGAGATGCCTACAGTCTTAGCTATCTCCTCGACAGTCAATCTTCGATCAGATAAAATTAAATCACAGATTTTTTCTTTGTTTTGATCAGTGGAAGCAGTCGAAGGCCGGCCACTACGGGGCTCATCTTGAATGGTCTCACGACCACGTTAAAACTCTGCCACCCAGTTTTTAACAGTCGCATACGAAGGAGCGGATTCACCCAAAGTAGCAGACATGTCTTCATGTATAGCTTTTGGAGTTAAACCTTTCAAATTCAGGTATTTTATCACTGCACGATGTTCAATTTTATCCATTTTCAAAAATAGCTCTGACTTGACTTACGGTATCACGTGTAAACGAACAATGAGTTACTGTGAATAAACTAAACTGTGCATACCTGTTGCTAAATAATGTAACTACAAAATGAGGGTAGTTATAAAAAAAACCAATGACTTTAACCATGTTAGGCTAAGAACTTTTCAAATGACCCTCGTATTAATGTAGTAGTTTTTGTGCTTTTATTCACCAAAGAAAAATCATTTCAAGTCTATTCCATTGCGTTCTACGAATAAGGAGATACAATTAACATATCAAGACATGTAGAAAAGACTTAACCTCCGTGCACCGAGAGTTCGAAAACTTGAATTCTCCATTTACCCTTTGTCTCAAATCCAAGTGACTACAGTATAGTTAGTCTAATATCAATTGTATCCATAATATTACAATGACTTCCTTATTGCAATGGATGAATTTAAACCTAACATCATTTCTATAAACAAAGATTATGGTATTTGAAAGAGAAGAAACCAGAACCAATGTAAGAATTACGGTAGATGATGAAGTGTTGGAACAAGTGAATGAGTGTGTATATCTTGGATGCGCTTTCAGCAGGGATGGAAGGTACACCGCAGATGTGGAAAGGCGAGTGAGTGCTGGGAATAGTGTGAATGGAGCGTTGGGAAAACTTCTTGGCAGTAAAAACCTGAGCCAGAAGGCACAGCTGGCTATACACAATGCAGTGCTGGTCCCAACGCTTACTTATGGAAGCGAGAGCTGGGTATGGCAGAGAGAGCATGAAAGTAGGATAAACGCGGTTGAAATGCGAGCGTTGCGCAAAATCTGTGGTGTAACGCTTGCAGACCGTATCCGCAATGATGAGGTTAGAAGCAGAGTTGGTCTGAAAGAGAGCGTCGGTGTTAAAATAAGAAGAGGCATGCTCCGTTGGTTCGGACATGTAGAAAGAATGCAGGATGAAAGAATGACGAAGCAGATATGCAATGCAAAAGTGGAAGGATGTAGGATCCGAGGAAGGCCAAGACTTACCTATCATGATCAGATTGGTCGTGTTCTATCAGAAGGTGATGTCAGGAGCCCTAGAAACCGGCGAGCGTGCATGAAAAGAGCAACGAATGTGAAAGAAGCGAGTGAGGTATGTAAGGATCGAGTCGCGTGGCGCTCGGTTCTCTCTGCCTACCCCGTAAGGGATTTGGCGTGAAGTTATAGATCATTTCTATAAATGAGACGTGGTTATCGGCTGGACAGGAAGCGGGTGACCTCGCTTCCTGTCCAGCCGATAACCTATTCCCAGCTACCGGCTCCGCAATACTCCACGTCCACGAAATGTTCGCGGTGGGTGGTGAAATAAAAAAAAATTTATAGACGCACTTACAGATACTATTACAAGTTTCTCAGACTACGACTACATAGCTCTACTTGGCGATTTTAATTTTAGTATGCTTAATGGTCGTAGCAGTAATGTTTCAAAACTCACCCAGTTTCTAGAGTATTTGGATCTTCAACAAGTGGTGAATAGGCCTACACACACAACTTCTAACTCTGAAACCTTGATAGGCCTTGTATGCACTAATTGCGGAACACGTAACGTTTCTATCACAAATATTACGGGATCACTGGGTCATGCAATGATCAATGTTAGTCTCGTATTGAAAAAGTATATACAGCCTCCAAAACGTATTACCTACGGACCCTTAAATAAGATGAACGTTACGAAATTTAATGCAGACTTGCTGGCGCACGACTGGGAATCAGTATCTCAATCATCTAACGTAGAGTGTATGGTTGATCGATTTAATTCTATCCTTTTGACTCTTCTGGACAAACTGGACATGCTCCAGTTATCACCGTGAAGATCAGGCGTAACCAATCTCTACCCCTGGATTACGGATACGATTAAATTCATGATTGGTTTGCGTAATGAAGCTCATGATAGATATCGGCGAACAAAATCAGATGTGCATAAAAAGTATTACATCTCAAAAGCGTCGTTGCAAGCAGTATTAAAAATAAAAAGCGTGCATATTATAATAATTAAATCAACTCAAATACTAACAACAGTAAAGTATTTTGGAAAAATATAAAGGACAAAATATTGGACGATCCTGGGAAGGCGGAATGTCTACCGGATTGTTTTAATAATGCAGATGAAATAAATGACCAGTTTTTGAAAGTACCTGGACCGGATACAGTTCCTATTTTACAATTGACCTATTTCGAACATCACCGTCTTGATGAATCAAAACCTCCGTTCAAGCTACGACCAGTCACTGAAGTTGAAGTGTCTAAATATATATTGTATATAAAGTCAAATGCAGTTGGAAGCGACAATATTAGTAGGGATATGGTTTTACTTACGCTCCCTCATTCACTGCCTGTCATAACTAATATAGTAAACCAATCAATTATAACTGGCATAGTTTCACAGCAGTGGATAAGTGGACTGGTTACTCCTCTACCCAAAGTTAATGACCCTACTGAGCTCAAAGACCTAAGACCTATAACTGTCTTGCCCTTCTTGTCGAAAATTTTGGAGAAGGCTGTGTATTATCAAGTGGTACAATCAGGGTTCCGCATGGGCCGTGGTACCGTAAGTGCCTTACTGGATGTAATGGACAATATACTATCAAATCAAGATAATGGGAAGGGTACTCTATTGGCTCTTTTAGACTTTTCGCGAGCATTTGACAGTCTTAATATTCCACTGCATCTTTCCAAGCTCTCATACTACGATTTTGACAGTCACTCTATAAAATGGTTCGACAGTTATTTGGGGCGCCGTTTAAATCTGTTTTGCTGCGAAGAGAAGACGGCTCGTACTCTAGGTCTATCTCTAAGCCGGTGACACGTGGTGTGCCTCAAGGCTCGATATTGGGGCCTCTTCTCTTCATAATTTATACTGCGGATCTCCCTAATGTAATTAAATACTGCAAATACCACTGTTACGCAGACGATGTTCAGCTCTATATTTCGGTGAATCCCGGTAAAACGGTTGAGAGTCTGAAAAAGTTTAACGAAGACTTGGATGCTGTTGCTGTATGGTCAAATGTTAATTCTTTTGTACTGAATCCATCCAAGTCCAAGTTCATGGTAATGGGCACTAAGAGGCAAACCGAAAGAATCTTGAGTGACAAACCAGCCGTTAAAGTTTTGGGTAACAACGTAAAGTGTGTTAGCGAAGCAAAGAATTTAGGTATCATCACTGATTCCCAGTTGCGTTTTGAAAGTCATGTGTTGGGCCTTGTGCGGAACTGCTTTTATCGCTTGAAGGTACTTTATGAGATAAGACACTATTTGACCGAAAAAACGCGTATAACCCTCTGTGAATCATTGGTTCTGTCAAGGCTCAATTAAGGCGACCTTGCTATGGACCTCGCTTGTTACAGAAGAGTCAGAAATTGATACAGCGCATACAAAATGCCTGCTGTCGCTTCTGCTTCGATATCTCTCCGCGAAGCCATGTAACTCCGTTTATTAATAAAGCTTCCATGCTCAGTATGGAGTCGCGTAGGCAGTTACACCTTGCGGTCCTTATGTTCGACTTGATAAATTTAAAAAACCCCGAATATCTTTATACCAAATTAAGTTTTTCGATATTTCATAAACACTACGACCCAGGTATTCCCAGATCATGTCGCGCTCCGTTGACAACTTTCATACTTCACTTTCATAGAACGATGGGCTTTAATGGCAGTTTTCGCTACCAGGCGACTAAGTGTTGGAATAACATTCCTCCTTCAATAAGAAACGCTCCGTCAAAGTCCTCTTTTAAAACACAACTAAAATCTGCACTGCTCAATTCCTAAAAACTAGGATTTCAAACATGTCGCCTTGGTGGCGGTAGCTCCATCTCTGTCCACTTCTAATATATTCTTTTCGTTTGTATGTATTTTATTATAAGTATGCATGTCCAAGTTTATTGAGTGTATTTGTATATAGGGTTATTTGTTATCGGTTCAAACTTTGTATATGATTGGTGAGATTCTGAATTTTATTGTATTTGTATTATAAAAAATGTACACTGCTAATGTGCAAACTTTCTTAAGATCTCTTTCACTTTTACAATTGTTTACTGATTCACATATTTTGCACTAAAATGTAAAAAAAACAGTTTGTATCGTTGCGCGCATCCCTGCGGCATCGCTAGGTCGCAGCGGAAAATCAGTGATTTGCTTCACTAGCAAATAATCCATTTAGCTATTGCCTCTTTGTATCACTGCGACACACGTGCATAACGATGCTCCACTGCAATGTGGTGTAGGTACTAAATACTTCGAAATTTTTAATAACTTCTTAATTATGTGACTACGTCTTTTGCTCGTTTTATTTGTTTAGATGACGTATTTTGTATAATATATTGTATTATTTATTTTGCGATACATATTGTGATATTACTATCGACAATGTATAATTAAAGTGTATAAGTGAAGAGTGCGTGGAGCACTACCACTTGGTTTGAGACATGTCTACCTGCACCCTTGTTTATTGTAAATATGTGTGTCCTCTGGTAAAAATAAAAGCTTTATCTATCTACTTTGCCGCATCCATGTATACTTTTTTTTTATACTTTGTCGGGAGGCATACAAGCATACGGCCTACCTGATGTAAAGCGGGTACCATAGCCTATTAACGCTTAAGATATATTAAGTATCACTCGCGCGATGGCTTCTCTGCTGCCTACGCAGCAACTCCTTGGGAGCTTACTGCTGACCTCACTCACACCCAGGAACACAACAACCCTCTAGGGAGTTGTTATTTGGCTGTGGTTTTCTGTGAGATGGAGATACTTCCCCAGACGGGCTGTTTTGACGCGCCCTACCTCTCTTGAAACATCCAGATCAAGATAAACAGACATGTACATGCACACAAATGTTTGCCTTGTGTGGAAATCGAACCCACGAGCGTTTGGTGTCAAGTCGCGTCATTGACGACTGAGCCACCGAGTTTGTCAAATATATAATAATAATTTATACGTAATGTTCGTGTGAATATTTCTTCTTCCTTCTACCTTCCTTCTCAAGAAGGTTATAAAGCGTGTGATAAACACGCGACTCCTAGTATATTTGGAAAATCATTATTTCATCAGCCACCGTAAATATGTCTTTCGACACGGTCGTTCGACTGGTGATATTCTAGTGCATTAAACACCGCTGGGCTTCACGATTGAGAGCTGAGGTTATTGTCTGTAATCTTAGATTGACGAAGATATTCGATTGGGTTTCGTATCGGAGTCTTGTGCGATCGCGCGATGTACAGTTTCGCGGTCATCTAGTGAGCAAGGCAAAGTTGGCGTCTAAGAAGATTGTTATGATCAATAGAGCTAAACAACACTTTACACCTCAACATCGCCTTCAACTTTATAAGGTCCAGTTCCGGTATCACATGGAATACTGTTCACATCTTTGGGCCGGCCGGCGCGCCACAAAATTTGCTTTCTCCATTTGATCGCATACAACGTAGAGCAGTTCAAATCGACGTCCCAGTGATCTCCGCTCGGCTAGACCCGCTTTGTGTACGAAAAGACGTTGCTTCTCTTTGTGTACTGTACAAATTGTATCATGGGGAGCGTTCGGAGGAGCTGTTCAACTTAATACCAGACGCTGAGTTCTACTATCGTTCCACTCGCCATAAACTTAAATTTCACCCTCACTATCTTGATGAGAGGCAATCCACTACAGTACGCTTTTGAGGTACGTACGTACGGTGAAATTGTGGAATAAATTACCCTTAGCGGTGTTCCCGAACAAATACGATATGGGTGCCTTCAAGAAAAGAACCTATGTTTCCCTAAAAAGGCTGGTAATGCCACAAATTTTGCGCAATGCTCTCATCTCGGCCGCATTTATTCTATTTTCATGCTCTCTCTGCGATACCCAGCTTACGCTTCCATAAGTTAGCGTTAGGATTAGCACCGCGTTGTGTACAGCGAGCTGTGCCTTCTGGCTTAGATTTTGGCGGAAAAAGTTTATCCAGCGCTCCATTTATGCTGTTCCTTGCATTCACTCATCTCTCCACATCAGTGGTGGGTCCTTCCATCGCTACTGAAAGCGCTTTCAAGATATACAATCTCAGACACACGGTAGTGGCACAAAAAGAAATTGAGGTATATTATATTCCATATTATACAACGCAATAATGCGTGTTCTATCTTACATACTGATATTAATCTGCATATTTGCAACAGAACGTAAAGAATTGCAATCGAAGACACACAACTAGTAACCCTTTAAAACTTAAGTTATATTGGCTCAATCTCTCTTACTTCCCGTTCCCTACTACGCTGACGTCTGCTACTTGGATGCAAATGACGAACTACTCAACAAGCTGGAAAGTTTGCAAAATCTAGGTATACGTTTCATATTCGATCTTCGTAAGTACGAGCATGTATCGGAGTTTCGTGTACAATTGAAGTGGCTCCCTATTTGATTTCCCAGAAATGTGCACATACTCTCCCTCTTTCCAAACTAATTACCAATCCCAATTCCCCTCAACTGCCCTACTCTGGAATAAACTACCGCTGCAGATACGGGGTGTTCGTACTACGAGTATGTTCACTTTCAAGAAAAAATTAAAGGAGTACTATCTGAAGACAAAATTTTCTAGTGAAAGATAATATATATAATGCGGTTATATATATTATCTTTCACTAGAAAATTTTGTCTGCGCCGCGCCGCCCGCTACCTGGCGGGCGGCGCGGCGATTTCGTGCTCTGTGAATCCAAGTCATAGAATTGCCCAAATGTTCATTCGTTTCACGGAATATTTTTTCCGTACAAACTACGAGCATATAATTTACTGTCCGGTAATATTTCATAAAATGACACCGAGTTTATTTCAAGAAAACGAAAAAGTGTCATTTTCATATTTTATTACCCTACCAGTCTTTCAAATAGTAACAATTTTTATATAATAGTTAAAAGATTCAAGCGTTATATTGCGAAGGTCAAATTTACAGATGATGTGATCTGAACTATTTTATACTGGCCGAAAAGTAGTGCCAGCCAACACCCACCCGTTATCGTTAATAGATGCATGCCGTTTTTGCCTCGGCGGTCGTCTCTGCAGCACGTGATTTGCCTCTCCACGAGACATCGTCAGGCGCTGTAAACGTTAATGATGAGTCTAACATGCAACGAAATACAAATTCGTCGCAGTGCCGGTCCTTATATAGAGTTGGATGGGGTGGACGGGTGGGTGAATAGATACTACAGAGAGGTGAGTCGCTTACGAGTACGTCAGTCTCCTTGTTCATTAGAGAAATTTTTGAAATGTTATGTTTAATGCAATTAGAAATTATTAATCATTAAAACTTATATTTTATACAGGAAGAGGGATGGAAGAGGAGAATCATTTCGCTCACCCCTTCCACCCCTCCTCCAACTCCATATAAGGGACGGCACTGCGACGGATCTGTCGTTCGTGGCATGTTATTCAAACAAATTAACATCTACAGCGCTCGTAGATGCCTCGTGGAAAAGCGAAACACATATCGTAGAGACGGCCTGACAACAATGGTGACGGGTGCATGCAGTTCATCTTTCATTTGCGGAGATGTAACGGTGCAGTTATGGCAGCCACAGCATGCATCTCCTAAGGGCGGTGGATTGGTACCGGCTAGCGCTAGTTCATTTGAACTAATCGGTGGCGGAAGTACACAAAGTAGTTTAGATCAAATGCCTGTATTTTTTTATATACTTAAGACTTTTTCAATCTGCAGTTAGAAATCATTTCAAGTACAAAATATATTCACAATTTGTTTGACAATTGCAATTAATTACATTTTCAACTGTTTATTAAAAATAATCATCAATCTTTATAAATAATCTTCATTACCTATGTGTGTACCTTTGAGGTAATGGCGTAAGAACACCAAATAATGTATAACCTTGTCTATTATTCGGTGGATCATTTTCAGAATCAGTGTTATGGGATGGGCTTCTTAAATTGTAGTGAAGATGACTCTTATTGATACCCTTATCATTATCAGCATGTGGATAAAATTTCTGTTCATAATTTTTATACCAGTCCTCATACATTGGTACGGGTTCGCCCAAAATTTTATATTTCTTTTCCTGCTTATCGTCCTCTCTTGCATTTGAATTACCATCATACATATTACTGTAATTGTGTCTGTTGAGTAGGTTCGCAGGTTTAACATGTTCTGGTGACGGAATATGTTGGTCAGGCTTAAAGTAATTCAAAAATGATGTCCTGTACGATTTCATTGAATCGTCATCCTTTATAGGTGAATCATAATCTACAGGGAATTCTATAGAGTCAGAATTATTATGTTTTATCTTGTCAACATCTCTATTTTGACCTTTTTCTCCTAAATTAAAGTTTTCAGCTGAAGAATCAAACAGTTTGTCGATTATCTGAACAGCTAATCGATCTTTATTTTGATTTCTGGAATGTTTTTTGTCAACACGTTCTTTAGAAGACCGAAGTTGTTCTGAATTCGCATTATGCTCATACATATTAATTGGTCTGTAAAAAGGCTGGTTCAGTATTTTGATGGTTTTTGCTAACTTCTCAACGTCAAATCCATAATCTATGTCTTCACTTTCTTCAGACGACTCATTGTTAGTTTTCGCTTCGGAAGACGAAATCTCAGAAGTTTTATTGGGTTCATGCTTTTTATCGGTAATTTCCTTCTTATCTGGAATGTTTGATTCTTGAATACGTGCATGATATGAATGTATGGGTGTAAACTTATCTTCCTGGTTTTCAAAACTTCTATAATATTGTGGATTAAATGTTGCTGGTGGCTTATACTCATAGTCTAGACGTTTGTCGAGTCCTTGTGTTTTCGACGTTGACACGGTTTGCGGCGCTTTACTAAAATAATTAAACATATGAATTGGTACATCGGGCAACTGGTATGTTTGCGCTGCAGGTAGTATTTTTATAGCTACTGCTTTACCTTGATGGTATCCAATGCCATGGCCATCGAATGGTTTATTTTTTGGACTCTTGTTTTTAGTAGCTTTTTGAGTCTCTTCGGCTGCATCATTCGAATTTGCATTGCAATACATCCGATTCAACTTTTCTGTGTCCTTATCGGAGAGACCGACACGTTGACCGATTTGGGCTCCACTCTGAAATAAACAAAGATGTGCATATGTACTCTATTCGAATATATGCATGTTTATATGACTTACAGAATTACGAACATTAAAATTAGTTAAATCATCGCATATAATGGTCACATTAAACATGGAAATGGCGTAATGAAATGGAAGGAACTCTTATGTCGTTTTCTTTTACAAAACGGTAATAATTTAATTTGTATGCCACTGGGGATCTATACATCTGTATTTTATCACAAGCCATACACACAAAAACAGTTTAGATTACATATACTTAATTTGTGTATGGCACTAACTTAAAGTTCCCTTATACGTATTTGTTATATTATTATATTGTTATTATACTATGTATTCCATACCAATAGTAAAGTTAAAATTATTGACAATGTTTAAAAAAAATTAAAAGAGAACCTTCTTAGGGACTATCGTGTCCTGCCCGTTGGTGGAGAAAGCTCGCCGGCTGTAGTGCAACACGCTGTCGTAATCATACCCGACGCCGAAGTCGGACACGGAGAATGTGTTGTATTTCCGGAAGTTGTTCTTTGCCTCTAAATTTTTAAATTATATAAACATTTAATACTCGTAGTTATACATGGCTCTGCCTCTTAGATGTGAACCTTTGTTGACACGGTGAAATTCTATTAATGAAGATTTTTGAATCTTACAAATGGTTTTATTTATTGACTTGTGTGAAAGTGAAATTGAAGATGATTTGATGGTTTTCTTTACAACACAACCCTTAGAGCGCATTATTAGGTACACAACGTCGTGAGCCAAACAAGTATAGGGCCCACCTGGTGTAAAGTGGTAACCGTAGTCTACGAACGCTAGGCCTGCTACTAACGCAGCAACTCCTTACTTACTTACTCACTAGTAGAAATTCAAAAACCCTCTAGGGAGTTATTATTTGGTATCTTGTGTATTTGGCTTTGATTTTCTATAAGGTGGAGATACTTCCCCAGTCAGGCTATTTGACGCCACGTCAACCTCTATTAAACATCTTCATGCACATAAGTGGACACTCTAAGAATAAATATACTGAGTTAAATATTTAGATTCTTCTTTTCATGTGCAAGTCAGACTCTCACTTGACCAGTTTTCACATAAATGTTTTTTAAGTGACGTTACGTTTCTCGACAAATTGTACCAGAAGTATCATCTACCATCTACACTGAAGAACGTATCTAATGCGAATATCTAGTTGTTTTGTGTTATAGATAAATGCAGTAACTTGAAATAGACAATGACGTAGGTACATATTAATGTCTCAACTAGATTGAATACGTGAACTTCATTGTATATTCTGGGCATGTAAGTTATCGGTAACGGTACCCGTTACTGGTAGTCTGGACATTGTTAATGCCTATAACCTGTTAGTATACCAACACAAATTGGATACATACTTACACACTTTTGATTGCACACATTCCTTTCCTTGTACCATAAGGTGAAAGCCAAAGCTACTAAAACTTTCTTCTAATTGTTTCCAGATTCGCGACAATCGTACATTCATATTGATTTATGCAGTTATCTTTTGATACCTAATTATATCCCGTCTGCTAATTTTAAATGTGCAAGAATACCCTTAGATTACTTGCGTATTATAAAAATCAGGTAAGTTCTTTATATATCAACTCATATAAGAGTCAGATTTAACTGGTCATCTAACTGAACCTAACCTAATCTTCGAAAAAAAACCTAAATGTTCGTCTAAAATACTGAAAGGAACATCAAATCAACAATTTAGGCGCCAGTGACAATGACAGCGCCAGTGGTTGATTAAAGCGCGAGATGACAGGAGGCGCAAAATGCCTTTCTATGTATAACTTCACGCCAAATCTTTTGCGGCAGGCAGAACCCAACGCCACATTACTTGGTCCTTACAAAACTTACTTTCTACTTTACCTTTCCTAGCTATGCACGCTCGCCGGTGTCTAGGACATCAACTTCTGATAAAACACGATCAATTTGGTAAGTCTTGACCTTCCTCGGCTCCTACATCGTTTCATAATTCTTTCTTCTTGCATTCTTCCTACATTTCCGAACCAACGGAACATGCGTCTCATTATTTTAACACCGACGCTCTCTTTCAGACCAACTCTGTTTCTAACATCAGCATTGCGAATACGGTCTACAAGCGTTACGCCACAAATTTTGCGATTGCAACTGACTAAACTTCCAAATAATAAAAATAAAATTTTGTTGGTTGTAATAAGTGATGATATTAGTAATAAATAAGTTATTTTCGGTGTTGTATTTCGTCATGCGATGTGAAAGCGACAGCAAATGACGCCAAAAGACAATGTCGCTCTCATGATCAGAGGTTAGGACCTGCGCCGCGTTTCAGTATTTTAGACGAACGTTTAGTATTTTTATTGCCCAATTTATTATATTACCCTATACAGTGATAATGTTTCTAATGTATATGTAATAATATCTGCAAGAAGGTAAGTATTTCCTCAGACTGTCTGCTCAGGCTTGCATGAAAATTATTCTATAACCGGCCAAGAACACAGCGTACAGGTGACTAGCTATTAGCTCTGAAGTTGGTGGTTTCTTTTAATAATTTAAAATAAATATTGTCGAACAAATTACACAGCGCCATCTAGTCCCAAAGTAAGCGAAGCTTGTGTTATGGGTACTAGAACTAGACAACTGATAAACATACGTAAATACATTTTTTTTTGTATATAGGTACTTATTATACATAGAAAATACCCAGACCAAGACAAACAAACATGTTCATGCACACAAATGTTTATCCTGTGTGGGAATCGAACCACGTCACTGAGCTCGTCGTTATTTTATATAATACTTACGTTGCACGATATTGCCCCAAACGATATCAACGTAGTCATCTCTATCAGGACTACTTTGCATGTGATAGAAGCCTAGAGTGTGAAGGAGCTCGTGCACGACGGTGCCGTGACGGAAGCACCCGCGCCCTGCTGGGTGGCGACCGTTGAGGTTCAAGACTTGGTAACCGCCTTGGTAGCCCACTTGAGAGAAACAGCCGCGTCTGCTACCCTGTAATTTAGATTTTGTATACATTATCCTTAGGTTTTCTACTTGTATTACCGTCTTAATTTGGTAGCATTATGCGACTGTTTCTTTGAGTAGATTGTACAGCCGAATCAAAGTACTCAACTTAAGAGTATCCACAACCATCACGCTTGGACATGTAGGGGAGTATCTAAGACCTGTCACCGACTCGTTCGAGTTATTGACACCCCGTTTTATACATGTTGAGTGGCAAACCAGCATACAGTTCACCTTTCGTAAAGAGGTTACGATTGCTAAAGTACATTACGAGGAATATCACGTACCCAATATGGTCACCACTAACTAACACAGAACTTCTCGGGGAGCTGACTTTCAGCCTCAGTCACTCACGGGAATACAACAACCCTCCAGTTTTGATATTTACTACTGTTTTTCTTCTCTTAATACAATACGGTACCACTTCGGTTATGAGTTAGGATGAATTTCCTGCCGATGGCTTTTTTATATACAATGTCACACAAGCATACGGCCCACCTGGAGTAAAGTTAATACCGTAGCTTGTGAATACTAGCAATACATTAAGTATCACTCGCGCGATGCCACTTCTGCTGCTAACACAGGACCTTAGGAGCTTACTGGTGCCCTCACTCACACGCAAGAACGCAACAACTCTCTAGGAAGTTGTTATTTGGCTGCGGTTTTCTGTGAGGTGGAGATACTTCCCCAGACAGACTGCTTTGATATACCCTACCTGTCTTAAAAACACCCAGTTCAAGACAAAGAGACATGTCCATGCATACGCAAGTTTGTCCTGTGTGGAAATCGAACCCACGAGCCACCAAGCCCGTCAAAGCTCATTAGGCGAATGCCCAATCTTAGTGGTTTATACTCTCAGTGGGTAGAAAATATAGATAATTATAGGTACAGGTAATGTGAAGGTATGGTTGTAAAAATATTTTTTTGCAATACCAATTGCATACAATTGATATGAAATTTTGTACTCAACTAAGCTTTAACTACGGTCGACTGTAATTAGTAAAGCCTACTTCTTGGTAATAGTTTACCTTGATAATTCGTTATATTTACTAATATAAAAACAATAAGTTAATTATTTTAGAGCGGGTAAAAAAACCTTTTCAACGATGTCGCACACGATGGGGTGCCCTAATTACAAAACACTCCCCCCACTTTAGATTCAGGGCACGTTCCTTTAAATGTATGTTTTTAATTTTTTTTACTTCATAAATTTTGTTGGCATTACAAACATCTATAACTATACCAAATTTTAGGTTTCTAACTCAGATAATCTAGGAATAAACCTGTTAACTGTTAGTCGGTAATAGACAGACAGACAGACACAGCGAAGCAGTTATTTTACAATGGAATTCTAAAGAGTTGCATTGTAGTCAAATTACATAAGTACCTAGTTAATAATGAATTTTCAATGACCTTGTATAGTTAAATTCGAAAGTTTCGGGTAAGAACCAATATCTATTACTTACATCTTAAAAAATTACAAAATATTTACGTAACTGTTCGCTACATCGCTCTAAGTTATGTAGATACGATCTGTAAATGATTCTAGTACCTGAATGACAACGGCGTCTCGGTCTCCTTTCCTGTACGGTCTGAATTTCACACACGAAGCCTGTGCAATATCTCCTATGCCATCTTGAATGGCTTGCAGTTGATCACCATCTAATAAAAAATAACACATTTTATAAAATCGCTGGTCAGAATATCTAGAGTTACACTTACAACGTTGTAATACAAGAAACAGACTGGAGATTGCCCGTCACTTCATCTAGCTATCAATAATAACTGTCAAATTAACGGATGTTGACGGAAGTGATATTATAAGGATTTTTCTTTTCACAGAACGGAGCCAATTTACTTTCGATACCCACCTAAAGGAAGAGAAATAGAGAAGGAAATATGCTGTTTGCATACCGATGAAACAGTACATTTTATTCCTTTTGTGTATTTTTATAGCATTAAGTATCAAATACAATTAATTATAATCGCTCGCGACCTCTTCAAAAAAACACCAAGTGGTCCTAGAAATTTCAGGACAAGGAGCATCAACAATAATCATACGAACTCATTATAACGATCAATAGTAAAAAAAACTGTAAACGAAATAATACTAACTAAAATGTTCCTTCTGTATATAATAAATTACTTCATTGTCTGGCCATCTCTTAGTGCCGTCTTTTAGCCCATTCCTGGACAACCCCTCGGCGACCTCCTCTACAATCAGCCGTCTCTGCCTCTCGTTCAGAATGAGGTCTCCCTCGAACTTCCCACTGTCTTCCCAAGCGTGGTCTGATATATGTTCGTCTTCGTTATGATCATCATCGGGATCTGTGCCTTCTGTAAAAATGTGTTGAATAGAAAATATTTCTTATGGAGTTCCATATCTGCTTATAATTAAATATGAAATTTTGTAAAGTGCGAAAATTCTAATATTCTTTATTCCCGGTCAAAAACCGGAATATTATTTTATTATGTCCTTCTACCGTCGCTTTCAATCAGATGGACCGATCAGAACACGTTTCTTTACTTTTAAACACCAAGTACGGTGATAATTGGTTCAGCGGTCCTCAAACAGAGGTTTTTTTTTCATATATACAATTTACACTTCAAACATACAATTAAAGTTAGTTGTTACTCACTACCACGGTACTGTAAGTAGACATTATCGTGTTTGGATACATGTTTTAGGTATACAACCTACGAATAAATTATACAACATTGTTTACGTATCCAGAATTTCAGACTAACTAATTTTTACTTACTCTATTTGAATAACATAAAGTGAATAAATTAATATATATAAAGTAATATAAATATTTCATTTCTATAAATCTATAGTTAATTCGAAAAAGTTACTTACTTTTTAAAGTTTGATCCAAGCGGGAAGTTTTGTGAAGGAAATTAGTAAAATCTTCAATTTCACTCTTCGACATAGCTGAACACTTAATCACACAAACAATGTACAGGACCACTGTTATTTTTATCCACTCCATGTCTAAATTCAAGTATTAAACTTTTTCCATGTGAAGTTTACCTGTTTACCTCACACGGCTAAGTAAGTGTGCCATATTAACGGTACCCGATTAATGCATTATTCGAAAAAGGTGTTGATCCATTGAGAGCTTTTACTCCAGTACCGCGTGATTTTTTCCAACGAACAAAACCCATTAGGGTGGGGCGGGATTTAATATAGGTTCTGATACGACCATTTCACAAGGTGTGAAGCCGCAACTGCGCAGATGCCGCTTGCGACAGCGCCGGCGCTTAGGACGGCCACCACCACCGTCGACTACTCGTGCAAAACCAAATTGCTAAATTTATTGGCCGAGTTATTTCAATGTCTCTTGAAGTTTCCTCGTCACAACAATAACTCAAGTACGATATTTCTGTAATTGGATAGGTGAAATAATAACAGAAAATGTAGTGGTCCGTTACGGTGAAATCTGAATAAAACGCAAATATCTACCCATTGTATGCTTAATGCCGCCAACAGATTTCACATGACAGGTGTACCGACACAACGACTATGACCTCTAAATGTTTTCTTGTTGAGAATATTTCATTACACCTACACCATTATACCATGTCCATGATCGAGGTTACCAGAGAGTTAAAGTGTTGCTGTGTGCAAAGGATAGCGATGCACGAGCGATGTCACTTGTATTACGAGCGTTCACAGACCGCGAATACCGCGATAACCACTTCACAACAGGCGGGCCGTTTACTTGTAAGACTACAGACGTAGTATTGACGAGAAAGCACTTACATGAATAAGCTTAAGTATGTAGTATGTATGTATATCTTCACGCTAGGTCCCTTGCGGGTTGCGGGGTGTAAACTCATACGAATTAACGTGAAATTTGGCACAGTGTCTTAACATATTTCACATTTTCCAGTACTATTTACTCTAGTATGTTACAATAAGGGGGGCAAAATTTAATATTTCGAGTTTTTTTTTATTTAGCAAGTATATCATATGACTATACATAAACTTGGCAAGTATGAATACATTAGTTTCTGCTTATTCTCTTTCATCCTTCTTCGGCTGTCTTATAAATATATTCCTTTTTTATTTTATTATTAAGCACATAATCCAATTCACAGCACATTTCTTCTATTCTATTACAGATCAACTTTTTTATTTTGCTTTCTCAGTCCAACCCATACGCTATGCGCTACTTACACTGTCTGTGATCCAGAATGCTCAGTAGCTTAGGTATACACGTATGTTTCTAAAATCTTTTTGACCTGATTGATTTTTTCTCCTGTTTCATTAGTTCCAAGCATGTTCTCATATGAAAGTATGTATGTGTATAATACTAAATTGTATTCATGAACAGTGTTAGCACTGCTTTTTCTTTCTTGATGATTAGTTTCCTAAGGAAAGGGATGACTTAGCCATTAAAAACACTTACGTTATTTTAGTAATATTCAGTAGTTTACGTAGTATACAGTACTTACGGTAGATATATAATCTGATTCTATAAAAATGTATCGTTGTGTATTCAGTATAAACGAAGATTAGTATTGGAATAATTACATTATTTATTCAACTATATCGACGAAAGTTTAATGTATATACTTACTTAATACTTTAAATATCTTAATATTTAAATAGCTGCAAATTTGTAAATAGCACGGTAGCGAAATGGTAAAATTCCCCCCGGAAATAATTTACGTAATTATAATTATGTAACGGCTAACTAAATTATGAATCTATGACGTGAAAAATCATATAATTGAACGTGAAAAGTCAGGTCTCGGAACAAATCCCTCTTGTATAAAAATACATATAACCCAAAATAGATTAAGTATTTCCGATTACTGTACGATACCTACCACAAAGTACGTAGAGCGGCGGGTGCCACGATACCTTACTAAATCGATAAGTTTACATGACATTCATTACATTTGACATACTTCATCAATTACTATTAGTTACGACAAGAAAAGTATATGGGTATATGGCAGTAACAGACTACCTACGTAGTTACTGATACTACAATTTGTGAACCCTCGCAATAAGTGAAGCGTCTCTCGCACGTCGCCATCCAGCTTCTTATGCAGTCTTCCTAGAGACTTACTAGAGACAAACTCCCTCACTAACAGGAGCATGACATTTTTTTTATACTATGTCGGGAGGCATACAAGTATACGGCCCACCTGATGTAAAGCGGTTACTGTAGCCTATGAAATCTTGTAATACATTAAGTATCACTCGCGCGATGCCTCCTCTGCTACTTACACAGCAACTCCTTAGAAGCTTACTGGAGACCTCGTGACCTCACTCACACGCAGGAACACGACAACCCTCAAGGGAGTTGTTAATTGGCTGCGGTTTTCTGTGAGGTGGAGGCATTTCCCCAGACGGACTGCTTTGATGGGCCCTACCTCTCTTAAAAACATCCCGACCAAGAGAAACACATGTTCATGCACACGAATGTTTGAAAATTATTGATCTTCTATAGAAGACTAGCAAATAACAACTTCCTGGAGGATATCTACATATAAGTGGAGATTCATATATCTAGAGGTAGTCCCCGGTTGGATTGCGCCACCCCTCGTCATCAGCTAATAAATAAATAAAATAATCAGTTGGAAACGTAGGACAAAAAGGTACTAAATGGTTTTGCATATTTCTATAGATTATATTATGTAATATCAATATCTCTATGAAACGAACATCATATTACTGATATGCAACAGGACAGCGGAGAGCAATGCGGAATGTCTGTATTGATTTTCTTGTATTGATTCATTTAATTTACCTTTTATATCTGAATCATCACGAATTAGGAAACAAGGCTCTTATTCTAGCGAAAGAGACGCTGCAAGGGCATAGCTATCTTCTCTACTAGAGACAAGTCCTGACTCTCGCACCGAATCATTATCTCCCAGGCCCCTATTAGACCGAAAAAACTGAAATGTTGCACAGATGTGAAAAAAATTGATAAATATCTCTATTCTGACGAGTACAATGAATAAAAATGGTTTTTAGAAATTCAACGCCTAAAGGTGTAAAGTGGTGATTGAAGTATGTACGGGAAAACAATATTTCCCATTCTCACACAACTTCGTTGGAGTAGTGATTGAGAAATATGATTGATAGCGATAGCCATCAGCCCAGATTTAATGATTAAGCAGGCTGCTTACAATGCTTGGACCACGGTGCGAGCTAATAAGGATCCTAATGTATTTGTTTTGAAGCGCAAACTGAATGCTGCCTCGAGGTCCAGTAAAAGGATGGTTGCTAGAGCAAAATTCGCTTTCGTCGGCAGAGTTGGCGAGCGGCTTGCGAACCTTCCCTCTGGGAGCCGTGCTTTCTGGTTGCTCGCTAAAGCTACCGAGGGAAATATCTGTGAACTGTCCATGCTACCACTGCAAAAACTGGATGGCAGTTTAGCCCATGGCCCCAAGGAGAAAACCGATTTACTTCGTGATCTCTTTACGTCTAACTGCAATTTGAATGACGAAGGCTGTGCCACCTACCATCCCGTTGTGCTGAAGCTGTGTGCTCCTGAGTTGTGTTCTATACTAACACGCCTTTTCGTGCTTTCCTACTCCAATGGGCAAGTTCCGTCTTCGCCAATGTGCACCCGGTACCCAAAAAGAGCTCCTCGTGGCTCCTCGGGCAGGAAAATAAGATGAGTCAACGCCAGTATCTATTCACGCAACAAAAGGGAAAGGCACTGAGGATGCGCTATATGATGCATGACCGTCATACATGAAACACTGGCGGAACGCGAGATGGCAGTTATGGTGGCATTGGACATAGAAGGCACGTTCGATAATGCTTGGTGGCCAGCCATACTGACTGAGCTAAGGAACAAAGATATCGATCCTGAGCTCCTGAGACTGATAGCCGCTTACCTAACACCGAGAAGGGTCCACCTTCAATACGCCAGTAGGGTGGCAACTGCTACCATAAACAAAGGATGCATTCAGGGTTCGATTAGCGGGCCTTTATTATGGAATGTTCAGCTGGACACGCTGCTGCGGGTAGCGGAAAGCCTGGACGCTCATATTCAGGCCTTTGCGGATGACATTCTCATTATTGCCAGAGGAAGAGATTCCGCGGAGGTCGAAAGACGAGCCAATGAGGCTGCGGCGGCTTAGGAAAGGACCTCTAAAATGATGTTCGCTGCTCATAAGTCACAAGCCATGATCATCACCAGAAAGTGTAAATACCAACAGCCAAAAATCATAATAAATGGAACGCAGATCAAATTCAGGGACTCCTTAAAAATCCTTGGGTTGAAGATCGATAGAACTTTGGACCACACTTTGATACGGTCGCGGCAAAGGCCATGGGTTTCTGTAAGTCTGTCTCTCGGTCAGCACGAGCGAGTTGGGGTCTAAGCGGGGATATTCTGAGGACTATTTACTCGGCCGTTGTTGAGCCAACAATTTTGTATGCCGCAAGGTCATGGGCTATAGCTGCACATAGGAAAACAAACATCAACAAATTAAATCGAATAACTCGGCAGTTCAATCAATCAACTCAATCGCAGTGTCCAAGGCCCACCGGACGACGTCACTTACGTCGGCTACTGCTATGGCTGGTATATTACCGCTGCACCTCAGGGCGACCGAAAGGAGGGCCCTTTACGAGGCCGGGAGAGGCAAATCAATGGAAGAGCTACCAGGAAGGACCTTTGAGAGTAGAATGGGCTACTGGGAGCTCCCCCATTCCGTAAAAATAAAAAGGATGAGCTTCATTGAGGTAACCAAAAAGGAGGAGCTAAACGATCTGGCTTCGGAGTACTTGAGGGCATACACAGATGGCAGCAAAATCGAGGGAAAGGTTGGTGCGGCGGTGGCTGTGTGGCAGAGAGAGACAGAGATACTTGGGGCCAGTTTTCATTACGCGGACTATTGCTCTGTTTATCAGGCTGAGATGGCTGCAATTATACGGGCTCTGAACATCACACAAAAAAGGAAAAAGTCGGTCTACATTATGTCCGACTCCCGATCGTCTCTAGAAACCATAGGAGATGCGTCTTCTCTGAACGCCATGGCATTTCAGATAAGATTGCCGAAATGAAAGAGGCTGGATTGGAGGTGAGACTGGTGTGGGTAAAGGCTCACATAGGGATACCAGGTAATGTAAGAGCCGACGAATTGGCCAAGCGAGCTGCCCTAGGTTATAAGTTTCCGTCACCAAAAGTCCGTCACAAAAAAAGAGCTTTTTAGAGGGTCGGCAACGCATGAGTGACACCCCTGGTGTTGCAAATGTCCATAGGCTACGGTGACTGTTTACCATCAAGCAGACCTTATGCTTTATTGCCACCTTAGTGGTATAAAAAACTCAAAACGCCCATAGGGGTGAAATGGGGGTAAATAAATCTAATGCAACTAATACCGACGGAGTAAGTAAGCTTTAGGATTTAAAAGATTACAATTCAGACTTAAACTGTGTTCCGCAATGACTATTAATATGTTCCAAAGCAGCCGAAATATCTCTATCACCGGATTGTTGCGTTTTGCGGGTAAGTACCGTCACCAGAAATGTGTCGTCCAAAAAAAAGAGTATCAAATCAATTTTTTTATTACAACGTCGGGAGGCATACGAGCGTACGGTCCACCTAATGTTAAGCGGTTACCGTGACCTATGAAAGCTTGCATTATATTAAATATCACTCACGCGATGCCATCTCTGCTGCTAACACAGCAACCCCTTTGGGAGCTTACTGGTGAATTAATTCGCACGCAGGAACACAACAACCCTCCCGGGAGTTTGTTTTTGGCTGCTGTTTTCAGTGAGATAAGCTGTGTAATTCCCCAGACGGGCTGCTGTAGAAGAATAAATTTAGCTAAATATGTACAGGAAAAATATAATAAAAAGTATAATATTTCTGACTAGCACGGTGTTAAGTCATCAGTTTCTACATAAACCAAGTTAATTATGCGATCAAGGTACGTACGGAAGTCTCGATCCACAAGTCCGACTCGCACCTGACCGCACTTATGAAACAGTTTTCCTCTACGACTATGAAACACTTATGAAACAGTTTTCCTCTACGACTATGAAACACTTATGAAACAGTTTTCCTCTACGACTATGAAACACTTATGAAACAGTTTTCCTCTACGACTATGAAACACTTATGAAACAGTTTTCCTCTACGACTATTTAATTTTCATTTAGCAAGCAATCACCTATTTTATAGAAAAATAAAAACTTCGAGAACCGTTCGGGAAAAATAAGTGTACCCACCCATTTGGCTTTGTCAAAATGATCCGTGTAAGTAGGTATTCTGTACGAGTATATAGCTGCTATAACATTGTAATTCCGAAGTGGATAGCTCGATTTAAATGTTTGAAATATGTAATGGGGTAGTTTGTAACTATACTTTATGATAAATAATTCACTGGTTCTCGAGATGTGGCGCAAATGTCGTCAGAATAATAAACAAGAAGTGTGTCAAACTTCTCCTCTTTTCGTTAACTCATTTTACACATCATTAACCAAATGGTTTAAAAAATATTATACAACATGACGGGGCTTACGAAGTTCTGCAATGATCCAATGCCACTGTCAGATGATGAAACTACAAATTATTCGCGGCCATTCTATTGGAATAATTAATGCCCTTGATCGTACGATTTCAGAAAAAAAAATTGAAGGACACATACACAACAACGGGTAATGGTTAAAGGGTGATTCTCTTACACAACATTGTTAGTCTAATAAATGAAAAACATTTCCTATATAGCTCGTAAGAAACACATGTGCTTAAATGAATTGCGTTTTTTTTTAAAAAAACCTTTTCGATGTTTTTTTCTCAAGATAATATGAAACTAACGTAAATAAGTACTTACTGTTAAAATAACGAAGAAGGTGAAGAGCCTATACATATAGCCTACACCATAAGAGCTACCAGCATGTGTATCCGTGGTACTCGCCACAAATGGAACACCACATCCAAACTCCTCGGATTTGAAGATGGATCCGGGATTAAATAATTATTTTTAGGTACTCTATAAATTGTAAATTTTCTTGATATTTTACTTCTACTTGGACTCAATATTATTATTTATTGCTCTTCTACATTTATAAAGATTGTTATCTTTTGTTGAATAATAAATATTTTTGTTATAAAAAAATATAGGAGAAGAGCCTACGTCAAATATGGTATTATATATTTATGATTAGGTACTTACATTATAATATATTACCTAAGTCGCTGTATTTACATCGTATTTTTACAGCACTTCTAGTTCTATTAATGTAAAAAATTACAAGTTTCTGTATTGTATTTTATAGAAAAAAAATCCGCGACGTCGGATGTCAAAGCTTAAGAAAATCCTTTATCTAATCGTCTAGTTTTCTTTAGAAATAATCTGTTATAGTTTGTAAATTGTAATAATATCAGACAGATTTCATCCCACAAAATGTGTGAGATAACCGGCAAAGATATTTTTTCTTGTTTGTTCAACATAGAACATCATCAATTAAAATTAATTATTCATGTCTTAATATTGGCCGTCGATAAACGAAATGCATCTCAATCGGTTTGTCAGACATGTGTACCACTACCTGATTTATGAAATAGCTAATTTTTAATGCTTAGATTTCTAAATTAAAATGAACTTTATATTATAGCTATGATATTTCTCCTTAAAAAATGTTCTTTATTTGTTTTCCCGTCATTAGATTTTTGTTGAAAACAGCTGTTTCTATGGCTATAGAAAAATCGATATTGTACGAATTGTATTTTCGAATACGAGTTCCGTTGCGGCACCAATTTAGCACTCGCGTCTTTGTATATACCCATTAAAGTAATTACACTATTAATGGCTTTAAACAAATACGCATGGTATATGTTGTTGTAACGATAATTAATGGTACTTAAACCTTAAGGATAAACTCCATTAAAAAAATATCTAAGCATCCCATCGAATGAATCTTCTACCCAGCATTATCCTGTTTCCTAATCCACACCCCATAGAGAAAACCAGACCTTTCTCAGGTCCGTTCACACGACTTTCAAAGTATAATTTCTTGAATTTACGGGTTTCCTCACGATATTTCCTCACGTATGAAAACACACCTACGAGCAAGTGACAATTTCAAATGTACATAAATCCAAAAACACGAATTTAGTGGTACATATCAATAGCAGGATTTGAACCATGGACCAGTAGATTAATAAGCTGGTCTCAGCGTCCTGTCGGATGAATATAGGGTTATATTTACGGGCGTATATACGTTGCCATAATGTTGATGTTCCTACTATAAAATGATGGCCACATTGAATATTTATTCAAGAATTCTCTTTTATGGTGTTAACACATATTATATGAAATTTCATTAAACCAACTTCTATGTATGTATTCTTTATATGGAACACTTTATTTTTTCCTTGAGAAATTGTGACCATGATTAATATCGAATCAGCCAGACAGACGGACTAATGCAATGTCTATAGGTGCCTACTAAGCTGCTCAAGCGGAAAATTAAATAAGTATCTACTTTAACGTGCAATATTTGTATGAATGGCGAGACTCAAATCCTAGAGGTTTTGTGTAACTTTAGAACAAAGTTTCAATTGACACTGGATAAACATTGACTGACTTATATATATTTAACGGGACAGACCCACCACAATGTCTCCTGTGTAGCCAGAATTAATAGCGGCGACCACCAAAAAAGCAATGAATAGTGAAGTTCATTGCTGTCTCGGGGGCTAAACTACAGCTGCCTTGGAACTCACAACGAATTTAATCAAAAGAAATTTGTAGGAGTAGGAAGTTTTGGAATTGACTTCCCCTCTTGGCAAAGTGAGAGACAGCAATATGACAAATAAGACATTTAAAAACCTCAAAGAGACGGCTAGTCAAGTGGAGCTCAACTGCCGTGCACCACGGTTTATCAGATATCTAACACTATTGGAACCTAAATTGTGAGTTGTTACCTAATACATCGATTCCAATAATATAGATTGCAGAACCGCCTAAACGCCTGGTAATTCGCCCTTGTTGCCATCAATCAGAATAGTACTACCCCCGATGTGACATACACGGAGTTTAACATATTGTCTCGCTCCTGAAGCCAGAGATCGCATCGAGTTTGCTCGAATTCATGGTTTGTCGTAGAGCACTCACATAAAGGCGATGTCACAAGGTTTAACGAAAAGAGCTTAGACCTAAAGTTTCCATGCCCAGTTAAAAATTGCGCAGCGGGATGATCGACTTCTAACCACTTTTTCTTTAATCTGTCTGACTGACTGATTGAAAGAACAGATACAAGTGGCATCCTTTAGTAGAAGTTTCTCATCTTTTTTGCCATTCAAATAGCAAAGTTTCAAGTAACTCGTCAATTGGTTTGAACAATCTAAGTATTTTGTCATGATCACGGTATTTTAGAAAGACAGGGTGCATGTTTTTAGTGGTGTAGTAGTACATTGAAGCGCGTCGTTGTATTTCTAAGGCAACTGGTAACACGTCTGCCAGCACTGGCAGTGCCTCGGTGCTCACAGTTCTATACGATTTACAGAAAAAATTAAGCGAGACGCTAACTTTGCGGCAACTTACGACGCTCATCTTCTATGGTAGTCCTCACGGCCCATGCAGGTGAACCGTACGTAATAAATCCTGAATATGAGGCTGTGTAAATAATTTTTAACGTTTTAAATGTTGAGCCCCACGTCGAGATGGAAATTCGAGGTAACGCATAAAAGTTATTTGTGGCTTTTTCTCCAACGTGCTTCATGTGTTCAATGTAATTAAAACCTTTGTGTAACAATAATCGCAAGTAACAAACCGAGTTTTTATTTGCAACTGATACTCCATTGAAGTGTAATCGCGGCGGAACCTGCAAATTACCCTTGAGTAAGAGCTGATATGTTTTGTAGGGTGCGAAATCAAGACGGTTACGATAGCCCCACTGAGAAATCAGGCCAAGGCAACTACTGGCTAGTTTTTCTATACTTGATCTGGAATTAGCTTTTATTAATAAGAGGCCGTCATCGGCATAGTCAGTTAACCCCTTCCGAGCACCCTTCCGGTAAGGTAGGCTAAGAAAGGCATCAAAACCGATATTCCAAAGATACGGCCCCAACACCAAACCCTGAGGATGCCCTGCGTAAGCACCTTCGAAGCAGCATAATGGGCAAGTTTATTTAGTTGTACCATTGAATAAGGAAGTATATGTTTCTATGGCAACCTCTCGCCTTTAGTTTCAGCAACAACATTGGCCACCAAGCATTATCGAAGGCACCTAAAATGTCTAAGAAAATACCTACAACGTATTTACTATCCGAGAGTTCCACAATATTACGCACTGCGAGTGCCGCATCAGCAATAGACTTGCCGGTGGTAAAGCCGTATTGATTTTTATGAAATTGAGGGCCACCGGGTAACAACCGTGATACAATTAAACTTTCAAGTAGTTTACCCAGCGATGGTAGTAATGTAATAGGGCCATAAGACCTCGGATCGTCGGGTTGCTTATCATCGGTTATTGGTATTATCTTTATAACACCACTGTGAAAAACTCCAGGAAAGTTACCTTCTACAATACACGGGTTTAATACATTTAAAATAGGTTCAGCAGCTACTTTACAAGCTTCCTTGATCATTTTGTTTGAGATTTTATCATCACCGGAAGCTTTATTTATTGGTAATGTTTTAACAACATGTAAAAATTCGTCCATTGACACCACATTGGAGTGGCAGGGCACAGATCTACCGCGGCCCTCACCTCGCGATGGTAGTCACTTTCATTATCAGGACAGTCATCCGGAATTAAAGCATGCAGAAGTGCATCAGTAGTCTCATCTACACCGACGGGGTGGGTGGGGGACTGACTTATATCTATATAGCAGTTTTATGTAATGTCGTGTACAACATGAAAAATACATTAATAAAATAATAATGTTATAAAATGACAACCAATCCCTGACAGACGTAGGACTGCCACCATAGGCATAACCTTCCGAAAAAATCATTAAAAAACAAATAACATGATTTTGTGTTTAAAAATAATATAATATTCGAAATTCGAAATTCAAACGGTAAAAGCATCCAGGAGTGCAAAACTTGCCCATGTAATAAGGTTGCTGTACAATACTGTAATATGTTGGGAAGTCAAAAAAAACTTTTTATTGAACATCCAAATAATACATCCCTTCGGAGAAGCCAAATTAAAATGTAAGTTCCAATATAATAAAATACACCTACGTACTGTTTTCATACTCGCTATAAAGATGATATCGTAAGTCGCTGCCCTTTGTTGTACTCGTACCTATATGAATGTAAAACATAAAAATACTTAATTCAATGTAAATGTTATGAATGTACTTTAGTCCAGTTCCCGAGTCACATCAAATTAAGATTTTTCACAAAATGGCAAAGACCACGTGGTTTTAGGCTATAGTTTAAGTCTATCATGAATATAGTCATAATGAGTTAGGTACCTCATACCAGATAGCAAGCGGAAAATGCAAACAATATTTTTAATTTGTCAATTAGCCTAATGGCTGATGAAAAATGCAGTAATGAAATAACGAAAATCCTATCAGACCAGATGTTCATTTCAATTAATTTTTTTACAAGCAATATTCCAAAAAAAAGTTATAGCGATATCGTAATCTTTAAACTAATTCTGTTGTTCGATCGAATGAAATAATGTTTGAAATACCTCTTATATTTATTACAGAATTATGAAAAACAATGAATAGAATTCAAATTCACCCATTAGTTTATGTATGTAAGTAGTACATAACATAAACTACTGGGTGAACATTGCACCTTTGTAATAATTAAGGACATAAATAAAAGGAATATTCAAATCACAGATCAACTAATTTATGCAAGCTGGTGTTAATAGATTGCGTAGGGTAGCGAATGTTCTAAAACACTAAACTTTAACAGACAGAATAAAATTTCACGCTTTAAAGTATCGGTAAAGTAACATCCGCAAATCTGAATCAAACAGCTATGGAAAATCGGCAATCAATTATATGATTAAGTATGAAAAATTAATAAATGTTAGGGTTCCGTACCAGAGTGATATGAAAGAATCCCTGTAGTGGACGTTCACCTATTTGTACGTATTTTACAATTGTGTGAGTAATTGTAGATAAAGCCTTGATAATTTTCCCGTACGAGATAAAGTATGCTGGAGAGACTTAAGCACAAGTGTCTCACACAGCTGAAATTACAACTTTTAAAATTTACGTTTATATTTTTTTATTGTTCCGTATGCATTTGGTATCAACGGGACCCTATTACTAGTGCTACGCTGTCTGTCGATCTGTCTGTCCGTCCGTCATCACATGGCTGCATCTTTGGAACTGTTATAGGTAGAGATTTGAAATGTTCAGAGTGTGTATTACCATGGCCACAAATATATAAGAACAAATAATGAAAATAAAACAAAATTCAAAATTAGAGCGGCTTCCGATACGAGAAACGTGATATGACGTTTTTAATACGGTTTTTTATACAATTTCAGAGACATACAAGCATACGACCCACCTAATGTTGAGTGATTACCGTAGCCTATGAACGCTTGCAATACACTAAGTATCGCTCGCGCGATTCCACCTCTGCTGCTAGCACAGCAACTTCTTCGAAGCTTACTGGTAACCTCACTCACTCACAGGAACACAACAACAACCCTCCAATAAGTTTTTATTTAGCTGCGGTTTTTTGTGAGGTAGAGTTATATTTCCAGACGGACTGCTTTGATGTGAATTACCTCTCTTAAAAATACCCAGAACAAGACAAACAGACATATCCATGCGTACAAATGTTAGCCCTGTATGAGAATCGAACCTACGAGCATTGTCAAAGTGCGTTACTAACCACTGCGCCACCGAACTTGTCAAACGATACGGTGGTAGGTACGAACCCTTCATGTACGAGTCCGACTCGCCCTTGGATGATTTCTTTTTGATCAAATGTTTCAAATATCGTTTCGCTTTCCCCCACAGACTATACCTTGAATTCATTGCCAACTTTTGCCATGTCCATTAATAATAAAAAAACAAAGTGCTATGCTGGATGTTGAAATAATTAATACCATAGTCATTTAACTCTTTTGAAACTATCTAAACTCAGTGTAATAATACCACACCGAGGTAAAGTCAAATCGGAGGGGAGTATACCTAATGCATATATATCTAAATTGATTTTACCGAACTCCTAAACTAGTAATGTACTTAATTAGTTAAATGTAGTATTTGACTTAATGCTGCATCTAACAGAATTGATAACGAAGGTGAGTAGAGTCCAGGACTCACAATATTTATATTTCCACTCGTCACATTCTCCGACCCTTATTATATTATACACAGCTACATGGTATCACAATACTAAAGTGGATACCTATAAGGTTACGCCCTGCCACTGACACTCACGCAACAACCTATTAACATAATTTTTGAAGGATCTTACGATATAAAGCGTATTGTCACAATCTAACATTACACACAAATATGCCACACAGTTCAGTCGGGTGTTTATTTACATGTGCTCCAAGATTGAGTTGCACTTGGACAGATATCAACTAATTAAAAAACGAACGAGCCTTACAGTAGTCGCATAGGATATCTCACATCTGACATCTCACCTTGGCAATAAACAACATTAACATTATATCCTGAAAAAATATTGTACGGGTATTATTTGAAATTATCTTCGTAACGAAAAATAAATCTCTTGGACGAAAATTGTATTTTTTTTAATTAACTATTTCCCTTTCGTTTTCTCGTCACACACATGCACACGCTGAGTACTACCTAGCAAAATGAGTTGGTACAATCTGACGGCCAAGTCTGCCACCTCGCGCGCATTGGTAATATCATATAGCGCGCGATTCCCCGAAACGGAATCGCCTCGCCTTTACACGAAAATATTACTTCCACAGATTGCAGGAAAGCGATAGAGAAGATGTTACACATCAAATTATCGTCAGATGACATACATGCTTGCATCATGTAAAATCAAAGTAAACACGAACTTGGGATTCTGGCCGGAACTGGGACAGGTGGCAGTGACGCTGGACATTACTTCAAATTCTATATAAATCACGGCTTGGTTTATACCTAATGTTGGTAGTAAACATCGAATAAAGTGTAGTGAGTGGAGTTTTTGTTCAGTCTCGTAATAACATGGTCTGTTCTCCAAAACGTACCTAATATTTATTATCTGATAGCTGCTATTTCAACATTTTCTCGGTAAATCGAACAAATACAGTTAAAATGTCATTAAAATTAAATGGCCATATTCTTCAAAAAAATATTTGAATGCTACTTTATAGTGAACTTGCATAAAATATACGGAATGAGTCACAGAAGTTAATAAATAAATTGCTTATTCCACTTACTATCAAAATTAGCATTCAGAATAGCAAAAGCATTTTGAATGTTAGCTGTCTATGAAGCGTAAAAAAAAATTGTATGAGGTATGTCATGTTTGAGGTAGAACACTTATTTTTTCTGAAATAATTACAAGTTTTTTACAAAACGACCGCCATAATTTTTAATTCGCGTAGTCTACTCCTTATTTTGGTTTTCGGGACAACGAGTAAAGACTTGCAGGACTGAACTGTGAAAATTGACTCGTATGTGAAATGTAGTACATATATTAATACAAATAAATTTCTAAATTTTTTTTTTGCATTTGTAAATCGTCAAGTTTCCCTTCATTAAATTCTGAGATGTTCATAATAGTATAGATTTAATTTAGATAATTGTGTGTGCGTTTTTTTCGAATATTCGATTTTGACTTCAGATTCAGATTCAGCATAAAAAGTAGAATAGGAATGTTCAGGAACTCCGTTCCTATCTCTTAAGAAACATGGCCAAAATGGCCGTCAAATTAAAAAAAAAATGAATTGTTATATAATTGACGAGCCAGGTGTTCCTCTGGCAATGCAAGCTTGCGCATTCTCAACTGGTTTTTTATTAAATCTTTTCAAAGTACTCTCCACCAGCTTCTACAAAGTTTCATGCGTCTGAACCAGTTTTCGAAACACTTTTTCCAGTCCGCCGCAGACACCTCATTTACAGCCTGCTCGAACACTGACAGCGCATCTTCCGGCGACGAAAATTGTATCCCTTTGAGCAATTTTTTTCTTAGGGTTCCGTTCTTGCTCGATATTGATAACGGCAACAGGTAGACGCTTGAAATATTCACAGAATATTTAGTTATATATTCACTTTTAGAATAAATAATTAAATTAAAATAAAACAAAATTTAAGGAGGGCTCCCATACAACAAACGTGATTTTTCTGCCGTTTTCATAGATAATGGTACGGAACCCTTCGTGCGCGAGTATGACTCGCACTTGGCCGGTTTTTATAGATAATGGTACGGAACCCTTCGTGCGCGAGTCCGACACGCACTTGGCCGATTTTTTTTTTCAGGAATATAGAGAAGTCACACGGTGAATAGGTCATATATCACTCAGGTCTCCTCGGCCACTCAGAAGGGTGACCGAGGAGTTTGACTGGCGTGCTGTCCACGAAGTCCCACGTTTTGAGCGCGGTGCGCGCGGGCGCGTTGTCGTGATAGAGCAGTAGCTCGCGGAGCCCTGTGTTTGGTCGCTTGTTGCTCACAACAGAGAATAGTTGTGCGAAGCATTTGGTAGTATACAATTCGGCGTTGATGCTTCTATAGTTCTGTAAAGGAATTGACATCAGGTAGCGAGTCAAATTGAAAAAGCTCGCGATCAAAATCTTCCCCCCGCTTCTAGATCGCTTCACTTTGATTCGTTTTGAGACACCCAAACCGTCGACTGGCACTTCTTTTCTGCATCGTGTAGATAAATCCAGGACTCTACACATGTAATGATGTTATAAAAACACCGAGACAAGCCTGCTGCTTTGTTAACATATGATGGCACCATCCCACCCGGACCTGCTTCTGAGCAACGGTGAGGTTGTGTGGCGCCCAGCGTGAAACTATCCTCCTCACGCGAAGATCCAAGTGCAGAATCTCGTCAAGGCTTCCCGATCCAATCTGCAGTATGTGCTGTATCTCCTGATACGAAACTCGCCTATTGTTTTGGATTAAATTTTTCACTGCTGGCACGTTTTCTTCCAAAACAGCTGTCAAAGGGCGACCACTTCTTTCTTCATCCCCCAATGTTAGTCTACCTACCGCGCTTGAATTCATTATACCAATAATACACGGTTGCCTTGGAAGGGCCTTCATCCATTAATGCCATTTGAAGTCTATCGTACGATTCGTCCGGTTTCAGGCGACACTTGAAATCGTAAAAAATCATAGCGCGAAAATGTTCCCGGCGCAGATCCATTTTTCAATGAGACACGATAATTTAAATTAGCTCGCAAAAATGTGGAGGGATATTTTGAAATTGGAACGTACCTATTTTTACTTATAAATAATCATATTTTCAAAATAGATTATAACTGGCCAGACTCTCATACATAAAAACTTTTTTTCGCAATATTTTCTGAGTGACATGGTAAATTATCCTTCTGTTAATATTGAGCAATGCTATATAATAGTAATGAATTTGACTTAATTTATGATAGTAAATAATAAGCATATTGTTAATTTACTAAATTAATTTATTATTTTCTACACACCATTTAAATAAACAAGATACATTTTTTTAAAGCACAGAATTTTGTATGGTAGATATAACTTTAATATCAGCAGACTCAGAGTAGGTACATTTCAAGTAATGTTTCTAAATTGGGGCACTAAACATTTTCCTTTTCTGTTATTTGGTTCATATAAAATACTTACTTTTTCATTGCCTTTCACAAAAATACGCTTGTCCTTCAAGTAACCGTGTAATTAAAAAAAAATCTGTTTATACCGATCCAAACCACGTGCGCGCGTTCTTTACTTGTAAGTATAAAATGAATTTGGCGGCTTTATTAAAAAATTGTAATACATGATTTTTAGATCGAATTGCTATTTATTTTGGTATAAATTTATTATCTTTACTTAAACCTTGCAAGTCGATAATGGCATTCATGATAGTTTCCATACTATATTAGTCAACGGTTTTTTTTATTATACAACGTCTAATGGTAAGTTGTTACGGTGCAAATGTACATGCATGCTAAAGCAAATTTCGGTACTACCAGCGTCATCTGCTAACCCGTAAACACATTAATGGATCGCTTTCAGTCTCGCGAAGTGCCGCCCTCTAGTCGAGTACAGCTGAGATAATTGTCATTAATTTAATATTTCTTGTTGTTAAAGCAGTTCTAAAATTCTGCATTCTCAAAAGTTTGTTTATTTTCTTTGTATTCCACAAATATCCTTTATTATAGAAAATTGAAGTACGGAATTTTGAGAAGAATCTTGTTTGGCACATTAACGCCATCTGCCGTCAATTCATCAGTGAATGACAAGCATGTAGCTACACGTAGTCAACAAATGACATTTTATTTGACAGATAGAGTTCCGGCTTGCAGAGATGCCACGTTTTTTCTGTCCTTTTGGGGGAAGGATTGGATATGGGAATTACGACTCAAAGAAATTAACTTCACATGTAGGATAATTTATTTGAGTCGTAATAGACTCAGCCATGCAATATGGCTTTTAAACTAATAAGTTAAGACGATACCGAGTAAGTATGTTTAAATAATTTGCATTTGTTTAGCAGAGGATGTTTTCAGTCCCTGTAATTTGATATCAAGGATGTAATGGTTTCCTTTTTATTGCAGACCAAAGTTCGGTGCTAATTCGCAGCCCCAATCCGCAACACGTAGTTCCTGATCGTCTAATTGCTCGCTGCAGGCCCATGGCTTGTATCTCTGCGCCCAGTTGGATGAGAGGTGCAACGCTGGTTTTCTTGTCATCATACCCGAAGCTCCGCTCACAATCAGGCGATCGTTTGTATGCTTAGAAAATTTCTATAAAATGTTAATTATTCTATTATATTAAGATAATGCTCTCAAAAAGTAATTAGATCTGTACAAATGGATACCTGTTCTATAAAGTGTGCGACTTTATGCAATTGCATAGGCCTAATGCAGTAGGTAAATTTAAGTGGATGTGAAATCTAGCTTAAAGCATGGTAATCTGAACTAGATGAATATATAAATATATGTTGACCATATGAAAGGAAATTTATTTACTCTTTAGTTACATTCAAATATGCCATGTAGGATATAGACATATGAAAGTTAATTTAGGATTCCTATTGTCTGAAAACGACTGTAAAGACTAAATACATGTAACTTGCTAATCTGTTTCTCTTTATATAAGTTTGTACATTACTTTATCGTACCTACGTGATAGGTTTTGGTTCAATCAGGTAGCGCTCCTTTCTTTTATCTATTCGCTTTGAAGCAGACATATTGTCGACCTTTCTGATTATTGGCCTGAAAAATTACTCGAACCTATGCCTTGCACATAGCCTAGCCGCTAATCACCTTGCCTTACCGTCAATTTTAGAGTGAAAACTAAGCTCACTTGCTCAAAGAGTCTCCTATGCCCTCTGCTCTGCTGCTCCCCACACAACATAACAAAGTAAGCATACGCTCTACTTGATATGAAGCGGTTAATGTTTCCTATGGAGGCATAAGTAGTTGATAATTGGAGCACCTAGATCAAATGAGAGCCAGGTGCTCCAATCGTCATCCAAAAATCTTATCTATTCATCGAACAAAGTCATTAAATCATTTATTCATGCAGTTCGATGCATAATAATGAATTAGTCGAATCATCTTTCAAAAATCCTATCTATTCATTGAAAGTAATTATCCATTCAATCATCGATTCATACAGTTCAATGCACAGTATTGTACTAAAACATTGCAATAATTTCACAGATATAAGTAGTTGTATGATTGTCGCGTACCTACACCATGTCTTCTATATTTGGGCATGGAATTTGCAACTCTTCTTAACCCAGTTTTAGATCCTATTTATTAAGATTGATAGGATTATTCATTGTCTATTATGCTTTATCAAAATAAATGCGATATAATTACAGGTCGAAATAAAAAAACATGTTTATTATTTATTGTTTATTTTTACGAATACATAATATGCGGTTACAGTTTATAATATACAATTAATGAGGACTATTAAAATTGTCACAGATCTAAAATAGTTACTACGAAGTTGAGTATTTCTATGATCGTGTGACGTTTACCTATTTTATATTTAATTTACTCTTTGAACTCTATACTTGATCATCGAAAATTGTAACAGGAAAATTATCACTAAAAATTTATGTTGAATATTTTGCGTAAGTAATAAAGAAATAGTTGGCATACATCCCTAGTTTTCCTTAGAAGAGAACCTGATAATTTATCAAACCCAACATTTCTGGCGACCGTGTAAGATGAATAAACTAAAAAAGAGAGGTCGATTGCCCGTCAACTGTTTACAAGAGCAAAAAATAATTTCAACGTAGCATGTAATAGTGATGATCGCAACATAATAAAAAACTGTTTCAAGTATCTTACAGAGAAAGCAGAAAATTTGTTTGGCGTAGATCAACGCATTAAAGAACAATGGTTTCTGGAAGATAATGAAAATGAAACGGAATTCCTGGAAGATTGCGAGACTGCCGATACATACAAAATTGATTGGATTGAATTAGAAAGCAGGTATGAAAATATTTCCACCAAGTTCAAAATCCAGAATCTAAATATGACAGCGCATCCGTCCTTAGCACAAATAACAAAAGAGCGTTATGGTTACCACAGCTAGAACTAACAAAATTTGACCGAAATGCTAAAAATTGGCTTGGATTTTGGAGTTCGTTTAAAAAGATACATAATGATCCAACGATAGATGATGATGACAAAATGGCTTACCTAGTGCAAAGCATGACAGCTAACTCAGGAGCACAGGAGCTAGTAAAAAGTTTTCCTCCCTGCGGAGAAAACTATAATCAAGCAGTAGAACAATTAAAATCTAGATACGCACGAGATGAACTATTAATTGAAATATATGTGCGAGAGTTGTTAGCTTTAGTTTTACAACAAGCAAAACAGAGCAATTCTATTAATATATCGTCATTGTACGACAAGTTAAAAACACAATTGCGAGCACTCGAAGTTCTTGGAGTGACTAGCGAAAAATTTGCCGCTATGTTATATCCATTAGTGGAATCAGCTCTTCCGGAAGAAATACTTAGAGTATGGGAGAGACAGAGAACTAGGGATAACGGCACAGATATTCTGAATAATTTATTAGAGTTTATCAGAATTGAAGTAGTAAGTGAGGAACGCATCCAAATTACAAGGCAAGGTTTGAGCAAAGTAAGGGATGAAGGCGAAAAGATTCCGACGGCATCTTGTCTGGTAGCAGGGAACAATGAGGGCCCAAAAACTAAGCTTGGAAAAAAGAAAGGAAATTATAGCCAAAAAGAAAGCTTGTAACGTTTGTCTTAAGATTGGTCACCATGGGGAAAAATGCAAATCCTTCACTAAATGCATCACTTGCCAAAAACGACACGCGATTTTTCTCTGCCCGGAAATAATCAAGCCATGCCGTTCCACGACAACTGACAATTCAGAATTACCTCAACAGTCAACGGATAACAATGTGAGTCTCCCTGCACCATCAATAACGCTTCTTCAGACACTCCTTGTCAAAGTAGGCGGAAATACTGTGAGAGCTTTTATAGACACAGGAGCTCAGAGGTCCTACATAAGCAACGACATTGTAAGGAAACTTCATTTAAAATCTGAAGGAGAGGAAGTCCTAAGACACTATTTATTTGGAGAAGTAGAGACTAAAGAAGAGTCACATCAACTTATTCTGTTTGACGGTTAAGAGCGTGTCAGGAGAATTTAGCTTCAATATGTTAGCTTTGAATAAAGAAAAATCGGCCAAGTGCGAGTCGGACTCGCGCACGAAGGGTTCCGTACCATTATCTATAAAAACAGCAAAAAAAAAAATCACGTTTGTTGTATGGGAGCCCCCTTTAATATTTATTTTATTCTATTTATTAGTATTTGTTGTTATAGCGGCAACAGAAATACATCATCTGTGAAAATTTCAACTGTCTAACTATCACGGTTCAAGAGATACAGCCTGGTGACAGACAGACAGACGGACGGACGGACGGACAGCGGAGCCTCAGTAATAGGGTTCCGTTTTACCCTTTGGGTACGGAACCCTAAAAATACGGTGGCTACGTACCGCGCGTTCGTTCAAATACTTCATTAATTAAGAAACTCAATGAGAACAGTGCATGCATATTCGACATAGGACACAATACTCCAGAAATTGGATTATTAATTGGAGCAGATTATGCCGGGAAAATTATGACAGGAACTATCAAACACCTGGACCATGATCTTTATGCAATCCAAACAAAACTAGCCTGGACAATACAAGGGATCGTTGAAAATAGGATCAACTCAGTCATTGCTAGCGTGGATTTAAGCAACGACATAAGTCAGCTTTGGAAATTAGAAGTTCTAGGCATTGAAGAACCCAAGGAATATGCTCTCAGGAAAAGAACCGCAAAGGAAGCTTTGGAATATCGTCATTAACGAAGAACAGAGATATGAAGTGCGGTTACCTTGGAAAATCGGCCGACCTGAACTTTTGGAAAACCGACAGTTGTCTGAAAAACGTTTGCTGTCTGAACACTTCATAGAAGAAGCGAAAGACCTCATGAAAGGGGGTAAATTTGAATTGAGAGGTTCGATTACAGTCCCAATGCGATGTGTTAGTACAGAAAAGCAAAGTACTGTTTCGCTACTCGGCATGATTTGGAACACGGACAGAGATCATCTTAAATGTAATTTGAATGCTGTGAAGACCTGTAAAGACCGAGTCACGAAAAGGGAACTGTTATCAATTTGCAACCGAATTTTCGACCCTGTTGGATTTACAAGTCCTACAACTTTAATATCTAAACTTCTTTTGCAGCAGACTTGGTGTCTCAATGTTAGTTGGGATGCAGAGTTACCAGCTGAAATAAGTCGTTAAGAGTTTAAGTAAATAAGAGTTTAAGAAATGGATGGATGATATACACTGGCTGCACGAATGTTCTATACTTAGGCGACTGACAGTCATATCAATAGGAAGAACTAAGAATTCATTGCACGTTTTCTGCGATGCAAGCAGGTATGCTTATGCCATATGTATATTATTACGCTCGGAGACAGAATACAATGAAGTTAGCGTTCAGTTAGTACTGGCTAAGTCAAGGGTCACGCCAGTAAAAGAAATTTCTGGCAGAATTTAATGGCAACAAGATCATATTTTCTCGTATCCGATGCTTTGCGTTTAGAAAATTGTAGAGCCTACTTCTGGTCAGATAGTGTTCAGTTGCCGTGACTTGGATCGTCACTGATAGGGAATGGAATGTCTTTGTGAAAAATAGAGTACAGAAAGGGAATCTACATGTCTTAATCAACAACCAGAAGTAGCATCAAAGGCGGTACCCGAATTAAGACAGGAGGAGACACCGGAAGTAATATCAGAAATGGAAATAACACGAGCTACTAGAAGAGGAAGAAAAATCAAAGTTCCACGGCGGCTCGACTTGTAGTATGTATGTACTCAACCTCAAGGCCGGAGGATGTCACAGATCTAAAATAGTTACTACGAAGTTGAGTAACTCTATGATCGTGTGACGTTTATTTTATATTTAATTTACTCTTTGAACTCTATACTTGATTTGAAGTTATCATCGAAAATTGTAACAGGAAAATTATCACTAAAAATTTATGTTGAATATTTTGCGTAAGTAATAAAGAAATAGTTGGCATACAATCCCTAGTTTTCCTTAGAAGAGAACCTGATAATTTATCAAACCCAACAAAAATGAATATTAATTACAATACTCTACAATTTTTACTGGCTGGATATGGAAAGTGGAGGATCGCATATGGTGGAAGGCATTCGGGAAGGCCTATATCCAACAGTGGGTGGGTGGGTTGGTGGGTTAAGAAAAAGTGACATCATCATCAGCCTGTATCTACAGGCTGATGATGATGACACTTATTCTTAAACTAAAAATGTAAAGATTGCTATCCAATTGTTTGTATATTTTATTTGTTAATTTTTTAGCACACCCATACACCTCGTCAACGAAAGGTGATTCTACTACATGTTGCATGCATATATAAGTTTTAATTCATTACAAACTCCAGAATCCTGCCAGTTTTCAAAGTCATAAATATCTACACGTATTATTCTACCTCCACTTTAAGTCGATTTATATGAGAACAAATTATTTCATTACTTTCATTTTTCCTTTTCTTAGTATTGATATTATTCTCCTCATAGCCAGCGATCGGCGAGAGTATTTTTTTATTCAACCTCGGGAGGCATACAAGCATACGGGCTTCCTAATGTAATGCGGTTACCGTAGCCTATGAACACTTGTAATACATTAAGTATTACTCGCGCGATATCTCCTCTGCTGCTAATACAACTCCTTAGGATCTTACTGGTGACCTCATTTGAAAGCCGTAATATAATTTACTGCTCTAATAACTACGGTAAAGTATTTCACAGCATAATAGCTTGAGCAGTGAAGGGTGTAGTAAGGAGGAGTAAGGTTTTCACAGGAATGAAATTATAAGTTGTAGGTATGTATGTATGTATATCTTCACGCCAAGCGTGGTAGGCAGAGAGAACCGAGCGCCATAAGACGCGGTCCTTACATACTTCACTCGCTTCTGTGACATTCATAGCTCTTTTCATGCACGCTCGCCGGTTCCTGGGGCTTCTGACATTACCTTCTGATAAAACACGACCAATTTGGTCATGGTAGGTTAGTCTCGGTCTTCCTCGCCTTCTACATCCTTCCACTTTTGCATTGAATATCTGTTTCGTCATTCTCTCGTCCCGCATTCTTTCTACATGTACGAACCAACGGAGCATGCCCTTTCTTATCTTAACACCGACACTCTCTTTCAGACCAACTCTTTCTCTCACGTCTTCATTACGAACGCGGTCAGCAAGCGTTATGCCACAAATTTTGCGCAATGCTCTCACCTCGACCGCATTTATTCTACTTTCATGCTCTCTCTGCCATACCCAGCTCTCACTTCCATAAGTTAGCATTGGGATTAGCACCGCGTTGTGTACAGCGAGCTGTGCCTTCTGGCTTAGATTTCGGCTGCCTAGAAGTTTACCCTACGCTCCATTCACCCTATTCCCGGCACTCACTCGTCTCTCCACGTCAGCGGTGTACCTTCCCTTGCTGATAAAAGCACTTCCAAGATATACAATTTCATTCACTTGCTCCAACACTACATCATCAACCATAATTCTAATATTCGTTCTGGTTGTCTCTCTTTCAAATACCATTATCTTGGTTTTCTTCGCATTCAATTGTAAGCCTTTCTTCATAAAATCATCTTTCATTGTTGTAACTAGTGCTTGCAGTTCGGATGGTGATTCTGCTATTAATATCGCGTCATCTGCATAAAGCAGGCAGTTGACCACTGAGTCACCCATTCGCATTCCCATATTTCTTATTCTCTGAAGACAACTGTCCAGATACAGGATGAACAGCCGAGCCGACAGCACGCATCCCTGTCTGACACCAATGTTGACATCAAACCAGGGTGACAAGCTGCCGTCCACCCGCACACATGCTGTACAATCCTCATAAGTGGATTGCACAGCACGGAGTAAGTCACCGTGAAGCCCATATCCAGGCAAAATGTTCCAGAGATTCTTTCGTACGACCCTATCAAATGCTTTCTCAAAGTCCACAAAACCGCAGAAAACCTTCTGGTCCAAAGCCAGATTCTTCTCTACGATGTTGCGGAGTGAAAAAACTTGATACGTATATCCTCTGCCGCTTCGAAATCCACCATGTACTTCCCAAAGCATTCCGTCGGATTTCACCCTCATTCTCCTTTCAATGATTTTTCCATACACTTTAGCTGCTAAGCTGATCAAACTGATGGCCCTATAGTTGGCGCAGTCCATACGTGAGCCCTTGCCTTTATACAAGGGCACGATGACCGGCGTCTAATCGCTCGGGACCCTTCCGGTTCTCCAGCATAATTTGCTCAAAAACCAGAAGGCGTCCCTAACGTAGGTACCACCTAGCTTGATCATCTCAGCTGTTACCATATCGATTCCTGCTGACTTTCCATCTTTCAAACTTCGTATCGACCATTCAATCTCATCCATAGTAATGTCTTCATGGTACGCTGGCACTGCCGAGTCAATCACATAGTCATTCACAATGCCAATGCCATGAAATTATAATTGTGGGAGAATAGGTAATTTAAAAAACCAAACACCCTACTGACTGTATAAAACAACTAAAAATATGTAGATCCCCAGTTATTAACAGTTTAATGGTTGACGTTCACTATATGGGTTTTTGCTAACGTCATATTACCTATGCACACTCTGGAGCTGAAGGTTTACGTCCGCCATATTGATTTTTTGCTGACGTCACACAGCCTATGTCACTCGGGGGAAGAATACGAACCTTATGACACCTTACTCCTCAAACTCGGTCAAGCCGTTTAGTCTATAGATCACAATGGAACAGATATACATACATACCCACACACATGCACATGTTTCCCCCCCCCCCCCCCCCCCTAATTGGGTCAGTCGGATAAAAATAATCAGTCTGGCTTTCGTAGGTATTCAATATTGAAAAAACGTAACCAAACATTTACTTTTTATTTGCAAATGTTTATTTTTAACTACGATGTTAAAAATAAATTTTTATGTTACCTCTATCTCGTTAGATTTATCACAGTACATTTTATTCAGTTTCAAAATATCACTTTCTGATAATCCATTCCGTTGGCCAATCTTCACACCATCCTGGAAAGGTATAGTTTTTCAACATTTATTATTAGTAGTAAAATTATAGAGCATAATTTTTGAGGTTCATCAAGGAACCTTTTAAGCCTCTAAAATGGGGTGATACAATATCAAGGAGTAAAACCATGACGTAATAAACGTCCTAAGTTTATATTTTATTTTGTGTATTGGCACAAGGGAATAGCAAGCCACTAGAAGGGAGAGTATCATTTCTACCATTGAAAGAAATCAAAAAAGTTAAATTAATTCTACAGTTCAGTGTAATATTTTGGATTCCAATAACTTTAATGGTAATATTCCATAGAGACACTTTTTTCCCTGAAGACTTCATAACATTGGCGTGGCACTACCAATAGTGTTATGAAGATATCTTCAAGTTGACATTACTGTGTAATGAATGATAGCAGAGCCTTTCGGTTAAATTTCGGATCATCTTAAATCTGTATGATTTTTGGATGTGTTAGCGATATGTCAGGGATGGTTTGTAGCACTTAAGGTTATAAAAACAGTATACCCCATTCACTTTGGCTTGAGATAAAATGTAGGTAATCATACCATAAAAAGGTTACTTTAATTGTCGCTTTTTATCACAAAAAAAAATTATAAAGTTTAATGAACATAAAACATTTTAAAAAAGTTTGAAGATACTTAGCATGATACATACACACATACACGATTAAATAAAAATAAATAATGCCATTTTTAATAAGCATATTAGTACTGAAATAGTTATTTCAGAACTAATGTACTAATTGAATTAAAGAATTTTTAACGGAAATATCGCGTATTTTATTTATTTTGTAGCAGGAAGACCTGCGACCACGGACGCTGCAATGCGTTCGAAATTCGTCAGGTTCAACAAAATAAATACAATATATCCGTTAAAAATTGTTTAATTCAATGTATAACAATCGCGAAAACCTAAGACAATACTATAATATACTAATAAACTTGAAATATAGTAAGTAACATGGAGTTTTTTTAATCGGAGAGTGTCAGAAACGACCGGCTTTAGCACTTTTCGTTTCAAATATTACAATTTATATATATTTTGTTACGTTTTTAAACTATAAATAAATTATTATATCTATAAAATAATAATAGCAGTTATAAAAAAATATAAGTTAATAAAAAAATTAATTATGCGATTGTTCGATATCAGCCCCTTCTTGACCACTGCTATCGAACAATCATGTAGTTCACTTTTTATCAACTATATATTTAGTGAATTATATTTTTGTTCAATAAAATGATTCGAGTCTTCAGCTTCTACTCGCACTGAAACTAGAAGAGAAAAATAAAATTCCGTGTAAGATTGCAATATTTATAAAGAGAAACTAATTACATAAGAAAAGGCATACTCCGTTGGTTCGGACATGTAGAAAGAATGCAGGATGAAAGAATGACGAAACAGATATACAATGCGAAAGTTGAAGGATGTAGGAAGGACATTTATACCTAATATACCTAGTCTTGCCATAAATACTGAAACAATAAAAAAAAAATTCTATTGCAAATAACATTTATTACTTTTACAGTGTGTTAGTTTAATACATAAATATAAAACAATTTAAAATTATAAAAGGTTTATTCCAAGTGGTCTGCATTGGCTGCCATACAGTCCTTTAAACGTTGAGGCCAGTTATCAATAGAAGCACGCACTCTTTCCATGGGAAAATTCGTCACTGACAATCGTACGGATTGTTTTAGGGACTCCAAATTATATGGCGTTTAGAGCAAGCCGTACTCTCTAAAACTGACCATAAATCATAATCCAGCGGATTAAGATCGGGACTAGACGACGGCCAGTCTTCAGCTCTGATGAAGTCCGAAACGTTCGTTTCCAACCAAGACTGCGTAGATCGAGCTTTATGACCCGGCGCCGAGTCTTGCTAGAAGGACCATTCTTGGTTATTGAACATGGTGTGTTAAGGGGCTTCACTACCTTCTCAAGAATGGTACGAGTATCTTGATACACTTGTTACACACTTGATACACATGTTTTGATACCTTTTTCTCAAAAGTATGGCTCAGTCACTCCTTCATAGGTAATACCCCACCAAACCATCACTGAAGTCGGATAGTGCTCACGTTGCACTCTGTCGACTAATTGGAAAGCTTCCTTAGAGCTTTGAGCATAAATACGGTCATTTTGTTTGTTAAAATGTTGCTCAATTGTAAAATTTTTCTCATCCGTTAACAATATTTTTCTGTGACCTCCCTTTGCGTACCGCTTCAGTAGCTGTTTCGATTTTACCACTCTATTCTTTTTTAAATTATCAGTTAAGAAATGACCAGTACGTCTCTTATAGGCTGCAAGTCCTAAGTTATCTTTTAAAATACGCGACATGGTTCTAGGTGCTATCTTCATCTCCCGAAATAAAATCTTTAGCTTTCAGACAGGTTTTCTTCGAATTCTTTCCCTTACAGCTTTGACCACCTTTTTCGTACGAACACTACGTGGACGGCCAGATCTTTTTCTGTAACAAACATCGCATCTCAGTCTCATTGTACCTATTAATAGCCCGGTACACAAACATTTTACTAATACCAAGCGTATGGAAAGTTTTAGAAATTCCATTTGGCTCCACACCTACTTTGTGTAATGCAATCGAATCGGTTCTCTTTATCACCCCACTCCATTTTAATATCGCAAAATATTGTACAAGGTATTGGCGCCAAAATGAGAAAACTCAATGAACAATCATATAAAAATGACAGATTCCAAATTCAAATGTAATATTTTGTTTATTTGTAATTGTAACAGTATTTATGGCCAGACTAAGTATATGTCCTTCCTACATCTGCATATACATACGTACCTACCTAATTCTATCTAAGTATAACTTCACGCCAAATCCCTTGCGGGGTAGGCAGATAGAACCGAGCGCCTCGTGACCGAACCTTACACACCTCATTCGCTTCTTTAACATTAATTGCTCTTCTCATGCACGCTCGCCGGTTCCTTAGGCTCCGGACATCATCTTCTGATAGAACACGATCCATTTGATCATGGTAGATAAGTCTTCGCCTTCCTCAGCTCCTACATCCTTCCACCTTTGCGTTATATATCTGCTTCGTCATTCTTTGATCCTGCATTCTTTCTACATGTCCGAACTAACGGAACATGCCTCTTCTTACTTTAACACCGACGCCATTCAATGGTAAAAGATTGTAACCTTTTCGTCGTAGCACAGTATTATTAAATGTATGACATATTAATTCATCTTCACTATACAGTTATCTATTTAATGTACTCGTACTATGCCTATCATTTTCACTATTTTTATATGAAAATCACGTCTTTAAACATTTTATCTTAATCTACGTATTTCCAATAAAGTATCATCATTACCTTGGAGAAGCGGTCATTGAAGTTGATGGCAATAAATATAAAACGAATATGTAAATAAGCGATGCCTTCAACGCAATTGGCACCACTTTCTTATTTGAAAAATATTTTTCAGAACTCTTTAGTTTATCATTAAAATCGCATCATAAAGCAAAGACTCCAAGAAATGCGTCGTTTATAAAAGTGTTTTTTTCGTAGCTATTGAACTAATTCAAAACTGGTTCTGTACATAGAATTTACTCCTCTTCGGAATCAGACGCCTGTTAAAAAAACAACGCTGCCAACATAAAACCACGTAATGCAAAATAACATCTTAAACTAAAATATTAATATAGGACAAAGAAAGATTTCTCACACAATTCCTTATTGCTGACGATACGCATAACGAGGAGATCTGTCTCCGATGCATTGATGTCGTCTGACAAAAATATTTGCAGACGAACATTGAACCTCTTTTTTTTAAGTACGTTAAGCTTGTAAATAGTTATTGTCATACATACCTGCAATGGAATAATAGTTTTATTTCCATTCTTAGAAAAGGCAGTTTCGGGATAGTGCATGACGCTTTCATAATCATACGGTATGCCAAAGTCCGTCACCGTATTGTTATTGTATTTGGCGAAGTTGTGTTCTGTACCTGAATAGAAAGACTGGTTATGGACCTTGATGCTGACTACACTCCAGTAACAATTAACGTCCTTAATAGGGGCAAAATTAAGAATTGTCAGCATTACTTTTTAACACGTGGAGGTTTTGTATTGGTCCAAGTGAGTGAATTTACTAGTGGCATAGAAAAAGAAATGTTATTACATGCCAATGCCAAACCCAACCTCGCGAGGACTGTTTTATATTGGCAAAGGGGGTGGCAACGCCTGAACGATGCTTGTTCCTTACTAGCAAACGTTCATGTAATACGGTAAGTCCTTCACATCAGCTGCTCATGTGGTTGTTTACCTCCGGACTCTACTCATAATTAAACTAACATGAGTAAGTACTAAAAGTTAATAAAGTGAACGATACTTTCTGAATTTACCTTCTTTAATGTTCTCCCAAACAATCTTAACAAAATCGTCTCGGTCATATGTGCTCTGCATGTGGAAAAAACCGAGGGTGTGCAGCATTTCGTGGACTACTGTACCATGTTTAAAACATCCTCTGGCCAAGTTCAGGACCTGATTCTCCTCTTCGTCATCATTAGCAATATACCCTACATTTGAGTAACAACCGCGCGCTGAACCCTGTTAATTAAAATAAAATGTACGCCTCGATTTGAAACCGTCGAAAAGAAAAAAACCTACATTACAGGAGACCATAAAATAGTCAAAAAGATCGTCAGGACGTATTTATTCCATTTGAAGACTGTATGATACGTAGACGTAACCTCTAGTATTGCCAGTAGCTAGAAATGCTTGCATCAACTCTGGCTCACCTAAGTCGTAAGATCCTTACAAGCAGATGAAAAGACGCAACCTAAGTGAACCTAATTTTACTCGACTGATTAAAGTATAATGTTTTTCATATGTATGTATTAGCTATGTACATTCCTTGTGCCCGTAGCATAAACGGCTTGAGCGATTTTGAAGTGTGAAGTACAGTTGAATCTAATGACACATGACCCGTCCTTGTCCTACAGAGTGCGGATGGCAGATAGGACGTATACTGTCAGTAGTATATTTTATTGAAACATAATCACTTGAAATCTCAGATCGAACATGAAGTATACAACCCTAAAAATGGCAATTTGTCTTTTTTGATATAGGCACCTGTTTAGACTATAGTTTTGATCATTTTAAAGTTGTAACTTTTCAGTGAGAGTGAGAGTTGAGAGCTCGATGGCGCCGTTGCGCGTGTCATTCTAACCGAACACGCAGGTTAAGCAACGTCGATCGCAGCCTATGGATGAGTTTATCTATCTCGAGTTTCCCCGTGCTTCCGTGGGTACGTTAAGTCGTCGATCCCAGCTGTTGCCGATAGATGACAGTCTTTAAGCTAAGTCAGTGGCCCTCGGGCGGTTTGAAAACAACTGGCCTCCGCGAATCCGCATTTGAGCAGCGTGGTATAGTATGCTCTAAACCCCTTCGGTTGAAGAGAGGCCCGTATCCCTGCAGTGGGAAGAGTAAGGGTTGATGTGAAAGAACTTGTCAGTTTATTGTACACCTGGTGTTGATATTGAAGATCTCATGAGCTATCCGTGATTATGATAGCTACAAGCATATCATGAGATACTAGTTGAGTTACAGTATAATAGAAAATATTTTCCAGTAAACAAATTCGGCATTTAATTTCTGTGTGCATCTCGGTGGTCGGGTGGACGGATTAGGATACAATTATTTTCAATAGAATATTGGTTAGAATGAAGTGGTTCTTAGCTATGGTTAATGAAGATACAGGACAGCCAATCCAAAGATGCACTTTTCCTTTCTGGTGAAAACATTTCAGCTGTATAACTAAAATTCAACATTATTCAGTCATCAGATTGTCTTTAAATTAGGTACACTAAAATATTGGGGAGTTGCACAAATGAAAAAACCTTGTCATGATACAGTAGTGAGATATGCAAACCCAACCCATCAACAACATACAACAGATGCATTGTGTTTGGGGTTTTCGGCAATTATTCAATCAAACATGATTCAATTGTTAATTGTGATAGTCATCGAAATTGAAATGTTAAGTAACGTAAAAAAAAATTAAAATCCATGAACACTTATGAACGAAAGTGTGTGATGTATGAATGTGTTATCTATATGCGATTGTACAAACTTTATTAGACATAAATATATATATTAGTAGCAATAAGTGCCTTGCCCAAGGCAGGGGTGTACGATTTATACGGTGTAATAAAAAAAATAAAAAAAATACACGAAGCAACACTCACGTTGCCACCCTCACTAGTACGACACTCTTCTACTAGACACTCTTCGGAGCTAAACTAATCTCGCTTATTGGCAGGAACGCAGATACCTTTTAAGGAGTTTTTATTTGGTTACGGTTTTCTGTGAAAAGAAGGTACGTTTCCCAGTTGGACTATGCCCTAACTGTGTTAAATCTTCCACTTTCAAAGTTATTTTATGAAAATTACTTCAAGAAGAAGAATACTAAGCATTATTTCGTGAAAAGTTTTGCAAAGTTGTTTAATTGTTCTCAAATGAATGGTAGTATCAATAATACGCTCGATTTTCTGTGAAATTATAAGTACAAAAAGGATTCAATTAGATGCTCTGTGATTTACAAATCGACATTGTTTAATTAATTCGTTACACCTAATTACACAACTACAAATTCTCAAAAACAAACCTTCATACCAAATTATATTGGTTTCTAAATATTGTAAAAACACGTTGTTTTGAAATACCTACTTTGCCTGCATATTTTTGTGAAGCTCTTGTGCCTAGCTCATGAACGTGATGGAGACCTTATGAACGTAATCTCGCCTATAAAAATACAACACACTGCTACGGGATGAAGTAGCTTTAATTGGCTAATAGCAAGAATTAAAATCGTGCCATTTCGGTCATGTTCATGCCTCCAATGATTTAGTAGGGAACGACAGAATAATCTTACTAATCGGCAGAGTTCACCACGCGCAGATGAGATTAGCTTTGGCTCTGGGATAATGCCACTTACATCACAAATCTATTTTTATATGACAATTATATAATCATATAAAAATATAATAGATAATAGTATTTGAAAGAGAAGAAACCAGGACCTGAAGAAATTGTATATCTTGGATGCGCTTTCAGCAAGGATGGAAGGTACACCGCTGATGTATCTTCCATCCTGTGGAAAGACGAGTGAGTGCTGGGAATAGTGTGAATGAAACGTTGGGAAAACTTCTTAGCAGTAAAACCTTGAGCCAGAAGGTACAGCTCGCTATATACAATGTAGTGCTAGTACCGGCGCTTACTTATGGAAGTGAGAGCTAAGCTGACGGCAAAGAGAGCATGAAAGTAGAATAAACGCGGAATATTCGCATTGATGATGTCAGAAACAGAGTTGGTCTGAATCAGGCTTCGTTGATTCGGACATGTAGAAAGAATGTAGAATGAAAAATGCCTTAAATGCTAGATAGCTAGTGATAAACAGGAAAAACTACTTAGTGGAAGTGGTAATAGGTTACAGCAACCACTTTATATCCGGTGGGTTGAACGCCCGACGTATAAATTTGATACAGTTACAACTTCTTGACTCTCGGGGATCCTTATGCTAGTCACTTACGTTCTTAGTTCATCGTTTTCCCTACATTCTCTCTTATACGGCGACCCACAGAGGCTAACTACGACACTCGTACATAGTTAGTGTAAAGAAATAGATGTTGTTCACCAAAGCAAGTAATCTAATTAATCTTAGCTCATTAGAGTAGATATTACATTGGTCTTCAACAGATTATGTTAGCATCCACTAACCACTTTACATCCGGTCGACCTATGTCTATGTATATCTCTCGATGTATACAAAAATTCAAAACAATTATCATAACTTCATATTTGATCAAAAATATATGATCATAAATTTCACGAGTAAGTAGTAGGTACCTTTGGGAATATCTAAATTTTGTTTCTGCTAAGTTGGTATGTAAAATTAAAACTTCATTGAATCGGTTTTCACCGTTTTTAAATCTTTGCTAATACTTTGTTGTTAAATATGTACACATACCTATTTACCGATTACACTTATTGTCTTTAATATTACGGATAACACTTTACTAATTTTACCGATGCTGTAACCTAAAATTTGAATATTATAAGTAAAATCGGCGTACCTGTATAGTAACTGCATGTTCGTTATTTTTTCTCGGTTGAAATTTAATACATGAGTTATTAGCAATGTCCTCCATGCCCTCTTCTATTATCTTTATATGATCTTCGTCTGTTAACAAAACATATCATAAAAGGTAGGGAAATACATTTCGTATATAGGTAAATATATTTAGAACTAACTGCAGTCCGTGATGACTCCTTCCTCTCCCTTACCATTTGCCATTTTCCCCCCTTCGTCTTCCTCCCTATTTGCAACTCACTATACATAAAAGCTTAATTTCATATTTCTAGAACGCAGGGTGCGTTTTCTCTAATCTTTGTCCCACGTTCTTCTTTGTTCTCACTGCCTACCTCAGAAGTTATAAATATATAGATTGGCTTATTTTAAATATATCGCGAGAGGGTTGGCTAAAATACCCTGGCCAGAACATAATTAAATAAAAATTACTATTATTAAACACCACAATCACTAGTTTAATAAAAAAAAATATTAATCGAAAGTATCCAGCCTGTAGAATATGCAAGCAAACGTTAGGTTGTCTTTTTGGCAGGTACAGGTTATAAACAAGTTGTACTACGTACTTTTAGTAATTAACTCATCTGTTTATAAATCTTATAGCAAAATAAAGAGATTATCTATTAGTATATTGCTATCCTCCTCAGTTTCACGAACAAATAGCATGCGCAATCTATTCATGCTATGCACGATCTACGCAGTAGCAATACTGCGTCGTGTTTGCAAAAAAAAAATCCCAATAGATAGGCCGGAAAATATAGACGAATCTAATGTTTATATTCTATATGCTTCTTCCTTCAATTGGTGCATAATTTGTTAATTAAACGAATGACTGCAATATTTAAAAAAAAGTCGCACTCTCAATTTTTATTTTGACATATTAAATTTCATATAAAATATCGAAATATGATAAATACATACCAAATATTACAATAGGTACATACCAAAGTCATCCTCCTCTATGTAATAAACGACTGTTAAGTTTGGCCAGCGTTTACTGCCCCCTAGCAGTCCATTGCGTTCTTCCTTTGCATCGATGACGGCGCGGTGCTGTTTGACCGTCAATAACATATCGCCCTCGAAATGTTCACCGAATTCATCTGACAAAGTTCAAAAAAAGAGTTCTTACACACACAATGGATTCTCCTAAGTACTCGATGTCGTGCGTAGGTACTGAAAGACAGACACGGTGGGTGCACCTGTTGTTAGACAGGTGCGTACGGGCCTCGAGCTTTTGCGCTCTAAACCCGGCCGTCTGCGGTAGTTTACAGCACGCTTGCAGCTACCGCGTAAATAATCGCGTAATAACAGCGAGTGAAAGAAATCATTTGTGTCTGACTGAACAGACACTTCACGGACGTCGTATTTAAATTGCGACTGCACTCGGAATTAAGTGAGGCCGTGCCGTGCCAACACTTCGCAGGGACAATTGTAAACAACATAATGTTGTGAGAACAATACAGTGGGACACAACGACGACACGCAGTACAACACGCTAATGTAACGCTGGATCGACTTTTGGCTGCATTCAGAATGAATCCGAGGATTAATCACGTCTGAATGCAGTCACCTACCAAAAACAGGAACCCTGCGGTCATAAGGGACACCCGTGGTTCCGCATCGCCATATAGGTACTACAGCGGTACGTCTCCACATGACATCCCCGGCTCACAGGGCAGCCGACGTAGCAAACCAAGACTTGGGTGCATTAAGTAAGGCGGATGAATAAAACACTAGATATGTAAGGTACTTGAAAAGTTCTTACTGGTGACCTCAACCACTCGGAGAAGTACCATAACGTAACCATCCGTGGAGACGTTATTTAAACTGTTGTCCACTTCGGTATGGCGGGAGATACCTCATCATTTGCCAAGAAGGCAAAAGCGGAAAAGGAGTTTCAGCTATTTTTAATATACACATATACATCCTCTTTTCGGAGCTAAAGTAATACCTATTTCTACCAGTAATGGTTTAAACTAAGAGATACCAAAACTTATTAAATTCACTTCACTTCCTTCAGTTTTAAGGTCTATATTACAAAATAATGACCCCGCCTACTTGACATAAACGAGAGGACTACCGACTTTGCTGAATATCTTTAATAATTCATGTCCTCTTAATTTTTTAAACCGCTTTCAAAAAAGGAGGACGTTCTCAATTTGACTGTACTTTTTTTGTACGTTTGTTAAGGGGTCATTCCGTCAATTATGAATTGATTTTGATGATTCTTTTTTTTGTTTGGTAGATCATCTTCAGAAGTGGTCCCATATAAATTTTATCGAAATTGATTCAGCGCTTTTTGACAAAATCATCAAAAAAATATATACACAGATAATGTGTTGGTTTGTGGTTCCCTTCAGCAAAAGTTTTTGATGAGGACGTTCAATCTGTTTTTTTTTATTTACACCACTAAGAAGCGAAAAATAAATTATTTTTAAATAAAAAAACCGCCTAAAAACATCCAGGAACTAAAAAGCGAAAAATAATTAGTCATAATTACGTACGATTTTTGTAGCCGTGCCAGTATCCTGATATTATCAATTGATATTATGCGGCTAAAAATCGTAAGAACTTGTGACCATTTATTTTTCGCCCTTCAGAAGAATGGCCAACGCATGATTTTAGTGAGTTGGCCCTTCTTTTGTGGGCCTAAGTTCACGTTGATCGTTAAAAAATTGAGTGTTTTGAACGTAACACTGATCTTGGTATACTTAATGTTACTGTCACAGTATACTTTAGTTACTGTGTTTATAAGGACTACATGCTAAAATGTCAAAAATGGAAACGAGTGATTACTAGGGATGTGTCAACATGTGGCATGAACGTTTAGTAGACATCTTCTATAAGGTACAGATACTGCCAGAGTTGGGTTGCATAACAAACTATATAAGTCAATATCCCTAACCTTCTAATCTTTTCCCTTGAGCTTCGTTACTAATTTAATAATTAGAATACATTACATACTTACCATTAAAATAAAAATCTTCGAGTACCACGTCCTCAAATATCGGAGCGGAATTGACAAAATAAATTAAAACAAACGTGAATAAGCCTACACCTAACATTTTTGTCTTTTCCTTGACTATTAAAACCAATCCCGTATACTACTGTGGTACACGTTTTGTGATCTGCTTTTAAATAGGTATGCTTGAGTACTTCGAACAATAAAACATACAATCGATCACCTAATTACTATAGATAAGGAATCTAACAGGTTTCCTTTCGAAATAAAGTGGTATTTATTTCGCCACTCTGGTTATCTTTGAAGGACCATGCTGAGATCCCATCAGGACACTGCACGCCAACTGCGATAATGACTGTGTTAAGGCCATTGGCACGCATTTGATAAAACTAACAAACGATTGCCTTGACTGAAATACATTACCTAGTATTAGTGGATTATTACGTTCGTGTTCGTATTTACGTAAAGGTATCTATATCAATGAAATTAAAATACCTTACACTGTCACTATTTTGTAAGTTAGTGTAAAATCAAAGTGAGGCTGATCATTTGTAAGTATTATTTGCGTGTATCTACATAAATTCAAAACATGGATTAACTCTCAACAGAAAGTAAAATCTAATAAGAATACACGCGATTTAAAATAGTAAATTTAAAGATTATATTGTTAAATAACAGGGTACGATTCCAAAGTTATGCTATAATAAAACAATATATTGTTGTAAATAACGTGCCATATTTATTTTACAAAATAATTACAAAAAACTTGCCACACAATAGACTGTACATGCATGCAATTCAGGTTACAGTGTGCAAATTTAGGTATAACTCAGTAAAAGTAATTTACATTTACTTTATATAATATATAAAAAAAAACTTTACTTTAACATTACAATATAAAATGTAAAACAAATAGTTTCCAGAATAACCAATAAAATAATTATATTTTAATCCATTTCATAGTCATTATGGCAACCCATTCTATAACATAATACTGAACTTGCTAATACAACAAAAATATGTACGCTGTTCACTAAATGTGAATAAATTCTAAATAATGCAATAAATATCGACGCACGACAAATCATCGTAAAATATAGTTTAGTGGTATTAATATAAAATCTGTAACAGAGATTTCTCTATGTAGAATATACAAACTACGCGGCGACGTAATGGGATATTTAAACAATTAATTTTCTCTAATTTACACGTCAATTATACTGAATAATTAATTTAGGCAGTCTTTAATATATTTCAATTAATAATTATATCAAACCATTACAAAGTTCATAATAGGTATGCTAAATAAATAATATTTAATACCAGACAACAAAATGGTAACGCTACCAACTTAACTAGCAATCAAAATTATTATACATACAATATCAGCATATGATTTCAGTAAAGCACTGTAAAACATTCTAAATATTGGTCTAGTTATTTATTGCGTGGAACTCTGTAGTCCCTTTTGAACGACACACGAATTAACAGATCGATGCAGAATACATTATTATACACTCTCAAATCGATATTACACTGCCGGTTTTTTGTCTGCTCTTTTTGATATATAGAAAAAAATACGATTTAATCTGCACGCCAAAGTGAAATAATTGTTCTCCAAAATTCGCCATTTATATTTTTATGTTAATATAAATTACATCTATGATGAATAATCTGATCTCGATTTTGTGTGCATTCTGATTTTGTTATAACGGAGTGAAAAGAGAATTCAAATTAGGCATAACAAACTATATTCAAGCTTATTTTTTACTTAGGTGTAATAAGATCAGAAATGCGATGCGTAAACGAGCATACGTTTTTACGGCAATCATTTCTTATTCATGTTGAGGGATCCCTAACTATAATTTCCCTGTTTCAAAATAAAAATTGGCTACCTGTCTACGTTTAAAGTTCTTGTTAATACAAAGGAACATTTTAAATATTTACGTTATTCAAAATATAAATTAACTTCCTCAGCTCATATGTTTGCTCAACAATCATTTATTGTTAATGCATAACATTTAATTAAAATCTCCGTTATTAAAAATAAATAAAAATACATTTTGTTTTTTTAATAAACCGATGTTCAGTAGAATGTAAATCAACAATTACTCTTTCATCTTGTAAATTTCCTTTTGACGTCATATTGACAGTTTTTGCAGAAATTTGTTTCAATAAAATATCTTTGACCAAGTTGATAGGTACGGTCAACGACGTAGGCATAATTACGACATACTAGTTAGTATGTCGTTGACCGTATACCTAACTTTATCAACTCAGTCAAAGATATTTTATGAAACAAGGTGTTAATTTCTATATAAAACGGTTAATGGGGTTGTTGAACGTTTTGTTGTCAGACGGATTAAGTTGGGTATAAATATCCTCCATACATTTACATATACAGCATAAACAATACCTATACTGTTTATACAAAAGTAACATTTACATACAAAGCTAGCGTCTTTCACATCACAAATTTAATTTATCCATGCAGACCAAGGATAATTTCAAAATGCAGTGTATTCTTACTTTGTGTAAATATAATTTCAGACTATTTTATATGACCATAAGCCGCAGTGTAATAACGTTTTCAGCAGATAATATTAGTGGGGTTTAATTACTCTTACTGCTAACATTCGCCTAATATAATTGCCTACGCGTACGCATAGAGGACGTCAATAAGACTGAGTAGTGTCCTGGCCACACAGACGTGTCGTAATGTGTATCAAAATTTCGGGAGTGTATTTTAACATACATTTTTGTTGAAAACCGTCTATATGACGTCGGACGCCGGAGTCCGTGTGGCCAGGAGCTAAGCGACACGCTACATCAACAGTACCATAAATTGTGCAGCGATTCTACCAACAATCAAAAATTTATTGCTATTTCATTAAAGACTCGATCGTCTTAAGGCAAATTAAATGCTGATTACACTATTTGTAAAACTCGCTTAACATTATGTATATAAGTTATGGTGATTATTGTTGACATGAATTTGAGACTATCAAATCGGTTAACTTCCACATGATTCCAAGTTTTATACAATATCTGTTTAGCTACAGAGCTAGGCCCCAGGGCCTATATTGTTTTTAAAGCTTACAGAGTAAAATGACACAAACCGTGACGATTAAACATACATAATCAAGTATAGATCTCAAAAGTATGTTGATTATAAATCGGTTGCTTCCTTGTAGGGAGCAATCTATAGGAAAAATATAATTTTTGAATATCAAAAATAATAATATGTTTCAAGTTTTAATATTTTAAGAGCATACACAAAAATATTGCATTAACAATAATACTTTAACGCGAATGAAATGGCTTTGAATCATAAATTCACAAACGCCAATTAAAACTCGCACCTTTTTACAATGTATTAAAAATAGAAGGAACGGGCCTCGAGAGTTATGATTTCCTTTGACAATAGTTTCGCGAGGGACACACGAGTAGTTTACTTAATTAACTGTGTTGCTCATAACTTTGTACCATTAGTCTCATGTATTAATAAGGGTGCTCCGTTCTAATAGTAATTATACTATAAAAATAGCAATAAGCACAATGAACGCACCACATCAACAACCTGACTAGTCATATAGAAATGGGACTCTGTTGTATGGTCATCATTTGGCACACGCTTGTAATGATATGTATTGGTTACACTCGCATATTATACGCGAGCGCAGACAGTGCGAGGTATAAAAATATTTTTGTTGCATTTTCTTTTGCATACAGTGTATGGGTTCGGGGTACAACTTCTTCACCTGTTTAAAACTATGGAAGCCCCGTTTAATGAAATGAAACATCTTAATTCCGTGACAATCCTTCGTCATTAAAAGGCAAAAGAATTCGTCCCATTTCATATACACTTGAATACACTCAACCTCAATATTCGTACACAAACTCTCCATAAGGAAAAATATGTAACCGACGTTAAAATGAGAATATTAAAAATGTCTAAAGACGGACTAAGTTACTATAATCAAACAGTAGTATCACTACTAACGCTACCTCAAATTTTCAGCCTAATTCGATGTAATAAAATGTCACTTTCGAAGCTGGTTCAAATGTGTGTATACACATTGACATGAACGGCAAATACTACGACGAGAATTATCAAGGACATTACCTAAACACCAAGGCGCCGCTCGTTTCTTTAGTACGCTATGCAAGTCACATACTGATATGTAAAAGATGTCAGTAACTCGATTCAAATACTGATAAAGAGACATTTGGCTTCCATATATTGAAATATCATAATCGATTTACATGAAAAGCATTGAAATTGTAAGCTATCATTATGCGTACTTATAGCTTGCTTCGTAGATCTGTCCATGCATATCACATTCGCTCTCGGACCGATCACAGATGAAAATCGCACATTTACGAATAAATACACTACAATTAATTAGGCCTTTTTAGGACAGATAATCACAATTCGTCTAACTTACACAATTCCTTCGTGAATCTTCCCTTTCGAATCTAATCACGCGTTCATTTTCTTTGGATTCAATTTTACCTGTAAAAGAAACATACGTTTTAAAGATTTTGATTATAGCACTGTGTAAATAAGAATGTACAAAATTAAGCGCGGCACCATTTTGCCCGTTACATTATGCTACAAATTTTGTGCAAAGCTCGCATCTTGAGCGCGTTTATTCTAGTTTTACGCTCCACTCATCTATTACAGCGGTATACCTTAAATTAATCTTATTCTTGGTAGATCCTTTCATACAACCCCGTTAAATGTTTTTTAAAAATTGACGTAATCGCCGAAAATCTTTCCATGACCAGATGTCTAAACAATCGTTGCAAAAAAGGGGAATATTGATTTGTACATTTACAATGACTAAGCTATTTAAGTTAATAAAGACAGACTTATAGTTACATAATTTGGTGCTAAAGAATCCATATCGCAAGCCCTTCGACCAATGGATTCGTCATTATTTACCTTTCAGTTACCATTGAATGAGTAACGTTTAGGCGGCAGTCTGCGCAGGAGCGGGCGCGGGGGCGGGCGTGGGTGCAGACGCGGGCGCGGGTGCGGGCATGGGTGCTGTACGTGAGCGTCCTCCCCGCGGTGGCTTCAATATTTCAGATATTTGCCACATCGCTTCCTCACTAAGCACATCGTCGAACTCGTTGAACATCGCTTGGATCCGCTCGTTTTTCTTAAACTTGTACTGTCTGCTGTCGAAGGCATTTCACTTCATTAGTTGATATTTCATTACCTATAAACTATTATAAAGATAAAGATTTAAAGTTTTGCGTGGTTTTTGTGTAAACGTAAAAAAATTTTAAGCTCATTTTTTTTCACTTTTAGAAGTCTACGTTATCAACGAGTAACTCGTCTATTTAAATTGTCTACATTTTATTTACAAAAATTTGAAAATACCAATATCCAGGGTATCAAAAATATGCCTACAATTCATTATTTGGCATGTGTTGCAAAAATTATTGGATGATACATAAACATAACATAACATAAACTACTAGTACTACATGTTTACAATACTCATTATTACCCACAAAAAAAATCCTGTATGTCTAGCTATTGTAATTAAGTAACAAAAACCGTTTTTTATTCAGATTAGTCTTCTAAACGAAAGGTTAGTTCTCGAACCTGTCGTTTAGAAGTTACGATGTGTATAAAAGTGCTAAAAATAAAAACAAATAAGGAATTGTTATGTTATATTTGTCTACGTATAGTTTTAATTTATTTTTCTCACTATCTATAAACACTAAAGCTCCACGCACGTTTGGTGGCAGAGTCGATTAATACCAAATAAACAAATATTTATAATGTTTTCAAAAGGGTATGAAAACACCCTTGTTTTAATACTTCGCAGGAATAATTATGTTTCAATAGTTATTAGATACAGACAAGGACAGATCAAGTTACATACGTTGAGACGAATACGACATACTCGTACTTACCCTCACGCATGTATGTCGTAGCAGTAAAAATAAGATTTGCATGGTTTTGCATTTTGTTCTATTAAATTTTATATCTATGGGTATAATAAAATATGTATACGCACTCTTTATGGAACCTCTTCATGTTTTCCATAATGTGATACTGTTGCCATCTCTTTGTAAAGTTAATGCTACCGTCCGGCAGTAAGTCAGGGTTGCCGATGTGGACGAACGTCAGATCTTGTAGGACTAGACCACTGTGAATGTAAACAATTGATTGACGATAGAGTAAAGATTCTACTACTATTACATCATTATACGTAATAACAGCTCAATGTATAAAGATAAAATTTATGCATAAATTATTGTTAATTTTGTGATAATAAATTCAGGACATATTCAATGACGCAAACCCATATCTAAAATATGTTTATTTTAAAAAGCCGCATCAAGCGTGAAAAGAACTATGAACGATAAATGAGCGAGCGAAGTGTGTAAAGACCGCGCCTTATAGGGCTCAATTCTCTTTACCTGGGGACCTGGAATGAATATATATGTACATACAAGCCGCGTACACCACGCATTGATCTCAGAACGCGTGACATCATTGTGTGTAAACAAACGAACAACCGTCAAAATTATTATAGGAAGTAAGTGTTACAAATGAACAAAACAACTTAGTTAAATGCTACAACCTTACAAATAGCTTTAATATCAGGAATACAATAGCTTTTACGTGTTGTAGTTAAAAAACCAATGACGTAACGCGTTCTGAGATCATATAATACGCTATTTACGCAGTATTTTTATATAAATAATCTTTAGACATTGTTTTGGTCATTCAAAATTGTTTTGGTCAAAGGTATTATTTGTTTAAAATTAAATTTTCATGGCGATAAATATCCATTATGATTATTTTCAATCACTTTTTGAAATTTGTTCGATCGTCTAAAATCAAAATGAGGATTTGCGTCTTTGTACTATACGAGTAACTACGCTACCTTATTTTATGATATATGCTGCATTAACCTTTGGTATGCTGGAGGGCTCGCGAATTTGTATCCGGCGTCTGGCAGCAATATGGCGTAATTAGAGAGCGTACTAGATAGGGTTCCGAATTTATTATATTAATTAATGTTTTAGAATTTATTATATAAATTAAATATGTTTAATAAATTCTTATTATATTTGTAAATTATGTGTCTACATAATTAGTGATTGTAAGTTCGATAACCAATGTACCTTGTGTCATATTTCGTTACTAAATTATCTTCAAAAATATATTTATATCAGCGTAATATGAAACGAGAGGTAGGGTGCATCAGAGCAGCCCGTCTAGGGTAGTACCTCCACCTCACAGCCAAATAACTCACTAGCTAGAGGGTTGTTGTGTTCCTGCATGTAAGTGAGGTCACCAGTAAGCTCCTAAGGAGTTGCTATGTTGACAGCAGAGGTGGTATCGCGCGAGTGATACGTAATGTATTACAAGCGTTTGTAGCTTACGGTAACCGCTTTACATCAGGTGGGCCGTATGCTTGTATGTCTCCCGACGTTGTAAAATAAAAATCGGCCAAGTGCGAGTCGGACTCGCGCACGAAGGGTTCCGTACCATTATCTATAAAAACGGCGAAAAAATCACGTTTGTTGTATGGGAGCCCCCTTAAATATTTATTTTATTCTATTTTTTAGTATTTGTTGTTATAGCGGCAATAGAAATACATCATCTGTGAAAATTTCAACTGTCTAACTATCACGGTTCATGAGATACAGCCTGGTGACAGACGGACGGACGGACGGACGGACGGACGGACGGACGGACAGCGAAGCCTCAGTAATATGGTTCCGTTTTACCCTTTGGGTACGGAACCCTAAAAATGTACTCGAGTTAAGAAAATTTGTTGAATTTTTTGAAGAAGATAAGTGTTAATAGTTCATCCAAAAAACGTAAACAGTTTCAAACGGCGATCTCAGGCGACATTATTACATGCATTTCAATTACTAATACCTTTCAATTTAGCCCCAAACCCTACAAGTTGGACTGTAGAAAGAATTACTGTCAACTAGCTTCTGCCTGTGGATTTTATTCATTTATATCTACCAACATTTGATACATTCAAAACAAGCATACACCTGTAATTAACTTTCAATAATTAGATCTATATATACAACTAAAATAAGCACACTGTAAATGTTTAAAATATCTAATGTAATAACCTTTTTGAATAATATACATTGTAAAACTTATTAGATAATTGTCTATGTTATATCTATGACAATTGTCAAATTATTTTCATTTTATAAAATTCAAATTTGAAATCTCAGATGTTTCGGACGAAAAACGAAAAACAAGCCAGTCTGCAACTAGTTTTGAAGAAGTAAAGATTGAGGGCATCGGAGACCTCCAGCCTCCTGCTGTGGGCTACGTGGTGAACCGTCGGGAATTTACTCACTTTTCCAAACCCGTTAAACACCGGACGTCTAACTAATCCCAATTATAAAACCTACAGCCTCTGTTGTGGACCACGGCGGCTGACGGAGTTACCGCTGCGGTGTTGGTCCGTAAGGCGGTCCCACGAACAACTTCTACGTCTGGATCTGCGTGCTGGCTAGCACGCTAACCAGCTGTCTACAGTCGTCGGCCACTATAGCCGGCGGCCACTCAGTGCACACTCCAGTGAACCAAACAGTGATATTCCGGTTAGACGAAGATAAAGCGAGTTCTTAAAGACCCTTACTAGCCCAACTTTAAGTCACTTTTATTTTTTTATATAGTTTACTGTATAAATAGCCATAATAAATTTGTAACCCTTTATGTACACTCTTTTCCTCAACAAGTAATATAACAACACATTACCAAAAAGCATAATGTACATGGAAGATGGGAATAGGGCCAGATGTCATGAATAGTGTTTCAGAACCCGCTTGATTCGAACAACAGTTGCCAGGCCTCATTTCAGTTTGCAGTACACTAGTACACTGCATATGATCGAATAAGCCGAAACTAAAATAGGTTCAAATGTGAACCCGTCATTTTACGAGCGGTCTTAATGGCATAGTCTAAAAAATGAAAATTGCAGCATTAAACTTCAATTTTAGAAAATAAATGCAAAAAAATGCTGTTGTTCACCACTAGGGTGGCTCATAAGCGTACGACCTTCCAGATGGTAAACACTTACTGCAGAATAATAATACTTGTAACAAACTACGGCACATCACTCGTGGGTTGTTATATTGAATTTGTGTTGCAACTATTAACCATCTAAAATGCATACCAAGACTCGGCGACACTATATTAATTATTATTATTTAACGGTACACACATAAGAAAAATACTAGTGTAAGCGGTAAATACTGACATGTAGGGTATACAGGGTGGCTGCGTCTCTGAAAGTGCCTGGCGATAGGCGCGGAATGAGGAGGACGAGTCGATAATGGCGCAGTGGTCATGCAATGCGTCGACGATAGCGCGCGGCCAGCCCAGCCGCTGGACAGGCGGAGAATCCAGCGCGGAGACCAGTGCCAGGTACGAGTTGAAATTGTTCATCTTCCGGAGAGCTTTCATCACCTTGAGGAACTTGCTCGCGTATTTCTCACGTTCGCGAGCTTCGTCCTGCAATACATAAAGCAATGGACTAGTGTTAACACTGGTGCAAAACTGGCTAACTGCAGTTTTCACTGCCAAAGAATTGTTATAATTGTGCATGAACTGCTATAACTTCACAAAGGGCTCCGCCAAGAATTTATGAAATAAAAATTATTGTTTCAATTAAATAATAATTAAGGAAAGGTAAAATATACACATTTTGCCCCTTTATTGTACCACTTCATTGACGAAATTTTCAAATTCCAGAAAGCTCAAAACCCACAGTTTGGATTCCCACACGCGCAGATCACTTTGACTTTGTTTTAAGAATCTCTCACCTGTTCCAATATACGTGAACGCGCCCAGTAGCTCATCTTATTGAAGTGTTCCGTGAACCTGGTGAGGTTTGGCGAGCTCTCCTCTGACTGGTCGCGCGGCCACGATAACACCTCGGCTGTAGTTATACGCACGAACAACGCAGCGTCTAGTAGTGTCATCTGTTCCGCTAGTTCTGTCGCTTTGAAGTCTAGCAACGTATCGCGTCGGAGTGACACACTACCGTAGCATGGATTGTCATACTCATACCGATTGTTTGTCTGAAAAAATACCAGAACTTAAATATTATGGTCAAATGGCACAATTTTTGAATACGATTATCACATATTAAGTCACAGGCCGAAGAAAGCAAGTCAAACCACAAACTTATAAACAAGTATAATTTTAATGCACACAAGAATACATCTACCTTCTAGGGAGTTCTTATTTTGCTGCGGTCTTACGCTTTACTTAGTTTCAATTCAATTTCTATCGTTTAATATGTTTTTAGTACTGTCTATATCGCACAATTTAGACTTTCGAATCACAGGTTGTTCAAAACCTGTGGTGTTGTTCTCAAAATTACGGTAGAATCGGTTGGAACCTTACTGCTGAATACCAGGCAATCTCATTGGACAGCTAGTGGGTATTTCGTTTCATAACGTGAAAAACTAATATTTAGGAAGGACCACTATTCTAAATATATGTTTTCACATAGACCATAGATAGTAGAGACCACGATTTGTATCTATCTTAAATAATACGAGATTATAAAATACTGTCACAACATCACGGAGATAACAATCACGATAATATATGTAGTAAAATATGGGATATGTTCCATTTAATTTCACAATAAACAAAATTTGAACGAAAAATTTATTATATTCCTTAATTTGACTTAACCTTTGCCTCAAAATCAAATGTTATGTTAGAAAGTTAAACAAGCTATTACGCACGTCGCACACTGATCAATTATTAAAAGTTAGCGTCCCATAAATTAGTACACTATTATTTTGATTCCATTATATAGCAGAAACTATTAGCTATATAAAAATATGCATTTCTTGCAGAGATTGCCGGTTTCTACAGTAAAAAAGTATTTTTAGGTAATGGTGCTTCAATCAAAAATATTTTTTTTACAATATTTTGTTGTTGAATCGGCCAGTGAAGGCGCTGACAAAGGACAATGAAATAAACTTCTTAGTTATACTTTGGAGACATTACAAACATCTGAATTGTCTACTACAAGCAAGAAGAGTCTTCAAAAATGTTATTTAAAACTTCACTGTATCAACTTCAAAATTTAATGAAAATGTTGCTAATATCTTCAGATCCTATGATAACAAACATCAGAATATTACCTGTAAAACGAAAACATGTAATGCCCATTAAGGTACTAAGTCTTTTACAAGAACCAGAAAAACAAATTAGCAAAGTACATAAAATAATGATTACCAAATTAAATTATGTGAAAACCATTTTACTATGCATTTAATGTTATAAATATACCTACACGATTTCAGTATCTATTACTTTCGTCCCCCTAAATGCTTGAAATTGACCACTGTGCGTCGTCGTTATGAAGCTCACTTTTCGTGCATGTTATGTTGTACTTATTTATGTGATACTCTTGACGACCAAGTGTTATAAAAAAAAATTTATGGCGCAATAGCAAGATATATTCATACAAATGGCTTACTTGTTGCAATCGTAACTGCTTCTGTTTGTCGACTAGTATTTGTCTTAACTTTTTTGCAATGGCGAGTTCCTCTGCCTCGACTAACCAATAAATGAACTCCATTATTTCTTGCATTAGCGGTCGGTCCAAGTCACCTATCCTGTAATAAATATAATATTACATATTACCTTTTCCACAATTTATTCCTTAGTTCAACAATCAAGATATAGAATTATTAACTAAAAAAAAAAAAATTTTTAGAGTACAGCAAGCCTATTCTCAGAATCATTACAAATCCAGATCAAAAGTTAAACCACGAGACTGATATAATAATCTTAGTGTACAATGTCGAATTAATCTCCTATAATTTTATTAAAATAAATAAAAGTTTACAGTATCAAACGATCAGGACAGATCGAGAGGATTTTTAATGAGAATGGGAATAGTGGATTGTAAACCAAGGGAGAAAGCGAACAATTGTAACCAAGATATTTACGGCATAGCAGCGTCAGCGAAAGCTAGTATAACTATCAATTGATCACATTCTCCCGAGCTTAACACTTTAAACTTTATTTTGACTAAGCGAACAGTTAGTTAACGAGAAAGTTTTTTAATGGATACAGGTAATTAACACTAGAAATATTTTTGTTACTTACGTGAGATCGTTAATTATTCGCGTGAGAAGGCTTAGTGTGAGACGCAAGTCGTGTGCGCGTGCACGGTAGTGGTGCGCACGCCGCACCAGTCGCGCCACCAGCCCGCTCGGTGACACCCACGTGCGGTAAGTCGCCAGGAATGCTTCCTGGTACGCGAAGTCTGCGCGCACGAACAATATTACACATATCTCCGGCTAACATTATATCTATCGAAACTCCTTGAAGAGTTGATTCTCGTCCGTACATTTAGCATCAAATTTAAATAAAGGCCAGTTATTTTGTATAAATTTATGTAACTACAGCTCCATGTGAATAAAATCGGTAGATGTTAACAAGCTAATGATAGCTTACTGATTGTATATTATAAAATCAACCTTCAATACTTTCGATGGACATATTATCAAGTCATACAATTAGAATGCAGTAATACAGAACTCAATTTGAGGACGCCTGCATTTGATGTCGTTCGGAATTACGAGTAACAGGATGGGCAGCTTTAATTAACTTGCAATGTACTGTGGACTTTACACGTAGAAGATAATGGAACTTAGTTATGGTTCGATGTATATGATGTCCTTATGCCGTATGAACTAAACTGTAATCAATTGATAATTGAATAGTAGAAATAAAATCACATTGCATTGTGAAAAATGAAGAATCTAGCCTAAAATGACGAAAGTAGAGATTTAGAAATTAGATAGAATGCAGAAATTTTATACGTTAAATAGACTAACAACTTGGTTAATAAGTGATGATTATATATTTTTTTAATTACGATTACAGTCAAATTAATGTTAATCACAGGAGACCTCAAATAAGTTCTAAAAGCACGTAACACATTTTGAAGAAGTTTTCGAATACACTTAGTTCTTAATGAAACTACATTTTCAAGAAATCTTCAAATAACTGCGTTACTTCTTTCAAGCTAAAGAGTGCTTCGAGGCAAAACGCAGCCAGCAAGAAAATTTCAGCCCTCAATCAACTGCTACTACCAAGATACATTTAAGTTTCAAATCAACTGTTAGAAGAAAAAAAGCATAATTTTGTGCTTGGATTATATGCAAGCAATGTAGAATAGAAAATCAGTATGCTCCTTCACGCATTGTAAACCAACAAAGCAACATTGGACAAGCATTATTAGTTCATAAAAACCAGCGAATCTGTTTCAGCCACAAATCATACAATGATTGAACCACTTACACTCGTCCGTTTCTGTAAAGTGAAAGCATGAAAGTTTGAAGGTTAGAAGCGATGGAACAAAGTTGTTTCATATAAAATAAATATGTAGGTATTTTATGGTATCCTTTGTTTAAATAAAATATATTTCTCCATTGTAAATCTAAAACCTATGTCTTTATTTGGAATTCTAAAACAACTTTTTGGCGCTTGGAATTTTATTGCACGTGATCTCTCTCGCATAGGTCGTAGGACGCGTTTTTCTTTATACAACATCGGGAGGCATACAACCCACCTATATATATAAAGTGGTGACCGCAGCCTATTAACACTTGTTATATATTACGTGTCACTAGCGCGATGCCTCCTCTGCTGCTTACACAGCAACTCCTTAGGAGCTTACTGGTGACCTCACTCACACGCAGGAACACAACAACCCTCTAGGGAGTTGTTATTTGGCTGCGGTTTTCTCTGAGGTGCAGGCACTTCCCCAAACGGGCTGCTTTGTTGCGACCTATCTCTCGTAAAACTTCCAGACAATGACAAACAGACGTCTTCATGCACACAAATGCTTGTCTTGTGTGGGAATCGAACCCACGAGCCAGTGTCAAGACGTGTCATTCACGACTGAGCTACCGAGCTCGTCAAAACGTTTCCTTTGAACATGTCGATACAAGTACATTTGCAGAACTGATCACTATTGCCGACGCCTACACTGACGCAAGTTGCAATGCATTGTTTGTTTTTAACTTTTAATAGTTTTTAGGTTAAAAATTTACAATCCGTTTCAGGTTTTAAATTTTCAATGACGATCTATTGAACGATTCCTGACCAGAAATGTCACCGACACCGCTTTACCGGGTAAATACCAAGCCCATTACCAATTACGTATTGAATTTTAGACTAATATTAATCTTATAATTAGATCCGCACAGAAAGATTGTATAATCTTAAAAAATGGATATCTAGGAAACCGCATAAAGATCAATAAATATTCATTAAGAAGAAAAGATATCGGACAAATCTTGTTTAAAAACTATTTTCTTACAAAATTAATTGGGTATTCATATATTTTTTCGTATAATATGTCAACGTGTTCTCATTTAAATCTAAATTTTATTCATTTTACGGCCCTGTTTAATGTTAGTATATGCTAACTTCTCTTATATCGTATTCATAGATTTCTAGTTGCATATCAAATGTGATACTCTTGCGCATGTTTGCAAACCAATGCCCACATGCCTATGCCACCACTGAATAATGAACGTGGGGGACAATAGATTATAATTCATGACACCACAAGTAGAAAGGGTACAGTAACAAATGTTTTCATGCACATGATTCCATATTAAATGAAGAAAGAAATAGATCACGTAATGTGGATGAATTAGACAAGATTACCTTTGGTAGCTTTAGTCGCTAGGACTATGAGAGCATCGGGATGTCCTCCTCTCACTTCAGGCCCGTCTTTGCTCGGTAGCTTGAGGAGGAGCCACGTGCTAATATCAGTCTGTAATATAATATCGTCCGAATCTGGTGGCACTGGGCTGCTGCTAGTTTCGGTTGTCGCCGGTGCAGGCTCTATACTGCTTTCGCTCCTCTGAAAATTGTGACATCTGATTAATATGTGAAGGAGAAAACTTGGTAGGTGTTGTGGGTCTAACTGGTTCATTATCATCTTAATGAGACAACTCACCTCACCTACACATTTTATACCTTGCTGACAAAAAGGCTCTGATGATGAGATGAGAAAGTATTTTCACCTTACAAAAGACTACTGCCAAGTGACAGGTAGTTGTACAGAAAGAAAAGTCACCAGGAAGCTGGTGTAGATGCTACGTTGACTCCGGAGGAGGCGAAGCAATAAACGTCTATAAGCTACAGTAACCGCTTTTCATCAGGTGGGCCCTAAACTTATTTGTCATCCGACTTAGTATATACACGTGAAAGCAGGATTTCGGTCGTCTACACTGGGAATTAAAATTTTAATCAAAAGTGACGATCCTTGCTAAAAACTTATTGAATTCAGATGGCTAGCACGTCCTTCATCACCAGACCGAGCGAGCCTGTAGGATATTGTCAGACATAACAAGCATTATGAAATTATTAAACAGACTCTTATTTTGGTAACCTTCAGTCTCTTGGAGATTTGCAGCAGTCGCAGTAACAAATGACGACCTTAGAGCTATAATTCAGACGCATAAAAGCAGTAATTCGTCAGGCATTTAGCGTTAAAAAGGGCTTATGCCGTTTGAAATACTGCTTATTATCTCTCTACAGGTTCCTTCTACAGAACCCAAACACAAACAACTATTAAAACTCCACCACATTTGTATCAAAATTATAATATCTCCCTTTTTTTTTTATTCATTTTTTACTTCCTATGTTACCCTACACCTAACTCACACATGTACTTTATACTGTGGGTCTATTCAAACATACAAAAGTACGAACGTTTCCGATTAGAACCCGTTAACTAAGAGAGAGGAAAATGGTACGACCTTTTGTGTATATTTGTCTACTAATTTGTAATCACTCTCTAAATTTAACTTTTCACGTCAGCTCATTAATTAAAATTTACCTGTGATGGAACAGGAGAAGGCGCTGGTGGCTGTATAATAATCTCAGGTTCGTCCGCCAACGGGAACTTGCCTGGCGTCGATGTACTCACGAAGGATTCATCAGAGTTCTGAAAAATATGTAACCTCTAAATTTTCGTAACTCAAGAAAGAGCTCGTATAATATATTTGTTTTCTGTTGCACAATGCGACCTACACCAGTACGCCAATTCTACTAAAAACCCACAACTGCACTGCTGCGCGGCATGTCAATGGATACATTTTGACGTTTCGTTATTCAATTAAGCGGCAGCGACGTTGTAGCAGCGCTGCAGTAAATGACTCGCTAATTTCTTGTAAATAGTTTTGACATTTGTATGGCGGTGACAGAGGTTTTAAAGAACTAATGCTAATGTTAGTCTTAAGCAACTTTTACAACGTGAAATTAATATTGTGAAGAAAGTGATTTATATTACAAAATATTTATTTTGTTTTAGATGTTTGTGGATATATATGAATGAGAAGGTTCCTCTTTTCAATATGAAATACCTCCACGCTGGCAACCAAAGGGCAATGAGGGCTAGAACTTTCATTTAACTTTCAGAGTAAACCTTTAGTAAAAGTACAATTTACTACAGTGAAATATGGTAACATGACAGGTGTTAACAAGTTCATTAGCAGGATACGTACAGTTGCAGCGTAGTTGCAGTGCCGCTGGAGCGCAGGAAATTTTAACAGGATATATATATTGACACTACACTATCCCTGCGCGACTCAAATCACAAGGGTAAACGTACAGCAGCAACAGCGTTGCCTATTATTTGTCCTGGGAAAACCTCAACTGAGAGAAAAACAACTACATCTCAATTGGTCGCGAAAAAACCTTTCTGAAATCGCACAGTACGCTACCATTTCGGTTCCGATGTGTGAATATGAATCCCTTGTCGACGGTGAAAGTTGCGATTGTAGAAGACTATAAGATCATATCGAGCAACTTCTCCGAGAACAACAAATTGTACAGTCGCTAGAATACACAAGAGCCAAATTTAAATCTTTCAAATTTAAATGCTCAAGACAGTCAGTAAGCTTGAAATTGTCATTCATCTTTCGAATATTCAGACTCGTCGAATTACAGGGCTATCGCTATTATCTCTTCCCACCAAAGTGATGTAAGGTGTGCTTATCTGGAGACTACCATTTAATCAGCAGCCAAATACGGCTTTTGCCATTGTCATTTCATTCGACTGTTGATCATCTAGTGTATTCTACACACCATAGGGTTTTGCCGACTTGTGCAAACGGGTTGACATCTTGTCCAGCAGATGCATAAAAGCCGTGATTACCACGGTTGCCTGATAGCTTAGATGCAACGAATGCCACCAACTTATTTTTTTATACAACGTCGGAAGGCAATACAAGCATACGGCCCACCCGATGTAAAGCGGGAACCGTAGCCTATGAACGCTTGCAATACATTAAATATCACACGCGCGATGCCTTTTTTTCTGCTAACACCGCAACTTACTAATGACTTCACTCACACACAGGAAAACAACAACCCATGCAAGCTTAGCATAGTGGCTCCGCTTTACCTGATGGTAAGCGAAAAAGAGGCCAAATCGCAACTGTAACTGACAAAGTTTCAGCGTCAACTGACATGACACTACACAACTGACATGACACTACACAGTGTTTCTTCACGCTTCGTTTAAAGGATCCCATATCAAGGCATTCCACTTTTTAATGGTACGACAAAGATAGGAGTTGCCGAACTTTTTAGTACGTGAAAAAATGTTCTCAACAGTGGAACAACGATATCGCAAGCTTGCACGTGTAGTTCTATGAGGGAGGGAGAGGCTGGGATAAGGGAAAACAGCTCGTCAGAGCACTCGCCATGGTAAAGGCGGTAAAATACGCTTAGCGAGCCAATGTCCCAATGGAGTTGAAGAGGTTCTAGGTATGCCTGTCCCGTGTGAGAACAAACCCACGAGCGATGGCGTCAAAAAGGCGTTAGTAACCACGTCGCCACCGAGCTAAAAATTGCTTACCATCATGTAGGCCGTAGGTTTATACGTTTATATGCCAAATATACCATATGTATTTTAATAATCAACTCGTATCTAAAGGGCCAATCTTACGTAACAAACGTAATAGAAGACGTTTGCTTCGCTCAAGAGACCAGCTGTTTTTAATAACGCTAACCTAACACTAAATGTTGACCTACATTTACAATTGCATAATACACTTTCATTTTTTCTATTACGATTAGATTGGTCGTGTTTGTGGTGCTAGGAGTATAGAAACCGTAGAGTTTGCTCGAAAAGAGCAATTTTAAAGAAGCCAGTGAGTAACACTGGCACAAGTCAATCCTTTGCAGACAGCAGGGTAGGCAGAGATAATTGAGCGCCATAGAAATTCAACATTATGATTAGAAAGGTATGTCTACGCCTACAGCGAGGAACTTGGCGTCAAGGTAAAGATATATCCAATAAGATTTTTCCTATTTACCGCTACATATAAGTAAGACATTTGGCGAATACTAAACATATTCACATAAATCATAGCTGAGCGGACCACGCTTAACACTAGAAGTTCGATTGTAACTCTTATAATATTCGGCATAAGCGATGCAAAAAACAATTGTCAAATGTCTTAGCCGTATACAAATTAAATATTTCTATTAGAAAGTGTATTATTGAAGAAATATTTAATTTGTATACAAATTAAATATTTCTTCAATAATACACTTTTTAATCCTCGTCAAAGAATTTGGTATTAGGAACATGAAGGTTTAGCTTTCAAATGGACCAACTAATTCCAAAACGCTTATTATATTCGAATGCTGATAAAATTGAATTGGAAAAAACTTCCCGCCAAATCCATTGCGAAGTAGGCAGAGAGAATCGAGCTCCACATGTCTCGGTCCTCACAAATTTCTTTAACATTCATATGTTTTTAGGTATGTTTGCTAATAGTCGGTTAAGTGGTTCTGAATACATAGAAATATTTCAAGGGATTTAAAAATGTTCAATGTACGCTTTATTATACGTAATGCATGAGAGATACTCCTTGTGTTGCAAACGACTTCTTAACCAACCCAAAAATTTGCCGAAAAAATATACATTAGAATAGCAAAGCTTATAGCATGCTTACCAAATTATTTAAAACCGATTCATCCGCTGAACTGTTGTGCGACGAAGGACGCGGTGACGGTGGCGGCAGAAGTTCATTGCTTGAATTTATTTGAACCTAAAAATAAAATGTAATCACAAATTGCATTAAGAAAGTATTCTGAATACTGTTTTATATATCATTCTCACGGACCTACGTCAAGAAAGCTATATTAGTATGCACATCACAATCTTAGACAGAAAATAGTTGAAAAGAACACCAACAAGTTACAATGGCCACGGCTAATTTAAATTCAAGACACTGCTTTAGGCAACAAAACATACTATTACTATTCTACATGATAATGGTACAGTTCGGAGCATGTCATTATTGACATTCGTAATTTGATATTAACTTCAATTATTGAAAAATCTGTACAAGATCCAAGTGTCAAGATTGACGTGATCTTAGCACGAGACCTTCAAAATATTCATAAAACTAAAAATGTAGGAACGTCACGAAACAGTGATCTTATGGTGGTTGTTGATCGCTATGGACAGTAATGCTCATTGACTAATAAGCAACTGACTAAATCGTTGACTCCCTATTATGTATTAAAAATAAACATACCTGTTTATTTTTGTTTATTTTAGGCGGAAGCGCCGGCGGTTCTATTGGCAATGAATTTGTGCCAGTCCAGGCTAACATACTCTCGTCTGATCCACTGGAAAATAAAGTACACCTCTTGATATTAATAAAAAACAGCTGGTGTCAAATATATATATTCGTGAACCTCTATTTAGTGAACCTCTATTCACTCAACCATATTCAACTCTATTAGGAAATTTGTTCAACCTCTATTTCTGTCATACTTGTATAGAAACAAATCCTGATTTCGTATCATATAATTTTATCAACTTACAACACACATTGTCGATTTAGCTCAAATATACAAACAATTTTAATTACAAAGCTGCGTGATTCTTGAGGTATGGCATTTTATTTCTGTACAGTAATTAAAAAACATATTTTAATACTCGTAATTGGTAGATATTTATCAATTATACCTGAGTGGCGGTGTGCCAAAATGTTGGACCGTAAAAGACTGCGCGATAGATCGTTGAACTTGGTGATGTCTCTGCACACTTATTGCTCCGGCTGCAGTGTGTTGCCCGCTACACAAATGCAACAAGTCTAATCAGTAAACAAGAAATAACACATATACAATGCAATACATACATAGTTATATAAACACTTGCATGACAATATATATTTTGTTTAAATTGTAAATGATGAAATGCCGATAACTGTCATTTTAGCGATTTTCGTTTTATTGCACGGTTATGTATAAACACAATTTATGAAAAAATAAACATTTAGGGATATTTTAATGCATACAATGAATTTTTAACCTATTACAACATTACCTCTACCACATGGTTCATTAACGTTTCAGAATAATTATATATTAAGTAGCAGAGAGCAACTTTATGTACGCCAAGATCGCTGAATCAATTGAGCAAGTAAGTACGTATAATTCATAAAGAAATTTATTTCGTCTACTGTAAAGTTGAATTGGTTCATATAATTAACACTTCACCATCACTATTCAAACACAGAATTGTTCAAATCCCACAATAACACGATTAACTAAATAATGTACACTACATGACACATTTTATACGAAGATAATAAAGTAGTTGAGGTAAATATTTTGCCGATACTTATCAATTTAGTTACCTAAGATATAACACAACGATATCTCGTTTTTATTACGACCGAGTTATCTTCGCTATTGAATTTAAGAACAAGGTCACCGTAGTATTTGAAAAAATTTTAAAGTTAAATGAGTTGTAAATACATATTTAACTAGTATTAGATCAGTACAAATGTTTTGCTTACCATCCTAAGTTGTATGTGTGTATCGAATGGCGGAAAAGATCCGGCGGCGCTGCCGCGTTGTTCGGTGGGTGGCTGCAGTTTCCAAACATCTCCATATACGCCATTACTGTATAGAACACAACATAATTCACGTACAATTTATATAATACTAAAATTCTCCAGCTAACTCACACTAAAACCAAGTATCGTCCAGCTATTAATTTTAATGTGGGTTTGATGAAGAATTCAATACGTTGTCCGTTCAGTTAGTCAACAAGATGTTCACTATCGGCTTAGGGATTGCGTTTCCTAATATTACCGCCAAAATAACATGAAACAGTGAGCACAATGATTATAATGAAGCGCTAAATATATTCATCATCGTAGGTGATAATTAACTACAGCGCGAACACATTTTGTTGTTGTTAACTGATACACAGAAGCAAGAGGCAATTTACAAAACAACAAGTGACCCATTTGCATGTGATTTATAAGCAAGCTGAACGTGAAATACATTGAACCATGAACTTGTTTAGTTTATCCGCATATAGAATGTCGTGGTATTTCATGAACGGCGATATTAACTAGTTTTCTAAGTATGTAAGTCCAACTAATATGGCGAAAGCTCATTATAGACAAGACGTCACGTTCATATTACGGTGATTTAAGTCAGAAGTAGCGTAAAACAAAACTCACGAAACATATTGTTTTTGACGTTTGATTAAAAATTAAACTCTGGTAAATCAAGTATGTGTACGAATATGAAGCCAGTTTCCGACACAAGTGTACTTCCTCAATCAAATCAAATGCGATGTACTCTAAGCTGGAGGTATTTCCACGCTGAGACTCTTAATTAAATATAGGTTAACTCTTGATCTATTTCTCCAGAACCTCGTTTGCTAATTAGCAGGATACGCCAGAAGTCGACTCAGACTTAAAAGAGGGTGATGGATGGCAGGTAGACAACGAGCCATATATATTTACTTAATTAAGTAGAAACGTTTGGGCATTCAGTCCGTTTTGACGTTAAAATAAGATACATATCATGGGTGGTGACAGTGAGGACGATGCTGTGAACTAATCCTAAAATGTCAGTGACAATAGCAGTGATAATTTTACTAAAAGCAACTTGAACCAATCTCCAAGATGTCAATGTCTGGAGTGGAGCCGCGATCAGCTACTTGACAGACCGCAGTCTCTACATGTTTTTGTTTATTAACGAAATAGCGCTTCATGCATAGATCCACTCACCGCTGTATGCGACGCTTTGGAACACTGCCGCGCCGCACCGGCACAACAGACAAACATGCCATTAAAACCCCATACAGTAGGCTAAAGGTCCTCAAACTTATATCACAACATATCCTATTGAACTTATCTATAAACGAGATATTCATTTATAAATCACCTAAGTATTTATAAAAAGAACTTAAGAATCCACAGAGCAAGTTTTTTTGGTGATATGTGAACCCCACTTTGAGAAACCCCGCAGTAAACCTATTCGTGTCAATATCCTCATCCCCCAATATAATTTATAAACGTATATAGTACAATGTATTACGTATTTTTCCTAGAGCAAGGATCGAGGAAAGTGTAATTTTGTGTGCATTTCATTCAGAAACATTTAAACTGAAAAACATGTACTCCTTTTAAGGTTAGTATAACTCATCCCAGAAATTATTGGTGATACGGTAGGGAGGATTTTTTTCTAATTAACTTTTGTTATAGATCCAACTTAGAAATCATGAATAACCCCAACAACATTATTTAGTTAGCATAGAGAAATCACTTTTTTTTTTTTTTCAAAAATAGTTCCATAGTAAAAGTAGTTTCTATTAATGAGTAGAATAACCTCGTTTCGTTTGTATCATAATTTCTGGGGCACATGTACAATGTTTTGGTACATACACAATAGACCCATAGAGTGCAAATGAACAATAGTAATGGTGCATTCAGTACAATCGAATCTAACATGTAATGCAAACAATCAGTCGTATGTAGAGAACATACTCAAATTCACATTTCTTAACAATATTCCAAGAACGAAAACCGAACATGCCTTTCTTTATTTTGTCATTCGTCAAGAATATTCAGATACCGTAAACACGTGAACATAGATAGGTACATATAACATAAAGCCAGTTTTATAACATTCAAATGATGCATTTTGATATCATGCCCTATGTTATGAGAACAATAAACAATACATAGGTATATGTAAACTCGCATAGCGTGTGCCGCTGAAGCAGCAATTATGGCTCGATTCCCACTGATGCATCGTCTAAGGGACCTGAAGCGACGATCTAAAATTATGCATAGTATATTGATGCCTAACTTTACAACATTAAGAAATCACAGAGTATTTTTTTATCTCTGTAAAAAAATGATCATTATGTTTTAGAGATAGAAGACAATATACAGTCAAGTCTAAAAGTATGTATACATTCGCATGAGTTTAAAACCCTTTGAAACTAGACTATTGTCCTTTAAATAATATGGTATTAACTAAAAGACGAATACATATTATTCCCTCTATTCCTAAGTCTCATTACAAATCATATTACTTCACACGAGCAATTCTTATCTATATATAAAGCAAAGTCGGGTTAGTTACATCATTTATAAGTCGAGAACGGCTAGACAGATTTTTACGATCTTTGTTATGTTGGATTTGTCTCCGCCCCGAATAGCAGTAAAACTATTAAAACATGGAAAAAAACGACGAAAAAAAAATTACGAAGTAAATTCATTTTCTCATACATTTTATATGAAACGCTTTTTTAGGATATCTCAAGAACAAATTGACAAAGTCGGGTTAGTTACACCATTTATAACTCGAGGACGGCTAGATCGATTTTTACATTTGTTTTGTTGGATTTCTCTCTGCCCCGATAGAAATAAAATAAAGAAAAAAAATTATGAAGAAAATTCATTTTCTCTCGAGGTGAATGAAGAGATACGTAACCAGGCTTTGGTTTTAATCGAAGGGGTACATCATGTGTTAGTGAAGTTACTACTACCAAATCGTGAAATGAACGTCGCTTTTAGTCGAGAATTGGAATGTGAACGGGAATATGTTCGAAATGCATTTAACCAATCGGTTAGAGCGAACGTACCACCGTTGAACCCCAAACAGAAGGTAGTGTGCGATACGTCAACGAAGGAAATTGATGTTCTATGCGCTCGGTGGAACTAGGCATATCATGAATTTGTCTACTTTTACTTTACCATGGTGAGTGCTCTGACGAACTATTTCCCCTTATCTCACCCTCTCCCTTCCGCCATAGAACCACACGTGCAGGCTTGCGATGTCATCATTCCACTGTTAAGGACATTTTTTCTCGTACTAAAAAGTTCGGCAACTCCTATCTCTGTCGAACTATTAAAAGTGGAACGCCTTGCCTGCACATGTGTTTCCTCCTTCTTACAACATGGGATCGTTTAATAAACGAAGCGTGAAGAAGCACCTTGCGGGCCAGCATGATAGCGTCAACTGACAGGACACTGTAGTACTTTGTCAGTTGCCGCTGCAATTTTGGCTCCTCTTTTCGCTTACCAAAAGGCGAAGCGGAGCCAATATAAAAAAAACTTTGCACACTTTTCGCAAGATATTCGAAATCGCAGTTGCTTCTCCTGAGATAGCGGTCGTGTTACTCAAAGGACGCAGAACGACTCATACAGCGTTGAATTATCGTTAAAACCTAAAATGACTGAAAAACCGACATCCAACATTGCAAAACACTCAGCAAGGACCAAAGTTTTGGTAACAAGTAAAATCGTATTGTATTATTGTAGTATTGAAAGCGTATCTAACATCTGGATAATAAGTAGAGATGTTTTGGAGGCGCAATGACTCTGCTGCCTGACGATTTTCGCCAAATATTACCAGTTGTTTCAAGATCGATTGTTACCCTTAAAATTAACGCTTGCCTTAAATCAACGACTCTGTGGCATTATGACACGAAACTTCAGCTGACCGCAAACATAAGATTTGCATTGCTAAACGATCCATCTGCCGCAGGTCTCTCCAAGCAATTACCGACTGTCGGTAATGGTCGCGTTTCTGTCGACGAATCAACAAATTGATTTCATTTCCACCGAATTTCGCAATTTCTTCTCAATGAAGAACGAGCTCATCAACAACGTGTTCCCGAGCATCTTTGATGACCAAGAAAATCACAATTGATTGAGTGAACGAGTAATTCTTGCGGCATAAAAAACAAAAATGTACAACATTTAAACTGTGAAGTTTAAATGTTGTACATTTTTCACAATTCAAAATTAAATCGTTAGCCTTCCTTCAAAACGACAGACCATGGAACAACCCAACACGAAGCAACCACCTATACAACTAAATGTTTAAACCCATTGGATCAGCCAGACCTGACCCCGCAAAATTTACAACTAAGGTTAGCCCGGCTGTCAATTCAACAAAGGGACTCGAATGCAACCTATCAAGCAAATAGCTTAATATGAAGTAGTACAACAATGGTACGCGAATCATTTCGTTCGCTTCTATAAACCGACGCCATGCTGCCATGTGAATTACATTAGTTTTAATATAACTAAAATACTTCTCATTTATATTTTTGAATATTTATTATCCTTAATTATTCATTTTGACTATTCATTTTGTCTAATATAATATCTTGTATAAAAAAACAGAATTTATTTCACCTAATAAGTTAACACAACATTTATTGATTCTGATATATATATAATATATATACACAAGAATTGCTCATATATATTGACGAGCTCGGTGGCTCAGTCGTGAATGACGCGACATTGACACCAACATTCGTGGGTTCGATTCCCACACAAGGCAAACATTTGTGTGCAAGAACACGTCTGTTTGTCATGGTTTGCATGTTTTAAGAGAGTTAGTGCGCATCAAAGCGGCCCATTAGCGGTGAAGTAACTTCACCTCACAGAAACAGCCAAATAACAACTCCCTAGAGAGTTGTTGTGTTCCTGCGAGCAAAATCGCGTGAGTGATACTTAATATATTACAAGCGTAGACTACGGTACCTAACCGCTTTACATCAGCTGGGACGTTTGTTTGTATGCCTTCCAACGTTGTTTTAAAAGAAAAAATTACGCGAATCGAATCGAAGAAAAATTAAATTTAAAAAAATTAAAAATGGTTGTATTAAAACTGGTGGCCGTCATGGGGCGCCCGGTAGATGTGAAACATCTTAGTATATTCCAAGGATAATGTTTTAGCTTGTACGAACGTTGGGGACCTAATCAAGTTTTTTTACATTGATTAAACAAACGAAGTTATGTTGCCTGATTTACTACCTTTTTATAAAAAAAAGAATTATTCCATTCGGTTTCCTAGGAGACGTGAAATTCAAATATGAAATCTACTGATTTGACTACATTTTAAGGTTTAAAAAATCTACAGGTACCCATTTATTTTATAAATGCTAAAGCGAAAAAGGCGTAGTATTATCACGAGCTTGACGCGTCTTCTAGTTGGAACCTTCTATTGCATGATGCGTAGCTAATATATATAGCTAATATTGACCCCTAACGATCTTCGTAAGAGGTACTTCCCCAATTGGACTATCGGTGTGCCCTACCTACATCTCTCTATCGCCTCGTTTGCCAACCAAATGTAGATGAGGTTGGTTTTGCCTCTTCATAAGTGATGGTGAATTGGTGAGCCACTTACACAGTTAATTTAAAGTTTGAAAGGAGTACAAGAAAAACATTTCATTTATTTGAATTGTTATATTACATCAACAAATATTTCATTCAGATGTGAGGCTGGGGCACCAATCGTATTATAACGGCCCCAGCTTAAGTACCATAATATTGTCATATGTGCGCAACTGCCAACTATACAACTGAAATAGTAGCCAATTATAACATTTAATATATTGGCTACATTCAGATTTTTGGAAATTAACAAATAGGTACTTAACTTCTGAACGGAAGTGATAATGGCGACTGAGTTGGATTTGAGTAATAAAAATGTAGATAATTTCCTTTTTTATGTGATAATGTTTTGCAGGGTACAAATAAAAACACTTCGGTTATGTACTCATTTGTAATAAATGATTTAAGAAGATTCCGTACTATTTCGTAGATGTACAATCTGGGCTCCAATAACGCCAAAGTTAATCAATCTCCATTGACGCATAACGGTATGAGACTTCCGCTATAATAACTTCCGTCACGGCATACGCCTCGATTTTACTGCCAAAGCGCGACAATAGATGTTTCACATTAAAATAAAACTCAGAAATGGACTCTTAAGGCTTTGCTTTTTAAGGTTATTTATGTAGGTATGTTTTCTTAAAAAAAAAGCCGCTTACTACATTATTTTAAATATAGATTGTCATTTCGCTTCGCGGAGACTCTACGCCAGTGAGAATCGATCCTAATTGTCTACAGTTTGCACCGTGGCAAACAAATACGGATCAATAGCCACATGGTGACGTTTCGTGCATTATTTTACTACGTCCACTGCTATCGAACATTCTGTTTGTTTAATATGAATCGATTATATTGCCTATGGACACTTGTACAACATTGAGCCGGCAAATTATCAACTCACTCCTACATGGAGTTGTTGTTTGTCTACAGTACTTATATAAAATAGGGGTGCTCTCCCCGTCAGACTGCCTCTTATTAAATATAGCTGGGTCGTAAACAGGTAAAAAGAGATTTTGCCCAGAGCTTGGTTCGCTAACAAACATAAAAAAGATTCAAATCTCCAATTTTTATTATTCTTATTCATACGCCTATTTCTAGCATAAAAGTAAAAAAAAAAACTGTAATACTGACTGTGTTTCTTCTTGAGTGGCAGCGGTGGAGGTCGCGGCGGGTTGTGATCAGCAAGGGTGTGTGGCCGCGCTTCGCCATGCACGGAACACAGCGGGCTTTGTCTGAAATACAATACAATATTTTAGTACAGGTCGTTAATATTTTTATTATTCGTAGTATACTATATCGGCTGACAAACTAGCATACGACATGCCTGATATGAAGCGGTTATCGTAGTAGAAGGCTCGCGCGATACCGCTTCCCGCTGTGACCACAGCAACTCCTACTTCCAGTAGGGTATTTTTCTGACTTGCGTAAAGCATGCTGCACCCTAATAATTTGTAAACGTTTTATTTGAATAGATGTTCATATTGAAATGTTGTTTTAACACGATGGGCAAATACTGACTATGGGGTTGACGAATCACTAAACATTAGTTATTCAGGAATAAAATGCTGATGCTGAAAATGCTGCTTATTCCAAACGCTTCAACCTGCGTGCATTTTCGTTTTTATTCACCGAAGTCTCCCAGATTAATTTGTAAAAAACAAAACTCAGCTGTATGTCGTTGCCAGGACAGTAAATAAACCGGGTCATAAAAGGAGTACTGGTAATGAAACATAGAAACATTAATTTGTTGATAGTAATTGTCATACTGTGAATTATGTTGAAGTTACCAGTATGTTTATTTGTCACATGGCGTATTATATAAAAAAATATACTTGCATATCTATTTCCAATTTTAAAGAGACTCTGTTCAAAAACATTTGATATATATTTTTAAATCAAACCAGAATAGTATATAATCCTACGAATAAATAATAAGTCAGGAACTCTAACTCAGAATTACACACAAAAAGTGGCGCTACGTGAAACCAAAACGACGTATGTTCAAATTACGAATCAATTACGTTACTCTAATACACGTGCCTAGTGATTGGTTTAAATTCAAAACAAGAGCACAGATTAGTTCGCGCGCAGACTGCAATGCCAATGGTAGTAGTTGAGCGGCGTGGACGATGTTATGTTATAAGTGAAAAGGGACAAATATATAATAAAATAATATTTTTCATGCTATAAAATAGATTTTTTTTTGTCATGTTTTAATTACAATTATTTGTTAAGTTGTTATAAATACGAATGGATTCTAAATTGGTATTTAAATAGAAAAGTGAAATGATGAGGCCATAATATGTATGTATGTAATCAATTTATAGCACAAAATAAACAGAACTAATTAAACAATATAATTCAAATGCAATGGTGGACTTATTTCACTACATGCCAGCCATAACGTAACATAGTTGATAGGAATTTCACCACGAAAAATTATTTATGACAATATTATTTTGACAACCCATATAGCCTAGTTAGCAGTGTAGCTATCTTCTGCGCATAGGTCCTGGGTTTGATTCCCGGCTGAGTAGTCTGACCCTTCTGTTATCTATGACTTCTGTAGCTAACGTCTGATGTCTTTCCAGCCTAACTGCAGCTACCCAGTTATTTTGACGAATTAAATCAGTAGGAAAAATAAAAGTAAACAAAATAAGCATAATGTATTAGTTATAAAAATATATTTGATAATTTTATCGTTTTAAATATTTTATCAAGAGGAAAAAAAGTTCCTACTAAAGTCAAAAATTGACTGACTTCATTTGGCATAATATTGACGATCTGGATTTCATAGCGTATTTGAACATTTTTGATTATAATTATATTTGAGCAACTATTACTAGTGAAAAGTGATGCCAGGACATTTAAATCTCGTATGGCTCCTGCACCACTTCACAGCGCAACCTATCATGATGATTTTAGTTGATTTACAGTGATAAAAACGAAAACGTACACAAATTTGACATGTACTCGCTTGCGTAAAAAATGTTCGATAAGTGACGCGTGTACACGACTTTTAAGCCCTGTCCACTTGTACACGATTTTTGTTGGGTAATTTTTTGAGTGCAGTTACATTTTCTGACTTATTATTTATTCGTAGATATAATCATATTAATGTTTTTATATTATGTTCAATTTATTTGATTAAAAGAAAGTACTGAAACTTTAATATTCACTCTTGTCTCATTTAGTATCCGCAGGTAATTATTTGTTTTACGCTCAAGATTCTGGCAGAGTACCTATATGATTAAAGGAACTTCATAATTAAAAATGACAAAAAAATATGGAAGAGACAAAAGCCAAGAGGGGACTAAATAGGAAGAAAAGATATGAACACATAAAAATAAACATACCAGTAAAATATGCCATAATTAAGGTGAAAGAAAAAAAACGTAAAGAGAGAAAACAAATAAAGCGAAAGATTCAAAGAAAAAAGTGGCGGTTGAAGAAAAATAGAATTTTAGAAGAAATAAATCCAAATAATAATGAAATCAACGATGAGATGATAGAGCTTGGACCATAGAACGTCACTATGAGTATTGATCCAATTACAGAAAGTCTTCATAGTTTTAAACAAAAAGGATATTACAGGTTCAAACAATCACTAAAATGAAGAAACGCAAATTGAAAAAAAAAAATACATTGAATAACTAATAAAAAGAAATACCGCATATCGAGTTCGTATCAGGAGACTAAACAAAGAAAGACGGTTCTAATTTTAGATTCGTATCTGGTAAAAGGAATTCATAACAAGACACAAAACTAAATAACAAGAAAATATATTAGATTAACAGCTTTTTTTTTCGTTAAAAATCTGTATAACAAATTTGGAATGGACAGCTAACGTAAAAATAAGTTATACATCTTTTTGTAAACTGAGAGTGTTAGGGTCGGCAACGCATGAGTGACACCCCTGGTGTTGCAAATGTCCATAGGCTACGGTGACTGTTTACCACCAGGCAGGCAGTATGCATGATTGCCACTTTAGTGGTATAAAAAAAAATGAGACCATTCTGGGTAGTGTTTCCGAAAGATAGCACCAGAGAAACTTACTTATGCCCATACATGTATACGTGGATTTGTTGATAAAAGCGTTGTGCGAATATCAAGATTATAAATGAAAAAAAATCTGATGAAGTTATTAAATCTGTGCCGCCAACTAAAGAGCTGTGAATGTACTGAGAGAACATGTGAAATGCCAAAAAAGGTGGTTAAATTTCAATTCGTTTAATAACGATCGACGTATTTCTTACTACTGTTGGTAAAAAGTAAAAGAGATCCTTTTGTTGTATCCAAAAGTGGAAAGAAAAAAAATATTACTACAAAAAAATAAGCTTTTTCATAAAGTCTCGTGATTTGATTAATAAGTTACACGACGAATTGATTATATTCATTGCTTAACAATAGAGATTTTATATAAAACAATGACAAAATCAACCGTGACTCTATGTCAATTAATACAGTTAAAGCTATTTTGCAAAATCCAAAAGCTGATGAGAGCCTGTCGTTATTGATTTTCAATATGATATGATTGTTCAGTGCGAGTATTTTCGTATTAAAGTTTATCATTTACAGAGCGATGTGAGTCTACAAGAATGACACATTTATATGAAGAAGTAGTCAACAATGCTTCTACGTCTGCCTTAACAGGTACTCCACATGTTACCGAAAACTTAGTCTAATAGTAAAATAAAGAAATACCTAAAAATTTTAAGATGAAAGTGTAAGAATATAATGTACATGTGGTAAGTGAAAGACTTGCAAATGCAAGCCTTTTCGACTCTGATGTGAATGATTGCTGGGAAGTTTTGAAAGAAAGTATGGTGTGGATAGTGCAAACGAAGCGTGTGGATGCGTAAAGTAAAGGTATAAAACATTGAAAGGAGATGCCTGGTGGGATGCGGAGTTTGAATCCAAGGTAGCAAGAAAGAGAAAAGCGTGGCTGGATTATGTATCATCTTTGCTCTTAAACGAAAATATGAGAGAGAATTTGAATTTACAAAGGAATCAACGGACTATATCAAGAAAGAAGAAGTAGACATGAAAGAAGAAATAAGGAACTTGGGTCCTACCACATGTGGACAATTCAATATAAGCCACGAATTACATATGACCATGATTGATGGAAAAGTAATTACAGCTGTTTCGGATACACATTCTGCTGCTTCGTGCAATGTATGCTTGGCAAAACCAGGTGAAATGAAAAATTTAGATCTGATATTTTCAAAGCCGGTAGGAGAGTTTGTCTATCAGTTCGGACTAAAATCTACTCTACACATGTGGATAAGATGTATGGAGTATTTGTTACACATTTCGTACAATCTGGTATTCGTAAATGTGAATTGCCCGAGGGGCAAATAAGGAACAGAAGCAAGCAAGGAAGGACGCGACTCAAAAACAATTCAGAGTGCAGACAGGGATGTTGATTGACATTGTGAGATAAGGCTTTGGAAGAACGAATGACAGTAACGCAGTACGAAGATTTTTGAGAGACTTCGAAATCACTACTGAGATCAACAAAATAGATATAAGATCGATAAGTAGATTTGCAGTTATATTACAAACTGTATTTTCTGGGAAGCCAATTAATATTGAAATGTTTTGAAATTATTGTAGAGAAACAGCAGAGCTCTACGTGTATCTTTATTCCTAGTATTATATGTCAACGAATGTGCACAAACTTCTTATTCATGGTGCCGAGATATGCAAATACTATGGACTTCTCCTAATAGAATTGATGTCCAAAGAAGAAAGTGAGGCAAGAAATAAGGATTTTAGAAACACAAGATGCACTCGCGGAAAATAGGAAGAGTGCAGACAAATGAAGATTTGCTTCACAATCTTCTAATAAGTTCTGATCCTTATATATCTCACATTCGACCCTTCTGGAAGCAGGATAGTGTATGCAGCAGTACTTGACATTTTGTCAAGGACTGCACACACTATCCTTATTTAAAAGGAGCTTGAAGAATATGTAACAGAAGATAAGACAGAAGACTTTGCATATTGACAATGTAGAATATTGGTAGTTCAATATTTTATTTCAAGACCGCATTGTTGAAAAAATCCTTTTCAGGAAAATGGCTGCAGCCATTTTCAAGGCTTCACAACATTCATTTTTTACTTATTTAACTGCTATGTGACAAATTTCATGTGTATTCTATAATTAAAACGTTCATTAAAAATAATGAAAATATTTTAATTTTCAAACTCTCTCAAAGGCAAAGCCGGACATATCCGCAAAATAACCAATAAAAAAATAAGTCCAACAGGACTGTTTTCATTTGAACTATCATATAAAAAAGTTAATAACTAATGTAAATGACTATCCAAAATCAAACATGGCATTGAATTTAGAAAGCAGACTCAAAACGTACGTTTCATTATTTTCCATGAAATAACAATAAACACGTTGTAATGATGAAATCATTACAACAATGTAAATCAGATCCGATTTCACAGTCCAAATACGAAAGCCAAACAATCAAAACATTACCTAATTTCGACAGTGGGGAAGTGTTGCTGGACGTCTGCGCGAATGTTGCGACGAGTCTTAACCGGCAACTCAGGCGGCGTCTCATTTTCATCTGAGGTGATGCTCGCCAACCTGCGATTGTAAAAAAAGAACAAATTATTTCACAGTTTAGGAGTTTCGTACAGTTCTAGTTTGAACTCCAGTATAAAAATCTATATTAATTACTAGATTATTGTAGTTAAGAAGAGTTAGCAAACTCAATATAATGCACGAGTGATCAGAATGGGAATGAAAGGTGTCTAGGCTGGATATAAAAAAAAGGTAAACCTTGGAAACTTGGTAAATAATTGGGAATCTTTACATCTAACTGCGAATGTCATTTCCATCATCAGGTAAATTATTAATTTATAGTCGTTAACTTTTTGAATGCCCTTTTTATGGATTAGTGTTTCAGAACCATGGAAACGACTTTAAGGCAATATTATCAAATATAAGTGGAACCTTTCGGTACCCGTTTGGTGCAATATTATGTAAAAGAGATTTTAATGATCTATCTTTATCTTTCACGCCAAGGTACCCGCATGGTACCTTACTGTGAAGATATATATATAATCTAAGATAAGGATAGACTCGATCACATGACTCGGTCCGTACAAACCTTATCGCTTCATTAACGGACATAGCTTTTTTCGTGCACTCTATCCGGTTTCTGGAGCTCTTGCCAACCTTCTGTTAAAATTCGAGTGCGCAGTTGCTCCCATAGTAAATTAGTTGTTTAATGAGTAGGTCTAAAAGTCCTAAATATCTTTTTGTGTATATAACCATTACTGAAATATCCAGTACATTTCCCTATACAGTCATAACAAAAAACATAAAAATTTGGGTACTGGTTTGTACATAATAACAATAAGTTGTTATGATTCTCAATCAAGAATCATCACAATCATAATATTAGTCAAGAAAAGTTTGTATTAAGTAATAAAACATATATTTGAAATACATACCACCAACGAACAGGAAATTAATATGGCGATTAAAATGTGTAAGTTGATTATCAACGGTGTGTCGTATCCTACGACAAAGTTGTATAGAACAAATTTATGGACTCGTCGTACCTTAAGTTTTAAACAAAAGAGACACTAGTTTATTGTACACCATTTTAATGATATTGCCTAGTGTATAAGGTATTATTCACACATTATTGATACAAAGTAACGTTTAAGTTTTAACGTAGGTTTAATTTTCTTTTAGTAAAAAATCCAGCTTCGTATACATAAGCAAGAATTATTTAACTTAATGTAATTTATATAACAGAACTTTTCAGTTTCAAATCGCTTATTAGAAAATTATTATTGATCTTATAATGTTGTAAAGATTCTTCAAAATACACAATACCAGGATCTATGCAGGAAACAACAATAAACACTCTTATATATGTTGTTCATGGTTATGATATTATGCTACTCTAAAGTTTTTATATGAAAAGTAAGACGAGTCTCCCTAAAAGATGAATTAGAAAGCGTGACAAGACAGATAGGACACTCACTTTGAAGAATGGTGCGAGGTTACACTGTTCATATTCATTACATTCATGCGGCTCTCAAAGCTTTGTAGTGTGCACTTCATTTCGCTCAAACAGTCTGAACTGTCAAAATGACTGCAAAAACAATAACAGGAAGCTTGAAACATTCGACAAAATACCACTTTCCAATTTGTCGGTGCGTGACTGGCGCGATACCGAATGAGCAGGCATGCTGCGACTCTCTTTACTAACTACGTAACAAATATCTCTATGTGAAATTTATTTATTATATTAGCTTCATTATCTCACAAAGACACGTCAATGAGTTCTATTACAAATTATTTTGTTAATATTACAGTGTGCCTAAGGTATTACAAAACACTAGCGACAATACAAATGTCGTAGTGAGGGGAATGGATAATGATTGCCTACTTTACGTATGATATCCCGCCTTGGAATTTATTTACCCAGATTAACCAAGTCACGAAAGCCATTTCCACTATTGCATATTTCTATACTGTGATAGTAAAAGGAGGCACAGGCAAGTATCGTAGCACAGGCAAGTGCTACAATATACTGTTATGTTTTAAATGGACGCTTTCCAGAACTGAACCCTGATTTTTAGTGACAACCTAACCTAAGGATATTTTTGATATAGTGCGAAACGAAACGTCGACACCAGTGACAAGAGTTGGAAAATACCAAAGTGCCTGGTTAAAAATCTCACCAACCGATGTATTAAAATCGATTTTAACGTTTTTGATTCCTAACAAGTATTACATTATAGGCTAAACAGTACATTGTAGGTCTGGTATTCGCGTCAAGTTTCAGCAAGTGCCAGTAACAGTGATTGATATATGTACACCATTCGATAACAGATCTACATATTTATTCACGTCCGCGCTATGTTCTACATACGTTTCGTTACATCTATAAGCTACAAATCAACTACCAAATAGCTAAAATAATCACAACGACCCCTACTGAATTTACGGTATAAGGGAATAGAACAAAGACGTGTCAGCAACAATTAGCTACCGAACCCGGATTACGAACTAAATATATAGTCTAAACATGGTACAGTCGTTAAAATTTGATGTAATGTATTCTAACAACAACGTAGGCCATGTCCAGAAAGTGACAGAGGTATTTGTTACGTTGTATAATTGAGACACGTAATTTTAATTTCTTTGCCCAGATTCGATATTCAGCAACTTCTGCACCGGCGAATCAGGCAGGGCTTCAGAAAATGTTATTAGTGATTTGTAAGAAGCTGATTCAAATGTAGTTAGTATTCTACACCCGTCATTAAAATAACTAATACATAATTATAATGCTTTGTGGATGGAGAATATAGATACAATATTGTTTTTTAACAGATTGACATTTTCTGAACCCCAACAATGTTCTATCATGAAATGTAATTGTTTAGACACTGCTAAATTGATGACTAACTAAACATGACATTCCACGAAAGTACGTTAATACAGAGAGATAATCAAAGTTCATATAACAATATAAAAAATTGTACGATATATTAAATATTATACAAACTTAAGTTATCTTCCCGTGAAGTACGTTCAAAGGATTTAACTGAACACAAAGCAATTGATAGTAATCACAAAGAAGATGGAAAGAGTAAAAGATCAAACATTTAAAATACAAGTCTAAAACATACTTTCAAAAATGTAGCATTATAAAAAAAGTGTAAAATCTACCCTCTGCCAATTAGGTAAACAAGGTATAAACAAGAAAATGATGCACTCAATACGGTAAAAATATGTAAATAAGTATAGATTTTTATTACCTGTCGCTGTGACTGGAGTAATGATGGGATGCGAATGATGTGAAATTCTGTTCTGTGGTGACCTCTGTATGGCCCACAGATACAAACCCGGACTCGTTCGAGAAACTGTAAAATATAATCAGAAATATTTGTTTGAAATTACAATTGATATAATCAATAAGGTATGTACATTAAGTTACTACTAGAATGTCAAATCGAATATTATCCTAACATCTACATAATCAAACAAACTTTATTATGCACCCTGCAACTTTATCGGCACGTATCCCGGAGGATGCACTTTTCTACTACTTTTTTTCCTCGACCTATAAAAGTCGTATCGTGATGCTGGGCTATTCAACATCGTATTCAATATAACCTTCCTCAAGAATTGGGCTATCAAATGCAAAAAGATTTTTCAAAGCCAACAATTAATTACAACAAAAAATAAGCTGCTTCTATGTCACGTACGTAAGGAGGTCACTCGAACCAATTGTTTTTTTATACAACATCAGAAAGCAAACAAGCATACGGCCCTCCTGATGCAAAGCGATTGCCGTAGCCTACGAATTTTGTAATACATCGAGTATCACTCGCGCGATGCCACCTCTGCTGCTAACACAGCAACTCCTTAGGAGCTTACAGGTAATCTCACTTACACGCAGGAACACAACAACCATCCACAGAGTTGTTATTTGGCTGCGGTTTTCTGGGAGGTGGAGGTACTTTCCCACACGTGTCGCTTTGATGCGCCCTACCTAATTTTTTACACTAAATATGCGATGGTAGGTGGGGCTAAGAATAACTAAGTTCTGTGATATTACCGATTATGTGATTGATTCGCATATGTACATGTGGCATAACTGCAGAGGACTTGGCATATTCCTGGCCATAGTTATCAATTAGGTGCTCGACAATGTTTTAGATTTCACGGGCCTTAGGGAAAGGCAAGGTGGAGTAACTTCCTCTATGGCAGACGTATATGTACAACGAGATATTTGCGTACCTTGCAGTTCGGGTGAACATCTAATAACCAGCTACAATTTGGGAAAATGTTACGAATTTATGCCACAATTTATTAACATTATTGCCACATATTAACATGGAAATCGGAAAGTAGGACCACAGTGCTTTTGTGTAACGTGGGAGAGGGCGGAACAGTTACGCAAGGGTTTTTAAGGCCTAAATAGAGTGACGAGGGCTAAGACCGTCACCTGACCGGAAAAGAAAGATCTGTTGAAAGAAAACTGGTTGTACAACGAGACCCGGGAATATGCTCTCTCACAGTGCTGGCTCACAAATCAGTGGTTGGATCCTGCCTACGTATGTAAATTTAATTAAGTACAAATAAAAGTTAAAGACGGACTTAATGCAAAATGCATTCTGTACCCATCAACATTTTGGAGAAGCAGACATACCCGCTGATGCACCAGGCGCGCCTTGCTTACATGCGTTGCGGCCCGTTATATACTTGGCGCCGTAACGCGCATGGTGGAATTCGCCACGCGGGTTAATTAACGCGAATTTTTTTTTCAATTACCATCAGCGTCCACCAGGGATGCGTCCTTACGCCACATCAGTTCCGAGTAATATTAGACACAATGTCGGACAGCATAAGAGTTGCACATGAGCAGCCCCCGTGGTTGCTAATGCAGGCTAACGATGTAGCGCTGGCGGACGCGGATAGAGGACAGCGACGCGTGAATGATTGAATGAAGGGCGCTTGAGCACGGCGGTTTTAAACAGAATTTGGCGAAGACAGAGTGTTTGCCCCGTAATACCTCAGAAACGCCTGTTACCATTGGCGAAGACATGATCGGGCCCACGGACCACTGTAAGTATTTGGGATCTGTCCTCCACGCGTCCGGTGCTATCGACTGCGATGTCAAGGCACGAATATAGGCGGCTTGAACTTAAAAGAATTATATTTCAAAACGATACGCAAACTACAAAATTAATATTAGTGAATTAATCAGTTATTTTTCTTCGCATCGTTGCATCTTACGATGATTGCGATTAATCATCTTGTTTATGGTCGAGTAATTCGTAATAGGAGCCATCAGATAAAGCCGTTGTTACGCGTCAATCAAAACCGTGATCATAAATAACTTTATGTTCAATTTACATAATTTATGTAAAATTAGAACATAACTCATGCCACTTAAGTAGTAATGTTTGAATTACAAATACATCAGATTTTCAATACATTAGACCACTGCAATTGAATAAATACAAAGCAATCGTTTTAATCTTGATAAAAACGCTTCACTATTGAAAATAAAATTTGCTTTAACTTTTCACCTAGCAAACAAGACTAATGCGACAGAGTTAAAAACAATGAATGTTTATAAGCGATAGGGAAATATCATTTATACGTTACGCGGGTATTTTAGGCCCAACGTTATAAGTTATTTAACAATAATCGAGATATATATGAAAAAAATACATATTATGTAATTCTACTACTCGTATGTATGTTGAAATAAACCCAAACTCCCAAAATAATTTAAATACTAACGGACACACCCAAACAAAAACCAAACTATACTTCTTTATTGTACTAGCGCAGATCTCACACTCACAAAAAATCTCTCGACTCAAGAAAGTCACATTTCACTGGGAATTTAACTATGTAGCAAACATTATAGAATTTCTGTACACAAGCACAAAAACTATATGCTTAGTTGCGTTTATTTACCACAAATAACTGAACATGCCAACCGTAAATTAATCAGAAGGCAATGCCTGGATGTGGACTAGTGAAGTTTTAAGAAAATTATTTCAATTATTACGTCAATAAATGTCATACTTTACTTATGTGATACTAGAAACATTTTTTCTGCATTACTCAGCTTTATGTGCTCTCATCGTCACCTTAAGAATGAAAACAAACCTTTCCTACATGTAATGCATCAGGTCAAACGATGCTCTGGAAAGTACGAAAGATAGATCACTGTTATTTTTTAATAGTGGCAACCCTTACTTAAAATCGAAACTATACAACAATCACTATAGAGACTTGGATGTTCCTGTGGACGATGGTATTGCATATATCTATAGGCTGTAACCGCTTCACATCAAACAAGTAGTATGCTAGTGTTAGCCAACGTGCAAAAATCTAATTTTAACTAATTTTTTATTTAATAACAACGTGCAGTCAAATAACAACTCTCTAGAGGGTTGTTATGTTCCTGAGTGAGGTCACCAGTAAGCTCCGAAGGATTTACTGTGTTAGCAGCAGAGGAGGCATCGCGCGAGTGATAGATACTTAATGTCTACAAGCGTTCATAGGCTACAGTAACCGCTTTACATCAGGTAGGTCGTATGCTTGTATGCCTTCGAGGTTTTATAAAAAAAAATGCGCACACATGCTGTTTTATTTAAATATATAAAAATCGATCACAAATACATTAGTAAATAAAGGACAAAACACTGCACATACATACTGGTTGACATACCGATTGTGGTTGGCGTGCGGGTGCAGCGCCGCGTCCGGCGCGTCCAGGGAGGGCACCTCGCCGCCGCTGCAGCTGCACAGACCTGCAACATTCACGAGATTACATTACACACCGAGTTGAGAGACTGGAGTGAGAAGACCTGGATGTCCTCGTGGACTGGATCATTCTTCTTTCCACAGCCACATGTGACTACACACATGAATACACAGCTTTTATTAGGCCATGTGGCCTAATAAAAGCTGTGTATTTAACGTCCTAAATAGGTGCAAACGCCATCGCAGTACACGTGGCTGTGGAAAGAAGAATGATCTAGGCCACAGATTTCCAAAAAAAAATTGTCCCGAAAACCCCTTTCCTAACTGTAACTAATGTTTGAATCTCATGGACCCCTTACTTGTTGCAATCGAACCCATGGAGTTGATATAGTCCACTTTGAGAAGCAGGGATCTAGGGCTCTCTGTCAGATACAGAAATTTGTTTTAAAAACACTGTGCAATCTGTCAATGCGTGGCCAAGCGCGGTTCAACAAAGTAGAAATTATAGAAACTTGAACAACCTCTCTTGGATTCATTATATCCCAATCATTGCTCGCTGCACTTTGCTATGGTCTACTTCTTCAAGTTATTTAATTTAGTCTTTAGTCCCTTATTAACCTAAAACTCTACCCCTAGAGGATAATGTATAAATGGAAACATGTGAATATAAAATAACCGTAAGTACAGTGCAAGGACGCAGTGGAAATGACGCAATATGAAATATATTCGATAAGCATTTACTAAGTATTCCTATTAAATCCGTATCTTTCCGCAGTCCCCGGTATGCCAGGATGATGTATCGTCGGCACCATTTTGATTTCTGACGTCAATTATAGAAATGATTAAACTAGCCATTCGAAAATACATTTCTTTATATACGATGGAACCACATCCATTAAAAAGAAAACAACCCTCCAGGGAATTGTTATTTTGAAAAAGTGGCATAGGACAGACAGTAAATACCTCCTCGACACTTTCACGATTTTGTCGCCGTGCATTGTCGCAACTATGTACCTGTCTAAAAGTTCTACAAGGGAGCAAAATGAGTTTTCAGAGAAAAGAGACTTGAGATTTGATATAACTGGTCGGAAGAATCATAAACTTTCACCATTTCTTCCTGTTGTATGATGCCCGATCACTTTATAGAGTACAACACGAGTACCGTGCGCTCATCGCGCGTATCATAACACGTACAGAGCAGTTTTTTGGCGGCCAGCTGACTCTGATAGCGGGAAGTGAATACATTTATTACACTTTCGTAAATTATCTATTACGTGAAAATTTCACGCTTTCTTGTGCACGCAATTTAAATTAATCACTAATAAACGAAAAAATATGATAGTAGACTACGGATTAACAAGGGATGTAAATGGCTCACGATCATCTTTAGTGCCACAGCGGACCTCGCTTGCACGTGGTACACCCAACAAATTGGCTCTGGTAAAAGTGCTATAGGGCTCAGTGATAAAAAAAAATGTCACGAACAGTTCAACTGGGGAATTACCGTCATCTTGCGGAAAATGCTTAATAATAATTCCCTAAAAATTTGATGTGTTCCTGTGAGTGAGAATTCTTAAGGTACTGGGTTTGCAGCAACGCAGGGATAGTGGCAACGCACGTGCAATATTTCTTGTGCGCAGCTGTAGGCTATAGTAATCACATACATATATTATAAAACGTCGGATGCATACAAAGGACACGGTGCACCTAATGTAAAGCGGTTACCGTAGCCTACGAACGCTTATAATACATGGCCGCACTCACTGGTAACCTCACTCTCCACCTCGCAGGAACACAACAACCCTAGGGCGTAGTTATTTTGCTGCGGTTTTCGTGAGGTTAAAGGTATTTCCCCAGATGGGCTGATTTGATGCGACCTGCCTACCAAAGACATTTGCAACACACTCACAGGAACATTAACTGCCGGGATTATTTTTTTGCTATGATTTTCTGTAAGCTAGAGGTACTGCTAAATTCGAGCTGACCCTTCTCAAAAATTGCTGTGTCCTATCCCCCTTTCGCTAGTCGTTGTTTGGTAATAAGCAGGATCCACTGCGTGTGAGTGAGATTGCCTTTAATTCTACGACGCGTACGCTGCAAAAATATGGCATCGTACTCCTAACTGCAGTCTTCGTGGTACAAAAAATGAGAGTTGCACCACTATCTATACAAGCCTAACGGTAAACTGAATCGATTTAGATAGCTACGCGGTTCAGTTGTGGTGCATTGGGTAAACTATGTGGTGCGGAATAAGTTCGTAAGTTAATTAGTGTAATTAAAGTTAATAAGTGTTGTATATCTGTTGCAGTGCGGTAGAAGATTGTAAGGTAACTCCGCGGTGTGGGAGGAACTCAGAGGACGCAATTAGGTGTAATTATTAACAAACGTAAATAAATACGAACCAATAATATCATTAGTGGTGGTAGTGAACACGTTATCGTGACTGTTCGCGTCGTTGGCGTGCCGCTCATCGTCGTTTGACACGTTTAGCATCGAGTCCAGGGAGCCACTGCTGTGCGATTGCAGAGATAACCTAAAAATAATTATAATGTCATTTTAGAATAGGGGTATCTGATACTGCCAAACACAGATACAAGGAAACTAGAAAGGTTAGCCTTCTAGGTTCCTTGTGCCTGGGCTATGAATGTTTAAAGAAACAAACGAAATGGTAAGAAACGCATCTTGGTGAAGATATAGAATTATGAAACAATAAACACATTTAAATCAGTTCAGGTGACCGACAGCGCTTACTTAGTTGTTCGAATTCTGCTTACGATTACTTGTTTACACACCGTATCGTACCGTAGTATCCGAAATAATTCATGCCGAAGCTACTGGACCAAAATATAAGTATTCGCGATTTGATGTTACTGCGGGCTGACAAAGTATAGATTTCATGTTCTTAATTATCTTCTGAAGGGGATTGCGTTAAATGCGTTATACATTGTATGAATAGTCGACCTAGAAAGTCCTTTAATATCACAGTGTATCCATTGTCAATTGCATGTCTCAGAATCATTAATGTTTCTTATAGCTTATAATATCAATATTACAAATCCTATTCATATTTAATCTCTATCACATTGCGCGGCCCACTACAAAAAGTAGTTATTGTAGGAAATAATATCTATCATTAACTTCACGCCAAACCCCTTGCAAGGTAGGCAGAGAGGACCAAGCGCCACATGACTCGATCTTTACAAACCTCGCTTCTATATCATTCATTGCTCTTCTTATAAGGATCTAGTCTACGGCCGGTTTCTAAGGCACCTGGTACACGATAAAGTTAGTTGGTCATGATAGGTAAGTCTTGGCCTTCCTCGACTCCTACATCTTTCTATTTTCGCGTTGTATATCTGTTTCGTAGTTCTTTCTTCCTGTATTCTTTCTACCTGTCCGAACCAACGGAGCATGCCTCTTCTTATTTTAAGACGGATACTCTCTTTCAGACCAGCTCTGTTTCTAACATCATCATTGTGAATACGGTCTACAAGCGTTACGCAACAAATTTTGCACAACGCTCGCATTTCAATCGCGTTTATTCTACTTTCATGGTCTCTCTGCCATACCTAACTCTCGCTTCCATAAGTAAGCGTTGGGACCAGCACTGCATTGTGTAAAGAAATAATATAAAGGTTAAAAATCGAAAATGTTTACATCAATGAAGTTGCGACATAACCACATTAATTTGAAATAAATCGGGACGTTAGAACATTTCATATATTAAATAAAAATTTTAATACTGATAATGACAGATCCAATGAACATTACATTATATCAAAATTTATTGCATTTATTAACATTTATGCAACATTACCCCAAAAATCCAATATGCTAAACAGACATTTGCACATAACATTTAATCATCTAATTTGCTAAATATTTATTCGATCATTAACAGTAGAAGGTCTTCCTCTTTTCTTAAATATGTGTGTTTAAAATCAATATATTTATCAATGTATATTAATATTATGACATAATGTTCATTGCGCAATAGCAACAAAAACCGATATGAAGGGAATGTGATTGCATAACATGCCAGTTTTACAGAAAATAAAAAAATATGCTTATTCCACATCAAGATTCATTGTAATCATGTAGAACAAAACCTTAAAGACTCCGCACAAAACCTTAAATTTATGACATGCGACAGCCCTTAGATCTCCACAATCCAGAGCGAAAACCAAGCCTTTTCTTAGGATAGGTCACACGAATACGAAATATGATTTATTGGGCGTGCGTGTTTCCTCACGATGTTTTGCTTCACCGCACAGCTAGTGAAAATTACAAATATGTACATGAATTCGAAATCACGAATGAATTGGTACAGCTAAGAGCAGATCAAGTTTGACACTCGAAGTGCGATTGTATTATGTACGGCGTAAGAACGATACAAAGGTCAGCTAGACGTGCATTTAGTTAGTTGTACATGCCCACTCCAGGATTCAAATAAAAACAAGTCGGTAACTAGGCTGGTTATTTATCACTGATCACATTTCATTGAGATCAATATTAATTTTCGATCAAGGATCTCGCTACTGAGCACGCCTTCTGTAATTATGGATTTTGTACCAGAAGCTACCTTGCTGCACGCAAGCAGAACATGTTTTTCCTATAATTTAAATGCAAAGAGAATCGATGCCGTAGCTAAAGCAAGTACAGGCGCTTGTGCGGTGTGTATAAGGTGGTAATGAATTATAAACTTGCACGAAATAAAATAACCACCCTCTATTTACAAAGTGTCAAACAATTATGGTACAAAAGCAAAGTCAATTCGCTTTACAATATTTTACAGAAAATTAAGCAGATCAAAATTGTATATAAATTCCTAATGTGCATAAATTAGCTCCAAGTCAAAGTATGTCGCAAAAAAATATTATGCGTCTTTCAATACGTACGAAGTTTCTGCCGAGTTTGTCATAGGTACGTTCGTTTTTGGTGATCGAAAGACATAAAAATAAGCTTAGGCAGCAACATACTATCTGATTTAATTTGATTCTGGAGACAACTGTGTACAAAGGAAAAGTGGATGACATAATTTTAATCTTGGTTAATTTTAGTACGAAATATTGAAAGCAGTTTTGAGTTTTTGCTCCAAAAGTAGTTTATTAAAATTGACACTTTATAAAAAGTAGAGGACGACTCAATTTTATTTTATAATACAATTTAGGTATTGGTAACAAGTACAAGTTAATTTAAAAAACCAAGAAACCCGACTGACTATAAAAAGAACTAAAAAGATATAGATATTGACAGATCAATACCCCGGGGATAAAGGTTTACGCCAGTCATATTAATTTTTGCTGACGTCACATAGCCTATGACATTCGTGGGAACAATATGAATTTAATGACACCTCACTCTTCAAAATAGGTCAAACCATTTAGGCTACAGGAGGTTACAATGGCACGGACATACACCCACATACATACGCATGAACATAGATATATTTTATTATTTCAAATTATAAGTGAAACAAAAACATGTCGTCGCCTAAAGTTTATAGAGAGAAAAGTATTGTCAAACGGGACAGACAACGAAAACTATAGGCAGTAAGTATTACATAAACTGTAAGGTTACTAACCTGTCAATGGAAAGCGCAAGAAGGGAATTGTCGTTGGCGGACTTGCGCTTGGGCGGCAAAGGTGGGGCCAACTCGATTTTCCTGTAACATATCGTGTTCTCACTTACGATGTCGAAACTTACATGTTTAATAGCAATTACATGAAAGTTATGTTGTTAGACATTTTACGATTAAGTTGGTAAAATGAGGAACTGGATAGCAATATACACCGTAACCGGTCTATGAATAATAATACCCAGCCATAGGGGACGATCGATGATTCTGTTGCTACTCATCACTAATTCCTGCGAGGATACGTTGAGTTGTCGTCAGACGAGTTATTAAAGTAAGTCAGTAGTCTTTGGACGGCTTCAAAACATTGGTCTTCAAGCCAAAAAGCCAAGCTCGTAGTGAAGTAATGTAACGTTAATGTAATGTTAAACTTCGTTAATTGAAGAGAAGTAAGGGTTTGATGTGGTCGCAATATGTAATACATAATGCATATTACTATTCTATTAACAAGCATCCATCCTTCTTGCCTGAGATCATTTACTAGGAGAGTCTTATTTGGTTCTGGCCTTCTATAAAATGCTTCCCTATTTCTATTGACAAAATAAGGTATTTTTTATTTATGTATACAATCTCATTATTTTTAAATAATTAACTAAAACTGTTGTCATATCAGTAAAGTTCATCAAAATAACAAATTATATTAATTTGATTCGAGCTCATTAGCAAACTAGTGAAATGCAAGCATAGTTATACGCCATTCCGAAGATATCTAACGAGTGCGAGTGACGTGACTACGCAAACTTGACAAACCTGTAGGGCTCTTCGAGGCAATATTCACATTGCCTCAAAAAGTCATATTCTAAACGATTTCGAAATATTTTTCACTCAGATTCATACAATTTGAGTGAAAACTTTTCGATTCCGATTCGAATATGGTGTTTCGAGGCAAACGCCTACTGTTGTGTCAGTTTGTCAGTTTGCCTAGAGACGTCATCGACACGACACGACTATAAAATAAATATTCCCAAAGTTGGATCCAAAATTCGAAGTGACGATCGAAATAAATTTTAAGAGGATAGTAACTCTGAAAGTGAAATTATCAACGGACGTTAAAGTAACATAAGAAAGTGGGTATTGAGACCCAAATCGAAGTCTAAGTTTGGACCGAAATTAAAATATAAAGAGAGACCGGAAATAAGAACGAAAAGAAGAGATCCGAAGTATCGATCTAAAATTCAATCTTTTTCAGCTATTCAATTACGGTTGGCCCAAAAGAACAAAACGTATTGTGTCTACGCGTGTCAAGTTATATACTACTCAGACGCTAAATAGGCATACGCGCCGCTCTGAAACCGTCATCTTAGCCTACATACACATTTGCAAAAACTGCCCACCGTCGGTGACGTCACTCGATCGTAGGAACAGAACAAAACGTCCAAAGTTGTTAGTTGACTGCGTTTTTCTGAAACAGGAAAATGTTCCCCCATCGCTCCTAAGTCAGCGTTTAGTATAATGGTGCCTGATGTTTTGTCGTCAGATTCGATGTAGATCGGTGAGTGCATCACTTACAGGTCAAGTTGACTTCAGAAGACAGGGAGCCACAATTTGCTTACCGATTGGGCCTTGCAGGCTTTGGCGGTGGCGAATCTGGAGCATCGAGCACAGATTCTGAAGAGTGAGATGCTCGTACGCCCGTCGGTTCGGCCGCACCTTCGCCGGTCAGTAGGGAACGCTCTTTTGGTGTCAGAGGAATATCTGCAAGTTAACAGAAAAACTAATGACTATTCTATTATGTAACACAAAGTAAAAATCCCTGATAAACGACTTCGACGTTAGTGTACTTTTACCAAAATTATAGGGACTAATGGGACGCTATGTAACGCAAAAAGCTGAAAATCAGTGGTTGCTCTTTCTGAGCGACATTACTCACTGAGCTATAGCCCGTTTGCGCTACTGCAGCACACGCGTACCCTAAATAAGACATCTTCAACCCAGTATGTAAATTCTTGTTTGTACGCAATGACCTTCTATACACATGGACATAGCACGTCATAGAATAAAAAAGCCCAAACATGGCACATGTATCAAATTTCACTATACATAGCTTCTACTGCTCTTTTCATACATTGCTGGTGACACTCTAGTCTTACACAATGACTTCAGTTATTAAGCAGCAATGCATAACAATCAGCTAGTCGAAGCTACGTATTTGGTTTTATTAGCTGACAAGAACAAAGATAATTACGGAGTAGCAATGTGCTGTTGATTTTTGTATTTTTTTTTCTTCAAGATAAAAAAATATATAGTTTTCGAATATATGAAATACTAGCGGGCGCCCGTGACTTCGTACGCGTAGGCTTTGTTTCAGTAGTCAGAAGTGAAGCATAAGATTTTGGTTAATCTCATGAAGATATGCCTGAAGATAAAATATTTAGTTATTTTGATCACTATTCTAAATTTAATCTCTCTCTATCTATCTATAACTTCACGCCAAATCCCTTGCGGGGTAGGCAGAGTGAACCGAGCGCCACGTGACTCGATCCTTACATATCTCACTCGCTTCTTAAACATTCATTGCTCTTCTCATGCACGCTCGCCGGTTTCTAGGGCTCCTGACATCACCTTCTGATAGAACACGACCAATTTGGTCATGGTAGGTAAGTCTTGGCCTTCCCCGGCTCCTACATCCTTCCACTTTTGCATTATAAACCTCTTCTTATTTTAACACCGACGCTCTCTTTCAGACCAACTCTGTTTCTAACATCATCATTGCGAATACGGTCTACAAGCCTTACGCCACAAATTTTGCGCAGCGCTCGCATTTCGACCGCGTTTATTCTACTTTCATGCTCTTTCTGCCATACCCAGCTCTCGCTTCCATAAGTTAGCGTTGGGACCAACACTGCATTGTGTATAGCGAGTTGTGCCTTCTGGCTCAGGTTTTTACTGCCAAGAAGTTTTCCCAACGCTCCATTCACACTATTCCCAGCATTCACTCGTCTTTCCACATCTGCGGTGTACCTTCCATCCCTGCTGAAAGCGCATCCAAGATATACAAACTCATCCACTTGTTCCAACACTTCATCATCAATCGTAATCCTTACATTAGTTCTGAATTCTTCTCTTTCAAATACCATTATCTTTGTTTTCTTCGCATTCAGTAGTAAGCCTTTTTCCATACATTCGTCTTTCATCGTTGTGACCAGTGTTTGCAGTTCAGATGGTGTATCTGCTAATAGCACGGCATCGTCTGCATACAGCAGACAGTTCACCACTAGGTCACCCATGTGCAATCCCACATTCGTTGACCTTATTCTCTGCAGACAACTACCGAGATACAGGATAAATAGCCTAGCAGATAGCATGCAACCCTGTTTGACACCAATTTTGACATCAAACCAGGGTGGGATGCCACCATATATCCGCACACATGCTGAGCAATCTTTGTAAGTGGACTGCACAGCACGGAGCAGTGAACCGTCAATCCCATATCTCGGCAATATGTCCCACAGTTCCTTTCGCACAACCCTATCAAAATCTAAATTTAATCTCTGCCGAAAAATGTTAAGTACTAACTCATTTATTTATTTCCCATTTTATTTATTTATTTTAATGTCTCGTGAACCCAAATCATCAATTATAACAAAAACAAATATATAACAATTCAATTTTATTTTTTATTTTTCGGCCATTTTGACCATGTTCCTTAAGTGATAGGAACGGTGTTCCTGAACAATCTTATTCTACTTTTTTATGCTGAATCCGAATCTGAAGTCAAAATTCGAATATTAAAAAAAAAACGCACACACAGACAAACATATAGATTTCATATACGAACGGTGTTCCTGATAATGTCCTACGTTAAAATTAAATAAAAAGATCGACTCTATAGTTTTCTATTCTGACTGCGTTCTTGTCGCGTCTTTTTTGTCTCTTACTGACGCGTGTGAATGAAAGAAATGGGAATATATATTAATAGGTAATTGTATTTAATGAAATTAAATTGTTTTACTATATTATTTACACTTTTTCGCGTGTTATCTAACATGAATTAATTTAACTTATCGGTGATAGGTCACACCATCTTTTTTTTGCATCGTTAGGGTATTATTTCGGCACTTTTTTATAACACACTTCGGCATGGTTACAGCTTTGCTATCAACAAACGACTAAATCGCAAGTGTGCTTACTTTGACTTTAAGCACACTTTTGTCGTTCCTTTATTAGCGCGTGTATGCGAAGTCCATGTGTATAGAAGGTCATTGTTTGTACGTGTGTGTTTTAGAAGCAAAATAAATCATTTATCTATCTATGTGCTTCTCAAAAAATTATTTCACAATATTGATTGACAATTAGCTCAAATGTGGAATAATATACACACAATAAAGACCTCATAATAAAAACCTCCTCCTTTTTAGACTCGGATAAAAGAGAGGTACAACTCAGTTGATTCATCTAATAATTAACAATACGCACATAAATGTGTTTCGATTCGAAGATTGTCCATGATATTAAGCAGGTATTAATTTACATAAGTGACAAGCTAAATGGCAAGTGGAAATTGAGCTTAAACGGCGTAAGATGAATTTACGTATTGCACTTTTTTTTAGTTTTAAACAGTTCCTTCAAAAGTCCTAAGGATGTATTTGTCATTGCCGTGCAGGCAAAGTAATAACAAATAGGAAGATATACTATTTTTTACATACATTTGTACTTTGGAAATTACTATTGGCTAGTAGAAATGCCAAAAGAGAAGAAGGTTGTATTTATTGTACAATTTCCACAAGCAATATGGTCATACGATATATACCACTGCAAGTTATTTCTGTCCATAAATAGCGATGTTCACAACTGTTACTCGCCTTGAATAAAACAAGAATACATGTCTGACATACATGGGTATAGAAATATTGAATGCTGAAATTTGTACAATACACACATCATATATGTATTTAGTAAATTCAATATCTGCCTGATGGCACACAAATATTTGGTTCAATTTTCGCTCACTCATGTCATGTCAATATCAAGAAACGAGATAACGTATCATAAGTACTGTATATATTTACAGTTTTACTTTACACGTTTGTGACGTAAGTATTTATTGATAAACTGTATATTTATGATTACGACGTGTATGTTTGAAACAAAATAAGTACAGCACGTCGTGCATTAGGTCGGTTCTTTATACACAGTACTAATAGCCTTTATATCTACTTCATATACAGTGAAAAGCAAATTGAATATATCATATTGTCATTTTTATTGTAATAACAACGGTACTGTAATCAATCCCGCTTACAACCATCGGCTCCCTGCGATCTTCACAAGATCATCGGTTCATCGTGTCGTGGCGAGGAGTCGTACGATAGATTTTTCGGTTCGTAGTCGCCATTTGACAACGTTTCTGATCCAATAGCCATCCATTCTCCGAGCTATGTGGCCTGCCCAATGTCATTTCAGCTTACTGATCCTTAAAGGCAAAGGGTATACTACCAGTACTATACACATTGGACGTCTATAAAATGTTAAGGCACTGAAATGGTCTATTATTGTAAATATGATTATAAAAACACATCGTCGCACCCTCTACCGCGGTCGTTCCAGGGGGCATGCATTGACAAGAATGCAATTCACTTAGACAATTATTGGCGTGTACGTGATAATGATTATCCTACTAATATTATAAATAAGAAAGTTTGTATGTATAGATGGATGTTTGTTGTTCTTCCACGCTTAAACGGCTGAACGGATTTAAATGAAATTTGGCACGTAGATAGATTATGATCTGGATTAACACATAGGCTACGTTATTTGACTCCACACGGGCGGAGCCGCGGGCAGCAGCTAGTATGGTATATATTTACCGGGTAAAGAATTTCTTTGTGTAGATGATCGCGGAGAAACTAGAGCCGGTCGCGGCGACAGTGCTGGTCGCGTCATATGCTGCTGAGCGAGCGATGCCACCTCCTCCACAGCGGCAGTCACTGCCTTCACCACGGAACTCACGTGGTCCGGCGACAGCGCCGGGGCTGTAGAATCCAACTCCTCATTCCCGGCTTCGGCTCGAAGGCTCATTGCTGTGATTTCGTCGCACAACCGTATCAGCATGGCTAATGCTGTACACAATCTCTTTACAGCGCTCATAAGAGGCGGCGAGCGGCCGCAATATGGCTTTATTGCTGAAATAAAAACACAAATCCTTGTATGATGTACATTTTTATAAACACCCAACTACTTTACTAGTACCCCTCGTTAATCTTCATGTTTCGATTGTCATGATTCATTCAATTATCTTTGTACTTGTGGAAGACTGAGCGCAAGCCATAGTAGTGGCCATTATGTAGTTGCTATTTCTCTTCATTTTACTTGTAAGCACTTTAGGAATAGTAAGAAATAAATACGATATTAATTTTGAAGACCTATACAAATGTAGGGTAGGAGACATTCCTTCGGATCAACACACAGAAGATAGAAATTTCCTTTTTGACCCTCAATGCAGGTCTTACCGATATATTTCTAAAAAATGCTACTATCACAAGTGGTTTAATTTATGCTACTTCTTTCATGTGCCTGCGGTTGTACAAACACGCATATTTATGTTAGAAATAAATTATAGCATTTGGTTAGTGTTTTTGAATTTTGAACAAACTTCATTATAATATAAACGAAAATAAATAACAGTGTCCAATGACTCACAACCATCACCGAATAGCATCTTCTCTGAGGAGCAAAGCCAAGATAGATGCCGTACAAATTCAACCAAATACTGCGCATTGTAATTTCGTAACGCTAGGAAAGAAAATTTGGTATGCATGAACTTAAAAAAGGTTTTAGCATATTTTTATAATCTATTAAAGCACTAGAAAGCCAATGTGTTGTAAAAAAGCATGTCATTTTTTAGCAAGGTGTTTGTGTTGAAATTTGAAATGATGAACCACCTGCCACAAAACAGACAGATATCCTTGACCTGGCGCCTTATAGTGATGGTATCGTACTTATTGAAAAAAGGGCAAAACTACTTCAAGACTCCTTGCAAAGGCGAGAAATTGGAGAACGTTGACATGCGCATTAGCAGATAGCAGACATATGATTGCATACATGAAATTCAACTACACCGGAAACTACGACAACCATACTATGAATATCGAGCAACAGCCACTACCAAAATGCATCAACACCCAAAATCAACTATACCAAAGAACTTTAGCAACAAATTAATAGCTCGCGATCCAAAAATCGATGCGTTGCCAAGGTCAAGAGGGTTTTAGAGGCTACTATGTAATAAATAGTAAGGTAACTACTGTTCCTTTTTCTCATAGTATTGTTGAAAGATCCAACTAATTTTATAATGGAATGATCACCATACATGTTATAAGTACAGGAAGCAAACTATTGTTGATACTGCAATATACAGATAGACCTTATAAAAACGCAACAATGTATTTACCTTTGTGTATATTTGCGATTGATTCAAAAACAATGGTGCCATTGTCGGGGAGCATTTCGAGTATCCTCTTCGTGATAACATCCGAAAAGTGTTTTAAGCCGACCGTAACCTGCAACAGTACGAATGCCGTGTTACTATCACAATAGATTTAATTTATCGGATGAATAAACAAGGTGTTAAAGACGAATAAAAAAAAATACGAACCTCTTTGACTAGCCGTTCCAACTCTTTAGCAGGCGTGACTTCCCCCTCTTCGGCTGTGACGGACTTCGTCCCCATGTTTCGAGGTTTCGGACTAAGAGGGGAATGTGATCTGCAAAAACAAAATTATTAAACATCATTACACAGTACAAGAAATTAGAGATTTTTATTTTAGTTAACTAGGACAATTGAAGAACAAGGTCATGCGTACCATTAGCATTTAGATTGTAAACCTTAATGCCTGCAATATAAGAATGATTTTGTACCGTTTTCATAACGCACGCATTAGGGTTAAGATGTCAGGCTAAGGTACAATTGAGTAGAAGCCTGCGTAATATCACTTCTTATGGTCTTACGTTTCTAATGAAGAGAAATACAATTTGCTAACCAACATGAATTACAAATCTTTACTAGATATCTGATCAGACAAATTAAAGCTTGTTGTGGAAATCTACATTTACTCAACGACAAACTACATTGGTGTCTAAAGAGCGAGTAACCAATATGCTAACAATTAAACTTTCGCATTTTAATTTTATTAGTAGTAATACCACTACATCCAACATATACTTATATAGAATTTAAACAGTACAATTTACTACTATATAATAAGTACTGGAGGCCTAAAACAAATTTTCACCCTACCCTAAAGGATTAATTTCGTATTTACGAGTATAACCCAGTCGATGAAACAACTTTAGTGCCTCATAATGTCGCCAAGGTATACGTAAAGAATCATAATATGATTCTGATAAAATGACTATTAATAATCCATCCGATCCTTGTACTAATTTTTGCAGATGTCTCAATTGTTATTAAAAAAACGGAAGAATCCTTGCCAAAAACAAAACTGCGCAAATCAAACAGAAACAAATAAGATTTAATACGGGTAAATGTTAATAACTATGCGAACAATCCTTGTGAAGAATGTATAGGGTTTTAATAAAAAAAACTTTCCGCACTTGTAATGAAATATACTATTTTATATGACAGCATCAGCTTCATAATTACTGTATAAACGATTGTTTCATAATTAAAAAATGGTATTATTGATAAAGATATCACTTTCTAACGCACTATATATTTCATTAACTAACACGCTAACATATGGAAGTAAAGGCGACTGGTAGCGGAGAGAGCATGAGAGTAAAATAAACGCGGTCGAGATGCGAGCACTACGCAAAATTTGTGGCTTAACGCTTTCCGACCGTGTACGCGATGATGTTATAAGAAAGAGAGACTGTTATAAGGTGCTCGGTTCACTTTGCCGACCCCGTAAGGGACCTGGCGGGAAAATACATATACGAGTAGATACATAATTAAATTTATATTGAAATTACCTACAGTATAACGTTACTGTTACCATTTAAATCAAAGACTGGTGTTATTAGTTAATAGAGTAACCATTCGCGACGCGTCTATTAACGAACAAGTTTTTATGCTCTAAAAGTAAGTAGTGATAGCCCAGTGGATAAGGAACCGACCTATTGACTACCTAGACCGGTTCGAATCGTGGCGGGAGCATGTAATACTAATTTCGTGTTTTCGGATTTATGTACATATTTACCACTTGTACGGCGGTGAACGAAACATCGTGAGTAAATCCACACATCCATGAAATTATATTTCGAAAGACGTGTGAAGATCTGGTTTTCCGTCTGGATTGTGGAGGTCTGACGGCAGTCTGTGTAAAAATCAGTATATTCGCCAAATCTCAGGCTTAGGTAGCGGATTCCGCCAATCCTAATGTATTAGGAAACGGGATAACGTGAAGTAAAATAATTAAAATATCGAAATTACCTACAGTATAACGTTACTGTTACCATTTAAATCAAAGACTGTTGCGTTAATCGTTAATACACATTCGTAATGCGGATTGTCTATTAAGACAGAGAGGCGCCCTCATTTTGTTTTTCTTAAAAACGCTCAATTAAAGACCAATTTAAAAAAACGCTCACTTCTGGCACTGTAGAATCATATTTATATTTTTTTAACACATGCTGTATTTTTTATTTATTATATAATAGTCATAATTTTGATTATTGATATAAGTGACCACAATACGCAATAATTAAAATTTTGGTTACTTGTACATAGATAATAAATACAAATGTGTTTCAAAAAAACATAACTATGGTTCTAGAGAAAAACGCTCAATACTGGCAGTATTGAGCGTTTTTTATTTTAATTGGTCTTAAATTCAGCGCCGTTAATAAAAACAAAACGAGGCCGTCACTTAGCTTTATGCGCCCTCATAACGATTAAGGACAAGTTTTTGTGCTCTAAAAGGTTATTTATTTATAAAACAATTTAAACTATATTAATAATTGAATTCTTTAGAAATTACCTACAATACGAATTTATTTATATATATTTTTTACCCTAACTAGGGATGTGCCGACCGGGAACATTACTAGTGAGTAAATTACCAGTAAATTCCCGTACAGGAATATTCCCAGTAAGTTACTCCTACCTAACCTAACCTAACATAAAATAAATTTATTAATATAGTGTGAATGACTTTGTGCTCATACCTACTTCATTAAATTGACATTTCGTATCAGGTATTCTATGGTTGACTGAAAGAGATGCCGGATGGGATAAGTCCGCCATTGTACAAACAATATTTTTATCTGTATTTTGTTTTTCCTTGTAGTACAATAAAGATTATACAAACAAACAAATAAAATAAAAAATACCGACTCCAAAAACATCTGCTATGAAAATAATGCACTAAAAGGTACAAAATAATTGCTACATTTCTTTAAATGACTAGAAACAAACATTATAGTGTATTATGTAGTTGAACAGAAACTAGAAATATGTTTGACTATTCAGAGTAAATAGAAAATACATTTTAGTGAAATACATCGCTTATCAAAATATTTATTGAGATGACATAATTTGAAACTTTCGATTTCTAAGAGGCCTGTAATAATATATCATAGGCCGAATATCGATTTTATTATTCCGGCACTTTCAAATACTTTTAAGTACTAATTGCATGATTAGTAAGTTAAGGTTAAATTATTAAAATATTCCTATCTTCATTTTTACCTAAAATTACTCATCATTCCCTATGTTACCGGGAACTTATACGGGAATTTACTTGCCTTGAGTAAGTAAGTTACCAGTAACGTGCCATCTCTACACCTAACGCGATCCTTTATTTCCAAAAGATTATTTTATATGCCGAATAACGTATTTTATTAAATTCTATAGGCCTTGGATTATCTTTAAACATTTTAATAGTATCCGTATTTAAAACTATACTGCAGTTGCCAAATGAGTCTGCTTACAAAATATCTATTATGTTGTGCATATATAACTCCGGCGAGGAACTCAAATACGTTGAAAGTTGGCAACAACTTGACCGTTTCAACAAAATTAGTCCAACATTTTATGGCTGCATGTTAATGAGACACGTGAACTCAACAAGCGCACACTCGTTATATACGTTTCACTAGATTTGTTACGGTCTATATTTGGCGATTAAAAAACAAGTAATTTTCTGCTACAATGGTGGCCACTCAAGTCAAGGTGAATAGAAATCAAGACCAGGTGTTATAAAATTAAATGCTAAATTGTAACCAGTTTTGTGAATAGTTTATGACTTGCGATGTGTTATATAAATACACACTCAATTGTAAACTTTAACTACCTGGTTTTTTATCATTTGATTCGAATATAAACAAGTGGTTTATCTGCATGAAACAGTCGTAGTCGAGTCGTAATCTATTCGAATATATCTCACGCCTTGTCATGGTGTGAAGACATCCCAGCAGTAGGCTGCCTGGTAAATATGACTTGATGTGTGTATGGCCACCTTGGCAGAACTTGCTAGTGACTGACTATACTCACTCTCAGGAACACAACAAAACACTGCATTATGTGCTTCTTTAGGGCAATTTTTTTACACTAGCATGCGCAGAAACCTTAACACTTATAGTTACAGATAACTTCTTTAAAATGTTACTAATGTTCTATTAAAATATTTCTACTGTCAGTCATAGGTTGTAGACAAAATAGTACATATCCAAAAAAAACACTTCTGGCTGCTTCTGACTAAATCTGATTACTTAATATAGGGTAAATTTCTATTGACAACTGAAATAAGAATACTAAGAAAGTCAGAAATAGCAAAAACCACTTTACATCAGTACACGAGATTAACGATTAACGATTTGTTCTATCAACCTAACTGAATTTCGTAAAAAAGTGCCGGAGCTATCTTAGAAAATAATAATTAGAAAGAATGGAATGAAGAAGTAAGCCGTCTTAAGTTATACTTGATTCCAAATTTTTCGCTTAGGCTTAGATTAGTAGTAGTCTTTTGTACGGTTAGCAGACCTCCAGCGTCCCTGTCGCCTTAGCTGAATACGGTCGTTTTAAACCAAGACCGAAGTTTTTTTTTTTCATGAAACTTGATTGACAAACAAGCATGCGGTCTGCATTAGATGGTAAGCGGTCGCCGCAGCCTATTGACGTTCGCAACACCACGGGGATGTTACTTGTGCTCTGCCAATCTTGTGACCTAAGGATATTTCGTCAAAGTACCCTGCAATTTCTCTGCCATATCTCACCCTATATAAATATAGCTGCTTGGCGGTAGAAATAGGTGAGACAGAGGTACCCACGCAGACGACTTTTGTACAAAGTCTCCCTCTAGTCAAAAAAAAAATAATTATCAGCATCAAAGAATTCGGTCTGAATTGTTTTCACCTTCACTCACTAAATTCATTAAGGAAGTCGGCAAATATTTAGAACTATTTATGTAAAAAGAATATATATTATACTTATCCAATATTAATTACATAAAGGATCACTTAAAAATATCAATGCACGGAATGTATTACGAAATAGGCTGCTTGGCATGTGAGCCCACACCACAAATAACAGAGCTAAGTATGTACCTATTTGATATTCATAAAGGAGTTCCCGTTCACCTTAGTGCGTGTGACCAAACAAAACATTATAATTAAATAGTTAACACAACATTAACCAGATACACGGTCATCTAAATATATACATATAATAAAATTTTAGCGGGATCGAGATGGTACAGCTGAGAGTAGATCACGCTGCTGAGCAGAGCTAACACCCGAGGTTCGATTATAACTCTTATCACGTACGGCATATGAACGGTACGAAAGGTCAAAAGCGTTAAGCTTTTACTTACTTTTTTTAATTGTATGTCATTCATGACGAAAACAATTTTAATTCTCATGAAATTTGATATATGACAAAAACCGAGTTAATATTTATGTCGCTTTTTATATTGGTAATGTTAGGGTGTAATGGGTAGAGTAAATCCGCGTGCATTAACTAGTTACGTATAAGCATGAAGACAATATTGGGAAACTGTTGGTAAGACTAAAATAAATTAGTAAGTAATAAATTCAACAGCCACATCAAATTTATTTGCATAATTGGTATCTAGTTGTTAGACATAAAATTATTATGCATCATGTTTGAGAGCCCAAGAGCAATTTATAATTCAAAACATACTTATTAATACGTCATTTGTCAATACATACTTATTATCTGGTACATTTGACAACACATTTTGACAAGCTCGGTGGCGCATTGGTGCAAACGCGCTGTTACATTACTTTGACACCAACGCTCGTGGGTTCGATTCCTACACAGTACAAACACTTGATGTACATGAACATGTCTGTTTGTGTTGGTCTGGGTGTTTTTAAGATACGTAGAGCAAGCAGCCCGTTTAGGGAAGTACGTCCACGTCACAGAAAACCGCAGCCAAATAACTGCTACCAAGGTAGTTGTGTTCCTACGTGTAAGTGAGGTCACCAAAGTATATCTAAACATCATACGTGTTACCACGACCCAAGAAGTGCTGGTTTAACGTCGTAAGTGACGACATACGTGCCAATGGTTTTACAATAGAGGATCCAAAAGACAACGCGAAGTGGAAAATAAATAGCAGAAAAGCGGACCCCGGGTTGCGACTGGGATTAACACTCGAATGTTGATGAACTGAACTGCATAAGCTTCTCATCCAAGAAGTAAGTGTTAGCAGACATTTTTTTATAAAACATATTTACAGGTAGTAAATTATTACCACTAGTCTCAAGTCAGAATAGACTCAAGGTGTGGTATTGCTAGTCAGCCTAGCTATAGCAAAGGCTTTCTATCAAGTCTGGCATTGGAGTCTTCTAATGAAGTTGTTGACATCATGTGTCAATTGATGGCATGACATACATTGGTTATATCAATGACAGCACCGAACACACATATTACATATAAAAGCCATGCTAACATCCCTTGTTCTCTTGGAGAAGAAACTTGTAATCAACTTTAAGTGATTGTATCCTGCTGGAAGTGGTTAAACTTTGTCCAATTTAACCCCTGCAAGAGCCAAGACTACGCTATAACCGCTAAGAAAACCCCATCGCTATAACTCAACAACTCCAGAACATGCCTCCTTATGATTGCTAAGAGCATTGGGATTCTTGTTGTCGAGATCTCCAACAAAGTTCCGTTTCGAAGATACCTTGTGGTGAAGGTCAAACTGACGTCTAAAAAACTTGATGTGCTCAATAAAACAAAACATTAGGTACTTCAGCAAAGACGTATGCTTGTGAAGCCAGATCGCACATGGATCATCTTTGTGGTTGTGAAGTCCCTGCAGCTTGGAGCTTGTTTCGGTTTCAAAGGCCAGTAGTGAGAACTATTTCCGATTCCAAGCCTACATACGGTTTTGAGGCCCTAACTTTAAGGAGAATTTTACTTCCCTTTGTGTTTTCTACAACAATAATCGCGTAACTGATGTGTGGTTCTCCAGATTGATTTTCTTCCGAAAACCTTTGAGGTTGTGGAAATAATTTCCAACCAAGAGACTACAAGCAGTAGGTTCTTCAAAAAAGGTCTAAAGGTAGTTTCACAGATACGGCAAATCATGAGTTCCCCTAGGCTTACGCCATCAGGGAAGCCCATATTTTTTGCTACCGTCTTTTGTTTGTCACCTTTGCAGATACCTACCTTCATATAAAACTAACGTAATTTTGTTTGCTGATTAGATGACGAACAACATGCTAGTAAGAATTAATAACTGTATGACTAAAGAAAACAAAAATGTAGGGTAGATCTTAACAACCGGAATGCACTTATCTGTAAAATCGTACCGTGCTCCATTGTTGGCAAATCTCCTCTGAAGTTGATTCGTACGTTTGTTAAACCAATTACCGACGGGTGATCGCGGCGCGTTCGACATTTAGAATCACTTGAACACCGCGCCTGGACCGTAAAGAACACTCAATAACACTAGTCGCTCGGAACGTTTCACTCAGAGGTTACTTTCGAACAACCTTAACTGAACTATATAAAAACGAACGTCCAGCCGCACGATAAACAAAAAGCAATCGCAGTCGCGCTGTCAGTCCGGGCGCAGACATTAAAATGTAATCACTTAACATTGCACGCACTAAATTAATGAGATTTCAGCGGACAGACATTAATGAGAGCGACAGTCGCGGTACGCGTGACTCATAATAACACTACATTTAATGCACTCCACATTAAACGTTTGAATACAGTAACAAAGTCACTCGTTTCACACGCGCGTACAAAGGTCAAATTTACACATTTATGACCGATACTACGTGACAATTTTTTTTAACTCCAAATTAATACATAACACAATGGCATTGTTCTTTCACCGGTGGCAGAGATAAAACTGATAAATCGAGGGACTTTCTTATATGTCGCTGTCGTCGTTTGCCGAGATAGCCGAGTTATGTATGTAAATTTATCAATTCAGATAAGAAACAATACAGCGTGTAGATTTCATGACAATGTACACAGGTTGATAGATAACACTGATATACTGGAGATAGTAACTTATGTATTAATAAATACAAAAGTGTTACCTTGGCAGATAAACTTGATTTAACAACGTATTTATTTCAACTAGATTTGATGTTCAAAATAAATGTATACAGAAAATGAAGTCCAGTACTGCAGTAAACTTTCAAAAATGACAGATAGTGGCTAGCGGCTCACAGTGGTCTCAAAATCAGCTCTCATGTAAACAGAAATGTAGGTATGTGTATGATAGTATATAATATATCATGACGCTAGGAAGTAGTGATGTGAGTGACGTAGCTTTTTTGTTCATATTGTAGTGTATCCTACACTACAATATGAACAAAAAACATACATATATCGTGAGAAGCGGGACTTAACGGGCAAACACTACTGGTCAGTTAGATTTGTGATTGACTAAGCAAAAATTTCTTGAGGATTGTAACTTCCAAGCGTTCACGATAACCTATTTTTTTTATTTTAGTTCCATTTAATAAAGTAACTGAAAAGCTAGTTAGGCGTTTAATAAATACTGGAGAGTTGATATATTTCTTATTGTTCGTCTCAATATGAGAATTGATTTCTAATAGACCCGAAAACTTATTTTTTTTTAAATCTGAATGAACGCTGATTTTGACCCCTGAGCGGCCGGTCGAAATGCAATAAGGCATAATAGTTACTACTGTTGGGAATAGTACATTATATATATACAACACGGCGTTGTGTCTGTATTACTGCAATTCATAAAATATGCAAGCTTCATATTCCACAGAATTTGTCGACGGTTAATTCAATTTATGCGACACCGTTTTGGTCGCTTGTTAAAGCCGCTGAGGGAAACTTCTGTTCTCCTTAGCTCCACTACGAAAACCGAACCCTGCTAATAAGGCTCCGTTATCGGTCCGTTAGTCAATCAGTCTTTAACAGAGTTGTATCTTAAGGCAGATGATACTCGACATCTTGTACAGCGTGTATTCTTATAGTTTTAAAATAAAAAATCTACCTTACCTTACGATTGTGGCGTTTAGTTTTCTCTGCATACCCCGCAAGGGGCTTAGCGTGTAGATATAGCTATAGATAGAAAGGGGTGTCGATGTGTTTATTTTTTTACTTTTACACACGAGGGTGTCATGGAACCCTCGTGTGCGAGTCCGACTCGCACTTGGGCGGTTTTCAATTAAGTCGTAACTTCACCAGATTTATACGGGATCAATCAAACGCTAGGAACTTCACAACAAAAACAAGAAATTTTATTAATAAACCCAGGGGTTTACAAGTCCTTAAAACTGCAAAAAAAAGAACACTTTCACATGTCATTTAAATCATGAAGCAAGTGAGATGTGTATGCTCAGTTCTCTCGGTACTCTATAGATAAGTAGGTAGATAGATTTTAAATCATCGTTAGGTAATTTTAATAGATTTGCAATTACCAAAGATATGACATAACACACATAAACAATAATTATGGGTCCAATTGAGAACGGCGCAAGAGGAAGAAAGAATAATTTTAGAACTTGTAAAGTAGAAGGTAAAAAAATGAATTATCACCAGCGACTTATCAAAAGGTAGACACGTTATACACCAACATTATTGAATTTTAAAATGGCGCAAGTAGTACTATATCTACGTACAGTTATTTATTATGACACTTTGCTCTAACAAAGAGACAAATGATACGGCATACCTGCCGTTAGAAAGAGATCAATATATATCTTAAGACATTTATGCTTTGTGGCCAAGTACGTATAGGCGCGACGCGAGAGCGTGGCCAACTGTATGCAAGTTGGGCAATTACCTTACTTTCGTATTGCCATTCTAGAGCGTGTACGACGAATCTATAACTATAAAAACATCTTAGATTATCACTAATTCTTAGAATAATGAGAATGATCGTCTGACTATCATGGAGTACTCGAAATTGACTCTAAAAATTGCTACGCCCAGCAGCAACTAGAGTTTATTTATAAGCTAATCAGTCAGTTTGTTCATTTAAACCTCTATGTTAAGAAGACATATAATCGTCATGATCGCGAGACGTGTGATGCGGTGGGTCACGCGCGTCGCAGCATGCCTACGCCAATTAGCCTGCGTGTGACCTACTCATCGGACACAAGACGCTCGTACTGACCTGATAGCAGACGAGAGATGTGGCGGGTGATGCGGCTGCGCCGGTGAGCGCATGTTGGAGATGCGCTCCAGCAGGTCGTCCTTGAACGAGCGCGCGCGTCGCGCCAGTTTGTTGGCGCCACGCAACGACCCGCGATGCCCCGAACCCGCCTCGCCGCAAGCCTCGCTCTCTGCAATCAAAACACAAATAATTACTGTTTGCTGCGTCATAAAGTTATGTTGACGACTACTTGTTAATTACTTGTTAACTAATTGATGAACGCATCGATAAAACAACATTCGGACTTTCAATGCTGCATATAAACTACGGGCGTTTTTATAACGAAATTCAAACTCCATTGTATGGCTCATGCTCGACAGTCGGAAAAGCTGCAGGGTCCTTACTTACTGATGCGAAAACGAATAATTAGCTAATCTAAACCCAAGTACGATTACGTATATATCTAGCTATGTCTGCACGCCAGGTTCCTTGTGGGGTAATGCAACTCGATCGGTACATCTATCGTACGATTAACGTCCTTACAAAATCCGATGAATTGTCTTCAGCTCGAGATGTTGTTCTGTACGCGTGTTCCTGCTCATCTGAATCGATGATAATATTATTTTCACTGATACAGAAAAGTGATGTCATTCAGAATAATATAAATTGACCCAAAGTATGAAAATATTAAGTGCCTACCATATAGCGAAATGACACTATTTTCACTCGTTAAGCGATTCCGTGATTTGGCAAATTTTCCTAGTAAATCGTGTTTTCAGTATTATATTGCTGGTAACGTGGAAATCCTACACGGACATGTTTCCCCAATGAAAGGATATGCTTTTATTAAAAGAAATATGATCACAACTAATTGAATGCTATGATAGAGCGCGACATGGACCTATGGAATCAAGCCAGATGCCTTATTCGGAATGTACAATGCCGTGCGTAACAGGACTATGTTTACATTAGCGCTCGTGCAAGACGAACAAGTAAATCATTGATGAATTATTCAATAAGATTTAACACCATGTTCACTTCAAATATGACAAGTGTAATATTACTTAAAAATAATGAGTATCAATCTAAATATATCTACAGTTCTCCTACCTACATTAATCATCATCTCACCTTGTTCCTAATTCGCGTCGGTTTCTTAGTATAAAAATTTATAATAAATTATTATTTATAAGGGGTACAAATGGCTCTCCAATTAATTTTAGAGCCAGTGTCAACGTAAAGTGCACGCGATACAACCTGCTATATAGCATAGCGAGATTTAAGTAGGACCAGTCGAATTGGAGAGGTACTTTTCCAATTCGACTGGAGAAATTGAAGGTCAGTACTACTACAGTTTGGCTGGTCCTACGTTATACAATACACTCATCTGGAGGTCTTATTCCTACAAGTGAACGAGAACATCAGGACTGGAAGCTACGTTAGGCGATAGTAACGCGCGAGCAATACTTTTTGTGTTTTAAGCGTCTATAGGCTACGACAGTCGCTTGATATCATGTATGTTTGTTCCCGCAGTATATGAAAAAGGGATGGCAACAGTGGAGCATACCAATTAATTCAACGCAATACAATTTTATTTAGGTTGAAGCATTCATGATTTGCTCACGAAATCCGTAAAAGGCGAAGTAGCCATCAAACAGAGCAGTTATACATACACATTGTTCATACCAATATATAAGAACATTACGTGTAAGTACTTATACCAATGAACGGCCTTTTCCAGGGTTATGTGCAATAGCATGACAGACGCTGCTCATATGTGGTAAACACATCGTAATTAACATACGTAGAACTAAGGACCAAAATTATGATTAAATGCATAATTCATTTTAATTTGTGTTTATACCTGTATGACGGGTAGCGTTGGTTGAGGAAAATGAATAATATTCAATGCCTACGATGACTTAAAAATTACGTAAAATCATATGAGACAAGACGTCAATAAACATTTACAACTCAAAAATTTATTATATCCAAGTCAAGTAAAAATTGTACCTGCCAGAAATGACGTACACAACGATGTTTTTCTAAAAACAAGTGTCTCATTCACAAACTAATAGCCGAATAAACAGTACAGAAAGTTCAACACTATCAGTAATTGGTTTACTAGGGGAGCAACTATAGTAAACACACAAGTTTATCACTGCGATGACGTTCAAGTTTATAAATAAACGTAAAGGCGACAGGACCCACCTAATACCGCGGTCGCGACGACTGTACCTTATGGACTGAACGAACGTACGCCGCTCAGTCGCCAGTTCGTACTCGCTTCGAAGTCAGAATGCGTCATACATACATAGAATAAACAAAACCACATAAAATGCTACTTAGCATGCAGCATCGATAGCCCCCGCCTGCCCTGTCGTCCCTTTATGACGATCGCTACACAGTTACGCACACTCAATGACCAAAAGGACAAATTTAAGCACGAGTTTGTGAATGACTAGCGATTGAAATGACGCAACAAATTGGCATAGTCAAAGCAAGGAAAACCAATTCGTATACTAAAGTGTAGGACTTCTTTTATTCAACCGCATCATTACTGTAAGCCAACAAAGTCTAATTTAAATCACAGTTTACCAAAGAAGTCTCTATCGACCCCCAGTGGTGGACGTCGACGTGCAAGAGGTCCGTAAACTTTATACATTATTCAGGGGGCTTAAAGAAAAGAGAAAATGTGTACGTAATAATTGATGACGGGACACAAATGATCGATAATCGTTGTTTTAAATTACATAACACTGCAAAACTATATATTAACTTCTGTTCTGTATATGTAAACTAATTTGTAGAGGTGAGTGTAATTAAGTAAGTAGTAAGTAGGCGATGGAGCAGACATGAAAATACAACAAAAGTCAAGCGTATGTGTAAAGTCTGTTTCAGTTCGAATTTTATTTAATTAAGCGGTATCGATAATTTTGAAAATGAAAAAAAATCTTGTATGGGCAGGATATACTTGTAGAACCTCTTATGGACAAGTATTTGTCAACATGAGTGAAACATCCATCCATGGCGGCGATTATGAATTCGTCTGAAGCCGTGACCACCAGACCATGGGGTCTCGTTCAAAAGTAAGTTGAATTAGATTTAGTATCGCTTAGTATCGGGCCAGCAACCGATAAGCTGCGTAGAGGGCTTTGGATGGCATGGTAGCAACGGCAACCGATCACTGGCCATTGTGTGTTATAGTGTACTTATGAGTACCTACGTAGTTACTGACTTGGAAAACCAATGATGAACCACGTTAATTAGACCACACTAACGCCGCTATTGAAACATATAGTGCGGATTATCAAAACGCAATAAGTATTTTAAGTTTATTTTTAAGAAAAATGTCGTCTTATTATATTGTACTAGCTGCAGCCCACGACTTCGTCCATATGTTGTGTATACCGGTGTCCGTGTTTTTGGTATTTTTTTTCTTTTTCCTCGGCTTCTAAGGGTCGAGTAGTGATGTTAAATAGCCTTAGAATAAGGCTTCCTCAAAAAGTGGGCTATCAAATGCAAAAAGAATTTGTCTAATCCGCCTGGTAGTTCCAGAGATTAGCGGTTTAAACAATAAATTCTTGTGCTTTATATATTCGTATAGAAGTATAGATTGATATCTGTATGAATATGCAATGTTATTTTTTTTTTTTTTTTAAGAAGTAACTCTTGTGTACTCATATTTAATGTACTTTGTAAATCTATTTTTGACTGAAATCGATGACCCAGCCCTGATTCTGATACTGATTAATAAACACAGATGTTTTTATGTTAACGACAATAAATTAGGAGAAATGCCATATAAAACAGAGCACTCAAAGGAAACACCAAACATTACAATCCAGAACGTACCAGTACATTACATAAATAAATATCTACCGATAGGGGTTCATAACACAAGATTAAAAAAATCTATATATGTATAAATAGTCAAAGAACTACAGTTCACCTTTTCCTCTTCTGTTTGCCAACCTATTTGTTGTTTAGTAGCCCTTTGATCAAAAAAAAATTGGAAATACTGGACACAACAAATTGGAAATTCGTATGTTTTCCTCGTATTTTCAAAAAAGATTATGGTCGAATTCCAAGCATAGGGGCGGACACTAGTTTCAATACTAGGAGAATATTTAAAAAGAAATCTTTATACTTTCGTTACATACACTAGTGTAATACATTGCGTTTTATACATCATCTTTATCTATATACAATATATATAATTCTTCTGTACGTGTGTATTGAATTCCTACTAAACAATTGGACCGATTTTAATGAAATTTTGAGAGTACGTTCCTGGATAGTTTAAATTCACAATTTGGACCCAGTAGTTGGTGCTGTAATTGGGTACTGGGAGCTTTTATATAAATCTCACATATTACAGAACAATACAAAGATATTGAGCAGCTATGTGCATCAATGATGGGTCTTCTTTTAAAACTTTTAAGATCCACATCTAACATCGGCAAGACAATCGAGAGAAGAAAATCGATTAACGTAGGAGAGAAAAAGATTGTTGCCTGACCTATAATAATATATATAAAAATAGATAAAGTATAGTCGTCGTAGATACAGAGATAAAAACACTGACATATAAAAAGCCCATAAAAAGCTTTTTTTTCGGAGTTTTCTCGGAGGCCTGTTAAAAAATACGAATCATAGAAATATACCTCACTTATACGTATAATTTATCTATATACTGAATTTGGTTTTGTTAAGAGGGTGTAACTGATTTACTTTCGAAATTTACTTGGAGTAAAATCTAATTTAATGCCATCGTATATGTACGTAAATGTTTTGCAAAAATACAATAAGAAAAGTTTTGTGACGTTAAGCCGTATAGCCGTAATAGTTTTCGTGACAAATCAATGTTGGTCGAACTGTAAAGCACAAGAACCAGGTCGTTAACGTTTCAATTTACAATTAGTAATTTAAATTTAAAATTAGCGCATGATAGATTATTGAATCATCTAAAATTTTCGAAAATTCTATATAAATGCATAGTAAATAAAATCACCGCTACGGGTCGAGGATAAAGTAGAAAGCGCAGCTCTGCTCCTGTTGGCTAATTCACGGATCAAGATCGCGTAACTTATCTGCTTATTCGTTATATTATCCTTACATTGATAAGTAGGCTCGAATCGCTGAAATATTTGGGCGCTAAAACACTACACTTTGGTGAGTGAGTTGGGCCTTCATGCGTAGTCGAGAGGTTTCTTGGTTTGTGACTCCTAGAGATCTATCCAACTGCTTCGCATACGGTGGCTTTAAGATTAATAAGTCTAGTTCCTGTAATTTTTTTTTCCAGGTTTTTAATCCATTCTACTTGATCATAGAGCTATTGTTCTTATTGATTCTTTGGTTAAGTGGCACGACTTTTGATACATAATTTTTAATTTCTTGGACGTGTGGGTATCAACACGATGTTTTCTAGAACTATTAAATAAAAAAGCTCTTTTATATAAACGCAGACAAATCTATTCACCCGTTCGGAAACTGCGACGCCACAGACAGACATACGCGTTAAACTTATACACCCGTTCTTCCTGTCGAGGGTGAACAAAGACCACGTTGCGTTCAAAACAATTAAAAAAAATATTCTATTTTTAGTCTAACATGAATGATGAAAAAGTCGTAGCAATTATTGGTGGTTCTAAACTGCAAACTTTTTGGATAAAATACAGAATATATTTTATGTAGAAAAGAGAATATGTTATGTGGGTAGAAAGCGAAAAAAAACTCATTCCTTATGTAAAACTGAGTATAGTGAATGGTTTTAATGAATTATATTCATAATTAAGAACCGGCGAGCGTGCATGAAAAGAGCTATGAATGTGAAAGAAGCGAGTGAAGTGTGTAAGGACCGCGTCTTATGGCGCTCGGTTCTCTCTGCCTACCCCGCAAGGGACCTGGCGTGAAGATATACATATACATACATGCATATTCATAATTGGTCGTTTACTACTATAGTAGCTATACTGCTATAGCTGCTCAAAGGCATAAAGGCGTCCTCATAAATACTCGGTATAGTTTTGCTTCAAATGTAAAGATGGCCTATTAGTGTGATATACGTCTCATTCACATAGCCATGGTTTTGTTAACGGGAATGACATTGAAATTTTTATTGCGACATGAAAGAAAAAATATTTTAATGACAACTAAGGGATTTATGATGACTTTTTAAAAACTGTGGTAGCGGTGAATTTAGTTACTATGCAAAATCCATTTTTTTGGTTCTCTATAAGTTGTTACCTTAATGCAAATTATAATTTAAGACTTTTGTAGCATTTTTATACTTACCTTAACAATTATCCTATGTAATATTAACATTAGTGTAGAGATTGGATGGAAACCATCCTTATTCATTTATTACATCGTGATATGCGTACACTTTTCTTACTTTATGCACCCGGTGAAAATACACAATTGATAACGATAATCTCTTCAGAGGCCATCGCCTGATCATTCAGGCAAACGGACATTCTGAGAGTAAGGAGTTGCAGAATATGATCATAATGAAAAAAAAAGGACACCACAGGAAGCGGCCATTACGTGGCGGAAGATCTCGTATCTGGCGATAATTGTAGACCCCGAGAATAAAATGCAAATTCTAACTAACTTTTTTTTTATACTACGTCGGGAGGCATACAAGCATACGGTCCACCTGATATGAAGCGGATACCGTAGCCTATTAATGCTTGTGATATAATTAAGTATCACTCGCGCGATGCCTTCTCTGCTGCTTACACAGCAACTCCTTGGGAGCTTACTGGTGACCTCACTCACACGCAGGAACACGACAACCTTCAAGGGAGTTGTTATTTGGCTGTGGTTTTTGTGAAGTGGAGGTACTTCTCCAGACGGGATGCTTTGATGCGCCCTACTTCTCTTAAAACATCCAGACCAAGACAAACAGACATGTTCATGCACACAAATGTTTGCCTTGTGTGGGAATCGAACCCACGAGCGTTGGTGTCAAAGTCGCGTCATTCACGACTGAGCCACCGAGCTCGTCACAACTATGACAATACACTCAAACAGGGATAACAACAATGAAAACAAAGACATTAAAAAAATCGTGGAATATAAGTTGCAACGTGTAATACACTTAATAAAACAATTATACACAATGTAATGAGTTGAACGCTTATGACAATTTAGCTAACACGAGCAACGATAACAACTTACTACGAGAGAGGAATGGTAACACAATCTGAGTTATTTATTCAACACTTTTTTTGTATACGGCCTTAACATTATTCTAACAATGAATACAATGCCGGCGTTTCCCGCGTCTCTTACGCCTTGTTATACAAGACTAAGCATTTCATTAGATGCACTAGCTTCTTTACCGAGCGCAATGACACGAACGAGGAAGAAAAACTGAAAGCTCTCCAGCATTCTCTTCCGCCTAGCTTTGTGGAAATAGAGCATAGCTATCTTGTTACGTCCAACTTTCAATTTTGCAACACGACAATGAAATATGTTATCAAGTTACATGCGTCTTGGCTGAGAATAACAGTGGCACGTTTATCTATATGTTTCATTATGTCAGTAATAACTATTGACGAAATTTGTTACAAACCAAGTGTCAAACTGTGGCAACATTATTTTCACAACTATAAGGTCGTCGTGCGTGAATTTGACATTTTATTCGAACTTCCTGCTAAAATCACCAAGTGTAAAAAGTATCGCAAATTATAAACTCAAAACATTTTATTGAGATTGATGATGTATTTACGAAATGAATACGAGACACACAGAAATATTTATTTTTATACCCCGAAGGTAAAATCGTACGGCCTACTTGGTGGTAAACAGTTATCTATCGACACTTGCAACACCAGGGGTGTAACTAAATTTAAATTAAGTATCTCGAGCGATAGTAAATGTACTGCATCGCTTGCGATGTCACCTAAGCTGCTTACACAGCAACTCCTTAGGACCTTACTGGTGGTTACAGGAACACAACAACCTTCCAGGGAGTTGTTATTTGGCTGTGTTTTTCTTTTAGGTGGAGTTATTTCCCCAGACGGGCTGCTTTGATATGATGTTGATGCCTCTCTTAAAAACACCATGACAAACAGTCGCTAATGAACGACATAACTTCGCTCCCTCTCAGAACCACAAATCGAATTTGGGAGAGGTACTTCTCCGGTCGAGATATTCTTAATAAAGCAAGACTATGTGCCATGCCATAGTTCTTGCTAGTTAATTGCTACGGTGCACTACGTGCAGATGAGGTCAACTTTGGCTCCAAAGATGAGTACGCCGTTTACACTCTATAATATTCCCAAAATACATATTGATATAAACGCACCAAGAAAGGATCATGAGTATTGAGTCGTCATTCCGCAACTATAAAACATTTACAATAAATTAAAATAATTGTGACCTAAATAGTGAATTGATAATCATACCCTTTGTACTTTTTCCAGCGACTCCTTCACCACTTATTTGGCGGTAGATCCCGACACCCGGTGCAGGAGTACCTCTTGAAATACGATGTGGCATTGGCCTCCGACGAGCTTCAACGACAGAATACGAGTTTCTGGTATCGTCTTTTCGCATCGTTCCCATATCATTCGATGGCGAAACATAATGTTTAAGCTGCCCTTCGCCAGCCAAACTTTGAAGACTGATCCCGTTTTTGATTCTTTCTTTAAATACATAATTATTATTTACTTGTTTAAACGTCAAATTATCGAAACTTTTACAGGAAGATAGCGGGATATTATTATTTCGCACATCATTATATTTTTTGCTGTTGAATACAGTAACTCGAGGACAGTGGTCTATTATTATATCAGGAGTCTTGTACTTAATTGGTTCTGAAGGCTGCTGTTGACGAGTTGAAACAGAAGCATCTGGTTTGTTGCGATGCCTAATATTTCTAATGTTTCGTTTGAGGACCGAAGTTCCTCTCTCCTCGAGTGTGTGTATTACGTCTTTGGACTCCAAAATATGTAACGGGTTCAAACCATTTTTATAAACGTGGTAACTTCTTTTATTTCTACGTTGATTTTGATTGTCATCATGAATAAAACTTTCGTCGTAATGAGGCATTTTTAATAACTCAACAGTTAGACATTGTTTATAACATTGCCAATTGATTTGCGACGTTCAAATAAAATCTGCTTTAATATGTCCATACATAAGTTAAATCCGGCCCGGGGTCAGCATGCGTCAAGATATTTCCATAGCAAAGCAATCAGAGATTTCTACAAGCCGGGTGCTAGTTGATCGGACAAGAAAGGAGGGCCCTCTAGAAATCGAAGAAAGTAGGCACGAACACGAGTTTCACTGTATTTTGATGTAAAATGTGAAATTTTCACATGATGATGTCCCTTTGAATTTGATAAGAAGCCCGCGTTGGACGATGGTGTAGGTCAGACTCAGAAATAGCAAATACGTTTGGTTGGTACAATTAGATCATTATTTATTTACAGTGAGTATGGCGTCGCACGTTTTCTGCGCTTCACGTCACGCGTCTTTACTAAATGACGGCCGCTGTCCAGGCGAGCTTGCTCCGACAACCTTGACAGCACAATTTCGACCCTAATAAAATAACAGTGGCCGAAAATATACTCGCGTCAATAAACGTGTACTGTACCGATCACGTCCACACTGGCCGCGGTTACTTCATTCAACATTACTTATAAATCGTCCACGAGGATGCCGCTAGTAACAGTGTCAATATGCAAATCCAATTTTCACAGATAAGGTATTGAGTAAGCTGTTACAACTCACAAGAGTGTTTAAAAGAAAGTTACGAAATCGATAAATATTTACACTAGGGTGAAACTTTGGCGGCGGAATTCACGACTTTCTCTAAGAAACCATTGACCACCAACGTATTTTAGTATACGTTAACCATAATAAATATAATCACAATAATTTATAGTATTTGTCACAGACACGTTTTAACACTATTCTCGCTATCGAAAAAACAATATCACGTTTTGATCGTTTGTGACGGGAATTTCGTGTAAACTGAATAAGCAGCAGATCTAAATATAACCACTAGTTTTTCACAACACGATCTCAATATTGAGCAGAGTACCGAGTGAAGTGAACTCATGCGCAACGAAGCATAAGATTGACACGGGGTGTGGGATCGATCGCGGTGGTTCGTGCGATTTGTGCGAACAACAGGTGCGGCCGGCGGCGGCGGCGCGGCGGCACTGCTGCCTGCCGCCGCCACTGCTGTCGCATCGACGAGAGTGAAAGTGTTGGCTCCACTGAGCATCTCCGGAGTCTGCGCCCGCGCACACCTGTCCTGCCAAATGACCCATTCCGCTATAATGGTTGAGCATTACCTAACAAACGTAACCTCTTCTAAATGATTCAAAAAGTCCACCATGCCACTATGGTACCATGTAGGTCTACCATGCATAATTGCAAGCAAAGGATATTGAACTATTAACTACGTATGTGTGGCTGACAAATATTGTACTCAGTGCCCTAGTTTTGAATAATCCACGTTAATAGGGATTACTTAATTTTGACCATTAACGGAAACTGCGGCTGAATGGTTCTAATTTCTTTAAGGGATCTCCGAAGTCGTCCTCGCCCCGTTTGATGAAAATTCTGCAGTGGAGTTAAGACTAATCAAAATAGGCTGCATTAGGACATGGCGCCACGACTTTCCACGCTTTTATGTTTTTAAAAAGAGTCGCCAAATTATAAAGTATGGCAGAATCTATCGATATTTTCACGCCATGTCCCTTACGGGGTAGGCAGTGACAATTGACATACGTTACTTTCTTCTCTAACATACATAGGTCTTTTCATTCACATGCGCCGGTCTTATCGCACCATAATAATATGATGATATTATTTAATTATTTGTGAAATTTCAATTGTATAATGATGAACATAAATCTTATAAATTACGCAAACTACGACTAGTTTCATCGATAATAATACGTCACGCTTGACTCCAATCACCTAGCAGTTGTACAAACAAGGCACTACTGTGTACTGTTCTGTACTGAGCGATTCTTCTAGAAACACCTGATTCAGGACGTTTTCATTAAACACATTGTATGTATGTTTATGTATATACATTCATAGAACTTGAATCTTGGTTATGAAATTTTGGCATAACAAATCAGAAATTTCCACACACACACACATGTATTACTTTTATCACATTGATATCAAGTAATATCTACATATTACCAAGCAAATAACATTACTTTAACCACAAGGCAATGGTCGTTAGCAGCAAGTCCACATTACAACAACCACTATCAAGCGAAAGGAAATTTTGAAATATTAAACGAACATAGCAACGCAAGTTATGTTCGTGTATACGCTGATAAACACAGATACAAAATAATTGCTCCAAGCATTCCTGTACCGTCACATTTTTATCGTATTTTTTAATGAATATATAATTAATTAAATATAGAATCCCAAGTATCATTTTCAATTAATGAACTCAAAAAATATTGAAGAGTCCAAGGTAGCAATTCAAAGCATTCAAATTTTTTAAGAGAGGTATGGCGCATCAATGCAGCCCATCTGGGGAAGTACCTCCACCTCACACAAAACGGCAGCCAAATAACCACTCCCTGGAGGGTTGCTGCGTCCCTGCGTGTGAGTGACGTCGCCAGTAAGCTCCTAAAAAGAGTTGCTGTGTTAGCAGCAGAGGTGGCATCGCGCGAATGATATTCAATGTATTACAAGCGTTCATAGCCTACGGCAACCGCTTTACATCAGTTGGACTGTATACTTGTATGCCTCTCGACGTTGTAAAAAAAAAACATCATTCAAGTTCTGTTGCCCGTCGCTAAATAATACTTTGATTACAAACATTTGCTAAGATTCAAATACATTCTATTAGGAGGGGGTTATTTCGTCTCCGAACTTCAGAATTTGTATGTTAATAACATTATAGCTCAGCAGCGGGCGTGTTAGATGATTGGTGAATTGTGTCAATGCTAAAAGCACCACATACCAACGTGGACAATGCGGCTAAGTTCGAATTTGAGTGTCGTAGATGAGCTGTTAAAGGTCTGCGTAACTTTATCTTGTCTATAATATAAAGAAATGTCAATCTATGGTATTTAAAGCCGCTGGTAATACTTCCGATAAACTAAAAGGATTGAATTCAATTAATTCAAGCGTATGCATTGGCTCAGGCGTTGTCCAAGACCACAAAGACGATATTGACAAAGAAAAAGAAAACTTATTTTAGCAATGCGTGGGATCATGCTCCAAGCAGGGTTCGTCGACGATCAAGTCAAAATTACGCTGTTGAGTTAAGATGTACCTATTGCCAGGAATTGCACCATAGATGGATTCGCAGCCAAGAATACCTAAAGATTGCTAAATACTATTTAGTGTTTAGTATTACATTTATAGGATGATCTTGAGTTTTCCTTGTTTTTTTTTTTTGGATTGGACCAACCCGAGCCGCCGGTTTATTATATGCATTTTGATAAAAAAAAATGATGAGGGACATTGACAACAGAATACTGAAAACTGTAGTTAAGGATTTGCATGCGCTTGTACTCGTGCAATTTTTTTTTATATACCTACAACTAGATAGGCGAACAAGCATGCGGCCCGCATTAGATGGTAAGCGGTCGGTCACCACAGCAGATTATTAGCTTATTTTTTTTTTTTTTATAAATGTGCCAAGCATCGTGCTACTTCAAGAAAGCGTACATAATATTAGTATAATTTCAACGCTCAAACGAGTTTTACTGTTACTTCTTTCAATAAGTTCAAAAATGTTTTTCGGGAAATTTGTGATAACAATGAAGGAAAGAGTCAACATCAACAAGTCATCAACAAACAAGTCGGGTTCTAAAATAAGTTTTTAAGAGAGGTATGGCGCATCAAAGCAGCACGTCTGGGGAAGTACCTTTACCTCACAGAAAACCGCAGCTAAATAACAACTCCCTAGAGGGTTGTTGTATTCCTGCGTGTGAGTGAGGTCACCAGAAAACTCCTACGGAGTTGCTGTGTAAGTGTAACTGCTTTACATCAGGTGGGTCGTATGCTTGTATTCATTCGGACGATGTATAAAAAAAAGTCATGTCAAATGCTAGTAAGTAGCAATAAATGAAACGTCTCACTTCTTTTTGAAACGATACCCTTTATGGATATATGGGTGTATGGTCCGGATGACATTGAGGTGGAAGTGAACCAGAGATTTGTGTCATTTGATCATTAGAAGGCTGGCCAGCGCGGCACGCAATGGCATCCGTGAACTAGTACATAAGAACACAGCCTTGCACGCAACCAGACGAAATGTTACACTAAATTTATACACATTTAGTGGCAATGACTCAAATAAAAAAGCGTGTTCATTAAAAATGATGGAATCGTGAATATGTAAAAAAATAACATTATTTATATAACTGTGGATGTATTCTTTCATCAAATATAATAGTACACTGTCAAAAAAGTACAATATCTGAACATCGTATATTATTCAATCTACGCTACAGACGAACGGTAGGTATCGGCGCGGCAAAATAAATAGAGAAGTGCAAGTCACGACAGAAAAGTGTCAAAAGAAATTATAATAATTACAAGGAAGAGCTGAAATCCGTGTACTCGTGTACCACCGCATTGGCAACACAAAATGAGGTTAGCGGTAACGCCGAAGATCTGTTACTTGATTACTTAAGAGAAAATTGGCACTATTCTAGACGGGCCTATCATCACAAGTTACGAAATAACTATAGCAAAAACTGCTATTTTGAAAGTAGAAGGTGGCTGCATAGGAAACGTAAGCAGATATCAAAAATACAATGATGTAGATACATGAGACATGCAGTCACACAAGAAAACAAATGTTCATTCGATGTTATTAGCAGGAAAGACGCTAAAATAATAACAGTTAAAATAACAGGTTGTGTACTAAAAGGGTACAACAAATCAAACGAGCCCAAGCCGGCGGATTTATCTTACTTAAGACGGATTTGAACTAATCAAAAATTACAAATAATTTGGAGTCCTAAAGCAGAATGTAACTGTAGGAAAAGTAACCTTAATTTCGAAGAACTGTATGTTATATTACCAGATATATGGCATCAGAAACAACAGCTCCTCTAAAAAAACGAGGTGATGTTTATCTGTAGTAAAAAATAGGGACTGTACACTTTCTATGAAGTTAACTCCACCCAGTTTACTAAGACAAGTTAAACGAGTGCAAACTTAACTGTGGAAAAGTACCTATGACTATAGGCACGTCAGAGCAATATCATCGTATTAACTAGTCATTAGAACTTTAGAACTACAAACACTATTCAGCTCGAGGTTGCCATATCAATGCATTGTCACCAAAATTGCATAAGTTTGCAAAGCTCCAAATCTATACTACAATAAGATGTCGCTGAGAATTATATTGTACTAGGTACAATACATTTACAATGTCACAAAATAACAAAAAAGGGATTTCTTGTAAAATATACGACATCTAGCAAATTGTTGAAAACCATTTCAACGAATTTAATTTTCAATCAAGTACAGAAATCCACACCGCTAGAATATGCTTCTATACTCGAACTCCGGTACTCGAACACGGCCACCGGCTACGGGCATTGCAGTTCACTTTCCAATAAACTAGCTCCGATCGTGATACCTAGCCTAACGGGATCATACGCTTATGTAGTAGTTTTTAGATCATTACACAGGCGTTCACAGCATCAATATATAGGGATAAATTCAATATAATACGTCTTACCTACTATCGATATTTTTGTAAAATATCACACGGGATTATTTGTAATCCAAAAAGCCGATAGGAACCGTTTTGTAGGAGAACTAATTGCGAAAGCCACGTCGAGCACATCGTGCTAGGCGGGTTTACTCAACGTTGCGGTGACAGAACATCTCATCACGACTCAATGCAACAAGTAACTGTAATGGCAAAACGAATAGCTTTGTAATTTGACAACCATCGTCCGGCGTACGAGACAAAAAGCGACATCTCGCTCGATGTTTCGATATTCAATGAGACACTTGCTATACGTACTTAATGATGATTACATACATTCCATTTTATTACACGATTATTCAACCTTTTCAAAACTAAGACAATTTAATTTCATTCTCACTCATTTCACAGTTACTACAATGATGGCCGTCATGTCATATACCGATCAGGTAGGCCAACCTCGCCTGCATCATTAAGATTTTAGGTAGGGAAAAAATTACCAATTATGTACTTTTTTTTTCAAATTCAAATTCTTATTTTGACATTGGGACCAATGACACATTTCAAAATTACCCTATTTTACATTATTTGCTTTTATTAAACTATCAGCATATCGAAACTCATCATAGCCGAAGAGAAATGAAAATGCCGAACAAAACTCCCCAATGCAGGAGGTATTTTTTCAAATCGTCGATTAAATAGGTACTACGGTAGAGCGAATTGAACCTTTGATTTAATCTAAATAAATATGTACCAGTGCTGAATCACTTTCAGAGATATTTGTCAGTTAGATATTCATTCAATTATAATAAGAGTTTTAGTAAGACAATTTTATGTGGTTTTTAAATCTCTTTGTAGGCAACGCAAGGACTATTTCATGCAATTTATAATAGAACCGAATACAATTTAAGACAAAGGAATATTCAGTTCTAGCAGGGCAATACATTGGCATATCGTATTAGCATCTCAGATTATCCAAGTTTGACTATAACAAGATTTTATTTATTATATTTATTTTATTACCATAAATCCATAATATAAATAGAGAGTTTGACTATAACAAGATTTTATTTATTATATTTATTTTATTACCGAGACGACGAGACGGTGGAATAGACGGAGTAGACGAGCTCGGTGGCGCAGTGGTGAAACGCGCTGTTACGCTACTTTGACACCAACGCTCGTGGGTTCGATTCCCACGCAGTACAAACATTTGTGTGCATGAACATGTCTGTTTGTATTGGTCTGGGTATTTTCTATGTATAATAAGTATGTATTTAAAAAAAAAATGTATTTATGTATGTTTATCAGTTGTCTAGTACCCATAACACAAGCTTCGCTTACTTTGGGGCTAGGTGGCGCTGTGTAATTTGTCCGACAATATTAAATATTAAAAAAAAAATTACCATAAATCCACAAAATAAATAGAACCAATGGCTCTTTTGTATTTTTATTACGATACGATAAAATTAATGCTAAATTTTTAGATTAATTTTAAATAATTCTTGAAAGTAAGTTTTTCAAATTGTACCACAGAACCATTAAACAGGGTTGACAATTTTGCGTTCAATGAATTAATGGCTCTCAATAGACACAGGAGAAAACACGAGGGGAACCTGTTTATACTACAACAACATCCATATTAAGCCAATAAATAAATTGATTTCCTTTCTGAGAGCTGAGGCCGGGCAGCACTTGTTCAAATGATTGCGTAACCGCATAGCAAGCAAGACTCGGGAGAGGAACGCCAAACCGCGGCAATAATAATCGTTTCACTGCTCTGAAGAACATTGGCAAATAAGAAAATACTGTTTGATGTACATAAATATATATGGGAGTAACGGTATACGACAACCGAATTAACTCTAGATCGGAAGAGCATTACAAAGTACGTCATTTAACCTCGGACTTATTCTTTATCCCGCTTAGTCAAACGCGAAGTCATCAGGTTTATGGTAAAAATAATACGAATCGAGTTGCATTATGCAATTATATTTTCTCAAATCCGTGGCCTTACAAGAAGAGACCTGAATTGAAAATTTTTAAATTTGTTTTTTGAGGGTATACATGTAATAAAACCAAAGTGCATTGATGAATCACACTTTACCTATCTCGAAAGTCAGTCGTGTTTTATGAGAGAGTGATGTTTTCTCCGCCAACCCTGCAAGAGAATTGGCGTGAAGATAGATAGAAGTAAAAGTAACAAGATTGATATTACAAAATTTTGTTATATGCATTACACTGATGAAGTAAGCATATTGAAACAGAAGGTAAACATTTAGACAATAATTTTAATATCGTTCGTTATTTTCTGTTTTAATATTAGGTTTATCAAACACAAACTCTTCACACCAGTAGCTACGAAAGACCCTATGAAGCTTACCTAATAAGGGTGTGTAAGAATGCCATTGTGGTGTACAAATAGATAAGTAGATATTAGTAAATTAAATTTCTTACCTACAATAACTTGGATTTGATTTAGATTTAGTTAGAAATGTCGTAATTGATGATCATAATGCTAGGGCAGAATAAAGTCATAATTAATAACATGATTTAATCATGTGTTTTATCTATTGCAGATTGCCCCGTGCATTATATTTAAAAAAAATCATTACTTTTAAACTACCATTCCTAGAACAATAGAGAATAATGTTTCCCATAGATAATGACCCGCTCTGTTATCAACATGCCGTTGGTACACTACGTAATACGGAATACTTTGTGTATATGTATATATATATATATATCTCTGAACATATAATAAAAGCGTGGCACGAAGTTTTGTCCGGTTAGGGAAAAATGGTAGAGCGAATTTTTTACAACACCGAGATCTAAAATCAACATCGCGAAGTTGATTAAGGGCTCCCAAAATTTTTTTCAGGAGTATGTCAAGACGTTATTTAAGAATCTACAATAATAATGGAACTGGATTCTACTATCAATAAACAAGTTAGGACAGTCATTTTTTAACATTGGCTGACCGTCCGTTGTACTCGTGTCACGAAAAAAAACTACATAACAGAATTGACTACAATCTTACACAGTAACTTATTTTGCGGCTCAACATTTAAGCTACTTTTATTTATATCTACATTTATCTAGGAAATATTTAGGGTTTCTCCGCAACTGAATTTGAAAAACTAAACTCTATGCTGGTAAATTTTATAAGACCAAGTCTTGTGTATAAAATATATTACGTAGATCTCGGAAACGGATGTAGCAATTTGGCCAAATTTTATATTTGTAAAAAACTCTGTTAATTCAGGTACTATTGATAATAAAATGAAAGTACGACAGGAAAACAGTTCAAATAAAATTTCGGATGTAGTTTTACGAACGTAAGTTAAACACCTTTCAACCTAAGGACGACATACCCTATACTTCTGCATCAGTGTATTTTATTACACCACTTAGATCACAAACAAACGTAGAACGGCAGTTTACAACACGAAAGGCATTACCATCAGGGTCCTCTAAAGATCTCTTCACGGGATTTTGAAAGAAACATCTCTAGTCTCTTCAGGGTGTTGCCGATTTGTTACCTATGGACATAGGCTATGGTGGCTGCTTACCATAGGTAAACCAGACGCTTGTTTGCCACCTTAGTGGTAAATTAAAAAGTCTCTTCGCAAAACCTCGACAGCCTAACGATTCATTGTAGGTATATACCAAGTCATTGTCAATCCATTGAGGTACATACCGGTTGTGAATTCGGCATCAGCAGCAGTTTGATCGGCCTATTTCAAAATCATGAGAACAGATAAATTACATATTGGAATGACCTTAGCAATTATACATAAGGTCATCTTAATATCAAACCGCTTAGAATCCATCGACCTTCCATTCGACTTACGTTTTATATTACCTCAACAATGAAAAGTGTTTCTTTTGATCATGAGGATCATTACCAATCAACAAGGATTAAACAGCGTTGAGTGAGAAACAATCATACGGTCCGCCGAATGACAAATGGTTACCACAGCCTATTATCGCTTGTAATACAAGTATTTCATGCTTCCAAAGCAGCAATCTATTCAGGCATTCCTCACTCACTCCTGGAATACGATAACCCTCTACTATATACATTTTTTGTTTGGCTACAGTCTTCCGAGGAAATTATGTGACTTTCCCAATGAAAAGAGCAATGAATGTTAACGAAGCGAATCAGGTGTGTAAGGACCGCCTCTAATGGCGCTTGGTTTTCTCTGCCTACCCTGCAAGAGACCTGGCGTGAAGTTATATATGCATACATACTTTCCCAATCATGCTGCTAATTAAATAGTTAATTGAAAAGGCAAATGAGATTAAAAGGAACTAAGATTAAACATATTATCTAGCCTTGCTCACTTTTTAGATTTGAACATTATTGCTTTAAATACTATTGTACTAAGATTGTATTTAAACAAATACTGTTAATTACTAAACACCATGTTACCTAGCGCGTAAGTAACATGTTTATACTGTATTGCTAATACTTTTCACTTTCAGGGTCAGAGCTAAGATCGACAAGTATACACATGAGCGATGATGGTACACAATAAGCCCAAGGTAATCCACATGCGGCTATGATAAAAGTAATCATAGCGAATCAAGATCTACTGAGGAGAATTGAATCGGTGCACTCAAACAAACATTTGCATAGAAGACGTTATGTAAATGACTTGTGGCAATCGAGGTAACGTGGTAAGTGCAAATGGGCTGTACATAACGGGTCTCACAGAGACGAGATTATTATAAAGTAGCCATAATCTAAAGAATTGCGGCTGCAGTAAACATTGGCAGTCGTAAAACAAAAGTCACGTCGACCTCGTCAAAGGCGAACGGTTGAAAATTTTCGAAATTATGTCAAAACGTTATAAGTAACATACCATGAATTGTGCACAAGTTGAGCGAAGTAAAATTACTTCTTACCTAAGTTATCGCATGAAAGGTTAATTTGGAAACCATTGCGCAAGCTGGCTATCTCAATGCAAACGGAAACGCAATAATTCAAGATGATGGCGATACTGCTATTAAAATAATGGTTCGTAATAGTTTATCTTTAATTCTATACCACTAAAAACATAAAACGCCGACATAATAATATACGTATAATGACGGGTATTTTGAATCCGACTTCCAAATAGGAGTATGGTCTTAATTAAGACGAATCAGCGTATATAAACTATGTACCCATGTCTTAACAACGGATTTAATTAGATCTCTATCATTAATTTCTTATTTATTTGAACAGGTTACACCTAAACGAATAAACCTAAAACGTTCACGGTAAACCTTAAGAGCATATGGGCAAAATGTGAAATTACAGTTTAAAGGTACAAAAAAGAGATCGATTCCGAGTCGGACGCACGGTTCTAGGCTTCCGTGAGTGGTTTTATTCCGCGATTTCTTTATACATGTTTATCACTTCGATACAAGGAATATGAAGCAATTGTAATTATTGTTAATTTTTTCATACAATACAAAAACCAGTTAGCTAATTTTTGTATTGTATCAAAAAAATAACAATATTTACGCACAATAAAATATTTATCAATGACATTAATAATTAATTGACTGGAGTACGATACTCGACGCCTATTATATAACACTTCTCTTACCACCACCAGTGGTTATAAATTATAAGAGATTTTGTTAATCTGTCTTTATAAAATACCGTAATAATAAATAAATACTGAGTGATGTGTTACGTTACGTTTTATCTCGTCGAGGTACGGAATCCTAGAAATAGGGAAACAAATCAAGTTAAGCTAAGCTGTTATGCTACATGCTAACAATTTTAAATGTGTAGAGTAACCTACAGTAGCATTAAAATTAAATTTATTTTTTATTTGTATCATTAGATTATTCGTCCGGCGTCAAATCATTATATATAACTAACTATAGGTTCTACAAAACATAGTCGGCCGTGAAATTCATGAAACGTAAAGATTTTAACAGATTACACCATTTACATTACGAAGCTTGTTGTTGTAATTATAACCCAATTTATAATGTATGGATATCATACGTATACATTCAATTTCGTATTCGTAAATACTTAAATTATTAGGTGTTGATTTGTCAGTTCTAAAACAGAGGTAAATAATATGTGAAGCCTGTGACAGCTTTCTTGTTCAAACGCACTCCCGTTAAGAGTAAACTACTCGCTATTATAAATTAGGCCGATGAAAGGCTATTATTTAATAGCCTTTCATCGGCACAAACGACACAAGTGTTTGGCAGTACAGATTATCCATGCTTGTCAGAACTATGGAAGAATACAGGATGCGTTTCTAGGAAATAAATAGTCAAACAAAATATGTAATTTTTTTCTTGAAACCTGAAAAACTAAAGGTTTTCATAACAAGTTGTTACACTTGTAGTAAAAATTGATCATATTATTTTTCTTTCTTTTTGACTATCAGTTCTAGGGCACGTGTATAAGCACACAGTAATTTTCATTCAATTGCCTATAACTGCCAGGTAGACACAACTTACAATTACGAATAACAGTTGCAAGTTGGTCGTTCATTATCAAGCAAGTCAACTGGAACGTGAGCGAAGGACCGCGATCACGTCCCTACTTCATCCGTGACCGCATCACCGTCAACAAATACCTTAGTAGCTATGTTACTGACCGACTTCAAAAATAGGAGGGTCTCAATTCGCTTCTATTTTTTTATATACTTATTTCGTCTCTATTTGTCTATCTATAACTTCACGCCAAATCCCTTGCGGGGTAGGCAGAGAACCGAGCACCACGTGACTCGATCCTTACACACCTCATTCGCTTCTTTAACATTCACTGCTCTTCTCATACACGCTCGCTGGTTTCTAAGGTTCCTGACACTGAACACGACCAATTTAGTCATGGCAGGTAAGTCTTGGCCTTCCTCGGCTCCTACACCCTTCCACTTTTGCGTTGTATATCTGCTTCGTCATTCTTTCTACATGCCCGAACTAATTTTAAGATAGGTAGGGCACATCAAAGTCTGGGGAAGTACCTCCACCTCACAGAAAACCGCAGCGAAATAACTCCCAAGAGGGTTGTTGTGTTAGCAGCAGAAGAGGCATCGCGCGAGTGATACTTAATGTATTACAAGCGTGCATAGGCTACGGCAACCGCGTTACATTAGGTGGGCCGTATATTTGTATGCCTTCCGACGTTGTATAAAATAGGAAAACCCACAGAGTAAATAAACTTAATAAATGGAAAATATTTATGAATGTTAACGTAAGGAGCGAAGTGTGTAAGGATCGAGTTACGTGGTGTTCGGTTATTTCTGCCTATTCTTTAAAATATTCTGATGGAACTTAACTTTGTGCTCATCGCTCGAAGCCCGCAAAATCTCAGGATAAAATTCAGGTGCGAGAGTAAAAATGTTTTTTCGTTACGTGTTGCAATCCTACGTTTAATACGCTAAAAAAAGCTCGCTAACCAACACTGTAGCTTTTACTCTTATGGTTACCAAAAAAAATTACAACAAGATTCTTATACGATTTCCATGCTGATTTTTCTTAATCAACATTTTTTTCTTCAAACACCAAATCTTTTATTAACTCCCTGATATACGATCTATTTGCAGCTATTTGCATTATTTATTTAAGGCCTTTTTCTTTTAAAAACAAAAATTCATTGCATTGCGATCCATTGCTTTTACAAAATTTTTGGTCAGGCCTAGTTTAATATGCAATGGTAAAAGAAGTAATTAAGACGTCAATAAGACCAAAATAGAAGTCTGAAACGGGATCTCAAAGAGATTCCAGGTCCATTTCCTTACAGTCCAGTCAAATTATGGGTACAGCGCTTGGAAAAATAGTTCCGTCTTGTGCCCGTTGCACACGACGGAACTCTTTTTTCCAATCATTAGATTAATTTAATTTAAAGTAAAACCAAAATACCGGTGACATCTTTCCAAGACAAGTTTTGTAAAATTACATATTTATTTTTTCAAAGTCAGCTCCCCACAAACATAACAAAAGATTCAGGAACGTTACTGCACTTTCACAACACGTCAACGTTGTTAAAAAATCACAAAATTTTGATTAAATCATAAACAAATAGATGAAACTAATGGTTTATTATTTAATCAAAATTTTGTGATTTTACTATTTCTTAACGAACTTCCTTTGCTTTTATATTAGTTATAAGTATTACTCTATCACAAGAAATCTAAGGTTAATTGAACCAAAAGAACTGGAGTTTAATAACGAGGATAGTTAGCTAAACGGTATTATCTATGAAAGTTTGTGTGGTCTATATAAATCATGGCTTATTTAAACATTCATTCTTCTAAAATGTGTCTCAACATGTGAATAACTGTTTTAACGCATGTAACAACATGTAATAGGATTCGAACGAGGGATCAGTTGATTAATATGCTGGTTCTGTCTGTCTCTAGATTACTATTATTCAACTAGCTGTGCCCGTGACTTCGTCCACGTGGAATATTATTTATTTATATTAATAAAATTTTTAAGATAAAAGTATCCTAAGTACGTCATGCTCCCCAGAAACCCCATCATCTCTTTTGCTGTTTATAAAGTCATATCACAATTGTACGCAATGTGTACCGAAATAGTACATACTTAAAAAAATAAGTACCTTAACAGGTTAACAGGTACAGCCAACTGAATTATGGCTTGCTGTAGAGCATCTCCCCAGCAACCCCAAGTAACATTCAAAGAAATTTTACGTAGACACTTACTATTAGGCAAACAAGTGGTTAAAAAAAATTGTACTGATATTTTTACCACTAAATGTGCTAGCTATGGCTACTTAAAATATTTTAAAATCTCGATTATTAGCTCCTGAGCAAAATAAATAGCAAAGATATTTTGAGCTCTTGTACAACGCCAAACAAAAAAAGAACAAATAGAATACATTTCCAAAAAGTGCATAACTTGTGATAACATAATAGAAAGATACCAATTTGCCGTTGAATATTTTATACTTGGTAGAGGGCCTTGCAGGTTTAGAATAACCAGCAAACTCTATGTCGAGGGATGAATTTACTCGAGTGTAATAATGAACAATGTTTTGGCACAATCATGATGACCTATGATTTATTTGATCACATTATAATATTTGAATTAGTCGATACAGTAACAATGGAGGAAGTGCCCAAAACAATCGTTCTTAAAACAAATAAAAAAAAATCACAATATTCACAGAATATTTAATTATATATTCACTTTAAAAATAAATAATTAAATTAAAATAAAACGATTATTTAAGGGGGGCTCCCATACAACAAACGTGATTTATTTTGCCGTTTTTATAGATAATGGTACGGAACCCTTCATGTGCGAGTCCGACTCGCACTTGGCCGATTTTTTTGTTTGGCGTTGCACAAGAGCTTAAAATATCTTTGCTATTTATTTTGCTCAGGCGCTAATAATCGAGATTTTAAAATATTTTAAGTAGCCATAGCTAGCACATTTAGTGGTAAAAATATCAGTACAATTTTTTTTAACCTCTTGTTTGCCTAATAGTAAGTGTCTACGTAAAATTTCTTTGAATGTTACTTGGGGTTGCTGGGGAGATGCTCTACAGCAAGCCATAATTCAGTTGGCTGTACCTGTTAACCTGTTAAGGTACTTATTTTTTTAAGTATGTACTATTTCGGTACACATTGCGTACAATTGTGATATGAATTTATAAACAGCAAAAGAGATGATGGGGTTTCTGGGGAGCATGACGTTCCTAAGTTACTCCTTATTACATCAGCTATCTGCCAGTGAAAGTCCCGTCAAAATCGGTCCAGCCGTTTCAGAGCCGGATTAGCCGGAACAAACAGACAAAAATTGTGAAAATATCATTTTGGTATATGTACCGTGTATACATCCATATGCATTTAGCAAAAAGCGGTTATTTTAATATTAAAAACAGACACTCCAATTTTATTTATGTATAAGATGTATAGATTAATTAATACTATCAATTAATTATTTTTGATAAAACATTGTGATCTAAATTTGTAAACAACGCGGTTCTAATCTCAACGCTACTTATGGAAGTGAAACTGGGTAGGTATATCAGAGAGAGCAGGAAAATAGAATAAAATCGCTTGAGATGCGAGCATTGTGCAAAATCTGTGGCATAACGCTCGCTGACCGCGTTCGCAACGATGATGTAAGAAAGAGAATTGGTCTAAAAGAGAGCGTACCTGTTAAGACTCGTCTACCAAATTGGGCATATTTTATCAGAATGTGAATATATATAAATAGAAGGCAGATTGAAGAAATTTATATAGGTTTATGCGTATTGAACACACGACATAAAAATAAAGTACATATCGCCTACGGTAGCTGCTCACCATCAGAATGGTTGTATTCTTTGCTTGTAACTTTAGAAATATAAAAAATACGACGATTTACACAATAACAAAACTTACTAAACGGTTAAGTGCCTATCGTTGTCTGTTTGGTTTATTACGCATAAAGGAACACATAGACATCATGAACGATTTCAAGTTACGAGTCACACCGGAAAACGAATTTAGTCATTCCCCCTATGGTGCTATTAATGCTTTTATGAAGCAACACTAGCATATTGGTAAATTCTATCTATCTATAACTTCACCCAAAATCCCTTGCGGGGTAGGCAGAGAACAGAGCACCACCTCACTCGCTTCTTTAACATTAATTGCTCTTATACACGCTCGCCGGTTTGTAAGGCTCCTGACGCCACCTTCTGATAGAACACGATCAATTTGATCATGGTAGGTAAGTCTTAGCCTTCCTCGGCTCCCACATCCTTCCACATTTGCGTTATATATCTGTTTCGTAATTCTATCTTCCTGCATTCTTTCTACATGTCCGAACCACCAGAGCATGCCTTTTCTTATTTTAACGCTGACGTTCTCGTTCAAACCAACTGTGTTTTTAACTCTTTCTGGCCTTACCCAGCTCTCGGTTTCATAATTTAATAATGCATTATGTATTATGGGAGGAAATCACAAACAGGGAGCCAAGACCGAAGGGTTTAATGACTCGAATTTGAAGGCCTGTACCGCCCGCGCTACATATTTTTCATCAGATTTGCTATCTAATAAATTAAGGCGAAAAATCTTAACATGTAACATATTTAGGTATCAACATTGTCGTATATTATTAAATACGTGTGTAGTATACGTATCTTAGACTGCGTATTCAGTTTTAATTTATTTTAAGAGCTCATCACACGGCATATTTGCGCCCGCAAAATTTGTAAATAAATTCAGCAATACACAATTCAATTAATGGCGGCAGCAATGTAATGTAACAAGTAAAAATACGAATTACAATAAATGTATGTATGATTTTATTCTTTATTTTTAGTGTTACAAGATTAAAAAGAAAAATGTTCACGAGTTTAATTCTAGTCTTGTATGTGATGATGATGAAACGTCCATAGAATTAGGTACCTTCTAGCTTCACTAAGAGCACGTATTAAAAAACTGAACACTAGGTAACTGGCAGCATTATCCCAAGCCGCGAAAGAAATAACCTATTGAAAACCAATGAGACCGATTCTGAGATATAACTCGATTCACACCATAGATAACAGAATTTCTGTTTACCACGACCAATTTGGTCATGGTAGGTGTTTCTATGTAACTTATATTTATCAAATAATTAATGTTACGGCCAGGTAAATGGTAAAGAAGCACATGACCCGCCTGATGTGTAGCAGTAACCGTAACCTGTGGTATAAACAAGAAGTATCGCCCGCACACCGATATCCCGGTAAGTAAATTCCTCATTGCACGTCGCTAAAGAGTGATTATTACTAATGTGGTACCTAACGAGCGGAAACAACGCATTACATTTTATAACATACAAATGATTATAAAATAATTGTTCTGTAGTAGACACAAACAGTAAAGACGTAGGTACCAGATGCTATGATTATATATACATTGTGTATGTCCAGTTCTTCAGTACTACATAATATTAATTAATTACATAATTTAATAATTTCCCTAGTGCACATAATCAAAGTAATGACTACTTTGATTATGTGCACTAGGGAAATTATTAAATTATTAAAACTCACCGCTATTTTTTTTTTAATGTCGAGAGGCATAAAATTGTACGGCCCGCCTGATGTAAAGTGGTTACTGTAGCCTATAAACGCTTGCAACACATTAAGCATCACTCGCGCGATAGCACCTCTGCTGCTAACACAGCAACTACTGACGACCTCACTCGCACGCAGGAACGTAACAACCTTTTAGGGAGTTGTTATTTGGCTGCAGTGTTCTGTGAGGTACTTCCAAATAACAACTACTTGGAGGGTTAGTGTTTTTGCAAGTGAGTGAGGTCATCAGTAAAGCTCCTAAGGAGTTGTTGTATTAGCAACAGAGGTGGCATCACACGAGTGATGCTTAATGTATTGCAGGTGTTCATAAGCTACAAAATGGAAAAAGACTACGAATATAACTAGGTAGCCAGCCAGTATATCGCAGAGACTTCCAATGGTAGAGGTTTACTATAAAAAAAAAATCGTACGTAATATTCCTGTTCCCACATTGAAAATAGAAATACAAAATGTCTCCACCCACATGTAATGTCACGTAAACTTGCCAGCTCCGTTTTTTTGTTACGCGAATTAACCTTTGAATCATTAAAACGTCGCTATCGGATCGAAACAGGCAATTTATTGCTTTTCTCATGCGTAAAGTGAAAGTAATAACAATGAAGGGTATTAAAGAATTGCATGTTATATTGTCTTTAAAGTTTTATATTGCCTGACCCGCCCAGGTTTACCATGTTTTCGGACTTTTTCGGCTTAACTTGGTTGACCATAAACAAAGGTATGAAATTGAAAAATTATCTATCTATCTATAACTTCACGCCAAATCCCTTGCGGGGTAGGCAGTGACAACTGAGCGCCACGTGACTCGATCCTTATATATCTCACTCGCTTCTTTAACATTAATGGCTCTTCTCATGCACGCTCGCCGGTTTCTAGGGAATTGAAAAATTAATACAACCTTAACTATAACCCATATATAAAGGCAAATACAAACCAGGTCAATAACTTTATACCTGTCTGTCAACAAATATCCCTTATTTTCGTTTAATATGTATTGACGAGCTTAAGCTTAGTGTAGTCAATAAATATTTTTTGGGAAACATTAGAAAAATATGTTGAAAATAATTGGAAATATGCAAGATCGTACATATCAATAATGACTATGGTTGAATTTCGTCCAACATTAGTTAAATTCACATATTTATTTGCCCGCTAAAGAGCAGTGATATAGCCTATTGGATAAAGAACCGGCCAGTTGACTAACTGGTCCCCGGTTGAAATCCTGGCATATATCATTAAATTTCTGTTGTCGGATTTATGTACGTATTTGTAATTATAACTTGCACGGCGGTGAAGGAAAACATCGTGAGGATGGTTTCCTCAAATGCGAGAAATTATATTTCGAAAGACGTGTGACCTAACCCAAGAAAACTCTGGTTTTCCCTCTGAGTTGTAGAGGTCTGACGCAGTTGTTCCATGTAAAAATCAATATCTTCGCCAAATTCTTAAGCTTAAGTAGAGGACCCAGTCAATCAATTAGGAAACGGGATAACGCTAAGAAGAACAATGATGAAATAGAATTTCTATTCACTTGGTAATGTATTTGTTGAATTTTAATTATTTAATAATAATTAAATTAAAATTGTTTTATCAAATGAAAGTTTACACATAAAAAAAAATCCCGGCATAAAATAGTTGATTTTGAAAAACCGACTCGTATTGTCTACATTTTCTAATTTCTCGGTGTGGAGTCTAAATGAACCTAACTAACCTATTGTGAGCAGGTGGCGTTACCTAGATAAGCGTATCTATCGATTGAACACTATGTGAAAGTATTCAGATAATTAATTTTTCAATATTTTAATAGAAAGTTGTGCAGTACCGTTAATAGAATCCTTTTTTGGATTGATTTGATGTATTACTTATCTTTATGTGTATCCGGTGTTAAACCGAATCAATATGATTGAATCTTGATGAAATTTAGCATGAAGCTATTATTTGGTAAATATTTAGAATGATTTTTCTCTTTTCCATAAATTTTAGATACATCCATAGAATTGAGAAATTTGAACTGTATGTACTATTATAAAATGTATACTTAAATCAACAAGTTTACTCCTGCTTTAAGGTTATCATCTCGCTTACGTTATTTAGTATAGGGTAAAAATATCTGTATTTAATTGCGAATTTGTGTGACAATACGTTTTCTAAAATAGCGGATGATAGAGACTACATAAAATTAGTAAAACACATTAGGTAAAACGTTACATTTAAATGTGTAGTCTTGCATTCGATTTTCTAGTATAGTTACATTATGTATTCGACATCTATATATCGACATCAATACATAAACTACAAAACCGACGCGTCCGCGTGCGATATGTAATCGTAGACAACCCCGTTAGAAAGAGTAACAAGTTAACAAAAAATTTCAAGGTCACTTTACTACAATTGGATGAGCTAAGTGAAGTTTCTCGTTTTACCTGTTCTATATGTCTCATTATTGTAATTAATTTTATCTGATGTGTACTTATTTACTTAGTTACCATTTACATTTTCACGTAACCAATGCTAATAACAAACGTAATCGTTGCATTAGATTTAATTTAGAACTCCCTAATTATGTGATGGCCACATGAATATTGTATTTATAGTATAATCACACCCATTGTACTTATTATTATAATAAAGACATTCAGTTTATTTTGCTATGAAAATAAACGTTAAGTTATAGTAATTGCTCCAAAAGGCGAAACGTTTATCTTTTAAGGCATCCCGAATCATTCTATACTATTTTTCAGAGGAATGCTGTATAGGTATGTACACAGATATGTATGGAACACTTATTCTTCAATCCATAATTAGTGTCTAAGTTACCAGTACTATTTATCATGCATCCAATTCCCCATCTTAGCTTTATTTATCTATGTCAATATAATCACGATTTTTGTAAGGTCAGTGAATTAATTTAGCAAATCCATATTCTAGTTCATTATTACCATCAGATAACAGAGCAGGTATGCAAATAGTGGTCAATTCATTTTCTATATTACAAGTTCATCGAAAATTTCACTTTTTATGGTAAATGTAATCTTTACTAGTTTTACCACTTTCTGTTTATTCTTGATATGCATATTTATAATCGAATAGTCTTCTGCATAATGTGGATTCAGGTCGTGCTTGCAACGTACCTGCAGTGATCGTAACGGGACCTTTCTCGGTTAAACTATTTGAAATAGACATTCCTGTGTTAGGTTTGTGGATACGCCAACGGTTTTGTGTGCAGAGCCAAGCACTTTGCTGTAATATATAGGTCCATCTTTTTGTTTTTATTTTCCGTACTCAAACGGAAAAAACGGAACCACTAAAACATTAACGTATCTGTCTTTTTATCAGTCTACTTTTGCTTAAAACTGGTTAAACTATCAATAATGAATAGTTGTTATGTGAATAATTACATCAATAATTAATGCTACTGACACCAATACCATTTAGTCAAACATTATCTAGTAATTTATAAAGTATAAAAGATTACAACAATCACAAGAAGGTGAAATGTCTCGTTTCCATTATACATGAACACGGTAACATTGGGGTTGCATCTTGACCTAATGGAGACTGTTACTATACTACTGTAAATATTCACTATTTTTAAGCTACTCTTTTTTTTTATACAACGTCGGGAGGCATACAACCATACGGCGCACCTGATGTAAAGCGGGTGCCGTAGTCTATTAACGCTTGAGATATATTAAGTATCACTCGCGCGATGGCTCCTCTGCTGCTTACATAGCAACTCCTTGGAAGTTTACTGGTGACCTCACTCACACGCAGGAACACAACAACCTTTCTTAATAAAGAAAAAATACATATTTCAAAACTTTACACCTGCAATGTTTACGTCTAAAAAAACGTTGTATAGTTACTCTGAGTAACAATATTACTTATTTGACTGTCATTTAAATAGTACTTACTGAGATCGTTACTTTTCTCTTCACGGGCAATTTAAGTAGCAGGGAAAACACAACGAAATGTACTTTCTCAATTGAATAGAAATGAGAATGTAAGTACGTAATAGCAAAGCAACCTTGATTAAAAACAATGTATTATGGCTCGGCACGCAGCTACACTCTAAACGTACAACGATAAGTTTTACAAAGTGGATACATTTATCTTATTGATTATTGTTTAAGGATTAATTGACGATTTCGAAAAAAAACCTATATTGGCAAGTTTCTTCTTCGCCAATTGTCATTGACGAGGAAAATTAAAAAAAAGGAAGAAATGAATTTTTAATTTAATCAATGAATGATTAAAAGATATCACTTCCATTCAAAGTAGAGACAGAAGATTTTTGGTACATACATACTTATATTACATATTAAACATCCAGGCTAAGACATAGAGACATTCATGCACACAAATATTTGCCTTGTGTGGGAATCGAACCCTGTGGCGGTAATGGCGAGAACACATGAGTACCATATCACTACATTATTATGTTATATATTTCGTTATATGTTGATTTTATTTTTTATAAAATAAGTAATAAAAATATTTTAAAAAGCTAGGCGAGTGTGTGTACAGACCGAGTCATGTGGTTCTCGGTAGGATTGCCACCTCTGATTAGTCTAAATCCGGGAGAAAAAAACCAGCGACTTTCCATAACTTGTTATTTTATTTTGAACTTATACTTTTCATTTGAACGTACAGACTCCATATCTGGCCTAACAAATAAACAAAAACTCTTTGCAGTCCATTTTAAAATTGAAGAACGTTTGGATTTCTGCCTTGACATGTTCTTCATTTAAGCAGTTTCTTTCTTTGGTCCCTCCCGAGCGAGACGGGCGGCGGGGGATGAAGTGAGCGAGGGTCGTTGAAAATGTGGACGCGAGCAACTGCGACGCACTGACCAACCATGCAATTCTGTAAGAGCAAACATCCTTACATCCTCGGAAACATCGGCTGTTATAGCCTTGAACACAAAATTGCCATTCCTTAGTGTCGCGTTTCATGGTTGTGCGACACTAGGCGCGCAAGGCTGCGTTTGGAATTGGAATTCTACAAGGCAAACAGCCTCGCGTACGCTTACAGCCTTATAGAATACCAAATAATTTAGCCGTGATCGCAGTAGACGATGTCAAAGCTGTGACATCTGTGATCACAGCGACGCACACAGCCATTACGAGTCGCTTAGAGAATTGCATGGCAGAAGACCGCTGCCGCGCGTCTTCGTATGGTTTTTGTACTCTCTATCAATCCGTCAGCGTGCGCAAATTTGAAATTCCGGGAGAAATTTGTTTATTTGATTTTCCTTCCGGGAGCCGGGAGATTTAAATTTTCATTCCTGAATTCCTGGAGACTCCCGGAATTCCGGGAGAGGTGGGAACCCTAGTTCTCGGGTCTCCCTGCCTACCCCGCCAGGAAATTGGCGTGAAGTATAGATAAGTTATATAATATAGTATAGACAGATAGACGTGCTGTGACTGCTACTATCGTAAGGCGTTGATATTGGACCGTGTTCAGATATTGGAGAGAACAGAAGGGATGGACATGAGACGATAATGAGTAAAAAGTCTGGATATTATATTAGTAAAATTTGATTCATTATTTTGCATTATTACAAAGTACATACATAGTATTAGATAGTATAGATAGAGTATTTAATAACTAGTAAATAACAGCAAGCTGTGTAGGCATAGCTGATATTTTTTAAATTTAAAAAATATTTAAATATTTTATTTTTAATTTTTTTTAAATATATGGAACCCTGTACGACATCTAGCGACGAGTGCTGTTACTTTTTCTGTTGATGGGAGTGCAGTGCAGACTCTGCACTGCAGAGTGGCCGGCCATACGTTTTCCCATATATTTTTTTTTCTAATTGGAACGATTTTGGACCGTTCTTCCTCACCAACGAACATTTAAATTTCAAATTAAAGGATACAAAACTACAATATGTTAGCTATTAGTGTGTCGATTTTGGAGTTTCTCACTATTACCGTCTAAACGCTAGCTGGATGACATCAGTCTACCCCAAACGACAATTTTGAGGGTAATGTGGCTCCGCTGGCTGTCGCAGCTCTGCCAAATATATATAAAATGACGAGCTCAGTGACTCAGTCGTGAATGACGCGACTTTGACACCAACGCTCGTGGGTTCGATTGCCCCACAAGGTAAACATTTGTTTGCATGAACATGTCTGTTTATCTTGGTCTGGATGTTTTAAGAGAGGTAGGGCGCATTAAAGTAGCCCGTCTGAGGAAGTACCTCCATCTCACAGAAAACCGCAGCCAAATAACAAATCCGTCTGCGAGTGAGTGAGGTCACCAGTAAGCTCCCAAGGAGTTTCTGTGGAAGCAGCAGAGGAGGCATCGTGCGAGTGATACTTAATATATCGCAAGCGTTAATAGGCTACGGTACCCGCTTTATATCAGGTGGGTCGTATGTTTGTATGCCTCCCAACGTAGTATAAAAAAAAATATTTTCCAAAAATATTGTGGAAAAAAATATTTTCCAAAAACTGTAATACACATAATTATTATATTTTATCGCACACTGGTACTGTAAGTAACTAATCAAAATGGTTGAGCCCTCTCCTAACAAGTTTCATAGAAATATTATGCAACTGAAACAGCAAAAACGTTTATACCACCTGCCATGCAATTCTGTAAGAGCAAACATCCTTACATCCTCGGAAACATCGGCTGTTATAGCCTTGAACACAAAATTGCAATTCCTTAGTGTCGCTTTTCATGGTTGTGCGACACTAGCGCCGCAAGACTGCGTTTGGAATTGGAATTCTACAAGGCAAACAGCCTCGCGTACGCTTACAGCCTTATAGAATACCAAATAAAAAGCCGTGATCGCAATAGACGATGTCAAAGCTGTGACATCTGTGATCACAGCGACGCACACAGCCATTACGAGTCGCTTAGAGAATTGCATGGCAGTACGACTACAGGTCCCTTACTTGCGCCAGTTTGACTCTAACTTGACGGGATTTTTTTATATACCTTTCGTTGAAGCTAACATAAGTTAATGATGGCAAGAAGTGTATGTACCCGTTAATACTAACTACTTTTACTACGGAAACAACTCTAAAATAAAAGGAAAATCAAGTGCAGACAAACATACAATTTGATGTTTTTGGAACAGTAGATGTTGCACCGTATTTCGATAGGAACCGTGGCTTATCAAGCCAACTGACCAGTAACTGACGTTTCGATTCTGAGCAACTTCATAAAGGAGATAATTGGCTACAAAAAAATAAGTAAATTTAACACTACGCGTTAGCATTATGAAGAAATTACGTTTGTTTATCATTGGAATTTTTGATACCAAAATTATCAGCGGAATTCAGTACAGAAGTCATCTATAGACAAAGATAAAACTGGTGCCTAAGAAGTTGGTTGGTGAACGAACTAGTACTTCAGGTCAGTAAAACTAAAACGACTTTAGATATATACAAATATATAAGTATTACATAAGTTTAAAGTTCGACGGCACATGGAGTAGGTACTGTAGTCACCAGCTTGCCTTAGAACTCGGCGCCAATAGTAAACCAAGGTTTTGCCAGGGCAAGAGCCCCCATTAACAAAAGACTTCTCTTCTAAAATAATACGAGATTTTCCTTGCTTGGTTTTCTTGATTGCTTGGTGAACTTGATTTTCTTTCGGGTTGAATTGTTTTATGTACCGTATATCAGTAAGTAGCAGTCGTTATGAATCTTCGTATTTATACCCTTAATAAGTGTCACAGCTAGTGTAGGTAACACTTCCCCTCCTGCACACACCCCGAAATTTTTACCCGGACTTCGGTGGTACAATTTGAACATAAAATAAGGATATTTTAAGAAACATTTTTAAAGCAAAAAAGACAAATATCTACAGTCTACCAATAAGTCTCAGATATTTTAATTTGTTAGAATAATTTGTTTCAAAATATAAATTTCTGGAGCCTACATGTATAACGGCCTCGTCCGTGACTTATCGAGGTTATTAATACCTTTTATAATTGTAAAGATATCAATAAATCACTAATCGGCAATTTGGCTTCTAGAACATTCAGATCAATGAGGTCAGTTGTTTTATTAGACATATAGCACAGATTTAAAAATTGATGAAACAGTGCAGTGCTGTGTAGGACAGCTTGACAAAACGTTGTTAATTAATGTTAATTGGTATGCCCTTAACGCGTGGGAGAGATCACAGGATGTTATTGGGGTATACTTTGATATCACCAAAGCTTTTGATTGTATTCAAGGATAGCGCAGCTGAGAGTGATCGTGTTGTTACTTTAAGCTGTGCTTTTACGGAGTTTTGAGATGAAGCAATGAATTTGATAGCATCTTAGTTAAATAGAATGCAGACTGTTGACATAAATGAAGTTGAATCTTATGTCAGTTACCATACACTACATAGGCAAGCCCTTTTTAGGGTTCCGTACCCAAAGGGTAAAACGGAACCCTATTACTGAGGCTCCGCTGTCCGTCCGTCCGTCCGTCCGTCCGTCCGTCCGTCCGTCCGTCCGTCCGTCCGTCCGTCCGTCTGTCACCAGGCTGTATCTCATGAACCGTGATAGCTAGACAGTTGAAATTTTCACAGATGATGTATTTCTATTGCCGCTATAACAACAAATACTAAAAAATAGAATAAAATAAATATTTAAGGGGGCTCCCATACAACAAACGTATTTTTTTTTGCAGTTTTTATAGATAATGGTACGGAACCCTTCGTGCGCGAGTCCGACTCGCACTTGGCCGATTTTTTTAAATATAACCACGTGGGCTGCACCCTGTCACTTCAGCTTAGTTATTTAAAATACATTGGTAAGTGGTTCTACTGCAGATGTACTTATTTCTGAACTCATTTCGCAGAGAGACTCCGAGCTCATGGCTCTCTACATCGCGCATACGAGGTCCATATTTAAGATTCACGTTTCTGTACGATCACAAAATATTAGAATTAATCAATATAAGTTTAAATACCATCTCGTATTTTTTCAAATCATAAATAAAGTGAACGATTAGCGATTTATAAAATAAATTACCGTTCTTGATTAAACTGGATGTGGCGGATTTCCGCCTACATTTCTTTAAGGCGTAACACGGTATATTTTGCGCACTTGACGCGGTCCGTGGATGGACACTTTATATATTATTCCAATGTGCTCGAGCTCTAAAGACATGTAAGTGAACTCGAACAGAGTTCATATTTAAACTAAAGAACTACTACGGATATTGATGAGATTTTATATAGAGTACCTTGCTATCAGAAGAAGAACATACATAGGCAATCTATGTTTACTTTTCAAAAAGCAGCCATGTTATCGATATATGCATCTTAATGCGCCGATTTTTTCCATCTCTATGTTGTATCATATGAGGTCATTTTAGTATCACTAGGCAAGTTGTTAATGGATTTTAGTATTGACATGGTTAGTATTGACGGTGTGTATCACACAGGGTCAGCAAAGCAACAGTGACACTGCTGGTGTTCCAAGTGGCCACAGGCTATGGTAACTGTATACCAACAGGCAAGTCGTACGGTAGTTTGCACCTTAGTGGTGCAAAAAAAATGATCAAGGAAGGAACTACATTGAAAAATAAATATCTATTAACTTCAAATCTACTATAATAACCGGGTCGGTACCAGAGGCATGCAAGTCGCGATCCTGCCAGTCCAAGACTGGATTACAATTCTGGACCTAAACATAAACCGCACAGACGCGCGGATGAGGGCGTCCCCCGTAGGTGACGCGCACCGATCCGCCCTCGTCGGTGCGGGTACATGCGGCGGTGGGGGCCGCCACCCACCACGCAAAGCCCAACCCGGCAGGTCGAGGAGAGCTGAGTGTCGTATACGCACATGGAATGTGAGAGGTGGATTAAGAGATAAGATGAATGAGTTGATAGATATAATGAATGAGAGATGCCTAGATGCTTTGTGTGTCGGAGACCAAGTGCAAGGGAAGCGACATTGAAGATCTGCCCGGTAGTATGATGGCCCTGTGGTCCGGGGTGAACCAGGACGATCATGCCACGCTGGCGTACGTGTCATACTTTCATCTCGCTTGGCTGTTGGTGTGAAAAAATACGATTTAGTAGGCCCAAGACTTTTCGGGGTTAAAATGAAACTAGGGATTACGCGAGTCATTTTGGTTGCAGCATATGCTCCTGTAAGCTCTACTAATACCCAGGAGCTCGAGAAGTTTTGGGAGACCGTAAGAGGTGTTCTGAATTTGTCTGATGCGAATGAACGGATAATTATGTGTGGAGATCTAAATGGATGGATTGGGAGCAAGCGAAGCAGTTATGAGGCTGTGCTTTATCCATACGGAGATAAGAGAGTGAACGGTGCTGGTAAGTTACTTTTACACATATGTATGGAACGAAACCTCCTTGTGTCCATCACAAGGATATTAACACGTACACATGGAGAAGGAATGAACAGAAAAGTATGATTGATCTGATTTTGATAGATGGACGTCTCCGAAAGTCGTTAATAATTTAAGTTAATAATAAAGAGCCTTCAGATTTGGTGAGAAGCCCGTTTGTGGGCCTTTTCAAGTGGAGACACTAGCGAGTGCGTATTCATGAAAGACTACTTATGAATGAGGAAGAGGGGCTGACGAAGAACTTCAAGGATATTACGAAACTGTTCTGGAGAGAGGTAAAGAAATCTCGGGGTTGCTCGTCGGCATCCAGAATGGACAAGATCAAATGTAAAGCTGGTGGCTTTCTTACTAACACTCAGGAAGTGTAAGAACGGTGGAGCCAATATTTAAAAGAAATGTATGATTATGTCCAGGACACTGGCGCTGTGAATGAGTCTGTGACTGAGTCTGTGACTGAATCGGCAGTGCCCGCGTACCATGAAGGCATTAGCACGGATGAGATGAATGGCCGATACAAAGTTTAAAAAATGGAAAGTCGGCGGGAATCGATATGGTTACAGCTGAGATGATCAAACTGGGTGGCACCTACGTTAGGGACCCCTTCTGTTTTTTGAGCAAAATATGCTGGAGAACCGGAAGGGTTCCGAACGATTGGAAACGCGCAGTCAAGGCAAGGGAAGGGTTGCCAAGGCAAGGGTTCACGTATGGACTGTGCCAACTATAGGGCCATCAATTTGTTCAGCCTAGCAGCTAAAGTGTATGGAAAAATCATTGAAAGGAGAATCAGGGTGAAATCGGAAGAATGTAGGAGCCGAGGAAAACCAAGACTAACCTACCATGACCAAATTGGTCGTGTTTTGTCAGAAAATGATGTCAGGAGCCCTAAGAACCGGCAAGCGTGCATGAAAATAGCTATGAATGTTAGAGAAGCGAGTGAAGTGTGTAAGGACCGCGTTTTATGGCGCTCGGTTCTCCCTGCCTACCCCGCAAGGGACCTGGCGTGAAGATATACATACATACATAATAACTTCCGAACTTGTATTTCTTTACCAGACTTACTAAAGCTTCGTTAGTTGATTTACGTTTTAAAGAAAACGGAAGAGGGCACTGATATTTTACAATTATTGATACATCAAATAAAACAAATATTATTTAAATCCCTATAGACATTAGCAAACACAAAAACTATGGTTTGTAGGTTCCTAATTTCTGCTGTGAAAGGAATGGTTTAAAAACAAAAATATATGAAATAAAAACAGAACTAGATTATTTTCCTGTTTATTGGTTTAGAGAGAAAGAAATTATATATATAAATATATATTTAAAAGAATCCTCTCTTTCAAATATCAATATCTGTCTCTTCCAGAACACACGCAATGATTGATAACGTAACGTTGGAACAAGTGGTTAAGATTGTATAATTACACCTTTTGCACTTTTACGCTGATGTGGAAGGACGAATGAATGCTATGAATGGAGGGTTGAGAAAACTTCTTGGCATTAAAGGCAAGAGCCAAAGGACCAAGCATGCTATATACAAAACTGTGCTTTTTCATGTAGCATCGTATGGAAACAAGGGCTGTGCATGGTAGAGAGAGCATAATAAATGTCGAAAAGATGTCGAGCTATACTCCGTTGATTAAATATGTTGAAAGAATACAAGAGAAAAAAATGGAAACACAGCGTCATCAGCCTTCAATTCTATCTATCTGCCTGCCTCTTATTTCTCGCATTGCAACTGCATGTTCTCAGTTGCTTATTGGAAATACGTAGACTAAATCAAAGGTAGGACAACTGATGAGGTATATAATAAAGGCAGAAACGGCTACAATAACTTAATTTATTTATTTTTTATAACAACAAATTGATTTGAATGTCTTCAAGTGGTAGAGGTAGGTTCTTGAAGTGGTAGGGGTAGATTAGCTACCAACATTGTGTAAGCTAGCAATAGAAATACTTTCAAGCTAATCTTAAATAATCAGATTTCAGCGAGAAAATTTGTTTTCTCATTGTATTTAAAATACAATTTTAACATATTATGCTTATGAAATTTAATCCAATTTGTAATTATTCTAATGTTCATTTCCATGCAGATGCATTTTTAAGAAATTCCATGGAGAGATGTGAATGTATGTTGATATTTCCAGTAGCTGCAGTACTCTCAAGTTGTGGAATGAACTCCCAGCCGAGGTTTTCCCAAGGGAATACAGCATGGGGTTCTTCAAGAAAGGTGTGAAGAGGTTTTTAAAGGGTCGGCAATGCATGAGTAACACCCCTGGTGATGCAAATGTCCATAGGCTAAGGTAGTCTTACGCTCAGGCAGGTCGTACGCTTGATTGCCACGTTAATGGTATAAAATAAACAAAATAAAACAGCTGGGGAGGGGGATCAACATAAAATATATGTCTTGTATAACATAAGTTGCAGTAATCACATCAGACATGCTTGTCATCCAACAGACAGTATTTGAACTCCAGCAAAACAATTTCTAATTTTACTTTTAATAAATACTAAATTTTTTCACAGTTTACACTATAAACAATATATTATTGTTGGTAAAAAATCAATATCTCTTATCTAAAAAGTTGAGATAGGCAATACTGATTAGTAGCGATTCCTTAACTGTTAAAATCAATATCTCAACTTTCAGACTGATAGGAGGGAGATATTGATTATCGCCGACAATATCTTTATTAACCGATCATGCATCCTGTAGACCGAGGCCGGATGTAGGAAAATGTGCTCATAGCGTCCTACATTTTGACTGGCTTGTTTGAACTAAATAAACAACAACGAAAACTACCCTTTGTGTTTAGGTCATTTATTAACAAACAACGAAACAACTCAAAAATTGATATTTCTAACCAAAACAGGAAATTTTCAAATGCATGGGACGCGCAACGGTAATCTATTAATGACTGTGAACTGGAGTCAAAAGCTAAAGAAAATTTGTATTGTAGTGTTTTATTATACACCAAAGGATCTTACTTAGTTATTGTGAAAATTGGTGAAATTTCACCATTTTCGGCACTTCCCAGCCTCTCTAAATATCTCTAAATAAGTAAAATTGCACTAATATTACATTGGAGAAAATTTGTGATCATGTTTGGACATACTTCATACAGCCTGTTGCATAATCTAGAATATAATTTTACAAACAAATAATCAATGTGTCTAAATATATTTGGATATTTTCCCTGAAGCAAAAATATATAATTACTTGCTGCAAGTATGAAACTTTTGCCTGCAATTTTATAGGCATGAAGTATGTGATAATTCAGTGAGTGTCTCCTTTAACCGGTCAGAACCCACTGTATACGTTTTCCCATACATTTTGTGGTCGTAAACAACCGCCCGGTAAACAACAGATTAAAAAAAACTCTCACCATGTTAAGAGTATGACAAAACATGGTACAAAACATTCAAAACAATTTATGTTTCCTAAACAGGGTTTTGGACTACTTACATTGAGCAGTCAGAACCCGTTATATACGTTTTCCCATACATTTCGCGGTTGTATATGATGACCACCCAGGTTTTGAAGGGTTAAATTAATATTCAGAAGTGCATATCATACATGAAATGTTACCAAAAGGAATAGAACTGTGATGTGTAGCTATTTGCCCATATATACAGATGTGCTGCAGATTAACTGAGTGAATAGTCATACACAAATTAAGATGATACATAATATTTTTTTGGATTCAATGTGCAAATATGTGATGAACAATTTGAACAATGATAATTTATGTCAAGTTCTAAATTAATTTATTTGCAATATAGATTTTAGTCATATATTACACCCAAATTTCCTACCACAAATAATTATAAATCACATTTAAATACACACAGTTGACAATTGTGTTAATGAAAAAAGGAGTATAATTTGATTTCAGCCAATAGAATAAAGTTGGTCCTGAAAATAAATCTACACCTACTGATTTAACCCGTTGAGGTCCGTTATATACTGTTTGCCGTAACGTAAAGTGGTTACCGTGGCCTATGAACGCCAGCAATAAAAATAATGTTACTAGCCCATTGCCACCACCACTGTCAACGCACCAATTCCTAATCTTAGCTTTAAAAACACACACATGAATGTAATGAAAACTAAAAAAAAAACAATTATCATAACTGAAATATGCCACCGTGATAGATAGAAAAAGTCACATGGTACAAGTTCCTTTTTTACTATCTTAGCATGAAAACCTAAAAAGTGAATAGCTATACGAGTTTCATCACCATGAAAACCAGATGCATGGATAAAATTTGATGATGAATATGTATATTTATAACAACTCTCTGGTTAGACAGGGTAATTTTTGCTGATTGTTCAATAATAAGTTAGCATTCGGCAATCTTGCTGAATATATGAAGAATAAAAAAAATCAGGGTCTACTACCTCAGCTCGTGAAGTTAGTGAATATACTAATTTTAACATGAGTGACCGTCCTCTCGTCTCCATAACACAGGGGGTAAACCAGGCCTTTCTTAGGTTGGGTCATCTTCTAAAAGATAATTCCTTGAACGTGTGGTTTTCCCCACAATATTTTCCTTAGCGCCGAGCAAGTGATAATTACTAATATGTAAGTTTATAAAAAATAATGAATTTTGTGATACACCAGAATTCGAACCAGGGACCAGTAAATTGATTGGCTGGTTCTTTAACCAATAAGGTCTTCATCTATTACTGCCCTATTACTTATAAAATATAATCATCGCTAGCTCTGTGCACCTAAATATATATATACCTACATACATATACATTACGTTTCAACTCGAGCTCACAACAATCTTCACAGCAGGTCTAAAATGTGACAACAAATCGTGCTCGTCCGAAAAGTTATTTATTTATTAAAACAATAAATTTAAAATTAGATATAGGTAGGTAAATAATTCAAAACTTTCTTCAAATTTTTCTCCCTCAACTCCTTTCAATAACAAATAAAATTAGACTAGTATGAACTATATCACGCACTATAAATATATTCTATTAGTAATATCATATTAAAATAAGATCTACGAATTAAAATCGTAAATCAGGACGTAGTACAAGATGAAAAGCAGAATGTTACGCATAACTTACCTTGTCCGCATTTCTCAGTCTTGGGAGTAGAAGTCATCATGTAATTTAACCCGCTCTATTATGGCATATTAATTATTAATACACGACTCGATATACTATATTAAATTGATTATTAAAATAGATTTTGTAAATCACAAAAATATCCAGAAACACAAGACAAAACCGGCAGCCATGTTTAGAAATAGAAACAATTCCAATTTGCCAAATTGTTGAATTTGAAGGCTTGAGCGCCATCTATCGAATGTAATGTAACTGAAGAAAATCGGGGAAGCATACTGCAATGAAAGCATTTTTTTTTAATTCTTCCATTACTTTCGGTAAGGCAAAGGCAGAGCCATGCAGTCAATGTGAAAGCACAGGAAGGCACCCATTGAAAATTTGTGTTTGATACTTAGACCTTTCAACTAACTGTTCTCAGAGGAAGTATGCTTCCTCTAAGGTTAAGACGGCCTACTTACTAAGCTCGGGCCCTATATGACAACACGCTGAGTTAAAATAATAAAAGCGTTGTCATTGGCGAGAACACCAAGAACGCCACAAAGAAGAAGTAATAATAATAATTCTTCTACGGTACGGTCGATATTTGTAGAGCATGCACTGTCCCGGTGAGTCACTCAGGCATATAGTTTCCGGTTGTTCTCATCTTGCTAACGAGTACTTACATATACACAATCAAGTAGCTACGATCATTCACCAGCAACTTGCTCTTAAATACGGCCTTGTGAGTACCGAGCTACCATATCACAAGTATGCACCAGAGCCAGTTCTCCAGAACGGTAGTGTCACGCCCTACTGGGACCTTTACTATTATCACAGAGAGAACTATTGTCGCCAATAGGTCTGATATTGTGATAATAGACCGGGAGAAGCGCCGTGCAGTTCTCGTTGACGTTAGGTACCATTCCTCATGACGAAAATTTCGTGAAAGCTGAGAAAGATAAACTTTTTTAGTACTTGGACTTGGCTCACGAGATTACCGCCATGTGGCATGTGCAATCTACATTAATTGTTCCAATAGTCGTGAGGTCGTGACAATAAACGGGCTTATAGCGAAGAGCCTCGACCAACATCTTGAGAGACTTTCGCTTGGCAGTTGGGTCAAGAACCAGATTCAGAAGGCGGTTCTTCTGGACACGGCCCGTATTGTGAGAAGGTTCCTCACTCTGGAGCCCTGCCCATCGATAGCTTGGGCCTTGGCTTCGCTACCGGCGGGTGCCCCCTTTTTTATTTCTTAAATGTATTTATTTTTATATAAAATCTTTATATTTAAAAATGTAACTAAAGTGTATAAATAAATAAGTAATTCCTCTAAGGCTTGACATTATTCTTTCTTCTTCATAATCGTTTTCGCGCAGGGTCTTCCATTATTTTGGGTAAGGCAAAGGCAGAGCCATGCAGCTAATGTGTAGACATAGGAAGGCACAGATTGAAAAAAGAAAGCTTGACACTATTCTTCCTCTGAGTTTGACACTCAGGTTTGAAACTCAGGTTTGACACTCAGAGGAAGTGTACCCTTCCTCTGAAGACTTCCTCTAACATTATTCCTTCTTCTTTATCATCGTTTCACATCTCAGAGGAGGTATATACTTCCTCTGAGTTTCACATAAACGACTCCTGCCCGCAAGAATCCAAATGCTCAGAAAAAGACCATAGTGGAAAAAATCGAATAAAAGGGATTTTGGGGACATCACGTTCTTATGATACAGGTAGATACCAAATTCCAATCTCCGTATATTCTAAATATCTGTGGTTTACTCATTTTTCAAACACGATTACATAGTTATGATTAGACTAGAACTTACAACTAATGTATAGTTAAAAAAAAAATGCTGCCTTCAACAGATAAACTCCTTAATGGCAGTATAGAATAAAAACATAAATTTTATTGATTGTTTATTAATAAACATATGAAATAAATTCAAATATTTTTTTTTTAATTAAAATACTTTGTTATGTTTTTTTTAAGTTTTAAAAAATTGAGTCTTTTAAATAATTATTGGTATTTTATTCATTAAATAGTGCTTAAGTGTATTTTTAAAGGTAAGGTAAAGGGTTTTGCTAAGGTAGAAAATTTAAGCCTGAAGGCACAGCTCGCTCACAATGCGGTGCTAATCACAACGCTAATATTTGTAAGAAAAAGCTGGTTATGGCAGAGAGAGCATGAAAGTAGAATAAATACGGTCGAGATGAGAGCATTGCGCAAAATTTGTGGTTGCTGACCGCGTTCGTAATGATAACGTAAGAAAGAGAGTTGGGCTTAAAGATAGTGTCGGTGTTAAGATAAGAAAATGCATGCTCTGTTGGTTTGGAATGTAGAAATAATACAGGATGAAAGAACGACGAAATACATATACAATACTAAAGTGGAAGGATGTAGTAGTCGAGGAAGACCAAGACTAACTGGACTAGAAAGACTAAAAAGGACTAGTCCTGTTTATTATAAGGTGAGGTCAGGAGTTAAAAACAAAAAAAATCCTGCATCTTTGAGCATACCATTTTCACGGTTTCAACTTAAGTCATCGGTGATAATTATCATAAAACACAAACCAAGACAGGGTCATAATTCTATAATAAGTATGCATTTACAAAAAAAAAATGTATTTACGTATTTTTATCAGTTGTCTAGTACCCATAACACAAGTTTCGCTTACTTTGGGGCTAGGTGGCGCTGTGTAATTTGTCCAACAATATTTATATTATACAATACATATGTATATTTTTGTATTTATAATTATTAAAAAATCAGTACTCTATTCTTTGATTCACTATGTTTATGTTTTATGGTTTGTATATATATATATATATATATGTCGCAGAGGTAGCAACACCATATTGAGAAGCCCGGAAGAAATCAATCCCCGTGATGCTAGTTTTAATAATAACAGATCAAAATGTCAAGTCGGCGCTTGGGTGGGATCGACATCGTTGGATTGGCAACACCGGTTGTGTTTGTTATGGTTTGCTCGAAATGTCGATTGTTGTCAGTTGTCAAAAACGTCAAGATGAGAGACCTCAGAGAAAGTATATACCTAGAGTTGACAAACGCGTACACCCGTAAGGGACGGCAACAAAAGTACATACAATAACAAGGTTACCAGACTGTGGAAAATTTACCCCACTACATAATGCGTTTCGGCAATTTGAAATTTACAATGTACCCAGATAACTGTTTACCATAAGAAACTTGCATAGAATGTGTATTGTGTGCTGTAATAATATATTCATAATATGATATTAGCAATGTAAAAAATTCGAATAAGTCGATACAGCCATTTCTACACACAAAGTATTAAAAGTTAATATTTACATACGTATGAAAACTACAGTATCTGAATAGATCAACAAACATATTTGCACTTTAATATTATTAGAATAGTATATTTTTACGCAAATCGAGTTACTGTATAGATCTATTAATTAATAGTAAGCCTGAGTTAGTTTCAGTAAGATCTGTGAAATCATTGGAATAAGGATAGGAGATTGGTCAAACCTAGCAGAGTTATATAAATTAAACAATATATTTTTCTATTTTAGACATATATTTTAAAGTACAAGCGATGACATGATACTAAATATAGGCATAGATATGAAATAAAAGATAAAAAAACACTTTATAGACAATTTGTAAATAAAAATATTCGTGCCTTACAAACTAGCATTTATGTTTATTTTTTCATAGATTTTTATTCTTGCAATCAATGTTATTAGATCGATTTTTCTACATCGTGTATTTATATAAATATCGTGAGAATGAAACAGTCGTCGAATATTCATGGTCACATTTAAATACACGGTTTTAGTTAAATCTTCTTTACACAATAAATGCGGATTATTCCTTCTTGAAATTAAACATATTGCATAAAAATTTTCAATAATTGTCATGTAACAAAGAATTAGTACCAGGGATGATTTAAGTGTAAATATTAAACAAAGGTAAACAATCTTTGTTTTTAAACATTTTGTATTGTGCATCATGGTTTTCATTAGACTTAAACTAAAGCTACAATTGATCAAGGATTATCCTTTCACATATTGTACTCAAAAGGTGGTAAACTGCTACGGTCCCTTAATTCCCTAGTTCACTCTTTTCCTCTAACTTGTATAATGATATCTATCATCTATACATCGATTACATTAAAATTCTGTATAATGACAGATAGTTCAGCATTTTTATTTCAAGTCGATTAGTTTTTGACCTTAATATAGCTAATTTCTTCTTGCGTGACTCAGCCAGTAATGTTTTCAGTCTCAATTCAAAAGTAAGCTTTAATTTTCATGGTGTTAATGTAGTGTCCGTCGCTATTGGAAACCCTGGATAATCGATCTGGAAAATAGGACAATTTTAATTTTGTAACGCATTATTAGCATGTAATATCGACAGCCTGGTACTAACATTATATTAAAACTACTGTCAATACTATAATTTAGTTGAGCTTTACATATTTAAAAGTTTACAAATTCAGACAATATAAAATGCTTGACTAACATTTGTGTTGACACAAAAGCATGTGTGTGTGCGTGATTAACTTGATTAACGTGGTATAAATAATTGGTATAGAATAATCTACACGACTACCCTCCATATCTTTCACAATTACCTGTATAAATATAATCAACCCATCAACATCATATCGACCCATACTCACTTCATTACTGGAGTACGGGTTCTTATTTCAAGCAAAAGACCTTAGAAGATATGTCCCGAAACTACTCAATTACGGATTGTCGGAGTCGTTGGAATATTTTCATATGTTTTTGTACTTAAATTATACGCTTCTACGACTAAAATGTAACTATGTAAAATTTCAAGTCTGTACGTGAAACTTTCTAAGACAGACTAGCAGACGAACAGGCAGGCATGTAAATCATTTAATTTAGTTCCTTATTTTTTTAATACCTATCATCATATATACTCGCCAACAAACTGTTATAACAGTTTGGTGAACATAATAATTTGTACTATGTAACTGTATCGTGTAAATAAATAAATAAAAACAATATAAATTGCCAGAGGAACACCTGGTTCGTCAACAAATCAAATGTTGACGAACCAGGTCAACAAATGTTAACTTACGTGTATGGTGGATGTTGAAACTGACGACTTATCCAAATAAATTTCTTCCGAAAGCAGTGGTCTTTAAAATGTTTGGAACATATGCGACTGTACTCGGCTCCCAATTCTGTCGTCCAGTAGCAAAAATCCATGCATTACGCACACTAACGACTTTAGGAAATCTAAAAAATAAACATACATCTAAGATTAAACAAGTTAACATTTTTAATTTAAAAATAAATAATTACATTTTGACGAAAAATTATAAACCAAGAAGTATACAAAAAGTAAGAAGTTAAAAAAAAAGGTGTCTGTACCCATATTAATTTACCCATAATTTCGGGGTGTTTTCCCATACTACATACTGGTAACCCTAAAACGCTCATTATACCGATAAATTGAAAATACAACAGAAAATGGCTGACGCATTACCCATAGACAACCTTCAAGATTTAGGCGGATTTTACTATAAATACTTTTTCTAAATTAAACCGATATTTTCATTGTTTTTACGTTATTATACGAACAATTTATTTAAAAACTACATGTGTATCTAATTTTCGCAAAATATTTGATAACAACTATTAAAACTTTATACTTACGTATGAAAGGTTATGTTTTCGTATTTTTACTAACTGAGGCTTTTACAGCCTTTTACACAGCAACGTACCATTGTTAAAGTAAAAAGACAATCCCAAACAAGCAAAAGAACACAAATTTGCACTAATATTTCCCTTATATTTAGTAATTTATGCAAAAAATTTGTTGTACTACAAGGAACGAAATGATTGTTTGCCACGAATTTGCTTTTGTGGCAAACACAAAATAGTGAAACTATGACAGGGACAAAAATATTTTATCTGTCTCTTTCCTTCTTATGAGGAACTGTATACATCTATCACGTTCTATCTTGGTATTATTATTTGCTTGTCATCTCTGGGTATCTTTCCTCTGAGTGAGAGACCGTCATTGAAAGCGCATTACGAATCGAGCAATGGAGCCAATCGCACGGGTCGCGTCCACCGCATTTTGAATCCGTTGTAATGCGATCTGCGATCTGAGTATAACTTTTATTACGTACTTATAAGTATTATACGCGGTGCATAGGTACATGCGTCGTATGTACAGAATTCTTAAAAATATATCGACGATATATGTATATTGATTATTTTTCCAAAAATGACCGATATGTTGATATATCGATATTTTTTAAGCTTATTATTTTTTTTTGAGATTGCTCCCATCAACTTGATCACTAGTCACTAATGCTATTAAGGGATTACTTCCCACGGATTTTGCTCGTAGCTGTGTTGTTTGACACACGTGGTTGAGACAAAATTTTGATTTATCGCGGTTTTCCGCTGAGTTGTCTATATTTTGTGTTTGTTTTATGTTGGTGTCGGTTTTAGTGTGTCGTCCGTAAATTGCTGGTTTCGGGATGGATGAGGACCCCCCTGACGGGGAAGGCCCTCCCTGTCTAGAGGTAGATACGTCGCTACCCGATCAAAACAACGCCAATCGCAACAAAAGACCGGCTGATGACAGCCTAGAAAGCGAGGCTAAAAAAATACCCCCCCATCCAATTCATCGCAGTCGGCATATCTATATATTGTTGACAGCGGTATTAAGACAGTAGGCAGAAATAAACTGGCAGTGTCCTTCAAAAGCCCGGCCGATGCCAACAATTTCTCTACTAACCCTATTTTGGCAAATAAAAAATATATAGCGTCAATCCCAAAATACCAAGTGTCTCGTATGGGAATCGTGCGAGCAATACCAACTGACTGGACACTAGAGGAACTGGTGGACGGCATCACTACGCCTCGTGGGTGTGGTCTCGTCGTCAACAGCGACGTATCAAAGGTAGACACGTTATACACGAACATTTTTGTATTTTAAAATGGCGCAAGTACTACTATATCTACGTACAGTTATTTATTATCACACTTTGCTCTAAAAAGAGACAAATGATAGGGAATACCTGTCGTTAGAAAGAGATGAATATACATCTTTAGTTACGTATTGATTGCTGCTGAGCGCTCATTGGCGCGAGCACTGATTTACCGACATGGAGGAGACTGGGGAAAAAGCTCTGGATTTAATTAGTGTTTAAAATAATAAAACCAATTATGTACAAAACATCTATTTTCGTAATATGAATTGTGAACAATGAAATTATAAAATAATATCGAGTCAGTTTGTGAGTGAATAAAAAAAATACGTATTTGATAAAATATTATTCCCTCAAATAAACTTAACTTATTCCTTTTTTGTCTTTTTAATCAGTTTTCTAATCTAGACTATTTTAATGCGCGAAATATATTTTAACTTCACTATAATAGCGCGTATTAGGTGAAGCCTGTGATTATAAGTCGGATATTGCTCTAGGAAATGACAATTTAAAGAGGAAATTACATCATTGCGTTATAGGATACACTTTAAATGACGACTCGAAATTTGACGAGCTCGGTGGCTCAGTCGTGAATGACGCGACTTTGATACTAACGCTCGTGGGTTCGATTCCCACACAAGGCAAACATTTGTGTGCATGAACATATCTGTTTGTCTTGGTCTGGATGTTTTAAGAAAGGTAGGGCGCATCAAAGCCGCCCATCTGGGGAAGTACCTCCACCTCACAGAAAACCGCAGCCAAATAACAACTCCCTAGAGGGTTGTTGTGTTCCTACGTGTGAGTTTGGTCACCAGTAAGCTCCCAAGGAGTTGTTGTGTAAGCAGCAGAGGAGGCATCGCGCGAGTGATAATTAATATATCGCAAGCGTTAATAGGCTACGGTACCCGCTCCACATCAGGTGGGCCGTATGCTTATATGCCTCCCGACGTAGAATAAAAAAAAAAACATTTTTTTTCATCAAACCATCTAGATAATCTAAAATGGAAAGAAATAAATGATAAGTAATATTCTATTCGCTTCATTCTTTTCTAGAACGTCGAGTATTACTAGTATCTAATAATTGAAAATAAGGTAGGTAGGCGTATTACTTAATATAAAACAAAGTTAGGAATAAATTTAATTCACAATTCTGTGTTCATAACGTGATAGTTAAATTTTCCTCAACTTCCCCTAGCAACTAGGCCCGCTTTAATATTGCTAAAAACTAAATACATTTACTATGTTTTTAATAATAAATATAAATAAATAAATAAATAAATAAATAAATAAAAAAAACTGTACTTACAAATGAAATGACACGTTTTCCTTGTCTTTAACAGTTGCCGTGTAATTTGTGGACCATCTAAAAACACAGGAAGGCATTTTTGCCAGAAATAACTTATTTACGCTTTGTGGCGAAGTACGTATAGACGTGACGCGAGAGCGTGCCCAACTGAATGCGAGGTGGGCAATTACCTTACTTTCGTATTGCCATTCTAGAGCGTGTACAACGTATCTATGACTATAAAAACATCTTAGGTCGTCAAAGCCAGGCGTTTAAATATTAAAAAACGTTCTGAATCGCGTGTTTCATGGGTTCCGTCCACTACAGTAGTCTTAACTTTTCAAGGACAAACGTTACCGCAGAAAATCTTTTGTTATCATATGGCAATGGACGTACATATTTATATGCTCCGTAGAATTCAGTGCAGAAACTGTTGCAGGTTCGGCCATATTCGCACCCAGTGTAGGTCCAAACCCCGGTGCTATAAATGTGCACAACCACACTCTGGTGATGCAATATGATCTACACACCATAGGCAAAGGTTTAAAACTAAATATTAGGGAACAATTAGACATTAATAAACATAAAAATTCTAAAATTACTCTCATGAACAAACAGACTGACGTAAACCATTCCCCGCTATTAAATATCTTTTCGCTCACACCATCCACCCCCACCCTCAATTCGATATAAGGGACGGCACTGCGATGGATTTGTCACTTGTAGCATGTTATTCTTACGATTAACGTCTACAACGCCTGATGTTGCCTCGTGGAGAGGCGAAACACGTGTCGCAGCGACGACCAGGCCAGTCGTGGCAGCGACGGTGGTGGTGGGGGCATGCGGATTCTGTTCCAGATGGCGGACGACCGCAGCAGCCGAGGCAGAGACTACCGGAGCAGCCATGGCAGCGTCGGCATGTAGCACGCACTAACAGTAGTGGATGGGTGCCGGCCGGCGCTAGGCCGCATGAACTAATTGGTGGCGGAAGCACACAAAGCAGGTTAGATAAAATTGCATGTAAATTTGACTTTCGCAAAATAACGCCTGAATCTATTAACACTCTGGTGACACATGCGATGTGGATGAGGATAGCATTTCTTGCTTCCTGTGCCAAAATGGTAATCACTCTGCCATTGACCCCAAATGCCCAGAACATGGCAGGCAGAAGTCTATTAAAATTGTGATGTCTGAGGAGAATATCAGTTATATCCCCCCCCCCCCCCCCCCAGTCCCAAAATATTCCTTCGTATTACCCTTCTAATACTTCAACTACCCGTCAGTCCTACAAGAAAACCATATTTTATACTCCCAGTGATTATGAAGCGCACAACCTCATCACTGGATCCCCAAAGTCTGTGAAGCCCAATGGCTGTAATTTACCTGAGAGCCCTACTCCTATATCAACTCCAAATGATAATCTAATAGAACTTTTGGTATGCTCACTCATAAATATCATCTCTAAATTTAGCGATGCTTTACCGTCCAACGTCACCAGCTTGATACAAGACCTATTATCAGCCTTAATACGTAATAATGGAACGAAACCTTCTACAGTGGAATTGTAGAAGCATAAGACTTAAAAACCCCGAATTCATATATCTCCTTAACCAGCTTAAACCGATCGCTGCTGCCGTGTCGGAGACGTGGTTAAGACCGGATTCTCGTTTTCGGGTTTCAGGCTACTCATGTCTCCGGGACGACAGAGCTGACGGTCGTGCTGGATGTTCCCTTTTTATATCCAAAACCTTCTCCTTTACCCACATCCCTATTCCCGCCCACAGGCCTGAGCTACACATAGTTGCTGCAAAGAGCATCGGCATTTCTATTATATCTGCATACATTCCTCACCCTTCCCCCCAAGTTCTTAATGAACTAAACACCATCCTCTCCAACTTCTCCAACCCAATGATTGTGTTAGGTGATTTCAATTGCCGACACACTCTTTGGGGCTTTATCTCCAATGACCCCATATCATCCTTATTTTTAGATGTGCTGGATACACACAATCTATGTGTCCTAAATGATGGATCTGCCACACGCAGAGTGTCCCCAGTCCAAAACCTAAGTGCCCCTGACCTGGCTCTAGTTTCACCCTCTTTAGTCCCCACCGTCTCTTGGTCTGTCCTCCCTAACTCCTATGGTAGTGACCATTTTCCCATTGTGGTCTCCATCCAAAGTTCCTTCACACCCACCCCTAGCCCTCAGCCTCTCCTTAAATACAAGACCCATAAAGCCGATTGGTCAAGATACTCAAGCTGTCTAGAGGATAAATTGTCATCCTTTCCACCCATAAATGAGAACAATTTTATTTCCACTTATGGCCAACTTCTTTCATGCATCAAGTTAGCTGCTGATCAGACCATTCCATTAAAAAATTCCACCCGCAACTGCATTTCCTCACCACCCTGGTGGGACTCTGCATGCTCCGTTAGTGTAAAAGAGAGAAAGAAAGCAGAGAAATCATATGCAATAAACCCGAATATGGATAATTACATATCATATAAAAAAACCTGCGCAAGCACAACAAGGCTCCTAGCTAAAAAAAAAATAGGCTGGCTTAAGTTTTGTGAATCACTATCCCCCAGAACCCCTGCTGCTCTTGTATGGAAGAAGATAAAGAATTTTCATGGTTCCTATTCCCTACAAAATAAACAGTCTAACGACTCCTCCTTGTGGTTAGACGAATTTGTGAATAAATTAGTACCTCCATATGTCCCTAACCTGGACTGCTTCCTTCCCGATCCTCTTCCTCCTCCTACCACAAAAGACAGTATGAATGACCCCTTTACACTAGCGGAGTTGCACTGTGCCCTCGACCATCTGAAGGATTCTTGCCCTGGCATTGATGGTATCCCATATTCCTTTATCTGTAAAGCTACTACCTCTTCAAAGATAATCCCTCTCCAAATCTTAAATCATATTTTCCTATCTGGGATTACCCCAGATTCTTGGTCCTCTGATGTTGTGATCCCCATTACAAAGCCTGGTAAGGATCCTTCGGACCCCTCTTCTTATAGGCCTATAGCTCTTCGATCTGTCTTTGCTAAGATTTTAGAGCATCTAATTAAAATCAGACTTGAGTGGTTTGTGGAAAATAAAGGACTCTTCAGCAAAACCCAGTATGGATTCAGACGCGGTATGGGAACTAATGACAGCTTGAGCATCTTCACCTCTGAGGTTAGACTGGCCTTCTCACAAAACCAACATCTAATTGGGGTTTTCTTAGACATAGCCTCTGCATATGACAACGTCCAGCTTCCAGTGCTCAGGCAGAAAATGCTACAGCTGAGTATCCCTGAGAGACTGGTCAACATAATATGTAAGCTATTCATGTCAAGTTACATCTGCGTCCGTGTTAATGGATCTCTTCTTCCTCCTAGACGTGTTTGGAAAGGTCTACCTCAAGGTTCGGTTCTTAGTCCCCTTCTTTTTAACATCTACACAGCAGACCTAGACCAATCTATCACCAGTTTTTGTAAAATCCTTCAGTATGCCGATGACATTGTTATCTATTCTAGCTCTCCATCCTTTCCCAATTCTTGTTCCAACCTCAATTCAGCCCTGTTTTATCTAAATGAATGGCTGTGTGATCATGGCCGAACCTTAGCCGTCAACAAATGTAGTGCAGTGGCGTTCACAAGGAAAAGAATCATCCCTCCCATCATTCGTAAAGTCAAAGAGGAACTTGTATCAGTTCTGGAGAAAGTGAGGTTTTTGGGCATCATTCTGGACTCCAAATTGTCAGGCATTCAACACTTGAGTTACATCTGCAGTAAAGCTGAGAATAGTATAAATGTTTTACGTGCCCTTTCAGGAATTCGATGGGGCTCTCATCCTTACAGCCAAAAGATTTTGTACAATGCGATAGTCCGTAGCCACTTTGATTATGGGTGTTTTTTGCTTGAACCATTTGAACTGGACAGAATCCAGTCGAGGTGTCTGGGGATTACCGCAGGCGCTATGAAATCCTCTCCAACACTGGCCTTCAGGTTGAGTGTTTAGATCCTCCTCTTCATCTACGGATACAGTTTTTGGCTGATAGATTTTTTTACAAGTCCCTACAAAATTCATCACATCCACTCCCAAACATCCTGGAACGCCTCCTACAGTTAATCCCTAACTCCTCATACTGGTCCCATAAAGTCCCGTCGCCTCTCATTAATAGTTATAGTAGCTATAAAGAAGTTTCCCTGCCTGTGAAAAATTTCATCAAAATCCGCTGTTTGCAATCCAATACCCAGCTCTCATCTTTCAACCGCATGTTATCCTAGATCTAGGAGTCAATAAACAGACCATGGATCCAAACAAAGTGATCTCCAGTTTGCTTGAAAATGACTGGACTGGCTTAGATTATACACAGATGCATCCAAATCCTCGGAGGTCAGTGATGTAGGAGCTGCAGTATGGATTCCTAAATTCCATATAATCCTAAGCCTGAAATGTCCCCATCTGTCTTCCGTCTTTACAGGCGAAGCTACAGCTACTCTTGAAGCTGTCTCCTATATAGAATCTCACCATATCCCCAAAGCTTTAATTCTTTCAGATTCGAAGAGCAGTCTTCAAGATCTGCTCAAGTCTCCTTTTCACTCCAAAGATAACTTTGCACTTATACTGGCAATAAGACAAGCATTATTCCATTGTCACGCCTCAGGTTCAGAGGTGGCACTGGCTTGGATTCCAGGACACTGTGGCATTGGCGGTAATGAAACTGCAGATAGGTGTGCTAGGTAAGCTACTCATTTAGGCACTGACAAATATTACATCAGCTTCTCCAGAGATCTTAGATCGATAGCTAATATGCGGTTGAAATGAGACTGGGATGGGCTATGGCAGAGACGAGGAGCCACACACGCAAAATTTTATTCAAAAATCCAAGCAGACATCCCTAGTAAACCGTGGTTTTTCAAATATCGCCATTTTGACAAACATCCAACATCTGTTATTATGAGGCTACGTCTAGGTCATGTTTGTTCTCCGGTGTTCTTAGCTAAAACCAAAATTCTCGATAGCTCATTGTGTGAGTGTGGCTTGGAGGAGGGAACCCTTGAACATCTCTTTTTTAATTGCCCGAAACTACAGGTATCACTGTACGATATGCTCCTTCACAATATACCTCGCCCTGTTAATGTCCCCTTTCTACTTACCCTGGTGTATTCTCCTTTTATATCAGTTTCGGTCAAGTTCATAAAAAATAATAATTTGTATTTGTAAGCCTTAGAACATTTATGTCCTTCTGTTGGGTAGTCCATTATATACCAACTCTTTTATACCCCATTTGTTCTATGTACTAATCTATATTTGTCTGGGCAGGGTACTAACTGTATGTTTGTGCTGTGTTGCTCTAGATCACTCAGCGGCCACTCGCGATTCGCTACCGATCAATAGACATACCAAACGGAACGTGGCTTTCTCAACCTCGACATTGGCAAAATCATCGTTAAATAATCAACGATGGAGCCACATTATTAAAAATAGAATAGAATAGACTTCTTCCCGCGCTTTTGACTAGTGACTTTGTTGTTTTACTAGAAATTTTTACAATTCAGTATAAAATTAGTTTTGTGTGACAATTTCGATAGTATTTTGTAACATACAAAAAAATAAAATAAGTTCTAGTGAAATTATACAGTAATGAAAAAACTCAAATAAAACACGTTTATGCACTTTTTAAGTTCACCAAGAAAACCTTGTAAAAATCACTATCGTTTTACGGGTGGTATTTAAACTGGGTTGATTGGGGTCTAGGTACCCTTCCCAAGTATTTTTTCAGCACAGTTCCTGATGCTGGAACATAAAGATTTTCAAATGGTTCTAAACTGATGACTTGGCTGTATCGGCTAGATTCCTTTGCCTTTCCCCTCGGAGATAAAAAGAACCAAAAAATAATAATGCTACTACTTTTTGTAAGGTACTTTGATTTTAATACTAACGAATGATCATAGAAACTAAAGTCGTACATTTGTGCACAAAATTTAACCTATTGTTTAAATTTAATCTATCTTTAGAGTACATTGAAAAGAAAATTTATCCAACACGTTTTAGTAATAGTTTATAATAAATTACCTTCTTTCTAGGCCCCGTTGAATCCTAATATTGTTTAAAAAATGTCGAAACCCCTGCATTTATTCCGAGAATATACCATAAATAAAAAAGAAGTAATAGAAAACGAAGATCAAATTATATTTGGTGAAGATTCTTTTCCTAAAAACTGTAAAACAGACTTTGAAATGTAAGTACCTTCTTTCTTAAATAATTATTTAAGGTCTTATTTTCGGTCAGAGTGTCCTAGAGGCGGAATCTGTGAGTTTAATGTGGTTACCTATGACCGCTTACGATATCGATAGTGGAAATATCAATTAATGTAAGGGACATTTTAGCCAAAATTAGTTTATTACACCATTAGATTCAGAATCTTCTGTTCTATCGACTGATATACTTGAAATTTGATTATTGCAACGAAAATGTCCCTTACCTTACACATTGTTTGGTTATTGTTGTATGATTCTTGCAAAAAAAAAAATGATGTATGGGATGTTAAAATAAGTTGTTTTAATAAACCAATCTGTCCCTTGCTTTAAATAGTAATCACCGACAGACACTGATGCGGATGATACTGATCATAGAGATTAAATGAAAATACAGTATTACTTTTATGACAAGGTTTAGCTTTTCTTAAGTGAGATCATAGTGTTCTTTCTTAATTATTATCGATTTGGAAGTCTATATACGTGTATGTTTAATGCAAACATTTAATATTATTTTTGTAGACAATTGTTGATTGTTTGTAGGAGTGTTTAAAATTATCAGTAGTTGAAAAAAAGACTGTTAATCTATAACTTACTTAGTATCGTATGTATTTCAGACACAGTTAAAAAACAGTAAATAATGACTTCATTATTAACTGTTTTTTAATATCGTCTCGTCTGAAATATGTACTTTTTGAGTTAGTTCGTTAACAGACATTGGTCGTTTGTGAAAATAATTATGAATATAATATAAAAAATAAGTTTTTCTAGTTAGTCTTTAAAGATTTAAATCTCTTTGTTGTTATATTATATAATATTTTATAATTTGACCAAGTAAATGTTGATTTGTTCTAGTTACTGTGAAAGACTGTTAATCTATCTAGCCAATAAGTATGCTATACTTTAATAATAAACAAGTAATTATTACTGTTCATTTTCTGCTCATCATCCAATTTCTAGATAACTTATTAAAAGGCTTATCAGATTCTAAAAGATCATTGATATAATAAACATAATACATACTTTTATGTCAATGATCTTTCAAAATCTGATTATTGGTTATTTTAAAATGTTTTTACATTAATAAAATAGTATAAAAACAGGTAAAGACAATAATATTAACATTAACAACTTCAGGCTTAGTGCTCCGCTAGCTAAAAGCAAAATAGGGTAACTTACGTTAAGCTTTAGTATAAAAATTGGCAGTTACAGTAATATTAATACCATTTTTGTATTAATGGATATCCCTTACATCACATGTAACGAATCACATTGTAAAATTTTGGCAATGTAAGGTACAATCAAGATCAAAATTTCAATAATAAGGGACAAGCTATCTTTGAAACTATAATATTTTCTTAAGTTTAACGTTTATAACATAAAAGAAGGGGAAAATCTAAGATATTTTGCCATAGAAACTGTTGAAATTGGGTCTCTCTATAAAAAGATACAGAGGGTGAACAAAAAAAAAACGTTTTTTGGCTGTCTTGAAAAGTCGTGTTATGTCACTTACATTAATTGATATTTCCACTATTGATATATGGAATATACCTTGCACGTCGTATTTCCGGCTGCTGATCCAGCCTGAAGGAAAATGTTTGACTAGCTCCTTAAGAGCTTATCGGTAACATTATTCAATGGTAGGAACACAATAACCTTCTGGAAATTGTTTGTCTCTTTTTTTTATACAACGTCGGGAGGCATGCAAGCACGGCCCGCCTTATGTAAAGTGGTTACCGTAGCCTATGAATGCATGCAATGCAATACATCAAGGATCTACCTCTGCTGCTAACACAGCAGCTCCTTGGGAGCTAACTGGTGGCCTCATTCATCCGCAGGAACACACACAACAACCTCTAGGTCTCTAGGGAGACTAGGGAGTTGTTATTTGGCTATAGTTTTGTGGTTTGCGGCTTTTAGCTAGCGGACCACTAAGCCTGAAGTTGTTGACGTATGTTTACGTAGGACAGGTTATTCAGGAATACAACAAGCTTCACAGGCAAAAAAATAAACTTATGTATTAATACTACCGGCAAAACACGACTTCGTCCCAGTGAAATTAAATTTTGTTCACAAATTCATGGGTTTCATTAATTTCCCTCAAAGCACTAATTATTTTTCTAAAATGTAAGTAGTTATAATTAACCTGCCAGCAAAAGTTCAGTAAAAATCGGTGCAGTCGTTAAAGAGATTAAAATTTATTTAAAAATTGTATTTCTTGGTATATGTACCTAGGTTTAAGTAGGTATTCATGATACAGATGATGGTGATGTCAGGAGCCTTGAGTAACCGACGAGCGTGCTTGAGAAGAGCAATGAATGTTAAAGAAACGAGTGAGGTGTGTAAAGATCGGGTCACATAGTGCACGGTTCTCTGCACCCCGCAAGGGATTTGGCGTGAGGTTATATATAGATAGATATACATTCATATGCATTTATTAAAAAGGCTATCAGGCAGGGGCAAGTTAATAAACTAGTATTTGTGCATATATAGGTCACCGTATATCACAGGTATATACTGAATAACCTAGTATTGTCTTAGGTTTTCGCGATTGTTACACATTGAAATTAAACTATTTTTAACGGAAGTATCGCGTGTTTTATTTATTTTGTTGAAACCTGACGTTTCGAACGCTTTGCAGCGTCCGTGGTCGCAGGAAAGACTAAGGTGGTATTTGTCTTACATTAGTTATTCAATTATTACATCTACCGACATGGATGGATTAATTATATATGTTCCGATTTACACAAAAATCGCTCACAGTGTCCGAACATTTTTTAGTAGATCTTTGGATTTGTGACTTGATTATTTTTACTTGCCAACCATCTTCTCTATTGAGAAAATCGCTCACTTCTCTATTGAGAAGATGGTTGGCAAGTACCACCTGCTTGGGATCCAGTCCTAAAAATAATCAAGTCACAAATCCAAAGATCTACTAAAAAATGTTCGGACACTGTGAGCGATTTTTGTGTGAATCGGAACATATATAATTAATCCATCCATGTCGGTAGATGTAATAATTGAATAACTAATGTAAGACAAATACCACCTTAGTCTTTCCTGCGACCACGGACGCTGCAAAGCGTTCGAAACGTCAGGTTTCAACAAAATAAATAAAACACGCGATACTTCCGTTAAAAATAGTTTAATTTCAATACTGAATAACCTGTCCTACGTAAACATATGTCAACAACTTTGGGCTTAGTGTTCCACTAGCTAAAAGCCGCAAGCCGCAAAACTGCAGCCAAATAACAAGTCCCTAGTCTCCTAAAGACCTAGAGGTTGTTGTGTTCCTGTGGATGAATGAGGCCGCCAGTAAGGTCCCAAGGAGCTGCTGTGTTAGCAACAGAGGTGGATCCTTAATCTTAGCTAGTGTCACTTTACAAGAAAATACTATCATATAAGTAATTATAAATGTCATTACATATATATATATATAACAAGTGTCAATCAATCATTTTTCTTATGGATAATGATCACTGATTGTTGTAATGTATTGCTTAAATAAATAAACCTGCTTTACATCAGGTAGGCCGTATGGCTTCCGACATTGTATAAAAAAAGAATTTTATAAAAAAGTTGGCGAAAATGAGATATATCTTAAATTAAAAACCCCAAGTATCTCAAAATGGATAACAACATGTTTATTTAGATAATGTGTGTTATTTTGATAAACCATTTATAACATACAACCTAAGCATTATTGCCAAATATTTTTAGGTCTGTAATAAACCTTATAGTTAGTACTTAAAAAAAAATACCTTTTTGCTCTAGTAATTTACGTGTTATTCATAAAAATCAAAATGGTGTCTCATATATGGCACCTTTACTGTACACTTGTCTAGTACCCATAGCACATGCTTTACTTACTTTGGTACTTGATGGCACTGTGTAATTTGTGTGAAAATTTATATTTCTTACTAATTTCCGTAAGTTACTGTTGTCAGAAATACAATAATTATAATAACAGCTCTCTACAGAAATCATTTTTTTACGGCGTGTAATCTATACAGAAGTCATATTATAATTATCTTTTTTCTTTTACAAGAACACAGAAGCAAACTACAGAAAAACAGTATTATACAATAGGATGTCTTCTATACTTCATGCAAAATATGCATGTTATACACCCTGAATATGTTCAACGAGCGCAAGTAAGTTTCTTTTATTTTTTAATATATCCTACCAGTGCTCGGCAATTATTTTGATGACAAGATAGTGTGTCAAATCAATAAATTTTATATGAAACTAGCGGACCCGACAGACGTTGTCCTGTCCCATAATATAAAGTTTCCCAGAACCCGACTGCAGTGCCACCTATTGGGTCCAATTGTGAATCTAAACCATTGTCGAATCCCCTTGAACACACACAAAAAAATTAATCAAAATCGGTCCAGTCGTTTAGGAGGAGTTAAGTCACATACACACGTACAGTAGAATTATACATATAATATATGGATATATAGAGATGTACCAATTCGTTCTTGAGATATCATAAAAAAAGTTTCATCTAAAATGTATGAAAAATGAAATTTACTTTTTTTTTTCCATGTTTTAATACTTTTTATCCTATTCCGGACGAAGACAAATCCAAAGACACAAAATTCATAAAAATCGGTCCAGCCGTTTTTAAGTTATAAATGGTGTAACTAACACGACTTTCTTTTATATATATAGATTATGTGAACCTGCATGTGAGCAGAATTAGGAATAATCCTTGATAATGCTGTTCCAGATCCATCTATTATGATTTTTTATGAGTGGTTGTAAAACCAAACTTAAAAGTAATTTTACTCTTATAATCTTAAAATATACTTTATATATTGTGAGTGTTTATAGGCTATAATAACTAAGCGTGTATGTCTTTTGACGTTGGATACAATACAATACAAAACTCTTTATTGCACCAATAAAATATACAAATATACATAGTCTATATAGGAAAGTACAATAGGCGGCCTTATCGCTAATGCAATTTCTTCCAGGCAACCTTAACTTAAAGGAGAAATTGACGAAAGTAAAGGTAGGTGGCGCATAATGACATAAAGTAAAAGAACCTTATACAATTATACAATTTATCTTAACAATATAGATGCAATACAAAAGTATGCAGTTGGTTTGGTTTTATTTTTTATATGTAAAATATGAAGTATTTAAAAAATTGACGTACGTTGAATACGATGGATCTAAAGAACCGAATTTCAACTAATTATTCAAATCAACAATTAATTTGGTAGCTGAGTGTAGTTTTGTTTACGAAATAGTAATATGGTAATAGGATCTTCTCGAAAAATAAAGTCCATCGAGTTAGATCTTGTTAGGCACTTAGCAGGCAATACATTATGCAGTTGGATGTATAATAATAATATATAAAGCTATATCTTCTACGCATGGATAAATTGAAACTTCCAAAATCAAAATGAAGGTAACTGAAAACGGTAGAAATTCTATTAAAAATGGAATTTAATATAGCTAAATGTTTTATTGCACATCTTTTACGTCACATGTAAAGAAAGTAAAGATATTGGTATCTGAATACATTTGAAATTCCACTCAGAAACATGAAACCTACTAGTTTGTAGGTATATCCGAAAAGTTGGAAAGCCCGCCCCCTTTTTATGCACAAGATATATTAATCGCGTTAATGTTAATACTTGCACTTGTACAGATTCCACTTCACAATTACTTACTTACCACTTAATAATTATTTTTACCGACCGGTTTCGCCTTTACGGCATTATCAAGGTATTTTATACAACATCATACAACACATACAGGATGTTGTATAAAATACCTTGATGTACAAGTGCAAGTATTAACATTAACGCGATGTCTTCAAAATTCCACCAAGTGCCTACAATCAACAGTATCAACAGATATATTAATCGTTTTCGCAGCACTACACTAGATGGCGTGTATAAAACTATAGTGTTTCTAAATCGCAGTATCTATCAATAGCTTTTATTGCTCTCTGTATAATAGAACTTCAAGTCTCCATCTCCACCGAAACGCTATAATCTACGCCGGTGGAGTGAGGCGAATTTTATTTTTTATATGTAAAATATGAAGTATTTAAAAAATTGACGTACGTTGAATACGATGGATCTAAAGAACCGAATTTCAACTAATTATTCAAATCAACAATTAATTTGGTAGCTGAGTGTAGTTTTGTTTACGAAATAGTAATATGGTAATAGGATCTTCTCGAAAAATAAAGTCCATCGAGTTAGATCTTGTTAGGCACTTAGCAGGCAATACATTAATGTTGTTTAATTATTTTTTTATATTTTACTTTCCTTAGGACAATTCTCATCGGTGTTTAACCCTATGACCGCCATATTTTGGTACATCAACATACACCCTAACGCCAGCGGCCTGTCGGCGTAATTTCAAATAGGGTTGAGCAATAGTGTTATCGATTAGTTTAAATGAATAAAAGTTCAAAAATTAATTAATATTAAATCAGTCTTTATTAATCAAGTATCAAGGGACTACAGTACGGTGGTTATTTCAGAAAGGCGTGAAGAGGTTCTTACAGTGTCGGCAACGCAAGAGTGACACCCCTGGTGTTGCAAATGTCCATAGACTACGGTAACTGCTTACCATTAGGCAGGCCGTAAGCTTGTTTGCTACCTTAGTGGTATAAAAAAAATAACATTATTTACCACGTTTCAATCAATATTCTAGCAATGAATCCAGTATAACATCTTCGTTTTCTGATGCATCTCTTCGAGTTTGATTTATCAAATTAATAATTTTCATATATAATTCTGATCGTACTGCAGGTCGAACAGTCATTATTTCCTTCTAAAATATTTAATAATTCGTAGTCTTCTAACATGGCAAGGGAACAACACTAATTTGTACAAGGAACGTGTTATTACGGTGACGGCGCCTGAGGAACAGCAAATATGGCGTCGTTTGACCTTGAGCCGCACGTAAAATCACGGTGACGGCGATCGGAGATAATCTGAACTAGTGATGTTCTCAGTTGTCGCTTCTTTATCGAAACAATAAATTATATCTAATATTTAACACATAAAATAATTTTTTTTATTGTTTTAACATGCTTCTAATTAGTACGACTATTCGTGCTTCGAATTTTACGAAATAATTTGGATTTCAATACAATATTTTTGCTTTCGCACCATGATTATTCAATAAAATTTCATTTAGATTACATTGATTTGCCCATCCCTAGTACACGTAATATCACGTTATTGGCGATTCGTGTTGGTACTAAGTAGCACCTTACATACAACAATTTTTCTATAAATATCATAATGAAACGCAGCAAAATTTGTTAATTATTAAGAATACATCCTGGATTGTAATGTACAACATTTATTGCAACTTAATCTTTAATATAAATGCACCAATAAACAATTTATAAAACTTAACGTGAAATTACGTCTGTGGCGCGTGGAGCACATTTTTCATATCCCGTAATATTACGGGCACGGCGGTTAAAGGGTTAAACTATACGTCACTTTTAAATGTGCACTTATGAATTTAATTATTTATAACGTTTCCCTAGCAAGCAAATATTCCTGCTGTTCGGCGTCCAGATCGCAAGAATATAATACATTATTTAACTGGTTTGTCGGAGACCATGGATTCGAAAGAAAAAGGTAATGACAGTACCTCAGCCAAGAAGAATAATTTACAGGTAAGTTTAGTTCAAGTGTATGTTTAACAAAATTGAATGTACTCGTATTTTTCCTTCATATTATATTATTCAATACAATTCAAATATTCAATAACACGAGCATATTAGTATCTAAGAGTCTGAAGCGTCGGACACAGAATCCATTACAGTAGAAATTAGTGGTTTAGCAAATAAAAAAATGATTAATGATATTTTGTGTGTGTTTACAGCTTCCTCGTCGACATAAGAGAAATTCTATGTATCATATTTTAAAGCGTATTTTAAGCGTATATTTTAATATATAATATAACCTCACTGGTTTGCCTTAATGGAATGTGCCAGCTGAAGACACGTTTCTCCTGTTAACACACAAATAACATCTCATAATAACGAAATTGTGGTTGCTGCTAAAATTATGACTGAAACGTCTGATTGCTTCTAATATGCTTCAAAATATGACATGACAATTTATCTCATGTCAAGGAGCAAGCTGTAGACACACACTCAATGATATTTACTTTGTATGAAAAGTTTGATGAGTGTGGAAGAAGCGAGAGAGGTATATTTGGATCGGTGTACCTAGCGCTCCATTGTCTCTGCCTATCCCAATGGGAGGCGTGATGATATATATGTATGTATATTATTTACTATTACATTAAAATCTTGCTTGTTGGCAGAATCGTATTGCCATACATTAATACTCGTAGGAAGTCAGTACTCGATGTTTATTTTTATATATTTTCTAATGTGCCACGTAAGTCGTGGACCAACGGAATGTTGGTGATAAGAATCTTCCAAAATCGCATTGCAGTCTAGCTTTAACTCAATTGTCACATTTGGGCTTGGAGCACCTAAATGATAATGATGATTACAAATGAGTTGTAACAATTGTTGACGATATTACGTGCGTACTTTTCATGCCTTTTTGACGTATGAACACTGCATTGTGTTCAGCGCAGTTGAAATACGAAGGGTAGAAATTATGCCTACTCATCCTGGCTAATAGAACAAGTATGCTTTTATGGTTGGGAAATCTTTTGGTTGTGGAATAATCTTCCTGCCAAAGTTTTCTGACGAGACAGTCTAAATATGTGTCGTATGTTTACTCTTATAGGATTTTTCAAAAAAGGCTTCAATAGTTTTAGAAAGGTGTTCCAAGCATCCTAATTAGTTCAACGTCTATTCACATATCTGTTTTCACCATTAATGAAGTCTATAAAATCTATTTTTTAATTACTTATTTGAATTTTTAACATATTCTAATTGCATTGCATGAGTTTTTAACATATTCAAATTGCATAAACACACCACTTACTATAGATATATTATGTGTCGTCACATCTTACATTTTATTACTAGTACATTAGCGACATTAAAACTTTTTTTTTTAAGTATCATGTTGTTACAGGAAATAGTCAATATAGAATTTAAAAAGCAAATATTCTGAATGCAAAATTTGATCCAAATCGTTAAAGCCGATTCCGAAATACACGAAATATTCCTATATATAAGATACATATGAATTTTAAGTAATAGTACACTAATCCAGTGTTATTTTACAGGTTTCAGCGAATCAAATGGGTGGGAAAGGCAGAAAATCTAGAAATAAGCAACAGAGTAAATATAAGCCATATTAATACTGAACATGCCACACCGTATAAAGACTGTCTACCAATTATAAGTCCTTAAATTTTGTATTTGACTACAAGTCTTTGAATCGATTGTGTGTAAACGTATATATAAGTAATAAATAACCATTCACTCAGTGATAATGTATTATTATTTCACATGCTACTGCTTGGAGAGTATATAAAGATAAGTTATACACCTTTAAAATTTACTTATGCGCTGGAAAATTAATTTAGTAATCATATGAAATATAAATCATATTTGTAATATACTTTACTAATTGAAGGCGTTGTGGAACAATCCTTAAAATCTCGAATTACCCAGTTAAATACCTTCCGGGCGTTCTTCATTCTCGATGTCATCGTACATACGTCAAGCGGGTCAGATGATATACCGGCAGTGATGCTGAAGCTCTCGACTTGTGTTTTGTATTGACGCGTCTTTCCGCGTATTCGTAATCCACGGGCCCGTCTTCATGGCAGCCAACTAATGTGCACCCGGTGCTTTAAAAGGGCGATAAATCTGACTTATCCAATTTCATGGCTATCGCTATAACTTCCTTAGGCCCGGCGCCGATTATCGGCATAGGCAAGGAAAGGGATCCTTCGGCATCCCATACATGCAAGCGCACACTGTCGGAAACTATGCCTTGGCATGCTGCAACGTCCTTAGGGATGACGAGGCGTCCTTAAGCATGCCGCACCGTCCTCAAGCTTAACGAATCTGTTAGACTTGCAATATATTAAGTATGCCTCGCGTATTGCCACCTCTGCCGCTAACACGGCAACTCCTTAGGATCTTACTCGTGACGTCACTCAGATGAACACAACAACCCTCCAGGGAATTGTTATTTGGCTGCAGTTGCCTGTGAGGTGGTAACGTCACTCACTCTCATGAACACAACATTCCTCCAGGGATTTGTTATTTAATGATGCCAGAGAAGTATAACTTCTCACGCGCGTACATAAGTATACGCACCCATTTTTTTTTATCAAAATTATAATCTTTATATTCGGAAATTTAATATTTTTACAGTAGCCTAAAATGATAGGCATTAAAAGTACTTTTTTCTGTAGGAAATTTGTGATTTTATAACAAAATTATACATTTGATACAAAAATCTTTTTACTTTTTAGCCATCTTTACGAATTTGTAGTTAGAGTAGGTACATAGCTGGTAGCTGATTATGTTAAGACTAAACTCCTGCGAATAGAAGACACACATTCAGCTGGCATAAGCACAAAGCAAACAAGTAAATCATTATTTCTAAAGAATAATAAGAAGAAAAATCAGAAAAACAAAGCCAAGCAAATCAAATGCTTTATTTGTGAAGGACCACAGAAATCAAATGTTTGTCCAGATAACCCCAAAAAGATTAGAGGCGAATCGAAGATAGCATATGCTATGTCAGTGGCTACAACAAATGATGAAGAGTGGATTATTGACTCTGGTACTTCGAATAATATGTCAAACAACAAGGAATGGATGCGTGATTTGAAAGGGTTCCTAAAAGAGATATTTGTTGTGCGAATGGAGAGAGAGTATTTGCAGAAACAGTAGGTACTGTGAGTAGCGAGAAGCTTGGTCTTACAATAAGAAACGTAATGTATGTACCGAAATTATCTAATAATTTAATTAGTGTTAGTGAGGTAGCTAAATCAGGACATACAATTATATTTACTGCTAAGGTTGTGATGTGTATAAGGATAAAGAATGTAGAGTAGAAGGTAGACCGGTAGTGAAAGGTATCTTAGAGAGAGGTACTTATAAATTTAAACATTCATTAGGGACTGCTCTAAATACTGCTACATTAGATGAGTCAACATTGAGGATGGCTCATCTTAGAGTACGTAATTTAACTCTACTTAGAGATAAGATGGCATTAGGGGTAAGCTTTCCTAAACCTAATTTAAAAAAGATGGAATGTGTCGAATGTTTGTTAGGTAAACAAACCTTTCAATAATAAAGGGGCGACACGAGCCAACGAGGTACTAGAGTTAGTACATACAGATTTATGTGGACCTATGTCCGAAAATTCTTTTGGAGGTTCTAGATATTATATAACGTTTATTGACGATAAAACTCGTGAGATATTTGTACTCGTATATTTTTTAAAACAAAAGAGTGAAGTTTTAGAAAAGTTTAAAGATTTTAAAACCTTAGCAGAGAACAAACTGGAAGGAAGTTAAAGGCAATTCGGTAGGATAATGGACGTGAATATGTCAACAGAGAAATGGACGATTTTCTTAGAAAACATGAAATTCGTCATCAACTGTCAGTCGAATACACCCCGGAGCAAAATGGAGTGGAAGAGAGAGTAACAAAGAAAGCGAGGTCAATGCTATAAGAAGCTGGTTTAGGCAAAAAGTTTTGGGCTGAGGCAGCGCTCACAGCGGTATATCTTAAAAAATAGATCACCAACTATAGCTGTACGTAACAAGACAACTGAAGAAGCATGGTCTGGAAAGAGAACCGACTTGAGCAACATAAAAGTTTTTGGATGCATAACATATATGCACATACCAGATCAAAAGAGAACAAAGTGGGATCCTAAAAGCAAAGAAATGTTATTTATTGGCTACTGTGAAGATTCCAAGGCGTATCGATTGACTGACATCAAAACAAATAACATCTACAAAGCACGAGATGTTATATGTTTTAAGAACAAAAAAATTACATACAAGTGAAGCTGTACAAGAGAGTACTAGTGCTTCAGAACATAAGATATTAGAAGAAATAATTTCTGAACCTGTGGCTCCCTCCCGTGTACAAGAACCAGAGATTCAGGATGATATTGGTAACATTCAAGAAGAACAAGTATCAAATGATGAACGGGTATTAGAAGATGATGGTGCTGTAGCTGATGATGATGACATATGGGTAACATCTGATGAAAGAGAGGAATGAAGAGGAATCCACCAATGAGAATGCGGTATCAGGCAGAAGATATCCATTACGGGAAAGGAAACAAAAACAATTTCACAACATTAACAATTATAACAACAATGGTCACAATCATTCTGCAATATTTGCCAGTTCTGAGTGAAGTACACTAATTGCCTCAGAAATATTTGAAAGTGGCTCAGAAAATATTAAAGGTATGAATACTAGTTGTTCAGTAAAAGAATGCTAGGATGTAAGTTTATATGTCTGTTTAAACAAAATTAGGTATCTGAATTAAGTAAACTTAACTAACAGTCAATTCATTAATTTTTTTTAATACTTATTCTGCTATTCGGGACACCTGGTCAGCTAGTAAGATAAAAAAAAGAATGTTAATAAGTCAATAATTACATTATGTCAAAAAATAAAAATTATAAACACTTAAAATTCTTTCAATAGTCACTGAAAAATCACAATGAAAATTACAATTGTAATGGTGGGGTGAGCCAAACACAAGTTGGTGATAGTAATGGTGTTTTATTATTACGACTACAGTAGTACAGAAGTACAGAGTACAGTAGTTAACTAGTGGCAAAAAGGTCCGCGTAGGCAGGCGTACACAATTTGCTACCTAGTACCTAGCTCGCTAATACTAAGGCCTAAGTAGATGTACACTCAGCTATTCGCAAGGTGAGGTAGATACCGTGCTTGATGTCGACCCGGGGGGGTCATTATTTACATTACAAATGTTATAGCGCGATTTAGGAAACGAATGTTATCATAATAGCGCCATCTAGCGGGCAACAGCTTTAACTTGTAAATATGACTGATCAATATCAATGGTACTACTAACGCCATCTAGTGTTAGGTGGATATGGTTCTGCCTGCTACACAATTTCAGATTTCTTATTATAATACCTACTTATTATATTTAATTTTATTTGTTACTTATTCTAAATTAAGTTTCATTTTTATTGTAGTACTTTATGGTACACGATATTTTTTGTTTTTGAGTAATGTTCCCATCGTATAATTATTGACAACAAATATTGACATTAATATAAAAATTTTACCTTCCAATAAAATTTGTATTATGTTTCCAAAGACGTCTGAAGTCCATTATGAGAGTACATCGCTTTCTTACCGCCGTTGGCCGCTAGATGTCGCTACTTATCTGTCACGTGATCTCGCCACTCTGGCGCCCTCCTGATGCAATTCTGCGAAACTATCTTTCCTGCGAAACAAGCTGCCATATTTGATCATTGTTCGGCTCATAATGATGATGACGACACCAGGAAGCCATTATTTGGACTTCAGACGTCTTTGGAAACATAATACAAATTTTATTGGAAGGTAAAATTTTTATATTATGTGTTCCGTTTGACGTCTGAAGTCCATTATGAGAGATATGTTTGTTATCTCCTGGTGGCTTGTAAGTATTAGGAAAGAAGCAACAATGTGACGTTATTAAAGTAATCAGTTTATTTGAATTAAGGCTCTAGTAACAATACCCAAATTGAATAAATCCTTGCTATTACAGAACATAAGCAATGTACAATATCAACACGAACATAATCTTTGAACAGATTAATTTGAGGGTGAAAAGAATTGCGAAAGAGATTTTTCCTGAACAACTTCAATGTTTGTCGTGTTAATGTCTTTACGATAGAATTTTCTGAATGTTAATTCGTGTTTCCAATTTGCTTTGGCAAGAATATCGTTAATCGAATAATTTTCTAGCCAATTTAAAGATGAAACAGCGGATCTAAAACTGCCAGGTGAAGCTTGGATACCCGCGTCGCCTAAAAGGCGTTTAACCCAGCCACCAATGATGGTAGGGGTGGCCGGTCTAAATGGACTTCTTGTAGTTATAAATAAACTTGTCTCAGATCCTCTAAAATCTTTAGAGATATCTAATAAGGTTCTAAGCCAGAAAACAGGGTTTGTATTTTCATTAGGAGAAGCTAATAAGGTCCAACTGGACTGACAATGAGATCTAGAATCCGTCTTAGACCCAAAGACGGGATGCAACGTTATATAATTTCCATGATCAATAAAATGTTCTGGATCACAACGTAATAACGAAAGGTCGTGAACTCTTCTACTTGACGTCAGCAACAGAATAGCAGCTGTACGACGAGAAACATCATACAAACTATTTCGATCCGGTATTGTCTCTTTTAAATGCCGTATTAAAACTCTAGCATCCCAAATAGGCACTTTTAGAGGTGGTGGTCTAGCCAAAGATATTGCCTTTAGAACATATTTTACTATATGAGTCGAAGATAAGGTAATATTAGACATAGTCTCGCAAATGGATGCAATCACAGATTTATGTACTAGGATGGTACGATAAGCTAAATTTTCTTGCAAAAATAAATGCGCTAAATATCTGGCTACTTCCGCAGGGGACGGTATACTAAAGTTAATGTTATTTTGTTGACACCAAGCGACCCACTTGTTCCAAATCGGTGTATAAGTCTTAAGAGTAGATGCTCGCCAGCAAGATGATAGAAGCTCTTTTTCCTCCGGAGACCAGTTTTCCGTTAGGGAGTCCCACCCAAAACGAGCCAAGCTTCCAGTTGAAGGCTGTTGATGTGGGCTGGAGGAAGTCCCGTCCTTGTGTCCACCAAATTTGTTTTCAAGTCTCTTATTTTCATAGGCCGTGCCAGAGCTCGGCTTTTCAGATCCGGACGCCAAAATGGTTTCTTCCACCCGGGTACTATTTTTATGAAATGTCCTGCTGCTGAGTTGAGGTGATGCAGTACTTGGGGCAGTAGCCCCGGTGGAGGAAAGATCCAGGCAAGGTTGTAACGCCAGTATCTGCTGAACGCGTCGTGATAACAGGCGTTCGAGTCTGACCAGTCGAGCGTAACATAGCTGGGAACGACGTAAGCTGTCTGAGATGCGAACAGATCGATTTCTGGAAGTCCCCACTTGTCGAATATTACTGATCTGGCGTCTCTTTTTAGGTGCCATTCCGAGCCGGCGCGGTTGCGCGAGAGGTGGTCGGCTTCGGTGTTGTACGCTCCCGGTAGGTGGTGAGGGAGGAGTACAACATTTAGACTGTCTGCTAGACTGAGTAGCTCCTTCGTCATATCCAGTAGAGGTAACGATCTCGTTCCGCCTTCGTTCTTGATGTAAGACACGACTGTCTTGTTGTCCGTTTGTAGAATCAAGTTTGAATTCCTCAGTTCTTCGGCTTTGGAAGAGATCGCTGCCATCACAGCGTACATTTCTTTTAAATTGCAGTGCCAACTCTTCTGTGGATTCTTCCATGTCCCCTGTATGGGCTGGTTGTTGACTACAGCTCGCCATTGAATGTCCGATGCATCTGTTATTACATAATTTGTTGGCATCAGTTTTGGATGAATCGGCGATCTCTGAGTTACGTTCCGTAACCACCATTCGAGCTCGAAACGTACTTCCTCTGGATAGGGGTTGCTCTTTCGAGGATTCACTCGTAACAGATTGCTGTGACGCTGCAGATCGCGGCAATGCAACCTTCCCCGGAGGGTGACGAAAGTCGCAAAGTTGAGATGCCCTAAGAGGCGTTGCGCCTGCTTGAGGGTCCAACTGCCGGCAGCAAGGCACTGAAGGAGAGTCTGGCGGATTCTGGACACCTTGTCGGATGGCAGACACTTGTGGTTGAGATGTGTGTCCCATTCTATTCCCAAAAATTCGATAGACCTGGTTGGTTTTAGAACCGATTTTTGCAGGTTGATACACCAACCCAATTTTCTCAAGAATTGTATTGCCATTGACACTTGAGCTTCGAGGACGGACTTTTGTTGATGAACAATCAAAAAGTCGTCTAGGTACACGATCAGACGAAGACCTCTTGCTCGTAACATTTCGGCAGTCCAATTGGTGACGGTTGCAAACATGCGTGGTGCTGCCGCCAGGCCGAATGGTAAACACGTCATCTGTAGCAGTTGACCATTGTAGCTGACGCGTAGATAACGCCTGTGTTCTGGCTTTATCGACAGATGATAGTACGCTTGACTGAGGTCCAGCTTGACCATCCAATCGAAACGCTGTAAGAACTTTGGCGTCTGATGATGACGGAATAAATGGAAATGCTTGGGTTTCATGAACTGGTTTAATGCTTTTAAGTTGAAGATAACCCGGTTCTCCCCATTTGGCTTTGTAATTAGGAATAATTGAGAAATGAAACTTGGCGTCAGAGGAGCCAGCTCTAAAATATGCGCTTGTCTTAGTTTTTGAATCTCTGAAGTCATTTCCGAAGATACTTGAGTTTGGAATTTTACCAGGACATCTAAAATCGGCAGTATTAAGGGAGGAGCTTGATGGAATGGTATACGAGCACCGGTTATCATTTTGAGAATAGCCTTGGGCGGCTCTAAGCGCTTCCAGGTGCGATCGTAGTGTTTTAGACAGCCGCCCACAAAAGCTATCGAGTCATTTACGCTTGTATCCAGATTTTCGTGCTTTATCTTTGCGCCCCCCCTTTTTCTTTGAGGCGAAATCCTCAACAGGTCGTCGATTACTAAATTCCTTCTTTTCGTTATGTCTTGGCCTAATCGGTCGTCCGCGAAATGACTTGTCTTGATAAGACGACGTCGACGGCTCCGGAGACTTTGCACGAGTAGGTCGGGCAGAAAAAACTTGCTTATCCAGCTTATCTATTCCGCCGATTCTTTGAATATAAGTGGATAAAGATTGTGGGTTAAACATGTACTCATTTGAAGGTGGTATTTTATCGATGTCTTCGCGCAAATATTTTCCTTTTATATTCTTTAACAAAGCACGACGGCGCAATTCTAAAACCTCGGCTCGTTTTCCGCACATTATTTGCAGTATATCGTGAGAGACAGTCTTATATGCAGAGTCATTACCAAACAACTCTTTTAATTTGTCATAAAGGATGGTCGAAGTTATCGGTACCTCAGATTTGGCCGACCAATCAATAAGCAGCTGTAAGGCAGAATTTACAGATTCATTCTGAACCAAAAAAGCGTTTGAAAGCGCTGCGAAGCTACGTTCCATTTGAAACCACCTTAAGGGTGCCAACGGATCCTCCAAACGTCTCAACTCTTCGTTAACTTTTAATTCTACGAAAGCCGGTGAAGCTACGTATTTTTTCTGAACATCAGTGTAACGTACAGCATTCCAATCGAGTGAATCAAATCTTTGCATTGATGTAATTTTGGCAACGCGATCCGGATTCGCTTTTGAAATCATCGGTTCTTTTATCGAGACTTCAAGATTTGCAATATTTTCTAATTTGACCGTAGCTCCTGGCGGCGGGCGCAAAAAACTGTCCTCTAGTGAAGAGGCAGGGGCAGCGGCAGACGTAAAACAAGTCCCGGGGATCATGGCTGGATTAGCATTGGCTACTAGCCTCGGAGCATAGGCTGACGAAGTCATATTTGCGTGCACAATATTGTTGACATGACTCACCAGCTGTTGGGAAAGTTGATCAAACCTACGATCAAGCTCAGACTCTGTCGACAAGGAGTGCCGGCGGCTGGAGCGCGCACGCTTGCTCGGCGGTCGACTGCTGTCCGAGCCGGAGTCTCCCGCAGGCGCACTGGAACTCGACGAACTCGATGATCGCGAACGTGATCGTTTCCGTGTTGGTGTTGTGATTTCATTCGCGTTATCCATCCCGAAAAACACGGATTCACGCAACAGTCACAAAAGAAAAAATCGGCCAAGTGCGAGTCGAACTCGCGCACGAAGGGTTCCGTACCATTATCTATGAAAAAGGCAAAAAAAAATCACGTTTGTTGTATGGGAGCCCCCTTAAATATTTATTTTATTCTATTTTTTAGTATTTGTTGTTATAGCGGCAACAGAAATACATAATCTGTGAAAATTTCAACTGTCTAGCTATCACGGTTCATGAGATACAGCCTGGTGACAGACGGACGGACGGACGGACGGACGGACAGCGGAGCCTCAGTAATAGGGTTCCGTTTTACCCTTTGGGTACGGAACCCTAAAAATCACTTTTGTACTTTTGAATCTTTAAGTTCGAACACAATAAAAATAACCGTCTTTATTGTATGAAAACCAAATTTTACATTAGCGACCATGCGCACGGTTTGAAAAATCGGCCAAGTGCGAGTCGACTCGCGCACTAAGGGTTCCGTACCATTATCTATAAAAACGGCAAAAAAATCTAGTTTGTTGTATGGGAGCCCCCTTACATATTTATTTTATTCTATTTTTTAGTATTTGTTGTTATAGCGGCAACAGAAATACATCATCTGTGAAAATTTCAACTGTCTAACTATCACGGTTAATGAGATACAGCCTGGTGACAGACGGACGGACGGACGGACGGACGGACAGCGGAGCCTCAGTAATAGGGTTCCGATTTACCCTTTGGGTACGGAACCCTAAAAACGGCGCAACAATGATCAAATATGGCAGCTTGTTTCGCGGGAAAGATAGTTTCGCAGAATTGCATCAGGAGGGCGCCAGAGTGGCGAGATCACGTGACAGATAAGTAGCGACATCTAGCGGCCAACGGCGGTAAGAAAGCGATGTACTCTCATAATGGACTTCAGACGTCAAACGGAACACATAATATTTATACGATACTAACGTCACTCAATTGTTTTTCCTTCCCGGAACCTCTCCACTAACATTTAAACTTTATGGTATGGTAAAACTTAAAAGTTCAAATTGACTTTTAAGTATTATGACGAATCTTTTGTATGGGAGTATAGAAAAGTGTTTTTTTTAGACGTTTTTAGGCAATTTTAAAAATTTTTCTCTTCGTAAGAACCATCCTCGTACTTTAAGGAATATTCTAAAAAAAGAATTAGCGAAATCGGTTCAGCTGATCTCGAGATTTGCGCTTAGCGACACATTTAGCGATTCATTTTTATATTATAGAAGATAGATAAGCGACATCCCTCCGTGTTTAGGCTATTATCCTTCGCTCAGGGGTTGAGTCGGTCTACTTATTTGATTTTACTATGATATGACTCCTCGATAAGACATCCCCCACCAAACCATTACAGACGCAGGATGATGACCACGTTATACCTTTACGACCACTTGAGCGGCTTCTTTAGAACTATGTGAGTACACTTTGTCATTTTGCTTGTAATGCTCTTCAATCGTGAAAATGTTTTCATCAGTAAAGAGGATATTTTTGTGCCTTTCACCTGCGTATCGGGACAGAAGGCGTTTTGATCGGTCCACTCTCTGTAGGGATTGATTTAAGACATGTCCTGCATATCGACTATAAGCGCCGAGCTTTACGGTCTTGTTTTATTATACGCGACAGAGTCCTAATAACAACACGCGATCTTTTACGGTCTTCAACAGAGGAAGTGTTGGTGTCGATAGTACGATATACGAACATACAGCTGATACCAAGCTTTTGAAGTGAAGTGTTTTGAATATGACCGACGGCTCTATACCCACTTTGTGCAAGGCAATCGCTGCAATCATATTTTCTTTAAGATCCCATTCCATATTGTAATCTATATTAATAAAAATGGAGTTCCTGACTAATTCACTGACTCATCAACGCCCAGACCAAACCCTTGAACCTAAAAAAAAAGAAATTTTGCATAGTGGTTACTTTTGTAATGCTCAAGAGAGATAAGAAAGGTTTTTTTTTAATTCAGCTCCTAAGGGGGTGAAAAGGGGATTGACAGTTTGTATGGAGCAGAAATATTATTTAAAGTAATTTTCAAAGAAAAAAAAATTCAGCGTTTTCAAAAATTTCACCCCTTTAAGGGGGTCAAAAGTATTTGAATTAAAAGTTGAACTATAAAAAAATAGATTTTTATTAAGTGAGCTACTTTAGACTTTGTAAATATACTCTCAATCAAGACAACAAAAAAGTAATTTCAATGTTTTTCAAAATTCCACCCTTAGGGGGCTGAAAAGTGGGTTGACACTTCACATGGAGTAGAAATATTTTTTGACGTTAGTGATTTGGAACTTTGTACTGATAATCTATTAGAATCCAAAAAAGTGATTTCAGCGTTTTCAAAAATTCCAGCCCTAAAATAATAATTGGGGTCAAAATATTTTTTTGAATTAAAAGTTGAAGTGTTAAGAAATAGATTTTTTAAAGTCAGACTTTTTAAATATACTCTCAATCAAGACGTCAAAAAAGTAAATTCAGCGTTTTTCAAAATTCCACCCTTAGGGGCTGAAAAGGAAAGGTTGACACTTTGTATGGATTAGAAATATTATTGAAGATAAGTGACTTGAAACATTGTACAGATACTCTCTATTAGAATACAAAAAAAGTGATTTCAACGTTTTCGAAAATTCCCATCCCTTAAAGGGTATAATGGGGGTCAAAAATACATACATACATATAATCACGCCTCTATCCCGTAGGGGTAGGCAGAGACCACTTCTTTCCACTTGCTACGATCCTTACATACTTGTTTCGCTTCGTCCACTCTCATTATTCTCTTTATACATGCTCTTCGGTTTAGGGTACTCTTGACCTGGCCTTTTTTCAGGACGTCCCTGATTTGATCTCGAAACGTCCGCCTAGGTCTACCCCTTCCAACAATTTCATCACGCCTTATACACTTTTTTCGTCAATCGTTCTTCGTTCATTCTCTCGACATGGCCAAACCATCTCAGCATACCTTTCTCAATTTTTGTCACTACATCTTCTTCAAAAATATTTCTTGAATTAAAAGTAGAACTGTTGAGAAATAGTTTTTTTAAAGTGAGCTACTTTAGACTTTGTAAACATACTCCCAATTGTCTTTCAAGACGTCAAAAAAGTAATTTCAGCGTTTTTCAAAATGAATAAATCTATATTCTTTTGCCTTAGGTTTTAGCGATTGTTACACATTGAATTAAACAATTTTTAACGGAAGTATCGCGTGTTTTATTTATTTTGTTGTACCTGATGTTCGGACACTGAGCGATTTTTGTGTGAATCGGAACATATATAATTAATCCATCCATGTCGGTAGATGTAATAATAAAACTCAGAATACAGAATAAACCAGAAACCGCGAACACGCCCAATACTGAAGCCATACAAACTACTCTCAAAGAGAGTAGTTTGACATTTGGACGACTAGTATATATTTGGCCACCGTGTCTCTTACGCGTAAAAAATTATCTATAGTTTTTATTAGGGTTCCGTACCCAAAGGGTAAAACGGAACCCTATTACTGAGGCTCCGCTGTCCGTCCGTCCGTCTGTCACCAGGCTGTATCTCATGAACCGTGATAGTTAGACAGTTGAAATTTTCACAGATGATGTATTTCTATTGCCGCTATAACAACAAATACTAAAAAATAGAATAAAATAAATATTTAAGGGGGCTCCCATACAACAAACGTGTTTTTTTTGCCTTTTTTATAGATATTGGTACGGAACCCTTCGTGCGCGAGTCCCACTCGCACTTGGTCGATTTTTAAATAATGCCGTCTTGTGCGGTTCCCACCTGCAAGAATGTAGTTAGAAGCATAAAAAACAATATGGGATCACATTCATGTGTAACTAGCGCATTTACATATCATTTTATTTAAATAATGAATTTCTTTTACTCGTTGACAGTTTTACTGGTTTCTTTTCCCTACTTTTTTTTATAAAGTTGACATTGATGAAATAAATAATGAATGCATGTTAAGTAATTAAAAAATAGTTTGATTAATATAAAATATGTAAATACATTTATTTAATTTTAAGGTATTTACGATATGAGCCTATGCTTACATTATTTGAGGTCTTTTAATATAAATATTACCTGAAATAAATAATAATTATTGACTTAATAATAATGATTGAAATATTATTAAATAATATTTTTGGTATATAGTCTATGCAGACTATGCAGACTACTTTCATATGCATGTGAAATTGTGTAAATAGTAGTTTTTTTACAAAATTGTTTTCTGTAAAACTATTCTAATTATTATATGCGGAATTTCAGTTCCCCACTGATAAAATTATAAAAGCAAATAGCAAGACTTCTTCATTTGTCGAAACGTAAAAATGTATTGATTACCTCAGAATCAAAACGGCAATATTATTAGAACAACAAAATGTACCTAAGTAAAGACATATTTTTTGTAAATTACTTGTGTTTTATTTTACTAAAACATTTTTTTATGCCTGACAGTATATTAATATAACATCTTTAATATTAATATTACACTTTTAATTTACCCTAAAAGAGGCGAACTCTCACTAAGCTAGCAACACTGTACGGGTGGGAAGTATGAGGAGTGCGGGGGATTGCGAATTGTTTCTGGACACACCGGACGTCGTGTATTGTCGGCTGTAGGCTCCTTCTGGTTTATTCTGTATTCTGAGTAATAAAATTGAATAAGTAATGTAAGACAAATGTCACCCTAGTCTTCCTGCGAACACGGACGCTCCAAAGCGTTCAATAAAATACGCGATACTTCCGTTAAAAATTGTTTAATTCAAAATCTATATTCATTGAAATGGAGTTCCTGACTAATTAAATTAATTACTAACCCATCAAGAGGTTCCTTTTGTAATGCGTATGAAAGATAAGAAAGGATTTATTGAATTTCACCCCGAACAAATATTTTCCAAGTGACTTGAAACTTATGTTTTTAAAATAAGCAATGTTGTGTATAAAGAGGTGCTTTGAGTGTATACAGTCAGTATCAGTATTTTTATCAGAAGGAGATTTGTACAGAAGTCTCGTCTGCGTGGGTACCTCTGTCTCACCTATTTCTACCGCCAAAAAGCTATATTTGTATAGATGTGTTCCGGTTTGAAGGGTGAGATATGGCAGAGAAATTACTGGGTACTGTGACGAAACAGCCGCAGGTCACAAGATTGGCAGCGCGCGAGTAACACCCCCGTGGTGACCGCTTACCATCTAATGCGGGCTTGTTTGCCAATCTCGTTGTATAAAACAATCAAATAGTTAATGACAACCGAACACAACACATCGTGACATATATTAATTACTACACAAATAAGGAAATTTGGTACTTTTACTAACTATTTAATGCTGCTTAAAAATAAGAAGTAAAATAAAAATAAGTAAAACTGCCGAAATTCCAAAATCTACGCGGGTAAAGCCGCGGGCAAAAGCTACTTTGATAATAAACACAAAAAAAAAAAATATGTAAAACGGCGGAAAACCGAAAAAAGTTTTTAACATAATAAACGCGTACCAAATTCGAAATTATTAAATACTTGAAAAAGCGAAAAGTAACAGTATTTAAGGCCAGACTAGTTATATATTATAAACTACTTCTCAATCTCAATATTATTAATTCGGCATTGCACCTGCAAAAGCAGCTACCGTCAGCTGTGTTTATGCTTCAACCGAAATCGGAGGCATTCGTTTCATTACGGGATTTATATATACAAATAAAGACATCTTACATGTCATCTATGAATGTCACAGAAGCGAGTGAAGTATGCAAGGACCGCGTCTTATGGCGCTCGGTTCTCTCTGCCTACCCCGCAAGGGACTTGGCGTGAAGATATACATACATACATCTTACATGTTTTTTTTTAAAAAAAATTTGATGGAATTGAACAATCTGTCTATAATTTCGAAATGAAGGCTTTATCTTAAGCTCGTATTGTTTTTTGCACCTTAAAATAAATCCTTAGGAACCGGCGACCGTGCATGAAAAGAGCTATGAATGTGAAAGAAGCGAGTGAAGTGTGTAAGGACCGCGTCTTATGGCGCTCGGTTCTCTCTGCCTACCCCGCAAGGGACCTGGCGTGAAGATATACATGCATACATACAAAATAAATCCAATCAAGGGTTCTTTTTTATATTTATTCGTCTGTTTGCTTGTTTATTATGGTTAATCTCCGAAAGCGAATATTAACGGATCTTCACTAGTATACATTTATTTCATGAATCAACATCTATATTTCATGAAGATTTTTTAAAATGTTTAAAAATTAAACCAGTGAGCGTGATAGCTTCCCCGCCTTAAATAACGGTTTGCGTGAGTTTGATCCTATATGTAGGGAACAAAACATTATAATTTGAATAAATAAGAAGATAAATGTGACAAATCAAGTACATTTAGAAACTAAAATCGCAAATACCATAAATAATAAATACTCTCCATAAAGTAAATAATGCACATGGAACTAGAAAGCTGAATTATTTGACAGCACTTTTTTAAATGTACTGCCAATAAACATGCAACTTATATATTCTATATATGTGTATTGTAAAAACAAATTAAACAAAAATATTTCATGAATCAAATTCTTGTAAAATTAAACGAATAATGTCAGATGTTATTTAATATATTTAAGCTATTCCCTTCCACATGGATCTACATGGATAAACCCTGCGAGGTTTTGTGTGTGGCAATATATGTGTATCAGTGTATGTGATTATAATTTATATTTAATTACATATACATAATTTAGATGCTTGAGTCAAAGATTAATAAAAAAAACTAATAGGTGTTTAATAACTCTGTCAAAGTATGTAGTTTTTTTAGATGAAAGTATACATAGATACTATTACAAATATTAATTGTTTCACTTTCAAGCTTCAATTACTAAGTATTTAGAATATTATCTATTATTTCCCAATGTTATCGATATTTTATTGATAAAAGCTCAACCCTAGTATTTTTCTTCATATTATAACCATACTTTTACATCCTCAGAGGAAGTATCCTTCCTCTGTGTTTACATCACTATATTCCTGTCAATGTCAAAAAAACGTGTGTGTGAGGTTGGTACAAAATCCGGATCCGACTGTATATTATTTAAAATTTCATTATGAAGTTTAGTCTCTTCTTTCATAGGAAATTATATTCTCTTTAGGAAATCAAAAATATGTACCGAAATCGATATTTTTAAATATATCGATATCTGTCCAATAGAAATTATCGATGTTTTTTCAGGAGGATGTGGTAATTCTTATTAAGTATTTGTCCGCTGTTGCATACATGCATCGTATGTACAGAAGTCTTAAAAGATTTGTATCAAATTCGATACCTGAAGTAAATATAGATTGTTCGAGATCATATTAGATATCAACCATTTATATCGATTATTTTTTCAAAAAATATCGATATTTTTTACCCAAGCTTATCTTTGGGGGCGCTCGCCCCTGGCCGTTCGTTTTGGTGTGTCTGTATTTTGCCATATAAGAGTTTTCCAATAGCAGTACCTACGTAATTTATACATATTTTGTGTTGTTTTTGTACAAAATTAATAACGTCTGTTAATCTGATTACAAAATGCTTAATAAAAGGGACACTTGCCTAGATTTATAAACCAATCCTGTAAATTGTGAGCAGTTCTGGAACATCAAACGTAGGTAATCATGGCGGATCCGCTGAGTTTGCTTCGCCAATATAATGTAAATAAAAAGGAAATAATTGAACGTGACAGTCAAATTATATTTGGCGAATTCTCTTGGCCCAAAAATGTTAAAACGAACTATCTTATGTGGGGGTGAGTACATTGGTAAATTGTAATAGAAATTATCAAGCAATATGATCACGGTTTTCGCAGATTTTAATTGATATTATGTACTTTTAGATCCGGAAAGGATGCGTCTCACATCAAAGAATACTATACTTTGGAATGTCTTCTTTTTATTCTCAAAAACATCCAATTGACACATCCAGTGTATGTTAGACAAGCCGCTGTAAGTAACAGTCCAAAACATTCGTGATTTGTTTAATAAGTCAGCCATGGTATCAACAAGTGTTATTTCTGTGTAGGCAGCGAATATTCCAGCTGTCCGACGTCCAGATCGTAAAGAGTTACTGGCGTACTTGAATGGTGAGACAGCCACATGTGCATCCATAGATAAAAGTGCACCATTGGAGATTCCAACTCAGGTTTGTAATAAATTAATAAAATCACTCATTTGATATATTTAACTATTAAATTTTCACTATAATTTAGTCAATTATAAATGTACAGATTAGACGTTTACTATAGAATATAGAAAACATAAGTCAGAAAATTGCATAACACTTGTTACCAACTTTCTATTATTGTATTATATGAGTTTCAAAACACATGTTATACCTATATTTTAAGTAATGATAAAGTGTGCATCCGCATTGGTTTATAACCCACTGTCTTCTGTCTGCCTGCCCTAATTTGCACTGCTTCATGTGAATTAATCATGGACATCCAATGCATGTAATTGAACAGCAATTTTGGACAGCTTCAAAAGCAAGAGCTTGAAATGTATGTGCCTTTGAGAATTGCACACCAAATCATATACCTATGCAGTTATAGTATTGTTTTATTGGAGTGTGTAAGCCAAGACATTTGCCGGCTCAGCTTTAGATTAAGTAACACCTGATATCAGCACCATATTTTTTTTATGAATAGTTTTACTAAAGAAGATTAAATCAGTAAAATTTTAAGGCACGGAGATGCATAGTATTTACGCTAGAATTTATTGAAATTTACAATGTTTTTTCAAAGAATCGTAATAAAATCGCCATGTTTGATATAAATTATCAAAACGTTTCATTATAAGCATTAGAAACGTCAAACTCAACGTAACAATGTAGATGTCAAGTGCATTTGTAACTAAAAATACAAGAATAAACAGTGAAATGGAAATAAACATCGTATTTGTCAAGTCAATATCACTCGTCCGCCATTTTGTTTCATTTGGTAGAATTATTGTTAAGATGATTATTATAATGACACAAAACGTTTGGGCATTTATCATTTGTCAAATCTTTCAAACAAATAAAAATTTTGTAATAAGTAGGTATAGCAACAGAAATCTCAGTTGGTTAGGTTAGGTTAGAGTATGACAAACAACGCACGAGTCGAGCGAGCGAAGCGAGCGTACCGCGGCAGCGGCCGGCGAAGTGCCAGAAGCGAATCTTTGCCATTTTGAAAAGTGTCATTATAAAAAGTAGACCAAACATACAGTTGGCAACTGTGAGGTTGGGAAATAAAACAAAATTATACGAAAAGTTGGCAAATGATTATTCAAAGTGATTGTTCGAATTTGAAAGATTGTAGGCGACATAACCTCAAAAAATTAGAATGTTAATAACTTTAAAACTATGCGTTTCCGTGTTATAGTTCCCTCCTCTGGGGGTTCCTCCCCCTCACCCCACTCCCCTCCCCTTTTACGGTGTTACTTAATCTAAAGTGCTTCCCATTTGCCAATGTGATTGCACTCTTAAATATATAATATATCAGAAGACACATTAGTTACAAAATGGTTCTACTGCCACTCGAATTGCAGAAAAGTTTGCACCTTCTTGATGTTGTTACAGGCTTCCGACAGGTCTCTATGATTCCCAAACATATCAATCTGTTGAGGTACCACCTCCTTTCAATGCAACAATGTGTGGGTCGCTATTTCTTTTCGTCACTGTGTACTGTTTGTCAAACCTATAGTAAAAAGGTGTTCAGTGATTTTCCCCTTTCAGGCAGAGTGTATCTCGCCTGTTGACAGTCACAGACAGCAGATTTGCTTGCTCATTGTTTTTTATGTTTGTTGCTCTTTTCTTTTCTTCTTAGCATTAACATATTTCCTATTCCATTAGGATTTGCGGGGTTTGCTTCCTAAGCCTAAGAATTAGGCAAAGATACTCACTTTGGTATGGAGCGACTGCCATCAGACCTCCACACCCCAGAGGGAAAAATCATACCCTTCTTAAGTTAAGTCACACAACTTTCGAAATATAATTTCTTGTGTGTGTGGGTTTCCTCATAATGATTTCCTTTGCTGCTGAGCATGTGACAATTATACATTATGTACATGTAATCTGAAAATACAACTAGTGGTGGTAATACCCCTACCTTCAAATTCAAATCAGGGACTGTTGGATAAAAGACAGTTCTTTTTCCACTGGGCTGCAATATGCAATGTAATATTTTACCTGAAATGATATTCATTACTGCTTAATAATTCTAGTTATCTAAGGTAGGTACTTAATGTACCAGATTGAAGATTTGCATCTTTTTGTGACAACCCTAATGTAATTTTGGCATCTACTACCTGATTGTCTTGTTTTCGACCGAAGTGAGACATCATGACAAAGAAGTGGCCCCACTATTAGTAAGTATTACACTATGGCATTGCGAAGATGTAGCAATTGTTGTTTGGAAACTTATTACATTTTAAAATGTAACATTTGATTAATGTCTATGTGTGCGATAGTAGAAAAAGTATGAGAAACTATACCATAAATTATTGTAGTAACATTAAATTATTATATTAAATTATTTGCTGACATTTGACATATATTTGCATTTAATTTTCATACTTGTTAAACTTTTACCCAGGCTGACTACAGCTGGACATTAAATACTTTTGTTAATGTATAGACATACTTTACAACAAGATTTGGCACAGTAAGTTAAACTGTGTTGCAGTGGCGAAGGGTGGATATGTTCAGAAGGGAAGCCGGAGTATAGAAATGTCCACTCACCAAATGCTGCTCGTTCCAAGATGCAAAAATATAGGCCCCACCTTCATCATACATGGAAGCTGTTTATATATGAGTAACAGTGTCTTTCAAGTATGATAATGGTGGCTTTGAAAAAAGCCTTTTGAGTTAAAGCAGCATGTGTGCATGCATTCTTTAATATTGATAAATGCTTGGTTACTTTGAAAAATATTTCGAACCCTGTTAGTAAAAAATCTAATTGAAAAGTTAACAAAAGAAATGATGACTATAAAAAAAACGACCACCTACGACCATTACGACGATCTAGGACTCATTTATATTCTAAAGTAATTTGTCTGTTCTTTTTAACAAAATAAGATAAAACACTGTTGTAAAAATAGTTTTGAAAACGAAGTTTCCTTCGACAGCAAATAATATGTTAAACAACAGTTTAATGAATTAATGCCATAACGAACCAACAAACGACTATACGGCAACAAATAAAATTTGACAAGAAATTGACAAAAAACAAATTCAATAAAAACAGTTTCGCGCTACATACGCAGTACGCACTATCCGCCATGTATAAAATCCAGGCAATAAAATGTATTACGCTCACGATTTTATGCCGCTAAAATCATTCTTAATTTAGAATCATTACAATGAATCCTGCCAAATAAAATATATTACTCGCCAGTAACAGTTACATAATACATTCATTCTAATTTAAAATCTTTATAGATACTATTACTTCATAAATTATCTTTCTCGCTTACACTTGTATGTTGCTAATTACCTTACTCTGTCACAAGCCGCTATTCTCCGAGTTATTTCTCGTATTGTTTTCATGTGCTCAAACGAGACGGAACGAGTAGCAGCAGTGGCGTGCACAGAGATTTTTGACAGGGTAGGCAGAATGTTTTTAAAGCTATTAACTTACCAAAAAATACAGAATGTTGATTTTGGTTACCCAATCTTGTGGAAATAATGATGTATGTGATCACTTGTTTTTTTTCACCGAAAGATAGTTTTGAAAACATTTATTTTCCCTACACACACCACATGAACATTTATCAACTTTAAAACTTTAAAATCTTATTTCGTCTGCTACCAGTCAATCGATTCAAAACAAAAACAATGGCGGCCGTTTTAAAATCAAAATAAAATTGAACATCAATTTTATACGAAAAAAAGAAATGGCAATATCTTTCACTATAATTATATGCAGCAAACTACTTTTTAAAATAGTTACGTAGCAATGCTCGCGACACTTCGGTGATTTACGTTATAGTTCAGCTGAAAAGACATTGTCTATACTTTGCAATTGTGTGCGTTATTTGTGTTATTGTGGGCAATGTAATTATAGGAATGCACACTACAGTATTTGTATAAACAACACGGCACACATACGTAAATTTAGACAGATATAGTTAGTGTCTCTGCCGTAAAAAGCTGCCAATGCGGCGCTAGTGTAGCGTAGCGCCTAGCTGCGATTTGAATATGACTAGCGATGACTTTAATAACTTACCGATACCGATAGATGGAGCTTTTAATTTTTTGTTTTTGATACGAAATATTAGTTAAAAACTATGTTTAAGAATGAAACATCGGATGGTATTTATCATCAAATTGATAGGGTAGGCAATGTCTTTTTGCCTATATGGAGTGCACGCCACTGAGTAGCAGTAATAGGAGTCAGTTCATAGAAACGAAAGGAATAGATGCTCTGTATGAAATATTGTAGTATGAAGAAGTAACCCGGTATTGTTTGGCTTGCAATTTGACAATTGCTATTTAAATTTTTAAGGCGTTTAGTCAATTCAAACTTATTCAAAGTGAGTGATAAATATAACAAACTAAAAATGTTGTTGGCCTATAGATTAGATTTTTCGTAAGGGAAGCCGATGGGAATCGGGTTATATGGACTCTTCGCCACTGTTGTGTTGTAATTACAACTTAATTACAAGTTAAACTATCTTTATAACATAAGAGAGCTCATTAAATCAAGTTGGTTAAATTGTAACTATTCCAGGTTAAGAGGACTCACGATAATGATGGAGGAGAATCTGCTGCTAAAAAACCTCGTATTGAGGAAACTCATGTGCAAAAGGTCCGCGAACAGCTCGCAGCACGTCTTGATGCACCCAAAGAAGCATCTGTTACCGTTGACAATATTAAGTAAGTATTCTGTATTTTAAAGGGTGGTTCCGTGACCATTTCTTCATCCCTTTTCATCTGCAATTCTAATATTTTATTTTATGCATATTCTAATAAAAGCTTAAGTACCTTTACAATGGGCGTTTCTGCTCTCACTTGAATCCAAAAATTCATTTTTCTATAACCCATAATTACCATTTTTCAGAAGGAATTACAAACAAATATAATTTTGAATAAACATACTTTGTTTATTCAACTGAAATTGCGAAGTGATGAATTATGCATGAAAGTAGAATAAACGCGGTCGAAATGCGAGCGCTGCGCAAAATTTGTGGCGTAAGGCTTGTAGACCGTATTCGCAATGATGATGTTAGAAACAGAGTTGGTCTGAAAGAGAGCGTCGGTGTTAAAATAAGAAGAGGCATGCTTCGAAGGTTCGGACATGTAGAAAGAATGCAAGCTGAAAGAATGACGAAGCAGATATACAATGCAAAAGTGGAAGGATGTAGGAGCCGGGGAAGGCCCAGACTTACCTACCATGACCAAAATGGTCGTGTTCTATCAGAAGGTGATGTCAGGAGCCCTAGAAACCGGCGAGCGTGCATGAGAAGAGCAATGAATGTTAAAGAAGCGAGTGAGATATGTAAGGATCGAGTCACGTGGCGCTCGGTTCTCTCTGCCTACCCCGCAAGGGATTTGGCGTGAAGTTATAGACTATATTTTTTGATGTATTATAATTGTATAAATTTACTATCATCTGCCATTTTACCATTTTCAAGAATATCTAGTCTTGTCTGCTAGTGAATGTTATTATCAATAAAAATCTCCTCTGTACCATTAATTTTTGATCTGATCAATAATATTAAGAATGTGGTTGTAAGTTGGAGAGGTGGTACCAAGAGGGATAGGATTCAATAAAGCAACCAGTCTGGGGAAGTGGGGGTATTACTCAAGTCTGGCAGCCTCAAAAAAAACTGCAACCAAAGCACAACTTTCTGGAAGGCTGTTGTGTTGAGTGAGTGAGTACCTATCTATCTTGTCATGCCTACTGCTAACACAACAGTTTCTACCAAAGTTGCTGTGTTAACAGCAGGGATGGTAATGCCTGAACGATTTTTCCTGTATTGCAAGAATTCCTAGGCAATGGTAAACAATTTATTTCTGGTGGGCCATAATGCTTATATGTCTCCCAATATTTTATAAAAGAAAACAGAGTTCACCTGTTTTTTAATTCTAAATTACGTTCATATCAAGAATATCAAAAGTAAATTGAATAGAAGCTAGTAAACAAAGCTCTTTCCAGGTATATTTTACTAAAGTATTAGAGCTAAATCTGGATTTTTTATAGGTCTCTGTCAGAAGCCATGTCAGTGGAAAAGATTGCAGCTATTAAAGCAAAACGGTTGGCCAAAAAGAGAACAACAATCAAAAGCAATGATTATTCTGATACACTTGTGGTTGGTTCCGATTTGAGAGCGATCCTCGACTATGATGTAGATCTAACCAAAGATATTATCAGTCGAGAGAGACAGTGGAGGACTAGGACTACAGTATTACAAAGTAATGGAAAAGTAAGTGGTGCATGCATTTTTTGTGAAAGTATAAAACTACTTAAACATATGTTAAAAACTATTCAGTAATTTTTTTTCCATAAAATCCAGAAAAATATAATACATGCAAATGTTCCTATTATGATGACTACTAATATAACACTTGTAATAGTAAAATAAATAAAACAAAAATTATTGTCCAGTGTAGCTGGTAGGCCTGCATCTGTCATTTTATTTTAACTGTGTCAGCTTCATAGGGTATGTCAATATACTCCCTGTCTGCCAACTGTCCCCTATCTATACCTAGCAAGTCGCACAAAGATTTTCTTTGCGTCTATTGACAGAGGGTCATTTAGGATGATAATTTTCTTATTTTTTTTACCTTAAAAATTTCAATGAAATATATACTTTGTAATAATATATACAGAATTTGAACTTGAATATTCTAACATCTATTACACACAGTATATTTAATGATTGCGTTAATTCGAAGCAATTCAAGTCCTCGAAAACAAGTATTAAACCATATCATATTATTATTTGTTTCGAAATATAGTTTTTTGGACGCACGGTTTTCGTCACAATATTATCCAGATATCAAACTTAATTTTAGTAACAATTTCGATATATTTTTTCAGACATTTGCTAAGAGCATCTTGGCACTCTTAACTAGTATTAGGGCACGAGAGGAGGGTCGGCCAGGTGTACCGCGACCACAACCGGTCGTTATGCCTCCTCCAACTGTTTTACCTGCACAGCAAGCTCAGTACAACAGATACGATCAGGAAAGGTTTATTCGGCAAAAAGAAGGTTTGTATTTGTATAAGCTAAATTTCCCCATTGCATAATTTGTACATTTTATAAAAAAAGTGTTATGAGAATAATAAAAAAACTTGTTTATTCATCACAAATTGTATCTTTTATAAGTTAGTATAAACAAATTGATTAAAGGATTTGTTACTTACTTTCTACTTAAAAATGTATATAATTTTTTTTTCTTGCCCTTTTACAGAGACGGAAGGCTTCAAGATCGATACTATGGGTACATACCACGGTATGACCCTAAAATCGGTAACGGAAGGGCCGAGCGTCCCGGTCGCGGCACGCGCCCCTCAGACACCAAACCATCCCCGTCAAATGCCACGTAAGGAAATTTTGAATTATGTAAATAAATTATTGTGTATTCATATTTATAATGGTGTTTTATACTTCTAAGGCACCGTAAGCACAAATTATTTTTATATTTATATTGCTCGTTTTTTAGTGTTACTGCTGCGATTTAATTAGAACAAGACTTATAAAAAAAACTATGTAATATATGTTTAAATATTGAAAAAGGGTTTGTGTGAACAAAGAAGTACAGATATGTCTCATCTGTCGAAACTATGTCCCCAAAAGCGGATGTAAGTACCGTAAGTTGATACGCGGAATTTTCGCTGATTCTTAATATAATTCGTCCAGCCGACGCACTGAGCTCAAGCGTTAATAATTACGTCATGACACGACACAGAGATTCTTGAGACAATGTGTTATAATAGTATATATTAAAGAATAAATTTAAACCATGAATTCTATAACTACCACGACGTAATATCGACCTAGATATAGTATAAAATGATTAGCAAACGGATCAAGGCTTTAAGTTTGATCATTGTGATTTCCGTAGGCTTATCACTGTACCAAATCTCAATTCTAAAAGTGGTAGCGTATACCATAAAGGCAACTAAAGCTGCCATATGCACGTATGCGTCACAGATATCTATGATTTCTGCTAATTTAAGTTATAACATCGAGTATAAATATTATATCGCACACAATGTTACCATTATCATTTACTATTGCTTTATGCAGAGAATGGCCCAATGTCGACCAGTACGCCCGGTAGAAGGGAATTATTGCCGGTGACGGCGGCGAGGCCCCCACCCGGCACCAAACGACCCTCACGTACACCAATCATCATAATACCTGCTGCGGCGACCTCGCTCATCTCCATGTTTAACGTAAAAGACATGTTGCAGGATCTCAAGTAAGTTTCGCGTTATATCAGTTCAGTTGTTTAATTCAAGTTTTTTTGTGGAATTATCCTTATCCGAAAGCCACAAGTATATTCATACCAGAAATGTCATACGAATATATAACATTATTTAGATTTTGTGAAACAAAAAACGATTTTTTTAGGAAACAAAAAAACCTTTTTTATGCAACGTCAGCAGTCATACAGGTATACGGCTCGTCTGATGTAGTGGTTAGTGCATTGCCTATACTGGAAGAATCGCTCCCACGTTGCAAGACATGTTGTTCTCCTTAGGAGCTTAATGTTAACCTTTCGGGTACACAAAAACCTCCAGCGTGCTGTTATTTGACTTGTTATTAACTGCTGTTTTCAGTGCGGTTCTCCAGTCAGACCGCTTTAATGCGTCCAACCACGCAAAGGTTAGTTTGACGACAGTCGTCTATCGAAAACAGCCGTGATCGACGGCTCAAATGCACTAGTAAAAGTGCATGTGAGCTGTTTGCTACAGTTGTAAAATGTTCTCTTACTATGACGTACTAAGAAAATTTTCTCTGAGGTAACTTGAGACGAGATGATGGTTACTAGATATGATCTTATAAACATCTGTCATAATAAATTTGACTGTATTCCGTTAATCAAATAGCGCAAAAATCCTCAAACGCTAGTGAAAGAGTGCCACTGTACGAGGGGTGATCTAAAAGCAATTATAATTGGTTATTCAGTGTACATAAAAATGAAAAGAACTAATTTCTAATTAAATCGGTCATCATAAAAAACTCGTATAAATAAGCTACGATTTCCGGGAGGTGTAAGGTAAGGTACGTCCTAAGCCGAGGTTCTACCCATCTCGGGGGGAGCCCTTAGGCAGTCGCTTCTTGCTTTTTCAGGCTGTGGCGCTTCACGCCCGCCTCTCCCTTTCGGTGACGTAGTCACGGCCTACAGGGGCCAACTACATAGTCAGGTCAAAAAAAAGGGATGTACATTCACTTGAATGCGAACTGTCGAAGAGATAAAAATGGAGAAAAACTAAATTGTAGCTGTCAGCAAGTACCTCTGTTTGAAAGAAATGTCTACCAAAGACACGCAGCGACTAGGTGGAACCAGTGGAGGACTCTGCTCCTCCATATTCCACAGTGGCACGCTGGGCCAAGGAGTGTAAGTTGGGCAGAACATCTATGGAAGATGAACATCGCTAAGGAGCCCATCCACGTCCCTCACGGTAGATAAAGTAAAAAAAGTCGAAGATATTGTGTTGGCAGATCGAAGAGTGACCGTGATTAGGCATGTAGCTAAGGGTCACATCACAGGGATCTCATACGGTAGTGTTTAAAGAATCCTTGCGAACGAATTTCATATGATAAAGGTCTCTGCGCGTTGGGTATCGAGAATATTAGCCGACAAGCAAAAGAAAAAATAGTCGACATTTTGAGGGTGAATTTCGCAAAGCTCTCTGTCACGTTTCGTGACCATGGACGAGACCCGGATTCCCCCTTTTGATCCTGAAACTAAACAACAATCAATGACTTGGAAGCGAGACTCATCAACGATGCTGAAGAAATTTTAAGGTAAAGGGAAAGATTATGGGAGTCCGTTTTTTGGGACGCTGAAGGAATAATTATGGTGGAATATTTAGAAAAGCCACTATTATGGGCAGTGGCGTGCACAGAAATTGTTGACATGGTAGGCAGAATTTTTTTAAAGCTATTAACTTACCAAAAAATACAGCATGTTGATTTTGGTTACCCAGTCTTCTGGAAATAATGATGTATGTGATTGGTTAGCCACCTCAAATATCTATAGATTGATTGATTTTATGTACATATCAATTTGCAGATATTCGAAGCGGCCTTTCGGCGCGTTTGTTTGATATTCTGTATTTACAAATAATAGCAACAACGCACGCACGCCGTGAGCCAATAATGTGAATCATATTGTTTTGCATTAAACTTACGATTAACTTTGCCTTTAGTTTGTATTAATTTGAAATCCGGTGTACAGCGGCCTTTCTCAATGACTTGTTTTTTTTCACCGGAAGATAGTTTTGAAAATGCATAATTTTTTATTTTCCCTACACACACACACACCACGTGAACAACTTTCGCAGTGAATATTATCCATTTTTATCAACATTAAAACTTTAAAAGCGTATTTTGTGCTGCTACCACTATCACACAGTCAATTCAAAACAAACAATGGCGGCATTGGCGGCCCAGTTTAAAAACAAAATAAAAATTAACATCAATTTTATACGAAAAAAGAAATGGCAATTTCTTTCACAATTATATATATGGAGCAAACTACTCTTTAAAATAGTTACGTAGCAATGTTCGCGACACTTCGGTAATTTACGTCATGGTTCGGCTAAAAAGACATTATCTATTCCATGCGATTGTGTGCGTTATTTTTGTTATTGTGGGCAATGTATTTACAGGAATGCACACTACACTATCCGTATTACCAATGCGGCACACATACGTAAATTTAGACAGAAATAGTTTGTGTCTCTGCCGTTAAGCTCACATTGCGGCGCTAGTGTAGCACATCGATGTAGCGGTTACTAATGAATCTATTTTAATATCTTGCACCGATACCGATAGATGGAGCTGTTTTTAATTTTTTGTTTTTGATACGAAATATTAGTTAAAAACTATGTTTAAGAATTAAGAAACATCGGATGGTATTTATCAAATTGATAGGGTAGGCAATGTCTTTTTGCCTATATGGAGTGCACGCCACTGTATTCGTTCGTATTCGTGGAATACGTTATTATATACAGACTAAATTGTTTCAATTACTAGAATTCAACCTAAGGTGCAAAAAAACGACATACATACATTACCGACTTTGTTTCTCCGACATAAACCCATCGAAAAATAAAAATAAATGTTTTTCTAAATATTCATATTTATGTGCATCCTCAAAGTACGATAAATAACGATAATTTTCGTATACGATAGATAATCCCAGAAATAAACAATAACCTCAAAAATCAAAATAATTGTAGCCAACCTTTCTCGAAACATAAAAAAAAATGTGACTCATCTGAACGATTGGGCAACAACAGGTATATTGATAAGTAGTAATAAACAAAATGTTTGAATTATATGGAGAAAGGCCTTATAGATTTGACCCAGACTTGGTTAAATATGTTAAAAGTGTTAAACAGTAACAGGTAAACATAAAACACGCGATAATGAGTATTCTATTAAACTGATAATATAGCTGCTAAACAAGAAGCAAATCTATTTGATGACTGCGTCACTAATATCCCTTGCAGTACCTCTGACTCCCTTAATTCATCTTCACATACTGCTGTTGAGTTAATAAAGGAGAATGTACAACCAAGCAGTGGCGGATTTACCAGCAGGCTGAGTAGGTTGGAGCGGCAGATTTTAGTTTAGTAGTAGTAGTTTAGTTTTTGTCTTACAGAAATAAAAAATAAATAAATACCTAAATGTTATTAGATTTCACCATTTAACTTAACCCGTCAAAATTTGACGTTTGTCAATCTGCTAATACTTTTTTTATACTACGTATTTGTATGCAAAATTTATCGCTGTTAAAGGTGCGCCAGTCGTGGCTACGTCGTGCGTAATACCGCCAGCACCGCCACGCCGCTGCGCTCCCGCTCGTAATAATTTGTACATGTACCTACCTACTTATTCTAACCACAAATTCGTAAAGATGGCTAAACAGTAAAAAGATCTTTTTTTCTGTATCAAAATTGTAATTTTGTTAAAAAATCACAAATTTCTTACAGAAAAAAATACTTTTAATGCCTATCATTTTAGGCTACTGTAAAAATATTAAATTTCCGAATATAAAGATTATAATTTTGATGTGTAGTAAATGAAAAAGTAAAAAATAGTTTAGTCTAAAAAATTATGGGTGCGTGTATTTATGTACGCGCGTGAGAAGTTATACTTCTCTGGCATCATTAAATAACAAATCCCTGGAGGAATGTTGTGTTCATACGAGTGAGCGACGTTACCGCCTCCCAGGCAACTGCAGCCAAATAACAATTCCCTGGAGGGTTGTTGTGTTCATGCGAGTGAGTGACGTTACTACCTCACGGAAAACTGCAGTCATATAACAATTCCCTGGAGGGATGTTGTGTTCATCTGAGTGACATCACGAGTAAGCACCTAAGGAGTTGCCGTGTTAGCAGCAGAGGTGACAATACGCGAGGCATACTAATGTATGGCAAGCGTAAACAGCTTTAAATTGGCTGGATCGTATGCTTGTTTATTCAGGCGAGTGACTGACGTTACTACCTCACGAAAAACTGCAGCCAAATAACAATTCGCTGGACAGATGTTGTCTTCATGTGCGATGCGAGTGACTGAACACAACAACCCTCCAGGGAATTGTTATTTAGCTGCCGTTGCCTGTGAGGTGGTAACGTCACTCACTCGCATGAACACAACAACCCTCCAGGGATTTGTTATTTGGCTGCAGTTTTCTGTGAGGTAGTAACGTCACTCACTGGCATGAACACAACAGCCCTCCAGGCAATTGTTATTTGGCTGCAGTTTTGAGCATATTTTTCGTGACTTAATGAGCGATTTAGCGGGCAGCTTCAACCTGTTTCTTTTGTGTTACAGTATCTTAAAATTTCACTCATCATTTTATCATAACGCGCCTAAAGAAGTATAACTTCAATACAATTTCGTAATCATTTAATTTTATTTGAATAAATACATGATTCAGTAAAGCCACGTTTGAATTAATCCTATTTCGACCGTAATTTTTCAAATCACTAAACAGGTAACATGACGTAGGTAATAAAAAAATTGTAGTCAGCACCTGGTCTATGTACAAAAAAGGATAAAAAATCTTTGTATTATAGATCCCTGATGATTCCCCTACAGAGAAAAATTGTTTTGTATAAAAATAGACTATGCATTTTTGACGATTGTATAAACTATAAACGATATCCCTACGTGTTTAGGCTGTTATCGTTTGCTCGGGGCTCGAGTCGGCCTACTTATTTGTTTTGTCTATAACTTCACGCCAAATCCCTTGCGGGGTAGGCAGAGAAAACCGAGCGTCACAAAGTAAATTTACAAACTATTTGTCCTTTTTTGGCAACCATTTATCAAAAATTAGTACAAGTATTCTTATATAGTTTATTATTTGTGATGAGAATACCGATTGTTTAGAAACTGCAGTTATTTTTGGAATCCAACGATGTTAAATACCTTGCTTACTAGAAATTCGTATGCTGCTGTATGTAAGTATTTATTGATTTCATGGATTACATTATTTAGAAGCTCAAAAAATTTACTAAACTGGTTTAGAATAAATGTTATTAGTTTAGAAAATTTACTGGACAGGTTTAGAATGAATGTAATCAGTTCTAATTTTTTCATAAGATATAGATTATTTTAAAAACAAAGAATCATATTTTAGTCTTTAAATTATAAAATATTTTCTTTCACCTTCTTTTGTCCGTGTAGGGTATCGAAATGCAGAGGTCAGAAGGGGCGGCAAAATTTAAATAGCCTACTGGCAGCAAATGTGTTAATCCGCCACTGCAACCAAGTGTGGAGCTTTTTAAATTTACACATATTCAGTCGAGGGAAATTATTGAAACTTATAAACAATTAAACATTAAAAACTCTGACGATCACTGGGGAATGTCCATAAAAGTATTTTATTGTATTATTCAATCAATAGCACAATTGGCACTTATTTTTAATCAATGTATAGATATGGGTGTGGTCCAAGACTTGATGGAATTTAGTAAATTAATTCCATTATTCAAGTCTGGTGACAAAAGTTGAACTGGGGAATTACAGACCAATATCTATTTTACCAGCATTGAGTAAAGTATTTGAAAGGATAATGCTTGATCAATTGAATTTTTCGTAATTCACAATACGATTTACGGCAGGTAAATTCACTACTGATGCAGGTGAAGCATTGGTCAAGCATATTATTAGCGCATGGGAGAGATCCTAGGACGCTATTGGGGTCGTCTGTAATCATTGACAATAATGTATGATGACTTACCAAATTTTCACCCCTCTCCCTTCACAAAAAAAAACTGCCCGGTAAGCTCAGCTCCGCCGCATAATATCAGTATTATGTCGTATGGTATACTATTGTGGGGAAAAGCGGCTGATATTGAAGCTATTTTTATATTACAAAAGTGAGCCATCCGCTCTATTTATGACATGGGCTCCAAGGAAAAAAGACATAAATAGCCTCACGGTTACCTCTCACTATATTTATGAGAACATAATGTATGCTCATAAAAATATAGTCATTTTCAAATTCCGTGAAATCTCAGATGCAGGAATAGATAGCTTAGCAAGCCCATGTACCGGACATTGGCTGGCTAAGAGTAGTAGATTAGATGATGACAAGTCCTTTTTTGAAATACTCTAGATTTGTACCAGTGGAACAGAAGAAATCTGAAGGTGCAGTACGTGAAAATGAAGTACTGCTGCAAAGAAGAAAGGGTGCTGGTGGTGATAATGCACCAAACAACTCTGCTATGACAACGGTTTGTATTGTTATCTAACATAAAGAATCAATTGAGTTTAATTAAATTGTTTTTGTATGCTTTGCTATTGATTATGAATTTATCTAATAATTTATCGCTATTTCTTTCAGGAAATTCAGGCAAGATATATAATTAATGTTACAAATAAACTATATATATTTTTTTGTCAAACGAATCATCGTGCTCGATTTGATGCCATTACATACCTGCAGATAATCAACTTCTGATTCTTCCTAATTTCATCACCCGTTTACTCACAGGAACACTGCGAGCCTCCTAGGAATTGTTTCTCGGGTGTGATTTTCATAACAATCCCACTTGGTGTGGTCCTAATTAAATTCCCCTACTTCTCTTTCACTAGGGGCTCGTCTATTCTCTAACTTATCTGTTAATCGACACCACATGCAGGTCAGATTGGCTGTCGAATGAATGATGGTTTGTAGAATGAACGATGGTAGAAATAATGCAGGATGAAAGAATGACGAAACATATATACAATGCGAAAGTGGAAGCGTGAAGGAGCTGAGGAAGGTCAAGACGGTACTACTAGTAAATTGGTCGTGTTTTATCAGAAAATGATGTCAAGAGCTCTAGCTACTAGCGACCGTGCATGAAAAGAGCTATGAATGTTAAAGAATCGAGCGTGGTGTGTAAACCGCGCCTTACGGAACTCTGTTGTCTATGCTTACCCTGCAAGGGACCAGGCGTGAAGACATACATACATTCTCATTTTTATCTGTGTTGTCTATGTTTTAAATTTGCAATTATTGTGGCAGGTACCCTATCGTGTAGTAGACAATCCAGCCAGGCTGTCGGCGGCAGAGTGGGACAGAGTAGTGGCTGTATTCGTGCAAGGCCCAGCTTGGCAGTTCAAAGGGTGGCCGTGGGATGGCAATCCAGTCCAAATCTTTGCCAGCAGTAAGTTTACTCTAACTTTTTGCTGCTGATCCATCGTGTGCTGCTGCATTTCCCGCGAATCTACTTGCGTGAAATTTGCGTTTATAGGCTTACTTGGGAATCTGTCTACTTCTGAATACCCTAAGTTATTAATCTAGTACATATTCTAAGTATGTGCCAAATCACAAATAAGATGGTTGTACAACAGCTGTATCAATCTGCCGTACTTGTGATACATACATACATATCATCACGCCTGTCTCCCATTGGGGTAGACAGAGACTATGGAATGCCAGGTCCACCGGTCCAAACATACCCCTCTCGCTTCTTCCACACTCATGGACCTCTTCATGCATGCTCTTCGGTTTTGGGTGCTTTTGATTTGACCGTTTTTCAACACATACTAAATTGATCTGTATGTGCTCGTCTAGGGTAGCCTCTGCCGATATCTCCTTTCACTCTTGCACGATACACTTCTTTGCTAACTCTTTTTTGTTATTCATTCTTTCTAAATGATCAGACCATCTCAGCATACCCTTTTCAATTTTTGTCACTATCGTGCTATTTCGTACTCTACCAACCATTCTTACTCTTCAGCGCTCTCATTTCTACGGCGTTCACCCTGCTTTCATGCTTATTCTGACATACCCATGTTTTACTGCCGTACATCAATATTAGCGTTAATACACCCTGAATGATAGCAAGGCGAGCTTTGCTCGATATGTTATCTCTTGTTACCATGGAGTACAACGCACTATGTACTTGTGAGATATATGTAGCCAGTGCCTTGTAGACGCTCACGAGAAAATAGCAGTTTAATAGTAATATGGTTTTTTCTCTCTAGTACCTTACAAAATAAATACCTTGCCAATGGTATATACCTTGGTGTGGATGTATCATTAAAAACTTAAAAATGGGGTTGTCATATTGTTCTTCTTTCCTAAACCATTAAAATGGTCGAGGTTCTTTTCTAAGCGACCTCAACAAATGAAAAGGCATGACACTAAGTAAAGATGGGGTTTAAAAAGCAAAGTTTATATCGGGCGCCAGCCATACGCTTTCCATAGTATTGCTCCGAATAGTCCAGCGATGCCTAGATTTAATCTCAAGAAGAGTAGTAAGAAAACCATTGGAAATCCGATTAATGTTTTATTATAACCGGGGTCAGGCGTAGCCAATTACAGTTAAATTAAATCCAACCAAAATCAATATTATAAAACTAGGTTACTGAGATTAGTTGAGTACAATGGCTTATACTAAAACTTACTGCACCCCTGTACTGTACTGTATTCATCTATAGGCAGATTATTTCTTAAGTAAGGTGATGAATTTAGATAAAATTATTTCCAAAAGAAAATCTAAGGTACGAGTTACTAAAGTCAAGTTGGACTCCAATAAAAGCTTGGACTACTGCATCAAATGTGATAAATATAAGAAAATGTACGATACTGAAAAAGTTTCCGCGCGTCGTCCCACCATCGATGCCCATAACCTCAATTCGCCGGCACGCCATCGCCGTGTTTTCACGAAAATCCAACAAAAAAATTCTAGGCGGAAAAAAATGCTGTCACCCAGCTGAAAAGAACGACATTTTATTAGAATTTTGATCCAAGTATACGGCGGTAAATGGCCACATGGGTTTCGTCGACGGACGTCGTCGTCGTCGGTTACTCACCATTTTTCCCGGAATTTACATCACAATTAGAAAATCCATTGGCTAGGTAGCCGTTTTCAAAATAAATTAGGTCGTTTCAGACCTTTAAAACCACAAATTAAGCGAAATTATTTATAGCTGCCATGTCGACGTCGTAGCTTGGACGGAAAGTGAAAGTTGGGTATTGGGTAGTTTAGAGCTGTCCAGAACTCTTCTTCTTTTTTTATAATTATGGCAATCGAATGAAACCACTACTCGCAAACAAGGCGTATCATATTACGAACGGAATATGGACCCAGAAATTCCATGTGGCGAGAAAAACGCTCGTCACCAGGGTGGTGTCGGGGGCCCTCCCATTCTTATTTCTTAATTATAAATTATAGTATAATTAAACTCAAGTCACCATGCTATACAAAACTGTTACATAGACCGAGGTGTTACAGTAGTCCGATTCTACTAAAAAATTGCAACAAAATATTTTATTATTTTTAATGAGCAATCCTATTATATAATATATTTTATGTTTCTCGGAAACGGTTCTAACTACATATTTGAACAAACTCTATATTTAGATAATTTTAAACTTTTTAATTTTATCTTAATAATGTATAATGTGAAACGCAAATTGTTTCTTTAAGAATTGTAGATCTTAATCTCTTAAAATTTAAACTAATATCCACAAAATGGGATTTATTCCGATTATCCCAAGCGCGGCAAATTTATGTCATTGCTAATTAAAGGTTATGTCACTTACAGTATAACCTTTGTTCATAAAATATTACCTTACTATTTCATAATTTTTTACTAAGATAAACAAGCTTACGGCATACTTGATGGTAAGCGACAATTGCACTCCACCTGGTGGCTTTCTTCGAGTCACCCCTCCAAACTAGCTCTCATTATCAAAAAACATGTCATTATTTTCAATCTACCCATATATTTTACCATTGCAGTTTGTGCGTTCCACTTGAAGTATGACGAAATGAAGCTGGACGCCAATGTGGCTCGCTGGGCTGTCACCGTACTCAACCTCAGCCGTACCAAGCGGCATCTCGACCGCGCCGTCCTACTTGGATTTTGGGAAACACTTGACAAGTAAATCACAGTTCTCTTTCTTATTATTAGCTTGTATTGGGTAAGTCCATTATCGCCTGCATGCCGCGCATGCAGCTTGTGTCGCCGGACAATAGTAGGTTTGGCAAATAGTGTTGGGTCGAGTACTTTAAGTAAATGAGCATTACCAGGCGTATATTTAATTTGCTTTCTCAATTGAGCCGGTTACCTTCGGCTACTTATTCTATGTTATTGACAATTTTACTACAGAGCACTCCCAAATTCTTGTCTATATATACGACATGTGTAAAAATGTTTTTACCGTGTTTTTTTTTATGATAATAATCATAAATGAGAGATATGTCAGCATTATATTTTTAGAAATATTATTTTTCTGATTGGAAGCTGGTTAGAAGTTACGCGAACTCAAGGTTCGTAGCTAATTATTTAAATACATAAATCATCCATTGATAACAATGACAATGAATATCATTTTGATATCTCAAGTGTCGTGTTTTTTTTTTTTCTAATCCAAAACGTTTGAAGAAAGGTTCTTAAATGGCGTCCCCGTACTAGATGTCGCAACGACCTCAAGAGGTTTGTAGGGAGTCGATGGTTGCAGGTGGCACAGGATCGAGACGAGTGGCACTCTAGAGGGGAGGCCTATGTTCAGCAGTGGACGAATACAGGCTGAGATGATGATGATGATGAATGTTCCGAAGCGGAACTTTCAAGTATTTTATTTAAAATTTATTTTAATGTGAATAACCTATATGTGTAGCGAAACATGCAGTTGTTTAACTAATTTTTAACTTATAAGCATTGTCGGCTTCACCTTTATCTCACTCAACCTAAAAGTTTATCGTATTTGATTTGAAGACTGCGGGACTACACCGGTTTCGTATGTACCCGCATCGAAGATAACATTTTGTCTATAAGCTAAACTATAATTAAATATAAAGATTTTTGACTTGATCGACTTTAAGTGTACGAAAGTGTCATGTGGTAAACAAGTTTTCTTTTTTTCAGGCATATGATGAAGAATAAACCACATCTTAGGTTTTAAGTTTGTTGTAGTTTTATAAAGTTTATCCTATAGTATATTATTAAATGTGAATAACTGAAATGCCTTCAAAAGCAAAATGAATCTAAGTCAATTCATGCCATTTAAGGAATATTTTGGCGTATTTAATAAATTTACTCACCTAATGTTGCCTAAGTATTTGAATTATGATGCAATGTAAACAATATTTTGTATACATAGTCTTATGTATTTTTTGACATTTTATACTGTACCTACACATTAGGTTATACGATGACAGTATGTAACAATCAATAATTGTAGGCGTGCAACATCTTTTATAACCAAGACATTAAGGCCTCGAATAGACGACATTTTTTTGTGTTTGTGGAAGCCGGTCTTTCAACGCATGTACGTACGTATGTACCATGTTCAGTGTCGTAGGGTGACATTTAGAGCTTCTAGAGATGTTCTAATGATAATATTGAATGAAATAACATCTAATGTAATAATACCTTATTAAGTTGTAAAAGTCTTTGTAAAGTCACCCTTTTTACTTTTTATTATTTAACCCTTCGAAACCCGGGTGGTCGAATACGACCGCGAAATGTATGGGAAAACGTATATAACGGGTTCTGACTGCTCAAGTTTGAACGATACAGAGTATGATGTAAAATTACATGTTTTGTCTACTTTAAATTTTAGTTTATTTGAGGTGTAAATGGGTGACATCATATTTAGATTAAGTAAGTTCCTGAAGAGGTTTGCTGCAATCCACAAGCAAGCAATACTTCTCGTGTTGGAAGTGGTCATAAATAGCCTGTGTGTTTTATTGCCACCCAAGGTAAAAAAAAAATATAAATTCGATTATAAGTTTGTTTCGAAACACAATTTACTTAAATGTGACAGTGTTGTTCCTCACCTATCTGAAATGAACAATACTCACCATTCAAAATAAAAATACAGTTCAACATTGAAAAGAGCGTGACTCTGCGCGCAAAAAATGCGTCGTGTGTTCAAGGCACTGCATCTCAATTATACTCGAATAGCAATTACCTTAGTTATAACTGACAAGACATTCTAGGAATGATGTAATTTTCTGATTTGTGTTTTCCATTATTTTGCGCTTCCTCGTTTAATTGTACATGACTTTGCCAAAATACTTTAAATGGTATTGAAATGTTCAAAGATCCGTGATCTTTGTATATTGACAACAATAAATTGTTGAACATAAACTGTCTTTATTCTATACCTCATTAAAATCCCAATCCAGGCCACCACCATAAACGTATATAAAAATGTACATGCAATTTCATATATAATAGTTTGTACCATCTAATAGGTAATACGAAGTAAATAGGTGCCAGCGCTAGATGGCTCTGATTGACTGATGGCGGAAGTAGATACAGAGTATCTCTTCTTCTTCGCGTTATTCCGTTTCCTAATCCATTAGGATTGACGGGGTCCGCTACCCAAGCCTAGGAGACAGACACGGAGTATCTATACTACATATAATATAGGTAATAAATGAAAAACATATTTATTTTTGTCTTTATTTAAAATTTCATTTAATTCAATGGTTGTTGTATAACGATAAATAATTCTGTTCTCTTTCAGAGACAAGTACATAGATAGGTTATATTTTTATGCAAGTATAGATAGGTATGTATTTTGATATTTTTTTTGTACACAAAATAAACCCATTAGTTTCTACCCATAACAATATCACATCGTTAGGTGTGTACTTGGTATGTGCCCATTTTTACTTAGTACATAGGTACATGCTACATTAATTTACAAGTCCAATCTACGTACACGAACCAATGGATCAATTTGGCAAAATATCGATATTCCAAGCATAACAGGGGCTTTAACCCATCTAAAATTTTACTTTAAAATATCTCTGAGAAAGCCTTAATAAATACAGTCAATAAATATAAAAATATCTTCAATAAAAACATAATGCTGACGGCGTCGCCATGCCCCGGTAAGGAATGATAGGACCAAATTTTACCAGTCGCAAAGCTTCTACCGTCCAAACATTGTCAGTAGAATTGTTAGAAAAAACACACTTTAGTCTTTAACTTGGGGTAGCGCTATTGTAATACTAACCCTAGATTTCTTTAGGACATTTTATCGGACGAAGCTTGTATCATTTTATGCATAATGCATGTAAAGATCAAAATTTTACATTAATTATCCCTCGATATCTCAGGTTGAAAATTCTAATATCCATTATAACGCGCTAGTTATCCCCTTTACTGTGAGTAAAAAACCGCAAATATCTGTAAATTAATTAAATTAAACACATTAATCTATGTTTTCGATACTAAGTTTGCCTATGGATGGCGATGAGCTATGAACTATGAGTTTAGCACAATCACTCATAGTGATGCGAACAGGGCTTCAAGCACTATCGAGATTAGATGTATACCGTCGTCCATGTCACCGTGAATATTTAGTAATAATTATTGGAAACGATGGCATTTTTGCATACAGATAAAATTCGGCACAATATTCGCCACAAAAATTGCATTTATATTTGTTATAGTTTTCACAATAGGTATATTGATGAAATTATTGGTCTACACTGAATGTATCCTCCACTCTCGCTTTCAATTTACCCTGATCAAGAGCACGAGTAATAGATGCAAATATTACTACTAGTATTGATGTTTTAATCTACGTAACTCTGGATCGAGGATCGCTAGTAGCCTGACTGTGCTCACGATACAAGACCTTACACCGCTATGAATAAGGTCACTGAAAGGTACTAGCGATCTATCGCTGTACCTTAAAGCTTAAGGGTACTAGCGACACTAGAAGCTCCTTCCTTATTCATAATGATATAAATGCCTTCTAGTTTCGTTACAACAAAGTGATCTAGTGTATATGTGTTTAGACATTGAATAGAGCTTTGCGTACCTACTCAGCAGACATACCTAGTGTAAACCCAAAGACAAAAGTTCATACGCGGAAACATCTCCTTTTCCGTTTCGTGGCAAATAACCTCGACACATCTCGCTGTGTACGCCCCATAGGAATGATTCGTGCAATCTAATGAAATGAACGATGACCAACTATTACTCTAATTTTCACAAAATATTGCCAGTCGGCTTCAATATACTTATTAATTATAAATATAGTATAAATACCACAACAAATTATTGAGATTTAACCAGATAATTTTTGGATTGATTGTCTGTGTATACGTGAACAACCTGTATGTTTTATGTAAATTTTTTTATCAAATATTTAAATATTCGAGACCAAATATTGCATTTGTTTTAAACTTTGCGTTTATGTGAAATTTAGACAAGAAACGAATTTTCAGTCGAAATAATAAAAATATCTACTAAAAACATTTAGTAACTATAATATTACAATTGGTTATGTACACCACCAAAGGAGCAAAAATTACACGTAGATAGTATTTTGCCTAGGAAATAAAAAAGTTGGATGTGTTTATCTTAACATCGACACCGGGAATCCTTTATAATACGCTCAAACACTTTAGGTTATGATTTGCAATGCATTATTTTGTTATAATAACAATTATCTTAACCTGTAAACATACATTTAGCTATGAACTGAAAGTTCCGAACAATACGTGCATATGAACAGGTGTGGATTTTGCCGCAATTATTTTGGCTGTGTATGTTCATGGTTGTGATAATATAAGTGACAAAAAACCTGCGGTTTCTAAACACATCATATAGGATTCTCGCTACGAGTGTGGGTAAAGTTGTGTATGCTACTGCACATAATTTACGTATGTAAACAATAGTGTATACTATTGCAGAACTCACCATCGCTTTGCTCGGCTCATCCAGTAGACCCACACTTGTAATTGATATTTCTCATGCAACAGTTGCCAAAATTACTAAATCACATACGGCAACATAGTTATTATTACGCTTTGAACGTGGGGAAATTCGCCTTTAGTAATAATTAAATTAACAATGTCATATTTTGAGGTTCAATTAAGTAACAAAATTTAAGTAGGTTTCATAAAATTAAAAATAGCGCCTAATTTTGTCACAAATGCTTTTTTAAAGTCTAGCTCAGACTCCTTAGTATTCGAAAGTTGTCGATGTTGGCACCACTTCCAGCACCATTTGCAAAAATACTGTTATTTTGTCTGAAATTAAAGAAAATCGACATATTAATTGCTTATATAATTCGACTAAGTATGTAATGTAGCTTTTTATATCTGATCAAAACAAATGGTATGATTCTGCTTATTTATACACCTATAACGAAACCAGTATATCGGACGTTCTTATGAAAAGGTAGATTTTTCGGATTCGAATTTTGTACCATAGTAAAAATTGTTATAGTAGATATTGATGAGATCTGTACACCTTTCTTTTTGATCGATCAGTACCATTTATTCTATAGAACATATAATAATGTTATTTCTTAAATTGTTCTATGACCAAAGGATATTAAAAACTTAACAGTGGTCACTAGACAGTAATAATGTATTTATAGTGCCACTTGTAGAACTGACTAATTGTCTTGTGGTTGGTAGGTATCCATATTTGAAATGTAACTCTGTGTATTAAAGATTAAATTGTGAAACATCACATGGAGCAATTTGGATAAAAATTGTTCTAAAATATTTGATAATCATCATCATTACATGACGTCATGAGAAGTGAATTCGGGTTGAAATTGTTCTATGGATAAATGAGAAAAATTAGGCTCACTTTGTTTTATGACGTCGCATGACGGTGGGATCCACCCTTAATTCTTTCTTATCATCAGTCTTGGAGCACCGTACGGACGTACGTATGTAGCTCATTATAGGTACAATATGCTACATCGATAATGCATAATTGAAAGCTAATAAAACTTTTTAATTTCACGATTAAAGACAAAGTCGAAATTTCTATCGGAGCGCGGCCACTTTTTGTCCATTTATGCGTTTTGACTAAAATATCCGTCCTTACACACTTCCCTTCCTTCTCTAACATTCATAGCTCTTTTCATGCACGCTCGCCGGTTCCTAGGGCTCCTTACATCACCTTCAGATAAAACACAACCAATTTGGTCATGGCAGGTTAGTCTTGGTCTTCCTCGGTTCCTATTCCTACATCCTTCCACTTTCGCATTGTATATCTGTTTCGTTATTCTTTCTACATGTCCGAACCAACGGAGCATGCCTTTTCTTATCTTAAACCGACACTGATGACTGATGACCGACACCATCAAATATAATGATTTTTAAAATAATGTTACCCATGAATGGCAATGAGTATCCCCACTTGACGAAGGGCAGGTAAAACAATAGGCCGGCGCATATGAAGGCGGCTGCGTACATGTACTCCCACTGGGGCTTGTCGATAATTGGGGCTACCACCAGGTACGTGGACACCAGCAGTACGATGAACGGGATCACTATCGGCACCTGCCAATTACATATACCTAGTTTAAAATGTATATTCTCCTAAATATTTGGTGATGTAAGGGTGGATCAACTATTCTTTGCAAAAAACATGTCCCTCCATCAATTAAAAATATTTAACTATGTAAGGACAATAGTTCCACTACCACACACACAAAATGGCGGAATGTCATTGCATCATCCTCAGGCATTAATTGCCACAATTCAGACTGTTAGAGCCATCTATGTTTTTATCTATAACTTTTAAGAACAGTTACATAGCGGACATCTGTTTGGGTATTTGTTTTGGGACACAATTTGTTTATTTTTTTCTAAGTAGCAAAATCATACTTATATCTGGGAAGCATTTAAGGGCGTTTAGAAACCGTTGTAGAAAATAACATGAGTAGAAATGAAACTATTGAAGTAGACGTGGGGACAGGAATAATTTGTATGGGGAGTGAATCTTGTCACCTAAGTTACCATAAAAGCAAAAAAAAAATATTAAAATCATATAATTGAACGCTCTTTAATATCAATCTAAGTATTCTAAATTACTGTTTGGATATAAAATTACAGCGAACTATTGTTTTTACATAGTTAAATATTTTTAATTGATGGAGGGGCATGTTTTTTGCAAAGAATAGTTAATCCACCCATAATTTAGTAAATAAGAGAGATAAGAAACGTCAAAGCATTCAGACTAGAGTAGTACGGAAGTAGGTACCTCCACGTCAAAGAAGACAGTTGCCATATAAGGAAGGCAACGCGCGAGCGATGCTCTTATATTGCTAACGTTCATAGGCTACGGTAACTGCTTCAGTACCGGATGTAAAGCGCTTACCGTACCCTATGACGACAGGAACACAAACATCACTCGCGCTTTCTTCATAGGATCTGTGATCGATAATACAAGATTTGTTATTTAGCTTCCTTTTCGTGGCAGACGATGCATTTCCGGTCGGTTTGCTCCACGTTCCAAATAAAGCTAAATCCAATATATCGTTCTTTCGACAGAACTTCATTAGCTAATACACGGTGGGTTAGTGCCATACAGGTGAGGTTGTCTTTGGCGATGAAAGCAGGTAGTGAGTGTGTCTGCGAAATAGTCTCCAATGTTTTGTTTTTATTACCTGTATCGGTCGTGAAAGACGAACAAATGAAGACATTTATTTATATACCTACAACGTCGGTTAAGACGCGCACGGTAAAGCAGTTACTGTATAACTTTTGCAAAAGGTATCGTTAACGCTTTATCTCCTCATATTGGTCGGGTTACGCAGAAACAATCTTTCAGCTTGTTGAGAGTTGTTGTGGTACAGTCCCAGTTGGTTTGCTTAGTAACTCTTGCTTGAGAGGTAAGACACCTCTTGTCAAAGTTTCGTTCGTTTATTAGTTATGTTTATTATACGTACCTTATAAGGTCTCGGTGCATGTGGCTTGGTGAATCTCATAACAATCAACGCGAGCATAGCACCTCCATAGAAAATCCACGCCGTGAACGAGAAGAAATCGATCAGCGAGTCTATGGTTCCGTACAGCACCATCGCCACCGCTATCAGCGACTGAAACACAAATGGTTTGATAAAAGGAGCACGTAGTCTTCTGATGGTGTGTGGACACCAGTATACACAGCAATGTCGGAGGCACAGAAGAGATAACAACCCACTACCGCCCACAACGACCTGGCGGTCATTTGAGCCGAAACACAGGAGATGCGCACGTTAATTGCTGCTCTACTCTGTCTTGTTCAGTGCCATGGACAATTCATAACGCAACCCCTTATAACTTATGTATTTAAATCTGTCTTTTATTATCCTTGTCTCTTACTACCTGTCCTTGTTTCTATGATTATGCCTTCTGCCCCCTTCTGGGGCAACGACATCCATAACTCGCTGCCGTCTGTTGGTGGTCCTCCTCCGATCGATCATTTCACAGCGCTCCTCCGTACATGCAGCTTTGTAACGGCGCAGGTTCGCCCATAGAGGCATTGGCGAACCTGCGTAAATCAGCGAAGTTCGCCACCGGTAACATGTGGTTGTTGAAATACACCAATCCCGGTTAGTCCTGGTCGCGCTGCATTCCGTTCATCACCACACAATGCATTTATTGCATCATGCATTTATTTATTTATATTGTTATGTTTACTATATCGTAGGGTTGCCGATCGTTGCAATTTTCTCAGGGAAACAGACTCATACTTTTCACCTGAAGATCAAGTTCGAAAGATTCGTAGCTCTCTAAATATAACTAAAGCGTGATCTATATGACCTGATGATGAATGTAGACCGTTGCCAGAAATGCTATGGATGACTGCCATTACCCTCCTCATTCCAAGTGAAAGATTTACGGGTATGTATAACTGGGTCTTTTACCGGCTTCGTAGTGTCACAAAATGGTGCAATATTTATATTACGTCAAGTGAAAAAGTGTGCAGCTCGTCTAATGTAGGTACTTACATGAAATATAAGACCTGGGGCAGGCGTGAAACGACGCACGTGCACATACGACAAAATATCCAACAGATGTCCCTCCCGCGACGCTGCAAAACACAGTCTGCAAATAAAGAACAATGCATTAAGCTATCTAAGTCGCAGTAACTATACTCTGAGCCTATGTACATAATATAACTAGTCAGGCCATAAATACTATTACATAGAAACTATTCTTTTCTTCAACTCTTTAATTATTTTAAATTTGGAACGCGTTTATTATGTTAAAAAGTTCTTTCGTTTTCCCGCCGTTTTATGTATTTTTTTTGTGTATATTATTAAATTACAATATGGAATGGGGTGTTAAAGAAAATAGGATTGCAGTGGTTGCCTTGTACAAAGTGGGGGCACAAAGACACTTCAAAAGCTTGGTATCAGCCGTATATTCCTATATCGAACTATTGACAGATATACCAACACTTCATCTGTTGAAGACCATAAAAGATCGGGGCGACAGCGTGCTGTAAGAATTACAAAGGCTGTTAATGCTCTTAAAGCCAAGATTTGCCGAAACCCCATTTGGAAACAAAAAATCTTATCGTAAGAAACGAAGATTCCTGCTAGGACTCTGTCGCGTATAATAAAACAAGACCTGAAGCTTATCGTCGATATACAGGACATGCTCTAAATCAATCCCCACAGTTGAAGAGAGTGAATAGATCGAAACGCCTTCTGTCCCGATACGCAGGTGAAAGGCACAGAAATATCCTCTTTACTGATAAAATAAAAAATCCCGATTGAACAGCACTACAACAAGCAAAACAACGACAAACACTCAAGTGGTGGGAAATGTACAACGTGGTCATCATCCTTCGTCTGTAATTGTTTGGTGGGGGGTGTCTTATCAAGGAGTCACAAACCTTCATTTTTGTGAAAAAGGAGTGAAGACTTCAGCTAAAGTGTCTGTCTTTGATAGTGTTGTGAAACCTCTCAGCAATACACTTTAAAAAAATGTACCGTGGACTTTTCAGCAGGACTCTGCACCTGATCACAAGGCACGAACTACCCATGCCTGGCTCGAAACTAACGTTCCGGACTTTATAAGAGCTGAAGACTGGCCTAGCCCAGATCTGAACTGACTACAAATTAAGGTTTAATGATTTTAGAGGACATGGACTGCTCGAAACGACATGCCCACATGTCTCTGAAATCTCTGGATCAAGCAGTGGCTAAATTTCTCTTCGAAACATTGCGATTTATTTGTAATAGAACTTGTAACCAGACAAGGTAGATATCAAGAAAAGAAGATATGTCACGACAGTTTTAACCAACTTTAAAAGATGTGTGTTCATCGCATATGTTTTTTGAAAATTATAAAGATACTCTAGTTCGGAAGGAATAGTCTCGTACAAATGTGCAATGTACAATACATACAATGTACAAGGAAGGCAAGTTCTTTAATTAGGATACGTTTTTAAATATGCTTCCATAGTGTGAGGCAATTCAGAAAACTGATGATAAGAATTCGTTACGTTGAATGAGAACTGTGACGCATCGCGTGCAGCGCGGAGCGGGGATTGTCGCTGTTTTGAAATCATTACCCGTATTCACGTAAAACTCAAGGTACCTAGGTACTGATACATTTGCTCATTATGTACTGCTAAAACTTAAAACATTTGCTAAAAATGTAACCGGACTTTCAGTATAATTTACATTATTTTTTTGTGATTTCCGGTACCTATGCCATTGCAGTAGTCGTCATAAAAGTGCACAAAGAATTGAAAACCGTCGTCTTAGTCCCAGCACTTCATGACCCAGCTTAATAATATGTAGCCGAATAAATATATAACTATTTAGGTATCAATGAAAAGTCGCTAACTATGCTTTAAGGTTTGGTCAGACAGCGGACGGGGCGGGACGACGACGCGACGCTGACGCGACATGAGCAGTTGTAATGTACTAATTTATATAGAAGATGTCACACCGCGCCGTCGCGCTCGACGCTCGGCTTGCGGGAGCGTTACATCGCCGCCGCGCCCGGCGTGATTACAACAGGAGCGCGGCGTGACAGGGCGCGGGCGCGACGCATCTCGTTGTATTCTATGAGTATTCATTTCAGTAGCCAAACAGACAGCGCCGAGTGTTTGGTCAGACAGCGGACGGCGACGCGACGCTGACGGGACCGTCACGCCGCGTCGCGCTGTGTGACATCCACGTCGCGCCGCCGCCGTCCCGTCAGCGTCGCGACGCCGTCCCGCCCCGTCTGCTGTCTAACCAAACCTTTAATTAGAATTTATTAGAATAAGAAGCTACATTCCTAAGCCGTACCGTAACATTCTTCGTAAACATATTATATAAATGATATTCTATGATATGATACCAAACCTACGATCTGCTAAGGCCTACGAGTAGGTAAATTACATAGGCGCGTAGCACATGGCTTACGTACTTACGTACGTAATATTGCCACATAGTAAATAATCTTTTACCTAAATCTACAAGTTGTTTTCTTTACACTTTGATACTATGAATCAGATTCATTCAACGTTTGATATCTAAAAATAGTAATCAAATAAAAATCTATATAATATTTTAGTATAAATCGAAACCGAAGCATTGTGTCTACTGACAAGAATAACTAATATTAGATTATACTTATGGCATGTATTAGGTACCGATTCCTTCAACTGACAAAGCGTGTCAGTCAGTTAAGATGACCTTAATAAGTAATAAATTGTCGGTCGTCATACTGTTAATCTTTGTGTGGAGAATGAAAGTACACACATTGGCAATCAATAAATAAATATGATTAAAGAAATGGTGACTATACTAGATACCTACGAATTATTAAACGAGATTTTATACTCGTAATTTATTATACCAACTCGTATGTCTTAAAAACTTAGTTCGTAAATAAGTAGAATTTCATTCATTTCAATTCTGAGGGATCAGTATCTTTATATCCACTAACAACAATTGACCGCGAGACATGTTATGTTACCCGTTTATGCATTTATAAATTCGAGGAGTTCGATGATCGACACTGAACGTGAGTAATTGAACACGCAAATTGAACAACATCGATAGCAACATAAAGCCAAATAAATAAACCCATCTATAGATAGGTTTATTTAGCTTGAACTCGTGCGCCGCCGTATTCCGTACTGGGAGGATACGTTCAACTCCTCTCTGTCCCGGCAGTCTAGGTAGTGGGCTTCGGGAGGTTTGAAAGCACTGGTTAATTCACGATTGAGCGTTGCGTAGGAGTATGTATGTTTTAAACATCTTCGGTTGTTGGTGTATTCTAACTGACTTATTTGTTGGATTATATGTCATGTTCGAATTACTATTAGATTTGCAAATTGACGTGTATGTGGTATAAACTCAAAGATTAGCTGAAGTGGGTGTTGGCCCGAGATATCTACCGAGTCAGACGTGATAATAAGTTAGGCAGGAAAGTTCTACATAGGAGTGGTAGAGAGTCCCTTGTATGAGACGATGACATATTGAGCTTCCCCTTTATATACGAACTTATGACATTAAACAAGAGTCGGCTGGTGGCTGGGATGCGGAAAACGGAGAATCGCATGTGGTATAATTAAATCAGGAAGGCTGCAGTGTGTAAACATAGGTTGATGGTGGATGGTGGATGGATAGAAGAAGAAACATGTTATTACCTTCCAGCGACGAACAATGTGCCGTTAGCAGAGCCAAATGTGGAAATGGTGACCGCGAGCGGCATCAACCATGCCATCGGGCCCAGGAGCCGGTTTCCAAAGGTGACGGCGACCGCTTCACTGTCCGCCATTTCGCTCACCGACATCACCGTCAGATAGGACACGTTCACAAGCGCGTAGCACAGAGTTACCAGCGGTATGCCGATCACTATACTCAGTGGTAGATTTCTACAAACACAATGGTAAATTATTATGTGGAGTCCTCGACCAGAGGAAGTCCTTCCAATAGCAGGTAATTAATGTGAGCACCTCAATTTATATGAAGTGTCCTGTGTATAGTCTATATAAGAAGACATTTACAAAAACAATAATGTTCATCAGTTTAGTACGTAGTATCCATATAATATTTAAGCTTTGTTAAGTATGAGCCCACATAGCGTTGTGTACCTAATTTCTCCGAAAAGATGGAGTTACATAACAATAAATCTCCTAATTAAATGCTACAGTATTTTTATAAACAATTTTAGTTCGATTTCAATTTGGACTTGGAAACAACCAATTGTATTTCTATTCCATTGCAGAACGGAGTGAATACATTATGCAATGGCTCATTCCCTTTGAATCAATAAATTGTTGACATAGCTTAAAGTTTAGTAAGATAGCAATTTATGGGGCCGTAACAGCGATAATAGCAGTTTAATTTTTTGGTCTGGTGACCAATTAACTTCACACGGGCCGTATGCTTGTGTGCCACCCGACATAATAAAATCTGTCGAGTGGGAGTCGGGCTTCACTAATTATGTAATAGGATACCGTGATGCTTCTTTTTTGTCACCTTATATAACAACGATCCGAAGAAAGCTATCCTAAGAACTAGAACGCACATGATTATAGTTGTAGAACTGTGTTGACTACGTATAAAATGTGTATTTAAAAAAACGTGACGTACTTAGAAATGGCTTCATTCAAAATTAAAAGTAACCGGTTCGGTAATAACCGGATTTAACGGCAAATAGCATACAACAGCAGGCTAATTACGTACATGGATAATAGTTGGCAAAAACTACAGCTATTTCTATCTGGGACATCTTTCGAGCTGCAAAATGTATGCAGCCATTGAGGATGCAACGAAACCAGAGTACCTTGATCCTTGACGAATTCTGCATAAATAAGACACATCTGTCCTTCATTATAATACGCTACATCAATATCGCCGTCGTCGTCGCGAATGGAATAAATATACAAATACTGTATGTGTCATCTGAACCAGATGTGGAGGAGTTAACAAAGTCAACTTTTCGTTTATAAGATGTAGGTAGATGATTTTAGCCTTTTGGTTGTTATTATTTATTGCTTGTTTTTTATATTTTCTATTTGTCTCTTTTTTACCCGGTATTTAACATTTTCCTTTGTATTTTTGGTTGACAATTTTATTGTTTGATCGTATTCAGTGTCTTTTTTGAAGCTATGACCTAATGTAACAATGCTCAAAATAGGAGTTGATACTACGTTATCAAAGAGCAACAAAATCTTAATTATCTTGTAACAAAGTAATATATATTTTTTTGTTTTTACGCCCAATGTAAACGACGACCCATAAAAGAAGGACTAACTCACTAAAATCGTGCGTTAGTCATTCTCCTGCAGCTTAAAAATGACGATATGTTCGAAGAATTCTACACAAATGTTACAAAGAGAATAATGCGTAATAATTAAATTTGTAAGATAAAATTTAGAATAATTTCATTTTTTTCAGTTACACAACCGCTGTGATTTGATAATATTTAGTCATTTTATGTGATCTGACCAATGATTTTGTATTAAGATCTGACAAAAAAACAGTTAAATTTTTATTTTAAAGCTTATTTTAAAAAGGATTTGGTTAATTTATAAATTTATAATTTTTTTCATAATATAATTTCATCGCTATAAAATCTAAATTTCTACTACTTTACTATTTGATATAAATCTTGTAAAAAAAGTGACACACAACTGACAACAAAAAATATATTTGGATAACATTTCATTTCGCAGATTTACAAATATTGGCTAAAATAGATACTTTTCGGCTCCTTTTCATATAGATGAAAATTTAATTGAATTTCTAATTATGTTTTAGATTAACATTTCAAATTACGTAAAATCAATAAAATCATATCAATCAATCAATCAATCAATCAAAAATACCTCCACGTCACAGAAAACCGCAGCCAAATAACAACTCCAAAGAACCCGTAGTTGTGTTCCTGCGTGTGAGTGAGGTCACCAGTAAGCTCCCAAGGTGTTGCTGTGTAAGCAGCAGAAGAGGCATCGCGCGAGTGGTACATAATATAGCGCAAGCGTTAATAGGCTACGGTACCCGCTTTATTTCAAGTTTGTACCTTACATAGTTTATGAGCTTGAAATAATTGATATACGGACGGACAGACTACTGTCTGTGCACTTTAATAGGGTTCACGTAACCCAATCACATCCTTATCTTATAATCTTGATCTTTAAATGGCAAATAAATCACTGGCGCTTAAAAATATACATGTCGCAGCGTGAGGGCCGATTTAGATTACCTCAGATTAACTCCTCTTTGGAGTGAGCATGATGATGATTATTTTCACTTACTTGGATGGATTTTTAATTTCCTCAGTAACATAGTTGAGATTGTTCCATCCGTCGTAGGCCCACAGGCCGGTGTAGAATGCGGTGGCAATGTTGCCCAGAGTCGCCGTGCTACTGGCGAAGTTGGGCTCCTGTAAATGTCGCGTATTACCTGCACCATAGGGACACACCTTCCGTCAGTGTTGGCGATAAGAACATTACATCCCAATGATTGTGAGGTGAATAACAATATCAAGTGGTGATATGGGATTTCGACTATGAATGAGTGAATTGAACTATGAATAACAATGGACAAGAAGCGCATCTCCTTATAATTAAGGACTTATAACAAAGTATAATTTAAGAAGTAACCCCTTAACATGTGACCTAAACCACACACAGTAAATAACGACGCAACCTTAGGGGGGGTGTTGTTTCACTAGTGTTAAAATTATTCAATGTCGGCCAATGCTTGCGATTTCCATTTAGTATATAGGGCGAGCGTAAGTTATCCCACTTTATCAAAGTACGAACATGGACCAAATACCATTTCTTTACAAACTATGAGCTCAAAGTAATCTGATCTCTTAAGACGAAATGTAGAAGGCATGTAAATCTTATCAGACTCGCAAATAACATTTTTTTACAGTCTCGCCGACTATGCTAAAACAACCGAATTTCAACCACTTCTAATAGTTGTAACATCATGAAACTTGGCAACTGTGACAATAAAATCTTATCTTTTTATTTAACTCTTCGGAAATACAGTCTGTTTTATAGTTTTTTATAACTAAAATAATTAAAATAAACTAAAAACTAAGCTCTATTTATAGTTATTATAAAAATGGCGTTTTGCTTCATATTTAGTGGCGACATTTAATATTGTTTGTTTAGTTACAATTACGCTTCTCGCCATTTATTATTTGTGCGAATAGAAGAGATAATAAAATTAAATGTTTATTGATAAAAACTCTCATCCTGCCAGCTTTATTACCTAATATTAGTTTGTAAGCTCCGCCGCAGACGATTATCGCAATCGCAACAAGTTTAGCTGCCGTGAAGATGTTTTGTACGTTCGTAGCTAAGTTTACGCTGTAGCAATTTACCGCTAAGATCATCACTGAAAGAAATTGAAAATCATTTAGTGCTTTATTTTCAGTATCTACAATTAAAATAAATTAATTACCATCTTGAAGGTAGCGGCATACCTTTAAAAGTTGCACAAAATTCGCAATTACAATTCTTTTTGCAGCATAGGTATGTTACAAAATTGACTTCTTAAATAATAAAGAACATCGGTACTGATTACGTGCATCTACACTACAAGTGGATGTTATATTACATTTAATATGCATGTGCTACCATATTATCTACACTAGTGTTCGAAATTCGACTATAATCATTATTGAAAATTTCAGGAAAATACGAATTTTCAACATTCTAACTTCTTTTTTCTACAGTGGAATTTTCGTGTCAACAATATACATTTCCAAGTAGTAAATTATACATTCACGTCGACGTGAATCTGTTTGAACAGATACCCATCCGACATTACATATTAATTATTGGTCTGGTCTGTTCTATGTGCTATGGGCATTAAACTAATATTTGCAGTCCAAAGAAACGCTTGTCGCGGTTTGGGAATGCAACCCTCATCCTTAGTATCCTTAGTGTCGAGCTATCCACATGACAGACATGCTATTACTACGGCAATAATTCTAATATTATTCACAGCCTCTAAGTTATTAACCACCAAAACTGACATCAATGTTTCTTGTAGGTGCAGTATAACGATTAAACAGATTTTGACAGATCGTACTAGCTCTTTCGGGTTTATAAGCATATGCAACTCTTAACAGGTTTCCAGTAAGCTCATGAGGAGCAGTTGCGTTAACAGCAACTATATTTTGAGGACTAATTAAAGTCTTACCTATAGCTATAACCGCTACTAGTTTAACTAGGCTGTGGGGCGGTTCACACTCTGATACAAATGGTTCCACTGCATATTTGGCAAAGCTCAGACAGATTATGGCCATTTGCGATGGCTTCAGCACCAATGTTGATACCTATAAAATTCACAATTAGCAATAATTTAGTCAGTGTTATAATTGCGTATTCGGGGTCGCACTAACAACTCATAGGGGCCAACTGAAAGTTGGTATCTAATAAAGTGCTCAAATTATGTTTGTATATACCTAGTCTGGCCATAAATACTGTTACATAGAAACTTTTCTTTTTTTCAACTCTTTCAATTCTTTTGATTTTGGGACGCGTTTATAATGTTAAAAACTTCTTTCGATTTCTTGCCGATTTATATATTTTTTTCGTGCTTATTACCAAATTACAACATGGAATGCAGTGTTAAAGAAAGTAGGATTGCGGTGATTGCCTTGCACAAAGTGGACATGGAACCGTCGGTCATATTCAAGACACTTCAAAAGCTTGGTATCAGCTATATGTTCGTATATCGTACTATCGACAGATATACCAACACTTTCACTGTGGTAGACCATAAAAGATCGGGGCGACCGCGTGTTGTTAGAACTACACAGGCTGCTACTGAAACAGTACAGCCAGAATTCGCCGAAACCCCATTAGGAAAGAAAACATCTTATCGCGAGAAATGAATATTCCCGCTAGGACTCTGCCGTGTATAGTACAACAAGAGCTGAAGCTCGGCGCTTATCGTCGATATACAGGACATGGCATAAATCAATCCCTATAGTTGAAGAGAGTGGATCGATCAAAACGCCTTCTGTCCCGATACGCAGGTGAAAGGCACAGAAATATCCTATTTACTGATGAAAACATTTTTACGATTGAAAAGCACTACAACAAGCAAAATGGCAAAGTGTAATTTGTAATAGAACTTATGGCCGGACTAGGTATACAAATGAAGTGCACAGGAAAGAGGGGCTCATAAACAATTAGTCTGATGGGAGAAAATGGCCAATTAGGTTTGTAAGGGGGAAAAGATAATCTGCGATATGTTAGTTCAATTTGAGAAAATATAAATTTTCATCATCAATCAATTACCGTCATTAACCAAAGATACAATACGTTATTGACATATTATAATAATGTCGTTAAAACTATAAAATTTATATATATTTATATGCTTACATCAATGGAATGGATAGTAATGGACACCATCTAACCAGATTTGTCATAGATAGGTAATGTAAGTACCGTTTTCTTTTATTTTACATAATTATGTCACATGTCCAAAGTAAATGTACATAATTAGATTTTACTAAAAATGTCGATGAGTCCCTTTATATCCTGTGTCTTTCTTATGTAGTGTATTAAAAATAAAAACAAGTGAGTAGTTACTACATCATCTATAAAAATGAATTCTATTAGTACATACCACCACCATACATACCAAGAAATTCAGCAAGTTTCTTTTTACACCTATTCAATATCAATTATCGTAAGTATCAAATAACATGCTAACAGCAAAAAATTATGAAAATACTTGTCGCATCACATTCCCTACTAGTTGTATTTTGTTATTCCATAGTACGTTGTTCATCAACGTATCATGTAACATTATTCCAATAGCTCGACACTGAAGTCTTTATTTATATGCCTCAAAGGATTAGCAACATAAACATGATGCAACTTTATATTACCCATGAGAACAGGAATGCAGGGGGTCCTCCGAATGCGTCCATGAAATAAGCGTACTCAGCGCCTGACGAAGTGTTCATCGTTCCCAGCTCCGCATACGCAAGCGCTCCTGTTACATTGCAAATTGATCTATACACATAAAAGGAGAAACAGTATAGTATACATATCTACCTATACGCTCCGCTGCGTATTGTCACGGATAATCGGGGGGTCTAAAACTAGCCACGCAACTAAAACCGAAACAGAAGCTTATATGCTCCACGGAATACGGCGTAGGTTTAGGAAAAAAAACCCATCTGTGTAGTCTATCGCTATGGTATATGTATATGCTTAATTTGCGCATTTGATTATACACAAACACATGCGCATCTATGCCGTCGATAGTAGGTATATATGTAGGGAATATAGTAAACAGATGCAGGAGAAAAATATAAACATAATATTGAATATCTCACCAAGTAACGAGAGTAGCCCACATGCCATCCATATTATAAAACTTATGCCCACTGAGCCCGTACGCTCCAACAACTCAGAGGGCGAGACGAAAATTCCTGAACCTGAAAAATACATTATTGTTAAGTTAACTCTCTTTTTTTCCAGAGAGAAAATACCCTCATATATATTCATTTATGACAAGAATTTCTATATGTATTAAATATATATTTCTAATAATGTTAAAAATAATTTACGAGTATGTATTGTTATTTGTTACTTTATCATCTAAAAACGGCTGAAGGGATTTTGATGAAATTTAGCTAATTAAATTTAGAAATAGAGTAAATTCTGTAAGGGATAGTATTAGCAGCAGAGATGGCATTACGCGAATGATACTTGTAAGCGTTTATAGGCAACGGTAACCGCTTTATATCAGACGTTGTATAAAAAAACATTTATGCATTCTAAGCTCAAACTGGGTTCAAAGTAAATAGGAGTCTCACTGTGCTGAAGATTACCTCCTCCTCCTCCTGCACTACATGCCACAAGTGCACCCCACGATTGTGGCTGGTAGTTTTGGGCGAGAGTGAGAGCTTGGGCCGCTCAAAGTACGCAATGTCCCATATCGTAAATTGTGATGTAGACGATTCGGTTACATTCACACGTGAAACCTGACAAATGTCGGAATGTGCGCCAGCCAATATAACTGTGACGTATATAATGACGCACACAGCTCATAATTCACTGCCATGTACACAAATAAAATGTCTGGTTACCAGGATTTACAGACCATATTGAGTCCTTGCTACTCGTTACACGTGTTACATAATGATGACATCATAAAAGCGGTCAGGTCCCGGTCTGGATTACATCTATGAGTTATACCTATGTGTACCTATGTAACACGGAGTTATAGTATTTCATTGGAATTTGAGGAAGAAGAAAATATGTCGGTATGGAAAAGGGGCTATAAAAGGCTTTAATGCATGTAAAGATCTCTAAAACGAATGAGGCGTGTTTTGAAATATTACTGTGCCATACCCTTCTTGGGCCTGAGCGTTATTAATTGTTATAAAGGTATGTGAAGATCTGTCAATTTTTTTTTTCAGTACCTATGTTCTTCTCTCAAAAGCTTGAGCTTGTGTGGGTACTAGACATTTTTATTTTTACTTATGATACATAGAAAAAAGGTCATACCAAAACAAACAGACATGTTAACGTACACAAATGTTTGCCTTGTACGGCAAAAGTTATCATTGTTCGAGTTGAGATATTACGGGTGCGAAGTTCTATAGCAGTTCCTGTGATCATAGCTGTTAGGATGTACAACGTTCTTCAATTCATATAAAAACAATTTCTTACGTTCTGTGATATTGGATTTCTAACTTGGCAAGTCTTTTGTCCAATAATTACGTTAAAAAAATCTACCCTATCATTATCATGAAAAGTTTATTTCATAGGACAAATTTAATAAAAGTTCTTATAATATTATGTTGATACTGTTGATTGTAGGCACTTGGTGGAATTTTGAAGACAATTTTCAGTTTCTTGTATAAAACAATCAATTCAGCTGTACCTGCTGTCTTTATTATGTTGATACTGTTGATTGTAGGCACTTGGTGGAATTTTGAAGACAATAATTAAATAAAATTGTGTTCTTATAATATTTTTTTTTTTTAATTGGAAATGTTTATATGGTCTCCATCTTGCAGTATGTACATTTCCGTACACTTCTAGTGGCTTAAGGCAAAAGGTTGATTAAATATTTTTTCGGTTAACTCATAAAAATCGTTTTGAAAGAAATATCCCTAATGGTTTTCAGACGGTTTTCCTGTATCTTCTATGGTTTTGGACTTCCCCATACATGATTATGAGGCATACATTGTTAGGTATACTCTTGCGGCAATTTACATGCAATAAGGATTGACAAACAACACACGCAGTAAACAGCATAGTACATTTGTAGGTTGTAAGTACAACTTACCAATCATTGTGCCGACGATTAGAGCCACCCCACTGAAGAGTCCCACCCGTCTCTTGAGGTGAACAGGGTCGTCCGGAGCTGCGTCCGACCCCTCCAACTGCGAACAAACGATCAATGTCAAAATATCTACGGTACTATACTTCGGTTTGTACAGTTTGATGATACTTTAATATTCGTAAAGGCACTAACTATCACATTAGAAATACGTCCCGACATCATCAATATCGGAATAAACGAGTACGAGTACGGGGTATACTAAAATCAGTCGTGTGTAGATACATCAAAGCTCGTCTAGGGAAGTACCTCCACCTCACAGAAAACCGCAGACAAATACCAACCCCCTAGTAGAGGGTTGTTGTGTTCCTGCGTGTGAGTATTGGCAACGCATGAGTGACACCCTGGTGTTGCAAATGTCCATAGGCTACGGTGGCTGTTTACCATCAGGCAGGCAGTATGCTTAATTGACACCTTAGACGTACAAAAATAAGAGTGAGGTCACCAGTAAACTCCTAAGGAGTTGCTGTGTTAGCAGTAGAGAAGGCATCGCGCGAATGCTAATGTATTGCAAACGTCCATAGGCTGCTGCAACCACCTTACACCAGGTGGGTCGTATGCTTGTATGCCTCCTGACGTTGTATGAAAAAAAAATGTAAAAATGAATTAAAACCCTAGTCATAAAATACATCATAAAAAGGTTTTTGATACAGGCAATGTGATGTAAACTACTTTGTGTGCTTCTGTCGTCGACTAGATCGTGTCATCATATATTTCATATTTATAGTTCGCATGTACTCACTGACGGCGGAATCACTATAAAGTAGTTGAGATGAAATTGCCTGCAAATTTAACTTTTATAAAATTATACCTGAATTTATTAGCTTTTGATAAATTTTATGAGTAATCTTGTTTCATAAACTTGGTTTGCTAAAATCAAAATGAACACAGTAACAACAACAAATTCAAACACAATGAGATTAGTTAAGGGATAAATAGTGGATTGTGGACCAAGAGTAAAGAAGTGTTTTTCGTCATGGATACCACATTGAACCCCGTATATAACGAACGGTCCTGGATTAACTCCTGAGAGATAACAGGAAACTTTCGAAGGAATCGAGAGCGTCTGCGAAATAATAAAACAATGAAAACAAAAACAAATTATTAAGGTTATAAGAAAATAATAATGTCATAATTATATCTAATAAAATAATCTAAATATTATTTTTTGCATATTAAAAGCGAAACTGAAATATTTGACAATCAGACCCAGTTGTGTAAAAACAAAGTTATCTTTAATTTGGTATATTTATCAAAGTTGAGGTAGAATTTACTTGAGTAGGTACTACTCAAGATTTGAGAAAGTTTATACGCAAGTCTCAGCAGGTAGGAGGCAGTGTTTTGATACGTCAATAATTTTATGCTGCTGCATCAGGTTTCCAGGCATCGTGTCGTCTAATCAGGTTTAAGTCTGTTTCTAAATACGTCAACACAGTAGTCAAAATTCGTTTACAACAATGGCCCGTGCAGGTAGAGCTTGGCATTTTGCAAGTTTTGGTGTTGTGCAATTTTTTTCGACTTATTAATTTTTGCCAATTACTTGCCTGGTACAATTACTGTTACCGTGAGCGACGAAAAATTTGATATTGTTTATTTTTGAGGGGCGTAGAGCTTTATACTTTTTACAATTAATACAATTCTTGCGTACTCTCCACGGACTACGAATGACCGTTCTCTGTTAGTTTTTGTATCCTGAGGTGTCACCGTGTTTACAGCGACGTTGGCAACACGCGAGCGATACTCCTTGTATTGCAAGTGTTTATAGGCTACAGTAACTATATTATAAGCTTTATACTATATAATATGTATTTTAAGATAGGTAGGGCGCATCAAAGCAACCTAACTGGGGAAGTATGTACCTCACATAAAACTGCAGGCAAATAACAACTCCCTGGAAGATTGTCATGTTACCATGATAGAGTGAGATTACCATTAAGCTCCTAAAGAGTTGCCGTATTGGCAACAGATGAGGCAACGCGCCAGTGATCCTTCTTCCGGTATAAAAGCCTTCTTAGGCTACGAAAAGCAATTTACTTCATTTGTGCCATATGTCTCCCGATGTTGTAAAAAAAATATACGTCTATCTTTTTCACTTAAATTATATCCCACATCTGCCAAGTTATACATATACAAGACTTGAATATTTTTAAAGTATAGTAACCACATTTATACATACATTTCAAGTGACAACATTCATACATACTCAGCCAAAACTAAATGCATCAAATTTAGTCTTCCAAATGTGACTTCTGACAATACAGAAGTACTCAATGGGAACAAAAAAATAATTTAATAATACTGTGTTTCTCGAAATTACATTTGGAGCACAGTAATTCCAAGAAATTTAAATTGGATCTACTGTAATTGAAAGAAGTTCCAACAAGCAATGGGGCCTCTTCACATAAATAAAGCGAAGCTCCGCATAAGTAGTTACGAGAATCAGACGATTGACGAATATGGCTACTGTGCTCTTAGTTTAATTCAGCTACTTTCACGACATTGTGTCGCATGGTACAATGTTGTTGCAATTTTTATCTTGCAAAAAAGGCCTTTCGCTCTATTTATAACATGGGCTCAAGACAATAGTTCAAATAAATAAATATCCTTACTGTAATTTCTCAGTATATTTATGAAAACATAATATATACTTCCAAAAATATATAGTCGTTTACTAATTAAAGTGAAGAAACAAATAAGTAGCGTATACCGTGTGTATGAAAATAATTCCACAGACAACATTTTTTTCATAATCTTCAATTCTACCACTTGACATCATCATTATTATGGCAAGAATTTACTGTCATATCTAATTAATGATTTCAAAAGTGGACTATATAGACAAGTTTCTTTTGGCATTTCTTCTTTGCCAATGGCCATTTCCGAAAGATAGACAGTAACTAAGAGATTCAGTTGCATAAGATTATATTTAAAATGAAAGATGTGTCCAAGTGACAACGAGGACTCAATCCCAAATATTTATATAAAAAAATATTTTTAACCTTTTCTTCTTACTTTCAGGGGTATCCCTGAAAGTAAGAATGTAGTCACTATCATTTCAAGATGTTTTGTGTGACGTAATACTAACTACTTTGTACACTGGAATTTAGAGAGTATCGTGTTTCTTTTTTATGAATTCAATGTCACGATAGTGAGACACAGTGAGCTTTGGCTGGCTGGTGAGTCTACGTCAATTAAGGCTATATTATCACTGAGTAAACATCGTACGATGTTTTACAAAGATGATAATATTGCGATGATCGGTTTAACAGCAGTAGATTTAAGGCTTAAAAATAAAAAAAAAGTATTCGATGAAAACAAAAAAAATGATGATATGATATAGATAATAATGAATGATATTCATACATAAGTTATAGCAAGATATAATGTTAATAATAAATAATAATCAGGTAAAATTTACATATAAACAAAGAAGTTTATTAAAAAAATTCCTATTTATGATTCCATCAATTAATTGATATTGAAAAACCTAGAACCTGAGGAAGACTATATACCCTTGAACTCCATACGAGCAAGGTCGCGGGCCGATGTTAGTTAGTTAAAACAATTTTTAATTTTTATATTGTTAAGCTAAAGAACAAAGTGAAGCAAGGCGAGCTCGAAAGTGCCTCTTATAATATAAGTATGTTAAAATCGTTGTTCGATCCCTCTACGATCCACTTCACTCCACTTGAAACGTTTGCAAATAAGATGACCGACGCCGACGTTAGCTCAGCTTTAAGAGCAATTCGCTGAAGGTCTCGATAGAGTGCTCTTTAATACTCGTAGTGGAAGAAGGAGACATGTATATATGTGTCATAAGAACAATCATCTATTAGTACTATTGTAATTTTATTTATTTGTTATTCTAAATTGGTAACGTGTTTTATCAGAAGGTAACGTCAGGAGCTGCCATTAACAGTTATCATATCTATTAATCTGTGTAGTGCTAGACGCTAATAGTTGAAAAACTTTAGTGCCATGTATACTTATCTGAAACTGTGACTGCACACAGAAATTGTTATGATATAATACGCGTTTATACTTGTATTTTGTACTTTAATGAATATTAAGTCGGATTTTATTGTTTACCTTATACTTATTTCATTTAATATTAGTTATTTTAATGTTTATTGTCCCACATCAAAAAGATAAAAAAGGACTGTTAGGCGATTATATACGTGTAGTTCACTTGTCAATCTGTCATTGATACTTTTGAAGCTTAAGTAAGTATTACTTAATGGGAATATTAAATTATTAATTTTCGGGAGAAAAACCACAAATGATCTTAACCGATTAATAGCGACCATCAATGTTAATATGATCAATACCAGTAATGATATAAACAGACTTCTTCTTCTACTTAGCGTTATGGCATTTCCTGTTCCGTAAGGATTGACGGGATCCGCTACTTAAGCCTAAAGATTTGGCGAAAATACTGATTTTTACATGGAGTGACTGCCGTTATACCTCCACAGCCTAGAGGTAAAACCAGACCTTTCTTAGGTAAGGTCACACGTCTTTCGAAATGTAATTTCTTGGATGTGCGGTAAATGCCAGGATTCGAACCGGCGGCCAGTTGGTCAATGGGCCGGTTTCTTATCCACTGGGTGATCACTGCTCTTGGAATAAACCGACTGTTTTAATTAATAAATTGTAATTATTTTAATGATAATATCTCAATAGAACAACTATTATTCTTACTACAAACAATACACTCATTGAATTCAAATCCGAACTTAAATAGGGAAAATTTCGTACATACCTCTATTGGAAATTTATTCCGTGAATATACAAATAATCTTAACAAAACGACTGCAGTTTAGTTATCATCGAGCGACTACTTTTAGAAGAAAGGCAGTTGTGTAAAATATTCTTTGCATCTAACATTAATTGAAAGTGCTCTATCTTTAAGATGACCCATGGTAGGCATGAAGGAAGTAACTTATTGAGAGCCGATAAGAGCGATATTTTTTTTTTCTTAGTTTTTAAACTTACACCCCTGCCGTGGGCTTAGCTGCTTATTGGTTAAAACATTCTCTCATTGATCAGTAGGCTTGAGTTGTTGAGATATTTAGGCGCTAAAACAGCGTTTTTTCGAGCGCGAGGTGCCATCATGCGCAGTCAATTGATTTGTGTTGATTTGGTTTGTAATGGTAGGTAATCATTGTGAGAGGTAAATTTTTTTTCAAAAAACTATTTGATATGTTCTCCTTACTATATTGTACTATCCAACGATACTTTAATAATTAAAATCCATAAAACCTTGGGTACACTTAGAACTTCGTCGTTTGCCCCGAGTGAAAAGAATCCCACATTTATACCCAGATACACGTTGAAAACATGAGTAACCCCCGTATTTGTTCTCGCGCAGTCGAATAAACAAAACGCCGAAGTAGAAAAGATCAAAGCAGCACTGTAAGTCAAGTGAAACACACATGACGTCAAGTGCATAGAGATGGGCGGATTTTGTTTCCACGCATTTAATAAGTGAGCGGTAGCATCGAGCGACTAAAAAAGCTGGTTGCCAAAAGTATGAGATCACATCTCACTACACATCTTAGCTTCGGCGAAAACTGTCTCTAAAAACGCCAATCAACCGTAGCGAGGTGGTACCTTGTCTCCTGGGTTGAGGTTGCCGTCGGTGAGCGCTCCCGCCGCGCCGTCCTCTGCGTCGCAGCCTGCGGAGCAGCCCCGCCATACCAATCCGCCTTCGCGTGTGCTCCCTACAACAACCACAAACATTTATATTAACGACGGAATACGTTATGCGTAAAATGCCCAGCGATCAAAAGATAAAAATATAAAATACGAGTAATAATATAAATCTCGTAACAAATATATTAGGCACATTTTTATTTTTAACTGCTAGGACTACTAAATCAGGTGAGTCCAAAATCAATGCAGGGGATAATTTTTAAGGCAAAATTTAAAGAATTGTTTTGAAAAAAAAATAGTCAATTGTTTTTGTAATCATATTTCTTTTTTCAAATGGATGTAAACGTCTCACAATCATCTTCATAGTCAACCTAACCAAGAAACTCGTGAGAAGCCACTGCGTTAGTAGCAGGGTGATACTTCTGGTATTACAAGTGTCAATAAGGTTGCCGTTTATTTAAATAAAGCCAAACCACGTCGTAGCCCACGTCAGCTGACAAAGAGCTTTATTTTTAAGTAGAATTAGAATCCTAAAGTATAGATATTTCCAGCCGTGTCTAGAATTCGTTAATCATTCAAATATTTTATTGTTTTCAAAAAAGGTAGATCTATGTGTTATGACATAATAATTGCATACTTTCGTACAGTCCGTGGAATTTGTTCATGAAGTGTCATTAGGTAGGTATTTTATTTCTGTAGTTAAATTATTATGCTACCTAGGTATTTTTATTTGTTATAGTTTGGATTTTAGAGAAACGAAGAATTTAGAGCAAAAGTTAGGTCATACTTTATATCTTGACTTCATACAAGAAAAGCCGCGATCAAAAACTACTATAATTAAATTAATTAGACCTTCGTTTTATTCTACTAAGCCATTCCAATCATGTTTATACCAGTTAATTGGCGTATCCATTCTCACTTTATAAATAGAATAAAAATGGCCGGTTAGTATTGCATACTCGAGTCGAACTAATTCCGTAAAATACTGCGACAGGACGCAACTTCACAATACATATAAATTATTCTTTAATACCTACTCAGATCAAAAAATAAACTCAATCGAGCTGAATACTTGGCAAAATTCACGTGTTATCAACGTTGCAAGAATACGAGCGACGAAATGATGAGAGATGTAAGCCCGTGATCATACGTTGGGGTTAGTTGATCGTACGCGTTTCCCTCTCTACAAACACTTGATCAATGCGGACGTAACGCGTTTATTGACTGTCCAGGGAGGAGTTTTATTATATATTGCTTTATCAAGTGATATGCTCCAGGGGTGGAAGTGTTAAAGGGCAAGAAAACGTAGACAGTCAACTCGCTGACGCCGCTCGCATATACAGTGCCACAAACAAACGTTAGTATGATACCGCCTTATAATTTAAAGTAGCCATGGCAATGAGACTGACCTTGTTTATTTTTAAATCCACGTGTGAGATGCTTTCTTTTGTATCAAAGATTTCAACCTCTACAGTTATGATTTATGATACAGCACCCGGATACAGGCATATCACAAAGGGTGGCAAAACAAGTGTAACGTCTGCATAGTAAGCAATCACACCTACAAACCAGCAGTGAAATGGGTATTATGATATGGGTAACCTATTCCATTGGTTTAATTACCTTAGGAATATTGTAGAGAGGTATCTGGCGCTAAAAGGTATTCTGCAGTAATTTGGAAAGATTTGACATTGACGTATGGAAGTATCAGCTAGGAAATCATACAGAGCATGAAATTAGAACGTCGTTGAGGTGTGTACGGCGCGCAAAATCAATGGCGTAACACTTGTAGACCGAATTTATAATATAGATGTAAAGAAGAAGACAGCGGTGTGTCTGTTTAGGTAGGTACCATACACCGTTGGCTCGGGATTGAAGAAAAAGCAAAAGAAATGAATAACAGTGTGTAACTCTCCTACCACAGCCAAATTGGTCATGTGTTACCAAGAGGAGTCAGGAACCGACGAGCATCTACGAAAAGAGCTGCCACATATGAATATTAAAGAAGCAAGTGAGGTGAGGCGCTTGGTTCTCTCTGCCTACCCAAGGGACTTGCGTGAATATAACAAAAAAACGGGTTGCACTCCGGGAGTGCCGGCAGTAGTGAAAACTTGAACATTAACGTTGTGGATTTTTGAATATTTTGGAATGATTAGGGAATAAATTCGCAGGAATTGCTTTTTTTATCAGTATAATAGTACTATCATGTATGTGGTAAAATACAATATTCATTTATTGCGCTATCGTAGACAAGCATGACAATTTATATTACATTAAAAATTTAACACTTCAGAACTAATTACAATTATTTTACATTAAAAAGTTTATCTCTCAGAAAAATCAACTTTCATCCATAATTTCAACGACTCTTTCACCATCATCATTACAAGCATAAAAAAATATATTCATTATATACTTATATATATACAATATTCTGTAAAATATAACGTAAAACCAGTTATAATACTTTAACGTAGGTTAGTATAATGTTTATGTAATCTTTGGTTCCTACTCTAGGTATGTGAAGGGACCTTTATGATAGCAAGTAGATACCCGTTACTATTTATGCCGATAATTGTACCTTTGATAAAATTACGTAGCCCTGGCAGCTCTCAGTATTTGGGTCATAAATTACAACTCTCTTACTTTCGATGCGTGTATCTATTCGCTAAGGATTCCAAACGGCTGTATCGATTTTGATCAAATTTTTAGGGAATATTCAGATTAGCCCAGCGGTTAATCCTGATATTAGATATTGATCGGTCGCTACTAAATACTAAAAACCATGTAGTAAACATAAAAAAAAGTGTATTTCGCACTCACAGTGGTCCGTCCCTAAAGATAAATGCATGAACATGTCTGTTTGTCTTGGTCTGGGTATTTTCTATGTATAATAAGTATGTATTTACAAAAAAATAATATTTACGTATGTTTATCAGTTTTCTAGTACCCATAACACAAGCTTCGCTTACTTTGGGGCTAGATGGCGCTGTGTAATTTGTCCGACATATTTAAAAAAATTAAAAAAAAAAATTTTTAATGTTCTACGGATTTTACACTAAAGATACACTAAGGAGTTCTAATGTTGTTAATAACCCTCGGTTCTACACACATTCGTTATTTTTATTTCAAACAAAGTGCGTAATTTTTGATATTTGCCACAAATATTTAAATACTCAAATAAAGCGGAGTTGTAGTAAATTGACTTTCAGTGTTATACGAGTCATTACTGAAAATCGATTCAAGGTAGCGATGTTCCAGTGCATTGATATCGATTGGGTGATTAGAATATAGATAATAGACTCTTAGAGGACATGATAATCATATAAACACCCGTTATATTACGTACAAGTTTGATATTGTCATTCCATTAATTTTATAATGACAACCATATTCTATTGTGCGATTCCAGAGAGGTTTTCTTCCTAGAACTTTAATAAGTTGTAGAATGGAATGATCTCCCTGCTGAGGTTTTCCCAACTACAGCATGAGCTTCTTTCAAAAAGGCAAGAAAAAATATTTACAGAGTCTGCAAGGCACGTAACGCCTCTGCTGTTGCAAGTATCTACAGGTTAAGGTACCTTACCATCCGGCAGACCGTACGCTTTTTGGCACCTTAGTAGAATTGATATTAAAAAAAATATTTATAAACAAACAGTCCGTGGGATGTGAATGTAATGTTTACATAAATTCATGGACACTTCTAATACAAAGCTCGCGCCTTATCTATTCCACTGCTAATACAGCAACTCCTCAAGAGTTATGTGGTGGACCTCCACCGAGTAACTCCTGAATGCCAAACCATATAATAATATACAATATGCTCTAATAAAAAGGCCACATATTCGATTTACTATCAAAATGCCAATTTGTTTTCAATCAATTCAATGTTCAAAATGCAAACAAATGTTAGTGATCATAAATAAATTACATAAATACGAGCAAAAATATGTCAAATTATTATTAAAATTGGACAAACATTCGCGTTCGCGTTTACAACAACAAAAATGTGCCCATTCCTTCCCACTCCCAGTCTTCAGGGTGCTTCCCTCAGTACCTATGCGAGATGGCCTGAATATGCTGGGCATGGATATTCGCTGCATCCTTAACCAACGAATCTACATCGCGAACCTCATCTCAACAGCTTCCAAAAAAATTGAAGTCTTGAACAGAGTGCGCCGCATCAGCTTTGTTTGCTTTATAAGGCTCAAGTTCGGGCATTGCTCGCATATCTGGGACGGTTCCGCACAATATCTTCTGGAGGCTGCAGCGACGGGCTATCCACATAAACGAAGAGGTCACCAAAAACCTAGACCTCTTCAACTTCATAAGGACATTGGCTCGCTAAGCGTATTTTACCACCTTTAATAAAACGAGCCCAAGAAACCGGCGAGCGTGCATGAAAAGAGCAAAGAATGTTAAAGAAGCGAGTGAGGTATGTAAGGTGGCACGAGTCACGTGGCGCTCGGTTCTCTCTATCTACCCCTCAAGGGATTTGGCATGAAGTTATAGATAGATAAAAAAACGATTAAGATCATTTTGGGCATTTTTTTATTTGCCTGCTAACAAGAATAAAATTCTTTATTATGTTACAGTAAAATATTCTATTATGTTACAGCAAAATATTATAAACATTTTTTATTATGACACCAAAGTTGTTTGTCCATGCAGCACATGCTTATGTATATTTTACGGAGTAGGTATATTATGTATTTTAGAGTGAAAGATCGTCGGAGAATAGATCAAATATCTATCTATTGAGTTGTCACTTGCTCTTTATGCACGTAACTAGTAACTTTTTTTTGTTGAATTTAAGTGTTGATTTTTTTTTCTTATATTAAGCTCTTTTACGTTATCATATTTTGATTGTTGGCCGACACTTTGAAAATTAGCACAAAAATGTATGGACGGCGGGGGATGTCCTTTGTATTTAGATAAGGTTTTGTAAGTTGCTTCATAAGTTGATCTATGTACGTGTCTGTCCTGAAAGAAAACGAGATTTTACAATAATAACGTTGAGCGGATCATAGTCGCCGCAATGCTCATATACAAACATGAGGAAAAAAAATTGTACGTCTTTTTAGCAATTGTTGTATGTGAGTACAACATCGAGCGTGATATTTAGTATAATTAAAGTTCATGTAGAGAAGGAGTGCCAGAAAATTAACAGAAACTTAAAAAATCATAGAATTTAATGTAAGACTCGATCGAATGACTTTATGACTGATATTAAGAAAATAGACAATGTTGATTTTTTGTGACTTTTCAACGGCGAAGAGAGACCAAAATTGAAATGATTTTTAGTCTACGGTTTGATTATACTGTATTTATGTGTACACCCGACAATAGGGCAAGCTATAAAATACCATGCAAATCTCAGCGATACTACTAGTAGGTACATACATACGATGCATGGGTGTATTGATCTCTTATTGTCTGTATAAAAAGTACATTTACGAGCTCGCGCGTGCATTGCGCATTGCGGGAATCCACTTTATACGCACAGAAATAAGGTTTAATCCTACATTAACAATAATATCTATTCTCGTCTAGCACATTGCCGCCAAATTGTATCCACCACTGATTCGCGAGGAAAGAATTGTTATTATCACATACAAGTTTTCGCCAAGTCCAGTTTGCTCGCTGTGGCCACGTTGGTGGAAAAACATCTTTAGTCTGGTTAATATCCGGCTGAATTTCATTTAATTTTCAGTACAACTATATATGTTCTATACTAAAGATGTTTTTTTTTGTTCCGGTATTTTCTTGTCGTACGTTTCATCGGTGTAAGTTCCACTGTATTTTTTTTTTGTATAGATGGTGACGATTTTAGCGTGAAAAGTAATACATTTATTTTGGGATAAAAACATAACCAATGACATAAACATAAAATGGAATACATATATAATTTAAACATAAGCAAATGTAGGTATTTAAGATTGTCTAATTAGCGTAACGGGGAGTTACCTGATTACTAGGGCAATTTATTAATTAAAATTCCTACATGTGCAAACTTCAGGATTATTAAAAGAATAATGGACTATATACGTAGTTAGAAAACGTACGGGGTGCCAAATTTAATTAGCTATATTGTCGCCGACATCTCTCTATCAGTTCGCACCTATCCGTGCCAATACAATCAGATGCAGACCTGATGTAGTCTTATTGTTATGTCCTGTTTCTAGGCCAGACCCAGGGTTCTACCGGTGCACTTCTAATGAATCTCGACCTTTAATTAAATGTTAACAAATACATGGTGATATACATGTGTATACATGCTTTTTACAATATTTGTAATTTTTGGAGAAATGTTACGTAGAACAAATTAAATGTGTTAATCAAATGATGTAATTTGTTTGCCATGACACGAGTGGCGGTAAAGTGTAGAGTCATTTGTAGAATCATGGATGTACTCGCGTAATGTCATCAACGTCGAATGTTTTTATGCACTTAAATATATCAATAATAATTGTTCTCATGTCATGATCTACACAACTATTTAGGCTACTTTAATATTCGAAATATTTTAGGGTTGCTTCGTAAACTAGAAAAAGCAACTCTATGCATATCAAATCGCGAAATATGAATTAGCACTGTGGTACTTCTCTTATGAGTACATCGCGTTTGATTAGTAAAGTATATTTTAAACATTAATTAAAATTGCTTTATATGCTGTCGTGTTGTAATTATTTAGGAAATCAAAATAATTAATTCAAGCTTTAAGTCAACATAATCGCAACTATTACTCAATTAGTGCTAATTGATTGATGTTTATTAAATATTTCCATAAAAATTGATGATACAATAATCTTATGCTCTAGATTAATAGTCAGTTAATGATCCGCTGATTCAGATATATTATCGGCATAATAATCAAACTGTCCTACATGAATAACTCGACAAACATTGTAGTTCTTGAATTAGGTCCCGTATCTAAGTACTTAACGTAGGTAGTAGTTCCGACATATGGGTTTATCGAACGTTAGTAGAACGAAATCGGAAGATGAACAGAACGTGTACTTAACACGTTCTGTTCATTACCTTCAAGGTAAAAATCCACTTTACTTTACAATGACTCTTTGCTTTTCTGCTGTCTCATCAGACCATTTTACATTTACTGCATCAAATGTGCTCACAGACCTTAACATTATCAATAATTAGAATTTTGACTAGCTCAGTGGCGGAGTGGTTAGTAACGCTAATTTGATACTGGGGCTGGGTTTGATTCCCACGCAAACAAAACACTTGTGTACATGAACATGTCTATTTGTCTTGTTCTAGGTGTTTTTAAGAGAGGTAGTGTGCATCAAAGTAAATTATTCGTCTGAAACATTTTTATATACGTATATCCATTTTAACAATAAATATCGAATAAAATTTCCATTTCCATTATGTTGTATATCTAAAATTTGTTGATTTGGAAGGGTAACTTGTACACAAAAAGTTTGCAGAATATTGCCTTCGAGGTGAACAAAAAAGCGTTTATTATTATGTTACAAATAATACTTTGGAGATAATAATACACATGTAGAGGACTCCGCATTTACAAGTTAAGTACGAGTATATTGAGGCTTAGAGAAGTGTGCCGTTTGATTCACGCATTGAGATCTGACGACGAAACTTACGAAAAATTACGTTAAGTTTAGCTTGTACCTACTGACTGAGAGTTTTTGTTTTACTAATACACCATGTAAATACTTTTGACGCAATTCGATTCAATTCAATTTAATACAAAAAGTTTAAGAATAATTCAACAGGCATATGTCAATGTAACCATTGCACAATAGATGGCACGTAAAAATCGTGCTTTGATTGACAGAAGCAACGCAATTCGTCTGCATTAGCTTTCTAGTAGGTACTTGAGTGATCCGGTATACATTCTGATGACAAATTCGCATCACATGACATACCGGACGACGCGAAACCAAAACATAGCACCTGCCTGATATCACGTACACAGAACTAATATACCTAAGTAGGTTTAACTATTTAATATTTCCTTAAGACTCTTAGCACTTTAAACGTATGCAATTTATATATGTATATACGCTTCTATTACGTATTATAATCTTATGATCGACTATTTGCGGTATTATAAGAAATCAATCTATTGTACGTACCCCAAAATTATATACTATTTGTAACACAACGAGCTCCGTGGCGCAGTGGTGAAACGTGTTGTTACGTTACTTTGACACCAACGCTCGTGAGTTCGATTCACACACAAGACAAACATTTGTTTGCATGAACTCTTTGTCATGGTCTGGGTGTTTTTAAAAGAGATAGGTAGGCCGCATCAAAGCAGCCCGACTGGGGAGTACCTCCACCTCACAGAAAACCGCAGCCAAATAACAACTGCCTAGAGGATTGTTGTGTTCCTGCGTGTGAGTGAGATCACTAGCAGCAGAGGTGGCATCGCGCGAGTAATACTTAACGTATTACAAGCGTTCATAAGCTACGGTAATCGTTTTATATCAGGTGGGCCGTATGCCTGTATGTGTCTCGACTTTGTAGAAAAAAAACTCGCTTACGGTTTGCAAGAAAAAGCGTTAGGGAAATAACCTATTTTGTTTATTGGTTTGTGTCAAGTAATATGTATTGAAATCCTGACCATCATCCTCGCTACCATAATCGAATGGAATTTCAGTTAATGACTGTCCAATAGAAATATTTGTTGAAATAGGCGTAACAGTTACACAAACACAACCATCACATATAAAAAAAACCGGCCAAGTGCGGGTCGGTCTCGCGGACCGGCGACGGTTCCGTACAAACATATAGGTATGTAAATAGTTCTTCGATTAGAGGAATTGCATAAACCATAAAAGCAACGAACGTTGCTCTAACAAAAAGATAAACTGGATTAAGGGAGAAACTTATCCTTGCCGTTAAAACTGTTGTCCCCATACATCCTCATACAACAGGTATCGAACCGATAGTTACCGAGTAGTACCAAATGCAAATAAGTTTGTAATCGCAAAAAAAAAAGATTTTTTTCGTGATATAGCTAAAAATTTACGAGATTCAATTTTAATTTTAGTACCCTATAGGTTTTGATTTTATTGCGAATGTCAAATTATGCAGCAATATTTTGATTGCGTTGACTTAGAAGTTTGATTTTGTTACGACCCAAGGAATTCCAAAAATGTTTTTTCTCATTCTAAATTCCAAACATCAAACATTCAGTCAATACTGTTTATACAAAACAGCACAAGTAATAATCCTAACAAAAAGATAGATGAATCTATCTATATAAAAGACACAGGACAAATATTTGTGTGCATGTGAACATGTATATTTGACTTGATCAGGTTTTACGATGATACAAAGCTGCCAACTGGGGAAGTACCTCCATCTGACAGAATACTGCAGTCAAATAACAAAATATAGAATAATTTCGTTTCAGGGATTCTTTAAAAAAACCTTTTACGTACATTAATGGCTTTAAGGAAATTACAGTAGAAATTAGAGTTGGTAATTAAAAATGTCGGTATGAACACATCCATTTTTTTCTTTCTTTCACTGTGTATGTTCAAATATAGCACTTATTTTTATTTTCATTAATATTATGAGAGCGTTAAAGTAATATACTTTGATACCATAAGTACTTCAGAACTAAAGTCTCTATTATACCACTACTAATTAGATTAGTGCTGTCCCGTTAAGTTTTTATTTATTTTCCTAATTATATTTTAATCCTATCTCGGAATCTCGAAATCTAACGAGAGACGTGCGATCAGGGGAAATTTTATGTAAATTTAACACAGAATATATAAGAAAATTATATATATTAATTAGATAATGAAATACAATAAAAATACGAAAATTGCGTGTGACAGCATGTGTCGTACACTTTTGGTTTTACTGTTTACAATAATTATGATAATGTAGGAAATTGAAAACCGTAGTTAAAACATATGATTTTTTTATATCCTAAAGCAAACGATTGTCGGTTCTCTCTGCCCACTTCGCAAGGAACTTGGCGTGAAGTTGTAGATAGATATCTAAATTATCTTTAGTTGTTTATGTTTCACTTCTACATACATGTATGTAGGTAAATATAATTATACTTAATCCAGATTCTTGAACTTGCTCATTTCAAGTAGAATCTCATATCAACATGTATAAATTACACAATGATATACAAATATACATTATATTGCATCTAGCACAGTGAGTCATTGTTAGAGGTCTCTTCTTGTTATGAATAAACAAGTCACATTTCAGAACTGTCGAGTTTAACTCAACGGTAAAGTTATTATTTCTACAGTGACGCAAGTCTTGTCACGCGCTTTCATGACGAATACACGGCGGTTTTTTTTAAATTTATTTATAGCTACGACTACATAAATCTTAAAAAAACTCTAAATAACTTACTATTTTTTCTTTATTTAAATTCAAAGTATTGGTATTTGAAAGAGAGGAAACCAGAACGAACCCAAGTAGTACGGTTGACGATGATGTATTGCGATAAGTGAATGAAATTATATATTGGATAAAAAATACATAAATATATATCTTGGATAAAATTATAAATTGTCATGAAGAAATCGTAAGTAGTTGAGTAAAGAAAATAACTAGGAACTTATTTTTTACAGTTTGAAATAAATACCTACTTAATGGATTTCTCTCAAAATGTGTGTTTCCAAACATAACTATAATTTTTACAACTATGCGTAGGAGCAATCGAAATTACCGTGCATAAATTCATATTTTTTTTTTCAACATCAGGAATCAAACATGCTAACGACCCATCCAATGTAAGGTGGTTACCGCAGCATATGAACGTTGAAATAACAGATTTATCTCTCGTGTGTTGCCAACTCCAATGCTAACACAGCAACTCTTCAAGAGTTTACTGGTAACTCGACTTACTCACAGGAACACAACAAGCCTCCAAAGAGTTATCATTTGGCTGCCGTCTCCTGCGAGGTGGAGGTACTTCGATGGGCCGCTTTGATAAGCCCAACCTCACTTTCGCCAAAATCTTGTTTGTTATGTATCAGGATACATGCGTGCAGGAGAGTTTGGTTTAACTCGAAATTTAAAGATGATAGTGAGTACATCACAAGCTGGTGATGTACAGACGGGGGAAGTACCTCCACTAGTTGTTGTATTTCTGGGAGTAGGTGAGGTTACTAACAAGTTCCAGAGGAGTTGTGAGTGTAGCAGCGAGTGTGGCAAACGCGAGCAATATTTCTTGTATTCCAATCGATCATAGACTATGCTAACCGCTTAAGCGGTGAGTGGTATGCATTTCTCTTGAATTTACAGTTTGCACCCGATTAGGGTTTGGGAAGTTTGGATAGTGTCAAAGTTTTGGGACACGAGATAATCAACGATTACAAGACTTCGTATACATAAGAATTATCTCCACTCAGAATAAAATTATAATTATCTCAGTTTGTATAGAAAACACTCACGGCACAAAACATGACAACTCCTCACGGAGCGTATCTGTGTTCGCGGTCGCGTGGCGCGGAGCAGTGTGGCGGGAACCTCCAAAATCTCAACTGTTGTGTAATTTAAAAACGTAACAAACTTTTGTTCCGTAATACGGCACCCAATGATCTAACATTATTAAAGATTTGTTTTACTATCGTACATACCCTGCAACATTAACCTGTTGAAAGAAAAAAAACAAATGAACATATCGATGGGTACAAATCATTATTGTTTGTTATTAATCCTGAAATTCTGGTACGTCAAAATTTGAATTAATTTGTCAAAATTAATTTGTCAAAGTGAGCGGAATGAACCTATTTGGATACTATTTAGCGCCACCCGAAATTTAAGAGAAACTTTGATAGTTAGGTACTACTTTGCTTGCATTATTATTATAGTTACTGTAACTAAGGTCGCCAGGTACAGATATAAGTATTGATACAGGCTGTCGTATGTTGTCATCATTTTCGTCCATAATGCTGCCGTAATGTAGCTCTTTGTTTCCTCAAAATATTATTCAGAGGTTAAGCAGAAGAAGTACAGTATTTAGTGGTTTTATCAGAAAATTATTCTTGTAAATACAAACTTTGGCAACTTTGTAAATATTTACATTAAAATATTGTTGTTAAAGTATATTGTTTTAATTAATTAATTTATATTTTAACCCATAGCAGGCGTACAAACACAGCTCGATTAATCGAACATTTATAAGATGCAACTAACAACATCATCGAGCAGTGTCCCTCGGCGGAGTCAGCGGACTTAGGGCTTTATCGGGTTGTTTCGTGCTCGATCCATTGACTATGCAGGGTGATCTGCTTATTAATTTACTTTAGCTTCTCTAAGTTGGTTCTTCTTCCAACAAGAAAACCAGATGTAGAGGTTCATAAAGAATTACTGGCTCGTTTTGCCAACGCCTTATTTGTCTATGGAAGAAATCCACAAACGCCTCTGAAATAGAGAATAACTGAGTATCTGACTGAAGGTGATAGAACATGCTCCCCCAATTTAACCCCACCAAAACATAATTCTGTTCCAAAATCCGCAAACATGACCACTACCATCGCCAAAGGCATAGAGATTTTTGGTGTCAAGATCTCCAGCGATGTTCCGTTTTTGACGTCACCTGGTGAAGGAGGTCAAATTAACATCTAAGAAACAATAAAACCGAAGCAGTAGGTACTTCGGCTCGGTGCAAAGATTTTTGGTATATGAATCGGACTTGAGTCTGACCTTGACACCAGCTTGGGCCATGAGTCGTCTCAGTTGGTGTCCAGATCCCGGTAATACTTGTGAACGACTTAGTTTCGTATATACCGGTTAAGTGCAATAGGAATTCGATGTCATTATGCCATTGGTAGTTACTTGCAAATGTGACCAACATCTTACCTAGACCATAAGGTAAAGTGTAAGTCGGAATAGCACATTTATAATATTCGCTTTACAAACTTCAGAGAGTAAGCGGGAGGAAATTCATTTAATATATTTTTTGATGATTTCTAAAATATAATACCTCCTTGTTAGAAATATCATACTAATGTCCCTGTAATATTTACATAAATCTTTATCAACTGAAATTATTACCTACATAGTTCTCAATATTCAAACTTCGTAGAACACTTACATGACATCACAAAAAATTTCCTGTTGTAGGCAGTGGTTAATGGCACACGTTATCGCTGTCAGCTAAAAATTGTCGCAGTGGACTTCGACATTTTTGGAAACTAGGCCACCTGTATATTTGCTGACAACAAAGCAACCAAACAGTGAACGTGACTTAGTTACTATTTAATAACGCGCATTTATTCGTTAATATCGTGTTAGTACGATGATGAAACTACGTAAAATTTCTTCTTCTTTGCATTATCCCGTTTCCGGAGCGACTGCCGTCAGACCTCCACAACCTAGAGGGAAATCCAGATCTCTTAGGTTAGGTCACACGAAATATATTTTTTTGGACGTGTGGGTTTCCTTACGATGTTTTCCTTCACCGCCGTGCAATTGATAAATATGTACATCGGAAAACACGAATTTAGTGGTACATGTATCACTAAGCAGAATCTAGTAATATGATAAAAGTACTGACCGATATAAAATAAAACCTAATTGAAAATTATTATCTCTTGGATAAAAATTATAGAAAATAGTATTTTGTTTCGACCATCATGTCCAGCTGATTATGGCACACTGCGAGAACACCATGGCAATAATTCATTGAAATAATTACAACAATTAGGTATGATTCAGTATGTCAGAATTAAAACGTTTGGTTGCGCAATACTTTTTACAATATATTATGTTCCATATTCGAGTCTCGAGACGAGATTTATTCAAAATCCCGATTTACATTCATCAACAAGCTTATTACATTTTTGATGTCATCTGCAGACTATAACAGCTTATCTCTCTCTCTTTGCTTTCGAAAATTTTATAATAATTTGACAATTAAAATCGATTTGATCACAGTAGAACACGGATGCCCAGCGAAGTCGGCACTCGTAAAAGCGAGACAAAGCTATGGCTCGAATCTTATTGTATGATGTCCAATTTTTTTAACATTTTACTGAATTCTGTTAGAAACGACATAGTATCACTAAAAGTACATTAGTATTTTGTCATATCACTAGACATTTTTAGTAAGAAGACGTAAAAGTAAAGAGTATTCGACATCTGCCGTAGTTTCGTGGTATCCCTAGGGATTTCGCGAAATCCGCGGTATCATATATCCCAGCGATAATATGCCTACCTGCTTGGTGGTAACCAATACATGCATAAAACGAGTAAGTAACTTTTAAATAAACTATCGTGGATAGGAAATTACGACAACATCACGTAGTTAGGGCCTAACAATCAACAAAATTGTGTGAAGTAATAAGGTAAATTCATGTAATATATGATAATATTTATTTTATCATCCATATTATGAGCATTATAATTACGATAATTTATATTTACCTATATACGTTGCGCTTTATTTAGTTAACTATGTCGTTACATCATCTCGCACGTTTATCTGTTCAAACATTAAGTTTACTTTTCGCATTTGTGTATAGTTACTTTACACATTATTGTATGTCTAGTTCATCGAGTCATGGAAACCAATAAGGTTCTTAATCAGGCTTTCTTAGCATTACAAATACAAGGTTTAGAACTGTAATGTATTTTATATAATATTTTATCTAGGTACGCCTTTCCCATTGTAACATCATTCAAATAACTAATTATTGATTTTCCTTCTTTTACATATTTGAAAAAAGAAATGTAAAATGTTTTTAATAAGAATAAAAAAGTTGGAACTATTTGAATGTATTTAAGCAACGGTCGAATTATACAGTTAGACAATTTTTTTGTGTCTCCAGTCACATCCAATCACACTCCATGTACAATACATTACATGTATACTTGATAAATATTTCTTAATTCAGATTTATTAAAAAAAATGCTTTTATTGACGTGTGACAAATAACCAGAGCAGGAGGTCCGTTTCCTTTTTCAAATTAAGTAAATAACATCTAGTTCCACCCTATTCATACTATCTGTCAACAATGACACATGTCACATGACCCTAATGTAGCCGAGACCCAACCCTTTACTTATTTTAACTAGTGAACACCTCTTTATTATATCAATCACGTTATATTTTAATGCGTGGATCAAGCCAATAAACATTTTGATGGGAAAACCACGTAGATAACAAAGTAGAAAGAGACAGTACAGAGTAGTAATGATTCTGCTGTTATATTTGTCATCCATTGTTTTGAAAATATTAAAAAGCTTGAAATTCCTTAAACTTCAGTGAACATCAAAACATAGTCATTCATGTTTATTTATTGAACTATTTTTGTGAATTTCCTCTTATTGTAGCACGACCTTGTTTCGTTAGTACCGTTGAACAAATGTTTGGGACGCTGAATGCCATTTACTATGTAGTCAGTTCAGATAAGAATGGGATTCATTAGAAAGTAATGAACCTTGGCATTAAAACATTATGGCAGACATTAAAAGTGCAGGATAGGTAAGTATAACATTTAAAATAAATTATAATCACCAATGTACGAGTAATAACCCAGTAACTATGTCAAGAAAGTAACAGAAATTTATCTTAACTCACTAGATTCGCTGAAAAAAACTCAATTAAGTAAACAAATTGCGGTTTCATATAAACAAGCTTGATTTGTTATTTATTACAACACATTATATATAGCCTTCAAAAATGTTTTGGAAAATATATAGTCTTCGTTATAAATAATTTGGCATGCAATTATAAAGTCGTTTTTTATACAACGTCGGGAGACATACAAGTATACGGCCTACCTGATGTAAAGCAGCTCCTTTGATACTTACACAGCAACACCTTAGGAGCTTACTGGTGACATCACTCACACGCAGGAACACAACAACCCTCTAGGGATTTATTAAAAATAATTAAATGCATGCCAAATTACTTCACAAAGTAGGTTTCATTTGCCAACTTTTTCATGATATGTAAGTAAATAGATGTTTAATTTTATTTTATTAATAAAGTTGATGAAAGGCATAATAAACATTATAGTATTAACCTTGTTCAGGATATACAAGCACGCCGGTGATCCCTCCATTCTGCAACTTGTCCGTGTTGTCAGTACAGGGCGTCGTACGCACTGATCCACGCAGCAGTTCAGCAAGTTTTTCACGCATCGCATCGCACATGCGCTCAACACACCTTGACACCTCCGCGTAAGCGCCGGCGCCTGCGACTACTCTCAATGTGCGCACGCGCACAACTCAACCCAACCACCGAGCCAATTCTATCTAAATTCAAAATAACGCGACGCTGCTTGTCGCGACGCCCACTAATTGATCCTTGCAAAACCAATGTCAAGCTGACAATTCACTTCGTAACATCACATATGATATAAGACTATTTAAAAAGGTAAATCGGAACTAGAAGAACAATTTCGTTTCAGCTTACGTATCTATGGTGTCAAAGCACAACAACCCAAAATCACAGTCGAATTTTCCGAGGCGCCAAAATGTAATATTTTTATAATAAAACTATCAATATCAAAGGGATAAGATCTATAGCACTGATTTTTATAATTTCTGTTGACCACGTTGAAAATTTTAATAAATAAATTGTTCGAATTTACGGCATGCGGAACGTTAACTCGTGCGATGTGAGCGAAGTGCGGTGGCGCGGCACGGACTGTCTATTCCGGGCTTCAGGGAGCACGTGGGCGCTCCGCCCGCCGCTGTCGCCGCCCGCCCATCGATCAATGGATACGAGATCTGACACCTATATTCGCAACTCCGGCACATCCTTATAAATTTCTAGTACGCCCGAAATACATTTTTGTTATGGCATATTTTACAGTTGCGTAGTTGTAGACAGAACTTTGGATCATCAACTGTTTGGTGCTCAAAAGTACAGTGGATGACTAGAGGCAGTGTGTCGTGATTTTTCCCAACAACATGCTTAATTTAATAACATCTGTCACGTAGCGCCTATCTACATTATGTTCAAAATAGTGGTTATTGATACTAATAAATAGCATAATAAGTCGTTTGCTGCGTTTATGAGAATTGAGAGAAAATGTGAAACCAAATTGTACAACGTTACGGTCTTGATTTCCATGTCACGAATATAGACCGCGTCATCATTAGCAAAGCGAATTGGTTTCATTTTACTTTATATTTTGTATTCTTGCATCATGTATCCCTTTCCAGTGTAAACTAGTAATTTTTAACCAGTTTACAAAGTTTTAGGGTTCCGTAACAAAAGTAAGGTTGTGTCATATAATCTTAATAAACATACAACTAATTTCTCATAAAGTAATGCTGGATTAAATGGATTACAATAAAATTGTAAAGTTAATAATTTTGTAAATCATTTAAAGAACTTAAAGACAATTGCTACAGGTTACAATTACAGTTCAGGTTTATTGCAAATTAAAATTATACCCAATTTTAATTTGCAATAAACCCGGACTGTATTTAAAAGTACCTAAGTATTAATTTAGATATGTACTAACGGTATTTTTTTGTCATATCATAACACTTGACCTAGATAGTGATGTACTAACACAGTAAATAATAATATATTTACATACCTACGAAACTTTAAATAAATTAAGATGAATAAATTGTGCCGCAGCGTCGATATTGACAGTAATTAATTTGGTGTTTCAGTTCAATTTATTCATTCATTAGGCTACGCGTTTGAGCTTATTCGATTATTCAGTGGGGATTCAATACAAATATCATGATATTTGTCTTGTTGAAATTCTCAGCCACAAGAATCAATGCAGCGATTCTGCCGTTATGAGGACGTCGTCAGCAAACTGAAGGAGTATGATTGCGTTCTATCGCCGAACTTAATATAAGTATAAAATTAACAAAAAAAAAATTCGTTACAAAATATAAAAATGAAATTGAAGGAACCAAGACAATAGTACGATGCGAGTGAGACGGTTATTGAACTGCTATACAATGCCTATAGGCAGCTTGTATCACGTGGCTTAGTGTGACCCCTGTGTCCGTGAAGCGTACATAACTGCCGCCGAAAACTGTCGATTGAAACCGAACAATAAGTCATTGAAGGACATCGTATAGGAAAATATATAGTTATATGAATTTTTATACACCCAAAATATGAACAAAATAAGTACACTTTAGGACTTATGCTTGTTGATACTTTACATACTTATACATATTTCCTATGCTTCGCCTTTTATATCAGACTTCAGTATCAGATAAAGCGTTATATTTTATCGGATACTGAAAATGTCAGTATTTTCGGTATCAGATAAGTAAAATCAAAGAGAACACTAGTAAATCTACACTAATGTTATAAGGCGGTAAGTTTGTTCGGATGTTTAGTTACTCTCTGGAACAAATGATCCGATTCAGAAAATTCTTTTAAAAGATACATTACCCCAAAAGGATAAGCTATTTATATTTAGAGTTCCTGTGTAAAACTTCCATACGTTTCTACACTCAAAAAATTTTTTCTGATATTGAAGTAAATAGTATATTTTATAACAAAATTTACTACCATGTATGTTATTTTCCATCGATTACCAGAATAAAGGTTGTCCACCGTCCCGCTATACACAGGACATCCCGTTTTTAAAGTCTTAGAGGACGAGTCCCGCGAATAGTATGTGTGGGACGCTAATTGTCCCTTTTTTAGGCATATGCACACTTTACAAATTACAATATACCTAAAACAAGTGAGAAATAATACAATTTGAGGCGCACTACCTATAAACACTCGCTCACTCGATTAGTCTCTCCACCCGCTACCGAAATTGATTTGACTGTTTTGCACAGCGAACTTAAAAAGCTTGCTTTTTAAGTTCGCTGGTTTTGCAAACATATTCAGTCGTATTGAGAAACATCTTCTTTTTAAAGTCCGCTAAAACAAAGTTTGTTGACAACTTCATAGCTATTTTAATATACATACATACATACATATACATATAATCACGCCTCTATCCCGTAGGGGTAGGCAGAGACCACTTCTTTCCACTTGCTACGATCCTTACATACTTGTTTCGCTTCGTTTTTGTTTTAAATTAATACTTTAATATACCTAGATTAAAATATCACGTCTGTGAAAACAACACAAACAACATTGAATAGACGTTGACTTTAATGAAGTCAGTTCTTCGATTAAATTTTTATTGGCCTTCTTGTACTATAACGTTTTTTTTAATCCCACTATTTTTAATCACGTGAAAATCCGTGAATTGCGGTTGGCAAGTCTTACCAGAACCATAGGAAAATTTAGGTTTTCAGCGTTTAATTTATCTTTACTAATCTTTTTAATCACTTTGTGCCATAGTAGCATTTAAAAATACCTCAAAGTTTGCTGGGTGTACAAAAGTACAATACTAAGTTTATAACATGATTTTTTATACCACGAAGGTGGCAAACAAGCGTACGCTCTGCCAGGTGGTAAGCAGTTGAAGGGTCCGAAACCTATGGACATTTGTAACAACAAAGGTATTACATAAATAATAAATAAAAAACTCTTCATGCCATTCTTCATGAACCCCATACTGTGGTCCATTGGAAACACCTCGTCTGGAAGTTCATTTCACAATTTGTGAGTTTATACGAGCTCAGTGGCTCTGTCGAGAATGACGCGACTTTGACACCAACGCTCGTGGGTTCGATTCCCACACAAGGCAAACATTTGTGTGCATGAACATGTCTGTTTGTCTTGGTCTGGATGTTTTAAGAGAGGTAGAGCGCATCAAAGCAGCTCGTCTGGGGAAGTACCTTCACCTCACAGAAAACCGCAGCCAAATAACAACTCCCTAGAGGGTTGTTGTGTTCCTACGTGTGAGTGAGGTCACCAGTAAGCTCCTAAGGAGTTGCTGTGTAAGCAGCAGAGGAGGCATCGCGCGAGTGCTATATGTTACAAGCGTTAATGGGCTATGGTAACTGCTTTACATCAGGTGGACCGTATGCTTGAATGCATCCAGACGTTGTATAAAAAAAAAGAGTTCTCGGAAGTAAACTTCTCTCGAACCGCACATACACAAACATTGTGGTTACAGCGTGTGAGGATAAACTGCGAGAGTGTACTCCTCATTTGTCGTAGTGCCTCAACTCCGAGGGTATATTCTGGAATTGGGTCACCGCCACAAATGTGGTTTTCTTAGTGGTGAATGCACAGACTAATGTTTTCATTGGATTGAATTGGATCAAGTTCAGCAGTCCTCAGTCTGATACTTAAGTCAGAGAATTCTCAATTTCAGACGCAAGTTAATTGCGGCTTTTCTCCACAAGGGAATGAGGGATGTTAGCACGACCTGCGTTATAAGTGCCCCGGTGCTGTTATCTGGACAACAATTAATGCCATGAATTAAAAACATATTATTGACATGCAGCAGAAACAGCATCGGACACAGCAAAGAGCCCTGTGGAATGCCAGCATTGATATCCATGCTATCGGAGCAACTGCCGCCTACCACGGTTTTTATTCCTCTGCTAGATAAGAAGGTGGCAACCCATTTGCACAAGCAACACATTTGCACAAATCCTCGGACAGCCCATACGATGGTAACTTCGATATATGACCCCAATGTCAGACCCGATCGAACGCCTTCGCCATATCTAGACTGACTGCCAAATGATTCTCAATCGCCGAAGCCCAGCGGTGTGTAAGATACACTAGTAGATCATCAGTCGAACAACCGAGATGGAAGCCGTATTGACGATTGCTGATCAAATTGCGATGAACACAACTAAGATGTCCATCATAGAGCTACCGTTCCAAAGGATAATACGTGACACATCTCTTCAGAACAGCAACACAAGCGGACGTCTCAGAAGAACAAGAAACACGTCTCTCCTAACCTCAGCCAGTACAGTCTCAACAAAGAAACCTCGCCGTAGTTATTTGGAATATTGAAGAAACCCTACTATACAGTCCACTACTCTGGCGACACGACGCAATCGCCAACATTTAATGGGGTCCGATGAGGCAAGCGATGTTATGTTTATCCACTGAGATATTACCTACATTTATTCGGGCGTGTAGTCTGTAAAAGTTACAGTAGAAAAAAAGAAGATTACATGGTCCTCTGTATGTGGTATTCTCGCGGAAAAATAGACCAGAGCAAAATCATGATCAGAACAAGTCTCCCCGCAAAGTCAGTGCACCGAGAATCAAGACACTCGGCATGGTCGGCATTAAAGTTTCAAAAAAATCATTATTTTTGCGGAGTGATATTGGATGATGAATTAAAGTGGATAGTTGTATTAACAATACAAATTCGGTCAAATAATAAAAAAAAATGCTATGAAAGGAGTCCATATGTATTGTTTGCATATTGAACACATCAGAACCGTTTACATCTGTATATTCACTTAGTTCAGTGAGGTAAAACACGAAAACTATGGTTGACTTTGGTCTTTGTGATTTGCGGGAATATGTCAATGACACGTATGATGAATGTTGTTTGAAATTCAGCAACATGAGTGCGTTTGTCCATCTACTGTTCATTTACATTAACAAGTTTAGTGTCTGAATAACATTTCAAACGATTAAACAATTTGTATGGGGAATTAAGGCAATAAGACAAGTTGAAGATTACAAATGTAGAGACATAAACATAGATAGAAATTCTTCTCTTCGATCGATCGTTTATTTATTTTAACATTATCAAATTCAGAAGAAACCTTGGCGGAAATTCTTCAGTAGATTACTAATACTAACACATTAACCCTCACACAGTCGCAAGTGCCAATAGCCATACAGGAAGTTGTTTTTTGACCACTGTTTTTCAGTACTAGAAGGATGGGTCTGCCACCTGCAGTTAACTTCTAAAAACAGGCTGTGCGCCACTTTGTACGTTCGACTGATTGTACAATGGGTGTGTCCAGAGAAGTCGTTTGATATGATGTCTTTCCTCCTATTCCTTCTATAAACGTACCGCCTCCTTTGCGATATTGAACATCGGCTTCCACCTTAGTAATACTAAAAAGCAAGAAAACCGAGTGTATTATTTTTTGTAAATGATTGTAGTACTTTAGTATGGAAACGTCATCAGTCGAAACAACTTCATTACGATAATCCCTGCCGACGCGACGCTTTGGCACTTGTGTTGTAATTATCACACATACCACTAGAGCATCGAGCCCCCCATAGAAAGACAACATCAATGTGCCAGCGAGAAACTTGTGATTTTCATGTATTATCAGACTTATTGCAAACAGTATAGATTTTATATCTTGTGTATACTTGTGTATAACACAGTAAAATAATTTGATGTGAATACAAAACTGAAGGTCGGTATAGCATGTATCCTAAAAAGTGCCCACCGGAAACTGTGATATTATATATACAAAGAGTATACAATTGTAAAAGATGGTTGTGTTAATGGCTAGTAGGGATCATGCTCTTTTGACTTAATATCTCCATTCAAATGATCAATTAAAAAGAAGCTAATTCTACTCAGCATAATCAAACAATTTTACTCAAGGATTAACAACAAAACGTGAAAAAAATTATAGACAGTGTTTTGTCACTTGATTATTTTACAGATTTTTTGTTCGATATTGGTATAGACCAGGGATTCCCAAACTATTTTGGGCAAAAGACCCCTTTTCCAAAAGGAACTGATACCCCAGACCCCATAGCCAAATTACTTTAAAAATCTTATCTCTAGTTTTTTTTAAAGTACAACATGATGCTTCCTACTAAAATATTAGTAATTCTTATTATAACAAGTTGGTACACGTAACACAGCTTATACAATATCTTGAAAGTTTCAAATAAGAACATGTGTAATTAATTAATAGGGGTCGATTTTTAGACCTCGCCGACCCCCAAAATCAGTTTTCGTTTACGTCGCGACCCCTGGGAAACCAATATCGATACGGTTTCGGAAAATATATATAATTTTTTTATATAGATTTGCTCGTTCTAAGAGACGGTATACTTGATAATAAGATGAACGCTTAACATTATTTTAAGGGTCGGCATCGCATGAGCGACACCCCCTAGTTTTGCAACAGTCCGAAGGCTACGGTGACTGTTATCCATCAGGCAGGCCGTATGTTTGTTTGCCACCTCAGTAGTATAAAAGAAAAAAGTAGAAGCTAATTTATATAGACACTGGGTAGTCACCAATTTTTTTTTTATACCACGCTGAGGTGATAAACAAGCATACAGCCAGTCTGATAATAAATAATAAGCAGTTACCGTTCCCTATAGTCATTTGCAGCACCAGGGGCGTCCTCGAGCACATGAATGAAATAACCTATGGAGAACCGATGAGACCGATATTACGTAGTAACTCAATTTACCGCTACGGGTCGGGGGGTGAAGTAAAATGCACAGCACTTATTAGCTAGTTCGCGGATTAACATCGGACCACTTATCGGCTAATCGGTTAAATAACAATTCTAGGCTACTGTCCAATGTGAGAACACATTGGACAGTAGAATTGCTGAGATAAGTACAACGTTTTTGTGAGCACGGGTGCCGTCTTGTGCAATCAAGTGGGTTTTTGGGTTGTGCTCGTGTATTGCTGCCTATAAACTATTTCAAAGCACGAGTGTATACATTATAGAGGTAAGTATGCGTTGCACATTTCAATCATAACATTCAACACCCACTGTGTTACGAACCTACTAAAAATATCCTTTCAATGGTTCTGATGAAAATACAAACGGCAATATGCACCGGTTTAACTTGAAGTAAACAAATACTATCCCGTGAATTAACAGAACCATGTGCATTTTTAGAATTTCATGACATGTTTCAATTATGAGCTAATTTGATAACTAAAGAAGTATGACATTTTACAGCTTTCGAATATTAGGTTAAACACGTATAAGGTAATAAGAAAACTACTTATGACACTATGAACTAATGTTCATAATGTCATAAGTAGTTATATTAAAACTGACTGAGACTAAAATAGTTAGCATTAAAACTGCCGAAAAGCTCATGCTCATTTCTTCTATTTTATCAAGATACCTACACCTCATATATTACGTACAAAGTCATATTAACGAGAGTAGGACAAAAATTATATCGATTCTTTAATTCATTGGCTTAGTAAAATTAAACATGAAATGATATGCCAAAGATATAGTGATTGTTAGGAAACTAGGCAAAACAATTTCAGAAGACCAAATATTAATGTCATGCTTGTAAATACCTACATTGTTTCTACTCAACGACGAAACTCTATTTTTATACTTTATCGGCCGGCAAAAGTTTGTATGTTTGTAATGTTAGCGGTTGATGCTAATCGATAATTTAAGTATATATATATATATATGTCATATATTATATTACATATAACAAAAGTTGTTTATTGTCGATCGAAGTATATTATACACATCGGAAACTTTTCAAGAATAAGCAAGGAAGGGTGCACACCACTTACATTTTAATAAAAATGATAGGTATTGCGATTGATTTGAAGTAACTGGGCATACTTATTATATAAACACCTATTAGTCTAGGGTTATACTTGGCGCATCATCGCCTTTAGGGTTTTTCTTTTGTTGGATTTGTTCATTGCCAACAATACGCGCTATTCATCAAGCAGACCGTATGCTTTTTTTTGACATAGAATATTTAATACATGACGAACTATCAAAACAAAATATGCTTACTATCTATACGACAACAATACGATGTACTTATTATGTCGTGTATGGCCGTTAGAGTAGACAGTGGATAACCAGGATATCTAAAAATATGAATGGGGCTAGGGGTAAAGGCCCTCGCCTGTAAAGGAGACCCAGCGTCGCCTGAAGGCGTTCGCGGCGCCCTTCAAACGACCTTCCGACGACTCGCAACGCTGTTGAATGTTCAGTTTATTCAGTTCGTGAACTAGACAGAGCTGCCTCTAATTTTCTGGGTTTACATTTCAGAGGCAATAAACATTCCAGAACTGGTTCTTAAATTTTATAAAGTGACATGTAATTAGAAGTAATTATGTCATATAATAGTACAAATGTACCTACGCTTATAGCTGATATTCCATTCAATGTAAGCATGTCATTTCATGGAATGGTGGCAAACAAGGTCACTCAAGTGGGACCCGCAGACTAAGTATGCTACGAAAAGTAACGAGATTAACACCTACTATAGACTATATAGATCAACGCGGATGGGGACACAATTTTAACCTAGAAACAAACAGTCATTCTCTCATCATCATCATTCATCGGTCCATAACGCCTTGACGCCTTTGTTTGATATTTTCTTCCATATTATTATCTGTAGTAAATGTGTGATGAAGTATAAGGTGGTCAATCCTCTAGGTCTGTTGTCTACGACCGTATCAGCGTCTCTATTCTACACCATCTTCGCTTTTTTATACTATCTCTTTTGAACTAATCACCAACAATAACAAGCCAGAATATGGCTTCTAACCAATATATTTAAATGTACCTTTTTTATACGTCAAGTAGCGTATATTCCGTATCTCGTGAAGTTACTGTACACGATAGATTCCCAAAGTGATCTATGTCGACCCATCTAACGCAAAGCCGACATGCAAGGGGTTTGTAAATTTCATACATTCCTACTGTAGGAAATACGGAAAATTGAAAGTATTAGACTAGCGGTATACAGGACAGAAATTATTGAAAAACTTACAGTACAAAGAGTATCGTTTACACTCGAGCCTACGAATGCTGTACTTAGTCAAGAGATGCTTGGTGACGCAATCACAATGGGTAATGAGTACTCCCTGCCAGTCGGGCTGCACCTTATCATCGAAAGACGGAATTGTTTTATTCATTTTTAATCCATAATTTAATACAAATATGTTTACACCAAGGTATAAAGGTGAAAACTTTGCAAATGACTTCACTCTTCATATTAAAACAATATATTCCTCTATCTCTGGAGCCTGTTATATCAAAAATAAAAAAGTCCTAGACAAATCTACTCTTGAAATTTTTTATTACTTACAATTCGCATTACGATCATGTTTTAATGCACAAACATCAAACTAGGCCTGTTTCGAAATGCTCACAATAGGCAATGTTTATAAAATATTCAAATCCTTTAGTAAGCGAAACTTTATTACACCAATTTCTTTTCTGAAATATGCGAATACAGTTGTTTAATAATATTGTATATTTACTAATGTCAGTTAATAAGATGCATGCTAGGTATAGTATGGTAAGTTTTATGTAGTTGTTATGTGGTAAACATAATTGTCAATAATCTGAAGTCAATAAATGAGCACATTGATACAACGTGGTGTTGCCAAACGATCATCAACTATCGATATAATACGTAGATTTTGAGGAAAAAAATGTTACGTAGGACAAATGATCGCACATCGTGTGCATTGAGTCTTTGGTGGACATTTTTTGAAGGTTCGGGGATTATAGACCTCCGGAACAAAAGTCCGCTTCTCCGCAGGCCTTATGTGAGAAGTCCATTTTATTTGTCGATTACGAAGTTTGTTCCCATAGGAATTGCTATAATTATGTTATAATGGGTTACTTAAAATTTGAACAGTAGCTATAGTGACCATCTAATCACCCAAATCGCACACACAAATGTGCTATAATAAAAAAGGCGTCAAGAGCGAGTCCGACTCGCGCATCGAGGGTTCCGTAGAAAAATATTTCCGCAAATTAGTAGTTCAATATATTCGAAACATAGCATAAATAATTTACAATTTAAACGATGACCACGTGCATTTTCTATTCCTGTTGAAATTCTTCCCCCGAGGAAAATAAAAAAGGCCATGAAAGGTAGTTCTGAGCAATTCTTTTCTTTAGTTCTTCAAACTCAGTCTACGTACTTCAAATATATTTAGGAGAGGAATGGGGAAGTGCCTTCACCTCAGCAGCTAAAAAACAATCATCTGGAGGGGTGTTGTGTTCCTACGAGTCAGTGAGTGTTACCAGTAAACTTCTAAGCACTTTCCAAGTTAGCAGCGGGGATGGTAATTATAATAGACTTATTATTTGAAATAAAAAATTCTCTTTCTCGAAAATTCATTCCTTAGAGGATAAAATATGGAATGTAAATTTGTACGAAAATTAATGTATTTTTAAAGAAATGTAAAAAAATCTACAGAGATTTAACTGTTGAAAACATAAGTTTACTGTAAGTATACTTTTCCTATAAAGTAGTCTTAAAACCCGTTTGGCTTTACAAGTATCTCCATCATACAGAGAACGCAGAATTGTATACTCCGATCCATAATTGGCGTTGTGACGAATGCTGAAATCCACAAAGAACTAAACATAGAAACTGACAAGGAGGAAATCCACAAAGCTACAAACGGATACCAGGAGAGACTGGACAGGCAACCTAATAACCTAGCCGCAGCGGTGACTTTACGAAGTTATAACAAAAGGCAGAAAAGGAAAGACATTCTATAGTCCAAAATTAACGAGTAGATGCCTCACTGGCGTCACGCTCTTCACGCCAATTTACTGTCACAAATTTTGCTAAAAGTTTGAGATACCTACTGATCGCAGATAAGACCCAACAAAAAAAAAAGTGTATTTTTGTGAAAATGTCAATTCATGATCTTACCATGATGAGTAGAAGAAAACTGCCGAAGAGACTCGATACCGAAGTAAAACCGACTTACTGTCTGATACCTCAACTCACGGTGTAAATTAACAGCCATAGTGCTATAACTATTAATATGCGATTTTCGAACATTACACGGGATACCTGAATTAAATTTCGGAATACCAGAAAAACAAAACGCTATATAAATATATGCCACCGTAATAATTCATTTACATAACAAATTTAAATTGTCATTTTTTTTAAAAGAATTTATAATGATTTTGCATTTTCGAGTAGAAGAAGCATTGTAGCAACGATACATATTATAATTAGACCGGACCGTCAGTTATTCTGAGATTGCGAACGATGTCATGTGACCCAGCGTGCTAACTAGACGTAGATCTGTAAAAATGTTGTATAGTCGATAAATATATAATTGTGAATTCATTACATACAAAATAACAAACTGCCTTGAGGATGATTTCTTGCTATTGACGGTTTTCCAGTCATAAGGTACAATGGAAGCATTGTATGACAGAATAATTTTACCAATTAACGCTGAAGCGCTGATAGCGCCCAGCGACTGGCAGCAAACCTATTAAGAATGGAAGTAGGTACGTTCCTCGTCAAGGTCACCTTTTTAAACTAGGGAATGTCAGCGTGATATCACAATTTGCAAGTTCATTGATCCAAATTGCTATTATTATCTTCCTAGTTAATAGAAAATCTTGTTGAGTGTATCAAAAGAACGAAATCAACGTTGGACCAATCAATAAATTTCACGCATGCGTCACAATGACTTTAGATCTCATCGCAGACTCAGAAGAGTGGGCGTTCGATATTTAATATTTTCCACTGTTAAAACATTAAATAATAAAGTGTTGTCTATGACAAACTTAAAGATTTTTATTCAATTTTATCTATTAATCAAGTGTAAAGATGTTATAAGTATTACGAAACATTCTCACACCCTTTCCTAGGCCAATACATTTGTCCTCCATTCAAGGACAAATTAGTTTTTAGCTATTTATAGTTGTAATGTTTGATATCAGATTACAAGCACATAGCGCATGCACTGCCAATTTCATTTATAGTAGGCGAAAGTAAATATTGAGATAAAACAAATCTTAGTGCCATATACCTATGTATTATTTCGTAAATATACGGTAGCCCACGTTAAAGCTTTGATGTCTCCCTCTCTCTCTCTCTCTCATGATTAATTGATATAATTAAAGTGTAAATAATTTAAGAATTTGATTATTTATATTTTAGTTTAAATGAAATATTAGGTATACAAAATGGAATAAAGTTACTCTTAAGCAAGATAGGACTTTTTACGATTGTAGAAGAATGAAGAATGAGACCTTGGGTTTATCAATAATTTCTTCAGTTATCTATATATTATTTATTATGAATACAGGAAGTATCGCTCGAGCGTTGTAAGTACATACTAACATGGTATCTCCTTAGGAGCATATGTACCTTATTAGGTTAGTTGGTTGCAGTTTTCTGTGAGGTGGAGGTACTTCTCCGGTCGGGCTGCTTTGATGTGCCTTAACTCCATATAAAAGCAAGTGTTCATAAGCTAAGATAAAAACTTTACATCAGGTGGGACTATATGCTTATTTGTACATATCGCACCTTCTATCGCACGTAGGTACTGTAATTGCTGGTAAGTTTGGAAGCGTAAGTATAATTCCAATGGATAAATGCGGCAAGCACGGAAAATAGGCAAAGCTAGATGCTGAAACAATACAATCTGTACGAGACTACATAAATTCTATCCCCAGAATTGAAAGCCATTATATTAGAGTCAATTCATCCTGAGATTATATAGACGGAGGTTTGACTGAAGTCGAACTACAGCGTAATTATTAACAAATTCGCATTATCTAATAACAGGAACCAGCAAATTACGACGCATACCATCGGATTTTCAATACACAATTCGACATCAGCTTCTTTGTTTTGTGAAGCATGTAAGAATGCATTAGATAAAGAACAATTGAAGTTCAGCTACCAACTACATCAAGAAGAAAAGAGTCTTAGCAGAATAGAAAAAAGACAAGATGTGGACGAGTGCAAAAAGTCTGGCAGTAACATTATTGTGGCTTTACGACGTATTGCTTTGTCCAATAGGTCAATCAACAGCATTTTTTTTTATAAAAGTAAACTAAACTGTTAACTATCAACTAAATTACACAATCTCTAATATCAAGGATGAGTAAACATTTTGTTTCTTCGTGGGCATTCTCAAAATGAACCAGATGTCGTCAATTCCATAATAGAAAATATTCGTCAAGCAAAAAATCTGGACCCATTTACACCCTAGAACAGTACGTGATACTAATCACAAAAGCCAAAAAGACTGGTAATTGTTTCATTGTAAACGAAATGAATTTTAGTGATTTCTATTATTTAAAATTAATGTCCAATGGTATTAATTTGAACACTATCAAAAATATTGATGGTCAACGAATCAAACTTTCTGACATGATAGTCGTGCAAATTGTAAGAGGTTCCGATACCTATAAGTACACAACCACGTATAAAACTCAACAATAGAATGAAGCTAAAATTAAAATAACTCGTACAAGAAAAATATCAAAGATATTAACTTGACTGCGGCTTATGACACTAAGTTACCAATTGCTCTTACATTCAAAACTATATTACCCTTCTAAACAACGATACCATATTCAGTTAATTAAGTATGTATTATTCATCTCACATAGTTTTGAATAATAGATAAAACGTATGTCATAATGGGAAGATTTTTGGAGTAAATTAAGTATGTAATTTTAAAAAAAAACTTTTTAACAAATATATATACATATTCTATTTTTTTATTCCAATCCAATTATTTTGGTACTTTGCTGACACATGTTTATTGTATATATTTTCACCATCCCAGTATTTATTTTTGAAGTCATTACTAGTTCAGCTTTATTGTAGTTTTAGTACACACACCTCAAAAACGATCATTTAAAAAATTAAATAGGGTAAAGTAGTGTATTTTTTGGATAAAATTGTCCTTAAAATTGTCAGGTGCGTGAACGAATACATTATATTTATATAAAAACGGGACCTATATTATATAAGATAGATGCTAGATCTATCTTTTATAACCTCCGCTGACATCATTAATTTAGTTAGTATCCCCAGCAACGTAATCTATATTATGTCAGTGGTTACAACGCTACAATCAATCTAGCATGAAATACTCGTCAGTATACATATAAGCCAACAGCAAATTGTATACCATCCACTCAATATAGATTTGTGTGTGAAAACATTATAGGTCGATGAGAACGCAGATATACTGCTATGTAAACATTTGTATCTATAGTTTTACCCAACTACGACAAAGCTAAAAGGAGGGGTATCGCGTATTTTAATTATTTTGTTGAACTGACGTTTCGAACGCTTTGCAGCGTCCGTGGTCGCAGGAAGTCTTCCTGCGACCACGGACGCTGCAAAATTGCGCTTAAAAATTGTTTAATTCAATGTGTAACAATCGCGAAAACCTAAGACAATACTAAAAGGAGGGGTATGTCTCTTCTTCTTCTTACCGTTATCCCGGTTTCTAAACCTATAAATTGGCGGTGTCCGCTTATGGTTCGGGTATATAAGTAGGGCGGTTGAAGCTGCCACCCACCACGCAACGCCCAACCCGGCGGGTCGAGGAGAGCTGAGTGTCATATAGGCACATGGAATGTGAGAGATGGATTACAAAATAAAAGTTAATAGAGAGAATGAACGAGATATGCCTAGATACTTTGTGTGTGTCAGAGACCAAGCGAAAGGGAAGCGACACCGAAGATCTGCCTGGTGGCATGATGGCCCTGTGGTCCTGTGGGCTGAACCAGGATGATCATGCCAGTGCTGGCATAGGCGTCGTGCTTTCATCTCGCTTGGGTTCTAGTAGGCCCAAGACTTCTCTGGGTAAAAAATAAAACTGGAGATTACGCGAGTCGTTTTGATTGCAGCATATGCTCCTGTAAGCTCTATTATTACTAGTACTAGTCTCCCCAGTAGCTCGAGAAGTTTTGTGAGACCGTAAGGGGTATTCGGGATTTGGCTGATGCGAATGAACAGATAATTATGTGTGGATGTATGGGTTGGAACCAAGCGAAGCAGTTATGTAGCTAGGTCCATACGGAGATAAGAGAGTGAACGATGCTTGTAAGTTACTTTCAGACGTATGTATGGAAAGAAACCTCCTTGTGTCGAACACGTTCTTGCATCACAAGGATATTCACACTTACACATGGATTCGGAATGAACATAAAAGTGTGATAGATTTGATTTTGATAGCTGAACGTCTCCGAAAGTCGTTAATTGATACAAGAGCCTCCAGAGTTCCCACTGTTAAAACGGACCACTATCTGGTGATTAGATTTGTGGGCCTATTCAAGAAGTGGAGGTGCTAGCGAGTGCGTATTCCTTTCTTTGAAACCAAAGCTTTAGTGAAAGAGAAGCGTGAAAGACTACTTATGAATGAGGAAGAGAGGCTGAAGAAAAACTTCAAGGCTAATACCAAACTCATCTGGAGAGAGTTAAAGAATTCTCGAAGTGGTTCGTCAGCATCGAGAATGGACTAGATAAAATGTAAACCTGGCGGCATTCTTGGAAAGGAAGTGTTTAGAACGGTGGAGTGAATATTTTACAGAAATGTATGATTATGTCCAGAACGCTGGCACTCTGCATGAGTCTGTGACTGACTCGGCAGTGCCAGCGTGCCATGAAGACATTAGCATGGATGAGATTGAGTGGTCGATACGAAGTTTGTGCCCTTGTATAAAGGCAAGGGTTCACGTGTGGACTGTTTGATCAGCTTTGCAGCTAAAGTGTATGGAAAAATCATTGAAAGGAGAATGAGGGTGAAATCAGATGGAATGCTTTGGGAAGCACAGGGTGGATTTCAAAGCGGCAGAGGATGTACGGATCAAGTTTTTTCACTCCGCAACATCGAGAAGCACCTGTCTATGGACTAGAAGGTTTTGGCGGTTTTGTGGACCATAAGAAAGCATTTGATAGGGTCGTGCGAAACAATCTCTGGAACATTTTACCCAGATATGGTGTTGACGGTGACCTGCTCCGTGCTGTGTAATCCACTTATGAGGATTGTACAGCATGTGAACGGGTGGATGGCAGCTTAACGCCCTGGTTTGATAACAACATTGTTGTCAGACACGGATGCGTGCTGTCGGCTCGTTTATTCATCCTGTATCTGGACAGATGTCTTCAGAGAATAAGAAATATGAATTTGCGAATGTGAATGGGTGACTCAGTGGTCAACTGCCTGCTTTATGCAGACGACGCGGTACTAATAGTAGAATCACCATTCGAACTGCACACACTAGTTACAACATGAAAGATGATTGTATAAAAAAAGGCTTACAATTTTATGCGAAGAAAACCAAGATAAGAATCAGGTATTTGAAAGAGGGAATACCAGAACGAACACTAGGATTACGGTTGATGATGTAGTGTTGGAGCAAGTGGATGAGATTGTATATCTTGGAAGTGCTTTCAGCAGCGATGGCAGGTATACCGCTGATGTGGAGAGACGAGTGAGTGCAGGGAAGAGCATGAATGGAGTGCTGGGTAAACTTCTAGGCAGCCGAAACTTAAGCCAGAAAGTACAGCTCGCTGTACATAACGCGATGCTGGGGGAAAACCAAACTCGTGGGTTTCCTCGCGATGTTTTCCGAAAACAAGAGCTTAGTGGTACATGACCTCACTTGGATTCGAATCGGGAACCAGTCGGTTAAAAGGTCGGTTCTTGATCCACTGGGCTGCTCTTGTTTTTACTTAAATTATTTAGAAAAATAACAAGTACGTACCCACTAAAATAATATTAGGCACTGTAGTAGGTATATTTTTTGATAAATTATTGAAAAGTACTATTAGATTACTTATAGAATACGATTAATATAATAGTGGTTTTGTACAGCCGCAATCACAACGTAACTGCTACGTCATCTGTATGATCTGTACCATATAATCCATATATGATAATATAAAGGTATAATATTAGGCTTATTGGTAAAAAACAACTTTTATATTAATTATATTCTATAATATATTATTATGAATATTGTATTTCAATATATTTAATGTTGTAGAGTGAGTAATCGTTTCGTGTTATAAAACAGTGTTTAATAAGAAATTTGTAGAATATTACTAAGGCAAATAATCTCGTTTGCAAATTCTGAGAATATATGTGCAAGATCTTTATAATGTAATGTCACTGTAGCTCAGAATTCTCAGTATGTAGCATTCTCAACGTACGTGTTATGATTACGCCCTAAGTCTTAAATTATATAATTGAAAATATTAATTACCCTAGTGAGCAATTGTACATTTTTAATTACTATAGATCATACGACTGTAATTAAAAAGGCGAAGATAATAAAGAAAAACCTTGACATTCGCACAATTCCAAGGTGTCTAATTAAAGGTGACTATAAGTTAATATTTTAGCTATAACCAGATCATATGAGGAATTAGAAACCGGCGGACGTGCATGAAAAAGTTATGAATGTTAAAGAAGCGAGTGACGTGTGTAAGGACCGCCACTTATGGCGCTCTGTTGTCTCTGCCTGCCCCGCAAGGGATTTGGTGTGAAGTTATAGATAGATAGATAGACATGAGGAATTTCGTCAGAGAATCAAAGATTTTTTTATTATTTTTATTCCTAGCTTTATCCCGTTTCCTAATTGCTTAGGGCTGGCGAGGTTCGTTACCTCAGCCTAGGATTTGGATAAGGTACAACTTTTGACTTATCTTAGAATACGTCAATTTAATAATAATTATTTAATAAATAATTATAATTATAATAAATTTTTAATACATAAGCATATTTGAGCTATTAAAAAATGTAAGTATATTTAATTTTATATGTAATATATAATTTTAAAAAAATATATATTACGAAAATATGATTATTTTTTACTAGTCATAAGAAATCAAAATGAGTCCTACTGAACCCAGTATACTTGTTGACCTGTGTAATCGAAACCCCCAATAAATTAAAACATAACTACATATTTTTATTCAATTTGTCATAAGGGGTTAAATCCCTAATACATTGGTTTAAAGGTGATCTCACTTAGCATTATGCTATCGACGAAAATATTATTGTTGCATTAAATATGTGTTTTTGTTGTTGTTGTTTTCAAAATTCAATGAAAATGTTAGAAGGCGAAGGCAGAAAAAAGATTAACAAAATACAACGTATTACTATAGTGTTTAATTGTTATAATTTTAAGTTTAATTACAATTACTTACCGATGTATTAAATCTGCCTTTTATTATGCCCTGTTCCTTAAAAGTGTAAGGAAAGTGTTAAAAAATATAAATTTCGTATAATAATAAAATATAAACTCTTAGTGAATATATCTATAGATGCAGTTAAACAATATGACCTAAGTGTCCTAACTGATTGATTCATTAACTCCTAGCCGAAACACGACGAAGGTATATTTTGTGGCATAATGATTTTTTGAAAATCTGTAAGGAAATAATTCGTCATCGACAAAGGTGTAAATACCTTTTTTTTATACAACGTCAGAAGGCATACAAGCAAACGGCCCACCTGATGTAAAGCAGTTGCCGTAGCCTATTAACGCTTGTAATATATTAAGTATAACTAGCGTGATGCCTCCTCTGCTGCTTACACAGCAATTCCTTTGGAGCTTACTGGTAATCTCATTCACACGCAGGAACACAACAACCCTCTAGGGAGTTGTTATTTGGCTGCGGTTTTCTGTGAGGTGGAGGTACTTCCCCAGACGATGATGCGCCCTATCTCTCTTAACGAATATAATCGTAAAATAAACCTTTAATCTTATCTTTACCTGCAAGTGAATTCGGAAACTTACTTTGCTTGAGATCTAGAGTTTTCGTGGGTTTGTAAAGATAAATAAAAAAAAATGGTGGAATATGCAAGTCGGTACCAACAGGCTAATTAACGTAGGTACATTGCATTATGGTATGTACTGTCCGCTAGATTTATCATATGACAGGCATTGGTACTAAAGCGATTGCAATAAATAATATCAATTTAAATAGATCGTGGCAATTTGGCGCGTGCTTCATTTAGTAGCGCGCAAGCGCAGAAAGACTTCATGAATACCAGTACTTATTAGATTTACGCATTATGTTTTGATGATAACTTTTAACACACGTCTCCGATCAAACACGGTAAATTTACCCCGTCCTCTCCATTTTAACAATGACAGATCTTCAATGGCAAAATTTGAAAAAAATGTTGTTATACATCACTGGGCATGAGCAATACAAGAAGTTGATGAAACAATTTAACCAGTCTACAAATGTTTTACCAATTCAAAAAAAATGTACTTACGTAAATATAATTCATATATTTTATTGTTATGAGGCACTGAAAAAATACCTATAGAGGCTAAAAATAGTCAAAAGCGGAAAACAGGATATAAGTCCAGACCCCAAAACGTATTGTGTTAATAAATAAAAATAACAAACAAATTTTTAGCAGTGTACCGTTTGTATTTTTATATAAGAAGTATGCTGTTGTCTCTTACTAAATGAAAAAAACTGCTGAGCTATATATTGATTGAGTATTAAATAAGAATCTAGGTACAAAGCAATGAAGAATTTGCTTTCGCCAAAACTTCTAAACTCTCTGTCACTCTCTTTTACCCACTGGAATAAATAAATCAAATTCATTGTTACAAAATGCTCATGCTTACATTTTAATAATAAATTAAGGGAAGACTAGTAGTAGTTAGATCATCAAATCAGCTTGATTGAACCAAATTATTGTATTGGCATCAAGTTTACATACATTTGCGATCGATCAAATCAAATCAATACGACAAATAAATGTAGGTTAAATTCGACTTCGAAGATTTGTTCTCATTGTATTAAAGGTGAAAATAAGTAAAAGCTTTTACGTATGTAAAAACGACCAATAATAACATTTTTTTAACACCTAATTTGGATACAATACTTTTTCCTCATTTTATCGCTGTTTTTTTACTATACGGCCAACAATGCATCACAAAAATTATTATCCGCAAAATGTTTCTTCCACCAGCGCTAGTACTGAAGTTACAGCGCTATTTACATTTTTAGAAACTTTCTCTGGTGACCACCGCTGAACCATAACAGAACATTTTTGTGGATTGATTTGATTGCGACCCCCAAAGGTATGCGAATACATAATCCATATAAAACTGGCACCGTAGTAAATATCTTTTCTCATACAAGTGTAATAGTATTGAAATATAACTGCCGAGTACAAATCGGACTCGCACTTGAACAATTTTTTTCATTCGGCGGAACCGTTTTTCAGAACACAAGAACCACTGATCACATATATTTTCTACTTATTGATTAAAAACCACCAAGGCTTCTTCTGACTTCGTAAAAGTAAAAACTACAGTTGATTCACAGTGTTTTGCATTCATAGTGAATTGCAGTGGGGCCCCACATAAATAAATCTGGCTGTGGCGAATCAGGCAATTGAAGGACATGATCGATTGCACCTACTTTCACAACCTCATGTCGTAAGGTACTGGGGAACGACGGATGATATTACCAATTTTCACCTTTTTCAAAATGAGCCACCGGCTATAGAGCTGGTATATAAATAGTTATAAAATGGGCTCCAGAGGATCGGGATTCAAAGAAATAAATATCCTCACTCTCTATCTGTATCTCAGTATATTTATGAAAACGTGACGTATGCTCACAAAAGTATAAAATAGTTTTCGAACTTCAGTTGCACCTTAGAAGCAGGAATAAGTTGCGTAAGGCGTTACATCGGCTTGCTAGGACTGGATAGATATTTTTCTGTAAATTGTATTCTACCTACCTAGTCCGGCCATAAGTTCCGTTACAAATAAATATGTATTAATTTTTTTATGAAGTAATGTAATGTACATATTTATGGAAGTCTCAGCAAAAAACAAAATGATTCTATTTGGTATGGTCGATTTGTCGGGCCTTTAATCTGTCTGGCCACAGATCTATGGATTTACGCACTGTTTCCACGGAAAATTTAGCCACTACTTGCTCCAGAGCTTTCTTAAGAGACACAATGTCGACGTGCTGTTTCGAGCAGGCCATGTCCTCTAAAACTAACCATAATTTTCACTCTAAGGGGCTCAGATCTGGTCTAGACGAGGTCTTCAGCTCTTATAAAGTTTGGAACGTTGGTTTCTCATCTGTCTCTCGTTATATTTATGAAAATGCTCGCAATAGTATAAAAGAGTTTTCAAACTTCAGTTGCACCATAGATAACAGACCATTGTTTCTGTTATCTATGAGTTGCACCTTAGAAGCAGGAATAAGTTGCGTAAAGCGTTCCATCGGCTTGCTAGTACTGGATAGATCTTTTTCTGTAAATTATATTCGATTCTTTAATAAATTTCAAGTAAATTCCCTAAAATATTTCTGAATCAATGAAAAGGGGAATCACCTCCTCCTTCTAGAAAGCCGCAGCCAAGTAACAATTCCTTTGAATGTTGTTGTATTCCTACGTTTGATGGATTTACCAGTCAACTCTTAGGGAGTTGTGTGTGCTTAGCTGCAGGGGAGGCGCCGCGCACGATACTTCCCGTATTGCAAGCATTTATAGATCTCAATGTTTATCTATCCCTTGTGGGGTAGGGGAAAGAATCGAACTCCATATGCCTCGGTCCTTACACACCTCCCTTGCTTTTTTTACATTCATATCTCTTTTCATGCACGCTCGCTGACTTATCGGGCTCCTGACATTACTATTGATAAAGCACCGATTTGGTCGTGGTAGGTTAATTTTAGCCTTCCTCGGCTCCTACATCCTTCACATTCGCTTTGTATACCTATTTCGTTACTCTTTCTTACTGCATTATACATGTTCGAGCCAACGGAGCATGTGCCTTCTACGATACTCTCTTAAAAGTAAGGCGAAGGTATGTACAATCGGCAAAGTACCTACTTCCCCAGACGTACTGCTGTCATCCGTCTTTTGCCAGACTGCCATTTGCAATGCAGAGAGCAGAATACACCACGTGCAAATGTAACATGAACGGGATTTGGTTCTGTAGACGATAGTCAACTTCTTATACCCTAAACTTTAATTCTAAGTTGTGTCATACTATAACAGCAATTTATTAAGGCCATTGACCACTTAATTCCAAATGTAACAAGGGACCTCAATTCAATCATACCCAGAGATGATATGATACATCACTCTCCAGACTCGAAATAAAGCAATTGATGGCCGAGTGACATTAGTCCATTCAATATACCGAGGCGAAGTCGAGTACTCGAATGATTTTAAACTTTTTTTAAACAGGGGCGTTAATTGTTATATCGACAGAGAATTACATAATACATTTCTCTCATTTGATAAACTCAATCGTTCATGTCGTTTACTTACGTTGTAATTTCTACTATTAGTTATGCCGCAAACCGGAGGACTTATGGAATTAATACGGAACCAAGTGAAAGACGTTCACCAAATTTACCTCAAAATACCTATAAACCGACTGAAATGAAACTTGGTATTAAGAGATAAAGTTTAATGGGAATAATGGGGTTATTCTCTGAAACTAACAATTTCGAATATTATTTCACTATCAAGAAACTTTATCATTCCTGAATATGTTAGGGTTTCTGAAAACAGAAATGTCATGCGGATGGAGCAGTTAGTCCTAAATATTATCATGAACAAAAGTAAGTGTCATTACATTTGTTACCTTTTCACGCATAAACTGCTGAACTTCGCAATGCAATCTACCATAGCAGAAGTCTGAAGTGAAAGAAGTGAACCCTGAAGGGGAGACATGATACTTATCATCAAAACAATAATTACGAACTCGATGGCGCAGTGGTTAGTAATGCTACTTTGACACTAACAATCGTGAGTTCCATTCATACAAAAAAAAATTATGTGCATGAGCATGTCATTCTGTTTTGGTCTGGTTGTTTTTAGAACAGGTAGGTCATAACAAAGCAACCCGCCTAGGGAAATACTTCCACCTCACAGGAAACCCCTGCCACACAGCCAGCGTGTGAAAGTGCTCACCAGTAAGCACCTAAGGAGTTGCTGTGTTAACAGCAGAGGTGGCATCCCCCGAGCGATACTTAATATATTACAAGCATTCATAGGATATAGTAAGCGGTTTACATCAGATGGGCCGTATGCTTGCATGCCTTGCGACGTTGTATAAAAAAATATCAAAATTCACTCACTCGAACAAAGCTAGCATTTCATAAATGAATAATAAAAGAAATTGTGATTATTATAACAGATTAGTGGTTTTATTTTAATTCATTTGCAATTTTTCAAACTAAATATGATATGCAGCTGAGCTGAAATACATGATTTCGTTCCTGTAATGTTTAATAATATACATATATGTTATTGAAAGTTATTACAATGTGATTCCATGGTGCTGATTTAATTATGGAGTCGGAGGTCGTTCAATAATTTTAATTACTTATTTATTTTTGGGAAATTAACACAGTCATAAAAGTAAGTAGTATGACAACATTAGCGTGCTGATTACAAATTGTCGCATAAAATTTCGCCAAAGACTTGATAAAAAACAGTAGTTCATTACTGGTACTACCTAGTTTTTACTACGTCGGAAGGCATACAAGCGTACGGCCCACCTGATGTAAAGCGGGTACCGTAGCCTTTTAACGCTTGCGCTATATTAATTATCACTCGCGCGATGCCTCCTCTGCTGCTTACACAGCAACTCCTTGGGAGCTTACTGGTGACCTCACTCACACGCAGGAATACAACAACCCTCTAGGGAGTTGTTATTTGGCTGCGGTTTTCTGTGAGGTGATGGGAGATGTGATTGGAGTTACTTCCCCGGATGGGCTACTTTGATGCGCCCTACCTCTCTTAAAACTTCCAGACCAAGACAAACAGACATGTTCATGCACACAAATGTTTGCCTTGTGTGGGAATCGAACCCACGAGCGTTGGTGTCAAAGTTGCATCATTCACGACTGAGCCACCGAGCTCGTCGAATATTTACATTCAAACTGTCAAACAACGGTTTGGTTATTTATGTAGATCTATTACTTCCGCCAAATCCCTTGCGGGGTAGGCAGAGAGAACCGAGCGCCACGTGACTCGATCCTTAAATATCTCACTCGCTTCTTTAACATTCATTGCTCTTCTCATGCACGCTCGCCGATTCCTGGGGCTCCTGACATCACCTTCTGTTAGAACACGACCAATTTGGTCACGGTAGGTAAGTCTTGGCCTTCCTCGGCTCCTACATCCTGTCACTTTTGCATTGTATATCTGCTTCGTCATTCTTTCATCCTGCATTCTTTCTACATGTCCAAACCAACGGAGCATGCCTCTTTTTATTTATGTAGAGACACAGATAACTTTTTACTTGGACTACATATGAACTGGACTTGCACTTGACCGCTTCGCCTTGTAGGAACACTTATTAAGAGTGACTATGAAGGTCTCTACTTACTATTTATAAATGGGCTGATTAGTGATGTGAATGTAACTACATATTATATCGTTATGTTCTTGCGAGTGAGTGAGTGAGTAAGAGAATTAGTGAGATATTATATTATAAATAATAAATATTGTCGGACAAATTACACAGCGCCACCTAGCCCCAAAGTAAGCGAGGCTTGTGTTATGGGTACTAGACAACTGATAAACATACGTAAATACATTTTTTTTTATTATGTTCATGCAGACAAATATTTGTACTGTGTGGGAATCGAACCCACGAGCGTTGGCGTCAAAGTAGCGTAAGAGCGCGTTTCACCACTGCGCCACCGAGCTCGTCCATATATGTGTCTCATCTCACGGGCATTAATCTCGGTTATTTGATAAGCATGCGCTGGGATATGGATCCAACGCGTAGAGACTTTGAAAAGATTATATGTAATGTAGTAGTACGAGTACTTTTATTATTATAAGCATTGCCTCGCCCTCGGCTATGCAGATTACTTACTACGTGACAGTGTTTCTTTTTAAATTAGGTACGTCGACAAACAAACATGCATGCAGCCAACTGATGTTAAGCTGTTACCGTTTGTCTAATAATAGAAGGAGTATGACTAGTTTGCCACCTTTGCTGTTAACGCAGCAACACCTCAGAACTTTGTTGATAAGCCCACTCAGTCACATGAATACAACAACTCTCCTCGGATTGATTATTTGCCTGTAGTCTTCTGTAAGGTGGAACGACTTCCACGGGGGATAAAAGCTGTAAGTGGGTCGGGTGCAAGTATGCAAGTGAGATTCGCCTGCTTTGTGATTTTGGCCCTATTTTTTAAATTATGCTGTCACGATACAATCATTAATCCATAATATTATTTTCAGAATGTTTACGTAATTAACCGACATTTTTTACAACGTCGGAAGGCATATAAACATACGGCCCGCCTAATGATAAGCTGTTACCGTAGCCTATGAACGCTTGTAATACATTAAGTATCACACCCGCAATGCCTTCTCTGCTGCTAACACAGCAACTCCTTAGAAGGTTACAGGTGACCTCATTCACACGCAGGGACACAACAACACTCTAGGGAGTTGTTATTTGGCTTCGGTTTTTGCGAGGTGGAGGTACTTCCCCAGACGGGATGCTTTGATTCGCCCTAGCTCTCTTAAAACTTTCAGACCAAGACAAACAGAAATGTTCATGCACACAAATGTTTGTCTTGTGTGGGAATTCAGTTTTGTATCTTATGTACGGTAACAGCATCAGCGGAACTAAGATCAGTTCGATTGTAGCTTATCCTATCCACAGAATAGTTTCATTTTCAAAGTGACAAACATGATGTGATATCAACTGTTCATATTGCGTCTTCTATAGGGGAAACTAAAAAGAAATGTATAAGGGTGTTAAATCGCATACCTAAACGATATCAATAAGCTTTTCACAAACTAAAATTAACGCATGCAATTTATATATAATTTGTTATGCTATAATACTTGCGTAATGCATAAATTTTTCAAGGAAATTCTGTATCGCACACTTCTCCACTGAGAGAATCCGACACGAATTGGCCTCTATCTGACATAGGTATTTAAGTAAGTTTATAAAATGATTTGCTTTTGTTCGATCACTCGCCTGAAACGAGAGGAATGTATAATAATTCACAATTATATCACCATGATTGATTCACAGAGCATGGACCGGATCAAAAATAATTTTTATCTTTCTTCGTGCATTTATTATGATTAGTTGTTACACTTATTACGATCCTAATTTATTAGTATTTTTAAGTACAGTCGCATAATTTATTATCAAACTTTAGCCTAACATTTTAGTATTATCCTATCCAAATAACAATTATATGGGGGCTTACTATTTTCCTGCGAGTGACTGAGGACTAGGAAGTTCTTTACGAGTTTCTGAGTCAGCAGCACGAATAACAAAGTATGTAACTGCTTTGCATTGAGTGGTACATATGTGTGTTTGCCACCTAGAAAAAATCTTTACTTCCCAAAAAAATCTTTTCTACCCTTACACTATGCTAGATGTTTCTGTTTCGTTTTCCACAATTGTCTACCTTCCCTGATATCTCCTCTGCACAGCTCAATCTCATCGCCCAGTTGCCCCTTACTCTCCTCCATATTTTCTACCACCTGTGTCCAAATTGCAAATCTCTAGCTTAGATAAGCTAAATTTTAGGTAAACTAAATCTTTTATTTTTAACCAATTTTCTGTTTTTTTGAGATTAAATATCAATAAACTTTAAAACCGATATTTATTTACTTCATAGAACGTTTATGTGACGTTTCGAAATCGAAATTGTGCGCTGATCAGATACAGTTACGCGAGCCGGCAATGTTAGTTTAAAAATCCACATTTTTCTTTATACAACGTCAGGAGGCGAACAAGCACCCTACCTAGCTACGAGTAATACGCTACGCTAATAGTGGTTACGTAGCCCTTGAACATATCGCAATACAAGTATGGAATATTTAACGAAATATATAATGGAATATAATGGAAGCTTGTAAATATTGGACCTGAAATTGCCTTCCTTAAAAGAGGAATTTTAAAATCTCACCTCAATTAAAAAAAATCTTGAATCTTTTATTTAGGTTATACGTCGAACTTCATATATCTAGTTCACGACGCTATTAAGTAAAATTTTAAACCACTTTGAGGTTATAAAAAGACACGTGTCCACCGTGTACAAGTGTATTCTTTTATTATTGTGTTCTGTGACCCTGACCATGGATTCCAATATATGAACAAGACAGGCGTGTAATTTAAAGCGATGACTAAATTAGTTGCACGGAGCAATTTGTTATTATTGTTGCAAATATTACCTTAACCGGCTTTTTTGAACTTAACTGTCAACATATATTTTTTTATTTGCTTGCTATTTTGTAAGTATGTTTTAATTAGGTTGAAATTTAATTATTCATTTACGTTTGACGATAATACAGTATCATGGAACCATGAAACTGATTTGATAAACGGAGCTAAGTCTGGTGCATACTGTTTAACCCTTTCTGGGGCTTAATCCCCAGAAGGGGTAAAACAGTATGCATCAGACTCGCAAGTCGCAAAATAAAATTCATAAATAAACTATTGAGTACATAGACTCAACAGTAACATAACAGCAATAGCTTGCCGTCAATATGAACATAAAAATTCTGGAATCCCAGAGGTGCCTACTCGAATTACGCCGACATAAAGTAAGTAATGAGATTTTATTAACTCAGTAATTGCACTACCCAAGATGAGTGTGAAATGAAAATGGTACTCACCGTTACATGCATTCCCTGGCGGTTGTTCATGGTGATGCATTTCTCGAAGCACCGTGATGCGTGTGAAGGATCGGACCCTTTCATGTCACAAACGAGACTGATGTGCGGCACGGTAGGCAGCTACGCCGGCTGAAACACTGACGAACACCCCGCCGCTGCCCCTCGGCTCCCGCATGCGCAGAACCGAGACCGTCATTGTAGTCACTCTACCATTTAGTATTCACTACTAATGAATGACTCTAGCATCATGTGACGTGAACCCACTACATACGCAATAACAGCTCTAATTGCTCATCCCTTGATAGGAACATTTCATGTTTCGCACTATTTTGTTGTACCTATCCATAAATATGTATATAGTGCAGTAGAGTTTTCTTTAAACGCTGAATGACCTCTACTTGCGCATAGCTTCAAGGGGAAATCTCGTACAAGTAGTATCTATAACTAGTCCGGCCATAAGTTCTGTTAAAAACAAATTTCGTAATTCACGCATTTCGTAATAATCTTAATAAAACTTATATACTATTATTTGTGGAAACCTCAGCAAAAAATAAAAAAAATATTCTATTCCAAATGGCCACTTTTGGATTTGGCCACTTTTAGACAAATCCAAAAGTGGTCAAATCCTTTAATCTGTCTGGCCACGAATCTATGGACCTACACACTGTTTCCATACGAAATTTAGCCACTGCTTGCTCTTACTCCAGAAATTTCTTAAGAGACACATTTCGAGCAGGCCATGTCCTCTAAAATTGACTATAATTTGCAGTCTAAGGGGTTCAGATCTGGTATACTGTACTAGGCGACAGCTGACATAAAACCAAATTTCACCTTTTTCCAACCAAATTTCACCATCCGCTTTAATTTGAATATGGGCTCCAGAGGATCAGGTTTCAAAGAAATAAGTATCGTCACTCTCTATCTGTACCACAGTATATTCATGAATTTTACTGCATGAAAATGTAATGTATGCTTCCAAAAGTATGAAGTAGTTTTCGAACATCAGTACCATCTATGAAGCAGGAATAAGTTACATAAGGCGGTACATCGGCTTGCTGGATAGATGTTTTGCTGTAAATAGTATTCGATTCTACCTATGTATGGCCATAAGTTCTGTTACAAATAAATATAGGTTAGAAATTTTATGACTAATTGGCTTTATTACCTACTACATAGGGGTATGACTAGATCGCTTTATGACTAAATATCGATTTGACTCCCTGACTTGAAGTGTCTGTCTGTGATTTCAAAATAAAGCCTTTATCTTAAGCTCATATTATTATTTTCACGTTACCAAAGCCTAAATACGCATTTTTAACTTTTTTGTCTGTCTGTCGGTCTGTCTGTCTGTTTGTTTGTCCGGGCTAATCTTCGAAATGGCTGAACCGATTTCAACGGGACTTTCACTGGTAGGTAGAGGACTGTTCAGAGCAGAATATAGCATCATAGCAGATTAATAGCATCGTTAAAAAGGCTTTTAGAAACTTGGGATTCATTCTTAGTAGAGCGCATGGCTTCACAAATATCAAAGCGATTATATCCTTGTATAATGCGTTAGTCAGAAGTCACCTAGAATGTAACGCAGTCATTTGGGCTCCGCATGAAACTAAATATAGTCTCATGCTGGAGCGCATTCAGAATAAATTTACAAGATACTTATATATGAGGCTCTATGGTGTCTATCCATATTATCCTTTAATCTATCCTACCCTATTTGTTCTGGGTATGGTAGGATACACTGAGTTACGCGTGCGTTGGCCTTAGCCTTGTACATTTTCAAGCTGATTCGTGGTAAAAATCACAACCCTGAATTACTTAGTTTGGTTAGGGTATGTGTTCCCGACGGATACGTTCTAAGAGAGGTAGGACCCAGCAAGGGGTCGTGCTGTGCTCCGCCCTGTCAAGCATGCTGTAATGGCGGGGCATGGCAAGACCTCTTGCTCTAAGTATCCGTCTGGGGAAGCACCTCCACCTTACAGAAGACCGCAGCTAAATAACAATTCCGGGAGGATTGTTGTGTTCCTGTGTGTGAGTAAGGTCGCCAGTTAGTTGAGAAGTCGTTGTGCAGGCAGCGGGAGGACCGGCGGATATCGAACCGCCACGAACAGCGGGGGCGCGGAAGGCTGGCGCGGCGGCCCCGGGAGGCTGAACCGCCAACCCGCGAAAAATCCCTGTTGTAGTGGTCGTGCCGGAGAAGGAGACCGGAGTGGACCCGGCTGCTGCAGCAGGGGGGGACCGGGGGCCCTTCCGCCCGCCGTGCCAGCAAACCGCATAACCTGCTCTGTCCAGTGGTGGAAGATACCGCGCTTTTGTCCTCTAGTCTATCGGCTCAGCGGCTTCTCTTTTTCGATTTTAAAAAACGGCACCGATAAGAAAAGGAAAACGAAAAATTCCAGCGGCTACCCCTTCCACAATAAATGTGGATTTTTGCAACATCAGGGGACTACACTCCAACATTAACGCGGTTCACTACCACCTCGAGACTGCTCGGCCGACCCTACTTTTCCGCACTTCCGACACCTCTTACTTACATTACCCCGGGTACAAACTTGGACACTTATTTGTACGTCGTGCCGGGCTGTGTATGTTCGTTCGGGAGGATATTTGTTGTCGCCGTCTTCGTAGCCTGGAAGACAAGGACCTGTCATTACTATGGGTGCGCGTGGATCATGGCGACCACACCCGAATCTACGCGTGCCTTTACAGGTCCTATAGCGGTGATGCAGACACAGCTCGTTTATTTGAGCACCTGCAAATGGCGACTGACAGAGTTATCACACCGAATGGCTTGGCTCTCGGTGCACTGATTCCGCGGGGAGATCTGCTCATGACTATGCTCTGGCCTATGGTTTCTCCCAACTGGTGCATTCTCCCACGAGAATACCAGATGTAGAGGACCATACAAGCTCCTTACTGGACCTTCTGCTGACAACACGTCCGGATGAGTACAACATCTCAGTGGATGCACCGCTTGGCTCATCGGACCGCTGTCTCATCCGAACCCAAGCGCCTTGTGCCAGGCGTGACCCACCTCGGCCTACCGGATGGCGGCGCGTTTGGCACTATAAGTCGACAGACTGGGACGGACTGCGTGAGTTCTACGCGTCGTACCCGTGGAGGCAGCTTTGTTTCAAAACAGACGATATCGAGTCCTGTGCGACTGCGGTAGTTACGGCGATATTGGATGGCATGGAATGCTACATTCCCAGTCGCTTAGTGGCTGCTGCGGGAGCTAAAAAGCGACCGTGGTTTAATCGGCCTTGTAGAGAAGCCAGACTTCTCAAACAGGCTGCTTTCGAGGCTTGGACCACGCCGCGTGCTAATGGAAATCCTGAGGTCGCTGTTTTGAAACGTAAACTCAACGCTGCCTCGAGGTCCAGCAAGAGGGTAATCGCCAGAGCAAAGTTTGATTTCGTCGGTAGAGTTGGCGAGCGGCTTGCAAGCCTTCCGTCTGGCAGGCGTGCTTTCTGGTCGCTGGCTAAAGCTGCCGAGGTAAACTTTTGTCAAGCGTCTATGCCACCATTGCAAAAACCGGATGGCAGTCTGGCCTACAGTGCTAAAGAGAAAGCCGAATTACTGGGTAATCTCTTTGCCTCTAACTCGACTTTGAATGACGGGGGGGCTGTGCCACCTACCATCCCGATGTGCAGTAGCTCAATGCCGGAAATCTCAATTACCCAGCGAGATGTCCGGCGGGCGTTGCTCTCCCTCGACATTCATAGGTCGAGTGGGCCAGATGGCATACCAGCAGTGGTGCTAAAGCAGTGTGCTCCTGAGTTGTGTTCTGTGCTAACGCGCCTTTTCGTGCTTTCCTACTCCACTCGGCAAGTCCCGTCTTTTTGGAAGACCGCCAATGTGCACCCGGTGCCCAAAAAGGGCGATAGATCAGATCCGTCGAATTACAGGCCTATTGCCATAACCTCACTTATCTCCAAGGTGATGGAGCGTGTGATAAACACACGACTCCTAGCATACCTTGAAGATCACGACCTAATCAGCGACCGTCAATACGGCTTTCGCCACGGTCGTTCGACTGGTGATCTTCTAGTGTATCTTACACACCGCTGGGCTTCGGCGATTGAGAGTCAAGGTGAGGCATTGGCTGTTAGCCTAGATATGGCAAAGGCGTTCGATCGGGTCTGGCATCGGAGTCTTCTATCGAAGTTACCATCGTACGGGCTGCCCGAGGGTTTGTGCAAATGGATTGCCAGCTTCTTATCCAGCAGACGTATAAAAGCCGTGATAGACGGTAGTTGCTCCGATAGCATGGATATTAATGCTGGCGTCCTACAGGGCTCTGTATTATCCCCGACGCTGTTTCTGCTGCACTTAATGACATGTTGTCAATCGACAGCATTCATTGTTATGCGGACGACAGCACCGGGGACACTTATTATACAGGCCGTGTTAACATCCCTCGTTCCCTTGTGGAGGAAAGCCGCGATAAACTTGTGTCTGAAATGGAGGGTACATTGTCTAAATTATCTGACTGGGGGCGATTGAACCTAGTCCAATTCAACCCTACCGAGACACAAGTTTGCGCATTCACCGCTAAGAAAACCCCATTTGCTGTGATTCCTCAATTCCAGAACACGCCGCTCACAATTACTAAGATGATAAGATCCCCAGCGATGTTCAGTATCGAGGTCACCTGGAGAAGAAGGTTAAACTGGCGTCCAAGAAACTCGGTGTGCTCAACAGAGCTAAACAGTACTTCAGCGTGGGGCAAAGGCTTATGTTATATAAGTCCCAAGTCAGACCGCATATGGAGTACTGTAGCCCCCTTTGGGCGGGAGCACCTGGATACCAGCTAGGACCTTGTGACTCGATACAGAGACGAGCTGTGAGGATTATCGATGATCCTGGACTTACACACGCATTGAGCCCTTGAGTTTGAGAAGAGATTTTGCTTCCCTTTACGTGTTCTACCGGCTGTATAATGGGTTGTGTTCTGAGGAGTTGTTCGACATTATACCAACAGCCTCGTTTTACAATCGCACAGCTCGCCGGCGGCTGGGAGTTCATCCGCACACACTGGAACCGCAATGGTCGCGCACTGTGCGCTTCACGAGAAGGTTTCTACCGAGAACTATTATGTTGTGGAATGAGCTCCCTGCCGAGGTTTTCCCAAGGGACTACAGTATGGGGTTCTTCAAGAAAGGCGTGAAGAGGTTCTTACAGGGTCGGCAACGCAAGAGTGACACCCCTGGTGTTGCAAATGCCCATAGGCTACGGTAACTGCTTACCATCAGGCAGGCCGTACGCTTGTTTGCCACCTTAGTGGTATAAAAAAACCGTAGGGCACCGTCGCCGGCCCCCGTTACTGTGTGTGCCTAGAGCTCGAACCGAGCTACAGCGCAATGCTCGCACTACGCACCCTCAACCGAATGGCAGAGAGAACAGACCTTTCCTGTTCTTTGAACGAATTCACAAGAATAGCTTTGTTAATTTTATGTTATAGTGACTGATTATTTTGTCCTGAATACTTGTCTATCGTATTGGTGTAAACTGTAATGGTAGACTTAAGCAAAGATAAATAAATAAATAAAAATGTTGCATCTACTAACAGTAGTGGGTGGGTGCCGGCCGGCACTAGGCCTGAACTAATTGGTGGCGGAAGCACACAAAGCAGGTTAGATCAAATTTCATGTAAATTTGACTTTCGCAAAATAACGCCTGAATCTTTTAACTATTTAATAATTCATGTGCCGTGAAACTTAGAAATGCTAAAATATTCTCAATTATTAAAAGCAGGTGATAGTTTTTACTGGGCCCACTTGGAATAAAATTATAGCAAAGTTTGAAGGGCCATTGCTTGCGAAATGGCTAAAAATTACCTTTTAATCATTATCACTAATAAAATGAATTAAAACTGTTGAGTATTATCAATAATATACAAGTAAGAGCAAAACAATGCTTAATTAGAGGACGTTTCCTACATAATAATATGATTTATACAAGCCCAGTAATCTCTTATCTGTTCGAAATACATACACATGATTTTAAAGAGACACAAAACATGTAAGATTTATAGTCTATCATATATTTACATACATATATTTTTACACTTATAAAAAAAAAGATAAAATTGTACACTTACGTACGACAAAACCTACGTTTGCGAGATGAATTTAATAGAAGATAGGAAAAAGATTCTAAGAATGATAAGGGGGATAATAATGGATAGCTGCCTCTACTTGGAACTCACCACTGCCTGATAGTAAGCCAGTTCATGGTCCTTTTCATGAAGCTTGAGCACTGGTGAGTGCGTGTCCCTTTCGGAGATCATGAATAGACAAGGAGCGGATATCTCCAATATGAAAGTGTAAGGAGTACGTATGTGCTACGTCCCGCAATCTCAAAACTTTCAGATTCTGACGTATAACGATTGTTGGAAAGTTTTGAAAGAAAGTAGCATACTTTCTTCGGACAGCACGAAAGAAGCATGTAAATACAGAAAAGGCTTTGATTACTGAAAGATTATGCCTGGTGAGATGTGAACATCCGCAGAGGGAAGCGTGGTTGGATAATGTACTATCTTTGTGCGTAAGTGATAGCATATAAGAGAGAAAGAAAAAACGTACTATTGACGCAGAAATGTAACAAAATCTTTAGCGCTAGAGAAAATTGAAAGAATATTTCTGATTGAAGAGGCTGACGAGAAACTTCGAGGCAAATAACCACACCAAATTTGAAGAGAGATAAATAAGCCTCAAGGTTGATTGTTAGCCTCTAGAATGGATAAAACAGCTGTTGACATCCTTGCTACTACGCACCTACATTGTAGACGCTTTCTGATGCTTGGAATGTATGCCGGAGAAACGGAAGAATCCCAACAGCTTGGCGATGCGCAGTCATGGTACGCTTAATACAGGGAATAGATCACCATTTATAAGGCTATCGATCTGATCAGCTTAGCTGCAAGTGTATAAAAATGGGACCAGCACTGTATTGTACAGCGAGCTGTGCCTTCTGGCTTACGTTTTTACTGCCAAGAAGTTTCCGAACGCTCCATTCACACTATTCCCAGCACTCACTCGTCTTTAAACATCAGCGGTGTACTCCTTTCATCCCCGCTGAAAGTGCATCCAAGATATACAATCTCATCTACCTGTTTCAACACTTCATCATCAACCGTAATCTCCGTTCTCGTTTCTTCGCTTTCAAATATCATTATCTTTGTCTTCTTCGAATACAAAAGTAAAAAAAAAATCTTTTCTCCATATAATCCTTTTTCATAATTGTAACCAGTGCTTGCAGAAAAAGAAATTGAGGATGATATCCGATGGACTGCTGTGAGAGCTCACGTATGTGAATTGTACAGAATATATTCTGAGCACCCTGGTTTGACATCAAAATTGGTGTCTGGCAATGTTGTGTGATTAGGGAAGTCTCCGAACATGAAGGAAATAACAGATCGATGAGACCAAGACCAATATTACGTAGTAACTCAATTCACTGCTACGGGTCGGGGGAAAAAGTAAAAAGCGCAGGTCTTATTGGCGATTTCGCGGATCAACATCGCGACACTTATTGGCTTATTTGTTAAATAAAATATTCTCCCATTGGACAGTAGGCTCGAATCGCTTTAGGCTTCGATTGTTTAGGCGCTAAAGCACAACGTTATTGTGAGCGTGGGGTGCTTACGTGCGCAGTCAAGTGGTCTGTTGATTTGTGTCGCAAAATGACATTTAATTTTACAACACATTTTTAATAAAGAATATTTTTTTATGTATCTAATGTAAAACTATTCCCGTTATTGTGGCCTATGAATGCTTGCAATACATTAAGTATCACTCGCGAGATGCCACCTCTGCTAACACAGCAACTCCATAGGAGCTTACTGGTGACCTCACCCACTCGCAGGAACACAATAGCCCTTTGGCTGCGGTTTTCTGTGAGGTGGAGGTAGGTACTTTCCCAGACGGGCTGCTTTGATGAGCCCTACCTCTCTTAAAAACCCCCAGACCAAAACAAACAGACATGTTATAATGCACACAAATGTTTGTCTTGAGTGGGAATAGAACCCACAAGCGTTGGTGTCAAAGTAACGTAACAGCGTGTTGCACTATTGCGCGCCGAGCTCGTTAAAAATTTCGTCGGTTTTAAATCGACCGATGTCTAGGAGGATTACCTATTGTCTCATTCGCTGCTACTATTGACTACGCGGGGCGGTGACCACTATACTATACTAAACTAAAATATAAAGATAAATATAAAACATTAGGGTCGTATGTTTTAAATATATTTATCCTTTAGGTTGCCAGCCAAAAAGGTTAAGAACCGCTGATAAAGATGACGCCGTTTATTTGCTGAAACACCATCTAAAATGCAGAAAGGTTTAGAAATAAAAACGAAAAATTTAAAGAGAGAAAAGCATTACGAAGTACATTTTTAAAATATAGGAAACCAAAACGAACGCGAATTGGATAATGTAGTATTGGAACAAGTGAATGCAACAATAATTGTATATCTAGGAAGCGCTTTCAGCAGGGATGGAACGTATGCAGCTGATGTAGAAAGAAGAGTGTGTGCTGGGAACAATGCAAGCGAAATATTGGGAAAACTTCTACACAGTAAAATCAGAAAGCACAGCTCACTATACACGACAAGATGTTGATCTAAAATTTTCACCACACAATGATAAATCTAAGAAAGAAAGTTGATCTGAAAGAGAGTATCGGTGTTAAGATAAGAAGCATGTTTCATTATTCGGACATGTAAAAGGAATGCAAGCATAAAGCTTTTATGATTAATATAGAATAGAATAGAATAGAATACACTTTATTGCACCAAAATTAATACATTTAAGTAGCATGTTATTGAAAGAGTACAATGGGCGGTCTTATCGCTAAAGCGATCTCTTCCAGACAACCATATCAAAAGAAGAGAAACAATAATTAAAATACAAGTAGGTAGTGGCGCATTTATGACAATACCTATTTACACACATAGATTTATATACTTAAACTCAACAAACTATATAATCGAAAATAATAATAACAATATTTAAGATGAGTGTAATGAGCAGATAAGTGACAGGACAACAATGTACGTACATATAGCAATACCAAATACACACATGCAAACATACATATACATCCACATATACATAATATACATATACATACACACATACATATTCTACCATAGTTAGATAGACAGATAGTGAGATTTTACACTGTTTTTGAAGGACATTAAAGATTGTGCACAGCGAATGGAGAGTGGTAAAGCATTCCACAGTTGCACAGCCCGTACCGAGAACGATTTAGAGTAGTATTGCGAAGAGTGAGATGGCGTAATCAGACGAAGGAAAAGAGTACCTACTACGTGTACTGCGATCACAACGATCCCGTACCTCACTGAGATATATGAAACGTTCTTTCAAGTAACTGGGAGAAGTAGGATTGAAAAGGATAGAATAAAGAAGAGAGAGTACGTGCAAGTTGCGACGTAACCTGATAGGGAGCCACTTGAGCTGTGAGCGAAATTCGGAAACATGATCATATTTGCGAAGCCCAAATATGAATCGTATACAAAGATTTTGAAGGCGCTCAAGTTTGTTTAATTGGTCTTCAGTGAGGTTAAGGTAGCAAGAGTCGGCATAGTCAAGAATGGGAAGGAGCAAGGACTGTGCAAGTGAAATTTTGGTGCTAATAGGGAGAAAATTACGCAAACGACGAAGGGAGCCAGTTGCTGCAAACAACTTCCTGCTAACGTTGGCTATCTGCACCGACCAAGAAAAGGTTTTGTCAAAGTAAACGCCAAGGTTCTTCACACTCTCACTGTAATGGACATGAACACTATTAAATATTATTGGAGGTAGAGCCTCCCAATCGATGTTAGAGATAAAGCGCGAGCTACCTATAACAATGGCTTGTGTTTTTGTAGGATTGACTACAAGGCCGTTTGATCTACTCCATTCAGATATGCGTACGAGGTCTGCATTCACTTTCGCGATCGTATTAGGCAGATTCGTTACTGAGTCATGTGAATAAATCTGCAAATCGTCAGCATAAAGATGGCAGAAGGAGCGAATATTTGATGTTATGGAATTAATGAAAAGAGAAAATAAAATAGGAGATAATACGCCACCCTGAGGTACACCGGCAGTTGTAGGACACCACGAGAAAAATTTATCATCGAGGCGTATACGCTGCCGACGCCCATGCAGGTACGAATGAAACCAGTCAATTACTGTAGGAGATATGTTAAGAGAACGCAGTCGCTCCAAAAGTATATCAGAATCGACGGTGTTGAACGCATTACTGAAGTCCAGTAGACATAAAACTGTTAGTTGAGACGAGTCCATAGCGAAGCGGATATCATCCGCGATTTTAACCAAAGCACCACTCGTGCTATGACCTGGTCGAAAACCGGATTGGAATGGATTGAGGATATAGTTTTTGGAAAGGAAGTCGGTAAGTTGTTTTTCAACAAGGCGTTCAAGTACTTTAGAAAGAAAAGGGAGAATTGAGATTGGACGGTAATCTGAGTAAGAAGAAGGATTCGATTTTTTGGGTAAGGGAATAATGTAATGTAAGCATTCTTCCAAGCAGAGGGGAAAACACCAGAAGTAATGGATTTGTTGAGGATCAGGGTGATTACAGGAAGGATAATGTCAAGGATAGGTAATATCATATGACGACTGATGTTATCGCCCCCCACCGCATTCTAATTAATTAATATAATTTAATACAATTATTGAAGGGATATTCAACAGTAAAAATAAGCGCTAATTCTACGAGGACATCATACTTTACGCAGGTAATGACGGAGAGAAGAAAAAAGCAAGACGATTGACAGATGTCATGCACCTTAGCTTTTTTTAATAACCTAATGACAAAGGCATTATGGAATTGTATGCACTACTGCGTATATTATATCATACCATGTATTTCAACAGGAACCGGGGAGCGTGCATGAAAAGAGCTCATTCATAGCTCTTTTAATGCACGCTCACCGGTTTCTCAAACAGTGTGTAAGAACCGACTCACGTCATGTGGCGTTCGGTTCTCTTTCCCTCTCCAGCAACGGACTTGGCGTGAAGATTACATATATATGAGCAGCATCTATATAATTCTATAAACTGTTCAATAATATTCTTCAACATTATGTATGACACACTCAAGTTACAAGTGAAAGTGGGAGGATGTAGGATCCAAGAAAGGCCAAGACCAACCTACCTCGAACAATTTAATGGTTTTTTATCAGGAGGATGTATAGCATCTGGTAAACGTGCATGAAAAATCCTATGAATGTTAAATAGTGTGTAAGGTGTATAACAGTCATGTAACTTTAGATTGATATTGCCAACCTGGAAAGAGCTTGCTGTGAAGATGTAGGAATGTGGATAGAAGATAGATAATTAGCATTTTTTACGGTTTTTTATTTAGGGAGTAGTATCGTGAAACGTACTTATCTTCGTTTATATTTGTTGTCTTAACAAACGTTTTTATACTACTAAGGTTGCAAACAAGCATACGAGCTGGCTATATGACAAGCAGTTAGTGTAGCCTATGCGCTCTTGCACCAACAGAGGTAAACCCTGTAAAAACATTTCACTCCTTTTTGTATATATCTCTTTATTTTATGCACATTTTTTCTACACAATACAGTAAATAGCCTTGTATTATTAACATACCATGACAACCCACTTATTACACTTTTTTTTTATACAATAGCAGACATAGGAACGTATTTACAATACAGGATTTATGGCCCGCCTGCTGCCACCCCGCTGCTTACGTAGCGGCTCCTCGGGAGCTGATATCCTCTCCCATTCATAAGAATACTACAACCCTCCAGTGAGTTATTTCGCATCGGTTTTATGCGACGTGGATATACTTCCCTAGTCAGGCTGTGACCTACCTCTCATGTAACAATCAACCGTAAATCAGTTACGTGGTATATATATTAACGTATTTAAATAATTAACAAATGTATGTCAATTATTTACACGAATACTTTTCTAAACGTTAGTGTACTTTTCTATAATATTTTGACCACAACCTTAAGTATGACAGAGCGCCATCTATTGACGTGTATAGGAATTAACGCGTACTTTTTATGCAATGCATTTTATTATGACATTATACATCCGTTATTTATGCCTCAAGAGTATTAGTAGTAGCAAGCTGTATTGGAAAGTAGAAACTCGAAGTTGCAAATTTGACGAGCTCGCTGACGCAGTGGTGAAATGCGCTGTTACGCTACTTAGACACCAGCGCTCGAGGGTTCGATTCCCACAGAGAACAAACATTTGTGTGCATGAACATGTCTGTTTGTCATGTCTTGGCTTGGGTGTTTTGAGAGTAGGTAGGGCGAATCAAACCAGCCCGTCTGAGGAAGTACCTCTACCTCATAAAAAAAACCGCAGCGAAATAACAACTCTCAGAAAGATTATTGTGTTCCTGTGTGTGAGTGAGGTCACCAGTAAGCTCCTAAGGATTTGTTGTGTTAGCAGCAGACGTGGCATCGCACGAGTGATTCTTCATGTATTGCATACGTTTATAGGCTTCGGCGACCGCTTTACACCATGTGCTCCGTATGCTTGTAAAAAAAGATACTTGCCGCAAGTTTTATTTGCAGGAATTCTAAAATTAATAGGTAGATACCTATAAATACATACGGGTACGGTACAGGATAAAAATTTCCTTGATTATTTATAGAATAGTTAATACAATTTCTTTTTTGGATTCAGATGTTCTCGTCAATAACATTGCTCTTAGCACCATTACCCATCAAAGATATTCATGTAAGTGTAGTAGAAAAATAATAGGTACTGTCTTGTTTGAGTCCCTTCTCGCCTAATTTTTATAATTCCGTTAGAAAATGATGTAATTTGATGAGAAAATTATTACTTTGAAACAGAGGAACTAGAACAGAAGTAGTTTTAAAAATGTTTTGAAAATATTGTGTCACTGTTTACCAGTAGTGGACGATGCAGCTGTGAAAAAAATATGCAATTGTCCGCCAGTAGTGGACAGCAGCAGAGTTGTTTTAAAGTATTTCACTTTAAACATTTTTGTTCCTCAAAAATCAAACGGGATTTAAGGAACGTACGGAACCTTCAGTACCCAAATCCAACTCAAACTTGATAGACCTATGAACGTTTGCAATTGTAACCTATGAATACAATACAAAAAATATCTTTCCTACTTTGTTATCGTCTCGCCTCATCAGGAGTTTACTGTTAACCTCACTCACTCACAGGAACACAAGCGTCCAGAGAGTTATTGCTGCTGCTTTTAAATATCGATTTCTACGTATGTGCAAGTGAGGTTGGCTTTGGCTCTATAGATCAGAGTTAACCTCAAGAGTTACTACTTTAAGTAAGCGTTGACAGTTATGTCAAACAGCTTGCTGATCCTTGAGTACTATCTCACACTAATTCCACTATCACATATAAACGGACCTTTCTGCATCGCACGTTGCGCATCCTTGAGTTTTCATATGAGGCACCTAATAAGAGAACATAGCTCTATCCCATATAAAAGTTTCGAAATGACTGGGAATTACCCGGATTTTTGTATCTGTTCTCGGATCTCGAATACTAGTTCTATTTTACAACTAATTCCTTACAGCATGTACCACACCAACAAACCTCGAAACCCGCACTGTACTGTGGTGAAAGACACCGCGCTTTTGTCCTTCGCTCTGTTAGTTCATAAACTTCTCATTTTTTTCCTCATCACGCATCATGGCAAAAAGGAAACAGAAAAATAGTTCCACAGCGGCCACCACCTCCACAACGTATGTGGACTTTTGCAACATCAGGGATCTCTCGAACGTCAACGCGGTCCATCATCATCTGGAAACCGCGCGGCCGACCATTCTTTTCCTCACGGAGACACAAATATCCACACCGGCCGACACTTCTTACTTGCATTACAGTACAAACTAGAACATTTATTTATGCGTCATGCCGAGGTATGTTTGTTCGTTCGGGAGGATATTTGTTGTCGCCGATTCCATAATCTTGAAGACATTGTCGATATTATGGATAGGTACGTGTGGATCATGGCGGCTTTACAGGTCCCATAGCGGTGATACAGGCACAGCTCGGTTATTCGAGCGCCTGCAAAGGGCAACTGACAGAATCATTGAACAGTATCCATCCGCTGAGTTAGTGATTTTGGGAGACTTCAATGCCCACCATGCCGAGTGGCTTGGCTCTCGTTGCACTGACTACGCGGGGAGATCTACTCATGAACTTGCTCTTGTTCTGCTATGTTTTCTCGCAACTGGTTCATTCTCTCACGAGAATATAAGATGTAGAGGATCATGCAAGCTCTCTACTAGACCTTCTGCTGACCCCACGTCCGGAGGAGTACAACATCTCAGTGGATGCGCCGCTTGGCTCGTCGGATCACTGTCTCATCCGGACCCAAGTGCCTTGCACCAGACGCGACCCACCTCGGCCTGCCGGATGCCGGCGTATGGCACTAGCACTAGGTCAGCAGACTGGGATGGAGTGCATGAATTCTACGCATCGTACCCGTGGAGGCAGCTGTGCTTCGAATCAGACGACATTGATATTGGGTGGTATGGAATGCTACATTCCCAATCGCCTTGTAGCTACTGCGAGAGTTTATTTATTTATTCGTTGTGACACTGTAACTATATAATACATAGCACAAAGATACACATGAACCTTTTCAGGCACAGTAATGTGGAAGAGAGAGAGGCAGACTTTTTATAGTATTCTATCTTCTAAGTATTCCTTATGTTTTTTATGGAGAAATTATTTTATCAATTTAATAAATTTACCGCAAGACTTTTCAGATTTGATGTTATCAGGCAGCTTATTATGAACCTTTACGGACATTGAATATAGTCCTGAGCTATGTAGATTTCAATAACCTAGATTTATTTATTTACTAATCTAGATTTCAAATTTTTTAAGTTATTAGAGTTAAAAAGCGGTCCTGGTTTAATCGGCATTGTAGGGAAGCCAATCTTCTTAAGGACCACGGCGCGTGCTAATGGGGATCCTAATGTCTCTGTTTTGAAGCGCAAACTGAATGCTGCCTGGAGGTCCCTCCGTTCTCTAAGGTGATGGAGCGTGTGATAAACACGGCTCCTGGGATACGTAGAGGATCACGACCTGATCAGCAATGCTACTTTAACGCGAAGACTCGTGTGCATGAATGTGTCTTTGTCTTGTTTTCAAGATAGGTAGTGCTCATCAAAGCAACCCGATTGGAAAAGTACCTCCACCTCACAAATTACAACTCCCTAGACTGTCGTTGTATTTCTGTGAGTGAATGAGGTTACCAGTAAGCTCCTAAGGAAGTTAGGTTGCCGTATAATCAGTTGGGGTGGTAACGAGCGAGTGACAACTTTCAAACACAGCAAGCTTTCATACGTAATCCCTTTACAATGATGGGCCGTATGTTGGCATGTCTTCCGACGTTGTATAAAAGACAGTTTTTTTTTTTTAATTATACAGTAGTTTAATTACCGACAGTACCTTACAAAAAAGGGAAACCAAATAACAACTACTTGGAAGGTTGTTTCGTACTATTGAACGCGGTTATCAGTAAAACCTTTGTGAAGCGATAAGGGCAGCAACGCACGTTTGATAGTTCTTATATTGACGTAAATATTACAAAAATACGAACACGTAATACACGTTACGAATGCAAAAATATATGGTAATGAAACAAAATGGAAGGAATCTACACAGATTGTGTTATCTAAAGACATTTGCGCATAAGTAGGTACTATCTGAGTACAAAAATTTATTCAGTTGTGAAGCATTATCAATATTGTGAAGGAATAAAAATGACTTTCTAAACTTCGACACATTTACTGTTGCTGTTTCGCTGAGAGCAAAAATTCGTTAAATTTTTAATTCATCAATGAACAAGGTACGGCCTACGACTCCGGCCAATTTCTCAATACGGCACGCCACAAGAGATATTTCTTTTGCAAGATGCTATTAGTCTTCTACATAATATACTATTTTATTACGTCTATGATACTTAGATGTTTTAACTTATAAATAGGAATACTTTATACACACATTCTACATAGCGTAAAGTATTTCATGTTCATGATTTTACATGCATCATAATTAAATTGCAAACTAAAATCGAATGTGTATGAAAAAATTGTTTACTTTTTTGTTTAAATTAATTCTTGGCCGTGTCAATTTTCTCCAAAATATATTTAGGTACTGACGGGAAAAGTTTGCCCACTAGAAATGTGATTGTGGTCTCTTCGTTCATATTCACTGAATGCTTGCAATACAAAGTGTATCGCTAACGACTGCATTCAAAATATTGCCAGTCAATCTGAGAATAATTTTATATTATTCACATATGAAACCAATAAGTAGCAATCGTAGCGAAGAGGCTAGTTGTTCTATTAACACCTAATTGCGTCATGTTTCGCTTTCGGAAGATTCCCACAGCAAAAAAATGTTCTTTTTAGATTATTTCATTACTACCAGGAAGAAACCAGTGTAATACATAGGTACTTATTTTATTTAGCAATACAATATATCGTTTAGGTAGGGCAACCCATACTAAATAACTACATTTTGATGATTTTTATTTTATTAATATAAAATTAAAAGCAACCATTATTACAGCGTACATCGTATTTTGTTACCTTTTCTTTATAACTAGGTCTTAAACTTACAATTTGATAAACATAAAATTATACTATCATGAAACTTGTGTAATATAAATAGAACAGATTATAAGAAACAAAACACAAAATATTTTTTATTAATCAACTAAAAGGCAAGGTATTAGTTGCACTGTGTACTGGGGTAAAAAATAATCACTGACAAAAATCCCTAAGTATTTAATACACCTGGCAAAACTTTTGATCAAGGGTTTAAGTGGATTATTAAACTTTATATTTATTTTATAATAACATCTAAACATTTGCAAGGCTGATTTTGCATTAGGCATTGCTAAAATCTAAGTCAATGAAACATTTTTCATTTCTTGCTTGTCCTGTTTTGTAAACAAATTTAGCATGTTAGAAACCTATGACAAAAACTATGTAAAATTAAAGAAACATCCGAACTGGATGTATAAATAACTTTAGAAAAAACATTATTGTCATTACAAAAATTCTTGTAAAACAAAATAATTACAATTTGAATAAGCAAGTATTATTTAAAATTTATATTTCAAAGGAACTAGTGCTATTGTGACATGTTGTGTGAGTGAGGGGAAGTGAGAATATTCTGCATAATGAAGGCCAATGATGGGGACTTTATTTAAAAAAGAAACTTCACAAAACATCACAAAACTCGGTATGTGGTGTTTTTGTGATTTTTTTTTTTTAAATAAGCATATCATATATCATTGATGTGTGCTTCATGAGTTTGAGTTGAACATTACACACAAAGACATGGATGTAGATCCTTTTTTTATACCTAAGGTAATAAACAACAATAGGTGGTAAACAAGCGTACGGCCTGCCTAATGATAAGTAGTTACTGCAGCCTAAAAAATTAGCTTATGAATAATATCAATCATCCCACCTATATACATTCTGTGTTTTACTAGTTGTTATTTGTTTACCTAATAGGACAAGTAAAAAATACTTTTAATTAATCTGCATTAATTAACAGTAACAAATCCTGTCATTTGTATTGTGTTGTTGCCTCTTTATTCTTAAATGTAATGCTTGTGTTATAATGATACCATTAACCAATATAACATGTTGTATCATTAACTACTTATATCTAACACTTTAAAATTCAAATATATACAAAAACATCTGTAGTTCATAGTTCATGAAAATATCCATACACATTTCCTTAGTAATGCTGCAACATAATTTAGGAAGCGTACCATGAGAACAGTAGTGTACTACATATATCCAAACATACAGGTAAGCATGGGGACATTCTACCAACATAGGGAGATAAAAACTCAAATCGTTTGAAACGATGTATTATAAGTTTTCTTCATCTAAAGAAAGTAAAACACTTAAATAGTTATCGCCTATCTCCATATGATAACATAGAAATAATCATTTCTTCCATATAAGTAAAATATGAAAAAATATTATAAATATGAAAATAAATATCACATTCATGTTAAAATTGAAAGAATAAACAAGTACATACATCCTTTGGCTAGCAACTTTTTTTTGAACTGAAGAAATGACCTAGGTTTCAAAAAATATTTAAGATCTTTTATAACAAAAACTCAGGCTCAACAAATTTTATAGTATAGTTAATACCTACACATCAGGCAATACATTTGTACATGTCCAATGACTCACAGGAAATTATCAGTCATAAAGATTACATATTAGGTTGGTTTCTAAACAACAATTATAGTAAATGAATGCAAGAGTATTTTGTTCAGCTCAGATTTACATGAAATATTATGAAATTATGAGTTTTACACAAAAGTATACATCTATACTTAAATAAACAGAATTTAAAAGAGATTAAATTAAACATACAAAGGCATCTGATAAAATACAATAATTTTAATTATTGTAACAATCTACTAAATTTACTTGTATATGGACATATACCTAATGTTTCTTTTATAACTACAACCTTAGGTACCATGTGTATTAACTGAGAAAATATATTTTTCATTATCCCCAAATTATTGAATCAATATTTTTAGATGCACAAAATATTTAAATTATATTTTATGCGTAAAATAAACAACAAAAATTATTTATTTTTATTGTACTTGTAATAAAAAAAATCTTACAAAATCAAGCTTTTTCTTATAATAAGGACATGAAATTTAAATAAGTGCATCAATTTATTTAACTAGTATTCAAATTCTGTGCATAGTGAACAAATCACCCAATTGTGTTTAAACTTCTATACATTTTATACATGATAATTATATAAAAGGGAACTTGGATTTTATATATATAAAAAAAAATGAGAAACTATCAAATAGTTGGCTGTGGTGTGTTCACTGTGGCCTAACAAGTACAGTTATCTCCGTCCCTGTTGCGATTGTTGTCATTAGCTGTTAACTTCAGTTGATCTGGGAATTCATTGTACAGCTCTGCATCTGTCTCCTGAGCGAGAACATTGCGGGCTATAGTTTGGAACGCTAGTTCTACATTAACAGCTTCTTTGGCACTTGTTTCAAAATATGGGATGTCATTTTTGCTCTGACACCACTGTTGAGCGCGCTTAGCGGACACTGCACGATTTTCTAAGTCAACTTTATTTCCTAAAATGACGAAAGGGAAATTTTCTGGATCTCGCGGTGATGCCTGTATCAGAAATTCATCTTTCCAACTCTCCAAGGACTTGAATGTGTTGGGGGCAGTTACGTCAAACACTAAGACGCAACAATCCGCCCCGCGATAGAATGCCACTCCCAGGGACTGGAAACGCTCCTGACCTGCAGTATCCCAAATTTGCATTGTGACGATTCTATCATCGACGATTACCTCTTTCGTGAGAAAATCTGCGCCTATTGTTGCCTTGTACTGGTTGGAAAATTTCTTGTTGACAAATTGATTCATCAGAGATGTCTTGCCGACGCCACTATCACCGAGGATAATTACCTTCAGAAGAACCTTTTTCTTTGACGACATTCTGCACTGAAATTTACAAAACGTGTTAATAATACAAAATAATATAACTCTTTTCTTTGTCTGTGTGTAGTACTTCTGACATGTCAAAATTGATAAATGCGTCACCTGTTCGTAATGTTACCAGTCTTCAAAATAACTAATATACTGATATATTAATCAATTAAATTTTTATTTCCTTAGATACAGCCCAAGCCTTGATCATCTGTGTATTGTAATATTCTCATTCTAATTCTAAATTAATTCTAACAGCAAAATTTATCAAGTTGATGTTCTATAATAGTCATAAGGCCTCTTTCACTCGGCAATGACGGCGAATCATAGGCGCATAGTTTAGTAGAACATCATGCACCAACAGATATGGCAAAGGCGGACGAATCCTTCTGCCAAAGTATGTGACAACTTTGCCTATACTATACATTAAATTAATCAGTATAAAACTAGTTTACGCACTATTGCTGCCATTCTGGATCGTCTTGTATCGCAAGAAAATATTCGGAGGAAAACTTTTTTTTTATCTAAACGCTCTCAGATATCAAATTTAGGGCACCATGGTGTATCATGTATAAGTATTAATGTAACTTTAGTGCTTGAGTTTCTTCACAGCTTCGATTTATATATTACGCGCAATGATCCAAAAAATATGCTACAAAAGTATTTGGCGCGAATCACGAGATAAACATGCATTGTGATTATGAGCAATATGCTTGTTTACCTCGTGAGCCCATAAATTAATTTAATTCTTTTATTTATATGTGATGTGACCAGTTAATCAATTGCATATAATTTATTTATGAACGTGACACTTTTTCGTGTGTGCATCCGGCGTTCATTAATTTATAAGACGTTATCGTGTCAAAAAATTTTAAAGTGCTGCTTCGTTAAAGTCGATGTCTAATCAATCCTTATTTTTATTTTTACTGGCACCAAACTTATGTAAATATGATTGTCATCTTCATGAAAAAAATAATACATATCAATCACTGTATATTCTTAATCGAAAGATTCTTGTAATAATATAGTTATAATGATTATGTTGACTAAATAAATATGTAATCAGAATCGTATAAACTTCAACAAAATACAGTTTTAACTAATCAAAACTAAATAACCGTTTCCGCGATATCGGTAAACATGCAAAATAAAAATAAATACATTAGCCACTGACATAGAACCTCCTCCCTTTTTGTAGTCGATTGATGATATTAACTACAGTAGTATTATATTGTCTTTGATATTAACTATGTTGTAGAAAAGAATAGTAACTTTAAAAACAATAGTAAATTAAAAAACTGGGACGTCTCAAGTGCCAACAGTAATCTGTTAGCAAAATAAAATGTTTTAATTTATATTAAGGTCACGTAATTTAATATAACGAATATCTTGATTTAATGAAGCACCCCCACTACTATACGATACTACATTATGAAATATTATTTTATGGTAATATTTTTCCCCGTGTATGTACTATGTACACTGTATGTACACTATTAGAAAGAGACCAATGGTGTCTGTATTACACTTCTTACTCAACTCTTCTTTCAGCTCGCAGAACTTTTAGAATAGGTAATAATTTATCACAGTATGTATAGTTTAATTTCGTTTCATTTTTGTTCAACCAGTTCAAAGAAAAAGAATGCACATTATCTTCGTAACGTCACCCCACAGACATGTATGTGTACGTAATCTGTGCACAGTTCAGCTCATAATCATGTATCTATCTACCTCTACCTGCTTGCGTTCTCTGTGCTCATGCTCATTCATGTAATTTGTAATGTAGGTACGTTCGTTCGGCTTTCTTACGTTGATTTTCTGTGATTCATGAATTTTCACAATTATTATAACTTTTACCCTAATTTCAACTTCAAATAATGCAAAATGAGATAATATTAAACGTGGTGCTATAAGTTTCTGGAATAGGGAAGTTGTACAGTTCACGGAACCGACAAAAAATCAGGTGAGGGTTGAATATTGTGCTTAGCAGATGATATCCGTTAGGTGACATCGTAACTTTGTTTTAACTTTACTTTTTAGAATGGAGAATAATTTGAGCCCTAGCGGCAGCAGATCGAGCTCTGTCTGTGAGCTCGAAAAGGATTTTAGCGATATGGAAATTATGAAAAGTAGGACGAACCGACGTAACGTAATGCTGCGAGCACAACCAGCGCGGAAAGCGAAACGAGTTAGATTTTTTCGAAACGGTGATAAGTTTTATTCTGGGGTCATAATCCCAGTCTTGCCAGAACGATACAGGTAAGCTTTATTTACATGCACTGTGTGTAAAATCAGTTTCCACAATGTTGTCAAGATTCCAGTAGGTATGCACTTTCACCTATTTATGTAGCTACCTACACAGCTGTGACCATTCATGGCACAAAAGGTAGTAGTTGCAGTATATGCGTTATATAAATTTAACATTATTAATTAGGTCAAGTGGAGACAATAATACTGGGATCTTTATTATTATTCCTTTTTTTGATAACCATATTCTAATTGTAGTAAAAATTCATAATGTACTTCACAATAAGTACATACTTTTAACACAACACTTGATATCTGAAAGTTCTGCCTTTGACTTATCCTGTCAGGCTCTGAAATCTCACAGGCTATTTTGTATCATACTTACATTTGCCTATGATAGTATATTATTTCTGGAAATGTCCAGCTCATGCAAGCATACTTTATTGATAGCAGGTGTAGTAACACACACTCAAATCTCCTTATTTTGCAAAGATTTATAGGCTGTATCTGCTCCACATCGAGTGAGCTGTAAGTTTGTTTGACACCTCGCTCACTTGGTACAACATTGACGTAATTGTACATTTTGTGTTTTTAGAGTAGAGGGAAATAAAGATTATGTTCATTATCTGTTTTAAATTAGTATTAGTTAGCACTTAAAAATATAGAACTTGATTATCCTATAAGATGACCACAAATGTATATTTTTCTTGAGTGATTACAGGTTTTATATTTTTTTAATATTATTTCCGAAATTAATGTTTTTGTAACTGGATACCTGTAGTTGTGTCATTGTTCCGTTAGAATTTGTGATTTACCCAGTATGTTGTCCATATAAAATTAACTATTTTATGACAAAATAAAACCAATTTAAGTTTAAATCAACTTCTGTGTTTACTTGGATAACTCTATCTATTTGTAATAACAGTCTTAGTACAATTTCTTTAATTTAGTTAAAAAAAAAAGATAATTACCTTATTCATATTAATAGGAAATTCAAATCAGATCTAATTATTTGAACATATTAGTCGGGTACGTAAATAGGTCTGACTTTTTGGATCTCTTGATTGATCTTTCTATAATTGAGTGGGCCGTGTTGTCCTCATTTTGGGTATGCCCACAAACTTAAAATTTATGGGTTATTACTTAATATTGCGACTGCGTAGACATACATAACGAAGACATATCTGATTGACCATGCTGACTGTTATCCACAACATTTGCTTTTGCAAAAGGTGGTAAATTAATCCCTGTTCTCGCATTTGCTGACATTCTTGCTTATCTACCCATTATTGTGAAAACTCCAAACTAAACAATAAAAGCAGAAAGATGTAAGTACCGCGATATTAGTACAAAGTAAATTCTGAAACGTCATAATTACACAAAGTACTTTATATGTTGTTTGAGTAAAGTTAGAAATATTTTCGGTTACAACGTCACAATTACACAAATACGTCATCAGTCTAATAAAAAACCTAAAAAAAACCTAAAAGTTAGAGGTACAACGTCATAATTATATTAAAATATGTCGTTGCAACTAAGTGTTCCAAAAAATCGCAACAACAATGTCATAATTGCACAAATGTGATGTTATTCCGCCAGAAGTACAAAAAACAATGTCATAATCACCGTTATGACAATATAGCACTCAAACGCGTTCACAATCGGCAGAGCCCCACGCGCATCTGACCAATATGACGATATGTCCTCAGAAAGTTCACCATTTAGTGTCATTGCAATAACGACATTAATGTCATCTAGCGGAAAGTATCAGAAATACAGCTCTGTCGATGTTTCTCCGAATGTAACCAACCTTTCCGCATGTTTTGTCATACTTAACTACATTTTGACAAAAAGTGTAATTGCGTCATTGTTGCACCAAATGAGCGACCTGGTGTTAAAAAAATGTGTGATTATTATCATCATGTAGAGTATTTTACAGGTCTTTTGATAGTTTAACTGCAGACTTAACAAGGGTGCTAGTTGACAATGTCACTCTTCCCAGTGGCGTACGGACAATATACTCTCTTGAGGGTAGGAAAGTAAGTAAAGTTCTGTCATCTTTGTGTATTTAACAACTTTACACTACTATGCACAGTTACATATTTATACTCAATGTTGAACTAATACAAATATTAAAAGCATGAACATTGGTGAAACACCAGCAGCGCCACAAAGAAGTTAATTAAATTGAATAACTATATGTTTAAATACAAAAATTATAAATATGATTTTAAGGTTGAATGTAAAAATGTTGTCTTCAGATAAATCTAATATTGTGAGTAGACAAATACTTATGATATCACAATTTTATTAATTGAATAACTATATGTTTAAATACAAAAATTTTAAATATGATTTTAAGGTTGAATGTAAAAATGTTGTCTTCAGATAAATCTAATATTGTGAGTAGACAAATACGTATGATATCACAATTTTATTCTTTAATCACATTAGATTACTTTAATTTAATTTGCATCATTAATTGACTAACTAGTTAATGTATATTTCTATCTATGTATATCTTCACGCCAAGTCCCTTGTGTGGAGCAGAGGGAGAGCTCTGTGTAACTGTCCAATTCACTTCTTTAACCTTCATGGTTCTTTTCATGCACAATGTAATACTCATTCGCCTATAATCCATAACTATGAGCTGATATGGTGTTTGTAGTCATAGCACATACTTTTGTATATGTACCTATGATACAGCACCACCTACATTTTGCTTGTTGCTTAGCATAATAATAAATGTGTTAAGCAGATGTGGCCAATACTCTTACACATTAGTAACTAATTGCATTACTGTTCAGCATTTAACTAAAAATTCTAATGATTTGTATATAACATATAAGTAAGTATCATTTTGAGTCATAGGTAAACTTCACCTACATATTTTGCACCTTGTTGACTAGACCGAGCATCTGGCAAAAGACAGGTAGAGCTTTTGTATTACCTCTTGTTTATATTTCACACTATTTGTGTACTTTACCACTGTATTTAATAAGCAACCCTATTGTTGTTTACATTAAAGCGCTGTAAACAAGCAACACCAATAACATCAAATGGTCTATTGTCAGCCTTTAAAAGGCTTTAAATGGCTCTTTACTTTTTATAGCTTAAACTGAAAACTACCTCTGCTTACTGTGAATCACAGCAAAATACAGGTGATAACACCACTCCTCCCAGTGTTGCAAGGGTCCATAACTTACAGTAACTATTTCATTAGACAGACAGTAAACAACAACATTCTGCAGCACAGTGTTCTTACAAGTGAATGAGATAACAAGAAACCTCAGTAGCTGCATTAGGGACAGTGATGGCATTGCATAAGCAACATTACCTGTATTGCAAATGTTCTAAGTTCATACCAACCAAAAGTAACCATAATATTGTATAAAAAGATGTTGAAATATACATGCATTAAGCAGTACCACATTGTTGTAACCAGAGGTATAATGCATCATTGTTAAAGCTATAAATGCAGTTGAATGAAGCTATTAACATTAATTGGCTGACTGACACATTAGCTATATAATAAAAAGTAGTAAATTTAATAATTTATTTTTTAGATAGGCAAACTAGATGACCTGGAAGATGGACAATCATATGTGTGTAGTGGTTTTGGCGAACCTTTCAAACGGTTGGACTATGAGGCTAGTGCAGTGACACCACAGTCATTCAGACTAAGTGGTCCAGAGTCCTTAAGTGATAGTGCAAGTCCGTCCCCCGCACGAGCAAATAACAGGCTGTCCCGATATTTGCAGGTAATTTATATATACTGATGTAATAGTAGCATAAGAATAATAAAAACAGAGTAGAATAATACCACTGCTATTCTCACTAGTTTCCCACTTATTTGGTGAGAATTTTTTTTTTATGAAACTAGATTGGCAAACAAGCATGCGGCCCGCATTAGATGGTTAGCGGTCACCGCAGCCTATTGACGCTCGCGACACCATGAGGAATAATCTCTACCTAGTCACAGTACCCAGTCATTTCTCTGCCATATTTCACCCTGCAAAATAGAACATATTTAAAAATAGCTGCTTGGCGTTAGAAATAGGTGAGACACAGGTACCCACGCAGACAACTTTTGTACAAAGTCTCCCTCTGGTAAAATGTATGTAACATTTTGTAAATTATGTATACTAATATTAATACTAGCTAATATAGCCTGCGACTTTGTCCACGTGGAATTAGAAATTTAGGTAGTTTATTTCCCCTGTTTTACACCCTTAAGGAATGATTTTAGGGATAAAAACTATTCTATATCCTTCCCTAACTCATACTATCACCAAACTTCACCTAAATCGGTTCAGCGGTTAAAGGATGATTTCCTTTAACCGCTGAACCGATTTAGGTGAAGTTTGGTGATAAAATCTATCCTATGTTACTCGGGGATAATGTAGCGTTCTAATTGTGAAAGATTTTTTTTAAATCGGTCCGGTAGTTTGAATTTATTTAGTTACTTATTATTATATTATTAGTTACTAACATACAAAAATAAAAAAGTTACTAACATACAAAAATAAAAATCTTTCCTCTTTATAATATTAGTGTAGATGTAATTGGTTTTTACTACATATATATTATGCTATCAAAATGCCCTATTCTTAATGTAAAATACTTGTAATCTGTCATTAATGAAACCTTTTTGTCTACCCAAATAATAATTTACAAATTTCGAATATGAGAATTGATAATAAAAGGTTTTTCACTTTCTGTTCTAAAAAAAAGTCAAAAAACTATATTTATAAATAGGTTAGGTTAGGAGGAGAGCGAAAGGCATTCAGGAGGTATTTATGTGTATGCTAATTGAGGGCCACTTTGTCAAAATACTTTTAAAGCAAATTGGTCATGTTTTATGAGAAGGTGATGTCAGGAGCTCTAGGAACTAGTGAACGCGCTTGAAAAGAGCTATGAATGTTAAACAACTGTATGGCGCTCGGTCTTCTTTGCCTACCCCGCACCTGCTGGGCCCTGGCGTGAAGATATACAATTCAATATAATTTTATATAAAAAAAAGTAAAACGCGTCTAACAGCCCGTGACTGGCAATTAAATAATGTTTATCTTCTATAAAGTAGTAAGCTCCTAAGTAATTGCTGTGTTAGCAGCAGAGGTGGCATCGCGCTGGTGATACTTAATGTATTTCAAGCATTCATTAGCTACGGTAACCGCTTTAAAGGTCATATCATTAAAAGTCATATACGCCTACCGACGTTGTACATATAAAAAAATAACATATTGCTATTATTATCAAGAGTCCTAGAAACCGGCAAGCGTGCATGAAAAGAGTTATGAATGTTAAAGAAGTGAATGCAGTGTGTAAGGACGGCGTCTTAGGGCGCTCAGTAGGCCAATTCTAATAAAAAAACTGCAACTACACTGCTGCGAGGCATGTGTAGATCTTGACGTTTCGTTATTCTGTTATGCGATCTGACAGCAGCGACGTTGCAGTAACACTGCAGTAAACAACTCGCTATTCTGTTAAAAAACTTCACTGCACCTGCACGTTTCCTGCAATATAATTGTATTCTGATAAATTGTTTTGACATTTGTATAACGGTGATATTCGTTTTGAAGGAGTTTATTTGCAGTTTTGCTAACGTTAGTGTTAAACAACTTTTGCGAAGTGAAATTAATGTTCTGAAGCGGTGATTTACATTACAAAGCATTAGTTTTGTTTTGGGAGATGTATGTGGGAAAATATGCTTAAGTAAAGCTTCTTTTCAGTTAGAAATACGCCGGCAACCGAGGGCAATGGGGCTTGAAACTATAGGAGTCAACATTATGTAAAAATCTAATTTATTACATTGAAAGATGGTAACATGACAGGTGATAAGTAGTTTATTTGCAGGGTACGCACAGTACGCTTAGTTGCAGTGCCGCTGCACTGCAGGAAATTTTAATAGAATACATGTGACAAGCGTAAACGTGCAGCTGCAGGTTTCTTAGTAAAATTGGCCTACGGTTCTTTCTGCCTACTCCGCAAGGGATTTGGCGTGAAGTTAGAGATAGATAGATATAATATAATTTTTTAATTAACTATAGTTCCGAGGAGGAATTTCCGATGAGTTATGTATATATAGGTAGTACTTATACGCAGAAACCTGATACGACTTAAATGAAAGTGATAAACCGGTGATAAGGTTCTTTATCAGGTACAGTATGTGTATGTATTTACATATAATGTAAGTGACACAAACAAAGCTTCCACAAACAATTCCGTACAATATTAGAAATTTTATGACCACATACTTTTACAAAATTAACATTATGTATTCTTTATTAAACATTAACAGAATATTGTTACATCAAAGGTGTACAAAGGTGAGTTTATCTCTACAAGAGATGTCTTTCAGCCAACCCCACGAGTGGCAAATAAAATCGCCATTAGCCGGTTAAAAAAAAAAAACAGGGTAAAACAGTAGTAAGTAAAATAATAAAACAACAATATTTTGCTTATTATTCTTATTATATATAGTACATACCTAAAGCAACTTAAGATTTCCAAATATGATTCATTGTCTGCTAATATTAGATTTTACATCAATGGATAGATGCAATCACATAAATATTTATACATGTACTATACAAATATAAAATACACATTTGTAATTGTCTCGGAAACATAGTATTCTCTATTATCTTTTTTAATTGTGCCTGATGGAAAGTTCATTATTTATTAATATCTTACTGTGCCATCACCACCTATATTAGACACTAGCGGACCTGACATTGCCCTGCCCGAAAATTAAAAAAAACCGTAGAACCCGATTGCACCGCCATCTTTTCAATTGTAAATCTAAACCATCCAAGGACCCACTTAAATACACAAAAAATCATCAAAATCAGTCCAACTGTATATGAGTTCAGTTACATATACACGTACAAAAGAATTATATAAAGCAGAAGGGTGGTGTATATTTGAACACCCAATGCGTTTTGTTTGTATTCTTGTACTTATGGAATTGCAATGGTTGTTTTTGGACATCATATTTCCATGGTAATCCAAATTAACGCCTAGCCGCTATGCGTTTTAGTTACAATAGATATGCCGAAAGTATGGCAGGTAATCAAGTGGCCACATTTAAAACACTTCATATTTGAGTACTGAAAGGTTATATGACAGCTTCTTTTAGAACATTTCTAGCTGGCATATACCCTATGATTTTTAGATGCCATATGAAAGGCTGATATTTAAGTTCAGCAAACTTGTTCGCATAATCGTATTACAGTCTCCAAATACCGACCACAACTTTTAAGTTGCGAAAGAAACTATCTGTTTGCCACCTTTGCACGATTAAGTCCTGAACTAATCGTAAAGATGTATGTAGAGAAAAACCAAAGTAACTACTACGCGATGACGGGATCCTCACGCGAGGGAGTTCACGGAAAAAACGAATCCTAATATACATGGGGCACACTAAAAGTTTTGCACTTCTAGCTAATCGGAACTATTTGAATTTCGAATGTTATATTTTTTGAAACGTTGCAACCTACTTAGTAATAAAAAAACAATTGGCGGGAAATCATTTGTCAATTGTTTTTTATCACACATCAAAGTTCTACGTACGCTACGAAAATGGAATTGAGTCGAAAAGATTTTAAAGCGATGATTTTTTATGATTTTAAAAGTTCTCTCTCTCCGCAAGACTGTGCTGCTCGTCTTGAAAATGCTTTTGGGAGAGAAGCACCTTCTTTGAGCACCGTGAGGCGATGGTTTGGTGAATTTGAGAGAGGTAGAGTTTCTTTTCATGACGAATTTCGTGAAGGGCGGCCTTCAACTGCCGTCAACGTAACTAATGTGGCTATTGTTAAGCGGCTAATTGAAGAAAACCCGCGGATTACCTATGAGACAATTCGAGAACTATTGGGGATTGGTATGAGCTAAATTCAGAAAATTTTACACAAAGAATTGAAAGTTCGGAAACTTTGTTGTCGTTGGATCCCTCATGAACTGACAGCGAAGCAGAAGCGGGCTCGCGTGGAATGGTGCTCACAGATGCTACTGAAGTACGACCACGGACATTCTAATGCTGTTTATGACATTGTCACAGGCGACGAAACGTGGATTTATTGTTTTGAACCCGAAAAAAACAGCAATCTTGTGAATGGGTGTTTGAAAATGAGAACAGGCCAACAAAAGCAGGCAGGATAGAAACGTTGGTAAAAAAATGATCGCGTTTTTTTCTCAGCTACGGGTCCCATCTGCACAATTCTACTTGAAGATCAAAACAGTGTTAATGCCGAGTGGTATTTTACCATTTGTTTACCCAGGGTGTTAGAAAAAGTTCGCGAAAGACGACCAAAAAGCCGCGTTCTCCTACATCATGACAACGCTTCTTCACACACGGCAACAAAACAGTCATTTTTAACTTCCGAAAAAGTACAACTCGTTACCCATCCTGCGCATAGCCCCGACCTAGCACCCTGCGGTTTCTGTATTTTCCCCAAAATCAAAGATTTGATGAGAGGTTTCACTTTTACCAACTCCGAAGAGGCAGTGATAGCGTTCAATCAGCACGTAGAAAACATGCCTTCAGATCTGTGGTCCTCCTGTTTTAAAAAATGGTTCGATCGCATGAAAAAATGTTTAAAATGTAAAGGAGAGTATTTTGAAAAGCAATAAACATAATATTTTGGTAATAACATGTTGTTTTTTTAAGTTACGCAAAACTTATAGTGTGACCTACGTATATATTATAAACTATCCCACGGATAACTGCCTAATTAATGAAGAGTTTCTATATCTCGGTGGCGTGCATTACGCACATTTTACTTCGCGTGTTTTCCAACTGAGTTACCAATGCTTCGAATGTGATTGATTAAGTATTCCGTAACACAATACTTTTTAACCGCCTCATGCTTATCGTCTATTAAGTGGTTTTTAACATGACCAGCTTTTTATGGCCTCTATATGCGAATAAGGCCAGACAATAGCTTGGAACCGTTGACATGTAACAAAATTTTCCCACGTCCTTGCCTGTTCACACAGTTTTGTTGGGATCCTGATATCGGAATATAATGTGCCGATAAATAATATTAGTTCCTTGCCTATGATATTGCTATTTTATATAGAAAACCCTAACTTCAACCATCTAAAACACAAAGATACTTTGGTTACCACTGGGCGCTTAGACATGTCTAACATTTTTTTAATTCTCTGGGTTCCATTTTTTTTTAATCTACCACCATTTCAAAAATTACCAACGTTCATTTCTCATTGTTGCGAAAACAAACGCACAAAGAAACTCGCTAATATAGGTCTCTGCTCTTTTCAAATCGTAATGCCCGCTGTTAACACAGCATCTCTTCACTAGCTTACCGGTAACCTCACTCACGTGCAGAATCACAACAATGTTCCTGGACATTGTTATGTTGCTGCGGTTTTCTGTGAACGAGCTCGGTGGCTCAGTCGTGAATGACGCGGCTTTGACACAATCGCTCATGGGTTAGATTCCCACACAAGGCAAACATTTGTGTGCATGAACATGTCTGTTTGTCTTGGTCTGGATGTTTTAAGAGAGGTAGGGCGCATCAAAGCAGCCCGTCTGGGGAAGTACCTCCACCTTACAGAAAACCGCAACCAAATAACAACTCCCTAGAGGGTTGTTGTGTTCCTACGTGTGAGTGAGGTCACCAGTAAGCTCCCAAGGAGTTGCTGTGTAAGCAGCAGAGGAGGCATCGCGCGAGTGACACTTAATATATCACTAGCGTTAATAGGCTACGGTACCCGCTGTACATATGGTGGGCCGTATGCTTGTATGCCTCTCGAAGTGGAAAAAAAAAACTTTAAAAGTCAGGGTTCTTTTATGCATTTTCTCTCTTAATAAAACGACATAAATGCGTTTTTGTTCCATACAGTTTATCTTAATCTGGGTGTTTTAAGAGAGGTTGGGCGCATCGAAGCAGGCCGACTGGGGAAGTAACACCACCTCACAGAAAATCGCTTACAAATAACAAATCCTTGGAGAGTTGTTATGTTTCTGTGAGTGAGGTTATCAGTAAGCACCCAGAAATTGCTGTATACTTTCGTTATTGCAAGCGATCATAAGCTACGGTGACCACTTTATATCAGATGAACCGTATGCTCGATCCCGAGGTAGTATAAAAAAGTTATTAAATAAATACATAAGTATGTATGTCGTAGATACATATTTTTATGTATTTGTTTATGTTTATATATGGCAGTAATATACATTTTATTTCTTATATATAAATACAATATTCCTATTATTTTTAAATATAAAATTATACCTAAAGACATTGATGGTCTATATAAAGTACAGTATATTGTAATTTATTGTGTCGCAAATTTAAATGTTCAATAAAATTCGATTCCCAAAAATGTATACGTAAAATACCCCAAAGTAGATGTTATAAATAAATGTTAATGCGTGAGAAACAAATGAAATGTCTTTCGAACCCCTGCACTTTTATTCAACTACGCATAAAGTGTATGAGAGTGACATCGAGTGTGGCACCAATCGAGCGCCTCTCTCATTCATTGTACCTACTTATCAACACGACAGCGAGACTCCGTTGACATAATTACAATTCCTGCCTCGCTACACAATAACATTCCTGCCGTACATCGACTCCAGTTAACGAGCAGTAATAGGTACTACGACGTTATGGTACTGGGTTCGATTCCCATCATCATGTTTGGACACATAGCCAGTCATACCTGCCCGTGATGAACACTGGGGATTAGCAAACGAGGCTATAACAAAATGGAAGTGATATTTCGTCAAGTGGAGCCAGAATAAGGCAGTAAATGTAAGCAATCAAATAAAAATTCCCAAGAGGAATGTTGTAGGAGGAAGGCCAAACCAAACTCACTTACCATGACCAAATGGTCGAATTTTATCAGAACGTGATATCAGAAGTAATAGAAAGCGGCAGCCGTGAATGTTAAAGAAGCGAGTGCGGTGTCAAGAAATGAGACGTATGACTTTCGGGTTTCAAATATAGATTGTTACAATTCTACGAGTGACTGAGGTCGACAGAAAGTTCCAAAGATGTGCCAGCAGCGATATTCTTTGTATTGCAATCGTCTATGATTGTCTGTAACTAAACGTAGTAATATTTTTATAAGTCATCTGAATCTGTTAAGAGAAATTATGTAAATAACAGATTACAGAAATCCTTATCTTAGATCCTAAGTCAACCTAGCCTGCACGTGATTCACCGCGTTGATTAGCAAAATAAACTCTCGCTTGAGCTGACGCGCAGCCTCGCTCGCCGATTCTCGTCACGGTACGACGGAGTGTGATATCAGTAGGGTTACTTTTGAAGTAATCCAATGTTAACGTTTTCGGTTATATGACATGCGATTGAATCTTATTATTAGTATCTAAATTGACAGTTGAAGATTAAAGTAATCTGGCGTTCGTCGTACTCGACGTCGTGATTCCAGAACATAATTCCAATATCGATTTATCGCAATTGGTTTCCAGAGTAAACCTTCAGATGCTTGAACTTGAAACCTATGAAATTTTTAATACTGGCCAGTGTGAAAATGGCATCTTTCATCCTAATTGAGAATTAAAACTTAACTTTATAAAGTAGTAGTTTCTTTAAGTCAATAAGAAAAATCAGAAATGACTGTATATGTATGTAAGTATATATATATATATATAGTAGGTAAAATATGTATGTATAACTATTATTCAGGCACATACAGCTATTCCACTACTGACAATATGACCCACTGTTGGAGGTTGGCTGGAAGAAATCTCTTTTAGAGATAAGCTCGCCTTTGCGAACTATGTACTTTAACCATTGTAGCTTTTTCTTTTGTTGTATGCAATAAAAGATATATATATAAATTAGATATTGTTAACGTTATTGTACTTCTTGCGACTACAGTAGGCTCCAAATTGTAGTGAAATCCCCATAACTATAAATAAACTTGGTAGTAAGCTCAGCTCTGCCACATATGCAGTGCAGGAGAATCGGATTGACAGAAGTAGATACTGATACCGCCTAGTCTATTTCAGCTATTTTCACAGTATTAGATATCTTGCAAAGTATCGTTGTGGAGAAAATCTGCCGAGGGAAAGTGAGCCGTCCGTTATAAAATATGAAATCGTTTTAAAACTTCAGTGAAAATTAAGAAAAAGGAACAAGTTGCACAATTATGAAAAAGGAACAAGTAGCCCGTACATCTTTGATGTAAATTGCGTTCGATACTATAATAAATTACCCGAAACAGTTCAGTCTTTCCTGACAATATACGTAAAAGGCACATCAAAAATACTCTTTGTAAATAGACTTATTAATTATTATAGAATTGGTGAATATTTAACTTAATTTCCTGACAAAGATATCTGGAATAAACAAACAGATAACCATATTGTCTTTAAATCCTACCACTTGACATAATTATTATACCAATATGCTGACATATATTTTTTGTAATGTTGTTACCACTTTTTTATCTCAAATGAGCCGTATGCTTGTATGCCTCTCGACTTATAAAAATAATAGGATAAAGTATGTATAGAACTAAAAAGATATGTAAACTTGATTAATTGCCTACAATTTCTAAACTATTGCCTTGCAATAGAGAATATGCATGAAAAATTTTTAGGACAGATTTTAAAAGAGGAATATAGACAGGAAGATATCTCAAAGTAATTTTTTTTCTATGATAATTAGTTTGCGAGATAATGCTTTTTGAAAGTGGCATTTCATCACGTGACCTGAAAACGCTTCGTACTAAAAGGCCGCGGCAGATGACGTCACAAGCCGTGTGGCTATAGATGTAAAGCTGGTTGTTAACGATTTCAACCGAGCGGTTGATTTTGTTTTTAACCGTTGTCAACGGTTGTAAACGGCTTGAAACGGGTAAGAACATGTTTTTTTAAATGATATCAGTTTTTCCTCCTAGCTAATTGATAGAATAGGCATGGTATAATAATATACTACGCCAGGTATGGCACTCCCGGTGACAGCTGTGACGTAGGAAACACAAGCCTACGTCATCGCCGCTATCGATGGTTCTCAAACTTTATAATTTGGGAAAATTATGGGGAAAATTAAATCTCACTACATTAAAAAAAATACCTAATTATTATATATCTATCTGTAGATATTTTGCCTGTATCTCCAAATGTATGTATATGTTTCTACAGATATATTATTTCGGTGTAGGGCATCTAAGGGTTTACTAATACACAAACAAATATTACAGTAAAAAAATTTTTTATTACAATTTTTATAGTTCAATAATGAGTGTTTGATACGTTAGGTATATAATTTACCATGTACTTTTACACTTTTTTCCTTTTTTATACTACGTCGGGAGGCATACAAGCGTACGATCCACCTGATACATCAGCGTTAATAGGCTACGGTACCCGCTTTGTAAAACGGGTACCGTAACCTATTAACGCTTGCGATATAAGTATCACTCGCGCGATGCCTACTCTGCTGCTTACACAGCAACTCCTTGGGAGATTACTGGTGACCTCACTCACATACAGGAACGCAACTACCCTCTAGGGGTTGTTATTTGGCTGCGGTTTTCTGTGAGGTGGAGGTACTTCCCCATATGGGATACTTGGATGCGCCCTACGTCTTTTAAAATATCCAGACCAAGACAAACAGACATGTTTATGCACACAAATGTTTGCCTTGTGTGGGAATCGAACTCACGAGCGTCGGTGTCAAAGTCGCTTCATTCACGACTGAGCCACCAAGCTCGTCACCTAGTTGATGACATGCATTATTTCTATTTAACCCTTTGAGTCTAATATAGGTTCTAGTTCGAACCAAGCAAAGTATTGCGTTTTGTTTTTATTTTTAAATTTTACGTAAAACACATAAAAACCATTAATAATTATTTATTACAAAATCTTCCAAAAAACACTAAACCATATTCATTTCATATCTTAACAAAACAGCATCATTTTTCCTGTCACTCGTATATTAAACGAATTTTAAAATGACATGACCAATGACAACTTAAATAAAATTCCCACCTTCAACATTGCGTTGCATATTTTGCTAAATATCTAAAAGCTGCATAGCGGGCTATATATTTAAGGCCTTGTTCATTGATTTGATTTTTAGCCACCTCGGTTTCAAAAGCATTCAATAATTGCTCTTCTTCGGCAGTTGACATATACATAGTTAAGTCGCAATCTTCAACGTTTTCAGGTTCTAATACGTCGCAATTCAGAAAAGTAAGATTTATTTGCTACTGGCTCTTCGAAAAGGCGTCAAATTGGTATTCTTTTTGCCTATTTTTATGTTTTCTACTAAATGGTTCATTTTCTCCAGTACCAAATTTTGTGCATCTAATTTAATTCCATATGCATTTTATTTCCTTCGAATTTCATGCCAGCGTTGAAAACCTCGAACTAATCATTAAATGCTTTCTGTCTGGGTCTGTACAATATCAGTATAAGGACCTCTTATAATTTCGTCAAGTTTATCCCACACAAAAGAGATAAAAGGGGCTTGGCGCCAAATCTCGTACAGGGACGGTGACGCGAGAATTTGTTTTGTTAATTTAAATGTTTACTGTGCGAATTAGTGTTTAAATCCAGTACGTTTTACACAGTCATCATACTGAAGTGTACAGTTACATGGAATATTGCAAATTCATCGTTTAGTCCCTTCGAAACCCGGGTGGTCGTATACGACCGCAAAATGTATGGGAAAACGTATATAACGGGTTCTGACTGCTACATGGCATTCTGTGTCAAGTGATTTGTGACGTTTTCATACGAATGACTTCTGTTTAGTATCCAAATTGTGCTTTTATTGTCGCCAAGTCCGGAAACCTTTCAAACGAGGGAACGAGCATTTTATTACGTTATACGTTTTTATTATACGTTTAACAAAAAAAAAATGAATGTAAAGGACGTGTGGTAACCTCACTTTTACGTAATCCTTTGTATAGTGCCACCGAAATTAAAAATGTTGTTTGAATGTATAAATACCGCGAGAACTTATAAGTCTATAAGGGTAATTTTATATACTTAGGTACCTACTAACCATATTTTGTAGTTTTTTTTGGTCCACAATAGCGAAACCATTCGTTGGCTACAGATTTTTTTCGTGGAAATGAAAAAAAAAATCTTATTGTACCACCATTAACACTTTTACTCGTACAGTTCAGAATGGAACAAATGACTATTTTGAAATAATAAACTTTAACCGGCCTTAAAAGTTTTGCAATCACTGTGTACACAAGCAACGACCGAGAAAGAAATATACAATTACAACAAGTGCGAATGAGATAGCGTTAAACGTCAAAAGTCAAAGAGACAGTCCGTTACAGTCTTGCCAGTGGTATGAAATCAAACTCCGCAACTCTCATATATTAACCTGTATGATATCCAATAAAACTGTGAGTATAATTACTTAATTACATTAATTCATGTTTAACATGATCTATTTCGTTTGCAAAGATAAACAAATAACAACTGTAATGCGTAAATAATATTTTATGCATGTGCGACGGCAGAAATCTTTCCTTAATTGTTTGTAATTTACTTTAAAGTGGCAACTCGACAGTGACGTAAGCATGTGTTTCGCCCGGAGTGCTAGACCCCAATTTTATGTAGGTACTTAATCGTTTTTTTTTAAGTAAATTAATAAAAGATAATTTATATGTAAAGTAACTTTCATGAGATGCTTCAGTGTAGGTAAAAGTACCTTTATTTTGAAATAATCACTTCAATTTATTATTGAAGTAAAAACTAGGTATACGTATACCCATCTCACCCGCGCACGGCATGGATGAGCATGCATGACATGATGCACGAAGTGGCAACGTATTGCACACACGACGACCCGTGCGCAATAATAATTATTACCAAGTTTCGTATTTTAACGAATGTATTTAGTAATTACAATTATCTCTACATAGTATAAAACAAAAATGTTCACCGCCGCCTGTACGCTTTTAGATTTTTTAAACTACGCAACGGATAATCCGTTGCGTAGTGGTTTTTATCAATAGGCAGAGTAATTCAATAGGGAGATTTATATGTATTACAGGTACATTCATATTATAGTAGAGATACGACGAGAATTTCAAAGATTTTAATGTGATGTCGTAAAAAATATATTTCTGTGCGCTTACATTGCAAACACTGGCTGAACTTACGAGATATATCAAAATAAAGTATAACGGAATTGAAATATGATATAAATTACGGAACAAAAACTGTAATAACGTAATCTCTTTTTTAGCTCGCAGTCGGATAAATAACCGGTTTTCAACCGTTTTTTATACGTTATCAACGTCTACTTTGGATGAATATCCGTTGTTAACCGTTGCTTTACAACTATACGTGTGGCTATGAAGAAATGTATGGATTTCATCTAAATATTAGCTGTATTTCCGCAATTCAAGCATTTACATTGATGCTGTCATAGTAAAACATGTTCAAAAATAGTATATTTCATTACAAGCGCGGAAAGCCTGTCATTTAGTCGAAGGTGAGGGTTAACAGTCGGAACTCTTTGCAATGACGGTTCCGCACGTGTACTGAACAACTATTTTAATAGAGTTGCGAAAAAATGAAGCAATTTAATAAAATAATAAAAACAATAAACTCAACTAACTAGGAAAATGGCGCCAACCGTAAAAGAATATATGCAGAGATTTTCTTTTGTTTTCTTCACCCATCCTAGGTAGGCAAAGGGAACTATGCCCATACAGCCAAGTCGTCAGTAGAATTTTTTTATTGATATGAAATGAAAATGAAATTTAATGAGATGAAATGAAACCTAACTCATTGAATCAAATCATTAAATCTGATATTGAAACAAATTAGTAGCTTCTTTTTAGAAATATTTGCGTGAATCATAAAAATTCTATGAATTTTTTTTAGTAAAAACTTCGTGGTTGGTTTTTTCTTTTTAATAGACATATTTTGACAGTTGGGAAAGAGAACGCACGAGTTCGGAAAAGGTAAAGAAAAAGCTCGAGTATGTAATAGCCCACATCCCGAACGCTATACGTCAATACTGCAATACTTTTTGAGCAACTGTATTAAAAAATATTTTTGTTTTACTTTTTATATGATAAATATGATAATTGTGTGATTTAAAACGAAAAATAAATTTCATGTATATTCCCTATTTGATATAGCTTGCTTTGTATGCATCCAGTACAAGTAGATTATATAATATTATATCAGATAGGTTATGATATGTAATATATAAAACGGAGGTTATTGTTTATTTGTTTGAACGAGCTTATCTCTGGAACTATCTGTCGTATTCGAAAAAATATGTTTGCATTCGATAGCCCTATTCTTGAGGAACGCTATAAGGCTATTCAACATCACGATACGATCCTTAGAAGCCGAGAAAAAAGTAAGTTATAAAAGCAGTTCCCATGGGATACGCGCGGCCCAAATCGCGGAGTGCAGCTAACTCATATATAATAGATAAGTTTGACCAAATTGCCTATAAATTTGCCTTTCGACAAATAACGCTTGAATATATTAACTTTTTCTATTTCCATTTTTTACACATTTGCAGTTTATTACTATTTACACAGTAATAGCCATAAATCACACTCTGCTCAATCTACCCAATGGCTGTTGCCTCATTATTTCCTAAATCGCAATTGCATAACCCTGTGTTACTTTAAACGACTAGCCAATATTACTGTAATATTCGACCAGGCACAGAAAGTTTCAAGTGAATTCCAACAGCATAATATTTCAACATGAATAGAACTAATTCGCAAAAAAACGTGAGCGCTATCATTGTGAAATAGCTCCCTGTTTTATTCTTAGGAGATAATGAAGATTGCGACGTGGCTTTTCATTTAGACATAAAGACTTATTTATTGTTAAGGGTTAAGTGGATGACTATCATCGATAGAGTCGAAGCCAACCTCCATATGGTGCATCTTGCTAATTGACAGACTAGGCATTGCCGAAAGATATGATAATTTATTAGCGATAATAATAGATATAAAAATAGATGTTGTATTAAATATATCAAATAATCCAACATATTCTACCCTTGCACGCCCCCGTGCAAATGTTTCGGTATTCCAATAGTATTTACAAAGAGATGTAGAGCGCATCAAAGCAAGCCTACTGGTGAAATACCTACTACTCACAATATACAGCAGCCAAATAATACCTTCTTGAAGGGTTGTGTTCCTACGAGTGAGGAGGTTACCAGGATGCTCCTAAGTAGTTACTGTTTTCCCAGTGGGGGTAATAGCGATAGCGGTGGCAGCGCGCAAGTGACATTCTTTGTAGTGCAAGTACATAACTTGCGTTAACCACTTCACATCTGGCGGGCCGTATCTTTATTTGCCTCCGACGTTGTATAAAAAATGTCAAGATGTTGCAGACGACTGTGGCCTGCGGGTACTAGATACTCGTAATAGTCAATACATAATGAATAATATAAGTAGCGGGGTCCACTTTGTTTATAGATTTTTATTTACAGTCGTACAGCTGGACTGTGATTAATGTCCTTTTTAAGATTTCTAACTGTCTGTCTATCCATTATGCACGGTGGTGGTGGTGGAATAATGACCTTTGTTGAAATATTACTTAGATAATCTATCTTCATAGGATTATTTCGTTTCCTAATCCAGTAGGGTTAGCAGGGTCCGCTACCTAAAGATTTTGATAGATATAATTTTGACATGGTGTGGTTGCTATCAAATCTCCATGACTATACCTTCCTTAGATTAGGTCATACGTCTTTCGGAATATTATTTCTTGGTCGCTCGGCTTTCCTCACCATGTATTTCTTCAACGCCGTGCAAGCGATTATTACAAATATGAGTACATAAACCTGAAAGCACGAATTTAGTGGTACATACCCACACCAGTTCGGCCTGTGGGGTGGGATTCGGTCCTGTGGGATGGGCTAGTTCTATTTCCACTGGGCTATCACTGCTTTGAATAGTCTTATATATCTTGTCATACATATCCCAGGTTAACATTTATAAAGGGTTGTTTTTTATCTTGAAATTATTTAGGGTTGCTTTGAGCACACCCCCATGCGCGTGCATTACATAAGTCTCAAATCAGACCGCACCTGGAGTACTGAAGCTCGTGGACACTAGCTAGATACTTCTGATTAGGTTCAAAAAAAAATTTGAATCGTCAACGATCCTAACCTCACGCACGATATTGAACCCTGAAGTTTAAGGATACACTGCCCCCCTTTGCGTATTCTACGGTTGTGATATATAGGGTTATGTTCAGAGGAGTTGTTCGACTTCAGTTCGGCTTACAACCGCACTGCTAGTCGGTGATGAGGAATTGATTCTTACATACTGGAACCGCCATGATCTGGGTCAGACAGGTTTTCTCCTGAAAAGTATTGAGTTTTTGGATGAACTGTCTGCCAGGGTCGCCGATTCACCTCATTCAGGGACGCTCTTGTGTTGCAACTGTCCATAGGCTATGGTAACCACTTACCATTACGCAGGCCGTACGCTTGTCCGTGGGTACCGAATGTTTTTCATTACCATATTTTACATTTTTATCATTCGTAAAGAAACTAAAGACTATTTATTAAAGAATGTAAAGATATTATTCTCGCCCAGGCCTTTGTATCTCTACTGCCTTTTGCATTAATTTTATGCTCCTGATATAGTAAATAAATACAGTCCATAAGTGTACCTTTATTCAGGAATACAAAAATAAAAATGGGCAACAATGTAATGTATTACTTTTTACAGGCAAATGGTAGTAGTACTACCGGCAACGGGACGGCGCGAGTGAGCCCCGCTGGAGACAATGTGGTCCGGCCGCGGATAGTTACTATAATTAGAAATGGAGTGAAACCTCGCAAGGTAACAACCATTGTCTTTTGTATATTCACTAGCGAATTCTTGTCACTTTATTCACTTAAATTTTCAACAATTAACGTCAAATATCGTGATTGCCTCTTGATGTAGGATATCACGCAGGGGTCAAGCTGTTTCCGAGAATCTACTGACCCAATCAACATTACAATAAAAAAACTGTACAATAAAAAAACATTAAAACATCCATTTTCTCGCGTTTCGCATTTCAACGAGTAGACACATTTATTAATTGCCGTGCGATTTGACCAGTGGGCATGTTTTGCTGGTATAAAACGTGTATATCAGTTTATTTAATATTTATGAAATAATAACAAATGAATAAACAATCAGTCTTAAAAAGTTCAGTGCGCAAATATTCATTAACTAAACAATAATAGATAGAGATAGAGTAACATAGAAGTTTTTGAATTTAATCAGATTATATTAAGTCGTTTTTAGTATATAAAGTGGTGTACTAGACTGTAATCTCTTAGTATGTAGTGAGAGTAATATGTACGACGGATAAGAATTCGAAGTCATTAAAACAATATATGTGGAGCCACAACTACACCGTGCATACATACATGTTGTTGAGTAGGTGGGAATATGTAGGACTTGATATGGTTTTTCGACATAAGTACACCCACCCTCCTAATAAATATGAATAACGTAATATTTGCACCAAATTAAACACATACATTACTAAAAACGTTATATTTTAACATAACTTTTATAACAAACTTATATAAAATAAACTTGTATACCTTAACAAAGTATGCATACACATAGATAAATAAATATTGGCGGACAAATTACACAGCGCCATCTAGCCCCAAAGTAAGCGAAGCTTGTGTTATGGGTACTAGACAACTGATAAACATACGTAAATACATTTTTTTTTGTAAATACATACTTATTATACATAGAAAATACCCAGACCAAGACAAACAGACATGTTCATGCACACAAATGTTTGCCATGTGTGAGAATCGAACCCACGAGCGTTGGTGTCAAAGTCGCGTCATTCGCGACTGAGATATAGATAGATAGATAATACTTTTTACACCTGAAATAAACTGGTTACACTGACTGCGGTTTTTGTTGAGGTGGGCTTACTTCCTTGGTATGAGGTGCCCTCGTCATCATCATCATTTTAACTCCGAATTTATTCTTATATTATCATCTTTATATTTATACAAGTAAACATATTGAAATTCGATTAATATGTTTTCATTACATAGTTACGTATAGGTCGATCTAATCAAGCGGGTTGTGTTAGAAAACATAATGTTTCCAAGTTAGACTTAAAATGCCATTTTATTCGTACAATTATGTCCAGAAAACAATACTTGCGTGTTGTCGATGTCAATGTTCGGACAGAGAGTGCCTTCTTTTATCGCTCAATCGTCTGTATTTATCGTTAAAAATAGCATTAGGAATTATTATCGGTGAAGCGTTTAATTCAGCAATTGTGTAGAGTAGTCATTACATTCTATATAAAAATAGAAATAAAGAGAGGTAGGACGTATCAATGCAAATAACAACTCCCTAGAGGGTTGTTCTGTTCCTGCGTGTGATTGAGGTCTCCAGTAAGCTCCTAAGGAGTTGCTGTGTTAGCAGCAGAGGTGTCATAGCGCGAGTAATACTTAATGTATTACAAGCGTTTATAGGGTACGGTGTTCGCTTTACATCAGGTGGATCGTATGCTTGTATGCCTCCTAACGTTGTATAAAAAGAAATATATATAATAATTCATCTAAGCATTTACCAAATCTAAATGTTGCAGTCAACGTCTTAATGTGTGTTAAAGACTGTGCCTAAGTTATCTACCTAATAAGTAGGAATTATACATTAAATTAGGTAACTTATAGTGATGGAGGAATTAAACATCTTTTGTTCACTCTTAATCAGAGATTTCCAATCATTTTTGTCCCGTAAACACCTTGCCTATATATTTTCTGCTCTCCGTAGACCCCCTGCCTAACTAATGTTTGAATCTGATAGACCCCAGTGGTCTACTGTGGTTTACTTTCATGTCATTGTCGTGAGTTAACCTTATGTATGGTTACCGTCTATATAACAAGGCATAAAGTCGGTATTAAACATTTTACATAAGCTTAACTCAGTCCAATGACGTGAAAGCAATTACACGAACAATGGCACCGCGTCATCGTGACCCGAATTTAAGTCAATTACTTATTACAGATATATTTACTAGATAGACAAGCATGTAATAAATAGCATATAATAATGATTAAAACTGGCTATTATTAATTGTAAATATATAAAGACAAAAAGGATCAGTACCCTTTTCTAATAAGTAATGAAAATCGGTCGCCAGTAACAATAGTAAAAAATTAATTTGAAAGCATACGAATTTGTATATCTTTTCCTCAAATTAAAAAAAAACGGCCTAGTGCGACTCTGACTAGCGCACCGAGGGGTACCGTACAGACTTGTAACTCTTGTAAGTATGTAAATAGTTCGTCTATCACGGGAATCGAGTCTGCAAGACTTTTCCCGCTTTTTCTGATTGTGTTGTAGTTTTCTTCCCAAACTCAGTCCACAAAACGTATAATTACAATTTTATTATCTTTATAGGTAACATTGAAAAATAGAAAATAAAATATGAACGCTCTCAACATTGCTCTAATAAAAACATAAACTAGATTGAGGGAGAAACTTAACATTGACATTCGAAAACTGTTGTTCCTTTATGTCGACGTAGGTCGCGGTTAATTTACCAACTGCAAATATGTATGCAAAATAATTTACGGTTTTCGAATTTTTCCTTTACTCATGACGACATGACGTGACCTTGTTTCATGAAATTTGACAAATTTCATGAATCTCAACTCAATCAATTCAATCTCAAAAAATTTCATGAAAGTCAACGGTAAGTACCTACGCTATAGGTTTTGATTCCCTTGCGAGTGTCAAAACATGCGGCGTAAATGTGTCATATCTCTTAGTCGAGTATTTGATGTTAATTTCAACTTGATACCTTGACACGTTTCTGAGAAAAAATCCTGATAGACGGACAACGAAGTGAGCCTATAAAGGTTCCTTTTCAAGTACGAAACCCTAAATAAAGTCGATTTTCGGCCGCTGTGGCGAATATGAGTCTCGATAATCACGGAATAGCAAGGTAGAATAGCATGGAGTAGTCTGGACCTGAACAGCGACTTAAGAATTATAAATTTAATTGGTAGTCATCATCATTATCTCAGCCTGTATTCGTCCACTGCTGAACATAGGCCTCCCCTCTAGAGTACCACTCGTCTATACTGTGCCACCTGCATCCATCGACTCGCTACAAACCTCTTGAAGTCGTCGCTCCATCTAGTGGGAGGTCGTCCCACACTGCGTGCACCAGTACGGGGACGCCATTCGATAAACTTTCTTCCTCAGCGGTTGTCGGTTCTACGACCTATGTGGCCAGCCCACTGCCACTTCAGCTTGCTTATCTTGTGGACTATGTCGGTTACGTTCTACTGCGGATATCCTCATTTCTGATTTTATCACGCAGAGAAACCCCGAGCATACCTAGCTCTTTCCATAGCACGCTGAGCGACCTTGAGCTTCCAGATACGGACCGCTGTGAAGGTTAATTAGTAGTAATAGTATTAAATACCTACTACACGTAAATGTATGTATTACGAGAAAGGTTTTGTTCAGACAGGACAACGTCAGCAGTTATCAGCTACTTTGCTATAAGTAAACATCATTGTATGAACATCTAAGCGGCAATTACAAAGAAACCAGTCGATAACTTATAACCGTTTGATTTTATAATGAGCGGTTGTATATCATTAACCAACACACACGATTCATTTATGGATATTTATGCGTATTACGTTTATCCAGAGCCGTCTTATGTGAGATTTAACGCTTGTGGGCTCATTGCTACTTGATATAGGAAACCGCGGCGAACCGCGGATTAAAGGCTCACTTACATTTGTCTACAGAGTTATTTAGAAGAATTTACTACTACAAATGCAACTATTATCACAGAAGTCACATGTAGGTTGTTAAAGGTCTTTTACGGACTTGCTCGGTTACAGAAATAAATAAAAAATAATATTCCCCCGCGAATTACTCAGCGCTATCTAAATCCAAACTAAGTAAGGCTTTATACTATGAATACTACTCAATTGATAAACTATCTATCTATAACTTCACGCCAAATCCCTTGCGGGGTAGGCAGAGAGAACCGAGCGCCACGTGACTCGATCCTTACATATCTCACTCGCTTCTTTAACATTCATTGCTCTTCTCATGCACGCACGCCGGTTTCTAGGGCTCCTGACATCACCTTCTGATAGAACATGACCAATTTGGTCATGGTAGGTAAGTCTTGGCCTTCCCCGGCTCCTACATCCTTCCACTTTTGCATTGTATATCTGCTTCGTCATTCTTTCATCTTGCATTCTTTCTACATGCCCGAACCATCGGAGCATGCCTCTTCTTATTTTAACACCGACGCTCTCTTTCAGACCAACTCTATTTCTAACATCATCATTGCGAATATGGTCTACGAGCCTTACGCCACAAATTTTGCGCAGCGCTCGCATTTCAACCGCGTTTATTCTACTTTCATGCTCTTTCTGCCATACCCAACTCTCGCTTCCATAAGTTAGCGTTGGGACCAACACTGCATTGTGTATAGCGAGTTGTGCCTTCTGGCTCAGGATTTTACTGCCAAGAAGTTTTCCCAACGCTCCATTCACACTATTCCCAGCACTCACTCGCCTTTCCACATCTGCGGTGTACCTTCCATCCCTGCTGAAAGCGCATCCAAGATATACAAACTCATCCACTTGTTCCAACACTTCATCATCAATCGTAATCCTTACATTAGTTCTGGATTCTTCTCTTTCAAATACCATTATCTTTGTTTTCTTCGCATTCAGTAGTAAGCCTTTCTCCATACAGTCGTCTTTCATCGCTGTGACCAGTGTTTGCAGTTTAGATGGTGTATCTGCTAATAGCACGGCATCGTCTGCATACAGCAGACAGTTCACCACTTGGTCACCCATGCGCAATCCCACATTCGTTGACCTTATTCTCTGCAGACAACTATCGAGATACAGGATAAACAGCCTAGCAGATAGCATGCAACCCTGTTTGACACCAATTTTGACATCAAACCAGGGTGACATGCCACCGTCTATCCGCACACATGCTGAGCAATCCTTGTAAGTGGACTGCACAGCACGGAGCAGTGAACCGTCAATCCCATATCTCGGCAATATGTCCCACAGTTCCTTTCGCACCACCCTATCAAAGGCTTTCTCAAGATCCACAAAACCGCAGAAAACCTTTCGGTCTATGGCCAGATGCTTCTCTACGATATTGCGGAGCGAGAAAACTTGATCCGTACATCCCCTTCCATTTCGGAAACCTCCTTGTGCGTCCCACAGCATTTCATCGGATTTCACCCTCATTCTCCTTTCAATCACCTTTCCATATACTTTTGCTGCTAAGCTGATCAAACTGATGGCCCTATAGTTGGCGCAGTCCATGCGTGATCCCTTGCCTTTATACAAGGGCACGATGACTGCGCGTCTCCAGTCCATTGGGACCCTTCCAGTTCTCCAGCATAGGTTGCATAGGTACCAGAAGGCGTCCCGGACGTAAGTGCCACCTAATTTGATCATCTCAGCTGTGATCAGATCAATTCCCGCTGATTTTCCATTTTTCAAGCTTCGTATCGACCATTCGATCTCATCCATAGTTATGCCTTCGTCGGACGCCGTCAACGTGGAGTAAGCATCCGACTCACTCTCATTGCCAGCGTCCGAGGCATACTCATACATTTCCTCAAAATATTCACTCCACCGTTCTAACACTTCCTGAGTGTTGGCAAGAATGACACCAGCTTTAGACTTTATCTTATCCATTCTGGATGCCGACGAACCACTCCGAGACTTCTTTACCTCTCTCCAAAAGAGTTTGGTATTTGCCTCGAAGTTTTTCGTCAGCCTCTCTTCCTCATTCATAATTTGTCTTTCACGCTTCTCTTTCACTAAAGCCTTGGTTTCATTCTTGCATAGACGGTACATTTCTTTCTTCTTTTCTCTCATATTTTCATTTAAAGGCAAAGATGATACGTAATCCAGCCACGCTTTCCTCTTTCTTGCTACGGAGGATTCAACCTCCGCATCCCACCAGGCATCTCCTTTCGCTGTTTTACGTCTCTTTGCGCATCCACAAGCTTCTTTTGCACTATTCACCATACTTTCTTTCAAAACTTTCCAACAATCATCCACATCTGAGTCGGAGAGGCTTGCATTTGCAAGTCTCTCACTTACCAGATGCACATACATTCTCCTTACACTTTCATCTTGCAATTTTTCGCTCATTATCCTTTCATGATCTCCGAAAGGGATACGCACTCGCCAGTGCCTCCACTTCCTAAAAAGGCCCACAAACCGGCTTACCACCAGGTAGTGGTCCGTCTCAAGAGTGGGGCCTCTAAAGGCTCTTGTATCCATTAAAACATTTCGGAGACGTCTATCTATTAAAATCAAATCAATCACACTTTTTTGATCATTCCTTCTCCATGTATACGTGTGAATATCCTTATGATGAAATAAAGTATTCGACACGAGGAGGTTTCGTTCCATACATAAATCTAGTATAGACTTACCTGCTTCGTTCACTCTCTTATCTCCATACGGACCAAGAACAGCTTCATAGCTGTATCGCTTGGTCCCAACCCATCCATTCAAGTCTCCACACATAATCACTCTTTCGTTCCCTTCAACTAAGTCCAGAACATCCCTCACAGACTCCCAAAACTTCTCCAGTTCTTGAGCACACGCTGAGCTTACGGGAGCGTATGCTGCAACCAAAAATACTCGCGTGATGCCCAGTTTAATACGAACCCAGAGAAGTCTAGGCCCTACCAAACAGTAATCTCTTACACCAGTGGCTAAGCGAAAGGAGAGTACGACACCTACACCAGCACTGGCATGATCGTCACGGTCTACCCCAGACCATAGGGCCATCATACCACCGGGCAGATCATCGGTGTCGCTCCCCTTGCGCTTAGTCTCTGTCACACATAAAGCATCCAAACGTCTATCATTCATTACGTCTATCAGTTCATTCGTCTTATCTTTCAATCCACCTCTCACATTCCACGTGCCTATGCGGCACTCGGCTCCCCTCGTCCCGCCGGAATTGGCGCTGCGTGGTGGGTGGCGGCCCCCACCGCCGCATGCAGCTGTATTCGCACCGACGGGGGCGGATCGGTGCGCGTCGCCTACGGGGGACGCCCTAATCTGCACGTCGGTGCGCTCTTGGTCCAGAATTGCAATCGACTGATTGGCAGGGGTCGCGAACGAGCACGCTTCTGGCACATGACCCCCTATCAATTGATAAACATTAATATATATTTTTTATAAATACATGTATGTACCTATGTATAGAAAATACCCAGACCAAGACTAGCAGATATGTTTGTTTGTCATAGTAACCAACTTAACGCGTATTATAGTATCGGTGTTAACATAAGAAAAGGCACGTTCCCCTGGCTCGGACATGTAGAAAGAATGCAGTAGGGAATGACGAACTGATATACAATACGAAAGTAGACGGATGTAGGAGTCGAAGAAGGGCAAAACTCACCCAACAAACTACGACCAAATTGGTCGTATGTTATCAAAAGGTAGTGTAAGAAGCCCTAGAAATCGGTGAGCGTGCATGATGAGAGCTATGAATGTTAAATAAGCGAATAAGATGTGTAAGGACCAAGGCTCTCGGTTCTCTGTCTAACCCACAAGAAACTTGGCATGAAAATGTTGTAGTAGTAGCAAATAGATAATGCTTGTTTTATTTTTAAGTGTTAAAAAATACGAATTATTTTAAATTAAAATTGTTATAATTTAATTAATTTGAATTTACTTTAATTTTTAAAGCATACCTACGTTAATACAAGGAATGTTAATAACCATTTTTTAGATAGTTAGGTATAGGACTACTTCCGTCCAATACTGCAAAGGCAAAAAACACGTAAACATCGCCTACACGACTGCTTATCTCTTAGACATACAATTGTAATTAGGAGGTCGCGCTTCGTCGTTATACATTTCAGCATTGTATATTTACATGTATTTGTATTTCACCAGATCAGCCCCATTGTAAAGCCCAAAAGTGCCTCTAAATAGAAAATGAAGTAATCACTAAATTATTAATATTTTGTAAGAAAATTGAATATAATTCAAAATATGAAGATGTGTGTATGTATGTATATCTTCACGCCAAGTCCCTTGCGGGGTAGGCAGAGAGAACCGAGCGCCATAAGACGCGGTCCTTGCATACTTCACTCGCTTCTGTGACATTCATAGCTCTTTTCATGCACGCTCGCCGGTTCCTGGGGCTTCTGACATCACCTTCTGATAAAACACGACCAATTTGGTCATGCTAGGTTAGTCTCGGCCTTCCTCGGCTCCTACATCATGAAGATGTGTTATTGTATAGATATGAAATGCACATCAAGCTTTACACTTTGACTTAACTTAGCTATAATATATCGTAAGATAACATGCTGTCTCGTTCTAAATGTATAAACCCTTTTTTATCCGGCTTCAGCATGTTCCATGCATACACAGTAAGACAACATGTTATATTACGATATATTTATAGTTACGTCTGTATATTTATAGCTACGTCTACGGCTTTATAGTAGAGACAGATCACGCGTCACGTTACTTTTAAGGGGCCTAAGGTTGTTATTTGGTATTTAGGTGTGCAGATTGTTACTAAATAAGCGTAACAGCCCCACCTTGGAGCATGCACTGGCGGCCATAACGGACTGCATCAAATTGGACACAGGTTGTGTCCGGAAAGTGTTCACACAGTCGGGAACTCCCGTCAATGCGTTACACCACTTCTTCGAAGATGAAGACGTATTCTTCGCATATGGGAATGAAAGGTACGTGTTACTCGTGTGAAATTGTATTCAACGTTGGTTCAGAAAAGTACACCATCTAAGAAGAGTATCACTTACATATTTTTCCAAAAAACTTAATAACTTACTATTGTTTTACAAAAACCTTAGACAAAAACATATTGGCATTTCCCATAACAAGTAACAAGCCTATGTAATCATTTTAGTTGATTATTTCAAAAATGGAAACACTTTCTCCGGGGTAATTTTATGTCATCTGTCACTTCAAAAATATAATTATCTAGTCATAAATACTGTTACATAGAAACTGTTCTTTTTTCAGCTCTTTAATTATTTTGAATTTGGAATTCGTTTATTATGTTAAAAACTTCTTTCGATTTCCCATCGTTTTACATACTTTTATGCCTTATATACTGTTATATAAAAACTTCTTTTTCAGCTCTTTAATTATTTTGAATTTGGAACTCGTTTATTATGTTGAAAACTTCTTTCGATTTTCCATCGTTTTACATATTTTATTCTTGTTTATTATCAAATTACAATATGGAATGGGGTGGGAAAAAAACTAGGATTGCAGTGCCTTGCACAAAGTGGGTATGGAACTGTCGGTCATATTCAAGACACTTCAAAAGCTTGGTATCGGCCGTATGTTCGTATATCGTACTATCAAAATATACCAACACTTCCTCTGTTGAAGACCATAAAAGATCAGGGCGATCGCATGCTGTTAGAACTACAAAGGCTGTTAATGCTGTTAAAGCCAGAATTCGCCGAAACCCCATTAGGAAAAAAAATCTTATCGCGAGAAATAAAGATTCCCGCTAGGACTCTGTCTTGTATAATCAAAACAAGACCTGAAGCTCTGCGTTTATCGTTGATATACAGGACATGCCCTAAATCCAATCCCTACTGTTGAAGAGAGTGGATCGATCAACACGCATTCTGTCCCAATACGCAGGTGAAAGCTCAGAAAATATAATAATAATATAATATAATACCCCTTACTTATGAAAAAAAAAAATCATGATAGAAGAGCTCTATAACAGACAAAATGGTAAAGTGTACGCGCACAGTTCTAAAGAAACCGCCCAAGCGGTTGGAAAGTTACATCGTGGTCATCATCCTGCGTCTGTAATTGTTTGCTGGTGGATGTCTTATCCAAGAGTCACAGAGCTTCATTTTTTGTAAAATGAAGCTTTGTCTTTCCAGCGGGACTCTGCACCTGGTGACAAGGCACGAACTCCCCAAGCCTGGCTCGAAACGAACGTTCCGGAGTTTATAAGAGCTGGACTGGCACTCGTCTAGCTCACATCTGAACCCGTTAAAATACAAATTATGGTTTAATTATTTTAGAGGACATGAACTTCTCGAAACGACACGCCGATTTGTGTCTCTTTAAGAAATCTCAGGAGCAAACAGTGGTTAAATTTCCCATGAAAATAGTGCATAAATCCATAGATTCGTGGCGATACAGATTAAAGACCCTGTATCAAATCAAAGGTGGCCATTTCGAATACAATATTTTTTAATGTTTTGCTGACACTTCTATAAATATACATATAAGTATTATTAAGATTACATTACATACTTCATAAATAAATAAGTGCATCTTCATTTGTAACGGAACTTATGGCCGGACTAGGTATACGTACTCCATAAATTTGTCGTGGTAATTAATTCAAGCAATGGAAGCGTACATCAATCCAGTAGTACACGATCCTACTCGTTAATGTTAACATTTTTTGCCGCGATACCTTCTTTAAATCGTGGAACACAAATTGTTAGATTAACTGATACCATTTGTAGTTTGTTGGTCGACATTACGATGCATACTATGGGTAAAAGCTGTGCTTTTGATTTACCTTTACTGTACCGTTACCCGTACTGTATTAGTAAATATATATAGGTAATACTATCATCTCCGCTGAGCAGGAAGGTCAAGGAACTTGGCGAGTTCGTGCTCACGTTGGCAATAGTAGACGTAAATGCGGTAGAATAACTAAAATTAACTTCGGAAATCGTAGTTCTGTCACGGCCAGCACGTGCACATATACAATCCTAGAAAAATTCGCAGTTGAATCAGTCGAACACTGAAACTACAAGGCGACTGTCTGCAATCTTGAAAATTGACGACAACATGAGCGTTGGTAATAATGTCAAAAAAGGCCTAAGTGCGCTATTGTTCTACTGCTGTCTGTGTCAATTTTTCTTATGTGCGTTGGCCGCTGGGCGTTGATAAGTTCAAACCGTTTGATTAACTTAGCAGCTGACGGGTGTGTTATTAACATGATCCCTCGTCAGCGATACGAACACGAGTAAAAACACGTTATGCGTTTGACATTGAGACGAATGTTTCACGGAACTTGGTTGTACATAGGGATGAAAAGAAAGTAGAATATACATAGGATGAAACGTATTCAACATAACTAATTTCGCTAAAAGTACACGAATTCACTTTTATATCATAAAAAAGTATAATTGTATTTGTAGATGTGATGAAACAAGCAAAAACAAAGTAAAAATGGTGGCGCTTGATTCTCCCTGCCTACCCCGTAAGGTACTTGGCGTGAAGATAAGGAATGATAGAAACAATAATTGAAATTGGGATCGAAACTTGTTGAATATATATATTTTTTTTATTATACCAATTGTTAAGGATGAAATCTGTCTAATAAACCTTGTGTCATACATTTAAGTAAAATTATACACACATTTTTTTCTATATTCTATGAAACAAAGTGTAGCATAATACGAAAATAGATATTTTAACACTAAATAAACAACAATTTTCGTAATACATTATCTGTTTGTGCTATTGTGTTATCATAGTAAATAAGCAACAGATTTTTACATTTTTGATTTTCGTAGACTGAATAGGTAAAAACTAGTACTTAGTAGAAACTACATGTTCAATTAAATGTATAATGTCATATTGATCTTTTAATATAAGACTCGAGCTTAGTACACTATTGACCCTATCGATTGCTACCGTTAAAAATGTACATCATTCTCGATACTTACGATATAGCATACGAATAGCACGATACGATACGTATAGCATAAGTACGATGTAAACGTCACGATAGATAACGTCAAAATTGATTTGCAGATTAAGCTATATTTTAAACATCTGGAAAGGTAAAATATTCTGATTAAAAATATACGTAGTCCGGCCATAAGTTCTGTTACAAATAAATATGCATTTTTTTTATGAAGTAATGTAATAAGTATTAATAAATCTTATATTTACATATTTATGGAAGTCTCAGCAAATAACAAAATAAAAGAAAAATCTAGGAAATGGCCATCTTTGGCTTAGATTCAGGCCTTTAATTTGTCTGGCCACGAACCTATGGATTCACGCACTGCTTCCATGGGAAATTTAACCACTGCTTGCTCCAGAGATTTCTTAAGGGACACAATGTCGGCGTGTCGTTTCTAATAGGCCATGTCCTCTAAAACTGATCATAATTTGTAGTCTAAGGGGTTCAGATCGTGGCTGGCCTAGGGCCAGTCTTTTTTTTTATATTGGTTCAGCATAGTGGCTCCTCTTCGCCTGTTGGTAAGCGAAAATGGAAGCCCAAATTGCAGCGGCAAGTCTTCAGCTCTTCTTATAAAGTCCGGAACGTTGGTTTTGAGCCAGACTTGAATAGTTCGCGCCTTGTGACCAGATGCAGAGTCCGGCTGGAAAGTCTACGGTACATTTTTAAAAAGTGTATTGCTGAGAGGTTTCACAATACAATCCAAAGCAGTCTCTTGATACACATTGACTGAAGACTTCACTCCTTTTTCACAAAAATGAAACTTTGTGTCTCCTTGATAAGACGCCTTCCACCAAACCATTACAGACGCAGGATGATGACCACGTTGTACCTTTCCAACCACTTTGGCGGCTTCTTTAGATCTGTGTGCGTACACTTTCTCATTTTGCTTGTTGTAGTGTCTTGAATCGTGAACATTTTTTCATCAGTAAAGAAGTAAACAGGCTATTTCTGTGCCTTTCACCTGCGTATCGGGACAGAAGGTGTTTTGATCGATCCACTTTCTTCAACTATAGGGATTGATTTAGGGCATGTCTTTATATCGACGATAAGCGCCGAGCTTCAGGTCTTGTTGTACTATACGCGGCAGAGTCCTAGTGGGAATCCTATTTTGTTTAACAGCCCATTCCAAATTGTAATTTGATAATAAACACGAAAAAGTATGTAATACGGCGGGAAATCGAAAGAAGTTTTTGACATAACAAACGCGTTCCAAATTCAAAATCAAAGAGTTGAAAAAAGAAAATTTTCTATGTAACAGTATTTATGGCCAGAATAGTTATATACTTACGTTTCATTTCAATGAATTTAATAGATACATGTTGATAGAATTTATGTACAAGGTATTAATACGAGTATGTTGTGCCCCATACTTTTTTTCCACCCTGTATCATTTTGGATTTCAAGGCAGAAATATTAAAAAAAGATAATTGAAAATATTAAAACGACATATTTATAAGGTGAGGGTAGTCATAGTCTACTATTATCATATTTTTCTGTATTGCGGGTAGACATGTGAACTCTGGTGTACTGAAATGTACCGTGCCTGCAGGAGTCAGGATCGGAAAAAGGAACAATGAAAGTAAAAGCCAGACGGGCCGCATGCAAACATATTTGGCGGCTCAAAACGACTGATACTGTGTAGCTTTATTCGGACGAATGGGTCGCCAAAAACAAATCTGAAATGGCCTTTTATTTTAATGATTTCTGCAAAATTAATATTTGTATAACCCTTAAACGAATATTAATTTAAATTATTTTAGATTTTTCGCTCTATGGGATTCTACATGGGAACTGTTTGACGGTTGGACGGACGAAAAGAACTGCCGCTTTAGGAATTCATTTTTTTATAGTTTAGTACAGAACCCTAAAAACAACTAGTTTCGCTTCTGTATACATAAAATAGAGAAGCATGTAGAATAGGAAACTCAAACAACTAAAGCATCACGACTTGTGCAATAATACTGAAATCGAACTATACCTATTTAACCTGTATTAATTTTCTTCATATAGGGTTAACCAGGAAGATTTCGAATTGGAATTTGAGGAAAGCAAGGCTGTGTTACAATGTAGAAAAACACCAATCACAAGAAATTCAAGGTAATGTGATTTTAGTACTAACTAAATACTACCTATTATACTTATGTAGTCGGTGCGAAGCTAGGTGTGGCGGTGGGGGCTGCCACCCACCACGCAGCGCCAACCCTGCAGGTCGAGAAGAGGTGAGTGCCGTATGTGAATATGGAATGTGAGAGGTGGATTGAAAGGCAAGATGAACGAGCTGATAGATGTAATGAACAAGCCTAGATGATTTGTGTGTCAGAGACTAAGCGGAAGGAAAACAACAGCAAAGTACTTTCCGGTGGCATGATAGCACTGTGGCTGTGGATGATGCCAGCGCTGCCGTAGTGTCCGGCTCTTATCTCGCCAGCGTTCTACGAAGACATTATCATGGACAAGTTTGAATGGTCGATATAAAGTTTGAAAAATGAAATCTCAGCAGGAATCGATTTGTGATCAAACTAGTGTTCGGGACGCCTTTTGATTTTGGAGTAATTTATGCTAGAAAACTAGAAGGGTCCCGACAGGCTGGAGTCGCGCAGTCATTGGTGTCCTTGTATAAAGGCAAGGGATCATGTATGGACTGCGCCAAATATAGGGAAATCTGTTTGATCAGCGTAGCAATTAAAGTGTACGGAAAAGTTATTAAAATGTAAATGAGAGTAAAATTCGATGGAATTTAGGAAGCACAGGGTGGATTTCGAAAATGTAGAGGCTATACGGATCAAGTTTTTCACTCCAAAATATCGTAGAGAAGCTGATCAGAGTTTTCTGCAGTTTTGTGGATCCGGAGAAAGCATTTGATTGGGTCATGAGTAAGGATCTAGGTGATTTGGTCCAGATATGGGGTTGATGGTGACTTGCTCCGTGCTGTGCAATCCACTTATGAGGATTCTACAACATGAGGGCGAGTAGACGGCAGCTTGTCACCTTGGTTTGATATTAATATTGGGGTTAGACAGCGCTGCATGCTCCCGGCTCGGTTATTCATCCTGTATTTGGACAAGTCATCCGAGAATAAGAACTATGAATGTGGGATTACGAATGGGTTATTTAGTGGTGAACTGTCTGCTTTATGCATACGATGCGGTATTAATAATGGAATCACTGTCCGATCTGCATACACTAGTTATAACAATGAAAGATGGATCGTATGAAGAAAGGCATACAATGGAATGCGAAGATAACCAAGATAATGAAATTTCAAAGAGAGGAAACTAGGACGAATACGAGGATTACGATTAATGATGTAGTATTGGAGAGACAAGGGAGTGCAGATAACAGCGTGAATGAAGCGTTAAGTAAACGTCTAGACAGTCAAAATCTAAGCCAGAAGGCACAGCTCGCTGTAAACAACTCGATGCTAATCCTAACGCTAACTTATAGAATTGAGAGCTGGATCTGGCAGAGAAAGCATGAAAGTAGAATAAATGCGGTCGAGGTATGAGCTTTTCGCAAAATTTTGGCGTAACCTTTGCTGACCGCTTCCGCAATGATAATGCATGCCCCGTTGATTTGGACATATAGAAAAAAGTGCATGATGAAAGAGTGACGAAGCAGATATACAATGTGAAAGTGAAAGAATGTAAGTGCCGAGGAAGGCCAAGACTCACCTATCACGACCAAATTGGTCGCGTTTTAACAGAAGGTAATGTCATGCTATGAATGTCAGAGAAGCGAGTGAGGTGTGTAAGAATCGCGTCTTGCGGCGCTCGGTTACTGCTCTGCTCTGCCTACCCCACAAGGGATCTGGCGTGAAGATATACATATACCTACATGCAAACTTACACATTTATATGGCGCCTAGGAATGTTCATTGTTTTATCTAAGTTTAGATTAAAATACCTATGTCAAAGCGTTCACACGCTAACGGCTTTATTAATATGCAATAATGCGAAATGTTTATTATACTCTACGTTATTAGTGGGTTGTAAGTGGTTAGCCGTCACTTTTCTAGCCAATGCCAGGCTCTTTCACCTGTGATGTAACCCGTTGATCAGGCGATCTAACATCGTAATGGCGATGGACAGGTATATTACCACGATATTTCTCGCTCAATTGTCGGGCAACTTGACTAGGATAGTGCTTGTTTATTAGAAGCGCGAGCAGTGCGGCTACACTATTTGGTTCTAGTTGTCACCGCCGACGATGACCTACTAGTAGATAACGAAACAAAACAAAGCTAGCGGGAATCTTAATTTTAAAAAAATCACAAGTTGTCGCCGCCCGCGTATCTATTACTACATACAAATTTAGCAAATTCAAATTCCGGTTTAATCTGGTGGTTCAGTAATCTATCATATTATTGATGATTCCATTGAGAAGTGCTAGGATAACAGAAACATGCCGGAGATAATAATAAATTAGCGGTTGATGAAGCGAGGTCGTCCCCGCCGATAACGTAGACTTTTTTTTAATTGAAATTCCCACTTCTTCCCAGTGACAACATCGCCAGTGGTTCCAACTTAAACAACCCTACTACGGCAACTTTCACATCACTGCATGTTTCCATTGTACAAATATACAAGTATTGTAAAGGTCGTAGGATACTCAAAAAGGTGGTTCAGTGAGGTTTCTGTGTTTTTTCTATGCAAAAGTCGCATTAACATACAGATTAGCTGTAAATTCACTTAGATGTCTTTTTTATACAACGTCGGGAGGCATAGAAGCATTCGGCCCACCTTATGTAAAGCGGTTACCGTAGCCTATGAACACGTGCAATACCAGAACTGTCACTCACGTGTTTCCTCCCCTGCTACTAACACAACAACTTCTTAGGAGCTTACTGGTAACAATACTCAACCGCAGGAACACAACAATCCTTCTGGGAGTTGTCATTTGGCTGCGGTTTTCTGTGAGGTGGAGGTACTTCCCCATTGGAGCTGCTTTGATGCGCCCTACCTCTTTCAAAATCACCCAAACCAAGACTGACAGACATGTTCGTGTTTGTCTTGTGTAGGAATCGTACCCACCAGCGTTGGGTATTAAAGTAACATTGCTAACCACTCCGCCACCGAGATCATCAAAATTGATGTCTTTTCAAAGCGAGATATGCATATATTTTATATGCCATCGTCATTCAAAGAAGGAAAGATCATCAATTGCAGGCGATATCTGTAACATAGGTACAAATGGAAAACTCTTTGTGCACATAGAACCAAAAAGAAAAAACTTCTAGAAACAGGATAGCTTCTAAACGCGAAATAGGCGTTAAGTACTAATTACGCTCGTTTCTGACCTGTGTTAACAGCAGGGGTGGCAACGCGCGAGCGATGCTTCCTATATTGCAAACGTTCATAGGCTATGATAACACTTTACATCAGTTGGAACGTATGCCTCCCGATGTTGTATAAAAAATAATAACTTTTTAAATTGTATAATGTATAAATAACAAATACCTTGTTATATAGGAAAAAATATATTTTTACTTTTATGTTTAAAAAAGATTTCAAGGTGGCAGTCCTGCTTTGCAAGCTTGCATAGGCTTCTAGCGAGGAAGGGAAATAAATAAAATTAGACCTTGTCGCCGCTTGTAGTTATGTGTGTATGTTTATATAGGACGGGGCCGAAGCCTCGCATGCCGGTGAAGGCGGGCGGAGGCGCAGCGCGGGCGGCTAGCGAGGCGGGTGGCGGAGCAGCCGGGGACGCCAACGAAGACTCCGCGGCGCCGCTGCTGCCGCAACCACTGCGTCTTAAATACGTCGTCGGCAAAATTATAGGTAAGAGATACTTGAAATATTGACTCGTTTAAATAAAGGTGTTTTTAACAGCGGCCATACATTACTGTGTATGGCCGCTGACAACTGAGTTGAGAGCTCCCCATGTAAGTGAACGACGATGCATGGGCAGCTTTACTAGTTATTGAGAAACAGGTAACATTAAGGAAATTGCGTATGGAAACCCTGTGATACAGTTTTGCGTAGTAAATAAATTAACTGCTACGTATCGGAGGATAAAGTAGAACGCACAGCTCTCTTATTGACTAGTTCACGGATCAACATGGCGTCACTTATCGGTTTATTGGTAAAAATATCGTCCCATTGATCAGTAGGCTTTAATCGTTGAGATATGTAGACGCTAGAACACTACGTTTCGTTGTGTGAGGAGGGCCTTCATGCGCAACCAATTGGTTAATTAGTTTGTGCGGGGTAAGGATCCCCTAAAAAGGTACGACGTGATAGTGCTAGCGCGGCTTTACAACGATATATATAAATGGAAAAATTCGCCACCATCACATACCTTCTTAGTAGCTCTATATTATAGTACATCTATATATATTTTTTTTATGTACAACGTAGAAAGGCATACAAGCATACGGCCTACCTGATGTAAAGGGGTTACAGTAGCCTAAGAACGCTTGTAATACATTAAGTATCATTCGTGCGATAACACCTCTGCTACTTATTTCCACATAGGATAAACATTTGTGTGCATGAACATGTCTGTTTCTCTTGGTCTGGATGTTTTTAAGAGTGGTCAGGCGCATCAATACGGCGTCTGGGGAAGTACGCCCACCTCACAAAAAACCAAATAACAGCTTACGGTAAAATTGTGTAATAAATTACCCTCAGCGGTATTCTCGAACAAATTCGATATGTGCCTTCAACAAAAGAGCCTATATTTCCCTAAAAGGCTGGCAACGGATCTGTGACCCTTTGGTGTTGCCGATGTGTAAGGGCGGTGGTGACCACTTACAGATGATCAGGTGCCCCACATGCTCGTTTGTCCCATTAATATAAAAAAACTCCCTAGAGGGTTGTTGTGATCCTGCATGTTGGTGAGGTCACCGGTAGGCTCCTAAGGAGTTGCTGTGTTAACAGCAGAGGAGGCATCGCGCGAGTGATACTTAATGTATTGCGAACGTTAATAGGCTACGGTAACCACTTTACATCAGGTGGGCCGTACGCTCGTAAGCTTTCCGACGTTGTATAAAAAAAATAACGCAGCTACTCCTTAGGAACATACTGGTATTTCCTTCGAACCTCACTCACATGCAGTAATACAACAACCCTTCGGGGAGTTGTTCAGTTTTACATACATATACGTATGTATGATGCTATGAGGAGTATGAGGATTAGTGAGTTTTGCATGTGTGCGTGTAGAAAATTCGTGATTGTACCAGTCAGTGTTAAATCATAAAACATGTAATTTTATGAATGCCCGTAACACGGTCATCTAAATTAATCGAATACTAAAAAGTTACACACTTACTGACCTACTCTACATATATTGCGGCATTTCTTACTAATCAGCCGTCCTCAACGTTCGACTTTATATTATCGAAATATTTACCAAAATGGGGATGCAATTTTCAGTGAAGACAATAGCTTTTCTACCAGAATTTTATAACCATTACTCAGGTCTAATGTAAACATTAAATACAATCGCAGCAGTGTCGAATTTGTACATGGAATATGTTTTCGAAATAGCTTTGCAGCCGGTTATCCGCAGGTAAATAACAACTCCTTGGAGAATTGTTGTGTTCCTACGGGTGAGTGTGGCCACCAGTAAGCTTCAAAGGTGTGTTAGCGGCAGAATTGGCATCGCGCGAATGATATTTTAGTTCACTTTATATCACACGGGCCGTATGCTTGTATGCCTCCGGACGTATTATAAAAAAGCTGGATTCTAGTGCCGGTACAGAAACCGAAGCACATATTTTTTGACTGTTTTTTTTTTATGTACAACGTTTATTTTTTGACCACAAATGTTACAAGGTGAAAGTTGATACTCCAGGCCAACATAGGCTCCTTTTTACCTCGAAAATATTTAGAGGTACTCTGTAACATTTCAAAAATTATACTTCCCAAGTTAATCGACCATAGAGTGAACAGGAATTAGTTTAAACGTAAAAGTATCACTTTTTTACTGAATTAACGCATTGATATAAACTCTGATTAAGTATCTCATTTCTACTAACTATACAACATTACTTCCGTTTTATTTTGGTTTTTAATGTTCCGTACATGCACCAACGAGTATGAATTACTACGGCCGCTAAAACAACACGCCGCTATATAAACAGTTAAACATTAAAAGAGGACGAAAGGGGTTTTAGGGTTACGTACCCAAAGGGTAAAACAGACCCTATTACTGAGACTCCGCTGTCCGTCCGTCCGTCTGTCACCAGGCTGTATCTATGAACCGTGATAGTTAAACAGTTGAAATTTTCACAGATGATGTATTATTGTTGCCGCTATAACAACAAATACTAAAAAACAGAATAAAATAAATATTTAAGGGGGCTCCCATAAAACAAACGTGATTTTTTTGCTCGTTTTGCTCGATATTGATAGCGGCAACAGGTAGACGCTTCAAATATTCACAGAATATTTAGTTATATATTCACTTTAAAAATAAATAATTAAATTAAAATAAAACAAATATTTACGGGGGTTCCCATACAACAGACATGACTTTTTTGCCATTTTTATAGATAATGGTACGGAACCCTTAGTGCGCGAGGCCGACTCGCACTTGGTCGGTTTTTATAAATAACTATGATTTTATGTAGTTATTTAATTAAATTAAGGACTAATCATCGCCGACGCAAAAACGGCACGAAACCAATACCTGTTAATTTCAATCAATCAGAACGTTGCGTTATCTAATTAGAATGCAGCGTCGATTGTTGGCGGAATTCATTTGCTTTTCGCTAACACTATTGGGTTCAGCATTTAAGACGTCTAGCATAGTCCTTATCGTATTCTAGAAAGTCAAATTACATAAACCTACCAGAACATTAAAACGTACTAACTTATTTATATGTTCCACAGGTGACGGCAACTTCGCAGTTGTACGAATTTGTAAAGATAAAGCTACGGGCAAAGAGTACGCTCTCAAAGTTATAGACAAGGCGAAGTGCAAAGGCAAGGAGCATTACGTGGAAGCGGAGGTAATTACAAACAATATTTATTGTTTATACAATAATTAACAAGGCTAATAATACAACAAGGTATGGCAGGTGTCCGTCCCTCTTCTGTAATAGCCTGGTACTAATAATCCCTCCAGTTATCATTTCAATAGCTCAATTATTTCCGACACATTGCAATAGTCCCAATACCTGCCGTGACCTGTTCGTGGGTATGTACTCCCATGGATATCCCCTAGAGCAGGTCACAGCGGGTATAATACATTACATCAATCTTTTCTAAGGGGCCTCCACGCGTTGGGTCCATATACCTGCGCACGCCTATCAAATGACCGGGGTTAACACCCGTGATTAAAGAAGAATAATAATAATAATATAAAATATAATAAATGATTAAGCTTAGTTTAAATCTGCCACAATAACTCAAACCGAACTTGGATAAATATTGATTAACACTAGTTATTTCTGCATTTGGTTTTCCTGGGATATAAAAATAGAATTAATTCGTTACCGTTAAATGTGAGACTTACTTCTTTATATTCCTCTCTTCTTTCTTTTTTCTTTCTATCTCCGAAGATACTTACATAAGGCACCTTACATATAAAATGGCCAGTTAATACCGGCTAGTATGAAAATCGATATTTTTTAGAATTTATAAATTTAATGAAATGTTTCAATAAATAAATCATAATTTGTTATGTTGTAAAAATTGTATTACCGCTGTTTCATTTTCCTTTGTTATAGCTGTTTCTGTGACAATGGAAAAAACAAAACTGTGTATTATTTTTGAATACGAGTTCTGTCGTAGCAATAACGCAGGCCAGACGTACGCGTTGTAACCGCACGTAATATAAACAATAAGTATAGACTAAGTACCGCAAGTAAACGCACAGTGTGCATTTGGTTTGTTCGCTTCCGGTCTGGAAACTTTGATATGACTGAAAGACCCACGCCCAGCCGACGGCAAACGAAAGTGTGTAACTATATATTAAAAACCATGGTGGAAGCAAGCAAGGTCAGGCATGTCACACCACGTCGAAATTAGTAGTAAATTTGAACTCGCTCAACAACAAAATCGCGTTGTTGAATAGACACAAATTATGGGAACCTGAATCAGATTATCACTTGTAACGAACAGTGGTTTCTATCTGACAATGACGGTCGTGGATTACCTATATCGTCTAAGTTTGTTACAGCTTCGTAAGACCTAGCACTTACTGGAGAAGTATATTGTGAAGAATTGTAAATGATTAACTCGCTGTTAAACATCCGAGATTTGTCAATTACTACGGGAAATCTAATCTAATCTAGATAATTGAGTTTTGGTGATTGAATAGATAGTATTATTTGAATATACATATACTATCACAATTTCAGACGAAGGAAGGCATCTGCTGGTTATATTAACTTATATAATACAATCAAAACACATTCGCATAAATGTTTAATTAATGAATCATAATTTGTTATGATTTAGATAAAGTAGAGTAGAAGTAAAGTAGTACGTAAATATATAAGTATAGAAATCTACATCAACACATAAAATAAATCTGTAATGAGGCACAGACTGTTTATACCACTTATCACTTGGAAAACTACTGGATGGTTTTTTAATAAAATTTTATATGATGGTAGCTTATGTGAGATATTTTTTATTCCAAATAAAATGAGATTTCTATAGGAACACGCAAAAATTATATCTGTCCAAAGGTTGGATGGTTTAGGATAAAAATGAGCTAGAATAGACCAACGAGACTGTTCAATCCACTTCAGTTCTTCTTCCCTTGTCCTAGTAGAATATCAAAGAATGATTCTCACGGTATAGCAAAGTATACAATACTGTTTAGATCTTGAAGAGTTGTTTATTTATGTATATAATATTATATAGGTTAAAAAAAACTATACAAGTTTAACTAATGGCCGCTAGTAAAAAAATACACTGACTGCTTTACACAATAGCGTTAATAATCATTTTATGACATTTTTAATACCTATTTATTTAATAATTTGACAACATATGCCTGCTTCTTCTCATCTTTTGCTTCTACTTGCATGGGTAAAAATATTTTTAAGTACTTATCGGAATAAGAGGTTGCTACCCCAAAAGTCTACCAAACTCTTTCTAAAATTTTCTTCTTCATATAAAAAATATTGAAATATGTATTTGTTGCCAGGTACGAGTAATGCGAAAGCTTTGCCACCCTCGGATCGTGTCGCTAATAGAGGAGCAGGACAGCCCCGAATGGCTGTTTCTTATAATGGAACTAGTAAGCGGTACGTATTCACCACAATGACGACATTTTAATGGCTGCGCAGTGACTCTTGATTCTTATGATATTGTCACACAAGAAGGCAATTTTATTTAAAATATTACTTACATGTATAGATAAATGTTATTCAAATTGACTAATAATCGGACGGTGTATCTCGATAGTCTAATAACGGATTTTGTTTTTGCAAGAAAATTAATAAATAATCAGAGACTTTCGTTACTGATAAAAATGCATAATCTTCATCCAATAATTTTACTGTTTAATCCTTCAGACTTCAGAAACACGTCTTTTTTGTATCATAGATTATATTCTTTCAAATGAATTATTTTGTTTACTTGCACTGTGTTCTCAAATTGTGAAAACTTTGATGAGAAAGAATTACGAAAATCTTAGTTTTCTAAAACTTACATCTCATGCCTGTTCACCCACTAAAATACGTGCTGTAATCAAGAGTTTACTTGTTGCATGATCATATCATGCAATAAGAAAATTATTCACTAATAATCTTTGCGTCAATGGCTTCTTTGCGCATTCTACTAAACTTAATTTGTATTTCTAGGTGGCGACTTATTTGATAGTATCGCGGCCGCTTCCAAATTCTCAGAGCCACAAGCGCGTTTGCTTATTGGCCACCTAACATCAGCTATTGCATACCTACACTCGCTTTCTATAGTGCATCGTGACATCAAACCTGAAAATCTATTGGTAAGCGAATGACTAACACGATTATCATTATCATTTTTATTACTCACTTTCCTAAGAATTCTTTATATTGTGATACAGTTTCGTCGATCTTTGTTTATCTATGTTTTTATCGTACTCTAGAACACATTGACCTTGTTCCGAGGAAATGTAATCTCGTTTATTACAGTGACAAGGAAATCGTGTATAATATTAGAGTATGCATTCAGTAGGAGATATATTTCCTAGTTTATTATAGTTTTGCGAGGAAGATGGCATTATATTGACGAGTTTTACAGATAAGAGACAATAAACGGGGAGTACACAACTGTAATATTAACATGATTACACACATAAGGCAACACTAACTCCTGCAAACACCCAGATCTCAGATAGAATCATGGAAAACATGCGTACATACCAGCGTTGCCAGATTTCTTTTTCTCAAGTCGGGATTTTGAAACTTTTTGAGTAAAACGAGCGGGATTCCTTCGAGGAAAGCGGGACTTAGTATAAAAGCCGTATATAATCAGAGGTTTTTAAATATTTATCTTTTTATTTGAGTCATCATTCTTTTTCATTTCATTTTTTCATTCATTCGTCATTGAGGCTTCATTCATCAAACGTTTCTAATAAGTAAACTGCAGTAATGTAAGAATAAAAAACACGTATAAAAACTTAACTTTTGTTTGATTAATGTAATTAAATTAAATTATGCACGTAACGCAACACACCCGGCCGCGCTTCCTCAGCACGCTACACTCACGGTCGAGTTATCCCGGAAAAGCGGTCTGAGCTTGTCCTTGTGTTGATTTTTTTTTTGATTTAAAAATCGGGACGTCCCGCCAAAATCGGGACGTCTGGCAACGCTGGTACATACGTAAATAGATACTTCTCTAAAATTATAAAATAATACAGAATTATGCATTGTTTTAAACCTTTTTCTGTGACGTGCGATTAAAATATTTTTATTACACAAATAGTAGTAGTTATATTTTTATACATCACGTGTTGCGACTCTCAATGTCTAGATCGACATTTAAACTCTGAAAACTGCTGCTCATTAGAATGATTTACAAGAACAAAAAATATTGCTTTTTTGGCAGTACGATATCACGTTTTCTCTAGTGTGAATACTATTTTAACTGAAACATAGTATTCACACATAACATAGTATTCCGCTTTGAGTTTGGTTTTTCAAATTTACCGCTGAAATCCTTAAATTTTTCAGGATAATAAGTAATCTAAATGTTTATTTGATGTAGTATAATACGCTATACAGTTGTTAATTTTTTTCAAAAGCATTTGAGTAGTTTCGTGTGCTATGGATCGCAACGGACGGCAGTCATGCATAAATCGTAAAAGTTCTTTTCTCTACCGATGTTAGAATACAACTGCAACAATATTAAAAAAAACACATATAAACTCGCTCTTGATACCATTACATTATATGTGTAGAAATGAAGTTCAATATGTCGTGTGTGGCTTCCTGTAAAAAGGGCGTTTACCATGTACAGCTGAAGTATAAAACTGTAGTTTAACAGAGTGTATGTATGTACCTTGTTGGTTGGTTTACCCATTGATGTAGAATGTACAATACAAAAATAAAATTATATGTGTAGGATAATGTCTACATATTATGTAGTTAAATGGTGTTGTTCACTATACACTTTCACATTATCGATTATGTTCCAATGGGTCCTTTAATCAAGAGATTATAAAGTTATATATTATATCTTAATATATAGTAGGTCGGGGAAAAGTATTTTCGTATTTTATAAAAAAAAATGTTGTAGTTAAATCTCCTTGGTTGTATTGTTTGTATCTGGCTGGTTTTGATGCCCATAAATAGATGCCATTTTAAAAACAGAAAAATAAAAAGTATTAGCGATGTTTCCCCATTTTTCTATTGTTTTACTGTACGCCAAAATGAGTAAATCTAACAAAGATTTCGATACATTTTTTTTATTACAAAACACGAAAACAAAACGACACAAACTCGCTCTGGTCTGGAAGTCTGGAAAGTGAAGCAAGATCAGCATGTAACTGAAGAGCTCGGGTTTAACCACGAAACAGTTTTGAATATAATGAATGGTGTACTCATTTGCGATTCTCTATTGAAACGTAATGAATCCGAACTGTTTTTGAAAAGATTGATCACTGGTGACGCAAAGTACCTACCTACGATAAGAACGTGTGATAAAGATATTGGTCAGAGAGCTGTCAATCTCCACAGGCTATAGCGAAACGCGAAAGCGAATATGGATTAATATGCAATAAGGTGATGCTGTATGTATGGTGGGGTTGGAAGGGCATCGTTCGTTATGAGCTTTTACCGCCGGTCAAAACCATCGATTTGGATCTCTACTGCCGACAGCTGATGGCAGACTCAAGTGAGAAATGAAGGAAAAAATGGTCGGAATTGATCAACAGGAAGAGTGTAGCTTTTTATCATGATAACGCCAGATCACTCACATGTTTAGCCACTCAGCAAATATTGAAATAACTTGGTTGGGAAGTGTTAATGCATCCACCATGTAGCCCTGATCTTGCACCCTCAGATTTTCATCTATTCAGGTCTCTTTAGAATTCTTTAGGTAGTGTTAGGTAAACATAAGAGAGGACTGTCAAAACTAATTGTCGCAGTTTTTTGATTAGAAGCCCCAAAATTTCTACAGCTATGGGATTATGTCACTACTTACCTACAAAATGGCAACAAGTTATCAAACGAAATGTAAATATATTATGATCAAATGTAAATATAATAAACTATGACAATACTTATCTTTTCCTCGACCTAAAATGTATGTAGTCTAATAATAGTAAGGAAACCGCTAAAGGAAAACGCGATGCGAAAACCTAATTGCTTAAAAAATGCAAAGATAAATCATAAAATAAAATTTACCAATGCGGACTCGATTCTAAAGTTGCTGTTTTAACTGAATAAGCAGTGTGACACCCTTATTTACATTGCTCTGCAACAGAATGTTTAGTCTACAAAGTTATTAATACGTACAGCATGAGTAATTTAGATGTATTACATATATTTAATAAATTTGTGTAACCCTCTCCAAATGTTACATTATTGTTTAAATGTATTCTTTAAGTTTTCCTATTTAACCACTTATTCTTATGCTTAAATCGAAAATAAAAGTTTTTTTCTTGGTCTCAGTACTACATTAAAGGACCCAGGCATCGGTGTCGTAAGCGATAAATTATCTGGATACTTACATCATTAGTACTTGCAGGTACAACGATGTAGGTATCTAGTGTTTCATTAAACACGTCGAGGTTCATCATATGAAACAAAAGTATACATAAAGCAGATAGTGGAGTTTTTATTTGAAGTCTAGTATGGTCTGTTTATAATCTCCATCCATCTTTCACGCAATGCTGGATAGTTTCAAAACTTTGAAAAATGCTAAAAATGTAACGCGATTTATAAGTTATTGCATTATTAGCCTCTTTAGTGGTATTTTATACCACTAAGGTGGCAAACATGCATGCGGTTCTCCTGATGGTAAGCAGTTACAGTAGCCTAAGGACGGTTGCAATACCAGTGGTGTCACTAGTGCGTTGCTGACTGTATATATAAAATACCCTAAAAAGAAAATGAACTACTGATTTCTTGTGCATAAAAAACCAGTTGAGAATGCGCAAGCTTGGATTGCCAGAGGAACACCTGGCTCGTCAATTATATAACAATTTAATTATTTTTTTTATACTTTGTAGGCCATTTTGACCATGTTCCTTAAGAAATATGATATTGGTTTTTAAGATATTCCTATTCTAATTTTTTATTTACTTTTCGAATCAGAAATAGAAATTCAAAATTTTTTTTTTTATTTGTTGCCATTTTGACCGTGTTCCGTAAGAGATAGGTGGTTGGTTTTTCAGACATTCCTATTCTACTTTTTTATGCTGAATCCGAATCTGAAGTCAAAATTCAAATATTCGACAAAAAGCGACAGACACACAGAGACATAGATTTCATATAGGAACGGTGTTCCTGAAAACGAAATGTGAACAGTTTAATAAATTTGATATAAGGTTTAATTATAATAAGTATTCCGGCATTAATTTGGCTGACTATGTATGGAGTTATTTACTACAGTAGGAATAAAAATATCGTCTTATTTATTAGTTGTCATCGACACTCATGACGTCATTAATAATAATAATAATTTATTTCAAGGTAAATGAACATAATGAATACATTTTAAGTGTACATTGCTTAATAGTACAATATTTGCAAACATCTGTGTCCGAACTAGGTTACAATAAACCTGTATTTCGAACCAGCTCTTCCTTAATTTTATACAAACATTAGCAAAACGTAAGATACTTTTATGGTATTGTAGGTAAAACATACAATTTGTGTTAATCTGACTTAGATACAAAAATAAAACAAAGACAAAAATACAAAAAAGGCAAAAAAAAAAATTGTTAAATAAAAGTGTTAATAAAATTTAGTGGGAGAAGTTGTAATAGTGTATCGTGCGTTTCGTCCACTTTGGTAACTAAATTTACGTAACCAGTTACAAGACAAGATTTTTCTTTCGCTGTTTGGTAACTAGTTATGAGAGAAGAATTATTTTTCCACTTTCGTAGATCAAATTATTTCCACTTTTGTAACCCGCGATATTAGTTTTTATAAAAAGAAAATAACATCGAAATAATAGTGTTTTTTATGTAACTTTTAAGTAGGTACTATTATCGGAAGTCCGAAAATATTTCTTATGCCATTTAATAATAGGTACGACGACGAGCGAAGCGAGGAGGAGTGTTAGGTAGAACTGCAACACTACAGCGCGCGAGCCGAGCGAGCGAAGCGAGCGTGCCGCGGTAGCGGCCGGCGAAGCGCCAGAACCGAACATTGTCTGTTCACGTTCTGAACATCCACGTTCATAACCATCAAACAGTTACAAAAGTGGAAAAATAATTTTTCTCTCACAACTAGTTATCAAACAGCGAAAAAAAAATCTTCTCTTGTAACTGGTTACGTAAGTTTAGTTATCAAAGTGGACGAAGCCGTATCGTGTATTCCTCTCCTTGTGTAATGTATGAGCGAATTTGTGAGTGTGGTGACTGAGTGCGTGTGAGAGGGTGTGTGAAGAAAATCATCAAAGTCATTAAAGTGAAGCCAAGCCCTAGCGTATTCTTCCATTACTATTTTCCATAAAATATTATTTAAACATTCTTGTCTTCGAAAAATATTCCTACATATCGCAAAGTAAATCAATATATTACAAAAAGACTGTTCTTAATCTATTAAGCTATTAGTAATTTGACAAAATGTGACGAAGGAATTCTTCTTTGAATTCTTGAAGGAAGGAAAAATTCCTATTTGCGTGTGAAACGTGTTTATATTATTTCTTCTTGTCACATCAGACTTTACTCATGGAACAAGACACAAAGGCTGCACCACATACTTATCACACGTTTATTTGCACTATTAAAATTAATTTAAGATAAACAGTGTTCATATAAAACCAATTACCTTACTTTTTTTTTTACTAAACTATTTAATACGTTACTGCATCAAGGAGGCCATATGCTTGATTCCTACAAAAGATAATCCGTAAATTTGAAAGGTTTTTTTCTTCAAGTACCTGTGAATGAATATTAATCGTTGACGTAATGTCTATTATTTGCCATCAGCTCATCAATCAAGTGTAACTGAAAATTGTTGAACTTTAGCTGTTTCCTTTTGCAAATCATTTTTCAGCTGTCCATAATTAGTCGTTTACATTAGGTGACTCATTTTATTTATTATTTTAGGTGACTCAGGTAAATAATCATTACTGATTTGAATAGCTTCCTTAACGCGATGACGATATAGAAAATATCCTAAAGGCAATCCATCTGAAGCAGTCATTTTTTGTTACGACACGTTGAACCGCCGATGTCGCATCACATAAATCATGATTCAATAAAACAAAAGTGAAATGATAGTAGAACTAACTTCCGGATGGTAATACCTACGATAGATTATACACATATTATATTCAACGAATATCCAGATAGTCTGCCCATCTCTAACGTTACAGTCAGCATTAACACCTTTTAATGCTTACTGTTATACTAGGGCTGCTAAAAACGCAATCATATTTTTACCCTCTGTTCTCGCCTAGCTCAATTTTGTACGTCATTTCGTTTCGAATACCCATGCCATGTCATGCCCGAAAGCTGCTGTTTTTTCTCTAGTTTAAAACAATAAATCCCACTTTCGTTTACTGTGACAATATGGTAAGCAACATATCCGTGGTCGTACTTTAACATCTTTGTGCATCAATCAACACAACAAACCCGTTTCTGGTGTGGCTAGTTTGTGAGGGATCCAACGTTCGTTTTTGAATATTCATATAAAAGTTTCTGAACTTAGCTTATGTAGCGATTGGTTAGGTGAAAAACATTTGAAGATGAAAAGAGCAATCTTTCGAAGAAAGTGCACTTTTAAAATCATATCACATGATAAAAAAGCCGTCAAATGCGAGTCCGACTCGAGCACTGAGGGTTCCGTAAAAAATATTTTCGCATTTTTTTTGTGATTTAACCACAAATTTACAGTTTTCAGATTTTTTCCTTTACTTGTGCTACATGACCTTGCTTCTTACGAAATTTCATGATTCTAGGTCAACGGGAAACCCGTATACTCTATAGGTTTTGATTCCCTTGCGCGTGTCAAAATATGCGCATAAACGGCCGTATCTTTTGATGTCGTTGACTTAGAAGTTTTTTTCACTGCTCGAAGGTATTGCAGACCTGAGTATTTGATATTAATTTCAGCTTGATAACCGTCCCTGAGAAAAAGGTTCTTGAAAGACGGAAAACAAAGTGATCCTATAAGGATTCCGTTTTTCCTTTTGAGGTACGGAACCCTAAAAACTATGAATGAACAACATCTCAACGTTAAAAAAATCTTATATTCAAAGTTCAAACAATTATGAACAGCTAGAAGCGAGTATGGCCGATGTATAACCAGACACTTTCTCTATTATGTCAATATTAACATAGTTAAGCTAAAATGACCTGAATTAATAGGGGCGCCCCACCCACGTACATTTCGCTATTGGACTCTAATGAATCATCTAACCAAATAATCTATAAATACTCGTACATAATGAAAATGTTAAACCATCGTGTACATTTCACATACTCATTTGCAAAAAACCGGAATATAGTGGATATTTGAGTCTTGATATGATTATTTATATGATTTAAAAATAATTGTAATGCGAGTGACATGCACTTCAAGGGCTATATTTTATAATTATTAGTGATTATGGCAAATTTCACGTTTGTATATCTAACACTTTTTAAATAGCTATTTTTTATACAACGTCTGGAATCACACGAGCATACAGATCATCACAGAAATCCGCGGCCAAATAACAACTCCCTAAAGGGTTGTTGTGTTCCTACGTGTGAGTGAGGTCATCAGTGAGCTCCTAAGTTACTGGTGACGTAAGTTTGAGTTGCTATGTTAGCAGCAAAGGATGTACTGCGAAGCGTTCATAGTCTACGCCGCTTTACATCTGGTGGGCCGTTTGCATGTATGCGTCTCGTCGTAGTAAAAAAAATTAAAACTACAAAAAAAATTTCAAACATGCAAATTCCTATATTTTATTTTTTCAAATATTAAATTATGATTATGGTCGAATCTACCCCTGGATCGAACAGTAGGAGTAGTACTACTATTCACGAATCACATTTTCGATGATGTTTCGCGGTTGTTGTTTTAATAAATATGTCATATTTTCTTCTACTGTATAATATCGAATTCCAAGTTTAGTCAATACTTTTTAGGCGGGGCAACTTTTCAGAGATATCGTATTGTCTGACGTCTCTATAAGCGTGCTGGGATTGTTTTTATGCAGGTAGAGGTGGGCCCCGACGGCAGCGTGCGCGGGTTGAAGCTGGCTGATTTCGGGCTCGCAGTAGAAGTGTGGCGACCGCTTCATGCCGTCTGCGGTACTCCCACATATGTAGCCCCCGAGATACTGCTAGAGACTGGATATGGTTTGAAGGTATGGTTTTTAATAAAAAAGTTTGGAATATTCGCCACGTTTCTTTTTCAAAAATATATTACAGTAGCAATGAATATGGACTTATATTTCACTGCACTTTAATTTTCTATTTAAAATTTGTTTTTAAATTTAATGTTAAAACATATTTTGGTATTTTAAATACCTTCTTAAGGTTGGCTGGTAGAGGTCTCTTGGAATGATAACCACGTCTTTGTAATTTTATGTTCATTTTACAATTTGGTTTTTCTGCATAATGAAGATACTTCGAACAAACAAACAATTAACCCATTATTTTAACTGTATCATTTGCTTTATCTTCATTGTAAGTACATGTAAGTAATCTGGTGTGGTTATCGTTTAAAAGGACTTTTGAAACCAATACCTACGTCTTCTTCTTTGAACATTTCTGAAATACATCAACAGTTTGCCCGTAATTAATATAATTAGTGTTTTGATGTTGATGAGCGGCTAGCTCAAATATCGAGAATGATTTTTTTACCATTGCAACAGAATTTTAATGGATTTTTTATACATCGTCGGGGGGCATACAAGCATACGGCCCTCTTGGTGTAAAGTGGTTACCGTAGCATAGCATACATTAAGAGTCACACGCGCGATGGCACCTCTGCTGCTAATACAGCAACTCCTTAGGAGCTTACTGGTGACCTCACTCCGGCGGGTTGTTTTTTGGCTGCGGTTTTCTGTGAGGTGGAGGTACTTCCCCAGACGCGCTGCGCCCTATCTCTCTTAAAAACACCCAGACCAAGAAAAAAAATAATTAGATCCTAGAATTTAGTAGAAGAAATGACCTCTCCTGGCGAATAAAAATATTGACCACCAAAATTGTGTGAAATAAAAATGACAATTGAAGAGACCCTTGACTCCGTTCTTAATACAAGGAGTCAAGGGTACGGCGTGACTTTTTTTATATAAGTTCGGCATAGTGGCTTTGTCTGATGGTAACCTATAGAGGAGCCCAAATCGCAACTGACAAAAGACCACACAGTGTTCTGTCAGTTTGTATTGGTCTTCACAGAAAACAGTGGCCATATAACAATTCCCTGGATGTTAGTTGTAAGTTCCTGTGTTACTAGTAAACTCCTAAGGAGGTGGCACCGCGCGAGTGATACTTAATGCATATTACAAGCGTTCACAGGTTACTGTAACCAATTTATAGTAGTTGGACGTATGCTTGCATGCCTCACGACGTCTTATATAAAAAAAAACAAGCTACTGATTCATTCGGAATTTATGCTGTCTCAGGATTGTTATTCCGTAGATGGTGTTCAGTTATAAATCATCAAAATATCGATAGGTACCGAGAATCTGATATATTTTATAATTTAATACCTTACAATTCGTGACAAAAACTCTGACCAAAGACAAGTAGATATTTTCTACTTTCCTGTTGTTTTAGTTTTTTTTTTTTTTACTTTTATATTTATTCTTATATTCCGTATGTATTCTTTATTGTAAAATTTAGAATGCTGGTAGATAAATACACATGTTCTAGGTCTCCTAACGTCAGGTGCTTGCGGGCACTTGAGTGACGACGACTAGCTAAATTCTTGATTTATATATAAAAATGCTCTAAAAAAAGTGAAAACCGCATCGAGATTCTTTTGTGTAGCTAAGAAGATATAATTAAATAAATGTATTACACAGAAACAACTGCCTAAGATTACGCTATTAAAAACATTATTACAAAACATAGACCTTTATATACACCAAGATTGTTCATTTTAAATTGTTATCTTTAAGATAAATAAAGAGAGTTACCTACATGCTACATAATATATGAAGCGAAAGTGTTTGTTGTATTAGAAATTCTTGAACGCGCTAGTTCCAGAGACTAGCGCGTTCAAGAATTTCTTCCACGAGTGTGAGACATATCAGAAAACTTCAAACTGATATAGAGCATATTCATTTCATAAAATAACACTACCTTTACACGCGTTCACACTCGCGCGAACGAAACGTAGATATCTGTTACAACTTTTTTGACGAGTCCGATGGTGGAGTGATTACCAATGGCTACTTTATCGCCAAGGCTCGTGGGTTTGGTCCCCTCTCATGACAAACATTTTTGTGCATAAACATGTTTGTTTGTCTTGATCTGGGTGATTTCACGAGGTTGGAGGAATGAGGAAGTACCTGCACCTCACAGAAATCCACTGACGATTATTAAGACCCTGGAGGGTTGTTACGTTCCTACAAGTGTTCTCTTCAAGTGTTCAAGGTTACCAGTATTCCGAGGCAATTGCTGTGTTAGCAATTTTACGTCAGGTTGGCCGCATGTATGCATTGTATGACAACGTTGTATAAAAAAATAATTAAAAATTAATAATTCATGCATTTAATTTTCAAAATTTGATGGACCCTTCGCTTGATATCAATGAAAGTCAGCCGGCCCACCCCCACCGACCCTGTATACATACATACAAAATTTCGTCCCGACTTGATCTGCTATAGCTAGCTATTTCGTGTACAGACTTGACTGGGTTTCTATTTAATAAAGGTAGATAAAAATATAAAGTAAAAATTCTTTATTTGTCATTACGCTCAACCTTCGTTGCTTTGTATTAATTGTATTTGCGACTTCCCACTCTTTCTCCGAGCCTCCATTACAAATCGGTATAGTGTATCACGTGGTTTGGTCCTAAAGAATGGTGTACCACATTACTATTACGTATATTTACATTTTATATTTAGGTTTGCGTTCAAGCATAAATCTAAAATTACACATAAAACAATAATGTTATAGTAGTGTTGTTGCGTACTATAAACCTACAAACGTCCTATCTAGTAAGCAACGATCTTAACAATCGCGTCGAACAGCATTCTCACAGTTTACTTTCACTTTAAGCTGACCTAACAGGTTTACAGTTTTCGACTTGAAATTATGCAATGTGAATATTCCCACGGACAGCTCGTTGGCATCGAGAATTAAACAAACTTGACCTTCGTTAAATAATATGTGACCTTGATATCATATTTTATAATATATATTAATGAAGAAAGAATTCGCTGTGAAAACCTATAAACACAGGTGTTATCTACATCCTATCTCATATGCAAGTCTCTCTTAAAACAAGTTTTATATTGTATAACTTCACAACTATCTACGTATGACTTACTGCATTCTCAGAATATTTTCATCCAAATTACTCCAATATTGCGTGCTCGAGATTTGTTTCCTCATTTGCCATGAGAGCTTTTTGTTGACCTATCCTTGTAGACCAGGTTAGGGTTCATCTAATGATAATGCAAATTTCCAGATTGATGTGTGGGCGGCGGGAGTGATTTTATACATACTGCTGTGCGGTTTTCCGCCGTTCTCGTCTCCTTGCGGCGACCAAGAGAAGTTGTTCGACGCTATATTGTCGGCGCGGCTCGAGTTCCCCGCACCGCACTGGGAGCGGGTGTCGGCCGGCGCGATCGATCTCGTGGCGAACATGCTCCGCCCACAGCCTGAACTGCGTTTCGCTGCCGAAGATGTACTCGACCACGCTTGGATGTCGGTCAGTATACATTGCTAGAAGCAACATTTATACATTCCCATACTTCATTATCAAACAACATTGTTTAATGACAGCAAGCCCTGAATTTCCATAAAATTCAGCAGATTTATTTGTAATGCAAACAAAGTTACGGCTAATTTTGTCTGCTGGCATTTACGTAGCAAAAATTAGTGCACAAACATTTTAATATGAATTTCGGTAACACAATAAAATAAGTAAGCAAAGAGCAACGTCAAGCAAATAGGTTCTGTCAAAAGATCGGTAAACAAATTTCCGTTCGTCTAATTTTGGGGGATAAGTATTTCACTATCACCTTCTAAGCCAAAATCACCTTCTCAATTTCCAAAAGATGTTCTAGGCAAAAAAGAACGGGTGTAATGATATTCAATCAGGAGCACCCCTAACAGGACAGCAGGAACTTCCAACTTGCAGAATATCACAGCCAAAACACAATTTCTCAATAATGTTCTGCGTTAGCAGCGGCAGTGGTAATACGTGAGTTTGCGTTGTATTGCACAACAGCTCATGGCTATATTAACTATTTCACTTTTATCCCCCAATGTGATGTAAAAAAAATTAATATATCTAAAGTTTGTTTGGCAATATGAAAAACGCCATTATAAAAAGTGATAAGAAGTATTTAAGGGCTTATACGGAGAGTATAGACGAACTATAGAAATGCATTTAAATTATCTCGTACTGTAATCTTTTTGGATTTTAACCTGTCAAAAATATATTTTGACACAAATAAGCTTTATTATAGCAACAGTCAAAAAAAAATTAATACTAATGGTTTTTGAAAAAAAAAATCATTTTCTCTTTAAGTCAACCTAATGTTATTGTCCGTACAGGATGATTACGACGAAACATGCGACTTCCGCACGTGGTACGACGAGGATTCATCATAGCGGGGGTCGCTCAGCGAGGCGGCGGCCGCGCCCTCGTGACAGCCGGCCCGCCTCCGCTTCCGCCAGAACTTTACCATGTACCACTCCTGCAGTACACGGTAGTACGTATTGCAGTAGCTCTTCCCAATTGTTTTTAAAAAACGCGTGTCAATTACTGTGTCTATGGAAAGCTCCTTATTTAATTGTGTCTAAACAATACTCCTTATTCAATCACTGTGATTAAGAAACTGTCCTAATATATATGATTTTATTTATTAATAGCGTGTTGAACAATTTTTATTACGCCACCAACTCAGAAATCAATACACAAGTTTTGTTTCGTTTTTGTAAAATTGTAATGTATTGTATAAAATAGTATGGAACATCTGTATTATTCTTTATGTTCACTCAATAGTAAATATTGTTCAACTACTAATATGTCGATAATGCAAAAAAATTAACAAAGTTAATTACAACTGAGTGGCATGGTAATCATGAAGAAGATTACTCAGCTACTGTAGAGGCAAGAATATATCATAATCCAGAGAGGAGTTTCAGTGACCCTTATTTGACAATAAGAGATTGGCACATGTAATCGACCCCCGTCGATAATGAATTGGGCCCTAGTAATGAAGCTACTGTAATACATAATAATAATGGTGGGGCCGTGTCTGCCGCACCAGAGTATGCCTTTCGACATGTTAACACCAATACCAAAGCTAATTTAACTTAATAACTTAAACAAACATACTGCATGAGAGACATTTGCATAATTTATACTATGGGTTTCAAGTGACCTCCTATGCAGTACTATTGTTTTGGTTTTGGATTTTGATACTGAAAATTTCTTCCGTAGTAACGTATCGTCCGACGAACGTGGATTATTTTCATTATCGAACAAGTAGTGCCGCTCTGCGCTCCGTTAGGTTAGATGAGCACTAAAATCTAGTATATACGGCTGTGCAGCTGCTATAGTATTATTTGTGTTTTTGTTTCCCATACAGCTGGCGGCCAATAAGTACAATATTATAATTTCTTGCGAGTTCACTTATTTTGGGCAATTCTTAAAGATCTCTATTTAGTTCACCTATCACTCTGTTATAATTTCCAATTTTAGAATGAGATACTTAGGTTTAAAGAAATTATAATATTTATAAACAAATGTTTTTATTTTATGATAATATTCTGTAATATACGAGTAATATATCTTATTTAATTATTTGAATGAATTCATATTTACAGGAGTAGAGCGCAAGCTTGATAGTTTTTGTATCATATGAATTGCTTATAGGCATATATTGAATTGCTATTGCTTCTAATGTAACCATATCACACGCGTGTCATTAAGGCTTCGTCGGCGTCAGTAACGCCCCAGCGTGGCGCTACAAACCACTGGTTAATCATACTATTACCGTAAAATTATATAAAATTATTTGCTGAAATTAGCGTCAAATGGATTCGTATCTATGGCATTGATAGCGCGAAAAGTCGTACTTACAAAGATGTAGTGGCTTGTACATGTGCTAGATATCCCTTATGTGGTGCTTGCAGAACGAAAAAATAGTAATGCAATTAAATTTATTGTTCCCGAGTCACTACAACAAAAGTTTATTGAAAACGAGGTCCAAAATGCATCTTGGTACATACTCCATGACTTCATATCGTTCATAGCGTCATGTGCAATTGTGCACTAACATCATTGAGTGCCAAAATGTTCGAAAACATTATCATTTAGATTCGCATAGTTTCATGTAACAATGTTCCTCGAATAAATCACTACGCCTAGTAACTTATTATTATAGTTTTAAATGTTAATTCATTCATTCATCTATGCACACGGGCGTTCAAATATGTATTTTGCAACAAACTTAAAAAAAAATTCTAAAAATATGTGAATTCTATATGTATAACAAAACAAGGCATATTAAATCCATGTATTGGATAGGTCTCCACCAATCTGCATTTGAGCAGTGTGGTGGAGTATGCTCTAAACCCCTTCGCTTGAAGGGAGACCCGTATCCCTGCAGTGGGATGAGTAAGGGTTGATGTGGATTTAATAGGTGCCTGACATCGAAGCCAAAAGACATTTTTTTTTTAATCTTGTCTATCATGTGAGCTGATCACAGGAAAATATTTTAATTGACATAGCACTTATTTCAATACATTCAAGGGATTAAACTTGACTCCTCAATTCTTTTAGAATTCATAATATCTGGTTGCCTCGAAATATCCATCCGAATTCATGGAATGTGCTATTATCAATGTAAGTCAATTAGTGCACTGCCTGACAATGTCTCTATTGTTAAGAATAGAGAAGAGATAGCTCCAATACAAGCATAAACTCTTGATTTTACGGTTTTCAATACTAATAATACCCAAAATTTTATAAACAGGACTCCATGTAGTATTCAGTTCAAAATATAATAGTGAAATGTGAAAGCTTAAAAATAATGTTTGGGTGCTAGTTACCCAGTCAAGCATAAATCAAAAAACAAAATTTGGATAAGTAGAAAATGATCAATTTTCCAGAGGTTTATGCTTGCCCTAATTTTTTCTATTTCATGGACACTCCACATATGTACTAATATTTAAAGTTTATAGACAAATTGGGAATCTTATGTTTTAAATCTAGATTGAGAAATATGTTCATTTTTATACTGGAAATATTCATCGTTACTAGATAAAAATTAAAAAACCAAATTCCATTTGCAGGTACAGATGTGAATCTACACAAACTATACATATTTGAACGCTTCTAGCAAATCATTTTGCAATATAATGTTTTAGACTGAGCTACATTCCTTTTAGATTCTGTTGAAATACAGATATGGTCCAGCTGAATTAGTCAACCAGTATAGTATTCTCTTTTTTTAAGGATAGAATTTGGCATAAAGATATGCCCCAACACTATTAGGAAATATTGAGGTTTTGTTTGATAACTCTTGATTGAAAAAATAATTCTTGTTTATGGTCTTCAATATGTAATCACCGATACAAATATTATTTATTCTGATATTTATAAAAATGTTCAGTGGAATATTACAAAAAATATATAATTATATACTTACAATAGGAATTTATACAATTTATATACTGGCTTTGAAAGTTTTATTACATGGATTAATGTTATCTACAACGATTATGTAAGCAATAAATATAAATTCAGATTTTGTTAAGTGTACATAAATGTCATGACAGCAACAATTTAATTATATTACCATTTTTTTTAAAAAAAGGACTGGTTCTAAATTTTTGAATAATTACAATTTTGTTTAAAATGGCATCTCGTAGCATGTCAATCACATTGATCATCAAATTTTATAATGCATTTAATTATGGTATGTGCATTTGAGCAATTGAAAGCATTAAATAAATTTGTAAAAAAAAGTATATTTCATTGAATTACCTCTAGATATAGGACACCTATATCTATTTTATTTACCTTATTGATAATATAGTTATAATACCGTGGATATTTAATAATATCACTAATCAATTATTAACATTCATTTTAGCACATATCCTGTTAGTAAAAAGCCACTTGAACAGTTCATCAACACTTCAGGGTGTGTCCTTTCTGGTAAAACCTGAAATAATGAAATTTAACAATAAATATAACAATGTATAAAAGAGGACTGGGCTGATTTTTAAATATTCTATGTGCTAAACATACATTATTTGATAATGGAGTGGAAGATGCAAACTTTATTATTTGTTTTTTAAATACTAGCTGCTGCCTATTTCTTATTCTATCTCTATTGGAATAAATGCTTACCTACCATGACCAAATTGGTCGTGTTCTATCAGAAGGTGATGTCAGGAGCCCTAGAAACTGGCGAGCGTGCATGAGAAGAGCAATTAATGTTAAAGAAGCGAGTGATATATGTAAGGATCGAGTCACATGGCGCTCGGTAATCTCTGCCTACCCCACAAGGGATTTGGCGTGAAGTTATAGATAGCTATGTCCATCATAAATCATTAGAAGAATATTTTTCTAAGCAATTTCACAATAAATTCTACCCAACTAGCAATCAAAACTGAAGTGTCTTGAGACTTTCCATGGTTCTTATGCAGTGTTTCATCCTGATCAGTGGCAATAAACAGCCATTAAAGTTAAAGATAAAGATAAAAAGATAAAAATTCTTTATTTGCCATTGGGCCCTCGCGGGCACTTAGACACGTCTTACAGTTTTTTGAAATATAATCTTATTTAATTCTCTTTTTACTTTTTTCCGTTTTTTTATCTACTAGCATTTCGGAAATGACCATTGGCTAAGAAGAAATGCCGAAAGAAATTTGCCAATATAGGTCTCTTTTAAAATTGTCAATTAGATATTACAAAAACAAAAAATACATAACCATATTGGTACAATAATGATATCAAATGGTAAAATAAAGATTATTAAGAACAGGTAGTCTGTGCTGAATTATTTCCAGACATCCTTGTCAGTTATATATTCATCAATTCTATAATAAGCCCTTGCCTGTGGATGATTTTAAAATATAAAAAGAATATTAAGAATGGAAGTTGAATGGAAACTACATCACTGTGATATGACTTTGTATCTATGCATCTATTTATAACTTCACGCCAAATCCCTAACGGGGTAGGCAGAGACAACTTTTCAATAAATGTTTTACAATAATATATTATTGTTTACAATATGAAATTAATACAGTGTAGTGTGTAATTATTATTTCCTTTAGTTTTCACTTATTTAATTTTATTTTTCTAGAATAGCCAGCAGAGTCTATCCACTGTTAACATCAAATTTTATGATTCATTTAGTTCCATGCTTCCCAGTGGTCTGTATCCACCCCATGGGATTGATTGCAACAAGTAAGGTGTCCATCAGATTCAAACATTAATTAGGCACGGGGTCCACAGAGAGCAGAAAATATATAAGCAAGGGGCCTACTAGACAAAAATGATTGGAAATCTCTGTTTTAAACTATCTTAACATTGAGACACATGGTTAATCATACAAAATAATGTTGTACTATTATTAATTAGTCTATGTAAATTTCACATTAAAACGTCATATTCCACATCAACTTGTCATAAGGACTGGGAATTATTATCATAAGATAAGTAATATAAGATCAAAAGAAAATATGTGGAAATAGATAACATAGATCTTTTCTACAGGTTTTCACTGCAGTGAGGAGTACAAAGTACATACAAACCTGGTAATTTCTCATCCAATTGGAAATTAATTTCAAAGCAGCCACATTACTGTATGACCTTAGATTCAAGTAAAGCTGTTGTAATGGTTCTGCCACAGGATAGTAAATTACGAATGGCCGACCAGGTTTCACAAACTCTATTAGTTCTTTAAATATATTCTGAGGATCTTCCTTACAGGTGATCACTAGAGAATCCACCTTCCCTTTTAATAAGTCTGATGCAGTAATGTTGTCAAAGTGCCATTTTGGTTTCTTAGGTTCTGTTTGACTATTGTTGTTTTTATTTATAACATTTGATTCAATGTTGTTAGATTCCAAACTATCATTGACTTCTATTGTCATGTCGTCAGCACCTTTCTGAGGATCGGCCAGTTTAGACACTTTAGCTCTATGTTCAATATTTTCTTCAGCTTTCCTTTTTAATTTGTTTTGTTCATCAGTTTCTTTTAATTGTTCTTTATTAGCCTCTATTGTATTAACTGTATTTGTATCACATCCTTGATAAAATTGCCTCAATACTGAATAAACATTAACAGAAATACATCTACTTAGTTGTTCTTCTTTAAAGTTCATCGCTAATAAGCTCTGTTTCTGTGACATGTTCCCAGGATGCATATGTAATAATTTACCATTAGTGTTGTGTCCAATAGCACTTAACAATGCAGCAGCAACCAAACCATTAGAGCCTGAGTCATATAACAAATGTGTCCCCTCAGAATGAACATTCGCTAACGTAATTATCTGCGACAAAGTGTCCAAACGAATACCTTGAACTTTGCCCGGATCCAGTTTATACATTATTTCAGAGATCAATCTCAAATTAGGCTTCACTATTTGAAGATATTCAAAATATTTTTTTTCTTTTTTTTTTAAATATTTCTCCTGAGAATATTCTGTTTTGTTGTGGAACGTATTTGAGTTTGTTATTAATGATCCTACAATATCCGATGCCTTAGATGCATCATTCTTCAATTCCTCGATCTGGGCAGCAGTCAACTTTTGTGAACAGCCATCATCTAATATGTTTCTGTTATCATTACCAGATAATTTAACATCGATTTCATCTTTTAAATTCACGGCTGTATCCGTTATTGCTAAATGATACTCCTTATTTCTTTTGCCACTCGAGGTCATTTTAAACACTGAGAAATACGGGTAACCCTCAATCCCAGTTAAATTTATGCTATCACGACCTAAACTTACGCACGAGTTTGGTTTATTTAACTTGTGCAATTTTCTATAATTTTGTTTTTGGATAACAATATAGTCTCCAATCGTGATAACTTCGTTCGACATAGTTTTGCGTAATAAATAAACGATAAAAGACTATTATGTGATTTTAATGATGGTAGTAGATGTGAAACAACTGTATTATGAAATTCATTAATTAAAATTATAAATGAATACCTTTGAATTTTAAGGTTATATCAAAGAATATAATACTCCCTGACGGGAGATATTGTATTTTTTTTTTGGTTCTTTTTATCCCCGAGGATAAAGGCAAAGGGATCTAGCCCATACAGCCAAGTCATCAATTTAGAAGCATTTGAAAATCTTAATTCTATGTTCCAGCTTCAGGAACTGTGCTGAAAAAATACTTGAGAAGGGTACCTCGACCCAATCACCCTAGTTTAAATACCACCCATAAAACGATAGCGATTTTTACAAGGTTTTCTTGATGAACTTATTCACGTCTTCCAAAAAGTGCATAAACGTGTTATATTTGAGTTTTTTCATTACTGTATAATTGCACTCTAGCACTCATTGTCCCACTAATTTTATACTGAATTGTAAAAAATTCAATTAACACAACAATGTCACTCGTCAAAAGCGCGGGAAGAAGTGCAAGTGCAATGGATTGTAACATTTGTAATGTAACACAACAAGTGTTTCCACTCACAATTCTGATGTTACTCTATTTTCTTAAGATTTTTGTCCCTAAAATCCCAAAGAATCGTGTACTCCAGTAGGAAATATGTGCGCCTGTAGTATAAACATTTAGGAGTAGCTTGATTTGTGCGTATTTGTGACAAAATTACATTTAAGAAAATATTTATAATTTTTTATAATTTATAAATCCGCAGCGGCCAAATGTGAAAACGTATAAGCTCACTGAATTCGATCCCTCTTGACCAGAGATGGGCGGTCAGTAAATACTAAATAGTATTTACTGAGATGGAAAGATAAATATTAGTATTTATCCATTTTTACTCATTTATACTGAGTATTTATCCAAATGCATGAGTAAAAAAAAATAAACACAAAAAGACTTGAAATTTTAGTCTCCCTTCAACGGAAGGGGTTTAGAGCTTACTCTGCCACGCTGCTCGAATGCGGATTGGCGGAGGCCAGTGTTTTCAAGCCGCCCGAGGGCCACTGACTTAGCTTAACGACTGTCATCTATCGACAATAGCCGGGACCGACGGCTTAACGTGCCCTCGGAGCACGGAAAACTCAAGATAGATAAACCCATCCATAGACAGACTGCGGTAAACCTACGTGTTCGGTTAGAATGACATGCGCAACGACCCCATCTAACTCTTTTTTTTTAAGATTTTTATACCACTAAGGTGGCAAACAAGCTTACGGCCTGCCTGATGATAAGCAGTTACCGTAGCCTATGGACATTTGCAACCACCAGGGGTGTCACTCATGCGTTGCCGACCCTTTAAGAACCTCTTCACGCCTTTCTTGAAGAACCCCATACTGTAGTCTGTAGTCCCTTGGAAAACCTCAGCAGGGAGCTCATTCCACAACTTAATAGTTCTCGGTAGAAAGCTTCTCAGGAACCGCACAGTACGCGACCATTGCGGTTCCAGTGTATGAGGGTAAACTCTCAGCCGTCGGCGAGCAGTGCGATGGTAAAACGAGGCTATTGGCATGATAACGAACAATTCCTCAGAACACAACCCATTGTACAATCGGTAGAACACGCAAAGGGAGGCGAAATCTCTCCTTAGACTCAAGGGCTCAATACCGTGTGTGAGTTTAGGATCATCCACGATTCTCACAGCTCGCCTTTGCACCGAGTCACAAGGCCCTAGCTGGTAACCAGGTGCCCCCGCCCAGAGATGACTACAGTACTTCATATGCGGTCTGACTTGGGACTTATCTAAAATATAAGTCTTTGCCCCGCGCTGAAGTACTGTTTGGCTCTGTTGAGCACATCAAGTTTCTTTGACGCCAGCTTGACCTTTTCTTCCAAGTGGCTTCGGCACTGAACTTCGCTGGAGATCTCGACGCTGAGAATCTCAATACTCTTGGCAATGGTTAGTGGCGTGTTCTGGAATTGGGGGACTACATCAAATGGGGGTTTTTAGCGGTGAACGCGCTGACTTGTGTCTTGGTAGGGTTGAATTGAACCAAGTTCAACCGTCCCCAGTCGGACACCCTACCCAAAGCACACTCTATTTCAGACACAAGTCTAACGCGGCTTTCCTCCACAAGTGAACGAGGGGTACTAGCACGGCCTGTGTTAATAAGTGACCCCAGTACTATCATCCGCATAACAATGAATGCCGTCAATTGACAACATGTCATTGATATGCAGCAGAAACAGCGTTGGGGACAATACAGAGCCCTGTGGGACACCAACATTGATATCCATGCTATTGGAGCAACCACCGTCAACCACAGCCAGACCCGATCGAACGCCTTTGCCATATCTAGGCTGACAGCCAATACCTCACCTTGACTCTCGATCGCCGAAGCCCAGCGGTGTGATACACTAGAAGATCACCAGTCGAACAACCGTGGCGAAAGCCATATTGACGGTCGCTGATTAAATCGTGATCCTCTAGGTATGCCAGGAGTTGTGTGTTTATCACACGCTCCATCACCTTGGAGAGAAGAGAGGTTATGGCAATAGGCCTGTAATTCGAAGGGTCTGATCTACCGCCCTTTTTGGGCAACGGGTGCACATTGGCGGTCTTCAACGAAGACGGAGCTTGCCCAAAGGAGTAGGAAAGCACGAAAAGGCGCGTTAGCACAGAACACAGCTCAGGAGCACTCTGCTTTAGCACCACTGCTGGAATGCCATCTGGCCCACTCGACTTATGAATGTCGAGGGAGAGCAACGCCCGCCGGATATCTCGTTGGGTAATTGAGATTTCCGGCATTGAGCTACTGCACCTCGGGATGGTAGGTGGCACAGCTCCCCTTCATTCAAAGTCGAGTTAGAGGCAAAGAGATTACCCAGTAAATCGGCTTTCTCTTTAGCACTGTACGCCAGACTGCCATCCGGTTTTTGCAATGGTGGCCTAGACAACTGACAAAAGTTTCCCTCGGCAGCTTTAGCCAGCGACCAGAAAGCACGGCTCCCAAACGGAAGGCTTGCAAGCCGCTCACCAACTCTACCGACGAAATCAAACTTATCTCTGGCGATTACCCTCTTACTGGACCTCGAGGCAGCGTTCAGTTTACGTTTCAATACTGAGACATCTGGATTTCCTTTAGCACGCGCCGTGGTTCAAGCCTCGAAAGCAGCCTATTTGAGAAGTTTACTTTCTTTGCAAGGCCGATTAAACCACGGTCGATTTTTAGCTACCGCTGTAGCCACAAAGCGATTGGGAATGTAGCATTCCATGCCATCTAATATCGCCGCAGCTACCGTAGTCGCACAGGATTCGACATCATCTGTTTTGAAACAAAGCTGCCTCCACGGGTACGACGCGTAGAATTCACGCAATCCGTCCTAGTCTGCCGACTTATAGTGCCATCCGGTAGGCCGAGGTGGGTCACGCCTGGCACGGGGCACTTGGGTCCGGATGAGACAGTGCTCCGATGAGCCAAACGGCGCATCCACCGAGATGTTATACTCATCCGGACGTGTGGTCCAGCAGAAGGTCCAGTAAGAAGCTTGTATGGTCCTCCATCTGTCTGGTACTCTCGTCGCAGAATGTACCAGTTGGGTGAAACCATAGACTAAAGCAAAGTCATAAGCAGATCTCCCCGCGGAATCAGTGCACCGAGAGCCAAGCCATTCGGTGTGGTGGGCATTAAAATCTCTCAAAATCACTAACTCCGCGGAGGGATACTGCTTGATAACTTTGTCAGTTGCCATTTGCAGGTGCTCAAATAAACGGGCTGTGTCTGTATCACCGCTATAGGACCTGTAAAGGCACGTGTAGATTCGGGTGTGGCCGCCAAGATCCACGCGCACCCATAATAATAACAGGTCCCTGTCTTTCAGGCTATGAAGACGGCGACAACAAATATCCTCCCGAACGTACATACATACCCCGGCACGACGTACAAATAGGTGTTCAAGTTTGTACCCGGGGTAACGTAAATAAGATGTGTCGGCCGGTGAGGATATTTGTGTCTCCGTGAGGAAAAGAAGGGTCAAGCGGTCTCGAAGTGATAGTGAACCGCATTAATATTGGAGTGTAGTCCCCTGATGTTCCAAAAATCCACATTTATTGTGGAAGGAGCAGCCGCTGTAATATTTCTTTTCCTATTCCTTTTCGGTGCCATTTATGTTGTGTTGAGGTTCAAAAGAGAAGTCGCTGAGCCGACAGAGTAGAGGACAAAAGCCCGGTATCTTCTATCACTGGACAATGCAGGTTATGCGATTTGGCACTGGCACGGCGGGCGGAAGGGCCCCCGTCCCCCCTGCTGCAGCAGCCGGGTCCACACCGGTCTCCTTCTCCGGCACGTCAACTACAACAGGGATTTTTCGGGGGTTCGCGGTTCAGCCTCCCGGGCCGGAGTTTAAGAAATCCCCGGGTTCAGGAACCCTACTGACCCACGGGCGGCCAGCGGTCAGCCGTTTCACCGGATCTCCCTGACTGCCGAACCAGCCTTACGCGCCCACACCGTCATTGGCGGTTTGATATCCGCCGGTCCTCCCGCTACCCACACAACGACTTCTCAACTAACTGGCGACCTTACTCACACACAGGAACACAACAATCCTCCCGGAATTGCTATTTAGCTGCGGTCTTCTGTAAGGTGGAGGTGCTTCCCCAGACGGATACTTAGAACAAGAGGTCTTGCCATGCCCCGCCGCTACAGAATGTCTGACTGGACGGAGCACGGCACGACCCCTTGCTGGGTCCTACCTATAGATACAAAGCTGGTTGTTAACGATTTCAACCGAGCGGGTGAAAACGGTTGTTTTTAACCGTTGTCAACGGTTGTAAATGGCTTGAAACGGGTAAGAACATGCTTTTTTAAATGGTATCAGTTTTTCCTCCTAGCTAATTGATAGAATAGGCCAATATTATGTAGGTACTTAATCGTTTTCTTTTTAAATAAATTAAGTAAAGATAATTTATATGTAAAGTAACTTTATAATAAATATCCGTTGTTAACCGTTGCTTTACAACTATAGTACTACCTCTCTTTAGATAACAAAAGTATATTTTTATATACCACATCGGGTGATAATTAAGTATACGGTCGACGTGATTGTAAGCAGTTACCGTCGCCTGCAACACAAGGAGTGTCGCTCGCGCATTACCATCCCCGTTGCCAACGCAATAGCTCCTTATTGACCTACCTCTCTTTCGCCAGAACCTCGTTTGCTGATCGGTATGCGCTACGTGCAGGTGATTTCACATTCAAATACACAAATAGGACAAGTAAAAATGCTACAACATTAATTTTAAGTCCAAATACGACGAACGCGTGCACTTCCTCCGACGGGTGAGACTTTACTGTCGTATGTAAAAAAAATGCTACGAGCACGCTGACGACAGTGACAGCGAAATAAAGGACCCTTGCCCCCGCCTACCCCACCTCAGGTGTGCCTCAGGCGTATAGCTAAGTCGGAGGCCTTTAATAATACCAGTGTTTGTGGAAATAATAAATACCTTACATTGAATATTGGCACGGTACTTTTTTATTAGGTACTTACTATTAATAAAACACACAAATAACCTCTAATCCCTTGACATTTTAGTAAATCCATAATTCCGAATCAATTTATAAGACTTAACTAAAGAAAAAATATTTACTGCCGATTTTGGATAAAAACTCAGTAGAAACGGGTATTTATGAGTATTTACTCATCCTTGGATAAATACTCAGTCCTTAACCCATCTCTACTCTTGACAATTATAATATCCATAAAAAGATTCAAAAGTGTACTATGTTATTGAATACAATAATATTACTAAAATTAAAAACGACGATGTCATAACTTTGACGTCATCATACAAGAAACCGGCTCAACCCGAGATATATGTGTGTAAACCAAAAATGTGTGTGTTTAGTCAAATAATGAAAATTTTCAGCTTGAAATGTTTGGCATATAAGCAGATATAAACAAAACCCAAAAATGAAAACAACGGCTGGTGATCCGACTAAATTCGAATGACTACAAAAAAACGACGGATTCAGTAAGGTCATCGATATGTATCGATCGACCTCTTAACTTTACTCACTAACCGGTTGAAACGTGTGAAATAGAAAATAACAAGCAATAATAAACTTGTACAAGCAAAGTAAATTTTGGTACAGTTTTGAAAATTGTATTTAGTGTATACCTATAGTCAACCGCACAAAGATATGTGTTGCAACAACATGTTACAATTATAATGTCGTATTAGGTATGTAGTATATATAACCTACGTACATTATAGTAAATCTGGTTATGTTGTGTCACATAATTTTAATTTGGTGGCTTTTTAGATATCATTTCACAGCCGGATGATTATGCTGTTACGTACATAGGATAAATAGGTTGGTATGGTAATACCATCAGACAATTTGTGTAGGTACGTTCGATGTTTACAGTCAATGTCTTTATGCGGTTTATTATACTAATATACTTTAACTGAATCTATAAGCAGTTACAATCCCTCATAAGAAAACTATTTATCTGTGATTTGCTGCTTTAATTGCTTTAAGAATAAAAATTATAATTTCCACAACAATAAGTTTCTTTATAGCGAACGAAAAAAAAAATGGATTTTTCGTTCACTGGCTTATAGGCGAAATATTCCAAGCTGCAAATTTTCACTATATTATTTTACTAAACGCACAAAATTTTGGTTTACACCGACACGTCCGGGTTGAGCCGGATTTTTGTACGTTGACATCAAAATTATGACACCGTCGTTTTGAATTTTATAGTAATATTATTCAATAACGCATGTAGGTATGTGCACTTTTGACTTTTTTTATGGTTATTATAAATGTCAAGAAGGACCGAATACAATTTTCAGTGAGTTTATACGGTTTCTCATTTAGGCGCTGCGAATTATTTTCGACTTTTCAAAAAGCGAAATCATTTGAATAATATAAATATTTTCTTAAATGTAATTCTGTCACAAATACGTACAAATCAAGAGCTACTCGTGAATGTTTATTCTACAGGCGTATATAGAATGGTTTTAGAAATACATGATTCTGCAAAACGTTACTTCAGCCAGAAATGCAATATCTCAAAAAGCTGAAGACGCACAAATTATATTTTCGGCGCACATTTTTGCACAAATAGTCTATGCACAATATTTCTCTCTCCGATCATTCGTTTAGAATTTTCCTGCTGGTACAACGGTACTCCAGCAGTTCCCAAAACGGCTATACATACAATTTTTTTAAACGGCGCGGCCAGATTACGCAATAATTAAACTTTCCACTCGTATCACTCTAGGAGACAGCTGTTTGGAGTGTTTAGATTTTTTAAGTGTCTTACTTAACAATTCAGATATGTCACACGCACGATCACAACAGCATATTTTTTGTCTCACATTTGTCGGATCTTTTTAGTCAAGCCTCAAAATCTGGATTATCCAAAGGATAAAAAATATATGCAAACATTTGAATCAATCAAATCTTCAAGTTTTAAGTTTTTGCACATATCGTTTTAACTGTATTTCTTGTCGATCATCCTTTATCTCTTGTAAGGTAGTTGGTCATCATTTTGTTTCATTATAATAATATAAACACACAAACAAATTAATCATTATCCCAGCGAGGGGTCGTACCGTGCTCTGTCCCCCCCCCCCCCCCCCCCCAAGATCTTTCTGTTTTGGTGAGGCATAGCAGGATCTTTTGCTCTATTTGTCTTTCTGGGGAAGTAACTCCACCTTATAGAAGACCGCAGCCAAATAACGATTCCTGGAAGATTGTTGTGTCCCTGTGCGTGAGTAAGGTCGCCAGTTATTTGAGAGGTCGTTGTGCGGGCAGCAGGAGGGTCGGTGGATGTCAAACCGCCATGAACAAAGCGGGCTCGGCAGGCGGCACGGCGGTCAGGGAGACCCTGTGAAACGGCTGACCGCTGGCTGCCCGAAGGTCAGTAGGGTTCCCGAACCCCAGATCACATAATCTCCGGCCTGGAAGCCTGAACCGCCAACCTGCGCAAAGTCCCTGTTGCACTAGTCGTGCCGGAGAAGAAGATCGGAGTGAACCCGGCAGCTGCAGCAGGGGAGAACCGGAGTCCCCTTCCGCCCGCGCCGCGCCAGCAAATCGCAAAACCTACACTGTTCAGAGGTGGAAGACACCGCGTCTTTGTCCTCTACACCGTCCGATCAGCGACTTCTTTATTTTTAAAAACCTCCATACCAACAACTGTGACTAAACGTAAAGGAAAACGTGTGATTACCGCCACCCCTTCCACAATAATTATTTGCTACATCAGGGGACTTCATTCCGATATCAATACGGTACACCACCAACTAGAGACCGCGCAGCCGATCATTCTTTTCCTCGTGGAGATACAAATATTCTCACCGGCCGACACATCTTACTTACATTATCCCGGGTAACTCGAGCACTTATTTGTACGTCGTGCCGGGGTATACATGTTTGTTCAGGGGGATCTTTGTTGTCGCCGTCTTCATAGCCTTCAAGACAGAGACCCGTCGTTATTATGGGTGCACGTAGATCATGGCAGCCACACCCGGATCTACGCGTGCCTTTACAGGTCTCATAGCGATGATACCGACACAGTTCGGTAATTTGAGCACTTGCAAATGGCGACTGATAAAGCCATCGAGGGATATTCCCTCTGCGGATTTAGTGATTTTAGGAGACTTAAATGCCAATCCGAGTGACTTGGCTCTCGGTGTGATTGGCATTATATAGAGCACCATGCAAGCTCATTACAGGACCTTCTGTTGACTACACGTCATGATGAGTATAAAAACTCAGTAGATGCGCCACTTTATCGGACCAATTACTTATCCGGACCTAAGCACCCTGCACCAGACGTGACCCAACTCGGTCTACCGGATGGTGTCGCGTTTGGCACTATAAGTCTGCAGACTGGGATGGATTGCGTTCATTCTACGCATCATACCCGTGGAGGCAGCTTTGTTTCAAATCAGAAGGCATTGAATCATGTGCGACTGCAGTAGCTACGGCAATATTGGTTGGTATAGAATGCTACATTCCCAATCGCTCAGTGGCTGCTGCGGGAGCTAAAAAGCGACCGTGGTTTAATCAGCCTTGTAGAAAAGCCAATTATATCAAACAGGCTGCCTACGAAGCCACGGCGCGTGCTAATGGGAATCCCGATGTCTCTGTTTCGAAACGTAAATTAAAAGCTGCCTCGAGATCCAGTAGGAGGGTGATTGCCAGGGGGAAATTTGATTTCGTCTGTAGAGTTGGCGAGTGGCTTGTAAGCCTTCCCTCTGAGAGTCGTGCTTTCTGATCGCTTCCTAAAGCTGCTGATGAAAACTTTTGTCAGTTGTCCATGCCACCATTGCAAAAACCGTATGGCAGTCTGGCCTATAGTGGTAAATAGAAAGCCGATTTATTGGGTAATCTTCTTGCCTCTAACTCAGCTTTGAATTACGGGGGAGATGTGCCACCTAACATCGCGAGGTGCAGTAGCTCAATTCCGGAAATCTCAATTACCCAGCGAGATGTCCGGCGGGCGTTGCTCTCCCTCGACGTTCATAAGTCGAGTGGGCCAGATGGCATACCAGCAGTGGCGCTAAAGCTGTGTACTCCTGAGTTGTGTTCTATGCTAACGCGCCTTTTCTACTCCACTGGGCTTGCCCAGTGGAGTTGGAAAGCTCGACATGTCCTGGACAGGACTTGTCCTGTTTTCGTGAAAGACCGCCAATGTGCACCCAGTGCCCAAAAAGGGCGATAAATCAGATCCATCGAATTACAAGCTTATTGCCATAACTTCCCTTCTCACCAAGGTGATGGAGCGTGTGATAAACACAGGACTCCTGGTATACCTAAAACATCACGACTTAATTAGCGACCGTCAATACGGCTTTTGCCACGGTCGTTCGACTGGTGATCTTCTAGTGTATTGTATCTTACACACCGCTGAGGTTCGGCGATTGAAAGTCAAGATGAGGCATTGTCTGTTAGCCTAGATATGGCAAAGCCTTTCGATTGGGTCTGGCATCGGAGTCTTCTATCGAAGTTACCAACTAACGGGCTGCCCGAGCGTTTGTGCAAATGGGTTGCCAGCTTCTTATCTAACAGACGCATAAATGCCGTGATAGACGGTAGTTGCTCCAATAGTTGTCAATCGATAGCATTCATTGTTATGCAGACGATAGCACCGGGGACACTTATTATACAGGCCGTGCTAGCATCCCTCGTTCCCTTGTGGAGGAGAGCCGCGATAAACTTATATCTGAAATGGAAAGTAGTTCTGTAAAATATGACTGACTCGGGGCGATTGAACTTGGTCCAATTCAACCCTACCAAGACACAAGTCTGCGCGTTCACCGCTAAGAAAACCCCATTTGCAGTGGTTCCCCAATTCCAAAACACGTCGCTCACAATTGCTAAGAGCATTGTGATTCTCAGTGTCGAGATCTCCAGCGATGTTCAATATCAAGGTCACCTGGAGGAGAAGTTCAGGCTCGCGTCGAAGAAAGTCGGTGTGCTCAACAGAGCTAAACGGTACTTCAGCTCGGGGCAAAGACTTATATAACTCCCAAGTCAGACCGCATATGGAGTAATGTAGCCACCTTTGGACGGGAGCATCTGGATATCAACTAAGACCTTGTGACTCGGTGCAGAGACGGGCTGTGAGGATCGTCGATGATCCTGAAATCAATACCGTGTGTATTGAGCCCTTGAGTTTGAGAAGAGATTTTGCCTCCCTTTGCGTGTTCTACCGATTGTGTATTGTGTACCGATTGGGTTGCGTTCTGAGGGGTTGTTCGACATTATGCTAACAGCCTCGTTTTACAATCGCACAGCTCGCCGTCGGCTGGTACTTCATCCTCATACGCTGGAACCGCAGTGGTCGCGTACTGTGCTGTTCCAGCGAACTTTTCTACCGAGAAGTATTAAGTTGTGGAATGAGCGCCCTGCCGAGGTTTTCCCAAGGGACTAGAGTATGGGGTTTTTCAAGAAGGGCGTGAAGAGGTTCTTACAGGGTCGGCAACGCTAGAGTGACACCCCTGGTGTTGCAAATGTCCATAGACAACGGTAACTGCTTACCATCAGGTAGGCCGTACGCTTGTTTGTACGTACGCAGTACGTAATTTTTTTATACCACTAAGGTGTTAGTTACATAAAACCAAAAAACACCGTGTTTCAAGTGTTTGGAATGCTACATATATGTTTTAAAGATTAGTATAACCTTGCTGATTATGTCGATTTTGGAGATTATATCGAGGAAGTATATAAAATAAACCCGCACAGTTAGCGTAAGTTTTGGATATTATACATATATTTCCGCGAACTTCGCGATTCATTTCATAGTATCTGTATGGTAGTGTAATATGAAGCAAAGATTACTTAATCGTAACGTCTCGAAATATTTTTGTATAACTTAACTTATACACGTAAACAAAGAGCAATTGATATTCATTATACGCTTATCACGTTACATAATAACGATACGATAACTATATGGTTTTGGAGAGCTCGATGGCGTCGTTGCGCGTGTCATTCTAACCGAACACGCAGGTTAAGCAACGTCCACAGCCTGCTTATGGATGGGTTTATCTATCTCGAATTTCTCCGTGCTTCGGAGGGCACGCAAAGCCGTCGGTCCCGGTTGTTGTCCATAGAAGACAGTCGTTGAGCTAAGTTACTGGCCCTCGGACGATTTAAAAATGCTGGCCTACGCCAATCCACATTTGAGCAGCTTGGTGGAGTATGCTCTAAACTCCATCGGTTGAAGGGAGACCCGTATCCCTGCAGTGCGATGAGTAAGGGTGGATGTAGTATGTGGTAATTATATGGTTTATCACGATCAGAAACTATTATTTGACAAACATATAGATCAAATCATTATGGTTGTTGCACCTTAGTTATTAAAAAAAAAGCGACCGTTTGCGTACATGAAGTCTGTGAGGAGCCACCTTGAACTTTTTATTCCAGTAACGTGAAAAACAAGCGTACGGTCTACCTGATGGTAAGCAGTTACCGCAGCCTATGGACATTTGCAACACCAGAGGTGTCACTCTTGCGTTGCGGACCCTGTAAGAACCTCTTCGCGCATTGAAGAACTTCATGTTAAAAACCTCGGCAGGGAGCTCATCCACAACTTAATAGTTGTTAGTAGAAAACTACTCTGGAACCGCACAGCACGCGACCATTGCGGCTCCAGCGTATGAGGATGAACTTCCAATCGTCGACGCGCTGTGCGATTGTAAAACGAGGCTGTTGGCATAATGTCGAAAGACTCCTCAAAACACAACCCATTGTACAATCGGTAGAATACGCAAAATTTGAATCGCATGAACTTGAATCACAAATGTGGAATCCACAATACGACGTATATAAGCCCGCATTAAAAAAGTACAGAAGAGTTTTTAGAAAGGTTTACAATACAAGTACTCGCCATATAAAACGTACAAAGGATTTGATGAAGATACTGATTTAACATAATAGATTTCAAATTTAAGTTACTTGTAATATGTAACCTTATGTATATATGCGTGTATATGTACGTATTATGTATGCATAATATGCGTAAACAAATCTGCACCATTAGCGTTAGTTTTGTTTATTATATATTTCTGCGAACTTCGCTATTTATTTCATAGTATTTGTATAGTTGAGTAATATAAAGCAAAGATTATATATATTCTTTATTGCACACAAATAAATCAATACAATAAGTGTTAAATACAGTGTACAAAGGCGAGCTTATCTCTTCAAGAGATTTCTTCCAGCCAACCGTAATTAATGTGAAAAGAAATTGTACTAGGGTTATAACAATTATATGTGCCAATTACTAAAATAAAAAACTGATACTTACAGTTAAAAAATAAAGTAAAACAAAATTCAATAAATGTAAGATTATTTAATCTTAAGGTCTCGAAATGTTTTTGTATAACTTATACACGTAAACAAAGAGCAATTGATTTTAATTATACGCTGCTGCAGCAAAATATTACTAGAGTTAATTAAATCAGAGACTTGGGGGTTATACCAGAGGGAGACTTTGTACAAAAGTCGTACCTCTGTCGTGCGTCGCCCCGCAACCCCTGAGGCGACCGCCTCCGATAAAGCCTTTGAAGCGAGTAAAGTGTGTAAGGACCTAGTCTTATGGAGCTCAGTTTTCTCTGCATACTCTCGAGGAGCCTGGCATTTTTTTAATATTGCAAGAATAATTTAGTTACATATTTATGAAATTTGTTATGGGCATTTAGTGTCTATAGTATTAATATTATGCATTTACGCCGTAAATCTTCTTAAAATAAAAGTGGGCTCACGATAATTTCCACCAGCTTGCCGAATCAAACCAAAAAATTTATCTAACAATCATTATTTAATCGTCTGGTGAACAGATATGCACAGTTTTCGTTCTGCATATCGTAAAAAAGAATCTATGTATATGTATCGTATGTAAAAAAAGACATGCGGTGTGTAATGTCTTTTTTTACATCCACTTATTTTTTTAATTACTTACTTTTTTATTTTTGACGAAGGTTAAATGACCGTGTGATAGGAGATGAGATGTGGTAGCGTTTGCACCACCCTTAAAACTTACAAAACTCAAAATTGGGGCTGCAACCTTTAGCTGTTCATCAGAATGCCTATTTTCTAATGTATTAGGACAGACGGGTTCGCTAAATAAGCCTAAGGATTTGATGAAGATACTGATTTAACATAAAGTGCCTTTACACTTTCACAACCCAAGTGATTTCCCTTTGGGAATGGAATGACGGTTTGATGACAATCGCTCTTATGTTAGTTCACACGTGTCGCGAAATATAATTTCTTGGACGTGCGAGTTTCCTCAAGATACCTTCCTTCACCGCCGAGCATGAGATTATTACAAATATATATGAAAGTATACAATGAAACTAATTAGATTTTTTTATACCACTAAGGTGACAATCAAGCATACGGCCTGCCTGATGGTAAACAGTCACCGTAGCCTATGGACATTTGCAACACCAGGGGCGTCACTCATGCGTTGCCGACCAATTACCTTAATACCTATAAAAAAATAATTACAAACAAAATTTTAATAAATAATGAATGGTTTTCTTTCTATAAATATAAACATTCATTTATTGTGTGAATTTTATGTAAGTAATTCTCTAAATGACCCTTATTAGAATCTGTTGCGTAGTTTAGAAGAAAAAAGCTCACAAAATAGGAGTGGCTTTTTGCTTCAAATAGGTTATGTACTTAAGTTTAGGAAATCGATGAAATGTTAATAAACAACCGTATACCACACATGTAGAACGCATGTGGCAGTAATAATGAAATTAGCTTTGGCGAAGACTTTGAGTACCTATATTGCATCATTAATACGATTTGCATACGATTTTTCTTATTGTTATTTACAACAGTACTGCTAAATGAGACTTACGTTTTATTTGACCTTAAAATCCACTCAATATAATCGAAAATCACGCTAGTTTTTGAATACTTTTTCGTTTCAACATCCTTGCCTTAGACAAAAGAAATTCTCGGAATGTTGCGCGTTGTCGATTTAACTTATTTTGATTAGGTTTTCACCTCAGACCAAATTATTTGGTCTGAGCTTTTCACGAAAAAAGTTTGGCAGATGCGACAAACGAGCACAAATACTTCGAGAAAAACTTAATGTTTTGGATGTTTTATGGCTAAGATTTCCTTTACTTGTCATCGAGTTACTTTTTTTAGTTTCACTTTTTATTGGTCAAAAATCGCTATTAAGAACACATTTACGAAATGTTTTTACTCGGAGTCAAACAAATTGCATAAAAATAAAATAAGTAAAGAAGTTTTATTATTTTCATGAATTCTTCATCAGGTTTTCACTTTATAGATGCGAATTTGGGCTAGTTTTGTAATAATACGTCATTGATGTTTATCAAAATTGCGTAAAAACACTCTTTTTAGCTCAATTTTGGGTTGTACCGTGATTACGAAAAGGCGAGTGAGGAGTCTCCTCGAAACATTATTTTTGAATACATAACCTCCATATTTAATTTTTATTTTCTCGAAAACTATATATTTCTGGGATTTTTCCTTTTGAGGGGGGAATGGGAGGAACCTCCCTTCCCTTTTCACCACACCCACTTACTAAGCCTTCAGAACCCGTTATATACCTTTTCCCATACATTTCGCGGTCATATATGACCACACGGGTTTCGAAGGGGTACTTGCCATTGGAAATGCCTACGGTTTTTACTACGTTTAAATGGTTTATAAATATTGCCATTTCTTATATCCTATAAATTAAACGGGCAATAATAAAATTAAAAAAAACATGACAAATAAAGGATTACAATATCTACTCAACACTAAAAATACTTTTTAAAAGCTTCTTAGAATAAATACCCGAATTTATGCCCAGAAGGAACGAATGAGCATAAATCGGGTTTATTCCCAGTCATAGAACTCATGATCTAAACCCGGCGGAATACTACTAAATAATAGGAATATAATCGATAACAAATTATTACTAAGTATATCATTTAGATTTTAGATATACCTGGACCTTATCAGCAATTTATAAAGGATACTGTTATATATTAAACAATTACTGATAATATAGATATTAATCAGAGGCTAATTACTAGCATCAATATTTTCATTGAACTGGAAATGATTTGTTAAGAAATGAGATTTTTGTTGCCAATTTAAAATGTACATTGGTCATAGATGTATAGCGGTGTTACCGATTGTTCAGCCACTCATTGATATCACATTACAAATGTGAAAGTGGGCGAGCCAGATGTGGTTTGTTACTCTCAGTAGAATGGAACACTCTAATCTAGTGGTAACATAAATATTGTTGGTTTGCTCCAAAGAACTGTTAGCTATAGGCTTTCTCGGAGTCATATATGAAATCAAACAATTAAATAATAAATATTCTTGGAAGGATTTTGCATGGCAAAGGTGGATTATTTAAAAAAAAATCATGCATAATTATAAAATTATGTAATCAAACGAATAATACAAAATATACAAAACATTGAATATAAACTTTATATCTTATAATTTAACAGGTACTTAAATATTATTTAACAGCTATTTCTAACATCTTTTCAATAGAACAAACCTTTTCTCGTGGTTTTCCTTTTAATTTACCCTGTTTAGTCTCATACTTGTCTATTTTCTCCCAGCCTTCCCAATCTACTATGTGAATGTTCTTTGCCAAAATCATTTTTTTAATTTCTTCAAACCCACCTTTGTGTACACTATCATCACTTTTCAAATCTTCCACCATAGTTTTTGCAACTTGAAAAGAATTACCCATAGTATGTAAAATTACCCCTACTGGTCCAGTGCCTAACCAACCAGCTACATACAGCTTTGCCTTGCCTTTACAATTGTTTTCTATAACACCTCTATTATTTGCTAGTAATCCACCTAGACTAAATAGTAGTTCATCGTCAGCTTTAACACTTTTATATCCTATACTTCTAAATGCCAAACTGCAGTTTAAAATTTCAGTTTTAGTAGTAGGTACACATTTTTGCTCTTCTAATTTTTCACCCTGTAACTCATTGCAAATCACCTCAACACCAGTCAGTTGGTTCTGATCATTGGCTAAAAATTTTTTTGGACTTCTTAGAAATATAGGTTTGAAATATTTATAGTTTTCATTAATATTTGTTCTTTGATTTTCCTTAATTGATTTCAACATAAGTTCTGTTAATCTTTTTCTAGGTCTTGGTAGGTTAGTAACAATATTTTCTACATTTACAAAATCTTCCTCTCTCCAAACTGTCACACAGTTCTTTAATTTGATTTGTTCACGGAGCTCCTTTATCGTAAATGCTACATGGAGAGGACCTCGTCTTCCAATCAAATACAATTCTTTCACCTTAGACTCAGCTAGAATGTGGAGAGCGTGTTCTGTAATATCAGTTTTTTTGAGCTCGTCTATTGGCGTTAGTAATATACGTGCTACATCCAATGCTACATTTCCTTGACCAAGTATAGCTGCAGTCTCACCAGACAAATCAATCTAAAAACATAGCATGATTATATGCATACAAATAAATAAAATTGAAAAATTTCTGTTTGTATTAACACACTGTAACACTTCCATTTTCCATTCTAATTTATATGGTTATTTGAAGCAAGATCATGCTAATTTACGAAAGGGCTTAACTAATTTTTATGGATCATTCACAAGCAGGGAGGACTTTATTGTGTATCATGTAATAGTAATAAGCTACTCTTTATTAATGTTTTAGTAATAGGTTACTTTGTATTTCAAATGTAAACACAATAGAACAGGATTTCAAAATATCAATATAAAATCTGATGTATAAACATATTGTCCTATGCTTGCCTTGCACCATCACCCTGAATTGGCATTTCAGGTATCTACTAATGCAATATACTAGGTTCTAGGAGTACATGCAGATACTGTTTTCTTTTTCAATGTAACTCTGCATATTTTGAGTAATTGCTACGAAAAATGACCATAGCAGCCAAATGCTTTTAGCATGCCCCCTGTGTAAATTTAAAGACCTGTGGAGACCAGGGACTTTTGTATACACTTTAGTGAAACCTATGCTATGGAAACAAATATTTGACATATTGTTGAGTACTACAAGAAGACTTTTATAGAAAATAATAGATAAATAGCTATGTATAAAATAGATTGTAAGGGAAATAGATACTTTCATGCAAAGGAAACAAATATTTGATTTTATATTATGTTGTATGTTCAAAGAATTGAAATGGGTCTAATTTTTCACTATGATGACTATGAGCTTTCATAATGATCCCCGCTGCTACGCAAAACCTTGTGAGGAGCTTACTACTACTACTATACTTCCCCAGTCAGGCTGCTTATTACCCTGTGTAAAATCACATTCTGAGTTATATAAAATAAAAAAAGCTAATTAATATTTTTTGTTAATAGGCAAAAAATATTAATAAGCTTTGTCAAACAAGTGTACAATCTGCATGATGGCAAGCAGTTACAGTAGTCTACTGGCAAATAGGGATATCATGAACCATTGCACACCATTTCACTTCTTCATTAATAAACCTCCATCTGCAGTGTTTTGCAGAAAGCAGTTTTCCTTCAGCAGGAAGTTCATTCATAAACAATAGAAACTTTTCATAATTTCACTATCATGACTAATATATAAAATAAAATGTTTCCTTCATGTCCAATACCTTTAAATCACAATCAGTAGGAAGACCATTGTACCATCCTACAAATCGGCGAGCAGCAACAACATTATTGGCATCCTCATTTTCAACACCAAGAGTCCTATCCTCCTCTGCACCATATGTCTATAAAATAATTTGACATCAGATAAATAAATTTTGATTTGAATAAACATATAAACTGTGATTTTCTGAACACCTTACTAGCCATAGATATATCGCAGGCGCGAATTTTCGAAAAAGTCGCGCGTCTGCGAACTTCCCTTAGACCGTATTGTGCGCCAGCTACACTACACATTACTACAACTATATCAAAATAAAAAATACCTACAAATACATTATAACATACAGAATTAGATTAAATTGACTCCAATTACTGCAATTGAACATAAAGTGCAAAAAAATATGTCAAACTGGGCAGTACCGATTTTATTTTCTTGGTTAAAACCTGACTTATTGATAAATAAAAAAAAATGTTATTTAAAACTTATAATGTTTATGTGGGTGGATCAACTATTCTTTGCAAAAAACATGTCCCTCCATCACTTAAAAATATTTAACTATGTGAAACAATAAATAGTAGCGATGGGCGATTGCGAGAGGTTTTTTTCGATTGTCTCGATTGTTCGAACATCTCGATTGTTTTCGATTGTTTCGTCGAACATCTCGATTGTTTTTGTGTTCGTATTCGGCGCGATTTCAACTCGAATGTGGTTGCGAATTGCGAGTATGCACGATGGCGAGAGGTTTCAGTCGATTGTTTTGAGTTATATTAGAACATCTCGATGGCCGGACTTGGCCTTGTCTTGTGATTGCGATTTGTGTGTTCAAACTAAGCATGTAAAGTAGCAAACTTAAGTACGTATTATAGGAGAAAGGAATCACTAAAATAAATAAAATAATCGAAGTTTATAACGAATCATCTATTTTTAATGACTTAAATAAACTTGTGCAATGTATGCAACATAGTTTTTTAGTTTTAGTACAAAAAGCCACAGCGGCTCGACAAACAATCGCGACACATACACCTCGGCTCGATGCTTGTAAACAACTAGCAGCGAGTCGAATCCGTCCGGCTAAACTGACCGGTGACCGATGAATGACTGACTGATGCAACAATCGAAACAATCGAAAAACCTCTCGATTGTTTTGGAAAACGGCGAGTCGATTGTTGACTCGATTGTATATTTTGACGACTGCGATTCTTTCGATTGTTAAAACATCTCGGAATCGCCCATCGCTAATAAATAGTTCCATTACCACACACACAAAATGGCGGAATGTCATTGCATCATCCTCAGGCATTAATTGACACAATTGAGACTGTTAGAGCCATCTATGTTTTTATCTATAACTTTTAAGAACAGTAACTTAGCGGACATCTGTTTGGGTATTAGTTTGGGGACACAATTTGTTTATTTTTTTCTAAATAGCAAAATCATACTTAAAAATCTGGGAAGCATCTGCAATCTGGGCGTTTAGAAACCGTTGTAGAAAATAACATGAGTAGAAATGAATACACTTTTATATAAAATTTTAAAATATTGCGTCAGGGAACTATTCAAGTAGACGTGGGGGACAGGAATAATTTGTATGGGGAGTGAATCTTGTCACCTAAACCACCATAAAAGCAATAAAAAATAATTAAAATTATATAGTTGAACGCTCTTTAATATCAATTCTAAGTATTCTAAATTACTGTTTGGATATAAATTTACAGCGAATTATTGTTTTTACATAGTTAAATATTTTTAATTGATGGAGGGACATGTCTTTTGCAAAGAATAGTTGATCCACCCATGTGCATCCTCAAAGTACGATGATTTTTTTTTTTATATTTGCTCAGCATAGTGGCTCCTCTTCGCCTGTTGGTAAGGAAAAAGGGGAGCCCAAATTGCAGCGGCAACTGACAAAGGACTACGGTGTCCTGTCAGTTGACGCTACCATGCTGGCCCGCAAGGTGCTTCTTCATGCTTCGTTTGAAGGATCCCATGTTATAGGAAGGAGGAAACACATGTGCAGGCAAGGCGTTCCACTTTTTAATAGTTCGACAGAGATAGGAGTTGCCGAACTTTTTAGTACGAGAACAAATGTCCTCAACAGTGGAATGATGACATCGCAAGCCTGCACGTGTAGTTCTATGACGGAAGGGAGAGGGTGGGATAAGGGAAAATAGTTCTTCAGAGCACTCACCATGGTACAGGCGGTAAAATTTACTTAGGGAGCCTATGTCCCTACGAAGTTGCAGAGGTAAAGTTAAAAAAATATTTTCATGTACGATAATCCCAGAAAATAAACAATAACCTCAAAATAATTAAAAGTGGTGGAGCCCATCAAAACAGCCTGCTGGTGAAATACCTCCACCTCATTGAAAACTGCAGCTAAATAACAACTCCCAAGAGGAATGTTGTTAATGGCACCACTTGAGATGCTTCATTTCTTGAAATGCTATGAGTACTTTTTGTTTATAAACAGAACCATTGTCATTGCCATTCCATATGATCCTTCAGTCCAACAAGAACTTTTAATTCACACAAATAAGCTTTCAAATCTGATTTCTCTCACTGAGAGCTTGTGTTCCCTGGAAGTTTGAGTGAGTAGGGTCAATTTATTACGCCACAAGATGCTAACCCAAAAATTACATACTTAGCATTCAATATATTCTTGGCATCAGTATGATATACAAAGCTAATTGTCTATCTATCTGTAACTTCACACCAAATCCCATGTGGGGTAGGCAGATATAACAGAGTGCCATAAGACGCGGTCCTTACACACTGCGCTCGCTTCTTTAACATTCATAACTCTTTTCATGCATGCCTGCCCACCGGTTTCTCTAGGACTCTTTTTTTATTCTCATTTATTTATTACCATATTCAATGCAAATTTAACAGAAATGTTTTCATTCACAAAAAACCTTAAGGTTTGTATTAGGAATGAACCATCCAACATTCAGTTGCTTACAGCTAAATAGTGACTACACACAAGTATATCTATAACTTTATACTTATGTTGTACTCATACAATAGTGCCAAATTCTGTCCACCCGCCTAGTCGCCAAACTACCATCGTAGGACAGTCATACGAAAACAAATCAGGCAGGTAGATTGCGACGCACTGCAGTGGAGGAAGATAACTTGTATATACATACAGGCTGTTACAAGCTTTTTAGAAAATGATTTTTAATTTATGTTTCAAGTTGGATAGATACTTTTTCTTGTTGTCAATGTCTATGGTATATTCCTTCCTTCTGATAAAACACGATAAAACTACAATATCTCAGCATCAGCAGCACTCGAAACATGCGCTGTTTGAAAAATTTGAATTTTCAACATTGTAAGTTTGTCATTATGATCATTTTTCACCCCACATTACAAGACAACTATAAAGAAAGAGAATTTACTAAGTGAAATTTTATATTTGTACCCTTAGATTACCTCCCATATATTTAATATTTTGTAGTATTTCCTTTTCACATATACTTGCCAATAAAACAGCATCATAATGTTGTCGCAAATCACTTATTTTGACGTCTTTTCCTAATGTAATATTTCCATAAAAATTAACATTGGGCTGCTGTGCAACTTTAGTAAATTGGTTGATTACATTCTTAACTTCAGGGTGGTCGGGAGCAACACCATACCTAAAATAAATAACATAATTCACAATCTATTCATAAGAATGACTAGTATAAATGTCTAAACACACAGTTACCGTATTAATCCAAATGGCACAGGTAGTTTTTCAATCATGTCGATATTAACATGTGTTAGATTTTTCGACAAGTGCATAGCTGCGTAAAATCCTGCAGGACCAGCTCCAACAATACAAACACGAGGAACATTTATGCCAGATTTTAAAGTCCTAGTAAACATTCTCAACAGTTTGTACCCCATTTTATTCTGAATAATAAATAATTGCAGCGTTAAGATAGCGATTTTTATTCGGTATGTAAAAGGATTTTTCCACTGTTCGCAACTAAACGCTATTTTTTGGATTTAAAAGTCAAAATTTTGTATAAATTTGTGCGAAAACGTAAATAATAATTAATATTCATTTTCTTGTCATGGAAATTTGAACGGGTCTCGATAATGCACGACCAGTATTGCACAGCCAAATAATGTACAGCCAGGAATGCGCGGCCAAATAATAGAAACAATCTACACTACATGTACACTAATTATTTGGGTGTGCATAATTGGCCGGGCAATACTGGCCGTACATTATTTGTACAGGGCGTAATGTAGAGCCAGTATTGTACGACCAGATAAAAGGCAACCATCTCTCATTGGTTGGAGCAATTGTGCTCCTATTGGTCGGTTCACTTGCTTTGTTTGTGCTTCGTTTAGAGGGATGGCAATGAAGGTTTAGGCAAGTGAATGGTCAGTAATGAAGTTAGTTGTCTTTTTTAAAGAAAATTGTAATATTCTCTTTGTCCGTGGTATGTAAACTGCAGGATTAGATCTGGGTACCCTTTCTAAGTAATTTTTTAGCACTCAGTTCCTGACGCTCGAACTGAACTGAATGATTCTAGAGTCTTGGCTGTATTGTCTGGATCCCTTTGCCTTTCTCCTCGGGTAGAAAAAGAAACAAATAAAAGTTTTATTTAAGTTTTCTATTTTTCATTTAAATTGCATTTGAGCTTATTGACATTAGGGAAGCACTTTAGATTAAGTAACACCGTAAAAGGAGAGCCTAGGGGATGAGGGGGAGGTAGGGGAACCCCCAGAAGAGGGAACTATAACACGAAAACGCATAGTTTTAAAGTTATTAACATTCTAATTTTTTAAGTTATGTCACCTACAATCTTTCAAATTCGAGCAATCACTTTGAATAATCATTTGCCAACTTTTCGTATAATTTTGTTTTAATTCCCAACCTCACAGTTGCCAACTGTATGTTTGGTCTACTTTTTATGAAAATGGCATGAAAATGGCGTTCAAAATGGCAACGATTCGCTTCTGGCACTTCGCCGGCCGCTGCCGCGGTACCTAACCGCTTCCGCTAACCTAACCAGCTGAGATGTCTGTTGCTATACTTATTACAAAATTTTTATTTGTTTGAAAGATTTGACAAATGATAAATGCCCAAACGTTTTGTCTCATTATAATAATCAGCTTAACAATAATTCTACTAAATAAAACAAAATGGCGGACGAGCGACATTGACTTGACAGTTGACTTGACAAATACGATGTCGTTCCATTTCACTGTTTATTCTTGCATTTTCAGTTACAAATGCACTTGACATCTACATTGTTACGTTGAGTTTGACGTTTCTAATGCTTTTAATGAAACGTTTTGATAATTTATATCAAACATGGCGATTTTATTACGATTCTTTAAAAACACATTGTAAATAGATAAGTAATGATCATTCGCACATAATCATTAAACTAGAGATATCAAACTCATGATGTTATAGGCTATATAAACTCGTACCTATCAGACGCTCATAGGTTATAAAAATATTTGCATACAGGAGTCGAACCTATTATGCTTGCTGTCGATACAATCCTTGATGCTAGTCATTTTAAGCCATCAGGGTTCATAATGCCTACGACTGCATGTTTTTATTATGTATTGACACCTCTACACCACATCTACTAGATAAAAGTATTTAGCCATATTTAACCTACTGCTGAGTTACAGGTCTCCGAGAAATCCTTTATGCATAGTTTTCAAGTAAACCAACTTGTTTTATTTACTTACCTACCCTCTATAAATCACTACCGCCTGCAAATAATATGTAACAACATATTTAAGTATGATGTGATGTTATACATAACCCCCAATTTCATTATAGTTCTTGTTTTTCATTTGGCGATTCTTTCTCTGTATGGCGTTTTCTACTTTCCCAAGATAACATGTACATAACACGAATCACAAGATTAGCTGACGAAATTGCAATTAGGTAAGTTTATCTGTGGAGATCTTATCAAAAATATCGACCTATTTCGGAACCGAGCATTCGCAAATTAGAGTTTATTATGCTCTCCTCAATCATTTCTGAACGATACTATATTATTGGCTTGATCACTCGCCGACCAGTTCTGTCTAAACGAGGCACGAACCATCTTGACATTGAATTAATTGGCCGTACATTATTGGGCCGTGCAATATTGGCTGTACATTATCAGCACGGCCTGATATTGTACGGCAGTAATGCACGGCTCGATTTTTGAAAGCCTGACCATGAATTATTGGTTTGATCATTATTGGCCGTGCAATACTGGTACGTACAATATCGGCACACCCTGATATTGTACGGCCAAATAATGTACAGCCCGTATTGCACGGCCTAATAATTCATGACCATGGCATCCAAAAATCGGGCCGTACATTATCAGGCCGTACTTTATTTGGCTGTACAGTATTGGCTCCCATTTGAACGAAATAAATGTCTATTGACTTGAAATTGCCTTCACTGACAGTTCATTCTGAATATTTTTAAAATAAATAGTTTAATGGTTTTGGATGTCAGTCCTAAAAAGAAATAATCATGTAGTATGAAAGATTATTTTTCAGACTTGTCTTATAACTCCGCCACTACAGTACACAAAAACATGATGGACTTCATTGAGCGATATGATATCTTATAATAACATAATCTCATATTGTTCAGAAACTATCTATCTACAACTCCACGCCAAGTCCCTTGCAGGCTTACAGGCTTGCACACACCTCACTCGGTTCTTTAACATTCATAGCTCTTTCATGTTCGCTCACCGGTTGTTGTCGCATTGTACATCTATTGCATTCTTTCTACATGTCCGAACCAACCGAGCATGTCTCATCTTATCTAAACACCGATAATTTCTTTCTCACATTTATATTGCGAACTTGATCTGTAAGCGGTACGCGCCATAGATCTTGCACAACGCTCGTATTCTATCTCGACGACTACTTTCATGCTATTTCTGCCAATCCCAGCTCTCGCTTTCATATATTATGCGCTAGAATCAGCACCGCGTTGGTATTCTGGTCAAGAAGTTTTTCCAACACGCCATACAATCCATTTACCTTGCACTCACTTGCCTCTCCACATCAGCGACGATCTACCATCCCTGCTAAAAATGCATCCAAGATATACAATCTGATTTACTTATTTCAACACTACATCATAACGTTATTCTTAGTTCGTTGTGGTTTCTACTCTTTTAATCACTATTTCCTTTGCATTCAGTTGTGGGCCTTTCGCCATACAATCCTCTTTTATCATTGTGACTAGTGTTTGCAGTCCTGACGGTGTGTCTGCTTATAAGGGAAGATACAGATTAAACAGCCTAGTCGGCAGCAATAGAGAATATGCATGAAAAAAATTTAGGACAGATTTTTTAAAAGAGGAGATATAGACAGGAAGCTATCTCTAAGTAATTTTTTTCTACGATAATTAGTTTGCGAGATAATGCTGTTTGAAAGTGCATTTCATCGCATAACCTAATAACGCTTCATACTTTTTAGTAGGCCTTTTGGCCGCGGCAGATGACGTCACAAGCCGTGTGGCTATGAAGAAATGTATGGATTTCATCTAAATATTAGCTATATTTCCGAAATTCAAGCATTCACATTGATGCTGCACAGTAAAACATATTCAGAAATTTGTCAATGATTCAAATTACGAATTTTTTTTATTATAGAAACTGTATGTTTTTTTTTACGATTTTTAACACCTAATCTAAACTAAAAAAAAACTACAATAGAAGTTTTTTGTTTTATTTATTATATAATAATTATGCGATTTAAAACGAAAAGTAAATTTCTCTTCAGAAACTATTTTGAAAAATATGCAAGTATTTTAAAGAATTTAAATTATTTTATCATTTACAGGAACATTAAACAAAAACGACAATGCAAAAGTGGAGGGATGTAGGAGCTGACACAGCGCGGCGGAGGTGGCATGGTTAGACATTATTTGCCCTCGTAACTTGCCGGTTTTCGTAAGACGTGGCCGTACCAGCGTAAGCGACACTCTTGCAATTTGTCTGCTATGTCACGGACACGAAGGCTACCTCGAATGCGAAAGTTCCTTACGCGAGCCTTTCCAATCTCTCCGCTCCGCACATCTAGCGCAGCATTTTCATCTTCGTGACACGCAGGTCCTGCTTGTGTCGCTCAAGTACAGGCCACGCTTCGCTGCCATATAAAATGACAGGTCTAATGATAGATACGCTGCAAGCAAGGGCACCTACAGCTTTTCGATATGGAAATTCCCTATCTTTAGACATTCCGTCTAAAACTTTCCCTGTTTCGAAAGTCAAATTCTTTTCGATAGGTGTTGAAATCGGATTGCATTCAGACATCCGAAATCGTTCTAAAATTTTCTTTGTATAAGACTACTGACTTATATGAATAGATCCATCACTGAATTTCGCTGATATGGTGTCTTCTGGTGAGTAAGAAATCAATTTGGGACCATGCCTTCCGCTCTTGTAGCTGATTAAATGTTTGGCTATCTTTTTGAAGTACATATTCATGAAGGCCAGATCGGTCCGGAGGATATACTCCTCCTCCGCGTTACGACTACCGTATCCGAAGCCACTGTGAGCGCGCTCAAACTCTTCCAATACCTGACCCACATGACCGTTAAGATCACCACTCAAAATGAAGCCCTGTGACACCACAAAGCACTGTACCGAATCGAGTCCAGAATGCGATCCTATCAGCTTTGCTACAACCGGCCTGCGGCGCGTAAGCACTTGTCAAATGGGTCACAAGGCCATCGATAAGCACCTTTACGGTCATAAGTCCGTCGCTGCAGCGGTTCACCTCCAAGATATCGTCCCGAAACTCCTTAGAGAGCACTACGGTTATCCCGTTCTCCCCACCAGGTACACCGGTGAAGATTAGCTTGCAACCATTCCCAATAAGCTGAAATCTGCTGCCTTTGCACCGAGCCTCCTGCATAAATGCCACGGCCACTTTTAGCCTGGAGAGCTCATCGATCAGCTCCCTCGTGCGTCCAGTCAACGTGTCAATGTTCCAGGTTGCGAAACCGATCTTCCTTATGGCTCACGTCTTTAGCCGTGCTCGCCCATTGCACGGTAGCCTTTATCTACTTATCACAGGATTCGGGCGAGGCTCCTGTGCGCCGTTTTACGGCGGCACCCTATTCGTGGCACAAGATCTTTTCTTTCCTTTCATAATAAACTTGGCTTTGATTTTGACTTTTACGAAATCGACTGCCGTCCGACCTCCCAGCCCTGAAGGGAGAACCCGCACCAGAGCCTCGTCTGTCAATCAGCAAGACCAGGTGCACCAACTTGCAGGTGAGGATGTCTTGGGCCCGTAGATGTTGGTGGGGTCCCATGCAACCGTGTCAATAATACTCGTAGTATGTATAATAATGTCAATTCAAAGAATCTATTAACATAAAACAGCAATTTCATACTTTAACCCCTATTACAATTGAATAAAATTATTCTTTTAATATAAACAACATCCTGATTCAGAATAAAAATCTTCCGATTTCTCCCGATTTTACGTGGTACTAGTACTACTGCACCGATTGTATTTTTTTATTTTGCAACACTGTAGAAAATGAGAAAAAAATGTCTGTTTCGTCTTTTGTATGTGGTTTTTCGTAAAAAATATTTTTAAAACATATTCTGAAATAAATGGTTGAGTAGTGTACTTAAGATAATATATTGTTTTCCTCCTTTTTAAATACAAGTTCCTGCACTAGTGAACATGTCGCACGTTACGGATGTAAAATTACTTTTCTCTAGGTTATATTCTTTAAAAAATGGGTAAGTATTTTTATTTTGTTTATTATATAGACTGTGAGTAAAAACCTTAAATTGCTCCTATTGTTGAAAAACAAATTTGTACTCCATCAATAGTACATTTCGTAATCATTACTCAAGTCATAACTAAAGTTTAGTAACCTCCACCTAAACAATCTGTATTCACTTCAAAACCTGTATCTGAGTGCTTAGTTGCTGCTTTGTAAACATGGTAATAATAAATTTTACTGCAAATCGTCTGTTATTTCAATGTAATATTAAAGATTAGTAATGAGGTTTTTGTCTACTAATCTATGTACTGTACTCTTGTAAATGGCAGTTAAAAACCAGTCAGATAATACAATGGTTGAGTTTAGAAACCACACTATTCAATGGTGTGAGGGGTAGAGAGATGGGTGTATCTCTCCCCCTCCAAGAAACACTCTTGACTTCCGAACAATGAAAAATTACATTTCACTGTATTTTTTATTACTTTTGTCATGTTCTTACTGTGTTTAATGCTATTTGCCTAGCTGAAATTGATTTATTGATATTTATTCAATCATACTTTAATACCGGAATATTATTTAGGATGTTACTCCACTAAAGAACAAAAAAATCTTTAGTTTTATCTACTTCAAAACTCCAGTGAGCCATAGCGGAGACTTTTGACATAATTTACTTAATGTAACATTGATGCTGCATCAGTAATGATATAAGATATCATGGTGTGCATGGTAAACTGCCTGATTGACAAGAGACAATTGATTTAGAGGCCACTGCTCAAACTTTTTTAGTATACCCAATCTATTCTGTTTGGCCTCGTGCCATTCTGCCCTGCACATGACAGACTACAATTTTGTTACAAATATAGGGTCTCTCATAACTACTTTTCTGAGTACCATTCACTAGAATGGAGATAAGAAATGCATATGAAATAGAGGAATGCTATTGGTTAATTTCCACCGGTCTCCGCTCCGCTTCAGTGGTTTACCCCCCTGAGAATATGGTAGATATTCAATTCAAAAAACTAAGATTATTGACACCTTAATCATTTTTGTACATATATGACAATTAATAAATAATTGTTACTATAGTACCTTAAAAAATATCAAAATGATTAACTACAAATGTTCTCAGTTGCAAAGCAATACTATTCTGCTACATTGCCCTTAACCCTTCGTAACCCGTGTGGTGATATATGACCGCGAAATGTATGGGAAAAGGTATATAACGGGTTCTGAAGGCTTAATTATGGAATTTATTGTAATGCCATATACCAGACTATCAAGAAAGCAATACCTTGAAAAAAATCTTCCATGCAGCAAGTAAAGAATAACAAATCTAAAAATTAAGAAAAAAAAAATTAAGACCCTGATTTAGCTAAATCTTTACACCACTGTAAAAAATGGGTTGCAGAATTCAAATATTAAGGAGAGAGAATCAAATCAATAGTGAGTGATCCCATAATGGTAATGGTAAAATGCAGATTGACTTTCAGGGGATCGCAGACATTATAGGCAACTCTTATGAACATACACTAAACTTGATTTTTTTTATGTTTCCGCTAGATGGGTTGTTTTCAGTTAAGCAAAAATTAATTCTAACAATTCTTTGCAACTGCCTGGTGTGTATTGCAACTGAATTACAAGATTTTTGAACAGGTTTATGATAATGGAAAAGCTTATATTCACCACTATACTCCAGAATCTAAGTCTAAACAACAATACACTTAGCCCAACAGCAAAGAAACCACAAACAATTTTATCAGCGGTCAAGATGATGGCATCAGTTTATTAGGATACTGTGATGATCATCAAAGACAAACCCATAGACTTGTATACTTTTTTGCATTGGTTATGTGAAGAAATTACAGAGAAACATCTAGGATTACACAGAACGGATGTGTTGTGTCACCAGAGTAAAACCTCGATTACACACTTTCAGATTTTCACCTGTTTTCAAACGTGAAACTGCACATTTGCAGACAGAAATTTATCAAATAAAGAGGTTAGATAAATATATACAACTAACAATCATTCTTGTAAGAGCTTGATGAATCTTATTTAAAGACTTGTTTTGGTGAAAAATATTAAAAATATTTTATGTTTAAAATAAACATTCAATTAAACATTTTTAACACAAACATCATAGGTATGTGATTGTAGAAGCATATAAATAATATCTGCGAATTTGATCCAAACTACTTTGTGTGCTACTGCTACTGATTGGTTCAGGAGAACTAGAGCCGGCCGGCACCCATCCACCGTTATACTAAATGTAGAATCAGGTCATGTATTTTAACTACTAAATGAACAAGGTCATTCATAGCATGTTATTCTAACAATTAAACATCTACAAGCAACTGAGGATATGCAATTATGGCAGTAAGGGCAAATTGTTAAATTGAAACCTGAATTAACTATTTAAATGATATCTATTTATATATTTACATATTTTGTATTCCATCAAAATAATAATTTATGCAGTTATTTCAGTGATGTTGCTTTCTTTAAGAATATATAAAATTCTAATTTTAATCAATCTAAATTTTAGAATATCTTTTTAATCCTGTTCCCAAAACATCACACTAAAAATGTCCCACAATATGATACAATTTCTCACAACTTTGGGAAAGTGCAAAATCAATCAATCAATCTGCCACCTTAATCCCCAATAAATTATTAACAATAAATTAATATTTTATTTAGATTCCCAAAACATCCCACGATTAATTTTAAAGCAGGTTCATGTAATCAAACTGTACAATCTTATACAAAAAAGTGCATGTGAGAACTAAATATAACTGACAAATAAAAAATAATATGTTTAATCCAGTCTTTTTAATCAGTCACTCACTCTTGATTACAAAAATAAGTATCTTGTCTTAAATGGCTATGATTGTACAAACATGATTATACAAAAACACAATAATCAAGCGTGATATATTATGAGAACAGTGAATTAAATTAAATATTCTAATTGCATAATATCCAGAATTGAGGATTAAGGTGGGAGATTTCGGGAATAACAATTTATTTCTCCACTTTCCCAAAACAGCCCATATGCTGTTCATATTGGAATATTATGGGAATAGGGTTTAGGAATCCAATTCTGTTCTATCCATATTAAAAGTTCATTTTATTTCATCTCACACAGAGAACACTGGTGAACCAATAAAATTAATTTCAGTATCAGTATAATTAATTTTCTTTTGTTTTATTTTATGCTGATGTCTGTGTGTGGTGGCCTGATCACATTCATTTTCATCTGTTTTATGTACCACATATGGTTACAACTTATTTTTTTATCTGTACTCAAGAAAACTAAACATGATTTATTTTGTCCAAGTGACATAAATTAACTCGCATAATAGTAATTTCTTCTATTGAACCTCTATTTCTATATTACAATAAAGATGCTATTATGAATTTTAGATTAAATGCTCCAAGATGGGGAATTAGAAAATTTTCCCAGGAAGCTGATAAATCAGGACTAGCAACACAAAAAGGCAGTGTGACACCACTCCCCCCACTATCTGAACCAATGGTCAGTCTGCCTCCAGTGGTGTACTCTACTGCTAAGGCTGAAGATACCTTGACTGAAGTCACAACCCTCAGCAATGGCCTAAGAGTCGCATCTGAAAAGAAATTTGGACAGTTTTGTACAGCTGGTGGTAAGAAAGCTTCTCTAATAGTTGTACTTCCTCTCCGCGTCTTTTATGGTGGAGGTGTCAAAGGGCATTATGACACATCATTTATGCATTATTATTTAATAATGGACTTTAATTTTATTTTCAGTGGTTATTGATTCCGGTCCCAGATATGAAGTGGCATACCCAAATGGAATCTGCCATTTCCTTGAAAAACTGAGCTTTGGTGTGAGTAAATTGAAAAAATTAAACTGCCATGTTATACTCGAAAGAGGTCGAATTTGCGACTTATTCTTCCCATTATGTTAATGTCATGTAAATTCTAGATTTGGAAAAGTTCTAAGTTGAAATTCTAACCTAGTTCAGCTTGGTGAAAACCTAGAGGGTTGCCCCTCAGCTTTTTTGTTTGATTAGAATTTAGATTCAATGATGACGTAAATTTAGCGATTTCTATAGATAGAGTATCATCATCAGCGTATCGCCGAGGTAACAGAAATAATGTATAAGGTTTGTGAAACCAGGCTCCCTGTCGATATTCTGGCTCCTGTGAGAAAGCGACGAGAGTTATTCGAAAGTGCTGCATATGTTGCATTGAATGAGGAAAACTGATAACGACGTGCGTGACTATCGCTTTTTAGGGTTCCGTACCCAAAGGGTAAAACGGAACCCTATTACTGAGACTTCGCTGTCCGTCCGTCCGTCCGTCTGTCACCAGGTTGTATCTCACGAACCGTAATAGACAGTTGAAATTTTCACAGATGATATATTTCTGTTGCCGCTATAACAACAAATACTAAAAAATAGAATAAAATAAATATTGAAGGGGGCTCCCATACAACAAACGTGTTTTTTTTGCTTATTTTTGCTCGATATTGATAACGGCAACAGGTAGTTGCTTGAAATATTCACAGAATATTTAGTTATATATTCACTTTAAGAATGAATAATTAAATTAAAATAATACAAATATTTAAGGGGGGCTCCCATACAACAAACGTGATTTTTTTGCCGTTTTTATATATAATGGTACGGAACCCTTCGTGCGCGAGTCCGACTCGCACTTGGCCGATTTTTTCATATTAAACTTATTGAGAATGCAAGAGCACGCAACAAATGATTTACAGTATTTTCTCGACATTCGAGAGGAGTGCGTCTGTGTATGTTTTCTTTAAACAAGCATACGATGCACGTAATATAAATTGTTTGCCGTAGCCTATGGACGAGCAAATTGATAAAGTATCGCTGGCTTTGCCACCCTCGCTGTTTTCCTCACTCATTACTTTAAAACGGAAGGAGAGCGCATTAGCAAAGAGAGTCAGTCTCTATTTAGACTAAGAGCTTAGTACATACATACATATCATCACGCCTGTCCCCCATTGGGGTAGGCAGAGACTATAGAACGCCAGGTGCACCGATCCAAACATACCGCTCTCGCCTCTTCTACACTCATCAACCTCTTCATGCATGCTCTTCGGTTTTGGGTACTTTTGATTTGACCCTTTTTCAACACATCACCAATTTGATCTATATGTGTGCGTCTAGGGCGGCCCCTCTCGACATCACCATTCACTCTTGCTTGATACATTTCTTTCGTAACTCTTTTGTCATTCATTCTTTCTAAATGACCAAACCATCTCAGCAAACCCTTTTCAATTTTTGTCACTACATCAACTTTAATTCCACAAAGTTCTCGTATCGTGCTATTTTTTATTCTATCAACCATTTTCACTCCACACATACTCCTCAGCGCTCTCATTTCTACGGGGTTCACCCTGCTTTCATGCTTCTTCTGCCATACCCATGTTTCACTACCGTACATCAATGTTGGCGTTAATACACCCTGAATAATAGCAAGGCGAGCTTTGCTCGATATGTTATCGCTTGTTACCACTGAGTACAACGCACCATTGATACGGTTTCCCGCTTTCACTCTTCTTTCAATATCGCTCTTAAATTTTCCATCTCTCGTAAACATAGAACCCAAGTACACAAATTCATTGACTTGTTCCACTTTTTCATCTTCGATCATTATCTGACAATCTGTAACACTTTCATTCCTATCAAAGACCATCGCTTTCGTCTTCATTACATTTATTTTCATACCTTTCCTTTTAAAGGCCTCATCCATTACAGTAACCATTCGTTGTAGTTCTTCCGCCGAAGATGCTAGGAGAACCTGATCATCGGCGTACAACAGAGTTTTAAATATTGACTCATTCATTTTTAATCCACAATTATACTCTTTCAAGTCTGTCAAACAACTGTCCATGAATAAGTTGAACAGCCAAGGGGGTGCTACACAACCCTGCCCAACACCATATTCGATGCTGAACCAGTCTGTACAGACCCCATTTAGCCTGACACATGCACTCGAATCCTTATACAACGACTCGAGTGCCCGTATCAAAATGCTATCCACCTCATACATGGAGAGCGTAGTCCAAAGTTCGTCCCTCGCCACTCTGTCATAAGGCTTTTCCAAGTTAATGAACGCACAGAAAACCTTTTTGTGTTTTGCTAAGGCTTTCTCCGTTATACACCTTAAGGAAAAGACTTGATCCACCACCTACTACACTCAGGAGGCTTATACCATGATAATTCTTGCATTCCTGCTGTGAATCTTTACCTTTGTACAGAGGCACAATCACAGCCTTAACCCAGTCGACTGGTACACGGCCGGAACGCCAGCACAGGTTGAATAAAAGGTACAGCAGGCCTGCTATGATTCCTCCACCCGCTTTGTGCATTTCAGCAGATATCCTATCATATCCTCCAGCTTTACCCATTTTCATTCTTTTTATTGCATTCATTATCTCTTCCATGCTAATTTCATTTTCAGAGTTAAAATTCTCTTTCACGTCTTCGTTTCTATTTCTTGCATTTCTGCCTCGTTCAAATAGACTTTCAAAATATCCTTGTCATTCCTTCAAACTTTCTATAGTATCTTTAATTACATCTCCATTTGAATTCCTTATCATACCTACTCTCGAATCTCCAGATTTGCCTCGGGCTGTTCTGACTAAATGCCAGAATAACTTGACATTGGCCCGAAAATTACTAGAGAATTTTCTGTCATACTGGACCTTGCAATCCTTTTTCTTTTCTTTCACTATCTGCTTAACTTTTCTCTTTAAAATATCATACCGTTCATTCACTGCCCTTTCAGTACTGTCACTTACATCACCTTGAACTCTTCTATTAGCTCTCGTAGCTAACAGATCATACCACGCTTTCTTCTTTATCTCTCACTTCAGCATCGTACCATTCATTCCTCATCTTCCTACCATACTTTTTCTTACGAACTCCACGTATTTTTGACGCAGTTTCTATAACACCATCTTTAAACTCCTTCCAAAATTCTTCTATATTAGTCTACTCTTCGTTAATTAGCTTTTCAAATCTTTCATTCAACATTTTCCTATACTAATGACATACAATCTTCTGGCAATCTTTCGACTTTCACTCTCTCTGTTTCGGTCATGGGTACACTTGGGTGATGTCGCCATTTTTTAAACAACCCGGCTATTCTTGTGACAAGAAAGTGGTCTGTTCCGACAACGATGCCCCGGTATACCCGTGTATCCTTTACTTTCGCTCTCAACCGTTCATCAACTATCACAAAATCTATCATACTCCTCTCTACATGCCTTTGCCATGTATACATATGGATCTTTTTGTGACTGAACATAGTGTTAGTCACTGTAAGCATCCTCTCCATACATATACTTAACAAACATTCACCATTTTCTTTCACTCTTTCATCTCCGAACTTTCTTAAAATCCTTTCATATCCATCACGAAGTACACCTACCCATCCATTAAAGTCACCTAGCATAATTATCCTCTCATTTTCTTCATATTTTCCAAGTTCATCTCGAACATTATCCCAGAACTCCTCCCTGACTTTCTGTGCCTTTGACATATCCGGAGCGTAAACGCAAAGAATAAATACTTTTGTCAGGCCAAGTTTTAATCTTATCCAGAGGAGTCTGGGGCTCACGCATTCATAACCTTTCACGCAGTCGTTCATTCTATTTGACAATACAACTCCTACTCCTTGGCTACAGTCTCTCTCAGAGTTGGTAACTTTTCGTTTCTGTCACACCTAATAAATCAATATTTGTGACATCCATCATCTCGCAAATTTCCTCAATCTTACTATCCACACATCTGCAAACATTTAAGGTTGCGAACTGGCATTCCTCAGCCCGCGGTTTGCCTGTGCTAGGTGGGGAGACAAGACATGACGTGTGGTAAAACGCGTCGCCGTCGGGAGTTTTGCGGTTGCGATTCGGCGCGGTACGACGTTTATAGTACGTTGGCTGTTGTATGTGTTTTGCGTGTGTTTTAATAGTTTGTTTTTATTTCAGGCCACCCATAAATTCGCCACCCGTGATGTGATGCTTAGAGAACTTGAGAGACACGGTGGCATTTGTGACTGTCAGGGTTCTCGAGATACTACTGTTTATGCAACGAGTGCGGATTCGAGGGGCTTGGAGGCTGTTACACAAGTATGTTATTTAAACTAGAATACACATGTATATATTATATATAATTAAATCCTTACCTGTGAAATTGCCGTCTTATACAATTTGTTTGGTCACTCACTGTTTTCCACTATTTTTTTTGGAAAAAGTCACCACATATGCGATAAAAACTCAACTTCTTTTGAATGTCAGCAATTCTAGTTTTTAGGTATACAGTATATTTGACGAGCTCTGTGGTTAGTAATGCTACTTTGGTGTCAACATCAGTGGGTTTGATTTCATGACAAACATTTGTGTGCATGAACATGTCTGTTTTGCTTGGTCTGGGTGGTTTTAACAGAGGTAGGGCGCATTATAATATCCCGTCTGGGGAAGTAACTCCACCTAACGGAAAATCACAGCCAAATAACAACTCCTTGGAGGGCTATTGTGTTTGTGCGAGGGAGTGAGGTCATCAGTAAGATCCGAAGGAAAATATTAATTCATCTATAAAAACTAGGAAGTTTTTTTATTATTTCTTTAATCGATAAAATAATAAAATTAAAATAAATATAAAACTTATATTTTATAGTATTCCTATACTGGGGGATTTTTCAGAATAAGTTGTAAGGTATGGACATATTTTAGGATTTATTTGCAATTAATTAATGAAATGTTGAGATTAACACTAATAATAATTATCATTAATATCTATTAAGGCTATACTTACTGTCTACAAACTTAATAATGATATGTTTTAGGTTTTGGCAGAAGTCACATTAAGACCACAGCTGTCCATTGAAGAAATAGAAGCAGCCAGACAAGCTGTTGCTTTTGAGTTGGAGACCCTGTCCATGAGACCAGAACAAGAAACAATACTCATGGATATGATACATGCTGTATGTATATTACGCAATTGCGATAAAAATCCAGTAACCGTAACAGTTGTGCAAGCTCAGTATCAGTTGCTCTAAATTTTACTGGCTTGTGCTCAGTTAACAGTTTAACATTTCGTATTATATTGATTTTGGTTAATGAAATAAAAATTGATTATCTTTAATTAGATTAAAGGTTAGTAACATCATAAAAAATGGTTTTATTTTTTCAAGGCTGCATACAGAGGAAATACACTCGGCCTCCCGAAAACATGCCCCAATGAAAACATACTCAAAATAGACAGAGGCATCATTTTGAATTACCTGAAGAACCACTATACTCCTGACAGGATGGTCGTTGCTGCTGTTGGGGTAATATTTTTTTAGCGTACTATGTTATAGGAAGAAATGACATACTTCATTTCCTCGACAACTCAATCGTCAAGATTAGATTAGAAGAAATATTAAAATTTATTTATACATCCTAGGCTAAGCCATCTCTCGCTTGACTTGTATTTAGTGTTACTGATATTCTTATTGTTAAATCGAGGTCACTGTCATATTGACATTATGAGTTTGTGAACTGTAGACCGATTCTACTAAAAAAACTGCAACTGCACTGCAGCGCGGCGTGTCAAAATGCGTACATTTTGACGTTTCGTTATTCTATTAAGCGATCTGACAGCAGCGACGTTTAACGAAACGTCAAAATGTATGCATTTTGACACACGCCGTAGTTTTCAGGAACACCGTTCCTATATGAAATCTATATGTTTGTCTGTGCGTTTGTCTCTGTGTGCGTTTTTTTTTTCGAATATTCGAATTTTGAGTTCATATTCGGATTCAGTATAAAACTGTAATATTTGGCTCTGGAAAACGTAAGTATGGCGTTGTGCGCGAGCGGATTTTATTATGGCGGAAAGTGTAAAAACAGTAACAATTAATTTTCTCAGGTTGAACACGGGCCGTTTGTGGAGTTTGTTCAGAAATATTTCGTGGACATGAAACCGACGTGGCATTCTGAAGACAGCGACTCTTTCAAACCTAACGTCGATAAATCAATTGCTCAATACACTGGTGGAATTCAGCAGGTTGGTATCGACACTTTGTTTATAACCCTTTAAAAGAGAGACAGTACAGGGTTTGATTACACGATTTTAATTTTTAAAATGAATCTTGATTATTTAATAATAAACAAAAAGTAGTTGTTTGTTAAGAGACTTGCTAAAAATATCGGCAAATTATCTGCTTACAAATCAATTATTTATTTAATTTATGAACAATGTCTTGCCCGTCTACATGTACCAACACTAGTTTCATTATAATTATTAATATACAATTTGTATTTAACTCAAACACAAACTGCTCAAAAGTGAGTCAAGTTCGCACAACCAACATTATTTATGTATTTTTTAATAAAAAATAAGAGCCATATTTTATGCGGAATAAACATTTAATTTATCATTAATGAGTAATGAGCTACATATGTGTACGTCATCAAGATTTTATCATTACGCGAATATTTTTGTGATAGACGGACTGATGAATTTTATAAGGAACTTTCTTTTATGGTATAAAACTCCTAAAAATATGCACTTAAATCAAAAAGAAAGAAGACATAATTGTGATTAATAGTAACAGAATAATCATTTAATTAAGCAAATAACCATACAACTATTTTTCTACTTCTTAGTTGTCCTGTTTGTTAATCCGAGCGAGCTCTTTGTCCACTAGGTTATCAGAACAGTGACTAACCATAATCCATATAATAATCTAAAGACTGAGGGCCTGTCCGCACAGCAATATTTCACCGCGAGATTTTTTTTTCGAAATTCTGTAACACATTGAACCTTATGGAAGTAGCCGCACTGGCGGTAAAAAATTCGCGCGATCAAAAAATCTGTGGTTTTATACAGATTGGACGCGATGCGGTGGGGATTTATTTACGCGCGAATATTTTGTGCAGTATAAAGTAGTTATGGCTATGGCCGCACTGCGAGATAAAATTCGCGCGTTTCGCTCAGTTGTGGAATGGCGCTACTGACAATTAACCTTATGAGTTATCGAGAGTCTCGAGAGTTGTAGTAAATTAACGAATGATTTTTTTGTCATTCCGTAATATCCAAAAAAGGTTATTACTGTATTTCCGCAGCTCTTGCTGTTTTATGTAGAAAAATCCTTTCATGGATCTCAATGCTGTAAATGGGTGAATCCAATGTTCATGGCATCTTTTGATACGTCGGTTACGCCGCCGTAGTATTAGATAAATTAAAATTTTAGTTCTGTTGTCCATTTTAGACGTGCGTCACAGTCGGGTCCAGCAGTAAACTGACAAAAATCGTGCGAAATTTTATTCGCTATGCGTACTAGGAGTAATTCCGATCGCGAAATATAATACGTGAGAATAAAAATCTCGCGGTGAAATATCGCTGTGCGGACAGGCCCTAACAATTTCTTTGGTTCAATATGTAAAAAAATAAGATTTCTCGAGAAGTCTCGAATAGAAACCCTACTCTCGAGAGCCTCACTTTCTCTTCAGATATCCTTATTTACCTCTCGGTTGTTTATTATTTTTCAGGAGGAATGTGAAATCCCGCTCTACCCTGGATCTGATTTACCGGAACTATCTCATGTTGTTATCGGACTAGAAAGTGAGTATTGATGTCCAATCGAGTATCGTTTAGTTACTATTCCTTTAATGATATTTGCTGTTAGTGCTGAGGATCAGTCTGTTGTTGGAACATTTAAATAGTCTTTGCCTCTACAAGAGTGTATCATAGATTTTCTATCAAAACTCCCAAAATTACAAGCAGAGCAGGAACAATTTTATTTATTAGTTAACATCTATGAGAAAAAGAATATCGAATATATGATTAGCATCTTGTATTTTAGCCGACGAATATGCCGGCCCGGTTTGTAACAATTCCACTCATACTGAACTGGTGGATGCAGCGCTAAGCAACACCGATATCAGTGCCCAAGGTTAAATCGCTACAATTACTGTATCTTCGAAATATTGAAAATGGAAACTAATGCACGCCACGCTATGAAGAACACATTACGGCGCCCAGCCCTTAGGCTTTGAAACCGATAATCTTCGTAAATAGAAGTCCTGCCTGACGCTTTAAAGGCAGACATAAATGAGAATGACCCCTAAAGCCAGCTTTTTGTTTGAGAATTTCCAGTATTTCACTATTTTGTTTCTCAATAATTTTGCACATTTACCTAAATAACGGCCAAGAACATGCTAACTTCGCATATGGTCTTTTATATCTATATATAAGCTCAGCATAGTGCCTCCGCTTTGCCTGACGATAGTAAGCGACAACTGCAACTGACAAAAGACTACACAGTATCCTGTCAGTTGACGCTGCCGTGCTGGCTCGCAAGATGCTTCTTCACGCTTCGTTTGAAGGATCCCATGTTGTAGGAAGGAGGGAACACATGTGCAGGCAAGGCGTTTTCCCGAAGAAATGTTCTCAACAGTGGAACTATGACATTGCAAGACTGCACGTATAGTTCTATGACGGAAGGGAGAGGGTGGGATAAGGGAAAACAGTTCTTCAGAGCACTCGCCATGGTAAAACTATCCCAGAGATGCGAGCAATACTCCACGCAGGCCCGAACTTGTGTCTTATAAAGCAGACAAGCTGGTCCGGCGTGAAGAACCGGCGCCTCCTGTTCAGGACTCCCGAGTTTTCTTGAAGCTGTTGAGATGTGGCTCTCGATGTAATAACGCTGGTTAAGGTCGCAATGAATACCCATACCTAGCATATTCAGGCTATCTCGCTTACTGAGGGAAGCGCCCTGAAGACTGGGAGTGGGAAGGAAAGGGGACATTTTTGTAGTAAACGCGCAAACCTGAGTTTTCTCAGCATTAAACTCAACCAGGTTATTGGAACCCCATTTACTAATGAGATCCAAACCCCGATTGAGCTAAACGGCAAGACTCTCACGCCTCTCATCGACTTCTGTCTGACCAGCATCAGGCCGACCGAAATATCGCCCATGGACCGTATTGTCATCTGCATAGCAATGAATATTACCAAGTGGCAGCATGTCATTGATATGAAGAAGAAAGAGGGTGGGCGATAGAACGGACCTCTGTGGGACACCGGAATTCACTGACATAAACCCATGACCGCCCATGAAATATCGCCCATGGACCGTACTGCCATCTGCATAGCAATGAATATTACCAGGTGGCAGCATGTCATTGATATGAAGAAAAAAGAGGGTGGGCGATAGAACGGAGCCCTGTGGGACACCGGAATTCACTGACATACACCGCGAACCACATCCATCTGCAAGGACGCGAATTCTACGCTCATGCAGGAAGCCAGCAATCCAATTACAAAGCTGGAAGCGCAGACCGTATGCCGGAAGTTTGGAGAGAAGTGCATTGTGCCGGACCCGAACAAACGCCTTGACGATATATAGGCTGACTGCCATGGATTCGCCATATTTATCGATAGGTGCGTCACATACTCTAGAAGATCACCCGTTGATCGTTTGGGCGCTGATTGTGTATCTAGGTTTATATTAGGGAACAATGAGTAGAAACCATTGAAAAAATGGACCATGTTTTGAATAGCTGCCTATCAAAGAAATTTAGGAGTTCCAACTACCATCATTGGCTTGGCGGTGAAGAAAAACATCGTGAAACCCGCACGACCAAGAAATTATATTTCAATACGTGTGACCTAAGAAAAATCTGGTTTTCTCTCTGAGTTGTTGATGACAGTCGCTCCATGTCAAAATCAGTACCTTCGCCAAATCCTTAAGCTTAAGGAACGGACCCTGCCAATCCTAATGGATTAGGAAATAGGGAAAATGCTAGGAAGAAGAAAAGAAGAGTGTTATCGGTTAAGTCGACGTAACTACTTTAGGGGGTTGTAGTTTCCATCATTACTAACTAATCTGACCATAAAACACCATACTCAAAACCTACTTTACCTACTTAAAACGTACGTATTTTTAGCTATCCAGCAAGGTATAGAAACTCCATGGTCGTATTAAAAAATAACGGTGCTTAAGAGTCATTTGTAATAAACCTGGGCCTAGAAACCTAAAACATGGACTTTAAATAAAAAATTTTTTTTTACAAATTCAAATATTTTTCGAGAAGAGGAAAAATACGTAGATATTTTAGGCACATCTGTAACATAACTGATATACTTTACTATTTTGATAGACTTAAAGAAAAGAAATCCTTGTGCTAACTTATCTGCAAAAAAAAATTGAGGCTTAGTTTAATAAAAAATGTAATCAAAAAATCGTAATTTTTTTAATAAACTTAAAAGTCCAATATTTGGAAAACAGCTAGGTTTGGGGTATGGAGTTTCATGAGATCAGTTAGCAATTATGGGAACTACAATCCCCTAAAGCCTGTATACATATACCTACACATTTTTGTATGACGTTTCATTGTCTCCAGGTTGTTCCCACGGAGACCCTGATTTCGTGGCAACGTGTGTACTTAATATGATGATGGGCGGAGGCGGGTCGTTCTCGGCTGGAGGTCCCGGGAAAGGCATGTACACACGACTCTACACTAACGTGCTCAACAGGTAATTATCATATGGTTAGCAGTCAAAAAATTAAGTAGTAAGATTTTTCGCACTCACATGTATTTTGTTGTTATCAAATATCCATTAAAATTACATGCCTTTGTCCCAAGAGTTCTCCTCATGAATACTCAAAATCGATATTTTTTTATATAATGTCGCGATTTTATTTTACAAGCATACGGCCCACCTGATAGAAAGCGGTTACCGTAGCCTATAAACGCTTGCAATACATTATCACTAGTGCGATGCCACCCCTGCTTAACACAGCAACTCCATCGGAGCTTACCGGTGACCTTACTCACGCGCAAGAACACAACGACCCTCTAGGTAGTTCTTATTTGGCTGCGGTTTTCTGTAAGGTGGAGGTACTTCTCTAGACGGGCTGCTTTGATGCGCCCTACTTAAACAAACAGACATGTTTATGCACGCAAATATTTGTTTTGTGTGTGTATCGAATCCACGAGCGTTGGTGTCAAAATAACGTAACAACGCGTTTCGCAACTGCGCCACCGAACTTGCCAATTTGATATAAAACAAAAACTCCGATGATGATAAGATTTAAGCAGTCATCACCTGTTTACCAAATGTATAAGGGACATGTTACATATTTAAACGGTTATGTTATGATTGTTAATAGGAAACAAAAGTAAAAAAAAAATCATTATAATAGAGCTTCCTTCTATTTCAACATTAATTAATTCAAAAATTTAAGCTAAAAATACAATATCGGACGGAGATTTAGGTGTCTAGGACATTAATAAGTTAACAATTCCATTTCAAGATTCAGAAAACCTACAGTATATCTTGTTCTCTGCATTGGCAGGTATCACTGGATGTTCAATGCGACTGCATACAACCACGCGTATGGCGATACAGGTTTATTCTGCGTGCACTCTGCATCACCGCCAAACCGAATTTCTGACACGACGATAGTAATAGCTCGCGAGCTTGCCAGCATGGCAGGGAAAGTCGGCGGAATGGAGCTCAGGGTTTGTCTTTTTTAGTTACTTATTTATGGTATTAATATCCATAGTTTTATACAGACATCTATATTTTCCTTTCGGTTCATAAGGTCTAAAGTATTAAAATATTCATATAATCAAAATGTGTATTTATTGAAAATGACCAGTGCGTTGTGAACACCCACATATCAAAATTATAAAATATTCAATTACCATACTAATATAAGAGTAAAAATAAACGTAAATTACATGTATTCAATGATTACTTTAGACCTTACAAACCGAAAAGTATATTAGTAGGCAAAGACAATATAACTTCTATATTTTTTGGAAATACCACAAAAAAAAGGTAAAAACATACAAATTGATATAGATTTTTGTCTAATTTTCAATAATTATTAGGATTACAACCATAGGGATGAACACTAGCAATAACATCTTTGTTCTTTCGCTTGACATGTCGCATTCTTTAAGCACAAGAATATTGTGTATACACCCTACAGTGTCTTCCTCTATTTTTAGAGTTGTAGTACTTTCGTAATGTGTGTTAGTGCCTTTATAAGTTGCCATAATAAATGCAAAATAACCTCTATATCTGATAACCCAGGAGTAATGTCAGAGTGAGAGGTGACAACCTATTTTTCTCCAGTTCTTTATCAGTCTTCTACAATGGCACAACATTTAGAAACAATTGCATGCCATTTATTTTAAATTAATTTTATTTTTCTTACTTATGCCATGATTTTGATAGGCGGTGTATCGCTCTGTACTATATATTTAATTTATTAATTAGTTTTGACGAGCTCGGTGGCTCAGTCGTGAATGACGCGACTTTGACACCAACGCTCGTGGGTTGAATTCCCACACAAGGCAAACATTTGTGTGCATGAATACGTCTGTTTGTCTTGGTCTGGATGTTTTAAGAGAGGTAGGGCGCATCAAAGTAGTACCTCCACCTCACAGAAAATCGCAACCATATAACAACTCCCTAGAGGGTTAGTGTGATCCTGCGTGTGAGTGAGGTCACCAGTAAGCTCCCAAAGAGTTGCTGTGTAAGCACCAGAGGAGGCATCGCGCGAGTAATAATTAATATATCGCAAGCATTAATAGGCTACGGTAACTGCTTTACATCAGGTGGGCTGTATGCTTCTATGCCTCCCGACGTAGTATAAAAAAATATATACTTTCATTTAAAGACCATTTCGATTACATTGTGTTAAAAGAAACCAACTCGGCTGGGGAAGTACCACTCACCTCACAGAAAACCGCAGCCAAATAACATCCTGGAGGTTTGTTGTGTTCCTACGAGTGAGGTTACCAGTAAACTCGTAAAAAGTTGCTGTGTTCATAGGCTACAGTAACCAATTTACTTCTAGTGGGTCGTATTGTACGCCTTCCGAGACGTTGTATAAATAACTGACAGGTGCGCAATGTTACGGTAAGGCATTAATCTACTGCAAAACAACAAATAACATGTTGTAATGTGATGAATCTCACTGATGATGTTATATTTCAGAGAGCTAAAACCCAGCTGCAGTCGATGTTGCTGATGAATTTGGAAGCCAGACCGGTGGTGTTTGAGGACGTTGGTCGACAAGTATTAGCCACTGGGAAAAGAAAGCCGCCATCATTCTTTATCAATGAAATTGGTTAGTTATCTTGTCTTCAAAGTTTATAGTAATACAAGAGTATTGAGTAAAATTTGCTGGACTTTATAGTAGAGATTCTGAAATTCATGTCATCAATCTAACATTGTGATTACTTTTGCCTACATGAGATTGAATTTTATTTAAAATGTGAACTCAAAGTACATCTAAGTGCATGTCAAGTTTTACACATTGATCTTTGTACCATTAAGCCGTATGCAATAAGAGATACAATCGCACTACGAATGTCAAGCGTGACCGTGCTTATAGCTGTGCAAGACAATCGCCCTCAGAGATAAACCAATCTGGCCCTACTGTCGTGATTTAAGAGTTTAAATTTCAATTCTGATGTATGCGAATTAGTTGCTAAAGTGACCCTATTGAACTTTGTGATTAATATTTTATTAGTCTCCAAGAAGGTGGCCGTGAGAGGCCGCCATAGAACTATTCTAACCCGATTGGGCACGCAAGTGTTATCCCGCTCTCAAGTCGTCCAACGGCTCAGGATCGTGCAATTACTATTGTGAAAGCAATTTTATATAATAAAAATGCAACTCTGTTACTAAACGAATTAGCTAACATTAAATATGATAATAATAACAAAAAACATATGTATTTAAAATACTATTGAGAATAAAATACCGTTCCGTTGCTACATTAGATCAATATGTCCCCTTCAAACCATCTCATTTACAACAGGAAGCCCTAATACAGGCATTAGAAAGCGCATGACTCGATTGATGAATATTTACAACCGCGACGTCAGTGCTGTTTATATCTTTGTACTTGCATTAATAAATTAAGTATAGGTGAACTTAAAACGAAACATTATTCGCTTCAGCGACTCTGAATCACCATCTGAATCATGTGCGCCGTTGGAAATTTGGTGAATTCGATTAGTAGAGCTATATAGTTCAAAATTCGAATTATTCGTATGTTGAACCCTATATTTCCGCGTTGTCTTTTCATTACCTATATACCCTAATCATTGTATTAATGGTAAGGCAAACCTTCAACTTTACTAAGTTTTCAACACAAATAAATTGTAATTGGGACCACATTGATATAACATTCACACTCATATCATCATATATAGGAATTCCTATTTACATAGGCCATTACATAGTGTTGGGGTCACAATTCGTTAACTACTGTACTTTTTTATAAGTTACGGTACATTGTGAACCTGGTTGTGGTTCTTTAAGATTAAATAAATATTATAAGTTTTATATAAGTTTTCTTTATTACAGAAAAAATTACAGCAGACGACATTGTCCGCGTGGCGCAGCGTATGCTAAAAGGGCGGCCTTCAGTGGCGGCGCGCGGGAAACTAGCGCATTTGCCGAGTTTGCAGGAAATTCAAGCACAAATGTCGCTCAACTCCAACTCCGACGCCTCGCCGCAGGGACGGCGACTCAACCTCTTTCGCGTTTAGTTGACTATCCATCGGCTTATTATAGTTCATTATAGTTTAAAATATTATTGTTAATAATAAAACATATTAAATCTATATCTATTTTATTTTCAAATAAACATGTTTACATATGTACATTATATTGCACAGGTATATACAAAACTCATAACAATCATCAACAGAAAATTCCATTCGTAAGAACATAAGATAACAAATTAAAACAGTTATCGGAATTAGGTGGTCAGTCTTGATAAATCAGGAAGTTAGTAAAGGACAAATAATCATCTAATAAAATGCAAATAATGTGGACCCTGCCATAGAATTTGATGTCATATACATTAAAAGTAACAGCACCATTTCCGTATTTAAAACTTATGAAACTAGATATGTTTGTGTTATTATCTACAAAAATCAACCATGCGTCCACTGTACTATACTTATAAAACTTATACAAAGGATCGGGGGATAAGAGAGAAGAATTAAATTTGTCGCTTGTACAGAATTAAGGGTACTTAGTCTTTCCAGTTGTGTCGCCTATCATAGAATATAATACAACAGGGAAGAGCTTAACAGTGGCAAGAATACGTAACTTAAGTAGCTCCCTTATTGCTGTGCTAACTTGACAGCGGCCTTTGCTGCTTCGTCGACGTCGTTAATGATTGTCAATGGCAGGCCAGATTGTTCCAAGATTTTCTTTGCGTTGACAGCGTTGGTTCCTTCCAGCCGAATGACTAGCGGGTGTTTTGGCGGGTTGTCTTTGCATGCTGCGACTATACCATTTGCTATCGTGGCACAATTGACGATACCTGGCAAATATATCATAAGTTAATGTCTAATACAAACCATAAAAATACTGTTGATGTACATTTCTAGTGTTTGAATGTTCGAAGTATTAAGCGTAATGGCCTCACTGACCCTAGAGGCTATGTCTCGAACGCCAAGACTTAGGTTACCTACATAGTGAGTTTCATACCAGTCCATTCGTCTTAACCGCATTGGAGACATTTTTTTTTATACCACTAAGGTGGCAATCAAGCATACGGCCTGCCTGATGGTAAACAGTCACCGTAGCCTATGGACATTTGCAACACCAGAGGTGTCAATCGTGCGTTGCCGACCCTCTAAAAACCTTTTTCATTTCTTGAAGAATTATGGGGAACGCATTGTAGTTTATTATCATAGAATTAATGTCAAATGATATCTCAGCAACTTACAAATGGAGACCTTGGGGTTTTGGTCATTTTAAAGAATTAATCACGTAACTTTCTGATGGTTTATCTTAAAATAGTAACAATATTTTTTCTTCAATTAATTATTATTTTAGGCATTTTGCGTTGCCACTGCTGCTGAAATTTAGCCACTGCTTGGTCCAGAGATTTCTTAAGAGACACAATGTCGTAGTGTTTTTTTTTATATATAACGTCGGAAGGCATACAGGCATACGGCCCACCTGATGTAAAGCAGTTGCCGTAGCCTATTAACGCTTGTAATATATTAAGTGTCTGCGATGCCTGCCTCCTCTGCTGCTTACACAGCGACTCCTTAGGAGTTCACTGGTGACCTCACTCACAAACAGGCACACAACCCTCTAGGGAATTGATATTTCGCTGCGGTTTTCTTGAGGTAGAGGTACTTTCCTAAATGGGCTGTTTTGGTGCGAACGACAAACAGAACATGTTCATGCACACAAATGTTTATCTTGTGTGGGAATCGAATCGTGTTGGCGTCAAAGTCGCGTCATTGACGACTGAGCCACCGAGTTCGTCAGAGCCGTCGTTTCGAACAAGCCAAATCCTCTAAAACCATAATTTGTAGTTTCAGGAATTCAGATCGGGGCTAGACGAGGGCTAGTCTTCAGCTCTTATAAAGTCCGGAGCGTTGGTTTCGAGCCAGGCTTGAGTAGTTCGTGCCTTGTAACCAGGTGCAGAATCCTGCTGGAAACTCCACGATACACTTTTTAAAAAAGTATTATGCTGAGAGGTTTCACAACACGATCCAAGACAGTTTCGTGATACACTTTGGCTGAAGTTTTCACTCTTGTTTTTTATAAGACCCCAACCAGTACAGACTCGGGATAATGTCGTTGTACCTTTCCGACTTCTTGGGTGGCTTCTTTAGAGCGGTGTGTATACTTATTAGTCATTTTGCTTGTTGTACTCTTCAATTATCAATTTTTTTTCATCAGTAAAGAGGATATTTCTGTGCTTTTCACCTGCGTATCGGGACAGAAGGCGTTTTGTTCGATCCACATGTAGGGATTGATTTAGGGCATGTCCTGTATATCGATGATAAGCGCAGAGCTTCAGGTCTTGAATTATTTATTATACGGGTCAGAGTCCTAGCGGAATCTTCATTTCTCGCGATAAGATTTTTGTTTCCTAATGGGGTTTCGGCGAATTCTGGCTTTAAACAGCATTAACAGTCTTTGTAGTTCTAACAGCACGCGGTCGCCCCGATTTACATGTGGCGGATTGATGTTTGTTTGCTATTGGACGTCGTAAAAATGTTAAGCGTTAACCTTGCATAGCCAATATTGTTATAAAAGTTTGGTTGCATTTTATTATGTAGCCGTCTATATAAATTATAGTAATAACGTTGTTAAGGCGACACATCGAAAAATTAGACCAACTTTCATCGAATAGTATAGGCTAATGACTAAACTGACGGATCTAAGATTTTAATATAAATAACTTCATTTCTTTATCTTGAATTTGCTTGCTCAAATACGCGATTGTGTAAAATTGATTCGATAATAATTACTTTCGAAAACACCTCTTGAAATTCATTATTTTTGAAATTACAACGAAGTTGTTCTGTTTATACGCTTCAAAATTACTTAAATCTATTAGTAATATCTATGTTTATAATATGGTTGCTGCATATTTTGATAAGTGAAACATGAAATTTTTTAAAAATATTTTAAGTTTCTGACAATTTCTAAGCGATCACATTCGTCTTGGGTGCTACGTGTTTTCGACCTTATTGTGCGGTAATGAGGATTATAAACGCGTTGACTAACTACATCCAGCCAGTCCGGCTGCAGCCCGCTTCGAGGTGAGACCTATGTCGACTGTCTGCTCGAGCTCGCTCCATTTACATCGCGACACCGAAGTTTTTATAATTAATAGTTGTAAATATTCAATATTATAGTATTTAGCGTAAGTGTATTATTATTAGATATAAGTAGTAAATAATATTATAGGTTTATATATATTTATTATACTGTTGTAATAATGGGGAACACTAAAAAGAAAATATATAGAATAAAAATACAAAGAAAATGTTTGTAGAATGGCGGAGGCGAACAAGACAAGGTATTTATTTTTTTTCATTATTATATTCATTAAACATATTATAATAACATTGTGTAGACATATTTCTAGTTTTTAGAACAGTTCCTAGGTATGGTTGGCCCAAGCTATTTAATTCACTTTTTTTTAATTTTGCTTACTTAATAACTCTATATAAAACTGCATTAATTAAATAAGAGTTATTTTTTGCAGGAATAAACAGTAACATTTGATAATTGGTATACATTATCCACAGCCTGACCGCGTACCTATATAGGACGTCAAACTCCTATTATGTCCATTATAATCTGACCGAACTCCGACTTAGAAGTTGTACGTCGGTGGAGGTCAGGTTACGTTGGAAATTTATACCAATAAGGTTCGCGCTCTCAGCACATAGCAACCAGTGGAGACTCTTTATTTCTTTGTATTAAAATAAAAACTTATAAAATAGAATATTTTTGCTGTTTTGTTTTTTAGGAGAAACTTACTAAATAAACATATTCCACTAGAAGAATCACTACTCGATTTATATGCTACTTTAACGTAAGTGTCATACGGGACGACAAACTCATAGTAACCATTATAAGCTCACCGAACTCCGACTTAGACATTGTACGTAGGTGAAGGTTAGTTTACGTTGGAAATTTATCCAATCAGAAGATAGAAAACCAGTGGAGGTTTTTTTTTTTTTTTTTTGTATTAAAATAATTACTAGTAAAATAGTATATTTTGATAGTTTTTAAAAAAACTCGGTATGTTTCATGTTAAAGAAGCGAGCGAGGTGTGTAAGTACCGAGTCATGTGGCGCTCACGAGGGATTTAGCGTGAAGATATAGATAGATAGTATACTTATACCCATGGTACTCGTGAAAACAAATAATATTTACTATGAACCAACACTGAAAACACAAAAAAATCATCTATTCTATACATTGTGGTTAGTATTGAACTATTGTACGGATTAGATTTATTTTGCAACATCAGAGATGGTCCTGGTTCTTTCTTCTTGAGAGTTTAATAAATAACAAGGAAACGTACAACAATACAAAACACAGAGTATACATAAGTAAAATACAATAAATGTCATTATACTGAAGTTAAAGTTATGAAACAGCAAGAAAATCATTTGTCACATGTTTTTTTTAAATATGAATAGATTATAAAATCTATTTGTATATATGTATATTAGGGTGTCCCTTATTTTTCAAAGTTCTTATTTTCTAACGCATATGTCTTAGTTTTGTTCATTTGCTTTTAAAACACTCGGAAATTAATTTTTAACTTATTTGGATTACGATAATCCGTGCCGAATTACATCGAAACATGTTCATACAAGTTGCGCGGCAGTGCCGCACGTACTCGCGGTATTCATTTGTTCAAATTCAAAGTTAAAATCTTTTTATTCCGTAAAAATGGCTACATTTGTTTGGAATCGTCACATTTTTTTTCCCTACCGTGCAGTTTATGACTAGATGAGCACTGATAAAAATACTGCCAAAAAACTCAGGCATCCCTCTTTTGGTATCCAAACAAATTTACATATTTTGTTAATTACATTATAATTGGATCGACTCACTCCCAGGCATTTTTATCATTAATATAGTCAGATACTTTATAATATGCCCTGCTACACAATTTGGCTTTAATAGTAGTTTTAAATTTGTTTATTGACAAATCTCTTATATTGCTGGGAAGTTTGTTATAGAACCGTATACATTGCCCCATAAAATAATTACTTGTTTTGTGGAGACGGCTTGCATATAACACAAGATTATGCTTATATCTAGTATTTATGCTATGAGTATCACTCTTTTTACAAAATGAGTCTATGTTTTTATGGACATACAAAAGATTTTCATAGATATATTGCGATGCGACTGTTAAAATATTTATTTCTTTGAATTTTTCTCTAAGGCTCTCCCGGGGACCAAGTTTGTAGATAGCTCTTATGGCTCTCTTTTGCAATAAAAAGATGGTGTTAATATCCGCGGAGTTACACCAAAGAAGAATTCCATATGACATAATACTATGAAAGTAGCTGAAATAAACTATTCTAGCCGTATCAATATCACTGAGCCGTCTAATAGTTTTCACTGCATAATCTGCAGAACTTAGTTTTCCTGATAATTTTTCAATTTGTGGGCCCCTTTGTAGTCTGGAGTCAATTGTTATACCCAAGAACACAGTTGTCTCCACAGAGGCTAAATTAGTTCCATTAACATGTACATTGGTAGCCACCTGCCTTACATTTGGTGTTGAGAACTTAATTACTTTAGTCTTTTTATCATTTAAAAGCAGATTATTAACACTAAACCAATGAATAACTTTAGAGAGAGCATCGTTAACTTCGTCATAATTACCTAACCGTCTATTAATTTTGAATGTCAGTTATTCTCGTGATTAATACCTAATGTTTTAACTTTTATAATATGGCAGTGGAATTGAGAAGCAATAAATCAAGTATTTTCTTAGTTGGAGACGTAAATTATCAAATAATAGGCGCAAAATTACCGTCTAACCGTCAAGTTCTTCCTGTACTTTTTTATAAAATTCGCGAAGTTAAATTGACTGTTAGTGAAAGCGCATACCTAGTCATTCGAGAGTGTATTATATTTAGGGAAAAAGCTAGGATCCCTACCAGAGCTATACCTAACTGTGTAAAATAACTTGTGAATCTTCACCAGGAGGGAGTTGCAAAAAAATTCCAATTTTCTATTTCAATTTCAATCTAATTCAATCTGATAATTTTATTTCTCTTATTTATTCGAAATAAAAAAATCCTGTGTTTACTCGGCGCTATCAGCCATTATGACACTCGAACATCTATAACTTCAAGCCAAATCCCTTGCGGGGTAGGCAGAGAGAGCCGAGCGCCACGTGACTCGATCCTTACATATCTCACTCGCTTCTTTAACATTCATTGCTCTTCTCATGCACGCACGCCGGTTTCTAGGGCTCCTGACATCACCTTCTGATAGAACATGACCAATTTGGTCATGGTAGGTAAGTCTTGGCCTTCCCCGGCTCCTACATCCTTCAACTTTTGCATTGTATATCTGCTTCGTCATTCTTTCATCTTGCATTCTTTCTACATGCCCGAACCATCGGAGCATGCCTCTTCTTATTTTAACACCGACGCTCTCTTTCAGACCAACTCTATTTCTAACATCATCATTACGAATACGGTCTACAAGCCTTACGCCACAAATTTTGCGCAGCGCTCGCATTTCAACCGCGTTTATTCTACTTTCATGCTCTTTCTGCCATACCCAACTCTCGCTTCCATAAGTTAGCGTTGGGACCAACACTGCATTGTGTATAGCGAGTTGTGCCTTCTGGCTCAGGATTTTACTGCCAAGAAGTTTTCCCAACGCTCCATTCACACTATTCCCAGCACTCACTCGTCTTTCCACATCTGCGGTGTACCTTCCATCCCTGCTGAAAGCGCATCCAAGATATACAAACTCATCCACTTGTTCCAACACTTCATCATCAATCGTAATCCTTACATTAGTTCTGGATTCTTCTCTTTCAAATACCATTATCTTTGTTTTCTTCGCATTCAGTAGTAAGCCTTTCTCCATACAGTCGTCTTTCATCGCTGTGACCAGTGTTTGCAGTTTAGATGGTGTATCTGCTAACTAAACATATGTGTCCGAATCAACAAATGGCCCGCTTTAGCCTCTCGATAAACAATGTTGTATTATGTAGCTGGTGTTTCATTCTTCTTAAGGGGGATACATGCCGTCCAGTGGCGCCTCAAGGAATAAAATATCGTATCTTAGCGTGGAAGATAAACATTATAAAGTCATGTGTTGCGTGTGTTACAAATACAATAACGTACTTTTACGTCATTAAACCAACAATTGAAATGTTTTGCTTTCGTTGTTATAGGCATAATTGCCAAAAAACGGCCTCTTTTAGCACTTTTGCTTATAACAACGATAGTGGAATATTTTGAGTGTTGGTTTAATGACGTAAAAATACTTTACTATCTTCGTAATAAATGCAACATAAGATTTCATTATGTTTATCTTCTATGCTATAATATGTTTTTTTATTCAATGAGGGCGCCACTGGACGAGACCTAAGTAAGAACAACATAGATACCAAGACATGTTAACTTGTAGAGATATAAACATAAAACTATGTCATTGATTTCTCTTTGAATAAACTTTTAAAAGTGAATACGTTTCTGTAGTTTTTTATTACTATTATTACTATTGTTTTCCGTCTAGCTTAAATAAATATGTTTGGTTCAGTATGTATAAAGCTAAATAATAATTAAATCAATAATTTTTATTAAATATTGATATTATAAATTTTATTTAAGTGTGACGCGACTCTGTAGCTTTTCTGTTCGTTTGCATTGACTATACGTTGACCCCAGGTTACCTATTAGGCGCTAATTTCAAATTTTACAAATCGAGCGTCGAGTGTCATTTGAGGGGCGCGGGGTGATTGGGCGGAGCCATTTTAAAGCTTCACGATCGAGGTGTCGCCTTAAAACGTTTAAATTTGTTAAATTAATTAAAATGGTAAACTTTTATTTTTTTAGGTTTTTCTATTTGACATCATACTCAATAGTATTGTCTTAGGTTTTCGCGATTGTTACACATTGAAATTAAACTATTTTTAACGGAAGTATCGCGTGTTTTATTTATTTTGTTGAAACCTGACGTTTCGAACGCTTTGCAGCGTCTGTGGTCGCAGGAAAGACGCAGCAAATTTCAACAAAATAAATAAAACACGCGATACTTCCGTTAAAAATAGTTTAATTTCAATCATACTCAATATTGGGTTTAAACTTACTAAAGCCCACATGTTATCAAGATTTATTATTTTATTATCATGTATCAAAGTACGACAATATAAACTGACGTTTCTTATCTTTTATGTAACGTCAGGAATTGGCATTATAACATTATCTTTACTTCGATATATCACAAAACGTATATTGGACTTATCACTTTTGACTTGATAATAATTAGATGAATTCAAAACTCAGTGCTTCCCAAACTAATTAGGAGGTTTTGGATTTCAAATGTATATATGTAAAGGCTATATAACATAACTAATTCACATCAGGCGTTGCTACTAGACGTTGCATAAAAAAATGATACAAGTATGTCAAAAAGTACAAGTATACCAAAACGCTGTTAAAAAAATCACATTGTTGCTCAAAATGTTGAGCATTTTTATGTCAGTTGTCTAATGTTTACAAACAATTTTAAACACACAAATCATTAAACCGCTTGACTGCGCATGAAGACACCCCGCGCTCACAAAAACGTTATGAGAGGTAGGGCACATTAAAGCATATAAACGCATAAACATCTGGCTACCTCCACCTCACAGAAAACCGCGGCCAAATAACAACTTCCTGGAGAGTAGTTGTGTTCCTGCGTGTGAGTGAGGTCACCAGCAAGCTCCTAAGGAGTTATTACCATCAAGTGGACCGTATACTTGATTGAGCCTACTGACCAATCGGAGAATATTTTAACCAATAAACCGATAAGTGCCGCGATGTCGATTCTATGTATGAATTTACACTACATTGTGCGCTTCCTGTGCCACCTGCATCCATCGACTCCCTCCGGCGACTACCACGGCAGGTGGCACAGGATCGCGACGAATGACACTCTAGAGGGGACCCCTATGTTCAGCAGTGAATAATCACTAGTTACTTTAAAAGAACAAGGCTGGCTGCCATCTGTCCTCTAGCCTAACCTATCGACATCTACTAATGTTATTATCTAATTAGATTAGTGGTAGATACCGTTGATACTTATATTTGTGTGCTTGTTTTCCACTTCGACGGTATAAAGAAATTGGATTTATTTACCTGCAAAAACATTAATAAATACAGTCTTGACTTTAGGGTCTGATTCGAGTATCTTTAATGCTGCAGCCACTTGGGCTTGGCCAACTCCTCCGCCAAGGTCCAGGAAGTTGGCAGGCTTGCCACCACTTAAGTTGATGAGATCCATAGTAGCCATGGCGAGGCCAGCTCCATTTACCATGCATCCAATGCTGCCGTCCATGTCTATGTACACCAGATTCAAAGCTGTTGCTTCTCTCTGTAATTAATATTTTAATTCATCACTAAGCCCTACTGTAGCGATATGGGCCACTCTTCAATCAAAAGTCTCGTACATATAGAGTGCCACATTGCAATTTTTCTCCACTGCATATAGGCAGAGGCAAGCGTTTTTGAATCATACAAACACTGTCTCCACTGTACTGTACAATTGTTATCTAACGGGAAAAGCCAAGTCTAATAATTTAATGTGCTCTCTAAAGCACGTAGGTACTTTAGATAATTAAATCGATACGAAGATAGACCTTATACCGTTTCCTCCATATTCATCATCATCCATATTCAGTCTGTATTAACCTACTGTTGGATATATAGGCCAATCGAATATTTATATTATATAAATATTACAAATAACTTTGCAAAAAAAGCCATGTGAATTGAAATGGCCAAAAAATACAATTGATAAAGTCATGGACTAAAATACATACAAATCTAGATTAACGAATCGAAATCCTAACGCGAAATATCTAGAAAGGTAGCTTTGTAGATATTTCGCGCTAGGTTTTCGTTGTTCCTATATATACCTTATACTCCCCAGATTTCAAAGTATCTTTGTATCATATTCGATCAGCAGTTTTTTGTTAGAAGTAAAGAGGTAACAAACATTGCTGATGTGTGTCTACATAAAGATGTTGTATTAAGAACGGAAGTTGATTGTATTGATTTTTCGCAATAAAGTGCCACTTATGTATTTTTATATAGCTAGCTTGCCACGAGGATGCACAATTAAGGATTATTGATTCCATCAAAATTTTAATTTAAGACGAAAATAAAATCTATTTTATACTGGAAATTGGTAGTGGTAGTATGGTTCAAATCTCTATAGCATAGCATATACTAGAGAGTATCTACAATTAATATAAATAAAAGTAGGTGTGGAAATTTTCATTTTGAAAATCTGATAGATACGGATGAAAGCTGAAGCCTGAAAGGATCGCTAAAGAAGTATGTGGATGCGCGAAGAGGCATAAAACTTAGAAAGGTGACGACTGGTGAAACGCGGAAGTCGAATATTATATATTTGAGAAATGTATGATATCTGGGACGCTGACAGTGCGAGTGTGCTGAGGTTGATTGGTCGATACGAAGCCTAAAAAATGAAAACTACGCAGGTTGCCGCTGAGATAATCAAGTTAGGTGGTACTTGCGTCCGTGACGCTTTTTGGTTCCTGTGCGATTTTTAGGAGGAGAACCGGAAAGATTCCAATGGACTGAAGAGGCGCAGTAATCGTACCCTTGTACAAGTAAGGAAACACGTAGACTGCGCCAGCTAAGGGTCATCATTGGTTGTTAGCTTTGCTACAAAAGAGTATAAAAAAATAATCGAGAGGAAAATGGCGGTGAAATCCAACGGAATGCTGTGGGAGGCATGGAGGATTCCGAAATGGAAGCGGATGTACAAATCAGTTTTCTCACTTCGCAATATCGTGCAGTACCATCCAGTTTTGAGGATTGTACAGCATTTGTGCGTGCAGGTGTCCAAGCAGGGTTACGTGTTGTCAGCTCGGTTATTTATACTGTATCTTGATAATTGTCTACAGATAATAAGATCTACGAATGTAGGATTGCACATGGCTGACCTAATGCGAATTGTCTACTTTAGGCAAATGATGCCATGCTTATAGCAGACACATCATCTGGACTGCAAACACTATTCACAATTATGAAAGAGGATTGTATGGAGAAAGACATACAACTAAATGCAAAGATAATGGTATATGAAAAAGAGGAAAATAGAACGAACGTAAGAATTTAGTTACTTTTTGCAGGGATGGAAGGTACACCGCTGATGTAGAGAAGCAAGCAAGTGAGTGCAGGGAACAGTGTGTATAGAGGGTTGGGAAACCTTGGCAGTAAAAACCTGCGCCAGAAGGCAGTGCTGATCCCAACGCTAATATTAATAATGCAAATGGAAGCGAGAGCTGGGATAGAACAAACGTCGTCGAGATGCGAGTGTTGCACATAATCTGCGGCGCATAACGTGTGTAGACCGAGTTCGCAATGTGAAGGTAATAAATAAAGTTGCTCTCAAAGAGAGTGTTAAGATAAGCATATTTCGCTGATTCAGTACACGTAGGAAAAATGTAAGAGGAAAGAATGACGAAACAGATATACAATGTGAAAGTAGAATGATGTGGGTGGCGAGGAAGGCTATGTATTACTCGCCTACCGCGACCAAATAGGTGTGTTATCAGAAGGTGATGTCAGGCCCTAGGAGCCGGCGAGTGTACATGAAGAAAATGTAAAGAAGTGAGTGAGGTATGTAAGAACCGAATCATGTGCCGCTCGAATATCTATGCTCACCCCGCAAGGAACTTGGGATGATGTTTATATATTTAGCTTACGCCAAGTCGCTAGGTAGACCACTCTGATAATACAGGTAGGTATTTATGATGAATTTTCAAAAAAAATATGTCGTGTTTTTGAGAATTATAGTTGAAAAAAAAAAACCCTCCATTTAAAGACGAGTTCGGTGGCTCAGTCGTGTATGACACGACTTTGACACCAACGCTCGTGGGTTCGATTCCCACACAAGGCAAACATTTGTGTGCATGAACATGTCTGTTTGTCTTGGTCTGGATGTTTTTAGAGAGGTAGGGCGCATCAAAGCAGCCCGTCTGGGGAAGTACCTCCACCTCACAGAAAACCGCAGCCAAATAACAACTCCCTAGAGGGTTGTTGTGTTCCTGCGTGTGAGTGAGGTCACCAGTAAGTTTCCAAGGAGTTGCTGTATAAGCAGCAGAGGCGGCATCGCGCGAGTGATACTTAATATATCGCAAGCGTTAACTCCTGTCGACTCTCTCACCTCCCGACGTAGCATAAAAAAAAAGAATTTTATCATCTTCGCGTCATTATTCAGCTGTTATCCTTATCAACGGACATACAGACTGGCACTTTTTTAAATATTATAAAGTTTTGAACAAATTCATTCATCAATTTCCAAAATCTAGAACACTTTCTCACTCGCTCCCATTGCTTAGAAGAAATAAATTGATATCAGTAAGATAAACAATTGAGGATATTGTTCGGCATATGCGAGAGAAAATAATAAGAATATTTTTACATAACAGAGATAAGAGTTTCTGATTGCGACATTCAACAATGTGAGCCCACACATTACTACAATACAGTATATATTACTATAGTTACCAGGCGTCGGATTGATGACTTTTTTGAACAAACCTGATGACAAATTTGAACAACCTATAAACATTATATAAGAACTAGCTATCCGCCCCGGCTTCGCACGGGTGATATGATCGCTACCAAACTTCACAGGACCACCTGCTGGACTAACCTGACCCGAGCCTCCAGTTCTATTCTCGCAACTTCTTAACATGTTTGGCCCAATTTACTGCATAATTTTCACATATTAACACAACTTTGTTCTCAGTATGCCATGTGACCTGCAGCATGCTGCATGTATAATTTCAACTATTTCCAAAATAATAACATACATCTCAAAATGACATATATAAATATGTTAAAATATTTACGAGGGTCATTTGAAAAGTTCTTAGCCTAACATACTTAATGAAACCACACGATTTTGAGTTTATTTTTATTTTTCAACATACTCTCCTCCGCGCTCAAAACACTTTTTCCACCGACCCGGTAAGGCTTCGATACCCGTTTTAAAAAAATCTTCGTCTAACTCCTCAAAATAAGCGTACACGGCGGCTATGACATAGCTCCTGCTCTTTTCCATTGTTTCGACTGTTCTTTTGTCTCGGGTGTATTGTGGTGAACCCAGGTTTCATCCATGGTTATAAATCTTTCAACAAATTCTATTAGGTCAGCTTCATTTAACTCTAAACAGTCGCGAGAAGTTGTGAGTCGGTTGAGTTTTTGTTCCACCGAAAGCAGTCGCGGTACCCACCACGCAGACACCTTAGAGAATCCAAGTTCAGTAGTAATTATATGATGTGTTCGCTCAGATGAGATGCCTACAGTCTTAGTCGACAGTCAATCTTCGATCAGATAAAATTTAATCACAGATTTCTTCTTTGTTTTGATCAGTGGAAGCAGTCGAAGGCCGGCCACTACGGGGCTCATCTTGAATAGTCTCACGACCATGTTTAAACTCTGCCACCCAGTTTTTAACAGTCGCATATGAAGGAGCGGACTCACCCAAAGTAGCAGACATGTCTTCATGTATAGCTTTTGGAGTTAAACCTTTCAAATTCAGGTATTTTATCACTGCACGATGTTCAATTTTATCCATTTTCAAAAATAGCTCTGACTTGACTTACAGTATCACGTGTAAACGAACAATGAGTTACTGTGAATAAACTAAACTGTGCATACTTGTTGCTAAATAATGTAACTACAAAATGAGGGTAGTTATAAAAAAAACCAATGACTTTAACCATGTTAGGCTAAGAACTTTTCAAATGACCCTCGTATGTAAAATGGGTTTTTCAAAGTCTTTGCCTGCAAACATTAAAGTAACAAGGTGTGGTTTTAGAAATGGTTTTATTTATTACAAAGTATTATATTTCACGTTGAATGCCTATGATGAAACCAAAACCCCCCTACATATATTTCATGTCTGTAACACGATTAGCATGTAAATGATTCTGTTATTGTTGTGTTTCAATGAAGATAAGCAATCAACACAGTTCAAGACTCTACTTATCATATTGATCTTGAATTGTAAACTTATTAACAAATTTATTTATTTACACACAATACCCCAATGCAAAGCACAGGAAATCCACCGCCATTTCATTAAGCGATCACAAAATCACAAATAAAACTGTGGGGTGAAGCAAGCAAGAGAGTGGGAGTGGATTGAATGAATTACTAAAATAAGAATTACATTATTTACAGTTACCAAAATAAAACTGTAATGTTAATTCCCAATGCTAACTTACGGAAGTGAAAGCTGGGTATTGTAGAGAGAGCATGGAAGTAGAATAATGTACGTAATAATGTAATGTGGTAGAGATGCAAGCATGGTGCAAAATTTGTGGTGTGATACTTGCTGACAGCATTCGCAACAATGATGTAAGAAAGGGAGTTGGTCTAAGAGAGACTGTCGGAGTTAAGACCAGACATCTATTCTATTGTATTATATTAATACTTATTGAATCTCATTTACCATTATTTATTTTTCATAGAGGAGGACAAATGTGACATGGAATGCTTTGTAAGCACAGGATGGCACCTACCATGGCCAAAATTGAGATGTCTGGAACCCTAGGAACCAGCAAATGTGGACAAAAATAGCTCTGAATGTCAAAGAAGAAAGAAGCGAATGAGACATGTGACCGCATCTTTAGGTATTTGGTTCTCTCTACCTACCCCGCAAGAAACCTAGCGTAGATAGATAGAAAATACTATATATACCGCTCACTCTAAAAGTCTGATTGAGTTGTTATACCTATTTGTTTACTAGCAAAAGGTCACAATTTTAATGATAAGCCAGTTTATGTATGTTACAATGATACACATGCTACCATTATAAACACTAATATTACATCATATAAAATAAAGCAGTGTTTAAGTTATAACTCACGATAGATAATATATTAAGACATTACACAGTATATTAATAATATGTCAGACAAATTACACAGCGGCACCTAGCCCCAAAGTATGTGAAGCTTGTGTTATGGGTACTAGACAATTGATAAACAGACATAAATATTTTTTTTTTGTAAATACATACTTATTATACATAGAAAATACGCAGACCAAGACAAACAGACATGTTCATGCACACAAACGTTTATACTGTGTGGGAATTGAACCCACGAGCGTTAGTGTCAAAGTAGCGTAACAGGGCATTTCACCACTGCGCCACCGAGCCCAGATTATGCTGCTATTCACTAGTTCTTTTTGATGACAGACACAAAGTACAGTAAATTTGAATGTTCAGTGTAAAATAATATGTTCAACTTTGTTTTAGTGTACCCATCATGTAGAAAAGCCATTTTAAGGTTTTAGTTGATACTAACAGCAACTGATTTTTATATATATATATATATACATATATATATAAAAATCAGTTGCTGTTAGTATATACATACATAGATAGATTGCCCAATACAACGAGGCACAACTAAAAGAGTATCACATATTACTATCCACACACAGCTTTGTTACTTATAGTTCATTCTTATTCCAATGTGTTCTACAAACAGTCTTCTTGCACATATAACACATTGGAATAGGCTTGAATTGAAAACACTTCTTCTTTCTTGTTATTGGAATTCCTAATAGTAATATTATAATATTCATTTACATGCAAGTAAATATATTATAAAGTTACTACTAGTACATATACATTTTACTAAATGTATTGTGTTCGATGAAAGATTATATTGTGATAAAAGTGACACATAAAATTCCTAAACTACAAAAAACCTTTTTCATGGTTTTTTTACATTTTGCCCAAGTGAATAAAGTTATATTCAGAAAACAAATTACTTACTTCTCGAGGATCTATCTCGGATTTATCATCCAGGGCAAAGATCTCCTGTTGTCTGTACTGGGCATTGTCATCAAAGTTTATCTTTGCATCCACTGACACAACTCTTCCATCATCCGTTTCTACCAATGGATTAATTTCTAGTTGTGTAGCATCTACCTAAAATATGCAATGACATTATTACATTAAAATAAAGTCTTAATTCTTTTTCTGTAGACTTCCAATTTTATTGAATTTTACCAGTGTTAAACACTTGTGTCAATACATTATGGTGAGAATCACCAAGCACAGAACATAGAGACTGAAGGCAATCTAACTCAGTCACTGAACAATACTTTGTCACAAATAAGATTTATAAGTGAGAAGTACAAACTTTAGTTTGCTCTCAAACAGCAGTATACTTGAGCAAATTAAATTTGAACAATTAAAATCTTATAACTATTTTTACAGCATTTACTTGAAGACAATTTTGTCCGAATTATCATCGAGTAAAATCTTGCAAGATGGAAAAAACCACAGATCCTTTGACAATATCAGCAAAAATTCTAAATAAAATGAACCTTTAAAAATAAGTTCCAGATTTTCTTGATTTCGTCAGCACATTTTTGTCTCAGTGGCCCATTGAATTCTAAAAAATCCGCAACCTCATTTGCAACCTTATCTGTAATACCCTCATAAATATCTATTGGAACAGTTTTAAGCAAATGAGGTGTTTCTTCGGCCACAGTTTCAATATCCATGCCTCCTGCCGGAGACGCAACTAGTGCTGCACCATTGTAACTTCTCTCCATTACAATACTTAAATATGTTTCCCGTTTTATGGTTACACTCTCTGCTACCATAACTTTATCAACCATAATACCCTCTTTAGGGGTTTGTTTTGTAATTAGTTTATAACCAATCATATTTTTTGCTAGGTTAACAACATCATCAGGATTTCTTGTCAAATGCACACCCCCCTTGAAACCATTGTCAAAATGACCTTTACCTCGGCCTCCAGCCAATATTTGCGCCTTCACAACATATTCATCAGGTCTAAATCCTGTAAGTGCTTTGGGATCCCAACTGTTATCTAAGATACGAAAATCTTGTACTGTGACCTGATGCTTTTTTAGCAAGTCTTTGCTGTGATACTCTTGTAAGTTCAAGTTTCTTTTAATATTTATTTGTGGTCTACATTTAGGGGTCAATATATTTAATATTTTAAAGTTTTTTGTATTTTTAAATACCGCCATATCGAACTTTGTACACTTGAACCTAACCTGTAAACAAAAAAATACTTTAATACACTTTTAAGTACCTGGTAAAATAGATATGATAATCTAAATATTATTTGTTGAGAGAACTTACCACCTAACACGATGTAATGTTATTACCTACTATTTTAAGCGAAACGGAAAATTAAACTTAAAAATTATCAATATGAACTTGATACGATAGAATACTGTCGATATTCGATAGTGATGGCGCTCGAGAGGCCACTATCGATAGGAATAGTGTGAATATCGATTTTATCGATTCAATCGATACTACTATGTCCCAAGCAATGTCATGTACAATATATTGGTGTACCTTTAACATAAATACTATCGATAGCACGAAATATGGTAATACTATTGACAAATGGCAATACTCTTCATAGTATTGATAGCATCGATACTATTACCTTGCATGAAGGGATTACTATAGATAGTATCGATAGTTTTAGCGTATGGATAGTTAGTTTATAAATAAATGTAATGTACTTGTAACAGCACATATAGTATAAATCTTGATTACTAGTAACACCTGGTGTATAACTGTAATCATATTTAGCGCGTATTAAAAAAAAAATAACTATCAATAGTCTCAAACAATCGATTGAGTCGATAGTAAGCCATTCGTGGACATCAATACTATCAATAGTATAGCGACTTTTGGGGTTCTATTCAATCGATACTATTGTCATAGTTCAATAGTATTACTACATTTTGTAACATCGAAGCCATCTATAGTTCTATCGAATCCTGATTTTCAAGATCGACTATCGATTGGCATACTACGTACGATAGTACGGCATCATCTAACTATCGACACCATAACCATCAAGAAATGAATGAGTCGCTCACTACTGATACTAGTTTTGGATTGGTATCGATATCGGTAGTTACACAATAAGTAATAACATTTTTACAATTGTTTATATGATCAGAGATAAGTACCAGGAAAATACAGTATTCTAATTCAATATATTAAATAAATTGTTATTTTATTGTGTAATACTGAGTTATAAAACCATAAATATTGTAAATCTAAACTATAAAGCAAATAAACAACTCTCGATATATGCCACTTCAAAAAGGGAATGTAAAAATAAAATAACAGACTGGTTACTCGCCTTAACATATGATGATACTGAAAATTTACTATTAGTACTAAAGTGAAATATAATAAATAATTTATAAATTTATGATAAAAATTGTATACGTATGATAATCTTTAAAGCCAATCACATACAAATCACATATCACATACACCAACACACACACACACGCACATAATGGTACAGTATTCTGTCAGAATAATATTGCATAGTTATTGTAAATTAATTAGCAATATAAAACATGTTATCATGGAGAGAGCCTGGCGACCCGTAATACAGGTAGGTTCAAATCTACCTAGCATGGGCACCAGTTCTCTTCACACGTAGGTCAGTTTTATTTGAACTATTTGTAACAATCTCTTATGTCTACTAGTTTAATGACCTGTGGAGAGAAAAATAAAGATTTATATTATTAAATTATATATTATATTATTCTACACTCAGAGGAAGTATACCTAGAGTTGACAAACGCGTACACCCGTAAGGGACGGCAACAAAAATACATTCAATAACAAGGTTACCAGACTGTGGAAAATTTACCCCACTTATGCGAATCGGCAATTTGAAATTTACATTGTACCCAGTTAACTGTTTACCATAAGAAACTTGCATAGGATGTATATTGTGTGCTATAATAATATACTCATAATATGATATTAGCAAAGTAAAAAAAATCGAATAAGTCGATACAGCCATTTTACACACAAAGTAATAAAATAATATATACATACGTATGAAAACTACTGTATCTGATTAGATCAACAAATATATTTGCATTTTAATATTATTAGAACAGTATTTTTTTACGCAAATCGAGTTACTGTACAGATCTATTAATTAATAGTAAGCCTGAGTTAGTTTCAGTAAGATCTGTGAAATCATTGGAATAAGGACATGAGATTGGTCAAACCAGAGTTATATAAATTAAACAATATATTTTTCTATTTTAGACATATATTTTAAAATACAAGCGGTGACATGGTACTAAATATAGGCATAGGTATGAGATAAAAGATAAAAACACTTTATAGACAATTTGTAAATAAAAATATTCGTGCCTTACAAACATATTAATGTATATTTTTTCATAGATTTTTATTCTTGAAATCAATGTTATTAGATCGACTTAGGTTTTCGCGATTGTTACACATTGAATTAAACAATTTTTAACGGAAGTATCGCGTATTTTATTTATTTTGTTGAACCTGACGTTTCGAACGCTTTGCAGCGTCCATGGTCGCAGGAAGACTAAGGTGGTATTTGTCTTATATTAGTTATTCAATTATTACATCTACCGACATGGATGGATTAATTATATATGTTCCGATTTACACAAAAAAAACGGCATTCTCCGTCAAGCAAGTAGAAAATTATTATGTCGAAACATCCGCATACATCGTGTCGATTTACATAAAATCACCGAAACCATCGAAATTCAGACCAATGAAATACAGGTGACATTATCAGAAGATGACTTTCAAAAATGCATGGTCATTATGAACAAACGGGCCGCTTCAAAATACAGCGAGTATAAAAATAGACAAGTAAACAAGTTTAATAAATTATCTATGGTAAACTCGAGATCCGACAAATCCAATGCTAAAAATGAAACGTCAAACTCATAAACATCAATATCATCATCATCATCAGTTGTCAACCTGTCAACACACACGGTAGAATCCGCGGCCCTTCAGGCACTTGATAAAGGTCTGAATTTCGCACTCGCACCTAGAAAAGTACCGTTTGAACAAATTATCTGCGAAGTCGAGTATTGTCTGTGGAAAAATAATATGAAAAAGGAAAATTTGGAAGCGATACGTCAAGACGTCTCTGCGGTCTTACGTCAAAGCCGTCCGCCTAAACCGAATGTTCCTATGGACGAATTACTTGCTCTCAACAACCTACGCAAGAACCCAGACCTTACAATTCTCCGTGCAGATAAAGGAAACGCAACAGTAATCATGGACACGTCGGAATATATCAGTAAAATTCAACAACTTTTGTCGGATGATACCACTTATAAAAAGGTAAACAAAGACCCCACCGCAAAAATTCTCGCTAGAACTAAAGAATTAATAAAGAAACACTCCGAAAAACTGAATCTAGACGTAAACATGCTTGTACCTTCTTGCGTTAAACCACCAAAACTGTATGGATTACCTAAAATACATAAAAACAGCATTCCTTTACGAACCATAGTTAGCCAGATTGACACACCAACCTACAAACTGGCTCGACATCTATCGAAGGTATTCTCACAACTTCGTGGACATACAAGTGCATATGTTAAGGATTCCTACCATTTCATTAGCCAAATAAAAGACCTAAAATTGACTAGTGATGAAACTATGATCAGTTTTGATATATAGTCACTATTCACCTGCCTACCTATACAAGACTGCATAGAAATTGTGAAAAGGAAGCTTTGTGAAAATGACATGCCTGAGGAATATGGAGAACTTTTAGAACTTTGCTTAACATCTGGCTATTTTCTTTGGAATGACGAATTTTACACCCAAATCGATGGCGTAGCTATGGGCTCTCCCATTTCTCCTGTTGTCGCTGACATTTTCATGGAAGACCTTGAGGAGAGAGCGCTGTCGATGGCACCGGCTGTGCCGAAGATGTACAAACGGTACGTAGATGATACTTTTGTTGTCATACCCAAAGATAAAGCGTCTATATTCCTACACCACCTTAATTCCATCAACAACAAAATCAAATTCACCATGGAATTAGAGGCAAATAATTCACTAGCATTCCTTGATATATTAATTACCAGGAAACTTGACAACTCACTTACTCACACAGTGTATAGGAAACCCACCCATACAGACAAATATCTCAATGGTAACTCACACCACCATCCATGTCAGTTAGCTACCGTAGGCAAATCTTTGTTTCAGAGAGCACAAGGCATCTGCGACGCCAAACAAGTACTGCGGAGCAACAGTCACAAACTCCCTCGCATGCGTCACAGAAGCCGCCCGAAGCCACCTACAGTTGAACGTCAACCTGCCATCTTACCATACTTAAAGGGAGTCACAGACAAAATTGGCAACATCTTACGGCGAGCTTCAATTAAAACTTATTTCAAGCCCCATAAGAAGATCAGTCAATTTCTAAGACCTATCAAGTCTAATATCCCCTTACAAGATGCAGGAGTATACAAATTAGACTGCGAATGTGGTTTATCATACATAGGGCAAACAAAGAGAAGCGTAGGTACTCGTGTGAAAGAACACATTGCTGACATGAAGAATAGGCGCGACAAAAACTCTGCAGTATGTGAACATACACTGGACCAGCCAAACCATTACATCCGGTTTGATAAACCACAAATCCTCGCCAAGGAGAATCGCTACATGCCGAGAATGTTGCGCGAGGCTATTGAAATAAGAAAACACCCCAATTTCAATAGAGAGGATGGTTGGCAAGTACCACCTGCTTGGGATCCAGTCCTAAAAATAATTAAGTCCCAAACCCAAAGATCTAAAAAATGTTCGGACACTGTGAGCGATTTTTGTGTAAATCGGAACATATATAATTAATCCATCCATGTCGGTAGATGTAATAATTGAATAACTAATGTAAGACAAATACCACCTTAGTCTTCCTGCGACCATGGACACTGCAAAGCGTTCGAAACGTCAGGTTCAACAAAATAAATAAAATACGCGATACTTCCGTTAAAAATTGTTTAATTCAATGTTATTAGATCGATTTTTCTACATCGTGTATTTATATAAATATCGTGAGAATGAAACAGCCGTCGAATATTCATGGTCACATTTACATACACGGTTTTTAGTTAAATCTTCTTTACACAATAAATGTGGATTATTCCTTCTTAAAATTAAACATATTGCATAAAAATTTTCAATAATTGTCATGTAAAAAAGAATTAGTGCCAGGGATGATTTAAGTGTAAATATTAAACAAAGGTAAACAATCTTTGTTTTTAAACATTTTGTGTTACGCATCATGGTTTTCATTCGACTTAAACTAAAGCTACAATTGATCAAGGATTATCCTTTCACATATTGTACTCAAAAGGTGGTAAACTGCTACGGTTCCTTAATTCCCTGGTTCACACTTTTCCTCTAACTTGTATAATGATATCTATTATCTATACATCGATTACATTAAAATTCTGTATAATGACAGATAGTTCAGCATTTTTATTTCAAGTCGTTTAGTTTTTGACGTTAATATAGCTAATTTCTTCTTGCGTGATTCAGCCAGTAATGTTTTCAGTCTTAATTCAAAAGTAAGCTTTAATTTTCATGGTGTTAAGTGTAGTGTCCGTCGCTATTGGAAGCCCTGGATAATCGGTCTAGAAAATAGGACAATTTTAATTTTGTAACGCATTATTAGCATGTAATATCGACAGCCTAGTACTAACATTATATTAAAACTACTGTCAATACTATAATTTAATTGAGCTTTACACATTTAAAGTTAACAAATTCAGACAATTTAAAATGCTTGATTAACATTTATGTGTTGACACAAAAGCATGTGTGTGTGCTTGATTAACGTGGCATAAATAATTGGTATAGAATAATCTACACGACTACCCTCCGTATCTTTCACAATTACCTGTATAAATATAATCAACCCATCAACATCATATCAACCCATACTCACTTCATTACTGGAGTACGGGTTCTTATTTCAACCAAATGACCTTAGAAGATATGTCCCGAAACTACTCAATTACGGATTGTCGGAGTCGTTGGAATATTTTCAAATATTTTTGTACTTCCAATTATACGCTTCTACGACTAAACTGTAACTATGTAAAATTTCAAGTCTGTACATGAAACTTTCTAAGACAGACAGTCTAGCAGACGAACAGGCAGGCATGTAAATCATCTAATTTAGTTCCTTATTTTTTTAATACCTATCATCGCCAACAAACTTTTATAACAGTTTGGCGAACATAATAATTTGTACTATGTAACTGTATGGTGTAAATAAATAAATAAAAAAAAATATAAATCAGTTGAGAATGCGCAAGCTTGCATTGCCAGAGGAACACCTGGTTCGTCAATTATATAACAATTTAATTATTTATTTTAAACTTTGTCGGCCATTTTGACCATGTTCCATAAGAAATATGATATTGGTTTTTAAGACATTCCTATTCTACTTTTTAATTTACGTTTCAATCTGAATTTTTTTTTTTAATTTGTCGTCTATTCTGACCATATTCCTTAAGAGATAAGAGGTTAGTTTTTCAAACATTCCTATACTACTTTTTTATGCTGAATCCGAATCTGAAGTCAAAATTCGAATATTCGAAAAAAGCGACAGACACACACACACAGACAAACATATAGATTTCATATAGGAACGGTGTTCCTGAAAATACTTTAATTTTACTATTGTTTTTTTGGTTGGATGAATCACATGCCTGCCTGTGTGATTTATATACTAACAGATGTTGTCCTGCCGAATAATATTAAAAGTTTCAGAGGACACCACTTATTGCGTTCAGTCCAATTGTGAATCTACAGGTAAATAATTCTCTCTCTTCCAGTTAAACACACATATTTTTTTTTTGTCAAAAACTGTCCAGCCGTTTTACATGGACAGAAGAATTATATATATATATCTGAGATGTGATAAAAATTATATATAATATAGTCAGGCATATACATCTAATTCTATTCTTCTTTTCCCTTTTCGCAACATTATGAATATAGACAGTAAAACGGTACTACACACATCAAAAGTGTCTAGGGATCAACATATATTTTTGCAATAACTTTTCTCCTGATTGATATTAATTAAAATTTTCTTTAAGGATTCATCAAATAAAGTGTTTTCGTTTGTCTACAGTAACGATAAACCAAGTCACCTTTGCATTAATAAAGAAATTTGCCATTTTCATAATAAAGGGATTTTTGACATTTGAACCACTAACATTAAAGTTCGAAAAAAAGACTGAAATAACAGTTTTCTTTAAAATTTTATTGGGTAACTTAAACAATTAATAATCCGTGTTTCTACCGCGAATACTAACAACACAAGAACATCGGTTTGGCATACTCAAAATGAGTTCATCCAAATCACGCTGTGGAATGGCCGCCCATGTTCGTTGCAACAACAAAAAAAGGTCTTCTTGCGACTGGATACCCTCCATATTCGGCAGAGCTCTTCTCTGTAGCATATCCCATGCATGCTCAATCGGGTTCAAGTCTGGCGACTGAGCAGGCCAGGGCATGACATTGATGTTAGCTGCGGCGAGAGTCTGTCTTACAACTCTTGCGGTGTGCGGTCGTGCATTATCATGCATTAACTGAAATAAGGGACCGACTTGCACTTGTAGAGGAACGATGACGTCTGATACAATCGCCTCAGCATAAATTTGAGCGTTGAGGTTGCCTCTGATCCAAATCAACTCAGTTCTTCCGCCGATCCAAATACCCGCCCATACCATGATGGTTCCACCACTATAAAGAAGGACTTCCTGACAGGATTTTAATCGCTGTTGGCGTCCAGGGGTTCTCCAGTGTCGTATACGTCTTGTATCCGGTCTCATACCAAAACGGGACTCATCAGAAAAGCACACGAAACGCCATTGTTCTTCTGCCCAATTTCTGTGTTCAAGAGCCCATTGATATCGAATCCTACGATTGTGCATTGCTATAGGTGGTACCCTTAGCGGTCTTCGGGAATGAAGGTTCACTTCATGCAAGCGGTTTCTGACTGTTTGGTCGCTAATTAAGTTCCCTGAAGAGTGATGAAGCATCATGGCGGTTATTGTTGGAGCTCTTCGAGTTGTGATTTGAATGTATCGGTCTTGTCTCCGTGTCCATGCATGGGATATGCTACAGAGAAGAGCTCTGCCGAATATGGAGGGTATCCAGTCGCAAGAAGACCTTTTTTTGTTGTTGCAACGAACATGGGCGGCCATTCCACAGCGTGATTTGGATGAACTCATTTTGAGTATGCCAAACCGATGTTCTTGTGTTGTTAGTGTTCGCGGTAGAAACACGGATTATTAATTGTTTAAGTTACCCAATAAAATTTTAAAGAAAACTGTTATTTCAGTCTTTTTTTTTCGAACTTTAATGTTAGTGGTTCAAATGTCAAAAATCCCTTTATTATGAAAATGGCAAATTTCTTTATTAATGCAAAGGTGACTTGGTTTATCGTTACTGTAGACAAACGAAAACACTTTATTTGATGAATCCTTAAAGAAAATTTTAATTAATATCAATCAGGAGAAAAGTTATTGCAAAAATATATGTTGATCCCTAGACACTTTTGATGTGTGTAGTTTCCAACTTGGGGAGTCCAAGTTGGAAACTAGTACCGTTTTACTCGATCGTATCGAGTCATGGTCTTTGGAAAGTAGGTAGTATATTTTTAGTATATAATCTTTCTTACAACTAATATACATATGTCCAAGTATATATTATTAATTAGTAGTGAAGTAAATATTATGCCTAAAGTTAGTTTGGTTGATTTTCTAAGTATTGAGACTCAAATTTAATTTAACAAAATATTACAAATGTTAACTTACGTGTATGGTGGATGTTGAAACTGACGACTTATCCAAATAAACTTTTTCCGAAAGCAGTGGTCATTAAATTGTTTGGAACATATGCGACTGTACTCGGCTCCCAATGCTGTCGTCCAGTAGCAAAAATCCATGCATTACGCACACTGACGACTTTAGGAAATCTAAAAATAAACATACGAGTACATCTAAGATTAAACATGTTAACATTTTTAATTTAAAAATAAATAAATACATTTTGACGAAAGATTATAAACAAAGAAGTCTACGAAAAGTAAAAAGTTAAAAAAAGGTGTCTGTACCCATATAATTTACCCATAATTTCGGGGTGTTTTCCCATACTACATACTAAAACGCTCATTATACCGATAAATTGAAAATACAACAGAAAATGGCTGACGCATTAACCACAGACAACCTTCAAGATTTAGGCGGTTTTTACTAGAAATACTTTTTGTAAATTAAACCGATATTTTCATTGTTTTTACGTTATTATACAAACAATTTATTTAAAAACTACATATGTATCTAATTTTCGCAAAATATTTGATAACAACTTTTGATTAAAACTTTATACTTACGTATGAAAGGTTATATTTTCATATTTTTGCTAACTGAGGCTTTTACACAGCAACGTACCATTGTTAAAGTAAAAAGACAATCCCAAACAACCAAAGGAACACAAACATGCACTAATATTTCGCTTATATTTAGTAATTTAAGCATATAATTTGTTGTACTACAAGGAACGAAATGATGGTTTGCCACGAATTTGTTTTTGTGGCCACCACAAAATAGTGATACTATGACAGGGACAAACTATTTTATCTGTCTCTTTCCTTCTTATGAGGAACTGTATACATCTATCACGTTCTATATTGGTATTATTATTTGCTTGTCACCTCTAGGTATACTTCCTCTGAGATTCTACATAATACTGGTAAAACTTGATGTGCTATCTTTAGCGGGTAGTTAAAAAAAATGTACCACAAATGATCGAATTATTAGTCAAATACAACGATGGCAATAGTACTAACGATATTATCAATAGATTAGCCATTAAAGCGGGTCAATACTATTGTTAATATTACAGTTATTGAATAGTATTACCTTACCTTTATATTTCTGCTGTCGTGTTGGTATCCAATCTGATATATACTCATTCTATTGAAGGAATGATATAATGACGCCGTTCAACAGAATTTTCTGTTATGAAAATATAAAAACAGAAGATATATAGTACCTAGTGATGAACAGAACGACGCCGCACATCACTAATTGGTTGATTTTTTTTTGTAAGCTGTTACCGTGTCATATGGACATTTGGATTTTGAAATACCAAGGATGTTACTTTTGCGTCACCACCCTAAAAGTGTGTCTGTAGTCGATAATTGGCAAGTGATCAGTATCAATAAGTTTAATGCAATTGTGAACAAGCTTTAAATTGCAGTGTACATAATAATAATATATAAAAGCGTTTATTTTCTCATCACAATTACAATAACACTTGATGAAGGCTTACATACTGATTTAGACTGTGTCCTCCATACTACGGAAGCTGAATTATTTAAATACGTAAAATATTTCGTGAATAATGTCAAGATGAAATGATTAATAATTCATTTGTATATTTACATTGGTTATATTAAAAATTTCATTGTATATACTTATGAGTCCTTATTACAATTAATGTTACTCCGATTGACCTGTACACGTTTTTGTTTTAATGACTGCAAGTGTATGTTTGTATAATAAATAAATATACTGAAAGAATAGTACATTTATTTATATTTGAATGAAAGCACCGTTGTCATTGATTAAACAATATACAATAGCCTTGTCGGCTACAATCTATATATATAAAAGGAGAAGCTGACTGACTGACATATCAACGCAGGGCCTAAACTATAAGGGTTAGAAACTTGAAATTTTGCATAGGGGTTCCTTTTATAACGTAGGGGAGCACTAAGAAAGAATTTTTGGAAATTCATCCCCTAAGGGGGTAAAACGGGGGTGCAAATTTAGTATGAAACTTTGCCGGTTTTGAAGTTATTCGAATGAAATTTAGCATGAAGGTTCTTTACTGATATGCATGAAACATGAGTAAAATATTTTTTTCAAAATTCATCCCTTAGGGCAGTGGTTCTCAAAGTTGTCTGCGCTACGACTCATCTAATACAAGTTCCCAAACTCGGGACCCACCTATAGAAAATTTAACCGTTACCTATATACCTAAATAAAGGACTTTTCAAATAACAAACAAAGTTTAAGTATTTTTAAGCGCCGTCCGCGCTTACAATCCATCCGGGCGGCTGACAGTCGCCCGCTGCCCAGCGGTTGGATCGGTAGGGTGGTGTGCCGTTCTGCAGGCAAGGCCCACTTAATGTTCGCTCGCGACCTACCACTGGGTCGCGACCCATAGTTTGAACCCTGCCCTGAAACCCTGCCTTAGGGGGTTAAACGGGTGCGCAAAGTTACTATGAAACTTTGCCGTTTTTGAAGTTATTCGAATGAAATTCAGCATGAAGGTTCTTTATTGAAAGGCATGAAACACGAGTAAAATATTTTTCTCAAAAATCATCTATATATACATATATATATAGAAAAGGGAAGCTGACTGACTGACTGACATATCAACGCAGGGCCTAAACTATAAGGGTTAGAAACTTGAAATTTTGCATAGGGGTTCCTTTTATAACGTAGGGGAGCACTAAGAAAGGATTTTTGGAAATTCATCCCCTAAGGGGGTAAAACGGGGGTGCAAATTTAGTATGAAACTTTGCCGGTTTTGAAGTTATTCGAATGAAATTTAGCATGAAGGTTCTTTACTGATATGCATGAAACATGAGTAAAATATTTTTTTCAAAATTCATCCCTTAGGGCAGTGGTTCTCAAAGTTGTCTGCGCTACGACTCATCTAATACAAGTTCCCAAACTCGGGACCCACCTATAGAAAATTTAACCGTTACCTATATACCTAAATAAAGGACTTTTCAAATAACAAACAAAGTTTAAGTATTTTTAAGCGCCGTCCGCGCTTACAATCCATCCGGGCGGCTGACAGTCGCCCGCTGCCCAGCGGTTGGATCGGTAGGGTGGTGTGCCGTTCTGCAGGCAAGGCCCACTTAATGTTCGCTCGCGACCCACCACTGGGTCGCGACCCATAGTTTGAACCCTGCCCTGAAACCCTGCCTTAGGGGGTTAAACGGGTGCGCAAAGTTACTATGAAACTTTGCCGTTTTTGAAGTTATTCGAATGAAATTCAGCATGAAGGTTCTTTATTGAAAGGCATGAAACACGAGTAAAATATTTTTCTCAAAAATCATCTATATATACATATATATATAAAAAGAGAAGCTGACTGACTGACTGACATATCAACGCAGGGCCTAAACTATAAGGGTTAGAAACTTTAATTTTGCACAGGGGTTCCTTTTATAACGTAGGGGAGCACTAAGAAAGGATTTTTGGAAATTCATCCCCTAAGGGGGTAAAACGGGAGTGCAAATTTAGTATGAAACTTTGCCGTTTCTGAAGTTATTCGGATGAAATTCAGCATGAAGGTTCTTTACTGAAAGGCATGAAACATGAGTAAAATATTTTTTCAAAATTCATCCCTCAAGGGCGGTAAAACGGGGATGCAAAGTTAGTATCAAACTTTAAGTTTTTGAAGGTATTCGATTGAAATTCAATATTAAGGTGTTTCATTGAAAGTCATGAACCAAATGTAAAATATTTTTTCTAAACTAATAAGTATAAAAGATTTTCGTTTTTACCTACATTATCGGATTCGAACCTGTCGAAACTCTTCTATCTAGCGGGCCGTGCGCGCACGGATGTGCCGCGGTCGACAAGTGGGCAACCCGAATGCAGAAAATATCTAACTGTTTAAAATTTAAAACCTCCCCGACAGTCCAGAAAGTCAGTTCGTCATTCGCCCTTTCATTTCAGTGCTGGACCAATTTTCACCAAACAAGCTAAGAACACTCCCGACTAATACACCTTTCAAACAAAAAAAAAAAAATCTAAATGGGTTCATCCGTGCGGGAGCTACGATGACACAGAAAGACTCAGAATCACATAGACACACACACCCTCACACACACACACACACACATGTCTAACTTATAATACCCCGTCGTGTTTTCGTCGGGGGTTAAAAATAGAGGCATAAAATATATATGTATTAGTTTCGATTAGTTCCAATTATTGCTAAGAGATGGCGCCATAAGCCAAATTGAAACGCGATATGGTTTCTTTTGTAGCTCATAAAGTATTGACCTCAGTGATGACTGATTTGATTTGACTAGTCCGGTGACGTAGTAACAGCCCACTCGGGGCTAACTACATAGTCAGGTCAAAAAAAAAAAAAGAATGATTTGATTGTCCGCGTGTTCGATTAGTTTCCCCAACGACGTCCTAAGCCGAGGTTCGACCCCTCGCGGGGGCCCTTAGGCTGTCGTTATACTTAGTTTTGCTAGGCTGTGGCGCCTCACGCCCGCCTCTTTACTCCGGTGACGTAGTAACAGCCCACTGTTCGGGGCTCTAACTACATAGTCAGGTCAAAAAAAAAAATGTTCTAATTCGTACTTCGACGTAGCGTAGTTAGGTGATGATCACTTTATTATAACAAAAAAAAAATTGTTGTAATATTCGGATTAATTATTATTATTTATTCTATTTTTAGTACAGAGTCGGCAACGCACGAGTAACAACCAACCCTGATGTTGCAAATGTCCATAGACTAGGCTGACGGCTTACCATCAGGCAGACCGTATGCTGGTTTATAAAAATATTTATGGAAACAAGATCTCTTTCCATAATACTAAATTAAGAGATTGGTAATATTAAGAAATTGCCTACAATAGGACGTGTTATCACAATCTAAGGCGGATATATATATATATAAAACTGGAGTTCCTGACTAATTCACTGACTCATCAACTCCGAAGCCATGCTCTTGAACCTAGAAAGCTGAAATTTTGCAAAGAGGTTACTTTTATAATCCTCACGATAGTGAAGAGGGGCTTGACAGTTTGTATGGAGTTGAAAAATTATTTCAAGTTAGTGACTTGAAACTTTATACAGATACTCTTTATTAAAATCCAAAAAAGTAGTTTCAAAAATTCCACCCCGGGTGTAATGGAGGTCAAAAGTATTTCTTGAACTAACAGTTGAATTATTAAGAAATTGTTATTTTTTAAAGTCCTTATTCTCGATTTAAGAGCTGCCTTAGACTGTAAATATACCCTCAATCAAGACGTCAAATAAGTAATTTCAGTGTTTTTCAAAATTCCACCTTTAGGGGCTGATAAGGGGGTTGACAGTTTGTATGGAGCAGAAAACTTTTTGAAGTTAGTGACTTGAAACTTTGTATAGATACTCTTTATTAGAATCAAAACAATTGGTTTCAACGTTTTCAAAAATTCCACCCTTAGCGAGGTGAGGTGAGGTGAAAAGGGGGTTGAAAGTGTGTTTGAACGAGACGCTAATCTATATTATTAGAAATGGAGTTCCTGTCTAATTCACTAACTCACCAATAGGTTCCTTTTGTAATGTATATGAGAGATAAGAAAGATTTTTATGAATTTCAACCCAGGCAGATATTTTTTTAAGTGGCTTGAAACTTTTATGTTTTTAAAATAGGCAATGTTGAGAATAAAGAGGTGCTTTGAGTGTATACAGCCAGGATCAAATAGTTAATAAAACCGAACAGGCCGTGACATATCTTCATTACTACACAAATAAGGATATTTGATACTTTTACTAACTATTTAATGCCAACTGTACTAAAAAATAAGAAGTAAAGTAAAAATAAGTAAAACTGCTGAAATTCCAAAATCTACGCGTGCGAAGCCGCGGCCATAAGCTAGTTTTCTTATAATCTGTCTATCATAATTTCGATTCTACACACTTTTATGGTATATGTGATGCAGCAAAAAACTTTAAAAATGTGTTAGTAAAAATGTATCTATTGTATTTTACAATGAATTGAATTATAAATGATTTTTTCTTTGGCTAGTAAATAACATTACAAGGTTATTGTCGATTTGTTTATCTTTCGCGGGCCAAATAACTAAATCGATTCTGATGAATTTGGTATGGAATGAACTACATACCTTCCAATGAGGAATGACATAGGCTACCGACTTTAAAAAAAGAAGGTGAAAGCTGTAATCCCTTCATATATACTTTAATTCCTTTGAATTTTGCCTATCCCTCAAGGGTGTGAAGATAGATAGATAGAGTTTTGATGTCTATAAATGATCGTAGGACATCGATCACAGTCATAGGAGAAAAATGGATACCGTATGTAATATTTAAATAGACGACTAAGAGCGAAAAAAAAATTCTTGTAATATTCGCAGTATGAACACCGTGCAGTACTCCTTTTGACCTTTCGTCATTAAAACATTAAATCTGAAACGTAGTGTCATGTTTTTGAAGTTATAGTTCTAATGCGACTTCCAACAAGGTTGCGTTAAACGTTTAACGCTAGCATGGAGGGCGGATAGAAAGAGACAGAGCGAGAATGAATGCGTGGCACTCGAACACAAAAGTACAAGTTGAAGCTGCTAAATGTTTCACGATATTACCGGTAGATGGCGCTATAGTTAAAAATGTGCAATAGGTTAAAACTGTTAAATGTTTCACGGTATTACCGGTAGATGGCGCTATAGTTAAAAATGTATAACATTTGTATTTTACATTTGACTTGTATGTAATACATTCCATAAACATCGCCGCTACTACTTGATAGACGTTTTTAAATTTTACTCCAATAACCCTTCTTATAAATTAGAATATTATTATTTAATATAATTAATACTAATCCAGAGAAGAATCCAGAACTAATATAAGGATTACGATTGGTGTTGGAATAAGTGGATGAGTGTGTATATCTTGGATGCGCTTTCAGCAGGGATGGAAGGTACACCGCAGATGTGGAAAGACGAGTGAGTGCTGGGAATAGTGTGAATGGAGCGTTGGGAAAACTTCTTGGCAGTAAAATCCTGAGCTAGAAGGCACAACTCGCTATACACAATGCAGTGTTGGTTCCAACGCTACGCTAACGCTCGCTTGGAAATGACAGAAAGAGCATGAAAGTAGAATAAACGCGGTCGAAATGCGAGCGCTGCGCAAAATTTGTGACGTAAGGCTTGTAGACCGTATTCGCAATTATGATGTTGGAAACAGAGTTGGGCTGCAAGAGAGCGTCGGTGTTAAAATAAGAAGAGGCATGCTCCGATGGTTCGGACATGTAGAAAGAATGACGAAGCAGATATACAATGCAAAAGTGGAAGGATATAGGAGCCGGGGAAGGCCAAGACTAACCTACCATGACCAAATTGGTCGTGTTCTATCAGAAGGTGATGTCAGGAGCCCTAGAAACCAGCGAGCGTTCATGAGAAGAGCAATGAATGTTAAAGAAGCGAGTGAGATATGTAAGGATCGAGTCACGTGGCGCTCGGTTCTCTCTGCCTACCCCGCAAGGGATTTGGCGTGAAGTTATAGATAATACTAAATATTATTAAGTTATTAAATGTTAAATATTTATTTAATGATGCCAAAGAAGTATAACTTCTCACGCGCGTACATAAGTACACGCACCCATTTTTTTTCTTCAGCATTACTTGAAATGAACAGATTTGAACCACTTCTTGAAATGCACTTAACAAAGATAATTACTAGCTTATTCAAATTTAAGAAATTTGATTTATAAAAATATAAAGGGTCTTTAGCTAATTTGTCTCTAACAGAAATTGCCTCAATATTGACACACTCCTTGAGGACAGCTTTCTTTACTTAAATCTTACATTTATCCAATCTTCTTTCTTACATCATCATTGCCAACTAGATCAACAAGCGTTACGCCACAGATTTTCAGCAACGCTCATATTTCGATGGCGTTTTGAATGTTCTGTACTGTATTCTCAGGTACTTACTACAAAAAATAATTAATTTCCTAACGCTCCATTCACACTATCCTCTCCCCTCACTTGCCTGTCCAGATCAGTGGGGTGTTGGTGTACCATTCATCCCCGCTTTGTCCAAAGTGCATCTAACATAAGAAATGTCATTAACTTGGTCCAACACAACAGACACGGCCGTTGTGCTAAAATTGTAATAACTTTATTCTTTAACAAATTTTATACCAAGGTCTCCTTTTGAGTATAAATATCTGTGTTAAGAGACATCGCTCCTCTTTAATCGTATTTATTAATATTTAATATACGCATAAAATTGTGCCGTGTTCAGGTTCAATTTTTCGTGTCAATGTCACTTTTTTCCACCACAGAGTAAATAGCTTACTCTGTATACTACCAACATTCCGTTTTTAACTGCTGTCGTCCAATTTTATGAACTTCCTTTTCTCGTGTGCTTTTGACAACACGAGGTTATAATTTCTGTTTTCTAATAGAAAAGTACGTATTTATATGTGTTTGAGTGATAAACTTCTGCTTCGGTACGTGTTAATTATAACTTAACATAAAATCATTTATTTTAGGCAAAATGGCGGAAGAAAACTGGAATGATGATATGGAAGCGGGCAGCATGGCTGTTGAATCCATGCCTCTGCCGCTGGCAGCAGACATTCCGGAAATTAAATTGTTCGGACGATGGAGCTGCTATGATGTCCAGGTTTCTGATATGTCTCTTCAGGATTACATTTCCGTTAAGGAAAAGTATGCTAAGTATTTACCACACTCAGCTGGTAGGTACGCACACAAGCGGTTCCGGAAAGCCCAGTGTCCAATTGTTGAGCGTCTTACCAACTCACTTATGATGCACGGCCGTAACAATGGCAAGAAGCTGATGGCCGTGCGCATTGTGAAGCATGCGTTTGAAATTATCCATCTTCTTACGGGAGAAAACCCACTGCAGGTCCTCGTGACAGCTATCATCAACTCTGGCCCACGCGAAGACTCCACTAGAATCGGTCGTGCCGGTACAGTCCGTCGTCAGGCTGTGGATGTGTCCCCACTCCGTAGGGTTAACCAGGCTATCTGGTTGCTGTGCACAGGTGCACGTGAGGCTGCATTCAGAAACATTAAAACAATTGCAGAGTGTGTTGCCGATGAGCTCATCAATGCTGCTAAGGGTTCCTCAAACTCTTACGCCATTAAGAAAAAGGATGAGTTGGAGCGCGTAGCCAAGTCCAACCGTTAAATGTTAAAATCTGCTCTAAATAAAAATGTAAGAAAACATGCTAATGTTTTTTATTTTCAGATTGCTTCTATATATACTTCAGAAATTTCACAAATTTTAATTACATGCTCCTTATTCTCGATTTAAGATTAAAATTTACAAATATATCAGTGTACAATACTCTCTCTCTGAAATGGTGATTTGTCCATGCCAATTTTTATTAATATTGAAAAGTACAGAGCATGTTGATGAAATTTTTAACATTGAGAGAAATTTGTTGGCTTGTTATAGCATTAAAAGTTACAAAAGTTTTTCTAAGGGTTAAAGGTTTTTTTTACAAATATGTGTATGATTGGGTGTCACCACTGGTGTTACAAGTGTCCACCCATAGGCTATTCTAAGTATGTACTATGAAAATCTTTTCACCACTATTTTGTATAATTTTTTCACCACTTATATCATGATGGAAATATATAACAGTGTATCTACAGCAGATAGGGGTTTACAGAAAAGTTACATGCTTCACTTGATTCTTCTTTTTTATATATTTTTTTACTGGAACACGGCATGTGACACTTAGGGCCTACTTGGTGGGTCGCAGGACACTGATGTCCAGAAATAGAAGCAACAAAATCCTATGCACTTCATATCATCTCCATGCATCTACTATGCTGGCCTAGAAGGTGGCCCCTTCACATTCCACTTGAAGGACCCAATATTTTATACAAATCTGTTTACAGCTTTAGTATCCAGTGGGCCGATTCTACTAAAAACTGCAACTGCACTGCAGCGCGGCGTGTGTCAAAATGCGTACATTTTGACGTTTCGGTATTCTGTTAAACGATCTGACAGCAGCGACGTTGCAGGAATGTTGCAGTAAATGAATCGCTATTCTGTTAAAAAACCTGCACTGTAACTGCACGTTTCCTGCAATATAATCATATTCTGATAAATTATTTTGACATTTGTATACCGGTGACAGATGTTTTGAAGGAGTTTACTTGCAGTTATGTTAACGTTACTCCTGAGCAACTTTTGCGAAGTGAAATTAATATTCTGAAGCAGTGAATTATATTTGCTTTGTTTTGGGAGATGTTTGTGGATAAATATAATTAAGTAAAGCTTCTTTTCGTTTAGAAATATCTCCACTCCGGCAACCAAGGTCAATAGTGAAACTATAGGAGTCAACATTAAATAAAAATTCAGTTTTATTAGATTGAAATATGGTAACATTTCAGGTTTTAATTAGTTGCAGGATACGCACAGTTGCAGCGTAGTTGCAGTGCAGCATACGCGCAGTTCCAGCGCAGTTGCAGTGCAGGAAATTTTAGTAGAATACACCTATCGGCACTGCACTATTCCTGCACGACTCAAGTGACAGGCGTAAACGTGCAGTTGCAGTTATTTAGCAGAATTGGCCCACAGTTCTATACATAATATTACGAATTTTAGTCGAAAAATTCTATACGAATATTAGTCTCAGACAATAATATATAAATAGGTCAATTATTAGTGCTATAACTATAATGATTGTGATGCACACACATATAGTTGCATTTTATCTACTCTCATCATGACATGTACATTACATTATTTTTTTCCTTTCACTGGATCCTATTTATCACAGATGGACAAAAAGAATTGTAAAACTTGAAATTGTTTATTGTTCATGTTACTACTATTCTACTGGCAGTGTAATACAGGTTATGGGATTACATTGTTCCTTGCAGTAGTAAATGTTAGAAAGAAAAAGTAGGGCAAAAATTCGGTCCATGATACTACCAGCTTACAACTTTGTTTGTTGATCCTAGAGGCTTATGTTTATTTATCCCTTGTGCTTTAGCTATTGTCACACACTTGTTTACTTCATTATATAGCTGTTGTTGTTTAAAGGGAACCAGTTTGTTTTTTAGCCAGAACTTTTACATTTATGTGCTCCATTCCGAGCCATGTACACAATTACACAGTATTGAGCCTTTGAATCTAAGGAGATACTTTACCCTTTCAGTGTTCTACTAAATATACTCTTTTTTTTTTTTTTTTCGTCAGGAGTCATACAAACATACGGCACACCTGATGTAAAGTGGGTACTGTAGCTTATTAACGCTTGCAATATATTAATTATCACTCGCGCGATGCCTCGTCTGCTGCTTACACAGCAACTCCTTGGGAGTTTATTGGTGATCTCACTCACACGCAGGAACACAACCTTTTAGGGAGTTGTTATTTGGCTGCGGTTTTCTGACCTTCCAGACCAAGACAAACAGACATGTTCATGCACACAAATGTTTGCCTTGTGTGGGAGTCGAATTCACGAGCGTTAGTGTCAAAGCATCATTCACGACTGAGCCACCGAGCTCGTCAATACATTGATTTCTGTTCAGTAGAATTGTCTGATAAGATACCTACAATGTTTTACAACCACACTTCTCACCAACAACAGGAGCTCATCCTCGCACATAACCAAAATAGTTCCGGAGAGGTGTTCTTCCACAGAAACTAAAATTGTGGATTAATTCCTGATTGAACTTGAGTTCCATGATATGAATATTTTATCTACTACGTTTTTTAATCTTACACATATTTTGATTTGTTTACTAAAAGAAGCGTGTATGGCCATGCATTGTCTATTGCTGATTTCTGATAGTAGTAGGAGTAACGGATGTCTGACCCTGTTTAAATCCAATGATTGGCAGCAATAATTTATCTCAATAGCTTAATTGAAAAAAAATATATCACACATACATTTTATCAGCAAATGTAAGTTGTATGCACAATATTGGGAGGTTTACCATGTTATTATAATATCATAAATGTATTTTATGGTTCTTTTAACTTATATGTATGTATATCTTCACGCCAAATCCCTTGCGGGGTAGGCAGAGAGTACCGAGCGCCATAAGATGCGGTCCTTATATACTTCACTTGCTTCTGTGACATTCATAGCTCTTTTCACGCACGCTCACTGGTCCCTGGGGCTCCTGACATCGCCTTCTGATAAAACACTACCAATTTGGTCATGGTAGGTTAGTCTCGGTCTTCCTCGGCTCCTACATCCTTCCACTTTTGCATTGTGTATCTGTTTTAACTTATAAGTAAAAAAAAAAGAGCTCATAATTTCTTAAATAATATACATTTTTAAATTATGTATTTGTGCTAATATAAAAAAATATTTTCATTTGATAAATTTCTTTAGAAAAGTTTAATTTGCGCGTGACCCAAATATGCTGTTCTATTACTGATGCTATTTTTGCTGCATAGATATCAATGATATGTAGGCAAGCATCTAGCCATTAGTTGTTGTCAACAATAGAACCGGATTGACATATACAAGCTGTGCTGACATTCCTAATGCCCTCGTTTATGGAGAAAAACCCTAATGATCAACTTGTGTCTGCAAATAAGGGTACTTTGTTAATAGATTCAGGCGTTATTTTGGTAAAGTTTTAATTTACATGCAATTTGAACTAAACTACATCGCGTGTCCACTACCGATTAATTTATGCTAACTAGCGCCGACCTGCATACGCCCTTTGACGAGATCGAGGACATGGTGGTTAGCAACGCTACTTTGACACTGACGCTAATGGGTTCGATTCCCACACAGTACAAACATTTGTATGCATGAACATATATGTTCGTCTTGGTCTGGATATTTTAAGAAAGGTAGGGTGTATCATAGTCTGGGGAATTACCATCACCTCACAGAAAACCACAGCCAAATAACTCTAGCTGGAGTGTTTGTGTAGTGTTGAGAGTGAGTGCAGTCACTAGTAAGCCCCTAAGGAGTAGATGAGTTAGCAGCAGAGGTAGCATCGCCCAAGTGATACTTAATGTATTGTAAGCGTTCATAGGTTAAGGAACCGCTTTACACGTTTGGACATTGTATAAAAAAAACCCACTACACTACTCTTGTGCAGCGATTGTATATTTGGTTGGGGCAAATAATGATTTTAATATATAACTAGCTCCCAAGGAGTTGCTGTAATATTAGCAGCAGAGGTAACATCCCACTAGTGACAATGTATTACAAGCGTTCATAGGCTACCGCTATCCGCTTTACATCAGGCATACAATGATGTTATAAAAAAAGGTACTATAATATCATTGCTTGTATACCACCCGACGATGTATAAAAAAATTAAGGTGGCATACGGCCCATAAATACGGATGGTAAGCCGTTACCGCAGCGTACAAAAGAGACGATTGTGTAAGTACTATTTTACATATAGTTAATTCTATAAAAAAGGTATTATCAATATTTTCAATTTATTGTTTGGAAGCACTTTTACTTTGTGTTATTGTTATAGTGACAAATATTGTCGTTTTGACTTTGGATCTTAAAATATTTTTTATACCACGCAGGTGGCAAAGATATGGCGTACTAATAGGTTTATGAGCATTTACAACATCATAGATATCGTATTTAACTAGGCCTGCTCCTCTCAAAGATTTAACATTGTAAAAATTGTAAGTTTCGAGATTTAGAAATAAGAATATTTTGAGAGTTGAGAAATTTTGAAAAGTAACTGAGAATTCTGAAATCGTTGTACATATTAAGAATTGTATTCTGTATTCTGAGATTGTGAACTGAAAGGCCATGTCTGTTGGTCTTGCGTCTCTTAATTTTCTATTACAGCTAGGGTTGCCACCCGTACTTTATAATAAAGTATTGTACGTTATTTCATGTAATTATACTTTACGACAAAAATAAAGTACTCGAAAATACTTTATTTTGAATGATTTGATATATATATAGTTTGATCGTAAGCATTTTGCGTAAAACGAAACGTTATCTATTAGTGCCGAATCGTTGGCATGCCAGCGTGTCGCTTAACTTAAATATGACTGTAATGATGCTGTGAAATTGTTTATCAATTATAATAATTTAATAAAACTTGCGAAAAGCAATGATGTAGTGTTGGGTCGTGTCGTTGTCGTGTCGGATAGTGTAAGAAAAAAATAGTTAATAGATTCAGGCGTTACTTTGCGAAAGTCAAATCTATATGCAATTTGATCTAACCTGCTTTGCGTGCTTCCGCCACCAATTAGTTCATGCGGCGTAGCGCCGGCCGGCACCCACCCACTACTGTTAGTACTTGGTACATGCCGACGCTGCCATGGCTGCTCCGGTAGTCTCTGCCTCGGCTGCTGCGGTCGTCCGTCATCTGGAACAGAATCCGCATGCCCCCACCACCACCGTCGCTGCCACGACTGGCCTGGTCGTCGCTGCGACACGTGTTTCGCCTCTCCACGAGGCATCATCAGGCGTTGTAGACGTTAATCGTAAGAATAACATGCTACAAGTGACAAATCCATCGCAGTGCCGTCCCTTATATTGAATTGAGGGTGGGGGTGGATGGTGTGAGCGAAAAGATATTTAATAGTGGGGAATGGTTTACGTCAGTCTGTTTGTTCATGAGAGTAATTTTAGAATTTTTATGTTTATTAATTTCTAATTGTTCCCTAATATTTAGTTTTAAACCTTTGTCTATGGTGTGTAAAATTTGATATGTATTAGTGGGGGATAAGTTATGTCCTTTGTCTATAAGATGCTCGGCGAAGTGTGACCTTTCTGGGCGATTGTTTTTATACGCCGATACGTGTTCGTGAAATCGTGTTATAAAGTTACGACCAGTTTGCCCGATATAAACGTGATCACATTCATCGCAGAACAGCTTATAGACGCCGGATTTTTTATTGGGCGGGATTTTATCTTTAGTGTTACAAAGTGACCTGAGTGAATTATGGGATTTGAGAGCAACATGTATGTTATTTTTTCTAAATATGTGAACTATTTTGTCAGTGATTTTACCCAGGTATGACAAACTCGCAGTGTATTTATTTGTCGAAATATATGGAATCGCGTACAATAGTCTGTTAACGATACTACTCGTCTTTTTACGCAATAATTTATCGATGGTAGATTTGGAATAACCGTTTGACTTCGCGATCTGATATATTACATCAAGTTCTTTGTTGTAATTATCCTTACTTAATGGAACGCTCATCAAACGGTGTATCATAGTTTTATACGCTGCGAGCTTGTGTTGCCAAGGATGGCTGGATGACGCGGGAATCGTGATATCGGTATGATAAATGTCAATAAAATCCAGCGTCTATAAGCTGTTCTGCGATGAATGTGAACACGTTTATATCGGGCAAACTGGTCGTAACTTTATAACACGATTTCACGAACACGTATCGGCGTATAAAAACAATCGCCCAGAAAGGTCACACTTCGCCGAGCATCTTATAGACAAAGGACATAACTTATCCCCTACTAATACATATCAAATTTTACACACCATAGACAAAGGTTTAAAACTAAATATTAGGGAACAATTAGAAATTAATAAACATAAAAATTCTAAAATTACTCTCATGAACAAACAGACTGACGTAAACCATTCCCCACTATTAAATATCTTTTCGCTCACACCATCCACCCCCACCCTCAATTCAATATAAGGGACGGCACTGCGATGGATTTGTCACTTGTAGCATGTTATTCTTACGATTAACGTCTACAACGCCTGATGATGCCTCGTGGAGAGGCGAAACACGTGTCGCAGCGACGACCAGGCCAGTCGTGGCAGCGACGGTGGTGGTGGGGGCATGCGGATTCTGTTCCAGATGACGGACGACCGCAGCAGCCGAGGCAGAGACTATATATATATATAATATAATAGTCTATATAATATAATAGTCCATCATTCATGAAATAGCCCTCGCTACTCCAGTATTGCGCGTTATCGTCATTTTTCGGATTTTCTAAAGATTCAATTACCTTTTTCAGTTTATCATCTTTTTTCTGTTCCTGTCTTACCTCCGCTAGGCTGCGAGGAGGCAGGTCTATTCTATACATACTGTACATACATATTATTCATATCGAGTAATAGCATATAAGGTGTTATTTGCAATGACACATTATATATGGTATGCTACTTAGATATTGTGTCTTTGTGTATTACTATCCTAAGCTAATTAAGAAAAAAAAGTATACTTTTAATTATTAGTGGTTAAAAATTACTTTAGAACATTCAACATCAAGAGGGCTTCCGCTTGGGGATAAATATTTTTGGAAATGGTAACCCTGAATCGAATTTGGTTGACTGGCTGACGTTGACATTTAATTTCGCTTTGACGCCTATGATTAACTTTCATTTCCCCAATTTCTAAATAATATTTCAATCTGTTGAAATTTGTGTAACTGCTAGAAGAGTTGGGACTATACATTAATGAACAATAAAACTATGTGGGAACTAGACATTAATCTGTGAAACCTGATTTGATTGTGTGTGATTTATAGTTAAATAAAACTTTTGGTTTATCAGAGGCCGAACCGAAAGTATATTAGAATTCAAAACGTTTGAAATCAACAATGATACATAGTTTATTCATAATAAACCCATCTGGGTACGTAAAAAATTGCACGCCAATATTTTGTCTTGAATTGAGTAAATATCAAATTTGTTTCTTTTATTAATTAACTGAATTAAAACACGAATAAATATTAACTTCTGTTTTAGTACGTAATATTAGTTTAGGGGTTTGCTAGCATCGCCCTGGGGCCCGGACTATCGGGAAACTCTTTAGTTACAGTGAGAATTATCGATGATCCTAAGCTTACACATGGTATTGAACTCTTAAGTTTAAGGAGAGATTTTGCCTCCTTTTGTCCTCAGATTTGTTCTGTGTACGTCCGATTTTATAACGGGTTGTGTTCTGAAGAATTGTTTGATATGATGCCAACAGCATTTTTTTATAACCGCACCGCTCGCCGACGGCGGGTAGTTCACCCTCACGTGCTGGAACCGCAGTGGTCTCGTACTGTGCGGTTACACAGTAGTTTTCTTTCGAGAACACTCAAGTTGAGGAATGAACTCCCAGCCGAGGTGTTCCCAAGGGACTACAGCATGGGGTTCTTCAAGAAAGGAGTGAAGAGGTTTTTAGAGGGTCAGCAATGCATTAGTGACAACCCTGGCAAATGTCCATATGCTATGGTGACTGTTTACCATCTGGCAGGGTGTATGCTTGTTTGTCACCTTATATGCATTTCAATAACTTAACAAAATTTCTTTAATTTTTATTTTGTTAAAAATTTTCAATAGTATTATTTTGGGTGAAGAAGATATTTGGGTTCAGCATGAGTTCTTTGCCCAAAAAAATTAACCCATTTATTTGTTACAATATAGTTTTATATGATTTATTCTATACCCAATCAATCTCGCTTGATCTTACTAATAAAACCACATTAGGCATTTTGTATTGATTAGAATTTTTATACCAATACATTTATTGAGTAGATTTTATATGGTTTGTCTCATATTGTTATTGTAAGATAGTAAACCCTAATCCTAATGAATTAGGAAACGAGATAACACTAGGAAGAAGAGAAATGCCCTTCCCCTGTGAACTTTCAAGTTGTGAACTAATCTCCCTGTTTGTTTTCCCGGGAGACTACAACATGTTATTCTTTATAAAGATTGCAAAGATTGTTGTTTTCAGAGTTGGAACGGCATGAGTATGATTATACCCGTGTGTTGCAAATGTTTATAGGGTACAGTAACAACTCTCGGTCATGCGGGCCATAAGGAGATTGTTTTGCTTTGTTGGCATAAAAAAAAATCTTTGTGACTAATGTGGGTGAGTTTGAGAATCCTTCTGTAAGTAAGAAAATATTTTTTTCAGGGATGTATTTCTTGAAAAACACTGGCGAAGTGTTATACCAAGATCTGTATGTGATTATTACTTAGAAGCACAGCGAGCATCTCCGAATGTGAGTATTGCATTAAATAACAATATAATTTGTAGGCATTATTTAAGAAAAATTATCACTTTTTTACTTTTACTCTTAGTTTAGATTTTTATTTTAATGTAGACCTATACCTGAAATCATCGACCAATCAGCAAGTAAATCAGTGACTGCAATGTTTCTGTTCTGCATCAAAACCACAACATTTTGAGAATGCCATATCACAATAAAAAAAAATTGTATATGCTTCAATGGCGTTTCCTTTATTTATTTTGGGAGGATGCATGGACTTTGCTTCCTACTACTTCACCAATACTTGTGCTTGCACTTAATTTACCTAAGTATCCCTGTGAGTGCAGGATTTCAAAGACTTAATCCTTCGAAACCCGGATGGTCGTATATGACCGCGAAATGTATGGGAAAACGTATATAACGGGTTCTGACTGGTCACATGTAATTTGGTTATAGTTTTCCATGTTTCAATTGAATTATTCAAAGCCCATATAATCAAAGACAATATTATCATTAGCAGAAGAAAATCAAGTAGTCTAGGAGCTAATTTTAATATATGTACTTATATATTCTTATATAGCATCACATAGGTAGATCTTTTTAAATATTTTATTTTACTATCCTTAGTTAAATTACAAGATAATTATAGGCAAACAAGCTAGGTATTTTTTCAAAGTTATGTGGCATACCGTCCACCTGACCACAATAGAGAGATAAAGAGTAAGCTAAGGCATATAGACTTTTTTCCGATAATTACCTTAATTAATATATCTGATGTATGATATGTTTTCTTGATTTTTGTATATATAATTAACGATGTTGTTAGCTTGTATCACAAGAAGTAAATCACATGCATTGCTACTCCGTCTTCTACCACCGTAGCTAATGCATCACCAGGTTAGGAGCTTCCTGGTGACGTTACTCGCAGGGTTTCAACAATCCTCTAGGGAGTTGTTGCTATCTATATGCTATCAAATAGCAGTCTTCTGTAGGCTGTAGGTAATTTTTGATTAAATATTACTATGCCCTAACTCTCTGTCTCTTTCACAGACCCTCGATTGTTAATTGTCAGGGTGCTGGTGAGGTTGACTCAAATAATTATTGTGCGCCACTTATGTCCCAAAATAATTACAAGTTTTTTTCTTAATTTTTTTTTTTGATACCACTAAGGTGGCAAACAAGCGTACGGTCTGTCTGATGGTAAGCAGTTACCGTAGCCTATGGGCATTTGCAACACCAGGGGTGTCACTCTTGCGTTGCCGACCCTGTAAGAACCTCTTCACGCCTTTCTTGAAGAACCCCATACTGTAGTCCCTTGGGAAAACCTCGGCAGGGAGCTCATTCCACAACATAATAGTTCTCGGTAGAAAACTTCTCGTGAAGCGCACAGTGCGCGACCATTGCGGTTCCAGTGTGTGCGGATGAACTCCCAGCCGCCGGCGAGCTGTGCGATTGTAAAACGAGGCTGTTGGTATAATGTCGAACAACTCCTCAAAACACAACCCATTATACAGCCGGTAGAACACGCAAAGGGAAGCAAAATCTCTTCTCAAACTCAAGGGCTCAATGCCGTGTGTGAGTCCAGGATCATCGATAATCCTCACAGCTTGTCTCTGTATTGAGTCACAAGGTCCTAGCTGGTATCCAGGTGCTCCCGCCCAAAGGTGGCTACAGTACTCCTCATAAGCCTTTGCCCCGCGCTGAAGTACTGTTTAGCTCTGTTGAGCACACCGAGTTTCTTGGACGCCAGCTTAACCTTCTCCTCCAGGTGACCTCGATAGTGAACATCGCTGGAGATCTCGATACTAAGAATCCCAATGCTCTTAGTAATTATGAGCGGCGTGTTCTGGAATTGGGGAACCACAGCAAATGGGGTTTTCTTTTTTATTTAAGTGACTACTAACAATCAATCAAGAACATGCTCATAGCATGTTCTTATTATTGTACTCATATTGTAACTTGACTAAATTATTAAGATAACTGTACTAAAAAAATTAAATTAGAGGACACCGAAGAGAAAGTGTAGGACGGGACCGGGATTACCGCTCCGATGATGATGGACTAAAAAATTAAAATTACAACTAAAACTAGAAAAAATGTTTATTATTTTACATGTTAATACAAATAGGTACCTATTGATGCTATTGTCACGGGTACATATTTGTAATAATGTGCTATGGTAATCTAATGAATTCTCATGAAATTACGTTTGTAACATTTACAGGATGTTCCCCCGGTATTGGCAGCACCACACCACTACCTCATCTCAATACAGAGAGGTGGGGTTGCTTTGGTTGCGGTGTGCACACAGGAGGTCTCCCCACTTTTTGTGATTGAATTTTTGCACAGGGTTGTTGACACATTTCAGGTGACTCAGTTTTTCAATATGTCCTTTCCTTATTAAAACAAAAGAATAGTAATTTTTAACTGACTTTATAAATGAGGAGATTTCAACATAGATAGAGAGGAGGCCCTCGCGTCATGTTAGCTTTTAGTGAGGATAACTTGTATTTCTTTACTGACGCTAGTCACAAATATTTGTTTAGTAAGGTTTGCCATAAATATTTGATTGGTCAGGCTACTCACAAATATTTATTTGGTGAAGCTGGTCGAGAGGATAGTTACGAATATTTGTACAGTGAGGTTAGTCTCATATATATGTTTACTTAGGAATGTTACAAATATTAAATATTTATATGGAAATTAGACTAGACATACATTTTTATTACTGTTCTTCATCACGGCCCACACGCTTATTAATCTGTAGATTGAAATTCAGTATATTACGATTTACCATACATTTTCATACAATAAATAGTATATACATTTTTTTTTCAGGATTATTTCTCAGATTGCACAGAAACCATCATCAAAGAAAATTATGTTGTTGTCTATGAGGTAAATTTAAAATTATCAAATAGGTCAACATTTAAATTATTCGACAGTTTAGAGATTGCAGATAAAGATGTTTTTATTATAATTTTTTTAGCTGCTGGATGAAATGTTAGATAATGGCTTCCCCTTAGCGACAGAGAGCAATATTTTGAAGGAATTAATTAAACCACCTAACATTCTGCGGACCATTGCTAACACTGTTACTGGGAAATCTAAGTGAGTATTTGCATGTGTAAAATGTTTTTCTTTTAGGTAGTAACTCGTTGACATGTGAAGAAGGTTCTGGCAAAACCCCAAAGACATCATGGTACTATTGCTTAATTTGGAAACCGATTAGGGAAAGTTTGACGAGGGAAGGACCCATATCTTACAAAAGACATGAACACATCTGTATGTCTTGGTCTGGTTGTTTTCAAGAGAGGTACTTCCCCAGACTGGCTGCTTTGATGCGCCCTACCTCTCTTGAAAATAACTAGACTAAGACAAGCAGATGTATTCATGCACACAAATGTTTGTACTGTCTGGGAATCGAACCCACGAACTATCAGTTGAACCGTATCTTTGTTCACCGCACGAGGTATTTAAAAATAAATTTGAGCTGGGCATAGTGAGTGACAGAACTACATATAGTGCCCGGCGGTAAATATTGCACTTCGACCGTTGGAAAGAGACAATCGGCTAATTCTGCCTCGTAAAGTCTTATGTCTGTCGCACACTACCTATATGACTTTTTTCAACAAATTACGTAGAGTTGTTAAAAGCCTAAACTTAAATCACTTAAAGTTGTACGATGGCATCTATAGGAACAAAGGGCAAACCATTACGAGGCCAGTCACGCGAAATTATCTACAATGTTTATAAATATTTTGTAACCGATGGGGTCGGTACCAGAAGCGTGCACGCCGTGACCCTGCCAGTCCAACACTGTTGACTGCAATTCTGGACTCAAACCGCACTGATGTGTGGATTAGGGCGTCCCCCGGAGACGACGCGCACCGACCCGCCCTCGTCGGTGCGGAATCTAACGCATGCGGCGGTGGGGGCCGCCACTCGCGCCACTCACGCAACGCCCATCCCGGCGGGTCGACGAGAGCTGAGTGTCGTATAGGCACATGGAATGTGAGAGGTGGTCTAAAAGATAAGATGAATGAGTTGATGGATATAATGAACGTGAGATGCCTAGATGCTTTGTGTGTGTCAGAGACCAAGCGAAAGGGATGCGACACCGAAGATCTGCCCGGTGGCATGATGGCCCTGTGGTCCGGGGTGAACCAGGACGTTCATGCCAGCGCTGGCGTAGGTGTCGTGCTTTCATCTCGCTTGGCCGCTGGTGTGAAAGATTACGATTTAGTAGATCCAAGACTTCTCTGGGTTAAGATGAAACTGGGGATTACGCGAGTATTTTTAGTTGCAGCATATGCTCCTGTGAGCTCTGCTGATCCCCAGGAGCTCGAGAAGTTTTGGGAGACTGTAAGGGGTGTTCTGGATTTAGCTGAAGCGAATTAACGGATAATTATGTGTGGTGATCTCAATGGATGGTTTGGGACCAAGCGAAGCAGTTATGAGACTGTGCTTGGTCCATACAGAGATAAGAGAGTGAACGTGATAAGCCGATTTGTGGACCTTTTCAAGAAGTGGAGGCACTGGCGAGTGCGTATTCCTTTCGGAGATCATGAAAGAATAAGGAGTGAAAAGTTGGAAGATGGAAGTATAAGGAGCACGTATGTACGTCTAGTCAGTGAAAGACTTGCGAACGCGGGTCTTTCCGACTCAGATGTAGACGAATGTTGGAAAGTTCTGAAAGAAAGTATGGTGGACAGTGCGAAAGAAGCTTGTAGATGCGCAAAGAGACTGAGAACACTGAGAGAACTAGAGTACTGAGAGAACACTGAGGAGATGCCTGGTGGGATGCGGAGGTACGTCCTTGGAAAAAAATAGGAAAGCGTGGCTGGATTACGTATCATTTTTGCACCAGAGTGATGGTATGAAAGAAATATACCGTCGATGCAAGAATTGCAAGAAATGGATGCACCAAAGCTTTAGTGAAAGAGAAGCGTGAAAGACTACTTATGAATGAGAAAGAGAGGCTGACGAAGAACTTCGAGGCGAATACCAAACTCTTCTGGTAAAGAAGTCTCGAAGTGGTTCGTTAGCCTCTTTTCCACAACACAATGGACAAGATAAAAAGTAAAGCTGGTGGCATTCTTGCTAACACTTAGGAATTTTAGAACGGTGGAGCGAATATATTAGAGAAATGTATGATTATGTCCATGACGCTGGCACTGTGAATGAGTCTGTGATTGACTCGGCAGTGCCAACGTACCATGAAGACATTACCATAGATAAGATTGAATGGTCGATAAGAAGTTTGAAAGATGGAAAGTCAGCGGGAATCGATATGGTAACAGCTGAGATGATCAAGCTAGGTGGTACCTACGTTAAGGACGCCTTCTGGTTTTTGAGCAAAATTATGCTGGAGAATCGGAAGGGTCCCGAGCGATTGCAGACGCGCAGTCATCGTGCCCTTGTATAAAGACAAGGGCTCACGTATGGACTGCGCCAACTATAGGGCCATCAGCTTGATCAGCTTAGCAGCTGAAGTGTATGGCAAAACATTGAAAGGAGAATGAGGGTGAAATCCGATGGAACGCTTTGGGAAGCACAGGGTGGAGTTCGAAGCGGCAGAGGATGTACGGATCAAGTTTTTTTTACTCCGCAACGTCGTAGAGAAGCATCTGACTTTATACCAGAAGGTTTTCTGCGTTTTGTGGACTTTGAGAAAGCATTTGATAGCGCCGTGCGAAAGTATCTCTGGAACATTTTGCCCAGATATGGGGTTGACGGTGACCTACTCCGTGCTGTGCAATCCACTTATGAGGATTGTAAAGCATGTGTGCGGGTGAACGGCAGCTTGTCGCCCTGGTTTGATGTCAACATTGGTGTCAGACAGGGATGCGTGTTGTCGGCTCGGCTATTCATCTTGTATCTGGACAGTTGTCTTCAGAGAATAAGAAATATGAGCGTGGGAATGCGAATGGGTGACTCAGTGGTCAACTGTCTGCTTTATGCAGACGACGCGGTATTAATAGCAGAATCTCCATCCGAACTGCAAACACTAGTTACAACAATGAAAGATGATTGTATGAAGAAAGGTTTACAATTGAATGCGAAGAAAACCGAGATGGTATTTGAAAGAGAAACTACCAGAACGAACACTAGGATTACGGTTGATGAGTAGTGTTGGAGCAAGTGAATGAGATTGTATATCTTGGAAGTGCTTTTAGCAGCAATGGAGGGTATACCGCTGATGTGGAGAGACGAGTGAGTGCAGGAAATAGGGTGAATGGAACGTTGGGTAAACTTCTAGGCAGCCGAAATCTAAGCCAGAAGGCACAGCTCGCTGTACACAACGCGGTGCTAATCCCAAACCTAACTTATGGAAGTGAGAGCTGGGTATGGCAGAGAGAGAGCATGAAAGTAGAATAAATGCGGTCGAGATGAGAGCATTGCGCAACATTAGTGGCATAACGCTTGCTGACCGCATTCGTAATGAAGACGGGAGAGAAAGAGTTGGCCTGAAAGAGAGTGTCGGTGTTAAGATAAGAAAATACATGCTCCGTTGGTTCGGACATGTAGAAAGAATGCGGGACGAAAGAATGACGAAACAGATATACAATGCAAAAATGGAAGGATGTAGGAGCCGAGGAAGACCGAGACTAACCTACCATGACCAAATTAGTCGTGTTTTATAAGAAGGTGATGTCAGGAGCCCTAGGAACCGGCGAGCGTGCATGAAAAGAGCTATGAATGTCACAGAAGCGAGTGAAGTATGTAAGGACGGCGTCTTATGGCGCTCGGTTCTCTCTACATACCCCGCAAGGGACCTGGCGTGAAGATATACATACAACCGAATTCGACGGATTTATAAAAAAATTGACACCACCGCTCGTGGGTTTGATTCACACACAGAAGAAACATTTGTGTACATAAACATGTCTGTTTGTCTTGGTCTGGGTATTTTCTATGTGTAATAAGTATGTGTTTTAAAAAAATGTACTTACATATGTTTATCAGTTGTCTTGTTGAGTACCCCTAACACAAGCTTCGCTTATTTTGGGGCTAGATGACGCTGTGTAATTTGACCGGCAATATTTATTTATTTCTACTGCCGCTCTTTTGTGGGGATGTCTCACCTCACCTTAAATGAAACCCTTGACCTTGTATTTACTTTTTAATTAAGTAAATAAATATTCCTCGATAAATTAAACAGTATCTTGGCTAGATAATCATAATGTAATTAATGACACACAGTGTAGCATTTAATGTTGTTTTGTTATATATTCCAGTGTCTCCTCAATATTGCCTTCCGGCCAACTGTCGAATGTTCCATGGCGCCGCTCAGGAGTAAAATATGCTAACAATGAGGCATATTTCGACGTGGTGGAGGAAGTTGACGCTATCATTGACAAAAGTGGTGCTACAGTGTCTGCAGAAATACAGGGCTATGTAAGTGAACTTCTAAAAACGCCAGAGGTTGTATACGAAGTTTTAACTATAACCCCTCGCATATAGCACATTTGAACAGCATGCTAAATGCATGATGCATGCAAGATGCTTGCATTTTGTGGAGTACCACTGGCGCGCAGTGTGTTTTACAACTGAACAATGCGGATAAATAAAAGTTACATTTAGCTAAGATATACAATGAGATTACAACCTTACCTATGTCATACAGAAATGACATATGAGTAAGTATGAGACATTTACAAAATGATCTGTATCATACTATTGTACATAGAAATGTGGAATAAATAAATAATATAAATAAATAATATTTTTGTGTTAGGACAATAATATTATAAAGATGGTGATGAACTAGTTATACCCCTAATACTTAAAATTTATTACCGATAAATATTTTTTTCAGATCGATTGCTGTATAAAATTAAGTGGAATGCCTGATTTGACCCTCACTTTTGTGAATCCACGATTGTTTGATGACGTATCATTTCACCCGTGTGTGAGATTTAAGCGTTGGGAGGTAAGAAATTACTTTTTATGTTAAGACGCTTCAATTTCAGCCGCTAAATTTATAATCTTATAATAATAATATATATCACGACAATATATAATGTTTTATGTCTTGATAGCTGTAAATTATATAGACAATTCTTAATTGTACCTATTTCCTCGTCGCGCAACTATGCATTGTAATAGCAAGTTTCAGCGCGAACTGTTGACCCCGGTACTACAGTTACAGCAGTCCAGTACATACCAGTGCAGTGATAACAGCTGATTCATTCCGCACTAGTTCTGTCACATTCCGTGCAAGCTTTGAGGACCGCAGTTAAAGAAAAACTTCCGGTAGGGGGTTTAGCCATATTATTGTGAATTAGTATTAATTATTCATCAATTGGTTTAAATAGTAATCATTAATGGTATACTATTTTTTGACCAAACTGCTCCAGCACACTTTTCAAAAAATATTTAGCCTACAAGCTCACTTATATCACTCATTGAGTACTGGTTTGTTATAGGTATAAATGAACGATAAGTGTTCTTTCTGCAAATTTTGGGATGGGACACAAATTTTCTTTTTTAACAACTTATTTGTTTCAGTCTGAGAGAATATTATCGTTTATTCCACCCGATGGCAATTTTCGTCTGATGTCTTACCACATAGGTTCACAAAGTGTGGTTGCTATACCAATATACGTTCGCCACAGCCTAGTATTGAGAACGAACGGGGACCAGGGCCGGTTGGATTTGACAGTAGGGCCTAAACAGACCATGGGCCGGATTTTAGAAAGTAAGGAATAGTCAATTAATAAAAATAACGAATATATAGTTATGTGCATGTGTATATTTAATTATTGATTAATTTATTTCTACTTACACATATTAATTTTAGGTGATTATTTTAATTTAGTTTCACACGTTCTCAAATATGTATACCGTCTGAGATTCGTCTCTTTGATCTGTGTAAAGTTCACGGATATATAAATATTAATAATATAATTGATATTACAAATAATATATGCATATATTTATAGATATAATATATTACTATTAATATAACATTGCATAGGTCTCACAAAAATTCTCGTTAGCTTTAAAGTTGTTTCGGGCAGGAGGAGCGCGTTTAATTGTTAAAAATATTGCAGTTGTGATTGTTAAAAACTTAGTTAAATTATGTGATGAATTTAATTATAATCTGATGCCCGCAATCCCACTCTGCACCGCATCTACTATACAATACCACAACTTATTCCACTGCAGGAATACGGGTCTGTATCTCTTCAATTAAAGGGTTTAGAGCATACTCCATCACGTTTCTTAATTGCGGTCTGACGGAGGCACGTGACGGCATTTGTATGTTATCAAATTACAAGCCGTAAAAACTATTTTGTTCCTGATATTAAAATATTTAATGATTAGTAGCACTGAAATTTGTAACTTATCTTGGTTACTATTAGTCGATCAATCGCAATATTACGGCTGGTAGTTTGTTTACTTCCTAGTGACGTCACGAATTCCGAGATCAGTGCGCCATTTACGTTTTTTTTAAATAAGTATTCTTTAAACACACTCATTGGGTCATTATAGGTTTATTTATTAAAAAAGTATATTTGTCACCATTTTTAATGGTGATAAATATGCATTATGATTAAATTGAATATCTTTTTGAAATGTTGTCCGATCCCCTATTTCCAGTTGAAATGAATTAATTGCCCGTAATTAAGTAAAAATTAAGAAAAGTCTGTATTGTAATGTAACAAGTAGTAACAAACACTTAGAAATAATGCGGGTTGAGACAATGACGAAACAAATATATAACGCGAATGTGGAAGGATGGACAAGGAAGGCTAAGACTCACCTATTACCGTATAATTAGTCGTGGTCACTTCCTATTTTTAATATAAGCATATTGATTTATGTCATTTCGTTGCAGATGTAGCTTTGGAAATTTGCATGCCAAAGTGCGTGTTGAACTGTTCCCTAACAGCAAATCAGGGAAAATATTCATACGACCCAGTTAGCAAAGTCCTTTTGTGGGACGTTGGACGTATTGAGCTGCCCAAGTTGCCAAATATTAGAGGAACCGTAAGTTTGATTGACGATTTCGATTACCATTTCTTCAATGAATACGAAAATAAATATGTGTTTAGTGTAACAGGTATGTGGCTATGTACAGTGGCTACACGATGTTTTGTTCATGTCACGTCGGGAGGCATGCCACCTGATGTGGAGTGGTTACCATAGCTTATGCTTGTAATCGGGAAGAATTGCTCGTGCCACCCCTGCTTCTAACTAACACAGCAACTCCTTAGAAGCTTACTGATAATCCCACTCACTCGCTAGAATACAACAATCCTTCAGCGAGTCGTTATTTATATGGGGTTTTCTGTGCAGTAGTGGTACTTTCCAGTCGGGCTGCTTTGATGCGCTACGGATATGTTCATGCACACAAATGTTTGTCCTGTGTCCTAGCATTGCTAGCCACTCCGCCACGTAAATACCGGGTTTGTAATATATTCGTTATCAGGGGCGGCCTTAATTATTGTGAGGCATCGGATGGTAAATGTTTGCAAGGGTGCAAAGCCCTTGGCTTTTGTTTTTTTTTAATTGAAAGTATTTTCAATGATAATGCTTGAAAGAGATAGAAAGAAACATTAAATGGAATTAATGCTTGCACTCGCGCAGTGGGTTTTGTAATTGCACTACGACGTTAGATTCGATATATTGGTACCTACTTACTTACAAGACGCTTGTAAACTACTTGAGTTTGGTTGGTTCCTACATGCGAGGGCGCGAGACATTTGCAAGAGCGAGGCCCCTGGCGTTTGCCCTGGTTGCCAACAATTATTTATAACTTCTACATGATGTCTATTGTATTTCAGATCTCAGTGGCGTCTGGCGCTGATACATCAGGTGCGAACCCCAGTATCAATGTACACTTCACCATTCCTCAACTAGCCGTCAGTGGGCTGAGAGTAAGCCGGCTCGACATGTATGGCGCTAAATACAAACCTTTCAAAGGTGTCAAGTACGTCACGAAAGCGGGAAAATTCCACGTGAGGATGTGATGGGAGGCAGACGGCGAAGCCCCATGGATATACGCTATGTTAACTGGCTGACGAGAATAACATAGACAATTTTATAGTGCTAATCGGTTTAATAAAAGCAGCCTCTTCAAAGTAGTGTTGCCGAACAATCAATAGTTTAGTAGACAGTTGATCGTGAAACTTTGCTACGCATTTTATTCTATCGATACTATTGCGTGAAATACAAACACAGGGCTCGCTTGATGTGATTCCGCGGTTGTGCATCCCGCCCCGTACCTGTAACCTGTAGTATCGTTCGCGTGTTGGCATTGATTCACTCGCTCGGTTTTCTGAAAGGTGGCGATACTTCTCCGGTTGGCTGCTCCCGACGCACATATCACTACCTAACACTCTTTCGCAAGAGTGAGTTGGTAAAAGTAGTTCACAATTGTGACAAAGTTTTTGTATCTTACAATAAATGTTAAAGGAATGTCCTCTCTATTTCAATATGGGACAAACACTTCGATTTTACCAGAATATATTCTATGTAATCTATGTACAGATAAGATTTTTTACTGTAGAAAACTACATAGCATAGCATAGAAACTCCATTAGTCATTTTAATTTTTACGTTCTAATTTTGTATACACGTACCCGTATATTTTGAAATTCTTTATTTACCAGAATAATTTTCAATTTTAACATAATATCTAAAACACCACCCATACTAGGCCAGACCTGTACACTAATTCAATTTAAAATACCAATCTATATTAATTTGTGAAGCAGAAGAGTTTGATTGAACGCACTAATCTCTGGAAGTCTGATTTGAAAAATTCTATTCGCATTTGATAGCCTTGCTTGAGGAAGGTTATATGCCATTTGACATCACTATATGACCCTTTGAAGCCCAGGAAAAAGAAAGAAAGTAGAAACAGCGCTTAATACGGGACACCGTTGTGCGATAAAGTCGCAGGTCGCAGGTTTCTTTCATCTTTTTCCTTTATCCCATTTCCTAATCCATTAGGATTCGCGGGGTCCGCTACTTAAGCCTGCGAATTTGGTGAAGACACTTATATTGACACGGAGCAACTGTCATCAGACCTCCACAACCCATAGGGAAAATATACCTTCATTAGGTCACACGTCTTTTGAAATACAATTTCTTGGACGTGCGGCTTTCGTTTTCTATCACCGCCGAACAAGTGATTGTTACGAAAGTGATATTTGAAAAAATGAATTTAGTGGTACACCATTCGCCATTCGAGGCAGTGTAGGTGAGTGTAGGTTAATACGTTGTTTCTTTATCCACACAATAACATCATAGTCGACTATAATATGGATTATTATCTTATACACAAAAGCATTGTCTGTAGTTTCGTTCGGATTTTTTCATGATAAGTAGAATTTTCATAAAAGTCTTCCATGCGGGAAGATCTAATAGATTTTTAGATCTCATCAAATTGATCAAGTAAGTTGTCAATCGATCACCCTAGATTGAAATTTGAAGATTGAAATTAGTATAAAAGCTTTAAATTACAAAGGACTTATCTTTAAGCTGCAATTTTTCTGATTTTTATATAATATTTTCTTTGTTGGCAGTTAATACTTTGCCATTATATTAGAACTCTCTGGGTGGGTCATTATATAACACGAATAGTGGGTAACCTTCCTGTATCGTATAATTTTCCTTTTTACATTGAATTAAAAAGTTGCGGTTTTTGAATCATCAATTTTTTTAAATGCGTTCCAATCTTATATCGTTCCAATTGTCTATAGACATAGTATCCTTCAAATGTGTTGGGAACTAGCACATGGCCTACAGTGACGCTCTGTAAGATATTTTCCAATATTCTCAACATAGAAGTAGCATTTTTAATATAGATTGTGTACCTTGTAAATATTCACTATGTTGTAATCATAACTATATAATAGTACGTTATGATATAAGACAGCCAAGTTGGTTATTACACTTGAGGTGGATAGCAATCCATGCCGAAGGCGCTGGTGGAGCTGATAGTGTAATTATAATTAAGAATCACGAGTGTTTTATACAACATTCACACTTGTGTGGCAAACTTATTTTGTTAATAATACGAATTTAAAGATATTTATGAAGTCAAAAGCACTCGCGTTTATTAAGCCGCGCTATGAATATAAAAACGGTGCGATAATAGAATATTCTTCATCACACTTGAATGATCTCAAGTGTCTTGAAGAATATCGTTAAGTATGTTGAAGTATATTGCATGTCCATGTTTACTAATACTTGATGTTAAACATTTAAAAAGATGTTATTGTAATATTTGCTATTAAGTCAAGTCACCGAATACATTTTTTACTGTACGTTATGTTGCGTTTTCCCATTGGTATTTCTTTATAACAACCCGCACAATTATTAGTACTGTTATTGGAGTATGTAACAGAAGCGTGTACCATATTTTCTTTACTTTTATATCGCAATTGATTTGCATATTTTACGTTAGCGAATTGTTAGATAGAAATATATATATCTACGTCCTGCATTTATTTTTATTTCGGTGTAAAAGTAGCAAGTAGCTAACCATTTCGCCATTTTGCTCCTCAAAATCCGTGTTTATAATTTTTATATGATATGGCAAAATATGGACACTTAAATTAGCCGATCGTAATCAAATTCATCGAGTCGCATTTTCAACATTTACGGATCGAACGTAGGTCCAACGTCTCTTGAAAGTGCCTGTCAATGAAAAACAGCCAGTTGTTCGTAGGACACTCGAATATTTCGAAAATATCGACAACATGATTATCTGGCAGTGGCCAGATACCGGGCGCTTGTTTGCTAGATAGTGGGTGCGGTCCTAAACGTTGATCCGATTATATACGTAGTTAATTGCCAATTTATGCCCTGCGTGTCACGTCGAACCGGACAAGATGGCATCATACCGAAGGCATTATCTATAAGGAACCCCGATCTTTAATATTGAGGAAGCGATGCAAGAAAAATAAATATTATAAATATATATGTGTCAGTCATCGTGTCAGCCGTGCGAGTTCCTAAAACAGTGTGGACACTGCCTGGATACTGAAGTTGTATTAGCGATGCGTGCTCGTTGCGCGGATTGGTTATGGATTGAGGAAGACATTTAGAATTTTCCGCTTTGAAGCTAAGTCGTTCTAAGTGAAGCTTTGGCAATCGTATGGTAAAATATAATTAAGCCAAAACTTATTTTTTTTAGAATTCCGGTCTGTTTCATGCTTTGGTCGTGGTCCATCTGCTTAGTTCACCTGGGTGGACCACGGACACTTTTTCTTGCCGGTGGTCCACCTAAATGTTTTATAAATATTACTCATCAAATCTAAAATCTATTTGAGATCCTGGAATATATTATTTGAATATCCATTTAAATATTCATTTTGAGTCAACATTTTACATATCTTACACATAAATATCCAAATTTGGGATCGGTATATCGTTCACGAGCTAGTCACCGTTATATGATGAAGTGTCTCACAACAGAATGTTTTTAAGTTTTCTGTTTTACCTTTCTGCGGAGCCCTGTGCAGGTTAAGTAAGGGAGAATTTGACTCAATAATCTTTCAGTGTTACTGTTAGTAAAGTGTAGATAGGAATGTATTGGAGTACGATATATTAGATTAGGTATAGTTTAAGAAAGCAAAAAGGGATTGACTATAGAAATAAATATGAAAACATACAAATTGACTATTTAAATAGTCGCGGCGGTTCTAAGGGGGTAACAAATTTATAAAACCATTACTGTTTTCGTATATGAGAATGAATTCGTAGCCGTCAGCGAGCAGTGCGATTTCAGAACGAGGCTGTTGGCATCATATCGAAAGTTTTCTCGGAACACAGCTCCTTGTATAATCGGTAGAACACAAAGGGAAACAAAATCTATCCTTAAACTCAAGGGCTCAATACCTTACGTGAGCTTAGGATCATCGACAATTGTCACAGCTTGTCTCCACCGAATCATAGGTCCCAGTTAGTTTTCAGGTGTTCGCTCATGGTGACTACAGTATGTGCGATCGTACTTCAGACTTGTATTGCACAAGGCTTTGTCTCGAGCTGAAGTACTGTTTCGCTCTATTCAACCGAGTTTCTTGGATGCCCGCTTGATCTCCTGCTCCAAATGATTCTGGAAATGAATTGCTAAAGACTTGACACCAAGAATCGCTATGTTCTTGGTGATCTTAAAGGGCGAACCTCATAAGTAAGGGACTGGAGTAAATGAGGTTTTCTTAAGGGTGTAAGCGCAGATTTGTGTATTGGTATGTTTGAATTGAACCACGCTACCGTCCTAGTGAAACACTTTAGACAAAGTACCTACCCTCAATTTCAGGCACAAGTAAATCGCGGCTTTTCCTCACAAGATAACGAGGATTGTAACTCGGCTTGTATAATAAGAGTTCCTAGTGCTATCGTCCGCATAACAATTAAGGGAAGCAGAAATAGTGTCGGAGACAACACAGACTGCAGTACGTCAGCATTGATATCCGTTGCAATCCGAGTAGCTACCATCTAGAACGGCTTTTATGCAACTGTTGTACAAGAAGCAGCAACCTGTGTGCATAAATCTTCGGGCAGTCCGTACTTATAATCCGTATTTTTTGTATACAACGACGGGAGGCAAACAAGCATACATCCCACCTGATATGACGCGGTTACCGTAGCATATGAACGTTTGTAATACATTGAGTATCATTCGCGCGTTGCCACCTCTGCTACTGGTAACACAACATCCTTCGGAGCTTACTGGTGACCTCACTCACACGCAGAAACATAACCACCCTCCACAGAGTTGTTATTTAGTTGCGGTTCTCGGTGAGGTGAAGGTACTTCCTCAGACGGGCTGCTTTGTTGAACCTTATTCCTCTTAAAAGCATCCAGACCAAGACAAACAGACATGCCCATGGATACAAATGTCTGTCCCGTGTGGGAATCGAACCCACGAGTGTTGTTGTCAAAGTCGTGTTATTAACCGCTGCGCCACCGAGCTCGTTAATTGTTATTGTTGTTGATGTTTTTCTATAATTTCAACGGAAGTTCATTGATGCCTGTGCTATAGAAATTCTGTAGTAGGGAATCAATTAACGCTCAATTTTCTTTCATTGCCTAATCGTATTTGAATATTTTCTCGTGTAAAAAATTACCTGTTGTAACTTCTATAGTTTTGAGCGGTGCGAGGATGAGCGTTCTTGCGAAGAAGAAGTGAACTAGAGCGAGTGGTAAGTCTCGGTTGTTTGACTAGTGAGCTTTTCCAGCATCATTTGCAATGTTTCCTCGCGACCCGTGCACCCACTGATCTACACACCAGTGGGTGCGGGGGGAATTCTTTTCATATATTCGTATATCTGTACACATAATAGTAATGTTTGTTCGACATCTCAAGAATGCTGGCATAGGTGTATAATATACTCACAGGCAGCTTTTATTGACTCACCCTGCCTGACATTTCATATGCTACAGGGTGCATTTATCATCACAAAGGTCAATCTGATTTGGAACTTCATATGTGTATCTATTGTACAAGTTAAGGCATGCGTCTAGGTAATTTGGTTGTTATTCAATGACTCTATGTCATCTCCTGCTATATATTCAACGAAAGTAGTGTAATGTATGTAACGTACTTCTGTTATTCGTATACCGTAATTCCGACGTAGTTTGAGATAAAGCTACTTCCACTGAGGTTTTTAATTTATCGTTATCGACCTCATTTTGCCACGAATTCATAAATACGATCAACATTCCCAGAAAAGAAGCTATCAAACTATTCAAACAACGCAGCTTGCGTTCATTTGTGGTACTTGGTCTATATATGTCATTAAGTCGTCTAAGCTGCGTTGGTGCCACAATGGAATTCGCGTTGTAAAATAATCCATAATTCATTATAGAGAGCAAAGAAACCAGTCTTACTAGGGAAACAACCTTCACCGTACAGAAAACAGCAGCCAAGCCAAATGACAGGTCCCTGGAGGATTATTTGCGTTATTGCCAGTGAGTAAGGTTATCAGCTCGTAAGAGTTTGAGTGTTAGCAGCAGAGTTAGCAACGCGAGTGTCCCTAGGCTACGGTGACCACTACATCAAGCCGACTGTATGCTTTTATGGCTATGATAACGAAACGAAAGAAAAAAACAAACAGCGCGAAAACAAAAGACTATCTTAAAGAAAAGTCATATGACAGTGTTATAAAATTAACTTGTATTTGAAATTCTAATTCTAATGAAAGATGGCGATTTTCACGTTACATATTCAGTATTAAAAAACGGCAATATCGGAAGAGAAGATAACCTACCTATCATTTATCCAAGCAGATTTTTTTTATACAACGTGGGAAGGCATAAGCATACGGCCCACCTGTTGTATCGCGGTTACCGTAGCCCATGAACGCTTGCGATTCATTAAGTATCACTCGCGCGATGCCTCCTCTGTTGCTAGCACGGGAGCTTACTGGAGACCTCACTCACACGCAGGAACACAACGCCTAGTTAGTTTAATAATAACTCCCCGGCTGCGGCTTTGTGGTGGAGGTACATTCCCAGACGGGCTGCTTTGATGCGCCGTACCGCTCTTAAAACTGGACATATCTTTGGATGTCAACTCTTACTATTAACTATGTTATTTAATGAATATATTTAGTTAAATTAATTCTTAACAAATATTTCTACTGAAATCTATTCGATTTTATACGTTCTTGTGGAAGCATAGACTTCTTTTTTGTTATCAGCGTTATTTCGTTTACGTTTGACATTAAAGTACCGCTGTACAAGCACAGACATTAGAGCTGAGAATTCGTTTTGAGCGTGTTCTTCCGTATCGCGATCCTACAAGATGAAATGTATATGTTTTAATTATTGCTGAGGAGTTCGATGGCGTCGATACCCGTGTCAGTTTAATATATGAAACCTATATTACGTAGTAGGTGGGTAAACTAGCGTAGTTCTTAATGGCTAGTTGGCGATTCAGTATCGCGGCAGTTATCGGGTTATTGGTCAAAATATTTTCCCATTGGTCAGCAATGGGCTCCAATTGCTGAACTATTTAGGCGTAAACACAACGTTTTTGTGAGCGCGGGATACCGTTACCCGCAGTCAAGTGGTTTATTGGTTTGTGGTTTAATCAACCAAAATCAGACGCGAGTTAAGTAGCGTCGACCGAAGCCTGTTGATGGATTGATTTAGTCTTCTTGAAGTTATGGCGTCGAGCTCGACTGTTTTCCACGTAAGTAATCGTTTCAGTTCACCATGTCCCTTAGATTCAAAACCAGCCTTACTTGCATGTGCTGTACCCTGCTAATTAACATCGATATAGAGTCATCGAGAGTATATATTTGCCGGTGGTAGGGTAAATACCCGCCTGGTTGGCTACCACCGTACACACGGCGAAACACCCGTGAAGTGGCGTACCTATGAGTACGTCGTGTTTCGGGATCAGCTGGTGTATAACCAGTGCTCGGGGGATTGTTGACGCGATATTGCGGGAACAGTGGTGGATTCTGTCTATCCATTGTCAGAAGGACTGAGCTGACCCGTCGGCCAGGGAGACCCGTTGAAACGGTTGTTCCGCTGGCCGCCCGCAGTATAGCACAGGGGCCCAATCAAGACTAACCACCTTGAGAGGCTGCCCTTTCATACCGCGCATAATCTCGGGGTAGATCGTCGTGCCGATTGGTGACCGGATGGTGGGGACCCGGCGACTACCTCCGGGGGGGTTCGGGGGCCCTTCCGTCCGACGGATCAGTACAGCTCCTTTGTCGACAAATTAATGGAGAAACAGTCCACCGCGTTTCTTCCCCAATGTCGTGGCAATTCTCTCCCGCTTCATGCTTCCTTTCTTTACACTTCTCATGATAGCGCAAATAGGAATAAATGGTCTAACAGCGGTGCACTCCCCCACCACCCTGTTCGCAAACATCCGCGGACTCCACTCTAACCTTAATGTCGTCCACCAACACCTAGAGACGGCACGGCCCGCCATGCTCTTCCTGACGGAGACAGATTCAGCGTCCAGCGGACACATCCTACCTCCAGTACCCCGGTTATGTGCTTGAGGAGAATTTCCTCGCGAAAGCCGGGGTCTGTTTGTTTGTCCGCTCGGATGTATGTTGTCGCCGTCTGCGCTGCCTAGAGGATTCCTCCTTTCTTGTCCTCTGGGTGCATGTAAACCTGGGCCTTCAGAGCCGTATTTACATGTGCTTATACCGACCCCATACTAGGGACACGAAGACAACTCGGCTCTTTGAGTACATGAGTCGGGCGGCAGATGAAGCGCAGGAGCGGTACCCTACTGCAGAGATGGTATGTTTGGGGGACTTTAACTCTCACCAGGACTCCTGGTTGGGATCCCCTACAACTAACCATGCAGGAAGGACTGCCCACTCGTTCGCTCTTTCGCACAGCCTGACGCAACTGGTAAACCAACCCACCAGAATACCAGATGTTGCTGGTCAGGAGCCCTCTTTACTAGATCCAGTGAGTGAATAAAATCAATAGGAAACTAATATATCTATAATTTAATAAAGAAAATTTTAAGAGAGGTAGGGCGCATCAAAGCAAACCAAACCAAACCCGTCTGGGGAAGTAGGTACCTCCACCTCATAGAAAACCGCAGCCAATTAACAACTCCTTAGAGGGTTGTTGTGTTCCTGCGTGTGAGTGAGGTCACCAGTAAGCTCCCAAGGAGTTGCTGTGTAAGCAGCAGAGGAGGCATCGCGCGACTGATACTTAATATATCGCAAGCGTTAATAAGCTACGGCTTTACATCAGGTGGGCCGTATGCTTGTATGCCTCCCGACGTAATATTAAAAAAAACACGCCAAATCTCTTGCGGGGTAGGCAGAGAGAACCGGGCGTCACATGACTCGATTCTTAAAAACTTCACTCGTTTCTTTAAAATTCATTGCTCATCTTATGCACGATCGCCGGTTTCTAAGACTCCTGTCACCTTCTGATAAAACTCGATCAATTTGTTCATGGGAGATAAGTCTTGGCCTTACTCGGCTCCTACATTCTTCTACATGCGCGTTGTATATCTGTTTCGTAATTCTTTCTTCCTGCATTATTTCTACATGTCCGAACCAACGGCGCATGCCTCTTTTTTGCCTCGTTGGTTTAATTTGGAGCAGTTCGACATTACATAGTAAAATGATTCCTTCTTAGGTTCTTGTGAGTGAGTAAAATGAGTAAGAAACTCCTAACTGCTTAAACGGCGGAGAGTGGACACACTCGAATGATATTGTCATTTTGCATACATTAAAAACTACTATTAGCTGCATGAAATCAGTTGGGATGTATGATTATTATATCCAAGTGGTATATAAAAAACAAATTGTACGTTACCTACCATGTAACAGGGGTATGAGGGTGAACATTTCGCGGAAACTGCTGGGGACTTGACCATTTTACTTCGCAACCATTCTAGCAGGTTGCTCATGGCGGCTGCGGTCGGGATCATATTGAAAGGCGACGGCAGGGTCGTCTCCGACATGTAGTATATGTACATCCACGCAAGTATACACAATGAATTATGTGACATTCGCTTTAATTATAGGATGCTAGGAAATCAAACGGTTCAATTGTAAAATGACGGTCTACGATTCCTCAGTAATTAACCATCATCTGTTGGATAATCGCGTACTTGAAGACACTCGTCACACCATCAGGTTGTTTTAATTATTTCCACAACAGCACCTTTCTTGTCCATATACTATGAAAGTATATGGTACTCCTTTTTATATATGTTTAACTGTTTTATTCTGAGATCCTTCTCAACATAAACAAAAAGACTTTTCATTTACGTCTGATGCTCTCCTGATATCCTTAATTAGGAGCTCCATACTTTTGTATATACCTACCTAAACCACAAGATTGGGTCATCATTAACAGTTTTTTTTAGTTTCCCAAATATCAAGTCTCTGGTAGGCTCTATGTCTTTACTATATTATTCTTCGGCATTACGTTATATACCTAAATAAACATGAAAAACATAAGTGATCCTTTTACCAATATCGGCAGCTGATAACAACCTTGCTATAATATTGCTTGCTATACAAAAATATTCAGAGTATATGAAAGACTTATTTTTACTTATTACAATCATCTAATATGGCGCCATGTCAGACACATGCAACATTGTTCCCATACCTATCTCAGCCAGAAATTACGGTGAAAACACGTAATTTCACATAAAATTCGCTTTATCAGCCTTTTGTATTCACAATCATGCGGGTACAAAAACAAATTACTTCCGAGGCAGGCATATAATGAAGAGGTAAATGTGAACTTGTAAATCCGACGTCGCGTCGACGCCTGTTGGTAACTGCGCTTGCAAGCTTATACAAAAACGTGTATTCCTCCGTAAGCGGTGTTACATAACTGTTATGAGACCGTTAAACACTATTTACTTGTATGATATATGAAGCAGAAGTGCAGCTCGAATCGCTGCAAAATACAAATCAGTTGGCAACATTTAAATAACAATACCATAGAGTTTACACGTGTTTCTGCGTGTGAATGATTCTGTTACATCTACCGTCGTGTATTAGCTCCACCGATTAGCGAGAGGCCAGTAAGAGGTAAGGCTCAACGATATTTTTCGATAGAAGGGGTCGGTACCAGAACTCAATTTTGGATCGAAACCACACAGGCGCGCGGATTTGGGCGTCCCCCGGAGGTGACGCGCACCGATCCGCCCTCGCTCGTCGGTGCGAGATTAATTGCATGCGGCGGTGGGGGCCGCCACTCACCACGCAACGCTCAACCTGGCGGGACGAGGAGAGCTGAAAGTCGTATAGGTGGATTACAAGATAAGATTAATGAGTTAATAGATATAATGAACGAGAGATGCCTGTTTGCTTTGTGTGTGTCAGAGACCAAGCGAAAGCGAAGCGATACCGAAGATCTGCCCAGTAGCATGATGGCCCTGTTGTCCGGGGTGAACCAGGACGATCACGCTAGTGCTGGCGTAGGTGTCGTGCTTTCATTTCGCTTGGCCACTGGTGTGAAAGATTACGATCTAGTAAGCCCAAGACTTCTCTGGCTTAAAATAAAGCTGGGGATTACGCGAGACTAACCTACTATGACCAAATTGGTCGTGTTTTACCAGAAGGTGATATCAAGAGTCCTAGAAACCGGCGGGCGTGCATGAAGAGAGTTATGAATGTTAAAGAAGCGAGTGAAGTATGTAAGAACCACGTCTTATGGTGCTCGGTTCTCTCTGATTAGCCCGCAAGGGATTTGGCGTGCAGTTATAGATAGATAGATATTTTTCGATTAATTGTGGGCCTCCGGCCTCGCACCTGGGGAAGCAAGTAAGTTACATCAGACCGCAGTCAAATAAAAATTCTTGTTTTCTTAGTTTGGATGGCCACGCATCCTATTTATCTGTAGATACATGTTGTGCATCTATATATTATGGCAACCACTGCATATCACACGCCTATATCATACAAGCGATAATACAAGGTTTTTAGGCGCTGTGTCGTGAGATACAATGACATTCGTGACGAATCCTTGTAATCTTGCAAGTGACTGTACATGTAAGTCCATTTACATCAGATGGACTACATGTTTGTAATATATACAAATATTCCGGGATTCCGTAGGGTACCTGTACTTGCTTTTTTCATGATTATCAGACCCCAGAACGTTTAATTCAGAGTAACATATAACAGTCAAGTATAATAATTGGTTCACTTACTTCAGTTCTTCCGAAATCCATTCGGTAGCGACATTGTCATTAAACTTTTTGAAATATGTTGGACATTGTAGTTATTAACACGCTTAGCACCACAATGTCACACATAACCTCAAAACCTGGAGCAGAAAATAAACACGTCGTTAAAGTGTAAATAATTTCTATTATATAAAATAATACATTTATTAATTAAGGCTTGTTACACACACGAATTGACCACTGAACTTGGCGATGGAAGTGGAAGTACATAATTAGTAGTGTAAAGATTAACTAGGTCGTCGAGGCCTGCGCGCAGCTGCGGCCGCGTCATAATAGCAGAGAGTAGGCATTGCAAAAAGGAGATAACTAGTACCTGTTGCAAAATAAACACAGAATTAGAATCGAAAACGACAAAATAAGTGCTTATTAGCAGTAACATAACTGCAGGCTGCGTAAGCAGAGCGTGCTTGGAAATGGACAAACATTTTGACAAGCTAATCAAGCCGCCATGCGCCACAGTGTCGCGACTTCATACAAGGTATTATCATACATCTAAATTTTAATATTTTTTTTGTGATGACATACATAGTTAACAAAATAAACTAGAAAATCTCATAATTGTTCTTCCAAAAAAAAAAAAAAAGATATTGTAGTGTTGTTGACGTTATTATACTAAGCTACATCAATAGGTACTCTGGAAGTGTGTAACAACATAAGTTATATAAGTAAAAGGGGTAATTTTTTTCTCTGAACTTTTCAATTTCAATAATTCATCACACACATTCATTAAGTTTATCAATAAATTAAGATTAATAGTTAAAAAGTTATTTAAATACACTTTCATATAACTAATTTCTTTGTCTTTGTATTGTTTAGTACTTATCTGATTTAGATTTTTTTTTCATGTGTGTAGTCAATTCTTCGATTTAACAATTATGTAACGCAGGCTTGATTACGAACTATAAAGTTAGCTAGTATCTATGTACGTTTTTATATCGTCTATGAAACATCCACCCGGTTAAGAAATTATCATGTCTTAAACACCGTCATATATCTTTCTAATTATTTTCACTTAAGAAGGGACAAACTGACTGACCGATTGGCTGACATATCTATTGTATATTACCATGATCTACCTACCCCTATGATATGAATTTTTGCTTCCAAAAGCTAGGTAAATAACGCACAACCAAAACAGAAGTATCCAATTAGTTCAGGGAATCCATGTCGATTGTCTTGAAATTTATGCAGGTTTGTTAAATCTCTTGTGTTCGCAAGCACCACATCTGCGCTTTCCAGCGGTGCCATGCAAAACATCGCCCAGAACAGCGTCTTCAGTGTGTCTGACAAGCCTGTGAAATATATATATATATATATAAATATATATATGCATATCTGGTAAGATGTGAACGCCTTTTAGAAAAACAAATAAGTACTATGCCGTTCATTTTTGTATACCTACTAATATTTACTTTTTTTCTTAACGCGAAACATGAGCCGTAAAGCATTTAAATCTATCTATCTATATCTTAGTCCCATAGTTTCACATAGTCACATAGCATATAAATGTTATGTAAAAATTACCATTACAGCATTCATATTTTGGTAAGATAGTTTTTTTTAATGTATGTTTTATTATGTGTGACGTAAAATGTTAGGTATACATTAAATGATATACTTTAGATGAAATTATTTGAAATAAAACTATGTTAGATAATTACTCATGATGTTTTTACTAAATAAAATTATACAATTTGTGCTTTTGTATTTCGGTATGCCACTCATTATCAAAAATGAATGAAAATGAAAAAATGTTTTATTGACATAGTTTTACAGTATGTTACAAATGACCTCTCTCACAATTACACACCCATATGGAAAGACATACAACATATTTCATTTTTATGCCATACATACAACACTAACAAGTATACATAACTGTAGCGTAAGTATCGTATAGAGACTATAGCTAAAGGCGCTGCAACTTTGGAGAAGTATCTCCACCTCACACAAAACCGTGATCACAAATCAACTCCTTAGGCTCCTAGAGGGTTGTTGTGTTCCTATGTCTTAGTGAAGTCACCAGTAAGCTCCTAAGGAGTCGGTGTGTTAGCAGCAGAGGTGGCGCGAGGGATATTTAATGTACTGCAAGCGGTCCTAGGTTACGATAATCGTTTTACATCAGTTGAGTCGTATGCGGGTATGCCTCACGACGTTGTATAAAAAAAGCAATCTTAGGAGTATATGATAATTAGCGGAGTTCCTGACTGCACCATAATTTTAAAACCACTGGCTAAACTATTTTCAATGCTGTATGACTGCTTGTGTCGCTTCGCTCTAAGACAAATCGATAGCTAAGCTATAAAACATCTTTTTTCGAGCTCGGTGGCTCAGTCGTGAATTGCGCGACTTTGACACCAACGCTCGTGGGTTCGATTCCCACACAAGGAAAACATTTGTGTGCATGAACATGTCTGTTTGTCTTGGTTTGGATATTTTAAGAGAGGTAGGGCGCATCAAATCACTAAGTCTGGGGAAGTACCTCCACCTCACAGAAAACCGCACCCAAATAACAACTCCCTAGACGGTTGTTGTGTTTCGGTGTGTGAGTGAGGTCACCAGTAAGCTCCCAAGGAGTTGCTGTGTAAGCAGCAGATGAGGCATCGCGCAAGTGATACTTAATATTTCGCAAGCGTTAATAGGCTACGGTACCCGCTTACAACAGGTGAGCCGAATGCTTGAATGCCTCCCGACGTAGTATAAAAAAAAATCTAATTAGTAGTTGTAAATATCACATACAAATTCGAAATCTGCTCATATCACACGTAGAGTGTGTACGTTTTTAAAAGTGATAACATTATATAAAAAGTATGTTAGTAGGTACGGACACGGGTAAATATATTTTGCGTGCACAAAGAACATTACCAAAAAAGAGTTTTAAAAACGACCTGAGTCGGCGAGTGTGTAGGTGTCTGCCTCCAATTTCACTGAAAAGATAGAGATCGGAGAGCTTGGTATTGTTATCTTGATGCCAAAAATGGCATTTTGGCAATACAATATATTATAGTGAGAAACTAGGTGACATTTATGCTTGAAACTATTTATTAAACTTATTTTAAAATGACCACACTTTCATTTTTTATTGAGGCCGTAGGAAGGTTGGTGACGCCACGGTTTAAAATACCCATTACTTAGATATGGTGTAATGGCTTGTTTCCTTTCGATAACTATTATTTTTTAGAAATGCGCGTTGTTTTAATTCTATAAAACGCTTGCCATATGTTTTATCATAATATTACGACTATGCTATGTGACGATTCATGGAAGAAGCGTGTCGTAGGTCTACGTTAAATGGTTTCGAAGGTCATATAGGACATCATACGGACAGTCAGGCGAACTGACATGACGATTATTTTAATACTATCAAAAGTCACGTGAGGCATCATACCTAAAGACTTGAATTAACGAGCTCGCCATAACATTTCAAGAGAGTTTGGACCCTGTGTAGGGGTCGTGCTGTGCTCCGCCTCGTCAGACATCCTGTAGTGGTGGAGCATGGCAAGATTTCTTGCTCTAAGTATCCGTCTGGGGAAGCACCTTCACCTTACAGAAGACCGCAGCTTGTTGTCGCCGTCTTCATATACTGGAAGACAGGGACCTGTCATTATTATGGGTGTGCATGGATCATGGCGGCTACACGCGAATCGACGCGTGCCTTTAGAGGGCATATAGCAGTGATATAGACACAGCTCGTTTATTTGAGCACCTGCAAATGGCGACTGACAAAGTTATCGAGCAGTATCCCTCCGCGGAATTAGTGATTTTAGGAGACTTTAATGTCCACCACACCGAATGGGTAGGCTCTCGGCGCACTGATTACGCTGGGAGATCTGCTCATGAATTTGCTCTGGCCTATGGTTTCTCCCAACTGGTACATTCTCCCACGAGAATACCAGATGACATGTTGTCAATTGACAGTATTCATTGTTATACGCCCGACAGCACTGGGGATAGTTGTTATATAGGCCATGCTAGCATCCCTCGTTCCCTTGTGGAGAAAAGCTGCGTTAAACTTGTGTCTGAAATGGAGGGTACTTTGTGTAAAGTATCTGACTGGGGGCGAATGAACTCGGTCCAATTCAACCCTACCTAGACACAAGCCTGCGTGTTCACCGCTAAGAAAACCCCATTTGCTGTGGTTCCCCAATTCCAGAACACGTCGCTCACAATTACTAAGAGCATCGGGATCTCGGTGTCGAGATCGCCAGCGATATTCAGTATTGAAGTCACTTGGAGGAGAAGGTCAAGCTGGCGTCCAAGAAACTCGGTTTGCTCAACAGAACTAATTAGTACTTCAGCTCGGGGCAAAGTATTATGTTATATAAGTCCCAAGTCAGATCGCATATATAGTACTGTAGCCACCTTGGGCGGGAGCACCTGGATACCAGCTAGGACCTTGTGACTCATTGCAGAGACGGGCTGTGAGGATCGTCGATGATCCTGAACTGTGAATACCGTGTGTGAACACAGTATTCACAATCGCCGTAACAATTTGTAACTACAATAATTATATCATTTAAAGTTAATAATTAAATCAAATGTAAGTTATAGTTTAAGTTACCCTTACTGCAATGTTACGACACTGTGAGTGACAATAAAGGATTTCATTTCATTTTATTGAGCCCTGGAGTTTAAGAAGAGATTTTGCCTCCCTTTGCGTGTTTTACCCATTGTATAATGGGTTGTATTTTGAGGAGTTGTTCGACATTATGCCTATAGCCTCGTTTTACAATCGCACAGCTCGCCGACGACTGGGAGTTCGTCCTCATACACTGGAACCGCAATGGTCGCGTACTGTGCGATTCCAGAGAAGTTTTCTATCGAGAACTATTAAGTTGTGGAATGAGCTTCCCGCCGAGTTTTCCCAAGGGACTACAGTATGGAATTATTCAAGAAGGACGTGAAGAGGTTCTTACAGGGTCGGCAACGCTAGATTGACACCCCTGGTGTTGCAAATGTCCATAGGCTATGGTAATTGCTTGCCATCAGGCAGGACGTACGCTTGTTTGCCACCTTAGTGGTATAAAAAACGCAGTCGCGACAAGCTGACATTCACTCTGTGTTAAATTGAAATTAGTTGGAATTATAAAAATATGCAAAAGACCAAGTTGTTTTCTCTATTCGGCTGAGGAACCCTGAAACTCACTTAACAAAAATGTTCGTGCTATATTTCTTTTAAGAAGAAAGTTTAGAAACAAATGAATAAGTCTCGTCTCGTCTCGTATTAAGACCATGTGAATTCACTAAATTGCCAGGTCATTAGGTCAACTTTGGCACAGTATGAGTAGTATGATAAACTTAATAAATTGGTCAGCGTCGTGAATCAGCAATTTGTAAAGAGACAACTTCTAACTCTAGAGCAGAGATTTTCAATTATATTTGTAACGACCTCGAGCCACTGTCTCACTATATTGAGTTTTACGGATCCGAGTCATGTACATGTATTACTTTATGGTCTAGATTTTATGTAAGTAATGGGTTGCTTTGGTTCATATCTTACACGGGACTTGCAATGAATGATATGTTTGAAGTTTTGTGGAAATCTGAAACATTGAAACGATAAATAAACGAATGACGTGAAAAAAATTCGACGTCCCCAAATGAAATAATCTATCAACTTAGCACGTTGGATAGTAATATGTATTTTTAAATTGATTTTGATGTCGGGTACTTACTAAAAATAGAATTAATATATTTCCAACAGAAATTCCATTTTCTCATTCAGAGCATAACTTGCTTATTACTACAATAATGATGATTAAAACATAGGATGTTTCCTATGTTCAAAACATAGGAAACGTCCTGTTTTGATCATCATTATTGGAGTTATAAGCAAATTATGCTCTGAATGAGAAAATCGGACATGTTTTCGACAGGAGCTACAATGTTGATTAAGTAGAAAGTCAAATTAAGTTTTAGCTTAGAAAGTGTACAAAGCAATAAAAAGTTAGGTCGTTACTTTGGAACTTTATTGACCTGTTAATTAGACGACTTTCACGAGTCTTTTCTTATCGAATAATAATTAAAGTTTACATTTCGATTTCTGAAAAGAATAAAAATGTTTGCAGTAATGCCAGTTTTGTTGGCTACAACGGCATGAACATAGAAATATGCGCTGTCGTCCTTAATGTTCTTTTTATACAACGTCGGGAGACATACGGCTCACCCGATGTAAAGCGATCACCATAGCCTATTAATGTTTACAATACATTAATTATCATTAGCGCGATGCCACCTCTGCTGCTAATACAGCAACTCTCTGGAGGAGTTTGCTGGTGACATCAATAGCACGTAGCAACACAACAATCCACCCGGGAGTTGCTATTTGGTTGCGATTTTCTATGAGATAGTGGTACATACCCATACGGGTTGATTTGATACGCCCTACCTCTCTTGAAACTACCCAGGACAAGACAAACAGACATGTTTATGTAAGTACACAAATGTTTGTTCTGTGTGGGAATCGAACCCACGATCTTTGGTGTTAAAGTAGCGTTATTAACCAAACTAAAACTAAAATAATATATTATTATAAAAAAATGAAATATTTCGTTATATGCATGTTATATGATTATAGTTAACTGAACTTTAATACATATATATGCCATGTCAAATATGAAGTATAAAAGAGATAAGCCAATCAAAATTTATTTATAGTTTTACACAGAGGCGGATTAAATGTCGAGAGCGTCATAGGCAGACCCCTCTAGCTGCCATATATTACAAATAACTAGTATCTACTAGTGGTAGTAAACATTAATGACTATAGTTCACGTTACTACATGCGTGGTAGAGGTTACTCCTAGTTGGAGTTGGCACTTCTTAACTTCAACTTGCAGTAAACTCAACTACAGCTGCTGTTGTAGTAATTGCATTTTTCCGTGTATATACGCACTAGTCTCAATCTGCGAGCATATCAGAGAAGTATACAATAATTTTATAGCATTCATCTTGGTAAAAATTTTGCAATTAGGTATGTGATACAAACCCTAGACGTTAGAAATATAACAGACAGTGAGTGAGTGAATATAATTATGGAAGTTAAACTACGAGTCAAATTCAATTCCAACCCCAAGATCTCTAACTTTGAAAGAACGAGGAATTGTTTCATGGCGTAGCTGGTAGTTAGTGATTATACGAGTACTATTAGTAGCAGTGATAGTCCAGTGGATTAAAAACCGGCCTAGTAACCAACTGATCTCCGGTTCGAATCCTGGCATGTACCACTAAATTCGTGTTTTCGGATTCATGTACATATTATCACGTGCTCGATGGCGAGAGTAAACGTAGTGAGGAAACCCGCACGTCTAAGAAATTATATTTCGAAAGACGTGGGACTTAACCTAAGGAAGGTCTGGTTTATCCTCTGGGTTGTGGAGGTCTGATGGCAGTCGCTCTATGTAAACATCCGTATCTACGCCAAATCCTTAGGCATAAGACCTCGCCAATCCTGATCGATTAAGTAACGAGATAATGCAAAAAATAAGGTGATTATACTATTAGGTATAAGTGAACAAGTTAAGACATCAGTTGACGCTTTGCTATACTAAAGAGTAGACGAATTCGGCCATTACAAGATTATATTAGTAGGGATAATTAGGTAGGCAAACACGCGTGTACTTAAATTTGACGTGAATGAAATATGTGACGAGAGTGAAGAAATCAAGAGGCACAGAACGAGCATTGAGATGCCTCATTGGGATTTTTTTGCTTGTGCAGTCCACTTACAAGGATTCTGTATCTCGATAGTTGTCTGCAGAAAATAAGGTCTAATTTCGTTGACCTTATTTTCTGCAGACGAAGTCGTGATATTAGCAGAACACCATCTGAACTGCAAACACTGGGCACAATGATGAAAGACGATTGTATGGAGAAAGGCTTCCTATTGAATGCGAAGAAAACAAAGATAATGGTAATTGGAAGAGAAGAAACTAGAACCAATGTAAGGACTACGGTTGATTATGATTATGTGTTGGAACAAGTGGATGAGATTGCATATCTTGGATGCGCTTTCAGCAGGGATGGAAGGTACACCGCTGATGTGGAAAGACGAGTGAGGGCTGGGAATAGTTTGATTGGAGCGTTGGGAAATCTTCTTGGCAGTAAAAACTTGAGCTGGAAGGCGCAGCTCGCTGTACAATGCAGTGCGTATGGCAGGGGTATGGCAGAGAGAGCATAAAACTAGGATACATGCGGTCGAAATGTGAGCGTTGCGCAAAATTTGTGGCGTAACGCTTGTAGACCGTATTCGCAATGATGATGTAAGAAACAGAGTTGGTATTGTCTTAGGTTTTCGCGATTGTTACACATTGAATTAAACAATTTTTAACGGAAGTATCGCGTATTTTATTTATTTTGTTGAACCTGACGTTTCGAACGCTTTGCAGCGTCCGTGGTCGCAGGAAGACTAAGGTGGTATTTGTCTTACATTAGTTATTCAATTATTACATCTACCGACATGGATGGATTAATTATATATGTTCCGATTCACACAAAAATCGCTCACAGTGTCCGAAAATTTTTTAGTAATGTGGTTGATTATTTTTAGGACTGGATCCCAAGCAGGTGGTACTTGCCAACCATCTTCTCTATTGAAATTGGGGTGTTTTCTTATTTCAATAGCCTCGCGCAACATTCTCGGCATGTAGCGATTCTCCTTGGCCACCACAAATCCTCGCCAACAGAGTTGGTCTGAAAGTGAGCATCGGTGTTAAATAAGAAGAGGCATGCTCCGTTGGTTCGTACATGTAGAAAGAATGCAGGATGAAATAATGAGGAAGCAGTTATACAACTCAAAAGGAGGGATGTAGGAGTCGAAGAAGGCCAAGACTTACCTACCATGACCAAAATGGGCGTATTCTATCAGAAGGTGATGTCAGGAGCCATAGAAACCGGTGAGCGTGCATGAGAAGAGCAATGTATGTTAAAGAAGCGAGTGAGGTGTGTAAGGATTGCGTCTTATGGCCTTCGGTTCACTCTGCCTACCCCGCAAGCGATTTGGCGTGAAGTTATTGATAGATATAAGGAAATTTCAAAAAATGTAAAATGTGTCTATGTTTCCGATAGTTCCCAATGGCAAAAAAATATTTATTATGTTTATCTTTAAACGTTTCACTCGATTTTTTAACATCCTCTTTCATGCACACTCCTGACACCACCTTATGATAATACAAGATCAATTTGATAGTGATAATTGAGTTTTAGTCTGTCTAGGCTCCAATATCGTTTCACTTTCAAGCCCGTTTCGTCATGCTCTTCTTTTGCATTCCTTTTACATGTCCGAACCAACGGAGCATGCTTTAAGATCGTTGCGAACTCGGACTACATGCGTTACGTTGTAGATTTTGCTCGCATCTCGACCACGTTTATTCTACTCATGCTCTCTCTCTTCCATACACAGCTCTCGTTCCTATATAATTACCGCGTTGTATATAATTATGCCTTCTCACTCAAGGTTTTGCTGTTAAGTTAGTACAGCTAAAAATCGCAAAAAATGTATAGGGCGCATCCAATTTCAACATTTATTGTACATCATGGGTGTACACTGTGAACTAGCAAAATAGGCTTTGGCGAGAAAAATGTAGGTTATACCTATATTTAATAAGAAACCCGACTGGGTTAGTACCTGTATCTTAAAGAAGACGTAGCTAAATAACAACACACTGGACAGTCGTGCTACCTGCGTGTAAAGTTGCTAAGAAGCTGTATGTCAAGTTGCTGCATTGACAGCGGAGTTGCCAACGCGTGAGCTACACTTTGTATTTTTAGCGTTTGTCGCCTGCAGTAAAGCATGGTTGTTTGGATTCTGTCGATTTAAAAAAGTATAAGTAAGGAAGAATATACGCTAGTTTGTTTGCAATACACTAAAATTTTATAATTTCCCGGACACGCTTGACGCGTCTATCCTGTACTAATTAGTTGCAGAAGCACACAAAGTATAAATATAGTAGTGTATATAGATCACTTGGCTGTAAATCTGCTAATGGCTTGAGTAAACAGTTACATTTTAAATCTGGTACAGCCACTTATTGGCTACCCACCGGAAAGCCCCGTTGCTCCAATAGTTACTATGTTATAGGATAAGACTGAGAACTAAAACGTGCCTAAACATGACTTCGTTGAAAATGAGTCGATAGCTAAGTTCAAAATATGACATTTTTATCGACTAATTATTAATACTTATATAACAGGTTTTGTAGATGCAGCATTGACATAAAAACAGACGCATAATTACGACTATTTCTATAAAATATTTTACATTACGAAGGCAATTACGTGACCTTTCTGATCATGAGGATTAAAGTTTGAAAATGTCCATAAAATAAAGATGCCTATTTTTTAAACATGACCAGTTTAAAACGTCCATACAAATAATAAAATGAAAATGCGTAAGAAAAATAAATGCAAATTACCGTAGTATTAAATTAATAGACTGGACCTAATGAATAAATATTTGGAGATTTAATAGTTTAGTATGAACCGAAATACTATAACTGCTACTATTGCAATATATGGTTAGAAAGTGAGTATCGATGTTAAGATAAGAAGAGGCATACTACTACGTTGGTTCGGATATGTAGAAATAATTTAGAAAGAAAAATTGACGAATCAGATACTACGCGGGAGTAGAAGAATGTAGGTGGTGAGGAAGACTTAGACTCGCCCACCCGGGAAAGGAAACTCACCTACGCCAGCGCCTACTTATGTAAGGATATTGGCACTTGGATCTCTCTTCCTACCCCGCAAGAGACTTATCGTGAAGTTCATGTAATGTTTTGGCAAACCAAGTTTGTAAAAGTATCTATTTAAATTTTGCGATATTGTACAGGTTTTTCCAGCAATTCATGACATGACATGCCAGATCTGAACTTCATTAATGGTAGACTAAAGACACTGGCAACTCAAATAGAGGGATTTAATGACCTGCAAAACATTAATCTTGTGTTTACATAATTTTCTGAAAATATGCAATTAGTTTAGAATCAAGAGTTAGTAATCTCGAGAGAATGGAACGCTATAAATATTACACAATATTATATGTGTGTTCTGGCGTTGATGTAAACTTTGCATTCCATTTACAAAAAAAGGTAGCAAATTTTGTAATATGAATATTACACATCTATTCAAACGTACAGCAAGAAGGTACTTACAAGTGTCCAAGTGCATTTTATCAACTGTATATTGAACGGTAAATAATTATTATATATATCTTTTTTAGATTTTTCATTTCAATTATTTATTTTAAACTCTTCTATGAGTTCAGAATACAGAACCGGTGGTAACGCACATAACACCGTAATGATTTTTAAGCTCATTATTATATGCCCCACGTCATAATTCTTTTGTATTTATTATATTGCTATTTCTTACATTGCCAAGGAGGGAAATAAATCCTAAACTGGAAGTGTCAAGCCTGCCAAGGTGGCGGCTGCTGCAATTCATTCTGGTAACACTGGAAATATATTTTTAGGGGATTTAGACTGGAGATATTAAAAATCTTTGCCAAATCCTTAGGCTTTAATAGCGGACCCCTACAATCCTAATGGATTAAGAAACGAGAAAACACTAAGAAGAAGAAGAAATAGCCTAGTGGACAAAGAAACGCCCTATTAATCAACTAGTCCCTGGTTCGAATTCTATTGTGGGAATTCATGTACTATTATATGTATTCCGATTTATGTATATAGTTGTAATTATAACTTGCTCGGCGGTAAAAGAATTACGAGTAATTATAATATTTCGAAATACATAAAAAGGTATGGTGTTCCCTGTGTGTGTGTGTAGTAGCATCATGTCAAAATCAGTGTGTTTGCTAAATCCATAGGCTGAGGTAGTCGCGCCAATCCTAATGAAATAGGAAACGGTATAACGTTAGGAAGAAGGCAAGGTAGACACAGTGGCGGGGTTTTGGCGGAAAATTTCTATAATAATATACGTTTTTTTATACCACTAACAAACAAGCATACGGCCTGCCTGATGGTAAACAGTTACCGTAGCCTACGGACATTTGCAACACCCAAGCGTTGCCAATCCTCTAAAAACCTCTTCATACCTTTCTTGAAGAACCCCATGTTGTAGTCCCTTGGGAAAACCTCGGCTGGGAGTTCATTCCACTACTTAAGAGTTCTCGGAAGACAACTTTTCTGGAACCGTAGTTGTCACCCTAGCATGTGAACGCTTGCAATGCAGGAAGTGTCGCTTGTGTTTTACCACCGATGCTGCCAACACAGCAACTCATTAGGAGCTTACTGCAAAGTTACTCACTTGCAGGTACAAAACTGGGAGTTGTCGTCTTTGGGTTATCTGTGAGGTGCTGGTAGTCCCCTAACTGCGTGTCCTTCCCTGTCTTAGTGGTTGCTTCATGAAACATCTCGGAGAATTGACTTTAAATGTTTTTATAAATAAATGTATGGTTTTGACCTGATTGGTCAAAAACATATATTTATTCAAAAATACGACCTACAGTGTGGCACATGAAAAGAAACCAATATAATATTTCAATAATTCTACAGGGCATATTAAAGTTACATGTCAGGAAGAAGTTTCGTTTAAGAGACTTGTGATATACTGACGGACAGACCGCAGGTGGCAGCTTCTCGTATACACAAGATCAATGTACGAGTATAATTTAGTCGGCATTTTGAGATAGAGTAACAAGACTGTTAAGAAATTCGTGGTTATTTTCGGCACTGAACTGAAAAACTTTTTTACTATGGCACAGTTAAGAGCGGATCAGCTTGGCACTCGAAGTACGAATGTAACTCTTATTGCGGCATAAGAACACTTCAAAATTAAAATGTCAAGTTTTAATAATAATAATAATATATTTATTTTTCTCTCTTCACAATCTTACTTATTTGTTATTATTATTTATACCTACATACAATGAAAATATAAATATGAAACACTAATGAAGATTGAGAGAGACTAGCGCCTGAACTAGACCTGAGCCTGTGACTCTGGTCAACAGTACTCTCCACACTTGACATGGACGGAGGGTGGATTTCAAAACGCAAGAATCATTTTTTGAAAATGAAGGGGAATACTAGGGTGTGTGTGGAGTATATTTTGACCGATTTATATATGTATGGGTTTGTATTCATGAAAAAGTGTAACAGCATGTTATAGTTAGGAAGAACAGTTTGATGTGCACTTCGTAGTACATTCTGAGCTTTATATGAATATGTATTTTGACGAGCCCGGTGCTGGATTGGTTAGCAATGTTTTAATACTAAGGTACGATTCCCTTATAGAATAAACAATTGTGTACATGAATATGTCTGTTGGTTTGGGTGTTTTTAACAGGGGTAGGGCGGATCAAAGCTGTTCGACTGGGGATGTACATCCACCTCACAGAAGACCGCAGCCAAAGAATAACTCTCTGGCAGGTTATTGTATTCCTGCGAGGGAGTTATCAGTTATCAGCAAGTCCAAAGAAGTTGTTGTGTTAGCAACAGAGATGGCTTCCCGCGAGGTATATATACTTCTTGTATTGCAAGCAAGCAATGACTCATTTGACGAAAATGTAGACTATGTCCTTCTCCAAAGCTATATTGATTTGCACAACTATTATGTATCTATGTATATCTTCACGCCAGACTTGCCTTGCGGGGTAGGCAGAGAGAACCGAGCGCCATAAGACGCGGTCCTTATATATTCACTCGCTTCTGTGACATTCATAGCTCTTTTCATGCATGCTCGCCGGTTCCTGGGGCTCCTGACATCACCTTCTGATAAAAACAACTATTATCACTAATACTATTACTATGACGAAAATGTTCCATAAAGCCAAGCCTTGCGCTTGATCCGTCGTCGACTGTAAGTACGTAACTAAACAGGAACAAAATCTCATCAGTTTTATAGTGAGAACACGGCATTTATAGATCTGGCCCAAATGGTACAATCAAAGTAATACTGAAAATGCTAATATGGCAATGGGCATACCTGCAGTGGCCCTAGATGGTAGTTCACTTGGCAAAAGGACATACGTTGAAAATAGGCCAATATCGTTGCGAGGCAGAACGTGCCTTCGGCTAATAGAGTCGAGTCGTGTGTATTCCAGTATTTACGTTCTGCAATAGAACGTGCTATTATTTGCAAATTTATTCCAAATATAGTATGATGGTAGGCTGCGAATCTGTATAGGAATCGTAAAAGGTATCGTGGTCATCTCGTTTCAAATAAAATTGGAGCAATAGTCCTCGGTTTGTGGCCGTATTTGCGGTATGTGCTCTAATCTCCACAATAACACACAGACCGTATACATACCCGTACCCGAGACCGGGCTGTCAACAGAATATAAATATATATTAAAGTTCACTATAGGACCTGGCCTAAGAGCCAAGTGTGAAGAGTTTACGCTTCTTTCTGTTAATACCCCCAATATTATTAACAGTTAAAGTATGAATTTGTCGATTTGTACCGGAAAATTAAAACTCGTTTTTTTTCTAATATGTAACATATTATTTAATCAAAATATTTACCCTCATTATCTATACATCGCTGCCATTTAATCGGAGTTTATTTATGCCTTTGCGATAGAACTCTGGGGGGGTGTATAGCATAGATTTGACAAACGCTATGCTATCCGGGTTTTGACAATTACAGAATTACCGAACCTAGAAATAAAAACAAGAACCGCTTTAAGCCAATATAGATACAATCACCCGAAAGTAGCTAAAGAACGAGTAACAATCACAGGAACTGAAGAAAGAAGATGATTAATCGACATTTCACATTTACATCAAAGTCAAATCCAGAAACTCAGACACTTTTTCGTTTTTTTTCACTTGAGACGGACCACTACCTGGTGGTAAGCCGGTTTGTGGGCCTTTTTAGGAAGTGGAGGCACTGGCGAGTGCGTATCCCTTTCGGAGATCATGAAAGGATAATGAGCGAAAAATTGCAAGATGAAAGTGTAAGGAGAATGTATGTGCATCTGGTAAGTGAGAGACTTGCAAATGCAAGCCTCTCCGACTCAGATGTGGATGATTGTTGGAAAGTTTTGAAAGAAAGTATGGTGGATAGTGCAAAAGAAGCTTGTGGATGCGCAAAGAGACGTAAAACAGCGAAAGGAGATGCCTGGTGGGATGCGGAGGTTGAATCCTCCGTAGCAAGAAAGAGGAAAGCGTGGCTGGATTACGTATCATCGTTGCCTTTAAATGAAAATATGAGAGAAAAGAAGAAAGAAATGTACCGTCTATGCAAGAATGAAACCAAGGCTTTAGTGAAAGAGAAGCGTGAAAGACAAATTATGAATGAGGAAGAGAGGCTGACGAAAAACTTCGAGGCAAATACCAAACTCTTTTGGAGAGAGGTAAAGAAGTCTCGGAGTGGTTCGTCGGCATCCAGAATGGATAAGATAAAGTCTAAAGCTGGTGTCATTCTTGCCAACACTTAGGAAGTGTTAGAACGGTGGAGTGAATATTTTGAGGAAATGTATGAGTATGCCTCGGACGCTGGCAATGAGAGTGAGTCGGATGCTTACTCCACGTTGACAGCGTCCGACGAAGGCATAACTATGGATGAGATCGAATGGTCGATACGAAGCTTGAAAAATGGAAAATCAGCGGGAATTGATCTGATCACAGCTGAGATGATCAAATTAGGTGGCACTTACGTCCGGGACGCCTTCTGGTACCTATGCAACCTATGCTGGAGAACTGGAAGGGTCCCAATGGACTGGAGACGCGCAGTCATCGTGCCCTTGTATAAAGGCAAGGGATCACGCATGGACTGCGCCAAATATAGGGCCATCAGTTTGATCAGCTTAGCAGCAAAAGTATATGGAAAGGTGTTTGAAAGGAGAATGAGGGTGAAATCCGATGAAATGCTGTGGGACGCACAAGGAGGTTTCCGAAATGGAAGGGGATGTACGGATCAAGTTTTCTCGCTCCGCAATATCGTAGAGAAGCATCTGGCCATAGACCGGAAGGTTTTCTGCGGTTTTGTGGATCTTGAGAAAGCCTTTGATAGGGTTGTGCGAAAGGAACTGTGGGACATATTGCCGAGATATGGGATTGACGGTTCACTGCTCCGTGCTGTGCAGTCCACTTACAAGGATTGCTCAGCATGTGTGCGGATAGACGGTGGCATGTCACCCTGGTTTGATGTCAAAATTGGTGTCAAACAGGGTTGCATGCTATCTGCTAGGCTGTTTATCCTGTATCTCGATAGTTGTCTGCAGAGAATAAGGTCAACGAATGTGGGATTGCGCATGGGTGACCAAGTGGTGAACTGTCTGCTGTATGCAGACGATGCCGTGCTATTAGCAGATACACCATCTAAACTGCAAACACTGGTCACAGCGATGAAAGACGACTGTATGGAGAAAGGCTTACTACTGAATGCGAAGAAAACAAAGATAATGGTATTTGAAAGAGAAGAATCCAGAACTAATGTAAGGATTACGATTGATGATGAAGTGTTGGAACAAGTGGATGAGTTTGTATATCTTGGATGCGCTTTCAGCAGGGATGGAAGGTACACCGCAGATGTGGAAAGACGAGTGAGTGCTGGGAATAGTGTGAATGGAGCGTTGGGAAAACTTCTTGGCAGTAAAATCCTGAGCCAGAAGGCACAACTCGCTATACACAATGCAGTGTTGGTCCCAACGCTAACTTATGGAAGCGAGAGTTGGGTATGGCAGAAAGAGCATGAAAGTAGAATAAACGCGGTTGAAATGCGAGCGCTGCGCAAAATTTGTGGCGTAAGGCTCGTAGACCGTATTCGCAATGATGATGTTAGAAATAGAGTTGGTCTGAAAGAGAGCGTCGGTGTTAAAATAAGAAGAGGCATGCTCCGATGGTTCGGGCATGTAGAAAGAATGCAAGATGAAAGAATGACGAAGCAGATATACAATGCAAAAGTGGAAGGATGTAGGAGCCGGGGAAGGCCAAGACTTACCTACCATGACCAAATTGGTCATGTTCTATCAGAAGGTGATGTCAGGAGCCCTAGAAACCGGCGTGCGTGCATGAGAAGAGCAATGAATGTTAAAGAAGCGAGTGAGATATGTAAGGATCGAGTCACGTGGCGCTCGGTTCTCTCTGCCTACCCCGCAAGGGATTTGGCGTGAAGTTATTATAGACACTTTTTCAAAAAAGAAAAAATCAAGCTCATTTCGTCAGGCAATAGTTGAAATTGATAAACAGTGCACACCCTTAAATCGACATTAATGAAACGAACTGAATTTATAGATACAGACAATCACAACAAAGAAAAACATAATCAGTAGACATCTTTATGATTTACAACAAATACATATTGATAAAGTAGCATTAAACATGTGGCTGAAATCTGCTGGGTTAACTCCCGAAACTGAAGGTTTCCTTATAGCTATACAGGATCAAGTCATCAATACGAAAAACTTTAGAAAATCTATACATCTACCGCTTTTTACTAAATGCATATGGATATACACGGTACATATACCAAAATGAATATTTTTACAATTTTTGTCTGTCTGTCCGTCTGTTTGTTTGTTCCGGCTAATCTCTGAAACGGCTGGACCGATTTTGACGGGACTTTCACTTGCAGATAGCTGATGTAATAAGGAGTAACTGAGGCTACCTTTATTTTAGAAATTTTATTTATTTTTATTAATATAAATAAATAATAAAAAAAAACTATTCCGCGCGGACGAAGTCCCGGGCACAGCTAGTATGTTATAAAAACCCATACCAATGATCAGTGTAGGAAGTGTCGCCTTAAGCCGGAGACAATCCAATATATTACTGGAGCTTGTGTAAACATTAACACAGAATGACTATAGGTACACACCGACACAACCAATTAGTAAATATCATATACCAGAAATTAGCACACGAACACAACTTAATAAATGATCAGTTGAGCCCTTAATACAAATATTCCCCTGCACCTGTATTGGAAAACGCCAAATTTAAAATATATTATGACCGTGCCATTTTAACAGATCACACTATATACGAGTATAACAATAAACCAGATATAACATTGATTGACAAAGAAATAAACAGAAATATCTTATTGACATAGCAGTACCTAACACAATTAGTCGAGAAAATAAGAAAATACACAGAATTACAACAGGAAATTAAAAGAGTATGGAAGATGAACACAGTGACCGTACCACCTATTGTAATATCCACAACAGGTGTAATGCCGACCCAAATTTTTCATAGTTTAAGATTATGCCTATCAAAATTTGTATACATTACCCTCCAAAAAGCTGCAATATAGAAAACATAAAGCGTAAATTCTTGCAATTAGATGCCACCCTACAGCCAAATCAGAATGTTAACCGATAGTTTTACACGACTTGACAAATAGCCCGTGCGAACTATATATTCCAGATACGCCTGAGAAAAAATAATGTTTTAAACTACGTACGCCTGAGAAAACTAATGTTTTTAACTTTTAACCAGTATGTAATTTCTAGTGATGTATTCTAGAGACGACGACAATCTAACAAACATTGTAACAGAAGTAAGCAATCGCACCTAATTAACTGTGATCTTCTTGACAAAGTACCTCATTTGAAATGTTGAAAGCGAATAAAGCACAGACCTGTAGTTGGCGGGCCCCGTTTCTGATTGGTTTTATCTCGATTGGAAATGTAGAAGACTAGAGTCAGAAACACGAAGTATGCAGCTGCATGAGTAATCAGTTTGTTCAACGGTATTTGAAAGTGTCTTAACGAGCCAGCATCTCGGCGCTACCTGCATAAAGTTAACGTGTACTGGAAAGTCATAACGCCCATATTAAAATGTATGTTAATGATAAAAACTTATTGTCACAAGTGTAATTTTATACATTAAGCAACTCAGATTTGAAGTTTTTCTAAAACCAAAGAATTAATGAAATGGTTTGAGTTCTTCTTTGCGTTATCCCGTTTCCTAATCCATTAGGATTGGCGGAATCCGCTATCTAAACTTAAGAATTTGGCGAAGATACTGATTTTTACATGGAGCGACTGCCGTCAAACCTTCACAACCCAGAGAGAAAACCAGATCTTCTTAGGTTAAATTTCTGGATGTGTGTATTGTGATTCCTCACGATGTTTTCCTTTAGTGGTGCTTGCCCCCATGGATTCGAACTGGGGACCAGTTGGAGAATAGGTTGGTTCTTTATCCACTGGGCTATCACTGATCTGTTAATGAAATGGTCTGTATTTATAGTAAACAGGAATACTGGTTGGATACGTTAAATGTACACACAGTATACATTTAACGTATCCAGAATGTCCAAAGCTAAGGTGCGGCACGACCGCCTACTAGAAGGAACGACAACCTCAAGAGGTTTGTAGCGAGTCGATAGATGGAGGTGGCACAGGATCGAGGCTTTCTAGAGGGGAGGCCTTGTCCAGCAGTGGATGAATACAGGTATGAATGATGATGTTATCCGTTTAAAAACCATTAAAAGTAAATGAATTATCATGAACGTACCTAATTCTATATCAAATAAGTCGGTATAAATACTACGCGTAGTATGATTTTTAGGGTTCCACGATCAACAAGAAATACTTCTAGTTCCACTGTCCGTCTGTTTGTTTGTTCGCGGTTTAGCTTAGAGACTCTTACTGTTTTAATTCTGTAATTTGGCATAGGTATACATATTAATCACGGCGACAAAGATGTATATATATATATATATATAGAGGTATATAAAGTAGTCAATAGATTCAGGCGTTATTTTGCGAAAATCTAATTTACATGCAATTTAATCTAACTGGCTTCGTGTGCTTCCTAACAGACCTAAGCAACTCCCTCTATTAAGTACTAGCTGCTGCCCGCGGCTCCGCCCACGTGGATCAAATCAAATAACGTAGCCTATGATCAGATCATAATCTATTTACGTGCCAAATTTCATTCAAATCCGTTCGGCCGTTTAAGCGTGAAAGAGCAACAAACATCTATCCATACATACAAACTTTCGCATTTATAATATTAGTAGGATATTTTCCCTCAGCCCATCCAATTCCAATTTCAATGCAGTGTAGTGGATGTCGCTACGATGGATTTGAAAGTTAAACATTTTCCTATACACATTTTTATTGGTAGACTCCGGAATAATGAAGAAATGAGATAATAATTATCCAATCATCACATTCGATGCAAAAGCTTTATGATCACCATGACCACTTAACTTAAATTGCCATAGTATTGTCTTAGGTTTTCGCGATTGTTACACATTGAATTAAACAATTTTTAACGGAAGTATCGCGTATTTTATTTATTTTGTTGAACCTGACGTTTCGAACGCTTTGCAGCGTCCGTGGTCGCAGGAAGACTAAGGTGGTATTTGTCTTACATTAGTTATTCAATTATTACATCTACCGACATGGATGGATTAATTATATATGTTCCGATTCACACAAAAATCGCTCACAGTGTCCGAACATTTTTTAGATCTTTGGGTTTGGGACTTGATTATTTTTAGGACTGGATCCCAAGCAGGTGGTACTTGCCAACCATCTTCTCTATTGAAATTGGGGTGTTTTCTTATTTCAATAGCCTCGCGCAACATTCTCGGCATGTAGCGATTCTCCTTGGCGAGGATTTGTGGTTTATCGAACCGGATGTAATGGTTTGGCTGGTCCAGTGTATGTTCACATACTGCAGAGTTTTTATCGCGCCTATTCTTCATGTCAGCAATGTGTTCTTTCACACGAGTACCTACGCTTCTCTTTGTTTGCCCTATGTATGATAAACCACATTCGCAGTCTAATTTGTATACTCCTGCATCTTGTAAGGGGATATTAGACTTGATAGGTCTTAGAATTTGACTGATCTTCTTATGGGGCTTGAAATAAGTTTTAATTGAAGCTCGCCGTAAGATGTTGCCAATTTTGTCTGTGACTCCCTTTAAGTATGGTAAGATGGCAGGTTGACGTTCAACTGTAGGTGGCTTCGGGCGGCTTCTGTGACGCATGCGAGGGAGTTTGTGACTGTTGCTCCGCAGTACTTGTTTGACATGTTGGAGTTCCTCCTCTAGATGCTCAGCGTCGCAGATGCCTTGTGCTCTCTGAAACAAAGATTTGCCTACGGTAGCTAACTGACATGGATGGTGGTGTGAGTTACCATTGAGATATTTGTCTGTATGGGTGGGTTTCCTATACACTGTGTGAGTAAGTGAGTTGTCAAGTTTCCTGGTAATTAATATATCAAGGAATGCTAGTGAATTATTTGCCTCTAATTCCATGGTGAATTTGATTTTGTTGTTGATGGAATTAAGGTGGTGTAGGAATATAGACACTTTATCTTTGGGTATGACAACAAAAGTATCATCTACGTACCGTTTGTACATCTTCGGCACAGCCGGTGCCATCGACAGCGCTCTCTCCTCAAGGTCTTCCATGAAAATGTCAGCTACAACATAGCTATGGGCTCTCCCATTTCTCCTGTTGTAGCTGACATTTTCATGGAAGACCTTGAGGAGAGAGCGCTGTCGATGGCACCGGCTGTGCCGAAGATGTACAAACGGTACGTAGATGATACTTTTGTTGTCATACCCAAAGATAAAGTGTCTATATTCCTACACCACCTTAATTCCATCAACAACAAAATCAAATTCACCATGGAATTAGAGGCAAATAATTCACTAGCATTCCTTGATATATTAATTACCAGGAAACTTGACAACTCACTTACTCACACAGTGTATAGGAAACCCACCCATACAGACAAATATCTCAATGGTAACTCACACCACCATCCATGTCAGTTAGCTACCGTAGGCAAATCTTTGTTTCAGAGAGCACAAGGCATCTGCGACGCTGAGCATCTAGAGGAGGAACTCCAACATGTCAAACAAGTACTGCGGAGCAACAGTCACAAACTCCCTCGCATGCGTCACAGAAGCCGCCCGAAGCCACCTACAGTTGAACGTCAACCTGCCATCTTACCATACTTAAAGGGAGTCACAGACAAAATTGGCAACATCTTACGGCGAGCTTCAATTAAAACTTATTTCAAGCCCCATAAGAAGATCAGTCAAATTCTAAGACCTATCAAGTCTAATATCCCCTTACAAGATGCAGGAGTATACAAATTAGACTGCGAATGTGGTTTATCATACATAGGGCAAACAAAGAGAAGCGTAGGTACTCGTGTGAAAGAACACATTGCTGACATGAAGAATAGGCGCGATAAAAACTCTGCAGTATGTGAACATACACTGGACCAGCCAAACCATTACATCCGGTTCGATAAACCACAAATCCTCGCCAAGGAGAATCGCTACATGCCGAGAATGTTGCGCGAGGCTATTGAAATAAGAAAACACCCCAATTTCAATAGAGAAGATGGTTGGCAAGTACCACCTGCTTGGGATCCAGTCCTAAAAATAATCAAGTCCCAAACCCAAAGATCTAAAAAATGTTCGGACACTGTGAGCGATTTTTGTGTGAATCGGAACATATATAATTAATCCATCCATGTCGGTAGATGTAATAATTGAATAACTAATGTAAGACAAATACCACCTTAGTCTTCCTGCGACCACGGACGCTGCAAAGCGTTCGAAACGTCAGGTTCAACAAAATAAATAAAATACGCGATACTTCCGTTAAAAATTGTTTAATTAAATTGCCATTTTATTATTTGCCATAGTCACAGGTGTATTTGTATAGAATGTCTCTCGAAAATCGAAATAAAAAATCAGATGGGTGTCAAGTTTTTTAACGTTATGTTTAACAGAATTACTTATGGGTTTATTCTTATAATATATACATCTCATCGTATAGTACTATTACTCTAATACTCACATGGTATATGTAAACTATCGATATTTTCTGGCTGACCCAAACAGATTTCAAACTTAATAACCCGGTGGTAGTTAGCCATTGCACTATTCTTATCTATGTGTGGTAACCAATGACTACACAAAGGCTTTGGGTTTGATTCCCGCAGAACACAAACATTTGTGTGCATGAACATGTCTGTTTGTCTTGATCTGCTGTTCTATGTATAATACCTTTGTATTTAAAAAAAAAATGCAGCCTGGGATAATCATAGAAGCAAATCCACATAACTGACGCTTAATGATTAAGTGGCAAACGTTGCCGATTCGTTTCTTGCCTCCGAATACATATTTATACGAGTATGTCCATCCATATCTTAGTGTTCATAATTCCATTCCTTGTCTATACGTATATTTCCACCAATTTTTCTTAGTGTATCCCTTGTATACAGATAGAAGGATTTATTTTTATTAGTTGATTTAGACCAATTTACAAAGAACAATTCTAAATACATACACATTTCGGATAAATTTAACTATTATATAATAATTTATTACATAATTATCGTTACCAAGCGGTATCCCGTTTTCTAATCCATTTGGATTGGCAGGGTTCGCTATCTAAGCCTAAGGATATGGTGACGACACTGATTTTACCATGGAAAACCCAGAGGGAAAACCAGACCATTCTTAGGTTAGGTCACATCTTTTAAAAAAACAATTGTTTAAGAAACTGGAAATTGGAAAATAATATTCCTTTTCTTTTTTTATACCATTATGTTGGCAAACAAACGTATGGTCTTCCCGATGACAAGCAATTGCTATAACTTATGGGCACTTGAAACACCAGAGCCAGCATTTGTACGTTGCCGTTGCTGAGTTTAGTGGTACATGCCAGCATTCGAATCGGGGACCAATTGACCAATAGGTCGGTTTTTTATCTACTGGACTATCACCGATTATCATAGAGAGCGTCATTCCTTTATACTGAGAGTATCTCTAGCGCTCTATGTATGAAATCGATGTATACATTTTTACATATACTCCACGTCTGGAAGTACCTGCTAGGCCCTTTTGAAACAGTATGTTGAAAATTATCATACGCATTATTAAAATCAATATTATAATATTCTGACATATAGCAGATTGATAGAATAAATTGCATATGTAAAACTTACCACACATAAGATGAGAATAATTGGTGTAATAAAGATTCTGGTCAAAATATTAATGATTTGTTTACAGGCGATTTGCGCTTCCAACTGTACCAATCACCTAGCCAGTGTGATTCTAAAACCTGTAATGAGGCGGATGCCATCTTATCGTGTATACTTCCGTATCTATGCTCATATATTAGAGGTAATAAGTGACAAATTTGCAATGCGAGGCTATTGTTAGACCGAATTTAGATATATAATCGTAACATAAATATTGGAACACCGAATTCGGTACACCATATATCTACATCTCCAAATTATGGGAATTTAGGTAAGAGGCTCATTATCATCTTTAGAGAGTCAAACTTAAGTATAAGCACTAAAGAAAAATACCACATGATACCGTTAGTCCGGTCAATGGTACGACGGAAAACTCTGTAATACAATATAATACGATAATAGTGTACAGTTGACAACAGTAAGTCTACCTGTAAGTGACATTACCAGGAACAGTCACTGGGATCACGAGCTCGGTGTTCGACTGGTTAGCGAAGGCTATTTTGGGTTGGATAAGCGTGAGTTCGTTTCCCACACAAGACTAACATTTGTGTGCATAAGTATAGGTGTATTCGTCTTGGTCTGGGTGTTTTTGAGACAGTTAGAGCTTACAGAATCCTACCCTCACCTTACAAAAAATTACAGCCAAATAGCAACTCCCTGGATGGTTGTTGTGTTAAGGAGTAGCCATTTTACATCGGTGAACCGAAAGCTTTTATGCATCCCGACGTCGAACAAAAAAGTCTCGAAAAAAAAAATCGCGAAAACCTAAGACAATACTAAATCCCCTAAAGAGTTGATTTGATTGATATAGCGGCGATTTGATTGCAGTAGTAGTAAACTACAAACGCTGTAGTAACTTAAAAAAATAAAATTTATAACTATGAGTAATTAATAAGATTCAAATAACGAAGTCGTACCACGGCACAACCATTCAACTAAGCTAAATAAAGACTAGAGCTGTAGAACCAAAGTTGTTCCTTTCATGAAGTATGAATACTTCATAAAAGGCAAAAATTAATAAATATGCTATATCTAAGAAAGTCTTACAAAACGTGTTAAATATGAGTCGATGTAAAAATTTTAATTGGTATATTGGTAAAATAAACTGTATCACAATTTTATTCAAATTTTCTTTGTAATCCACGGCCATAAGTAGACGGGGTAAAACGAAATGTCGGTGAGAGCACCTGCCTGCCGTTTGCTTTAGAATTAACTCTACTTCTTCAGAAGTTCGACAACAGTCTGTTGATAATACATAACAGTTTTTTTCAGCCTTCTACTCACCTACCATGACGAAATCAGCCCTAGAAACCACCCAGCGTGCATGACTACGGTACTACGGCTACGGTAATCACTTTACATCATCAGGCCGAACGCTTGCATTTCTACTGACGTAGTATAAAAAATAATTGTCAAGATTAAAAAAAAAAAGAGAAAGTTACTCGCCCTTCAGACCCAAAACCACCTGAATGTGGTGTACTCTTCCAAATAGTAAACAATCGCATGCGAAAGAGAGATGAGGTATAGTGATAAGTAGCCCGACTGCGGAAATACTTATAGAAAAGCCCGTAGTCAAATATCCAGGATGCTTCAGAGTAGATTCTGCGTTATAAATGGTGTTGGCGATGAGAGAGCAATACTTATTGTACTGCAAGCATTCAGATGTATATCATTTGACATAACATAAGTAGTCCTATTATTATAGTGCCTTTTACAGGTGAAAATGAAATAGTCCAAAGCAACTCGAGTAAATAAAAATTGTCCTGGTGATCGCAAGAAAAAACTTGTTAAAGTTAACTTTTTTAATAGGGCGGAGCACAATTGGCGCATCATGTATGCTTAGTTGATTCCTGGTGCCGCCATTCACTTATAGTGACATGACAATAATCATGTTTTATATTATATGTATATAATATATATTATAGGAATCGATATTATAATTAGGTAGAGAAACCCGAGTTTTCGAATGGTGCACCGAAGAGCAGATAACGTTTAACACTCGACATTCCATTGTAACTAATAAAGAAGAAGTTAATTTTACAGCAGTAAGTATTGTTACATATCGTCGGCTGTCTAAGGATATGGTCATGAGAAAGTTGTGTATTTCACCCTACACTGTTTAAGTTCAGCAAAGAACATTAAAAATGAAGGAACCCACTTAAGCTTAGTCAATATTTGGTATTCTCTTTAGTGTATATCTAAGCATCAACTGTGAGATTTACGACAGTATTTAACCATGCATATTTGAATAAGATTAAGTGTGCACAATTCTTGTTATGTCGTTCTAAGAAAAGAAGAGCATTTTACCTATGAGGTCAACCGCGAAAGCACTGACGTCATCCATGAGCTGTATGTAGGCTACGGTTCTGTATGTTCCAGCACTGACGGCTAACTCACAAGTCAGTTGGAATGCCGCTAATATGGGATCCGAACAGGTCTGGACCAGGTATTCGGGCGAGGATATAGCTCGGTAAATTGAAAGGCGAGCTATGCTTGCGCGTAGGGGATCTTCGTAGAGAGGATTACTCCTATTAATAAAAAGATTGTGGAAAATCATCATCATTACTAGAGCCAAAGTCAATGCTGGCTTTGGTTTTAGTAATGATGGTTAATACCCGCTGCTTAGCAAATTAGAATCTTGCGTACCGCAGTTTTTTGCCTTACAGTTAAGGTGTCAGGGGACAATTTTTATAAAAGGGTAAAGATCAATGTAATGTTAAACTTGTAAGTGGTTCACCAACATTTTAGAGCAAAGTCACAAACAGATAATCTTCTAGAACTTTATTTTGATACTATCAGTGGTTCACGTCACCAATTGAGGAGGTGCTGCGTTGGCGATATATATATATATATATATATATATCGCCAACGCGATCGCTAATATATATATTTAGGGTGCAGTTTTTTGTTCCATCGCTTAGAGTCACGGCCTAGTTGATTTTATACTAACGTTCAATTAACACAAGGGCATGGGGTGAGGGATGCCGTCGATGAATAAACTACTTAATAAACTACCACCTGATTTAAATAAAAATGTTAGGAATAATATAAAATACAAATTAAAAAAGTACTTTTTGGACAATTTAAGCAGTCAAAACAATTTAATTTCACTTAAGAACTTGAAAACAAACTAAGTATACTACATGATTATTGTTATTACCTGCAATAAAATAAATCTTAATTAAATTATAATTCATATTTACCGTATACTTAGTTGCTTATTGTATGTGTATGTATTATTTCTGTTACTCACTTATATCCTAATATATGTTTTCGAACGTACTTGCCCGGTCACCGATGAATCTCATTGTTGTAGTTAAGTACGCACTATTCTATACTATTCTTATTTTACATTGTAGGTAATTATTACACGACTGTGTCTCGATGTAGTTATATCATTGCATTTGCGTCAAACCTCAGTGGTTTATAAAATGCATTAATATTGTTTTTACAAAATGTTTATGTAAACTGGTGTAATAAATAAATAAATAATGAATCGTATGACCGCGCGCCATCAACAATGCTACCGCTTCGTCATGATCCAACTGAGCAGCCAGTATCAATGGAGTGACGTGTTCAGGAAAGGCCGCCGAGTGAGTCGTGCAAGCGAACTCTAAACCTGGAGATATTTTTTCTGAGCCTCCAACAACATGACTGCAAAATAACTGACACATATATTGCTATATCCACGATAAAAAAAAAAACAAGTTGAGTGAAATCAAGAACACTTTTTACCCAAAATTTTAATACTGTTATTTTGTATGACATGCAATACATTGTCACCGATTTCTATATGTGCCTGATTCAACAAAAAATCGACCATCTCTTCTGATTGGTTTCGCACTGCAATGTGAAGAGCGGATGTGTCCTACATAAATTGAAATTATACCTTTAAATGAATATTGATATTATCCATATACGTTTTAACGTAAAGAAAGTAGGTTTGTACGTAATGACCTGGAAATTGACGCGATTGGCATTCCATTCAGTATTGTCTTGTAGGTATTTTTGCATCGCTGCTATGTTTCCTCTCGTCACTAACTGTTGGAATTCGGCTTCATTTGTGATCAGCTTAGGTAAAGGAATGTACGATTCACAACACAAGTTGTATAATTCTTCCCCTGACTAAAACGAAACATCTTTTTTATGCTTGTAATTATTTTTGGAATACCTAGCAATAAGTTTAATAAATACATATTTACCAATCCATCACATAGTTCATCGTAACTAAAGGATTTAGGTCTGATGGTCTATGTTTTGGTCGGCTTGATATTGTTTGCAGACATTTTACCACAGTTACTAACTATTTGACCCCGCTGACGACTTTCAATAACAGAATTGTCGTTCTACGGCGTGGTTTTGATTGCTTGTTTTACTTCCTGTTATTCGACATATTGTGTGTATTGTTCTGTATATGAATGAAAGCCTATAGTCCTATGGCTATGCTTCTTTGATCAACTATTTTCTTTATTGAATAGGCTTCTAAAATATTTTCAAGAGGAATGTTTCACGAACGATTTCCATGTAAAAGTACCGCTATTTCTGTGAGTAAGCACTCAGGTTTCCACGTAATCTTAACATAGTTTCAAAATTATAAGTGATTATTGCCCGAAATAATATTTGTGTTTGCAAAATATTTTTATTACAAACTTTGGAATCAAAATTTATCGCCTGTGATTAAATTTGAAAATCTTCAAAACATGGAAAATACCGGATGTTATTAAGAAGAGGCTTAGCATTTTGGCCATAAGTTCATAACAAGTAGTATTATAAACTTTTGAAACCACTCTTATTTGGTTATATTTAAATGAGTTATCGTAGTCACATGAAGGTATCTATGTCAATGTTTGTAGTATATTTGGTCGTTGCTTTGTCTCAAAAGGAAAGACGCGTGGGTTGCAATGATATTGAAATGCATGTAAAGTGGACGTTGTTATTTTATTGTGTTTTAATAACTTATGGTAAATGGCAAGAGTATGTACAAAGCGCCCTACATTCAGATAGGGAAACGGTGAATAACGTTTAACTCAGGACTTTTATGGGTTGAAATGTTACGGTACGTTTTTACCTGTTTCATCCAAATGGTTTTAATAAATAATATAAAAAAAATACAGTTGGCCTTAAGTCTTGGGAATACTCGTAGTTAACTATTTGAGTAGATTCTTTTTAAGCTTAAATTATCAGTTTGGTAAAAATGTATTTATACTTTGCGATTGCTTAACATTATATGCATGCAGGATATATATTGTCAAGATTACATACTCTTTGGTGGAATATTGCATGCCTTTCACTTTTCAATTGTAAATTATAATTAATTCTTTATGGTATATTTCACCTGTAGCTGATTTTGAATATTGTGAGTTTGCAAGCTGTGTCATATATCTTAACTACTGATGAATCGTGGATATATTGTTATGATCTACTTACGAAGTAATTGTCGGCTCAGTGGGTGTTCGAAGAAGACAGCTTGCCTACAAAAATAGTTCGCGGCCGAAGCGTCAATAAGAAAATGATTGCTGTTTTTTTCCGTCGTAGTGACACTGTAGCTGACGGAACAATGGATTTTTGAACAATTCTAGCGTTCAACTGGTATCTCATGCTCCTTTCAGTCCTGACCTGGCTCCGTGGTATTTCTTCCGGTTTCCAACAGTGACAAGAATGCTTAGTGGGCGCACTTTTTAGAATTCGGAAGAGACTGTGGAGGCATTCTTAATGCTTTTTTTGACCTGCTGCAAGATAGTTTGCAAGAATGAAAAAATTATGCGGATTTTTTTGAAAAACAATAAAAAATCAAAGGCGATTAAAATACTTATTAGTTTTTATACAGCTAAAAAATCTCGGAACAACCCTCGTAATTGTAGTGATTATATCATACATTCTTTATATTTTATTATTAATAAGTTACGCTAATGTAAATTAGACCTTGTTGTTGTTCATACATATTCCAATCAACAATAGCACGAGGTTAATTTTGCTTAGGCACTATAAAAATAACTGGCATCCTGTCCTGCGAAATAAATTTGACTAGTAAGCTTAGTTTCGGCCCTGGTCTAATTCGTTCATGAAGCAAGATAAACCTGGCAGTTGAATTACATAACACGTACATAAGGATATATATGTCTAGGGTGTCTAGGATATGTATGATAGGATATGTCTATCTGAAATGTGACCAGCTCCAGATTACATCATACATAAATATTACAAAAGAGGGACGGACGTTTGTCATATGTTTAACATTACCACTTCCGGTACATATAGCCACTGGATCGAGATATAGAGTCCACTTTCGAGGCCCAATAAATAAATAAATAAATAAATATTGTGGGACAAATTACACAGCGCCACCTAGCCCCAAAGTAAGCGAAGCTTGTGTTATGGGTACTAGACAACTGATAAACATACGTAAATACGTTTTTTTTTTGTAAATACATACTTATTATACATAGAAAATACCCAGACCCATACAAACAGACATGTTCATGCACACAAATGTTTGTACTGTGTGGGAATCGAACCCACGAGCGTTGGTGTCAAAGTAGCGTAACAGCGCGTTTCACCACTGCGCCACCGAGCTCGTCAATGAAGGTAAGCCCAATGAAGGTAAGCCAGAGTTGAGAATCCTGCGAGTCTTTTTGTGGTAGCATTTGGATCTACACTTGGTACCCGCGGTGTCTTTAGATACTCACCTACAGCGCTGCAAGCTACCTTTGTGTTATTAGTATTATATTCGTCTATCAATATATTTATGTTATTCCACTTGCATTGTAGGCAGAGAGAACAGAGCGCCACAAGATGCGGTTGTTACTTCGAACGCGTGTAGTTTTGCCTGTGGGACTTTATACGTATTTGAATATGGAGTTCATTTTCCTAAATGTCGATCACCAGATGTCAGTGTTTTGACTGAATGCATCCGTTATCGACGTGTGAGAGAAACTTTGGTGAATTTAGTTTTTTTCTGAACATACGAAGCGTAATAGAAACTTAGCTAAAATACACGCATAATTTTTTTATCAACATTATGGGTACTATGAACCTCACTAATTTGGAAGGGTACGACAGTGGTTAGATATTAACTATCGATGGTGATAGATAGGTCGTGATGGTCGTTCCCTTGGCCGGCGAGAACTCCGTGTGACTTTTACATTTGGGGTTATATGAAGGATTTAGAACAAGTATTTTTTTTCCATAATCAAATGTTTTGCAATATTACTACTACATAACACTAGGAATTTTGTTGATAATATTACGACTCCTATGATCAGACTTGAATGGGTCGTTGGAAGTTCTGAAATGCCTCAACTCTTCAATGGCAGACACATGTAATCAATAAATTTTGCCTAGGTATTATATAATAATTTCATTTTGGAATGTATGTTACATACTTATTATATCATACATGAACTTAAGGCTATCATCAGTAAAAGCTAAAAGCGAAGATTGTTTTAGCTTATCGCCGCAACTTCCAACGGCACTATATGTGAATCTTCAATTGTAAATAAAGCCTCAGGTATATGAATTCAAGTGCTATCGGACTGTAGAGACGAAGCATGACCAAGTTTGCGGTTGAGTATAGGTTATTGAATTCAGATTGAAAATCGTTTGAAATTACAAGATAACATTTGTTCTGTCGGTTGTGTCTTTGGTCGTGATGACAGTATCTGGATAATGTTGATAGCGAGAGGAATGTACATATAAGTAAAAAACGGTAGTGTATTGCATCTATACGAATTTATTTTTCAAAACCTAATTATCGCTATACATAGTGTACAAAAGAGCAAAGTAAGAGTACGATCTGGTCAAAATCTGAAACAAGGAAGTACAGTCAAGTACAATTCAAATACATTGTAAGTAGCAGTGCAACTAATCCAGAAATCACAGAATATACTTTACGAATAATGCTAACTTACCGCTGAATAGGTAACGAGAGAGATATCAGTGAAGCCCATCGCAGTAAACGCGATAGGCTTTTGTGATCTGAAACATTTAATAGTAAACATTAATAGTATATATAACACTAGTTCTTTATGTTTACGGTTATTTATGATTATGGTTCTGAATATTCATTGACAAAGGACAATAAAATAACATGTTTTAAATAAAACACTGTAACAAAAATTATAGTCGATACCAGTAAGTTCTGTCACACATAAAGCATCCAAACGTCTATCATTCATTATGTCTATCAATTCATTCGTCTTATCATTCAATCCACCTCTTACATTCCACGCCCCAATGCGGCACTCGGCTCCCCTCGTCCCGCCGGAATTGGCGCTGCGTGGTGGGTGGCGGCCCCCACTGCCGCATGCAGCTATATTCGCACCGACGTGGGCGGATCGGTGCGCGTCGCCTACGGGGGACGCCCTAATCCGCACATCGGTGCGCTTTTGGTCCAGAATTGCAATTGACTGATTGGCAGGGTACGCGAACGAGCACGCTTCTGGCACATGACCCCCAAAAATAATCTTTCCTAGGCAAACTCAAGGTAAGATTTTTTTGTATGAATGAAGGGAGCCGGTTTTATAAGAACAGAATGTCCGTGGTCACTTGATACCTTTTGCTGAAGAATGGCGATATCGTCCACAAAAGTAACAAGAATTCAGGAAATATAAGTTACGAGTATATAGTCTCTTCGTGAACAGTGATACCATCTCTATTTATTTTATGGTAAATATTCCATTGTATATGAACTTTTCTTGTTAAAATAGTATTACGTGATCTTCCGAGCAATGTTCTCGTGACATGATATGTGTCCCCTTGCTCTGCATATTTCGTGTAAGTAACGTACTACTCACCTCTTTATAAGGAAAATCAGGGCACGGCGACAACGAGGATTAGTACGGTACCATCTACTATTATATGCTGCTATGGCGACGTCCGCGTTCTGCAATTTTTTTTTTCAAATTAATGCAATATCATGGGTTGTGCAACTCAAATGGCATAACAAAGGCACGTAAAACAGAGAAATATTAAATAATGTGAAACAATGTATAGCTCGAGGCATAAGCGATTCTATAAGTAATTGAGTAGTTAGGTAATTCATTAAAATAAGGTAAGGTCTTAAGTAGAAAAGAGAACAAGAAGAAAAATTCTTTGATGAAAATTACTTTATTTGTATTGGTTATTGATATTATTTACTGTTTCTACACCATATACTTTATATTGAATCAATTAATAAGAAAACTAAGCAAAACGTAAAATTTTGTAAGAATTATCGTATGAGACTAGGTGAAATAAAATTATATTTGCAATTTGTAGATGAAATTTAAGATTTCAGGCAGCCCTAATTTGATTCTCAATTTCTTGGTGGCTTTTTATAGGGTAGGTGGCAAACATGAATAGGATCGGATTGATGTGTAGCATTTATACACCCGCACATTACCACCACCTAAACAATGCTAATGAAGCAACTCCTCAGGATTCATTAGAAACCTACCCTCAAAGGAACATAATAACTCGCCAGGAAGGTGTAGGTAAGCTACGGTATTCTTTAGAGTGGAGGGAAGTACTTCTTCAATCGGGCTACTAGTAAAATATTGCTGTAGTCTAGCTCATCATCTTCATCAGTGCCTCATTTACTAATTTGGAAAAGTGCGTCACGTTCAATCGAGGCTGACTTTGTTTCTAAAATAATGATGAGTTAATTATATTCCAAAACTTATTCGTATATTATAATAGATAGGGTAGATTACTATTAACTTACTGCATGAAATATGACATCGGCATACCAACACAACATCCCAATTTGAATTAACGCTGATCCTAAAAAGAGCTTATTGCTGATTGCCATAAGCGGCTCAAGTAACTGAAAGAAGAAATGAGAAAGTTTACCATTCATTAAAACAATACATCACTACGATACCGGGTACCATGTCTTTAGGTGTAACTAGGCTAATCTATCTTTGGGTCTCTTGGGTTTTCGCTTTTATGGTTCTACCAAAAAGTATCTGGAAATTAGCACAATCTAGACGTTACGGTGAGAAAGTATAGTAGTACCGAAGGGCTCTATGATTCCTTACCAGTACTAAGAACGTCTCTATGTATCTATCTTCTATACTTCACGCCAGATCCCTTGCGGGGTAGGCAGAGAACCGAGCGCACCGTGACTCGATCCTTGCATACCTCTTTTTTACGCTTGCTACGTCGGGAGGCATACAAGCATACGGCCCACCTGATGTAAAGCGGGTACCATAGCCTATCAACGCTTGCGATGTATTAAGTGCCACTCGCGCGATGCCTCCTCTGCTGCTTATACAGCAACTCCTTGGGTGCTTACTGGTGACCTCACTCACACGCAGGAACACAACAACCTTCTAGGGAATTGTTATTTGGCTGCGGTTTTCTGTGAGGTGGAGGTACTTCCCCAGACTTACTTTGATGCGCCCTACGTCTCATCAAGCCCTACCTCACTCACTTCTTTAACATTCATTGCTCTTCTCATGCACGCTCGCCGGTTTCTAGGGCTCCTGACATCCTCTTCTGATAGAATACGACGACAGTCAAATTATAAAGGTTTGTTTGTTTGTAATATCTTTAATGTATATTATAAAATATACAATAGTATAATAAGGTTATTACCGACTTTCATAAAAATAGGGCACTTTAAAAACAGATTATTGGGAAAACTGTCTTCATATTTGTTTCAGTTTTCCGGTTCTAGATATCAAACCTGTTATCATAGTCGATAACTCTCATTCAAAGTGCAATTACTAATATTTAATTAAAGTGCGATATTTTCTAAAGATTCGCAATTTTGTTAAGTCTCTTGTACTTATCAGTATAACTAAAATACTAACCACAATAACAAATACAACGCAGCATATATTTACTGAACTCAAAACAATATTCACGAGGTTTGACAGGGAAAACGCAACCTCTAGGTCGTTGCAGTACCTGTAATACAAGCGGGCATTCATTTAGAATCATCATTTTGAATATTCATTCATTTACAATATTATTCAAATAACTTGCTGCTGGAGTTCGAAAAAGTTGCCTATTTGTTATTCTCATAGATAGGAAAGCGAAAAATCCCAAACTCTATTGTTATTCCCGACAATACTCGTAGTCTGTTGTGTAAATTTTTGTTTAAGTTCATAGAGACTTCCTGGCGAATAAGTCTGACAAACGAACTCATTTTAGCATTTATAACAGTAGTACAGATAGATATAGTAAAATAAAAATATTATATAACGTGGTATTATTACGTCAATGAATATCTATTTATAACAATATTTATATAAAGGAGATAAATATTACATAAATTTAAAAAATGGAGCACGATGACGTCGTTGCGCGTATCGTTCTAACTGATTAAGGAATTTCAACCACAGTCTGTTTACGGATGGGTTTATCTATCTCGACCTTCTCCTTAGGTGTAGTAATTACATAAATGTTGATATATGGATTATAATTTTGACGAGCTCGGCACAGTGGTTCGATTCTCACACAGAACAAATATTTGTGAGCTTGAACATGTCTGTTTATATTGGTATATGTGTTTTAAGAGAGGTACGGAGCATCAAAGCAGCCTTTCTGGGAAAGTGCCTCTACCTCACAGAAAACCGCAGCCAAATAACAAATCCCTGAAGGGTTGTTGTATTCTTGCGAGTGAGTGAGGTTACCAGTAAACTCCTAAGGAGTTGCAGTGCTAGCGGCAGAGTTGGCATTTCACGAGAGATATTTACACGGCACATCAGGTGGGCCGTACGCTTGAATGTTTCCCGACGTTGTAGGTATATAAAGAAAATAATAAAAGTAAGGGCGCTGAGTTTGCATGACAATATTTTATGTGAAAAATTTGTCTTAGGGAGATGCCTGGCTCTATGGATATGTATTTTTTTTTATCACGCTTGCCTGATCTTTTATACAACTTTTGCCTGCTCTTTTTTTCTCTGATTATATACATTTTGCATTATGTGGCGACTTCAATTGAACTTTTTTTAATGCTCATAAGAACAATAAATTTTTTCACCTCTGGAAACGATGCACTATAATTTTTCTCGATTAGTCGGGGCGATACGCTCGCGAAACCGGCTGGTTATTTATTGCCAGATACAAAATAAATGCAACTAAGATTATTGAACGGGTAATTTGTTCACACGTCTCAGATACATTGATCAAAGATGGCTCAAACTAAGGGAATAGTAACTTTAAATGCAGAAGAAGATTGTAGTTAAAATTATAGTTCGTGGCATTAGCAGCGTCTGCCGCGTCTTTTACGCAGAGACAGTTACCGATCATATGAAATGCACTTATTAATTGCATAGTTCTTAGCGTTATAACTATAGCGTTAAACAATAGAATACAAACAGTTGACATAAATGGGGTCAAATCTAAAGGCAGTAATGTTAATATTGGGGTGCCCCAGGACTCTATATTGGGACCCTTTTTATTTTTGGTATATATAAATGATCTGCCATACATGGTGCAGAAAACGGCGGATATACTACTGTTTGCCGATGACACTTCTTTAATTTTTAATGTTGCTCGCCGGTGCGAAAATATTGACAAGGTAAATAGTGTTCTATCTGCCATTCTAAATTGGTTCACATGCAATAATCTTTTATTAAATTCAACTAAAACCAAATGTATAAAATTTAGTCTTCCAAATGTGGCGTCTTCCAATACACAAGTTTTTGTTGACAATAATATACTAGAATTTATTAATTAGGTATTACGATAGACTCAAAATTGCAGTGGGGCCTCACATAAATAAACTGGTCAGTAAGTTCAGCTCTGCCGCTTATACCGTTAGGAGAATTAGACAATTGACGGATGTGGCTGTCGCTTGCTTAGTTTATTTCAGCTACTTTCACAGCATTATGTGATATGGTATACTATTGGGGGAACAGTGACTGGTATTGAAACTATTTTTATATTATAAAAGAGAGCCTTCCGCTCTATTAACGTAACATAACATAGACTTCAGGTAATCACTTAATTTATGAGAACATAATGTATGCTCGTATAAATAAAAAGTCGTTTTCAAAATTTAGTTAAAATCTGTTAAATTAGTCAATTCAAATGCAAGTAGATTAAAAAAGAGAAATCAAAATTATGAAAAATTTATAAGATATAATATTGAGAATGTAAGACGTGTCTAAGTACCCGTGAGGGTCTAAATGCAAATGAAGAATTTTTGTCTTTTATCTTATATTTAATCTATAAATATTTTTTAATAGCATTAACATATTTTTTTGATTTCCATATCAATCCTACAATAACAGTTGGTCATATTACCGAGTAGAATCATTATTTCTACATAGTCATCGTGAAAAGAAATAATGTTTCTACTCGTCGTTAAGAGACTGAACTGACTGTACCTACGTAGGATGAACAGGACTTGAGGGTCAAGAGTAAATTAAGAACTTACCTGATGAGTCTTTGATGAAGTTTGATGTTTGCCATTATTTCTTGATAATGTTCCTCATCACTTTTATTTGTACTTGCCACTGTCTCTAACCGCCGTTGCAACAGCTTTAGCAACATTCCTATATGGCTTGCCATACCTGAGAATAGCAGGTCCGTACCTACCATTATCCATACACAAGTTTGTCCTGAAAATATCGACTAAATAAGAAAATATTTACAATATAGCCAAATGAGAATAGAATCCAACTTTGCTCTGTTGACTTCGTTTAAAATATTAATAAGCAAATATGCATTGTCGTAAGTGTCGCAAGAATAACAAAAAATCCAGTTTAGATAAAATTACTACCTAATGAATAACTATTGACTTCCTCCGTAATCCTATTTTAATTGATTTTCATTGTACACATGTAATTGGAATGATCCAGTATTTATTACATATTACAGTATTCTTTTTCTACACTCAATTTACAGCAAATTAATGCATAAAAAATAAAATCACAAGTAACACCAATTTAGATCACCACTTGCAGATTAACTGATACCCAACGTTTATCGAAAGTGGAGTGAGATGATGTTTGTTTTGGAATCATCACATACTACTGTAATCATCTAGTCAATGTGATTTTTTTTACGTGATACTAGCTTATAATCAAATGTTTTAACTAGTGTTAGTCCAAATGTGATAATAGTTATCTACAGATGATTCTCTACCATTAAAACTTTCACTGTTTCCGACGTTCATGAAATAAACATTTAGTGTTCGAATTATGACAAACGATTTCATTAAGTGTAACGGTTTGTTCTTGCGCCCGTTTCCATAATTATCATACCACTGTTTGTTTCGTTGTGTTGGAGTGTACGAATTAACTTGCATTCAATGGACTGATTGTAATTGCATTTGCGGTTTCTTTATTTATAAGTTGGTCAAACCAATTTTAGTGTCAATTTTTAATTCATCTTTATTATATTATCATCATCAACCTGTATTTACTCTTGTCTGCTCGACAGGTCTTCTTTATACTTTACAATACGCGATCCGCATTCAGTCGCTATCGACCGCTTATGTAAAGTCATCGGTTTATTGGGGTTTTACGCTTTGTCGTGCTAGCCTCCATCTCTCATCACTGACTGATGGGACTATGTTAAAAATTTTCCTCGGAAATAACTACGGGTATAGCTTTATCCAGCGTTCACTGTGTAACGTTCAATCTGTGGATTGACTTAACGACCAGGACCCAAATCTTTGCACAGTTGGTCAATTCGGGTGCACTAGTTTTGTAGGGTATAGGGTTAAAAATTTTAGTACCAAAAAACATGAATTAAAATTTTTAAAACCCACGACGGAATATTTAATGCACATAAATTAACATTTAAGCTGTACAGTCTACAACACATGTTACACACGACGGCTATTAATAAATAGTATTCAATATAATAGTCACAGTACTCTTTAATGTCGTGGGTTTTAGAAATGTTTTATTCGCAGTTTTTTTTCTCGTCACAATATTCTGTTGTGTTTTTTTTTTATTTATTTATATATAACGTTTCCGTTAATATTCGTGTTCCATTTTATATATATATATATATAAAAATGAATGCTTGTCTGTATGTCCTCTAGTGACTCAAAAACGGCTGAGCAGATTTTGATGAAATTTACAGGGAATCTTCGGATTAATCCAGCGGGTGATCCTGTGAAGTTTGGTAGGGATCAGATCACCCGTACGAAGCCGGGGTGGGTAGCTTGTAAATAAATAAAAAGACAAATGATTTGGAGGAATATGTATACTGTAGCGCCACCAGATGGCCTATAACAACGAAATTTAACTGAGAACAAGCTCAGGAATAAGACTTATACAAAGGAGGAAACCGATTCAAACTCGGCCTACCCGTTACTGAGAAAAATCATAACAGACGCACAACAACACACCCTTCCCCAAACGCATAATATGTACTGATAAAGGTATCACCTTGTCTTATAAAATTACTTAATAAAAGTTGCAAACACTTTACTAGTACTTTAGTTTCTCTACGTATAAAGTAATTTTTATTTGTATATGTCTTGCTAATTGAATTTATACTTGAAGGTAGTCAATTGAATTGTTCTGTGTAACTTTGACGATAATACAATATTATTGTGTAAATAGTCACTGGCTCTATAAAATGAAATATAGTACAGCTCTTTAATGCCCAACTTTTACTCAACTTTATGCGTTTTTTATTAATTAAAAGCTCATGTAATCAAAATTTTGGGTTTTTATTTAAGTAGCTTTATTCATATTCGTATCTACTAAATCTAATCCCGTGGTAATAAAAATTATATTGTAACATAATGTAAATAACATAAATATATATATATTTATTATTTTTATGCAGCTTACTAACCTAACAGAATAGATTTTTAGATACATATGTACTCGAAAATAAGCTAATATATCAGAATCCACCACCTCCCATGGCTCCACCGACTTCGCGGTCATTTGAGCCGAATCGCGGGAGATGCGCACGGCACATGCTGCTCTAAGGCTCTCTTCGCGCCGCGGGCAATTCTTCACTCCCTACAAAATATTTATTCTGCTCTGTTGTGTCTAGGTCCGCCTTCTCCCCATTCTGGGGTAACGACATGCACATTTACGCCTTCGTTGCCGTCTATAAGCATACTTGATCTAATTTTAGCGACCCAAGCCAGCCTTTTCAACCCGTTCTTCAGCACTTCTTCTCCCATGCCAAGCATGGGCGAACCTGCGGAAAGCCGCGAAGTTCGCCGCCGACGACACAAGATCGGTGTAGTACACCGGACCCAGTTCTGGCCCGTGGCGCACAATCCCATCCATCATCACACAACGCAGATCATCATACCTGGTACAGAACCACAATATGTGGTCTCTGTCCTCCTCATTTTCCCCGCACTCACACCTACTATATATATAGTATATACATACATACATGCCTACCCAGTTCATGCAGTCTCTTACGAAATATACCATGTCCCAGGAGCATCTGTGAAACTTGGTAATCAGGCACGACCCAGGTAGCCCTGAGCCGGGCCTCCACATCCGGGAAGCTAATATATCAGTTTATATACAAGTACTTTTAATATTCCATTTATAATGCTACACCAGCATCACAATCACTAAAACTAAAAGCACGACAACATTTACCTGCTAATATTTCAAAGAGATAAACGACAAAATGTGCAAATGGTTGGTGTTTATCAAATGGGTACCAAGAGACCCATACGTAGCCCATTTTAGCCTCTTGACCTTGTAACAGCTTGTACAAATAGATGCCAATAGGCGTTACGTTGTAGAACCACACTCCTGACATATTCACCCAAAAATACCCTGAAACACAAACACGTTAATAACGCAATCTTCCATCATTTCAATTATACATGGTGTTTTATACATGGCTCGCTAATTGAATTTGGTGAACAGATAAAGTCCTACAACTAAATAAAGTTGTAGTGTCTGTTTGTAATGTCAATATAACAGCTTTTTACTAAAAAGTGTACGCGGTACTTTTATCAAAAATATATATTACAAATATTTTTTACTGTCTGCCCGTTCTGACTGCTGTAATCTCCGAAATGGTTGGACCGATTTGACGGGACTTTCACTGGCAGATAGCTGATGTTATAAAGAGTAACTTAGGTTACTTTTATTTTAGAAAATAATAAGAATTCTGTTTCAAAAAAAACCAATGTGAACAAATTGCAATTCCACACAGACGAAGTCGCGGGGAGCCGCTAGTATTTTTTTATTTTTATACTTCCACACGCAATAAAGTTGCGAGTTTAAAAAAAACGTTTTTAGTACTTAGTACAGATTTAAATATTTTCTTTATTTTGATGTGTGTTGGTCGTTTTGCAATTTTAATGCAAATGACACTTAATTCCAATTAAATATTGAATAAACATTTTTTATTATTAAAGTTCTGGGAATTGGTAAAAATATGTTAGAAGCGCGTCGTAGCGAGACCTTATTATGATTCATAAATTATTTTTTTGTAGCAAAATAAAATTTACACGTATCTTTTTCCGCCATATAAAAAAAAATACTTTTAAAAATATACATATTATTTACCCGTCTAAATTTTATCATCATATAAAAGAGATTTGATGTGTTTACGACTCTACTGATTGGCACTATAAAAAAATACAAACTGTCTATTTTGCCATAAACATTAATAATTTCAAAAATTCTTAAGGTTATATACAATATTGATAGTCAATAAGTAGGTAAAATTCTGGAATCCACGGATTTAATTATATTATTACATAATTTACAATTTGTTACACTAACACATTTTTTTAGGAACACCGTTCCTATATGAAATCTACATGTTTGTCTATGTATTTGTCTGTCGCTTTTTTTCGAATATTCGAATTTTGACTTCAGATTCGGATTCAGCACAAAAAAGTAGAACAGGAATGTTCAGGAATACCGTTCCTATCTCTTAAGGAACATGGACAAATAAAAAAAAATGAATTGTTATATAATTGACGAGCCAAGTGTTCCTCTGGCAATGCAAGCTTGCGCATTCTCAAATGGTTTTATTTACTGTCAGAATTTAATTTAAGATAAGTCACAACTATCGTTATAGAGATTCATAAATATTATTTACCTTGTTTTGGAGCGTTTTGTCTTCAAAATTTAAATATAATGCCAACTATAAAAATCATTCACAGACTACTTTGCTGCAGCAGCAAATTTTAACGGTTACGTATTCTTTAAATATTAACAGTGTAACTTACAATATTAATATATTTTTTAATATGTAAGTATTTGTCTATTTTCCGTTATTTTATTTGTAAAAAACACTGTACACTTTGAAGAAAATATCAATTGCCTGACTCGTTAATTGCATTATCACCCTTGATATTCCAGCAATGCCTTATAAACACAGCGGATAGCTGGTACAGGAGGTTAATATTTAGTTTCCGCCTTCAGTAAGATGCTACCTACGGAAGTACGTCAATTAGACCGTGAAGTTCAAATACTTTTTAAATTTCAATGGGCCCCACCATTTTTGAATAGATTTCAGATCCAGATACAGATCCAATAGTATCGATAAGACATGCCGGGACCTGGAGGTCATGATGTTAAAAAATTTGGGCATTCTCCTGTATCAACATCAGTATTGCTATTTGAAAATGTGTAATCAAATTGTAGTTTATAATGTGTTTGACAATGTGACATACATCGGTGAGCAATCCGTAAAGCGACGAGGCTTTCTTCTTTAATCTGTTGGGCTTCATCATCTAAAGGAGGCACGGGCCAGATAGTAGCTAATTCAGCCATGAGTTGCTTGAACACGTCCTTTTTGTACCACAAAACAAATGCTTTAGCTATACCTGAAAGATAGTATTAATATGAATGCATTAGCTATACGTGTACCTGTATATATTAATATAAATTCTTTAGCTATACCTGAAAGATAGATTGTGTACAACGAGCAGTAGAATTGGAATTACAAACGAATGTCTATATAGACTTTAATGGATTGAGTTTCTAATTCCTGTACCACCACATTGCATACATAATTATTCATCACATTTACAAAGAAACAATTAAAAATGTAAGGTTCTCTTATAGACGTTGTTAATAAACTCACTAAACTGTATTCAATAAATAGAAAGACAATTAAAATAAGAAGAGGCATGCTCCGATGGTTCGGACATGTAGAAAGAATGCAAGATGAAAGAATGACGAAGCAGACATACAATGCAAAAGTGGAAGGATGTAGGAGCCGGGGAAGGCCAAGACTTACCTACCATGACCAAATTGGTCGTGTTCTATCAGAAGGTGATGTCAGGAGCCCTAGAAACCGGCGAGCGTGCATGAGAAGAGCAATGAATGTTAAAGAAGCGAGTGAGATATGTAAGGATCGAATCACGTGGCGCTCGGTTCTCTCTGCCTACCCCGCAAGGGATTTGGCGTGAAGTTATAGATAGAGAAAGACAATTGAAATAGAAATCTATATCAAAACGAATTTTAAGCAGCAACAAAGTCAGTAATCTTAATGCTCACACTAAATGTAAGTGTTTCATTTTAAGATGTGAATGATTTATCTTTTAAAATTACAAATAAATAAAATGGATTTTAACCGGAATACTATTTGGACTCGGCTGCAGGCATGAACAAATATATTTCGAAAGAGGTGTGACCTAACTTAAGAAAAGCTTGTTTTTCCCTCTATGTAGTGAAGGTCCGACGGCAATCGTTTCATGTTAAAATCAATATCTTTGCCAAATTGTTAGAATTGCTAACGTGGGGTACGCCATTCCTTACGGATTAAGCAATCAGGTGGGACTATTCTGTCTCAGTATTACTGAATATTTATTTTACGGATGAATATTTTCTGAATGTTACACGGATAGTGTAATATGCAGCAAACATCGGATTGAGAGTACAGTTATTGAAGCTTGTAATAGAGCCGCCTAATAATTGTCCTTTTCATACAGCCTACAACATTTGTTTGTTCCGTAGAAAAGTTCCACTGTCATCTTTTTAGGACTGTTGCCATTACGTCGGGAGTCGTCTTGCACTTATATTTCTGCCATTGTCATTCAAATATATAAAGATAATTTTATATCAAATAAAATTATCTTTATATATTCGAATGGCAATGACAGAAATGCCCATGACCAAGTATTTAGAGTCGCTAAAGTTAGGGCTCAACATCAATAACCTGAACTAAAAAGATGAAAAAATAAATTTGATTTAAACTTTCATCGGGAATTTCACGGCTCAAGGGTATTATGACCGCCATATAGCCAACTTTGCTTTACTTCTCATCACACACACTCACCCTTGAACTATTGTAAGGTAACCGTCCATAGGCTACAATAACAGTGTGCATGTATACCACATTAATAAAGCACACATAGACTGAAGCATAGTGATTAACCTGCCTTGTGGTGTCTGCACAACAAACTTGCTCATTATTTAGTATAGATATACAGTATTGCCTGATATATAAAGTATTTGTATATTCTTATTATTTTCAAAAAATTCAGCAAAATGTAGCTATGTAAATATTAAAATGTAACCTATTTCTTCAATCTCTTTATCTTTTATTTCATCTTTTCTACCCTACTGTTACTCTATTTTCTTTTCTACGTCTCAACTCATTAGCATGTTAATAGACGAAGGCGTTATTTTGCAAAAGTCAAATTTATATGCAATTTGATCTAATCAGCTTCGTGTAATCTGTGTTGTGTAAACCCACTACCGTTAGCAGATGAAAGTCGTCGTTGCCATGGCTGTATGGTTGTGAGAGTAAAATGCTACGAATATATAATTTCGTAGCACGAACTACTAATATCTACAGAACCTGAAGATACCTCGTGGAGAGGCGATGCATGTGTCGCGTGAAGACGACCTCAGCAGCGGAGGTAGCGACGACAGGCGCAGCCATGGCAGCGACGGCGCAAAAAGTGGCTGAAGCATACAAAACAAATTAAATCAACTTGCACTTTGTAGTATGATTACCAACAGGAGTAGTTTAAAAAACTATCCTACGATTTGGAACTCAAACAGTATTCTCCTTGCCAATTATTAATTTTCCCTGTGCGTGGTCTTTATATGAATTGTTTTTCACGTGATAATATTTAATTGCACAATTCAAATGAATATTGAGACTATAATATCACTACTCACTTAAAGCTCCGTAGCCAAAAGTATGGAACAGTGGAACAACGTCTTCAACCCGTGGTGAATTACCTAACGTTAAGGCTATGTACACAATTTCACTGAAAACATGGTAGCAAATGGTACAAAATGATGCCACGAACATAAGTTTTTGCAGAAAATAAGAGATCGAATTCTTGGGCTCTTCAAAAGCCAATCCTATACGACGCATACAAAATGCATTTAGGACGAAGGACTTATCGATCTCTTGCTTTGCGTCCAAAAGTGTGGAATCCGACATTGTCACTTGAATCTTTGATAGATTATACTGAAATGAGAGAAATTATACTGAATTCGATATTTATAAAGAGTTTGTTATTTTATGATAGTGAATTCTTATCCATCTGTCATTTTGTTCATCAATATTAGTTTATTTCTTTTTATATACTATATCTGGATAAACATGAACTTCAATTGTAGTGTTCGTTCATTTTGTGCTACTACATACCTAACCTAATGTAACAGAAGCATATTTGGTTACGGTATTCTATAAGGTGAAGGCAGACTGCTTATGAAATATAACTGTACACAATATTTCTTTTGCCAGAACCTAGTTTGCTAATTGGCAGGTTCGCTGTAGCCCTTAACATGATGTTGAACCACTTATACCTCAAAAGCTCCTAAATACCTTAAAAATATATCCCATTTTCACCTAATACAGTTTATATAGCGGACCAGGGTTAAAAGCTGATGGGTTGTTAATGTTTCATTATCACAAACCGTTAAGTGTAGGCGTGTCCAACAATTTGAAAAGCTGAAGTTTAGAACTTTGATATGCCAGCGTTCGTAGTCGACAGTATAACTACAACCTAGTGTAATAAACATGAAGGGTTCTATAAAGTTCATGTTGCTTTCTAATAAATAACAAATGAAGTGTAATTTATACAAACAGATAGCGGCTGTGATATTTTATTTTACAGTCCTTTGATAATTATCAATGTGTGTTGATCGTAATCAAATGCATACTCAAATTCAATTCCATTAAATTATCTTTTAGGTACTGTACGAGAAGTAAAAATAAACTTTAATATGATTGGTTTCTTGTTATTTAGGTGTTGGTACCATTAGGTGTATCCTATAGGTGATGATTTGTATTTTCTTGACATACTGGTAAACGTATATCAAAAAAACACAAATCAACGCCTCTATAGGTTGCTTACAGTTCACCTAAGATCGTGAATATTGTTGAGATATGTATGCATATAACAACAAATTGTCATTGTTCAATGTTCAACAGTGAACGTTTTTCGGCTGAAACGATGATGATAAATTGCGAAATTGTGACCTTCATATTGTTTGCAATTATACTGTGAGACGTGATTTCTTGCTACATTTCATGATTATAGTTGACTGACGGTTTTTACTTATGGAGGCAAAGTGAATGTAATTTCGCAACTCCTCAGGAGTTTATTAGTAAATTCACTCACTCTCTGGAGTACAACATCCCTCCAGAAAGTTATTTGCTGCGGTTTTTCTTGAGATGGAGGTACATTCCCAGCAGGTGCTTTGAAGCACTCTACTTCTCTTAAAGACTTAGGGTACTTAGTTACAGATGTCCGGTAATTTGTCAAGACATAAAAGACACGGAAAAATCACCGTTATCTAGTTATGTTTTTATCTATAACAGATAAGATAAAATAAAAGATAAAATTGTTTATTTGCCATTGGGCCTTCGCGGACACTTAGACACGTCTTACATTTTTGAAATATAATCTTATTGTATCTTATTCAATTCTCTTACTTTACTTTTATCAACTAGCATTTCTAAAATGACCATTGGCGTAGAAGAACTACCGAAAGAAACTTGCCAATATAGGTCTCTTTTAAAATTGACAATTAGATATTACAAAAAATTCACATAAGCATAATGGTACAATAATGATATCAAATGGTAAAAGTAGAGATTATTAAGGTTAGGTCATCTGTGCTGAATAATTTCCAGACATCTTTGTCAGTTACACATTCATCAATTCTATAATAAGCCCTTTTACAGAGGGTATTCTAAATGTGCTTTTTGAATTAATTACCAGGAAAGGATAGAACTGTTTCAGACAACTTATTATAAAATAGGTATCATCAGCAAATAGTACTATATCCGCCATTTTCTGCACCATGTAGGGCAGATTATTTGCATATACTAAAAATAAAAATAGACCCAAAATAGAATCCTGGGGCACCCCGATATTAACATAATCGCCTTTAGATTTAGCCCATTTTATGTCAACTGTCTGTAATCTGTTATTTAAATAAGATGCAATCAAGTTCTGGGCTTTAGCTCTAACTCCATAATCACATCACACATAATCGACTTAATCAAAAACTTTAGAGAGATCATAGAAACGCCAATAGCATCCTGTGATCTCTCTCATGCGTTAAGGATATGCCTAACAAATGCCACTTCTGCATCTACAGTAGATTTACCAGCTGTAAAACCGTATTGTGCTTCATGAAAAATTTCATTGGACTTAAAAAAGAGTTGCAATTGATTTTGATTGATTTGATTGATTCTCTGCAAACATTTTTAAATATTTTGGAATAGTTCTTGACATGATTGACAAAAACTGGGTAAAATCTGTAATACTTTTCTGCATACAAATCAAACATTTTAGGTATGGTGGTATATACAATTAGGTATTTATGTATGTGGAATTTATATATATGTATATATATATATATATTAATCTATTATTAATTATGTAATGTAGTACTGTTACTTGTGAGTTTTATATTGTATATATGTAATTATTCATATTTCTCATTGGTTTTTGCCCTCGCCACTCTGCAGTAAAAAATCCAATCACTCAAAGGTTGGCTGGTAGAGATCTCTTATAGAGATAAGCCCGCCTTTGTACATTTATAATTCTATATTTTTATGTTTATTGTATTGTTATTTACTATGAGTGTACAATAAAGAAATTACAAACAAACAAACAAACAAATCAAACATTTTGTTTCTACTTAGCAGAATACCTGTAGTTGCCCAAAATCAAATTTATGTGTAATATATTTTTTTTGCGTTTGAATATTTTTTGATATCCACTGGATATAGCATGAAACAGATTGGTATAAAGAAAATTCGGATCGTCTACATTGTAGTCCAACAATTGCAATCTATCCTCCAATGCATTATTGTATCTAATAAGTCTGTTTCTGGTCATTGGTTTGTACAAGAGATGATTTCTCAAATCTGTATTATGTGTACTTTAATAAAGTATCAGCTGACCACAATGTTCTGAGGGCAAGTTGCTTATTATTATTTTATTTATATGATCACAATTACAAAAAACATTATCAAGACAAGATGCAGATGTGGACGTTATACGCGTAGGCTCTCGAAATAGATTTTCTAGATCAAAGGATTTAAATAAATTTAAAAATCTAATACTTGTTTGTGTTTATACTAATATATCAATGTCGAAATCACCGCAGACAATTATGTTTTTTTTGCTTTTGAAATCTTTTCTTAAAATATCTTCCATTATTTGCTCAAATAGCAAATAATTGCTGCTGGGAGGTCTATATACACAAAAAATTATATATTTTTCTAATTCAGCACATACAACCTCGATAGTGCACTCAATAGACAATAGACCCTAAGAATATCCAAACGTTCTTTGGCTTTCTGATAATTTTTTAACACAATTATTGACCCACTTCTTATTGAATACTCTCTATTAAAGCAACTATTTTATAATTACTAATATCTACTTAATGATATTTCACTTTCATTTAACCAGTGCTCAATCAAACATAAAATATAATGTTGTATTTTTTCATAAACAATTGTACTACATTTTCACAGCCAGGAAAGCCTTGAATATTTTGGTATATAAGATTTGAAAGTTTTGCTTTCCTTTTGTCTCATTGAGCAGTTTAAATCTGCAGTCAAATAAATAAAATTAATTTTAGTTTGTCGTTTACAATGTAAACTGTTAAGGTTATTGACATTATAAGCCACTAAAGTGGATATCATATTGCTAGATTTATTTAAAAGATATAGATAATAGATCTTTTGTCAAATAAATATTACTAATAAAATTATTAGTGTCAAAAATTACAAAATTGTGAACAATAGTAGTTTCGTCATCCATTTAAGAGAGGTAGGGCGCATCAAAGCAGCCCGCCTGGGGAAGTACCTCCACCACACAGAAAACCGCAGCCAAATAACAACTCCCTAGAGGGTTGTTGTGTTCCTGCGTGTGAGTGAGGTCACCAGTAAGCTCCCAAGGAGTTGCTGTGTAAGCGACAGATGAGGTATCGCACGAGTGATAATTATCACAAGCGTTAATAGGCTACGGTACCCGCTTTACATCAGGGGGGCCGTATGCTTGTATGTCTCTCGACGTAGTATAAAAAAAAAAACATAACATAATTTTGTATATAATTTGGCTATATGTTGTATATGGCATACAGTAATTAATAATATTGCCTTTAACATGGTTATTTAACAAAGGGCCTAGATTAGAACCTACTCTGAGAATACAATAGTTTTGCTGTTAGAACCCGAACTGCTGCCACAAATACCAGAATTTAGATTTTTAGATTTTTTAGTTAAGATATCCTTTGCCGGACCGGGTGCCACTGACCACAGATATGTTTGCATTGCTTGAAGTGCAGCGATTACTCAAAGATTCGAAGCGATCTGCATTGTATTTACTCATGTCTAGTAGTATCCAGTGCCAAAATTTGTTCTTGTATTTGGCTTTGGGATAAACTGTATTTAGGTACTAGGTCATTTAGCGACCTAGCCAATGTTTAAATTTTTGATTGCAGGTATTTTGTGTCAGCATCATACATTTGTTGTCTTTCCACCAGTTGTGTTTGACATAACTTAAGCTCGGTGTGGAGATTTACATTTCTTAATGAATTTTTTCTAATTTTGACACAGTTTTTTTTTTAACTTTTAGGTATTTTATTATGTGACTTAATTAAGTTTTCGGTAACATATGGAGTACCTGTTGAGGCAGGCGCAGAAGCATTGTTGATTACTTCTTCATATAAATGTGTAATTCTCGTGGACTCACATTGCTCTGCAACTTGTTGATATTGATTTATGAGCGTGTACGCCTCTCTCAACTTCAGTTCTAACTCAGAAATACGTCTGTGGGGCTTCCTCATGTGTGTCACTGCATTGGTGGAAAGTATCAACAGTTTTTTGAAGTTGATCACGCTGGTCGAGGATGTCATATGTAATATCCAGTTCAGCAAGCTGACTTTTGAGTTCGGTGTTCTTTTGTAAGACCTTCATGATCTCCTTCTTCACTTTCATCTCTCTCATGGAACAATCGTAAAGATCGGAAGGCATACAAGCATATGGCCCACCTGATGTAAATCGGTTACCATAGCCTATTAAGAGGGTGCACAAAGCTAAGCGCCCTCATTTTGTTTTTATTAATAACGCTGAATTTAAGACCAATTCCAAAAAAAACGCTCTATAGGGCACTGAAGAACCATATTTACGTTTTTTTTTAAACATATCTTGTATTTATTATCTATGACAAGTAACCAAAATTTTAATTATTGCTTATTGTGGCCACTTATAGCAATAATCAAAAGTATGACTAATTGTACATAAATAATAAAAACAGAATATGTCTCAAAAAACATAAATATGGTTCTTCAGTGCCCTATGGAGCGTTTTTTTTTGGAATTGGTCTTAAACACAGCGTTATTAATAAAAACAAAATGAGGGCGCCACTTAGCTTTGTGCACCCTCTTAACGCTTGTAATATTTAAAGTATCACTCGCGCGATGCCTCCTCTGCTGCATACGCAGCAACTCTTAGGAGCTTACAGGTGATCCCACTCACACGCAGGAACATGACAACACTCTAGGGACTTGTTATTTGGAGGTACTTCCCCAGACGGGCTGTTTTGATGCGCCCTAACTCTCTTTAACATCGTCACAAAGTCTTACAGATGAAAGGAAGATATAATTTCCCAAAATATTTCTGGTGTTATTTATATTACAGCATTTCTAGTATTATTCGTCCGATACAAAAATGTTACACAAAAATCTTTTGTATGAAAAGTATGAAACTTGAATAGTATTTTTTCATAAATATGATAATTATGCCCGTTTTTGGTAGATACTACCTTGGGCGTAGTAGGTGTCGCCCACAAATAAATGGGATGTAACGGGTGCCAAATTTCATAACAGTTACTTCGATCATACATACTGTACATAATATATTTAAAAAACATTTGATTATGTTTATCAGTTGTCTAGTACCCATAACACAAGCTTCGCTTACTTTGGGGCTAGGTGGCGCTGTGTAATTTGTCCGACAATATTTATTTATTTATTAAAGTTTTGCCGTGGTACGGAACCTTTATTGTGCGAGTCCGACTCGCACTTGGTACATTTTTTTGCTCTTTATAAGGTCTTATGAGGTATTAACATACGAAAGAAGATGAAAGAAGATGATGTATCCATGTATAGTTACAGCTCTTGTAACTATTCATGGATACATCATCTTCTTTCGTATCGCAAGTCGTTCAATCGCAAACCTGTATAGTTAACCAGAGTATAAAATGTGTCTTCATTTTAATGAGATAAGTATAGAATATCTATCAACCGATACCGTAATGGGATAGATCTCATAGGTTTGATGGCGTGACGTGATTGAATCAACGTCTACGTGTTCTTCATTGTTGCGGTACTAGATGGGTCGACACAGGCACGCGAACCAGTAATTAATATCCAATACCTGACACACGGTATTGCCGTAAAATAAAAGTAATTTACGTATTGATTGACTTTTCTTTCGCGGGAAATATACCGGGACGTGCCACGATGAGAAGTACATCACTGTGATGTAACTCTCATCAGCATTACATTGTGTATTCTGGCTTAAGTTTCATCAATGTTAGAACACAACTTATCGTGAGCTGCCTGGGTACATTGCTGCATTATTGAAATTGATTCATACATGACAGTTTAGTTTATATATTTTTTTGAATAGTATTGTGATTAGTTTTAAAAAGATACGTTTTCATATTTCCGTCGCCCTAAATTGATAATTAGTTCCCCTTGATTATCATTGACGTACCGCCATTTATTTTGTCAATGTCGGAGATATACAATCTCATTCACTTCATTGTTCCAACTTTACATCACTAATCGTAATTCTTGCGTTCGTTCATTCCGGTATCCTCTCTTTCGAACAGTGTTGGCTTTGTGTTCTTCGAGGGCGATATAATAGATCCTCTTCATGTAACCGCCTACTTTCCAAGTTGATATAGCATGTGATAAAGACAAACTCCAGTAAGATAGCGACTTGATTAGCGATTTTCAATATTTCGCCATGATTGTTCCCCATGGGCTTCAGAGATTGATAGTCAGGTCCGATGAGGCTTTGGCTTTGAAGATAAATAACGCGAAAGCATTTAATCGGGTCTGGCATCGGGGTCTTCTATCGAACTTGTCCATAAGATGGACTACTCGAGGTGCACACCCGGGAGGAACAACACACAAAGAAAGAGATGCATAAAAACCGTTTGATTGTTAAAAATATTTTTAATGTACAAAATATACAGTAACAATTAAGAATAAAAGGTACAATAGTACATAGACAGATGTATCCTTCAAAGAGATCCCTGCCAGCCAGCCTTAGACTTATTGATAGGGAGCTCTACACTATCGAAGAAGCACATTTACAATACAAACTTTAACTCAAATAATGAAAAGGTAATATAATAGTTACAAACTTGTTAGTTAGTTAAATTACTTTAATTTATATACACACACTTTTATTAATATACACAAACTATGAAATAAAATTTAGTGATAACACAAATGATAAAACAATAATAAATTACAAAATAATAATACACAACAGGATTGGAAAAGAATTAAAAATAAATTTAATATAGTGAAGTAATTAATCAAAAATGAAATGAAACGTAGTTGCCGTTTTGGAATTGCCGTGGTGGAGTTTTGCTGTAGGTGTTGTATATTAAATAGCAATAGCAATATTAAATAGCGTTTATATTATGGAATAGAATATTAAATAAAGGGTTATTTAAGATAGCTGCTCCGACAGCAAGGACATCATTGTTGCCGTCCCACAAGGCTTTGTGCTGTCTCCGGCACTGTCTCTATCGTGTTAATTGCTGGCGTTCATTACTATGCGGCTCGTTCTCTTGTGCAGCAAAACCGTTATCAATTTGTGTAAGAAACTGAGGGTACTTTGATTAACATATTCAACTGGGTATGTAATAAGCAGACCCTGGGCTCTGAAGCGAAAGCGCTGACGCGACCTGTATTAACGCTCAGATGTTTATAAATATTTTTAATTATTTAACGATGAATTTGCTCACGGTTAAAGTAGATTTTGCGAAGAATTTCTTTATTAACATTTAAAAATGTACTTCTTCTTTTACAAAAATGTTTCAATAAACAATTTTTTTAATGAAAAGCATAAAAACTTAATAGATTTTTTTTCCATATCGCAAAATATTCCGATGTACGGACAAAGATATTGAAATTGACTTCTGACTTCCAAGGCATGTGTAGACTAGACCACCGATATTCAATTTACTAGCGTGTGTATTCTATAATGCTCGAGCGAGGACAGGGCATAACGCTAGTAATTAATAAAATAATGAATGCGATAACGCATCGACCATGCTATAAAACTACTCTTAATATATTTATATGTTTGAAATACAAATATGCTACATGAATATTCAATAGTACGAAATAAACTGTTTCTATTTAAGTATGTACATATTAAACTGTGTAAAACATGAGTCAGTGGTTCTCTGTAACAGGCGACTAAAATTGATCGTTATATTTGCTATGCTGTGACAGTCGGCACTTGCATGTGCCTTGACCCTGTTCTTGAAAGTATGTCTAACTGCATTCCATGATTTTGGTAAATATCATCGTGAGCGCGTCAGCGATGGTTCATTTTAGAGGAAGGTTCAGATACATCAACTAGATAATTGAGAAGGTATATTTTAAATGCTCTGAGATAATAATATCACATTATATTAGTCACTGAGATAAAAATATAGTCCTTTTGTCCATCAGACAATGCTGCAAATGAACCGTATTTATTTATATCATTATTAAAATATGAACTGAAATAATACCCTAATGTATAGCACCTCCGCCTTAGACTTTCACAATGATTGGTCCTGTGCTGCTTGCATCCAATGACTACCTGCGATCTTCACAAGATCAGCGGTTCATAGTGTAGGGGGCGTCCTAGTAGTCACCATTCGAGAACCTTTCTGCACCAACGGCTAACGGTTCTCTGATCTGTGTGGTATGCCCACCGCCACTTCAGCTTGCTGATACTTAGAGACACGTTGGTAACTCCAGTTCTGCTACGGATGCGCCAGTTTCTGAACCTCTCTCGTAGAGAAGCTCCGTGCATGGCTTTCTCCATCCCACGCTGTGCAACTTAGAGCTTTCGTATGAGGCCCGTAGTAAGGGATCACGATTCTGTGTCGTAAGTCAACACTGGTAACACACGTTTGTCGAAGACTTTTGTTTTGAGACATTGAGATATTTTGGACGAGAAAATCATTAGCACTTATTATACTAGCAATAATTTTCATAAACTATAGGTATCATGTTCATGAAAATTATACAAACTGATTTTTTTATATATTATTATCATATCATATTTTTTATATATTAGTACCATGTGATAATTTTAAGGATGTTCTATTGTTTTAAATGACGATAAAATATTTATCTACTTTTCCTTGATTTTCTATTTTTAATTTTAGAAATGTAGAATGAGTGGTGGCGGTGTGAGTGGTAGTGAGTCTAGTTTGACATCAAGCACAAACCTTCGATCTCCACGAGGATAAACAGTTGTGCACATAAACTCGTCTGTTTGTCTTGATCTGGCTGTTTTAAGAGAGGTCACATTAAAGTAGTCCGCCTGAGAAAGTCTCATTAAATCATCACAGAAAACCGCAGCCAAATAACAACTTTGAACGCAAGAGTGACCCCTGGTGTTGCAAATGTACATATGAACATAATCGCTACGGTAGCTGCTTACGACCAGGCAGGCCGTACGCTTGATTGCCATCTTAGTGGTATAAAAATAACAAATCCCTGAAATGTTAGTGTGTTCCTCCGAGTGGCTAAGGTTATCTGTAAGTTTCCAAGGAGTCGCTATGTTAGCAGAGAGACATCAATCGAGCGATACTTGATGTATGTATTCCAAGTGTGCATAGGTTACGGTAACCACTTAATATTAGGTGGGCCGTATTCTTATGTACCTCCTGACGTTATATAAAAAAGGATATAATAATGAAAAAGAAAAATTAAAATGCTTATGAGTATAATAAATTCTATTTTCAATCGTTTTATAGTTATTTGTTGTTTTGACGAGCTCGGTGGCTCACTCGTGAATGACGCGACTTTGACACCAATGCTCGTGGGTTCGATTCCCACACAAGGCAAACATTTGTGTGCATGAACATGTCTGTTTGTCTTGGTCTGGATATTTAAGAGAGGTAGGGCGCATCAAAGCCGTCCGGAGAAGTACCTCCACCTCACAGAAAACCGCAGCCAAATAACAACTCCCTAGAGGGTTGTTGTGTTCCTGTGTGTGAGTGAGGTCACCAGTAAGCTCTCAAGGAGTTGCTGTGTAAGCAGCAGAGGAGGCATACCGCGAATGATACTTAATATATCGCAATCGTTAATAGGCTACGGTACCCGCTTTACATGAGGTGGGCCGTATGCTTGTATATTCCTCCCGACGTAGTATAAAAAAATATATTTAAATGCATTATTTTTTTAATTTACTCTAAATCCTTTCATATTTTTTTTAATTGTTTTTAAATATTGTCGGACGAATTACACAGCGCCATCTAACCCCAAAGTAAGCGAAGCTTGTGTAATGGGTACTAGACAACTGATAAACATACGTACTTAAATACATTGTTTTTTTGTAAATACATACTTATTATACATAGAAAATACCCAGACCAAGACAAACAGACATGTTCGTGCACACAAATGTTTGTACTGTGTGGGAATCGAACCCGATCGAGCGTTGGTGTCAAAGTAGCGTAACAACGCGTTTCACCACTGCGCCACCGAGCTCGTCGGTAATAATAATGACGTCCATATTGTGTGAATGTATTTTTTCATTTAGGTAAACAAAAAATGCTAATTCACTGCCTCCTATGTTATTTGAGTAATAGATTTAAAAATAAAAATCCAAACTGCGTATTGACGGAGTCGCAGCAGATAGTACTTAGATATGTAATAAAGTAAATGTTCGTTGTGTATAGCCCTACTCATCCATTATTTGTATGATCTATACTTGCCTAAATTAGATACATGACATATTTTGTAATTACGGTAATCATAATCAATAAATAGTCTAATATAGTTAATTTTTAATATTTATGTATATCTTCACGCCAGGTCCCTTGCGGCGTAGGCAGAGAGATTTTTTAATAATTAATTTATAATTAATTTAATTAAAATTCATTTATTTCGGATAACATTGATCCATAATTTAAAAACACACTCTACAAATAAAATTAATATATTAATAAATATACACCTATAGTGTGGGTATTTTTGTCGGGGTTGTAGATAATTGGTCTTCAAATGATACGAGTACTTAACCTAACCTACAAAAAGCTAAATGTTTGTCTAACATACTGAAATGTACACCAAATCAAGAATTTGGCGTACATTTCAGAATTTCAGATGAAAATTTAGTTTTTTTATAGGTTAGTTTAGGTTTTTTGTTGCTCAATTTATTGTATTCCTTTTGTTGTTGTCGTGTTTTCGTTATTATTATTATTATGTATATAATATACATTCTAATTATCTGTCTCTATCTGTTTCGTAACACCCACTATTGACAGTTTAAGTAATTACAAAAAATGGTAAGTAAACATAGAATAACTAGCACAAGAGGAAGATTACACACATTGATAATAATAATGGGCTGCAGGGTCACATCCGCCCACGCCGTGCCAGAAATTTGAGTGACGTCGCTTGTTAGGGCCCTCCCCTAAATAGTTATAAAATTGTATGCAACTGAAACAGTAATAATAACACTATGTTTAAATAATAAATGTTATATTATCTATACGACTAGGGAACTCTTTCTGACGCTAGCTCGATTCGTACTTGGCCGGTATTTAAGTGTATTAAAATGGTACGGATCTAGGTTGATTTAAGGAGTCACTTGAATTTGGAATCGTTTCGCGATATACCCAGCAGACGTGACCTATCGACCTACACGCAAGGAGGCGTGTACCCAGTCACTATTCTCTCTGTTATTATTTATTCGAAAAAACATAGTTCAACTTTGATGGAAAGTAGATACTTAACCTTTGACATGAGACGAAGATTGTCGTATTGTGTGTTGTTTGTATTGTAAATAGGAAGCATTTGTAATTACGGCGAGTTGCTGTAGACCTACAACTACAACATTATGTATTGAGCCCATTGCTAGAACGTTCGTTTTTGCCCTAAACTTCGTTGCGGCTTTGCTTGTCGTATCTATATAAAATACCAGTCATTTTGTATTGAAACCGAAGATGACTTTCTTCATCTTGATTTTTTGTATAATTGACTTTTTTCAGTTCTAGGCGGGCATCGACACGAATTAGAGTGATTTAAGATTTTCCCGCTACAGATCGCGGTGTTTCGGCAAATTTAGCACGCGGGCCGCGGTCCGTGGCGGGCTTTACAGTTCGCCACCGTTACGCGACGATTAGACAGCGCACGCGCAGCGAGCCCTCCCCCTGCGCGTGCAACGTGCAAACGACATGCACTTGTCATCTGCCACTATCAACTTACCGTACCTACATGTCTCAGTACAAGTATGTTTAACTGTGTGTTTTTGTTTCAAGTGTAAGCTGTACAAAATAATACAACCATGCTAAAATGGGCTAATGGAATAGTATTTCTCTTTCGACACTAATTTTAAGGATTTGGTGTTTTGAGGTCTAGCATACCTTTTTTATATTATATTAGGTAACATACAAACATACCGCCCTCCGGATGGGAAGTTGGAATACGGACACATCACAATACGTAATGACTACTCGTTGCTACTCAGCTACTAACGGAACAGCTTCCTAGGATCTTACTCGCAAGCACTCGCAGGAGCACAACAACTCATACAAATAACCCATACAAAAGTGTCCACTAGGGATGAACAGGACGGAGGGAAGGTTTTCACATGATCGCATTGCGTGAAGACTCTTTTTGTTCTGGAAAACACCGAGTATAGTAGTTCACTTGAATATATTGATTGTTGAATTAATGTCTAATGTTAATTGTGTTATAATATAACGATTTTCCATCATTTGTATCATGTAGACCGCTTGCTTATATATCTTTTCTTATTCTTAGACGTCGGGCCTTTGCAATTAATGAAATTTACGGATTTAATATATGCCTATGTACAGCTTAAGCTCCCTTCGAATTCTCCATGAATCACTTGACCGTGCCCCCCTTCATCCGTTTTCCCCTTTCATTAGTGACTAGTCCTACAAGAACAGGTTAATCCAATAAAAAATACATTCTGTAATGGTATATTAATTGCCGTGTGAGCGCTAACAATCTTTAATTGATACTAGACTTCTAATTATTTAAATATCTACAATATAAGTGGAGATGGGTAAGCATTAGTTGCTGTACTAATGTAAAAATAATAATCGTCGAACTCTCTACGAAGTAAAAGTGCTACGTATTATCAATGTTTGGACGATCGACCCAGATCTATTGACGAGCTGTACGCCTGCGAACGCGCAAAAACATCTCCGGAGTCCAAATAAAAGGTACGAAATCAAAGTGAAATAGTTACGGTAGCCATTACTAAAGTTTCCAAATAGAAAACGTGTTGTGCTTACTTTACTACTTACTATGTCTAAATGAAACTATCCAAAGCAGCAGAATACAGCTCAAACTGCTGGGCAAAGGAATTAAAAACTTTTCCTGGAGTTTCCTTAGAGGAATTGGGGTCAGGCATGTTCTACACAGAATCGACAGTAAATTTTCTACGGAATACCGGGATACGAGTTGATGAAGTTGCGCATATGACCACTTAATCTAATTAATTATTGATTTGCGTACGTCGGATCATCGGCTTGCCGAGACATATGTCTTGGCAAGCTTGATATGTCTTTTGTTGTAAATTATATTGTCTTTTGTAATTTTACTATTATAACATAAATATATATATTTAATGCAAGTTTATGAAATAATAAATTTACAAATTTACCAAACTTTTACATAACAACTAATGTAATGAAAATTTATCAAACAAACATTTTAGTTAATGAATACTAAATGTTAACTAGTCTTAAACTTGTGAAAATAAAAGTATAACAAACGACATTTTGCAAAATAAAAACTTTTCCAAGTATGAAGTATTATATTTATATAATATATATATTTATATATACATTTACACCAACACCAACGCTCGTGGGTTCGATTCCCACACAATACAAACATTTGCGTGCATGAACATGTCTGTTTGTATTGGTCTGGGTATTTTCTATGTAAAATAAGTATGTATTTACAAAAAAAAATGTATTTACGTATGTTTATCAGTTGTCTATTACCCATAACACAAGCTTCGCTTACTTTGGGGCTAGGTGGCGCAGTGTAATTTGCCCGACAATATTTATTTATTATTTATAATGAAATGTATTGAACAATGAATTATTATTATCAAGGGATTCTAAGTGCAAACGACCGAACGGAAAATGGAGTGCAATGGCGAAGCACTGGATTCGCTCGTGAAAAATAAAACTCATTAATGAAAGAAGACAAGTATATGACACACCTGATGTAAAGTAGTTACCGTCAATGAACGCTAGCAAGAAGTATCTCTCTAAAGCTAGCAATGCAGCATTTCCTCTGAAGTCTATTTACTCATTAGCATGAACGCAACAACCTCTAGGGAGTTGTCATTTCTCTGCGGTTTTCTGTGTAGTGAAGAGTCGGGCCGCTTCCACTAAGTCGACTAATGACGCTGTAACGTAACTCTCTTTCCCCAACACCTCGTTCGTACCTACTCAACATCGTGTAGGTGAAGCTAGCTTTGATTCTTAAGACGATGTCGCGATGGTGAGCTACTTCCAGTAATGTCTTCCCTTGAAATTTTCATTAACTAGTTTATATGCATTTATGCAACATCTTCGACCCTTGTAGACGCGGATATAAAATTTACATTGGAAATTAAACATACTCACAATTTATATTTTGAGAACCATTATTAAGAACTGAACAAATATATTGCATTTAATACTTAAATTTATATATATATATATATATATATATGGGTAAATTATATATATGTATATATATATATATATATATATATATATATATATATATATATATGTGTGTATATATATATATATATATTATATAAATATAATTTATGAAGCGAAAATTTGTCAAATTAACGGTTTTATTGTAATTCATCTTCAAAAGGTATATTTGAAAAATAAAAAATACGAAAAATGAAAAAGATACAATAATATTTTATTTTAAAATGTAAAATGTGCCTAAGCGCTCTGGAGGTATTAATGGCAAATAAAGAATATATAGAGAGTTATAATACTAATTAAAATGTTTATTTTCTTCGAAGACTAGAGAGGGGGATCCGAGATTCCTGTAATGAGTCGCTTGGTTGTTCCTACAGCAACAGCTATCCGAATTGATTGAATTGTACAAGTATTTTTGGGAACCAACAAATTGGATTAAGTATACATGTTGTAAACCTATCCATAGTTGTTCAAAGGTCATCAATGGACGTTGCGGTATCGCAGTTGCATGACCAAGTAGCGGCACGACACGTTGTATCGTAACGTAATGGATTAAGTACTTACAACATTAACACAATAACCCACATCATATGCATTAAAATCACTAGGAAAATGGCTGACAAGACTCAAAAAACTGATACTGCACTTAATGTAACTTATTTGAACCACGGTTACTTTAACTAAATCTAAATTTGCCGTTATATTTTGTGGTTTACTTATGGACATTATGAAAAATAAACGTCACCTTCTAATGTCGGTCTCGAGCTTAACAGTAATGTTTAACCTGCGAATACATTGAGTTGTTCCAATTTTATTTTGCTTGAATCGGATTTACTTTATTTTGCACAATCGTGCTGCGTGTTTGAAGAAGGCACTACGTAAGACATTACGTGAAAGGTCGTGAACCAATCGGTAATGGGTAACGTTTTCAATTGGATAATGTTGTCACGACAAAACTATTGGTCGTTGTATTTACAGAAACATTCGTTTATAAAAGTATTTAATGGGAACTTAACCCTGGCAACGGGCATTATTTAGTATAATTACTAAGTCGGGAGATAAATAAGCATACAGTCTGATGGTGAGCAGTTACTAGTTACTGTAGCCAATAGACACTAGTAACGAAATCGCGCGCGCATTCCTGTTCATCTGCTGAGGCAATAATATTATCAATTTCCTGGTAACCTTATTCATTACTAAGATTAGTACGTTGAAGAAAAAAAAGAAAGAGTGTAAAACATAGAGGAAGAGAAAGAAGTTAGAACTACCATTTGTTATTAGAATTACAGGTAAAACTTGTGGATATATAAAATCAAATTGAATATATTAACCCAGAAGTATAAATTATCACACATAATCGATAGATTTTCTCCGATTACTAGGAGAAGCAGAGAGCTAGAGTGACCCAAAATAATGGAAAAGAGAGAAGGAGAGTACAGAGAAAAATATGTTAGACACGCTTAAGCTATATCGACAGGCTAGGAGGATATACGGACAGGGCAAATTTATATTAAAAACATACAAAAATAATATTTTCTCACTAAACCAGTGTTATTTAGACTTCATATAATATAGGTATAATTCAGCCAACGATTTAGAGTAAAAGCTGAGAGCCGCCGGACCACGAAATGTTAGTTAGTTAACTTTTACTTTACAAATTTTATTACAAATTGTATACATTTCACAGCCATCTAGTGCTATAGACTGTAGATTGATATGCAGCAGACATTGCGTTGGGGAGAGTACAGAGCCTTGCGCGACATCACCATTGATATCCACGCTATATCACGCACGCAGTATCTACGAGTATTACGAGTGTTATAGTAGGAGTTGCGTAATTAATATACGCTTATCATCTTGGAGAGTAGAGAGGTAACACCAGTAAGCTAATAACTTGACGGGTATGTTGTATTACCGTTTTTTGTCACCGGTGCACAAGAGAAGTCTGCCATGAAGACGAGACATGCTAAGGAGAGTACGAAATGAATTGAATTTTGCTCTAGCAATCACACTTTCACAGAATCTCAAGGAAGAAATCTAATTAGCATGTGTAAGTACTTAGCTTGTTTGAGAAGACTAGTTTTTCTGCGAGGTTGTTTAAATCGCGATCGCATTTTAGCTCTATGGCAATTCATGAGTAGATCTACAGTAACAGTGGACAAAATGACAAGCCATTCGGCATTCTGTACCAGAATCTTTTGAAGGTACTAACTTCGCGCACTAACAGAGCTGCTGTGCGCTGCCGGGGTGAATTTGCTATTAACCTGTCAGTGTATCGTAGTATGAATCACACCAGGTTTTTGAAAGTTTGTTTTCTTTTGTACTAATAAGAACTGTAAGCATTATTTATACTAACTAGATAAATCATCAGTTACATTTCAAAATGCCACGCGAACGAAATCTTGCCGCTCTTAAAATGTTTATAGACTAAGTAATTAATACAAATGAATGTCTATTTTGGTAAGTAATTAGTTATCCATTTAAACAACGCTTTCGTTTTTGCAAATTGTTTCCCTTCGCACTAAAATGGGCGTGTCATAGTGTGATCATTACTTGCATAAATGCGAGTAGTTAAGCTCACAGGCGAGGCCTTTGGCGTTATACATCAGTCAGAACGGTGTAATTGAATCTTACACAAATAAAAACAGACCGAGACATGCCGTGTGCAGTGTAATTTAAGATTTTCATCGCACAGATAATGAATGCCAATGCGAATCAACATTAACTTTCACTGTTGTATCGGCGTCGCCGAATTGGCCTTAAAGCCTCCTTTGGGAAACCGCAGGAAGTAATATAGCAAAGACAGACTTTGTGCCGCATTTATTTTATTGCCAGATAGAAATCATTAAGTGATAATAAGAAATCATTAAGTGAAAAGAAACTACTATTTCATTGTGTATTACTTCTATTCACATGTCAAAACCAATATCGTCTAGAGATTGGTATTCTGTTTTATTGCAGAGCTTCTAAAAGTGTTTTTTATTATCAAACTATGGCAAAGTTAAAAGGGGGATTATGATTTCACCAGGCTATATAACTAACGACAAAAATGTTTCCTAAAAAGTTTGAACAAGATTTCAAAGTAAGTATATTCATCATTACAAATGATAAATAAGGAAAGATAATATTGGATTTCAGATTATATTGTAATGAAAATAAAAAAATATATTTATACATGTCTAATTTAGATACATGACATATTTAATAATAACTTGGACTGTACAAAATTGACTTTTATTAGAATTATTATCTGCATATAATAGCTGCAGCCCATGACTTCGTCCGCGCGTATCCAGTATAAGTAAAGCATTTTTTTACTTTTATTTCTTTTTCCTCGGTTTCTAAGTAACGCAATGTGTTGTTGAATAGCCTATGACCTTCTTTAAGATTTGGGCTATCAAATGCAAAAAAAAAAAATCAAGTCCGACTGGTAGTTTCAGAGATTACCGCACAAGCCAACTCTTCCGCTATGTATTAGTATAGATAAATAAATCTATTTTTTATTGTTTTTCATTGTAATATAAATATGTACGTTGAATTGTTGTAGTAAGGTTTTAGTTTTTAAACCTATTTTTACTTTACTTTGTGTGACAAACATACGAACTTTTGACGAGCTCGGTGGCTCAGTTGTGAATGAAGCGACTTTGCCACCAATGCTCGTGGGTCCGATTCCTACACAAGACAAACATTTGTATGCATGGACGTGACTGTTTGACTTGGTCTGGATATATTAAGAGAGGTAGGGCGCATCAAAGCAGTCCGTCTGGGGAAGTACACCCACCTCACAGAAAACCGCGTCCAAATAACAACTCCCTAGAGGGTTATTGTGTTCCTGCGTGTGAGTGAGGTCACCAGTAAGCTCCTAAGGAGTTGCTGTGTAAGCAGCCGAGGAGGCATAGCACGAGTGATACTTAATATATTTCAAGCGTAATAATAATAGTCTACGGTAACTGCTTTCCATCAGGTGGGCCGTATGCTTGTATGCCTCTTGACGTTGTATAAAAAAAAGAATTGCGTGATGTGAATGTAGCGTTTACTGTAGCATATAAATACTAGCAACACATTGAATATCACTCTTTTGCCCTTGCTGACACAATAACACCTTGGATTTCTGTAACTAGTAAGGGCTCCCTGCACGAAGGGTACCAATGGAATTCTATTACTAAGTCTCTACTCTCCGACCGTCTGACACATTGCTGTATCTTTGCATCGTAATAGGTAGAGGCTTGAAATTTCATAGAGGGTATGTGCTACTATGGCTGCTGTAATGACAAAATTATAAAAATAAAAAAGTTATAAATTAAAGTGGGTCTTCATGCAAGAACTGCTTTTTTCGGTGTTTTTCTACACTGGCCCTTCATGTGTTAGACCTACTCGCGCTTGTCTTTGTTTATGCTACTTTATATTTTAGGGATAATTATTTTAGGTATTCATATCGATAAACATAAGTTGAGTTTAGTTTGAGCGAGTGTGTGTAACTATGCCCCATGTTACATGGACTTTTTGAAATAAATAAACCGTGACAGACTGACAGAGAGACAGATAGTCATGTGAGTGATTTTATAAGGGTTCTGCTTTTTTCTTCTGAGCACTTTACTACAAAACGCTACGCACAAAAGTTAAAAATATTTATACTGTAAGTATAGTACAAATATTGTTTTCATTTATTTGACCATAAGGCGGCCATTAGATGCACATGTAAGTGTCAATCAATCTATCATTCATGCTTGATCATGAATTACACGTTAAATGGAATTATTTCGGCATTAACGCTCATTGATCGTCAAGCACTGTCAGTTATATAAAAAAAAAATGGGTTGCATTCCGGGAGCGCCGGCAGAAGTGAAAACGTGAACATTACCGTTGTGCATTTTTGAATGTTTTGGAATGGTTAGGGAATAATTTCGCACGAATTGCTTTATTTATCAGTATAAAAGTACTATCATGTATGTGGTAAAATCACTACAGCGAACTTAAGTTCTAATTCTCACCAAAATCTTACACGTCAGGACACGTGACCCTGACCGCCTGACGCGAGATTAGCATTTTTTACTCATCCCAAAAAGTGTACAACACCGCTAAAGAAGTTTTCACTTCAAAAAAAACGGGTTGCACTCCGGGAGTGCCGGCAGAAGTGAAAACTTGAACATTAACCTTATGCATTTTTGAATATTTTGGAATAGTTAGGGAATAATTTCGCACGAATTGCTTTGTTTATCAGTATAAAAGTAAAATACCATATTCATTTAACATTATCCTACACAAACATGACAATTTATATTACATTAAAAATTTAAACTTCAGAACTACGAGCATTACAATTATTTTACATTAAAAAGTATCTCTCAGAAAAATCAATTTTCATCCATAATTTCAACTTAGTCGGGAGAAAATAATGCCCTATGAACGATCTAGCGCTTCATGTTTTAATTGTTTAATTAGAGGTAACTAATGTTTTAGCGCTGCAGCGAACTTAAGTTCTAATTCTCACCAAAATCTTACGGTCAGGGTCACGTGTCCTGACGCGAGTTTAACATTTTTTACTCATCCCAAAAAGTGCACAACGCCGCTAAAGGAGTATTCACTTCAAAAAATCCTCTTAATCTTCTGTCTAAAATTATTTGACCTTATCCAAAGATTCCTACTATGTATGTTTTAGGGAGCATTGATAGCCCAGTGGATGAAGAATCGGCTTATTGACTAACCGCTTCCCGGTTCGGTACCTGGCATGTACCACTTAAATTTGTGTTTTCGTGAGGAAACTCACAAATCTAAGATAATTATATTTTGAAGTGCGTGTGCCAATTTTTAAACAAATTATGCATTTTTTATGAAGAATGCAACTATTAATTTACAAGGACATAATTATTACAAAGTTACATGCGTAGCGTCCTCTTAGTCAGCAACGAAAATATACCTTTTTATTATACTAAGACTTAGCAGTGAATCTATATTTGCCCCCAATTAAAAAAGGTTAAAATAATGATTTCGAGTCTATGACATATATACACATATATCGGATTGTTGTGAAATAAAATTACGTGTACTATATACGTGTATTTGCCAAAATTTCAGGGAAAGTCGACAGCAAACAATTCGTTGAGAAAGTGCGAAAGAATTTATTTTTTATTGGACATTGTTATGTCAAAATGATACTTCCTGTGTTACAATCATCTATTGGTACTCTCCATACCGCAGAATCTATCTTTTAAACAAGCGTAGATAGTTTTCACGTGAGTCGTATTAAAATGACAATAATGTAAAAAAATGTCTGTCACTCGTTTAATAACTTACTTCAAAGTAACAAAGAAACAAGTCGTTTAAAGAAAGCAAATAGTTTCCCACATAAAATGTGTACGTTTGTTCCGCGTTCATTTCATTTACTCGTTCACATATTAGCTATGCCCTTATGTGCGAACTGTTAGTGTTATGAGTACAGTAACAACGCCATTCGTATCTATGTAAAATTATGCGTTCATTGATGAATAAACTGTGAATGAAGATACAGCTTGTTTGGAAAGTCGTTGGATATTTTCCGGGTGGTGATAGCGAAGCTCATAGTTGGACTGCCAAAATGATTGTTTATTAAATAATAATAATATTGATCTTATTAAGAAATTAATAAATACGCTTGCGATTATTTCTAATTAAAATACCTATATTCAAACTTATTTACTCATACAGGATTAATGAATATAATATTAAGTACTAGCTGCAGCCTGTGACTTCATCCTCACGTATCGCGGTATACCGTGAGAATCGCTTTTGCATGCTTTCTTTTTGTTTGCTTGGTTTCTAAGGGTCGTAGTATGAGGTGGCCTATAGCTTAACTTTGCTCAAAAAATGAGCTATCAAATGCAAAAAGAATTTCTCAAATCCGTCTTGGTAGTTCCAGAGATTACCGCTTCCAAACAAACAAAAGAAACTCTTAAGTATAGATAAATATATCTGTTACATTATATTTAACTAAATAAAAGTAAGTAGTATAAGTTGTCTAATATATACACACGCTAAATATAATATAGACACGTCGCTTATGGTATCCGGGATAATGCAAAAAAAAATTACGATATTTTATATTTATCTATCGGTTCAGGCGTTTAAAGCAAAAAAATTGGCCAAGTGCGAGTCGGACTCGCACACGAAGGGTTCCATACCATTATCTATAAAAAAGGCAAAAAAATCACGTTTGTTGTATGGGAGCCCCCTTAAATATTTATTTAATTCCATTTTTTAGTATTTGTTGTTATAGCGGCAACAGAAATACATCATCTGTGAAAATTGCAACTATCTAACTATCAAGGTTAATGAGATACAGCCTGGTGACAGACGGACGGACGGACGGACGGACAGCGGAGTCTCACTAATAGGGTTCCGTTTTACCCTTTGGGTACGGAACCCTAAAAATGATCCGTTACGCTATACGTGACTTTTTACATCCACCAGTCTGTATATATGTAAATACCACTCGATAAAAGTTGATATTAATACTAGAGCAGTCTTCTAGACGTTAACGAAAATTCTTGAAAACGATGATAATATTTAACCTACATTTTTCTGTCGTTTGAAAAATGCAAAAATTATATTAATAACAGTCAATGAAAATTCATTTAAATATTTATAGGAAAAATAGAAAGCTGTTTCTCAGTAGCACAGCTTTTAGAAATCATCAATAAAATGGTACAATCATTCGGTTCGGCTCGATCCCGACTGGTATAAGACAAAACAACGAGTTTAGATTAACAGAATTATCGCTATGGTTATTAAAAAATAGAATTACGTTTCTAACTAGCACTTTTTCTTTGAACATTAAATCTTCATGAACAAACCAAGGAATCCGTGGAACTCTTTTTGCGGGTCTGACACTTAAAACAAAATGTAACACATTTCTATAGATATAAAACGAATTATTGTTTAGAATTATCTAACCGCATTCGGTAATTGTGGTTATTTTGATAATGTATGTTTTATTGAAACAGTTAATTATTTGTCATTAATTAATGGCAATAAATCGCCAAATCTTTAGCTGGTGGCTCGTTGTAAAAATATTAACTTAAATTAGTTTCCACCTAGAGATTAATTGATAAATTATCGGACATATTATCCAGCTGATCTTTGAAATTTAATTCAGTGAGCGTCATGAATTTTTAGCAGTTGTATAATTGGTTGTAAACGAGGATATAAAGGATAAGAACATTTTGGCGGTGCTACTCAATCACGTAACACGTTACTGTGGTTAAAATAAGATTGACGGTCTCCTATTTCTGCGTATAGGATATAGAGGGACCTGAGGAACATACTGTCAGCAATGTACCTACTGTGAGTCATTTTGATGTAAACTGTATTCATAGTTGCGGTGGTTTCATGGTTACGTCTCGCACTGGATAATTGTAATTATTTCCCTTTTTATATAGCTCAACTAGCTACTACGAAAGTAAATAGAATAGGAGTACGCTTTTAAATGTAACGGATTGGTCTAAGAGCAGAAGCTTTCGGAATATGTCTTAGGTCTGCCTTAGAATACACGTCCTTGTTGGTCAGTACGGAGGAAGACGTATGGCGACGTATAAGGAATGAAAGAAGAAGGGATCTATAAATTTATAGATTAGGACTTCAAGAAAAATATATAGGAAAGTTGATAAGATTAAGGATGCGTTTTTTTTATATACAACCAGATTAGCAAACAAGCATGCGGCTCGCATTCGATGGTAAGCGGTCACCGCAGACTATTGACGCTCGCAACACCACGGGGATGTTACTCTCGCGCTGCCCTAATCTTGTGACCTATGGCTGTTTCGTCACAGTACCCAGTAATTTCTCTGCCATATCTCACCCTTCAAACCGGAACACAGCTATATAAATGTAACTGCTTGGCGGTAGAAATAGGTGAGACAGAGGTACCCACGCAGACGACTTTTGTACAAAGTCTCCCTCTGGTTAATTAAACTTTATAGCAAATCGTCAATCGCAAACAATACAAATCAGTTCGCCGGACCACTAAATTCGGGTTTTCGGATTTATGTATATATTTGTAATTATCACTTGCTCGGCGGTGAAGGAAATCATCGTATACTTACCTAAGAATGATCTGGTTTACCTTCTGGTTTGCGGAGGTCTGACGGCAGTCGCTCCATGTAAAAATCATTATCTTCGTCAAATCCTTAGGCTTAGGTAGCGGACCCCGCCAATCCTAATGGGTTAGGAAACTGGATAACGTTATATATATGTATGTATATATATATCACTAATGTTTTATAATGTTATGACTTGTCCAATTTGACCAAAAACTTGACTCATTTCAAGTTTGTTTCAAGAAATACAAGAACACTGATGCCTTTTTTTGATCCGTTGTCCTTTTGTCACGTTCAGGAACACCTAGGGTTTGTGAGCGTTGGCAAATTGCAGCGTTCAGCTCCGGGCGCTTTATTGAAAATTCTATCTATCTGTTACAGCGAGAATGGAATCAAGTGTGGCTCGATAGTATTTCTTGAGCGTTCGCAATACGGCTGGGACTCGAGTGTATCAGTTGTGTGCACGAGCCCGTTATCCGGCGTCAGGTTACGGTCACGTCTATATAAGACTGCGGCGTCTTCTTCACCATTTCATTCGGTTTGAGACGGTCGGCCAGTTGCGTGTTTGTGTGTCTGGCTACGTGTCCGAGCATTCGCGCCGGTGTAACGTTCGCTGAAGTTACCCGCGCTCGCGCCGGGACCATCGTTCGGGTCGAGTGCTCGCATTCGTATCACGGGGACAGTTCAGTTTCGTGAAACACTTGAACATTATCACGTGTCAGTTGCAAGGCAGTGAAGAGAAATTAATCGACTCAGGTATATAGGAATTTATATTTTGATACCGTGTAGTATTATAATAAATTTTTTTTTTCATATTTCACCAATACTGTATATGATTTTTGACAAACAAGAAAACGTTACTTTTGAGCATTTTATAATGGAAAACGCTGCTGATTTTTCTACTGAAGAGTTTTCATGTAGCATACGTAGCAAAGAATGTAGCTACGATTATTTTTGTTGTAAGCATTCATTCTGCTACGGTAACTTAATTAAATCGGAAGCGCCGTATTCTTTTACGTCTACCGAAGTTGTGTAAAGAAAACCATCACATTATAATTGTCTGACTTCATACATATATTTTAATTTCATAGCATTCGAAGCTTATTTAGTATAACTCTGACTTATGTATGTGAAGTACCTCTGGAACTACATACAAACTGAGTGTGTTCCATACAAAAGCTACGGCTTTTATAGTGAAATTTTACAATTATTTTCATGTGGTCAACACATATTAAAGCAGGTGAAATTTTGATACTATAGGATTCAAAGGAAAACACACACACTACAAAACATGCATATTTTTAAATTATTAAGTACTACGTCAACGGTACGACGAGGATCACACGTATGTTGATACGCCCGCTGCCGATACAATATCTCGCAGGAGCTCACCTCACTCACTTTTAGAAAGACAATAACCGTCCAGGAAATTGTTATTTTGTTCTATGTACGATAAAGATATATACCCAGTTGCATCTGCTTATTAAATATTCTTGTGTTTCTATGAGAGTCTCGTTTGTTACTTTGCAAGGTGCACCATGTGAAGGTGCTTTTGGCTGTAAAGATAATTAGTGAGCCTGTTACATTCTTTAGATTATTATGCAAAATTTTCATAAAATTTGTTACTTTAATTAACTACTTAAAAAAATATATGTAATGATTGTATTTCTACAAGAATTTAAACAAGATTGTAAAAATCCGAATCTAATAAACTTTGTTAAATTGTCAAAGACCGGAAATCACACTGATCTGGACTCTATTTATTCCATTTTATTTATACAACGACGTTAGAGATGCAATATACTGCTCACCTGATGTAATTTTGTAACCGAAGCCTATGTACATTTGCAATACAGAAAGTGCGACTCGCGCATTGTCACCTTTATTGCTAAGACAGTAAACTTCTGAAGACCTTATAAGATTAATTTATAAGGTCTTCAGAAGTTTACTGTTAACTTCACTTACAATGTAGAAACATATCAAGCCTCTAGGGAATTTTTATTTCGTTACGATTGTCCGTGAGGTCAGGTCAGAACTTCTCAATCGAACTACTTTGATGCACTCTACCTCTTTTATAATTAAGTTGCAACGTTGCTATTTCCGTCCTGGTGCAAAAATTTTACATAAGAAAAAATTCTACATCTATCAAGTTGGAGATTAAGCTCTACATTTGAATATAATGTAAAGCTGGTAACAATACTTAATCAACTAATAAGGTTTTGATGATGCAGTCAGCATCGTTAAATCACAAAGAAATTCCTGAACAGCTATTTGTACCTAGCTCACAAAATGCGTTGTTTAGTCGAAGATATTATATCTGCCGTACTACAGGTGGTATCATCGTTCTGATATGATAAGAGACCGGAAAACAGTCAATGAAACTACTTCACGGCAAACAGTAAAAGGTCCAAACTCGACTGAACAGAATTAATTCCCTAACTCACATGAAAAGTATAGCATGTGACAATAGAAATGTTAGTTTAAATTTCATTTTAAATTGTCATAATTTCAATGTTTCAACTAGCGAATATTTTGATTATAATACATATGATAAAGATAAAAGATAAAAATTCTTTATTTGCCATTGGGCCCTCGCGGGCACTTAGACACGTCTTACAGTTTTTGAAATATAATCTTATTGTATCTTATTTAATTCTCTTTTTACTTTTTCCTTTTTTTATGTACTAGCATTTCGGAAATGACCATTGGCTAAGAAGAAATGCCGAAAGAAACTTGCCAATATAGGATATGATATATATATATGATATGATATATATAATACATACAAATACATATGAGTACAATAGTAGTCGATGTTTTTGATAGATCTCAAGTCAAACCGCACATGAAGTGCTGTACTCGCCTATGCGCGGAAGTACCTGTATACTAGTTAGAATCTAGTGATACGGTTCAGAGACGAACTATGTCCATGATCCTAAGCTTTTACACACAGGCCTTGAGGAGAGATTTTGCCTCCATTTGATATTTCTATCGATTGTTAAATGGGTTGTATTCCTAGGAGTTGTTGACATTGTTGATGCCAACAGCCTCGTTTTACATGTGCCAACTTTTCGCAAATTGCAGGGAATTCTAAATCTATCGAGGATTCGAAAGATTAAGTTATGGAACGAATTCCCTGCCGACGTTTTCTTTGGGAACTACAGCATGTGATTATTCAATAAAGGCGTGGAAAGATTTTTAAATGGTCGGCAATGAACATCCTCCTGGAACTTAACCGAACATTGAAGCCAAATAATAATTTTGTTTGAAAACAAACGATAATGCATCGCGTGAATCGCATTAATCTTTATTAGAATGACATATCGTTTTTACATTAATCAAGTCGTGGTTCAATAGTAGTATCTAATACGTTCAGGGTTGCATTACTAAATTATACTTAGAACGTGTTTTACGTTTTATCCCGTAGCGAGCACGGCGGGTTATTGGTGCTCCGATGGTAAAATGATTACTGTCATTACAGCGAATTACCGGGAGTGGAGCCGAGTCCCCTGCAACATTACCTGCACTTGCGTGAGATATCAGACGGACGCCATTCCAACTATTGTTGTTTTTGCGCGGCTTAATTGACTACAAATTATTCATATGCTTAGTAATAGAGCAGAAAATGTCGGATAATAGCATTTTGCACAACAATTTTATTTTTTTATAAGAAACATTTATTTCCCCAACAAGTGTACCAATTGAAATATAATCTCACTGGCATATTATTACAATTACTATGATTTGTATGGACGCGCGAGGCTAATTTTCTTAATTTAGATTTCAAATTTGACAAAGGTAGAAGGAATGAGATTGAAGCTAACCTAAGATTAGAAGCTCTGGCGTATGCTTTAACGTAGACTACATAAAGTTTTTTATTTGTGCCATAGAAATATGAATTCAAATGATAAGAGAGATTGTAGCTCGGAATAATTTTCAAACCACTGAGAGATTCTGGTTTGAAATGTGGATTCCGGCAAGGAAGCTTTCATTTTGTTGCAACTTTTATTAAAACATATTTTAACTTTATATGTGATTTACTAACATCTCTCGTTGTTATACAGAAGAAAGAAGAGTGTTGTTTCGTATTTATACTGCACCGAATCATACGATGTGGCTCGACTAGGTCCGATAATACCTCACCAAGACATAAATTGCTATCGCTCAACCATCTTGTTACAATTCACTATTTAAAACCCTTTTATTATGGCTGTACAAAAAGATACGTCCAATAACGACATCTCTAGGCAAAATTACAGAGAGAGAAGCTCATCTGCTGAGAATAAAATGGGGTCGTAAAAACTTCATGCATTTAAAAAAATGGTGTAAACTAAAAGGTTAATCACATATCCGTTCACATGTTAGCTGTGCAATCACATTAGAACAAGGGCCAGTATCGTAATTTATTGGCTAGCTTTGAGACAACAAAAAACTGATGAAAAAACCAGTATCTGGTAATTAGGACCTTTCTCTAAGTTTATAAAATGTCTACGTATTATATTATTATTATAATATTATTATATCCATAGTTGGTATAAAAGGCATTTTCGTATGTGTACATTTATTCCTAATAGATAATGTTACTCCTGCGATTCTGATATAGGACAAAGATTATGGACCCTCAAATGCGCACAGTTTTAGTTTTTTTCAAAGGCGGTAATGCGACAAACGAGTTGCGAATAAAAAGGTTTTGATGTTTTTTTTATACTACTAAGGTGGCAAATAATCGTACGGTCTACATCGACCAAATTAATATCTGGGCAGCCTTTATTAGGGTTTCGTACCTTAAAAGGAAAAACATAACCCTAATAGGATCACTTTGTTGTCCGTCTCTCTGTATGTCTGTCAAGACCTTTTTCTCAGGACCGGGTGGAGTTATTAAGCTGAAATTAACATCAAATACTCAGGTCTGTAATCCCTTCGAGCAGTGAAAAAAATAAACTTCTACGTCAACGCAATCAAAAGATACAGCTATTTATGCCTCGTTTATGCGCATATTTTGACACTCGCAAGGGAATCAAAACTTATAGAGTACTTCCGGCTTTTTTTTAGATTTGGATATATGGAACGCGTCTGTTATGCCAAATGTGCGGTCACATAGTTATGATCCCAGTGTTTAGTGTCAATGTATTTCTCTGCGCTTATCACAAAGTAGGGTTCAATGTTTCTACTATTTGATATATATTTTTTAATTAAAGCATTTTTATCAACATGAAACATTAGAATTCTACGGAATTCTAATGTCTCATGTTGATGGTGTATCAAAGTTTTTAGGTAGGAGATAACACTTTCTTTTTTAATGAGCATTAGTTTTAAAACACATAAAAATCAAGCTTTGAAAACGTGACTTTGAAATCAATTTAAAATTAATGAAAGAAACGGAAAATATATTGATTTCCTATAAAATGGTAACACGTGGAAATAATAATGTGACAATAAATTAAAATTTTATTTGAAATGGATATCAAACTTTCTAATAAAATAGGTTTCTATAATATATAGATACAGTTTCGATTCGAATGTCATGTGCATGCATTATTTTATAGTTACTTTATTTGTTTAATATCTGACCTAACGTTCAAACAGCCTATATGATCAGTGTAGTCCGATATATAATAAACTAGCGGACCTGCCAGACGTTGCCTTGGCTGTCCGAAAATAAAAACAATAAATCCTGTAACCCGATTACGGCGCCACCTATCGGGTCAAATTGTGAATCTAAACCATTCTCGAATCCCCTTGAACACACACAAAAAATTTCATCAAAATCGGTCCAGTCGTTTAGGAGGAGTTCAGTCACATACACACGTACAGTAGAATTATATATATAACGATAAATCTGGAATGGTAAAAGTAATTTGCTGTATTTTTGTTTTAACCTTTGAACCTTTTGTTGTGCAATGTAAATAATATTACAAAACGTGACTATGCTTGTGGACAGTACACACATTTATCTCGTATGTATATATATTATACATAGAAAAGGAAATTACTTGTACACAGTTTTCTTGAAAAACATTGGTAACATTGGTCGCGGATAGCAGGTAGTATATAAATAAACGAATAAGTATCAGTTGAAGGAGACTCCAGAGTAAATTTAGCCTAGCGCCAGTTCTAAGACTTGTTCTGAAACAGGTTGTAGACACTGCTCTGTGCAGGATGTTGATTATTTGAAATTTGAAATAACAAGCTCTTTTCTACGACACGTAATATAGTGTAATTTTTATCATTTAATGTCACTCCAATGTAAATATGAACTAAGATAACATGTTAAAATATATCATCAAATATCATTAGAATATTAATCATGGGGTCGATCAATATCTGAACTGCAGAGATGTCTATATGATAAATTTGTTATTGTGAAATTTTCTTTCGCATCTTAACTACTCAAAGAATTTAGCATAAAGAAAAGAAAGAAGATTAGCGTAAGAAATTAAACGTGGATTAATAAGAATCCAATTTTATTTTGGAAACATCATAGTAAAAAATATTATTAGGCTTGCACACCCATATTTATTCCAAATCAATTTCTACCCTCACACATGGAGGTAAATAAACAAACAAATCATAATGTGAAATAAAGTAAAATAAAAGATTTTACAATTAAGAATAATTCTTACTATTAATATTCCTGGTTGCTACTTTGCATTTGAAATTTTTTGAAGTTTTGTAAATTTACCTTTGATCATACATAATATAATTTTATTCTCAGTATTTTCTTTGAATGTTTTCTATTTCATAAAAAGGAAACACTTTGCTATTGTCTTGCCTGTATGGTAGAAATTAAATAAAGAGCTTCCTGCGTTTAAGTATAGATAAAATCTAATGTGAAGCAGGCAGTAACTTGTATATCCTTTCGTAATATTATTGTTCAAAGTATAAGTTATTATAAATAGTGGTAAACGAGATTTACGATTTACCTGTGGAGTATTCAGTCATATTTTATTAAAACTGTTGGTAACAAAAAAAATACTATCATTTATCTCGATACTCGTGTATCTAAATAAATGCCTTCTGTCGGCCACTATTTTCCTTTTGGCTATAGAACCCTAAAAAGAGTCTGATGGCGGTTTTTTGCAGAACGTTTTTGTTCGGTACGCGAGTGTCTTAAGGCCAATTATGTATCAGAGAGCCATTGTAGAACATTTAATCGTCTATGTTAAGTAACATGTTTTAATAATATTGCGAGAATAACATATTTAACCGATTTCATAAAGGAGTAGTTTGTCATTCGATTGTTTCTGTTTTTGCGCAATATTTTTTGCCAATTAACGATATTTTTTTTTGTAAAAGGTAAAGTTGATTTTCATAACGTTGATTCACTTAAGTTGATTTTCATGGGTTTTAAATCATTCATATAATTAGATCATCATTAATTAGATCATCGCGGTATTTTTTATACGTCGTCGGTAGGTAAGTTAAAGAGGTAACCATGAACGATTGCTGTACAAGGGGTATCGCTCGACCACCTCCTCCGTTGCCATAATATCAACTCCGAAGGTAGTCGTAACCTCACTCACTGGCATAACTGAAATACAACAATACTGCAGAGAGTTGTTATTTGGCAGCGATGTTATATGAGTTGGTGATATTTTCAAAGTCCAGATGCTTATATTCGCCCTACCTCTCTTCAATTAGATTAACGACTCTCATCTATCGAAAATAGCCGGTAGAAAATAGACCCCTAAACCCTTCCATAGACAGTTTGCTATCGATATTGCTTAATTTTCAAGTTCAGTTGAGCTGAGTAAATGTATGAAATACCACCTCGTCAAGTTTAGATATGCATAGTATAGATATGTTACGTCTAGATTTATATCAGTCGGAACTGGATCGCTAGACATGTTCGCAAGTCGTCTTCGAGATATGCAATAGATTGTATTATTTACGCTTGTCAGGTTGTTTCTGTAGCGATGTGCCTCTTGCGCATATCTGGTTTTGTTATAACTACAAACATTAACGAAGCAACATTGTTAAAATGTAAAACAAACGGCAAAAAAATGTTTTACTTTTTTATAGTTCTATTTTGACTCCTGTTAACTTCTGATTACTAATCTAAGAAGTATCAACAAGATCAGTTACTCATAATTTAATTTATTTGCGAGTATAATGTAACTGACTGATGATATACACTATGCACCGAATAAATTTTCACTTTCAAAGTACTAATTTCGTTTTGTTACAATTACTCTTCTACCAAAAAAATGTTGAAGAATTTTACAATTCTATATAACATAGTGGGTAGTATTCGTTGTCCATTCCGTATGAACAAGTAGTTCTCCTATTAAGAATATTTTCTTCAATATCTTTCTTTCTTGCTGCATAACTAAAATCTATCCTAAACTCATCTCATTTTAATTTTGGTATAGAATTGTGACGAGTTAAGGACGGAGTCGCGATATATTTGAAATAGCTTTGACATGAGTTTGGGATAGATAAAGTTGTATTTGACATAAATTAGAGATGATTTTGGAATGAATTTAAGAAAGATTTGCGATGCTTTTGGGATAAGTTTAATAAGATTTTGGGGTGAATTTGGGATTGAATTGGGACGGTTTTGAGATGGATTTAGCATAGCTTGGGGACGAAAATCTAATACTATTGGTTGAGTTACGTTTATTATTGTTAATGATACAAATTTATTTCAATGCCAAACTCATCCCAAATCGATCAAGCTTAGAATTGGGATGAGTTTGTGTTGGAGTTTGGGATAGATTTTAGTTGTGCATCAAGGAATATAAATTGAAGAATTGAAAATCAGTAAATTATAGATATTATTTATTAAAGTGTCGTGCAAAAAGATAGGATATTTAAATATTCCTAATGATACAACTAGTTGTGTTAAGTTATATTATAAGGAACGGGGGATAGTATGTGCCCAATGACCCTGAATGTAAATTAGTAATTATTCATTTATAAAAAAGAAGTATTTTCCAAGTAACTAAGAATACTTGATAAATACCGATGTACTCCACCCCTCATTCGTAACAGGTTAAATCACGTGTAAGTCAGAATGGCCTTCTGTTCTAATAATTATGGTGAGCTACTCACCTTGACACTCGTACTAAAGATCAACTGGACTTTATCAATCAGCTTGATTATCCTATATAAATTTTAGATCTAACTAGCTGATTCCGATAAACATTGTCTATCCTGAATGGAAAAATACTTAACAATCTTCCTAACTACAAAAAACACACATATGGCTTAAACATTTTCAAAGTTTATCAGTCATGAACGCACTCGTATATACAATAACACTTGTATATATAGTTAAAACAAGGCCTGATGATGTCTACATATGGAAAAAATAATAGCGATCAATGCCCTGGCGTCATTGGCCTTATGTCGTAAGGTGTTACCGCAAAAAACGCGACTATGATAACCGCATGCGTGGGCGCATAACCAGTTGGCGGTTTTTTGCGAGCGTTGCAGGTGGCCTTGACCGGGTGCCGCCCAAATCGCTGTACGCCCCACTTAAATATGGATGTATATATTGAATATACGTATGCACAAGTCCATTATGACTCACTAGCGATTCGTGTCGGTTTCTCCCGGCTTTTGTCGACATCGATTGGTCAGGTATACGTGAATAAAACACACTTAACCTTTCCCAAGAATTGTGCGTGTGTGTGTACTGTACGCTCTTTCACTATACCTTTCTTTTTTTAGTAAATCAGGTACATTGTTCATTTGTAATTTCATATTGTTTAACTTACGAAATAATATACTTTAAGTGTAATAACTAAATACATTTATTCAATGCACTCCCATAAGTTATTTTAAATAAACATAATTAAAAACCGACGTATCATTTTGGGGTTTTATAATTTTACGTGTATTTTATTCTTATTCGTAAGACAGAAATACCTATAAACAAAGTTCCCACATCAAAAATTTACCCGCAACGTACGCCATATCTATTTTATAGCTTAATTAGTATTCGTGCCATTTTAGAACGACATAAACATGGCTTCTTAATAGATGTTCTTGCTAAATGACCTATACACAGTAGATATACTTTATGAGCAAAATACGAGGTAATTCATTATAGCAGTGACACTGATGGATTCTACGGTAACAAAAAATAAATTGGCAACAGAATATTTAGTAGCATGTCTTATCGTCTTACACTTTTTAGATTAAGATTGGATGAAAACACATTACTACCCTGTTTTTGACTGTCTCGCTCCGAAGACGATTTGTGACAGAATATAAAAGTATATGAATGGCACAATTTCATAGTGAACACGATACAATAGTTCGAGGGTTTTCATGGCCTGAGTTCATATTTAAACAAATCATTCGTGTGTTTGATTTCCCTCACTTCTAAAAACAATGTATCATGCCCGAGTCTAAATAGATACAGGGTCTATGCCCTCACATTTTCTATTATTATTAGAAGGTACCTAAAAAGATTAATAACATGGCGTGTTTGTTGATATTCATCACAGTTAGTTTGATTGACGATGGGCTTTCGCGAATGTTTCCCAACTGCCATGGCGGCGGCGCGGCGCAGTTCTTGACAAGTGCTTGTCGTACCAATATATACAAACATCATAGACAGTGTCAGCTGCCGGGCTTCAATAATTTATGGTGGCCTGTTTTACAACGCGTATCTTTTTAATTACCAAGCAAGTTTTCTATAATATAAATCAGAATATTATGATCGGTAGTCAATTATTCAGCACACTTAACGATTATATTTTATTGCTTTTACTAACTTTCTTTCTATTCGTTGCCATTTTATTAAATGTCTAATTAAATAGGCGTTGAAAACATGTGTATTATTAACCAGTAACATATTATGCAGTGAAAAATGGCTGGAAAGTAGTAAAGATATGCTGGAGGTCTATTACTAATAAATAAGCACAACTATAGAATTATTCTACAACTTGATGTCAAATAATAACAGTGACTAAAGCAATTACGTTTGATAGACTGCGGTATCTATCGTACGCATAGTTGAGTTGCGATACTAGAAAAGTTCGAACACAAATCCAGCAATTTCAAAATTCACCAGCAACGAGAACTATAAACACTCACTAAATATTAGCATTTTGAATATGACTTGTATAAAAATATACGTTAAAAGTAAAATTTCGCTTACAGTAGGAATATTTAACCTGTATGCAATGCAGGAGACACGTCTAACATTTTTTAAATATAATCTCATCGTATTTTATTTAATACTCTTGCGTTATTATTTAATCAGCTAGCATTTTGGAAATGACCTTTGGCTTAGAAGAAATTCCGAAAAAAAAATTGCCTCTTTTTTTAAATCGTCAATTACATAATACAATAAATTCGAGTCAGCGTACTGATATAACGATGTCAAATGGTAGAATTGAAGATGATTAAGAAAAGGTTGCCTGTACTGAAAAATTTCCACACATCTTTGTCAGTCACATATTTACACACATATTTATCAATTCTGTAATAAGCCTCCTTCAGAGAGTATTTTTGATGTGCTTTTTGAACATATTGTTAGGAAAGTACACAACGGTTTCAGACCATTTATTATAGAATTAAATATAATTTTCAAGAAAAGAGCTTCCAGCCCAGCCGAAGTACCGGAATACGCTTATTTATTATTACTATTACTTATTTCTATTTCTAAGATTTTCACTGCAGTTTGAAAACGACTTTAAATTTTTGCGGACATACATTATGTTTTCATAAATATACTGAGAAGTAGCGGTGAGGATATTATTTCTTTGAACAATTCCCTGATTGATACTGTGTGGAACCCATATTATAAATAGAGAGAATAGCTCTTTACGCAAGATAAAAATTGTTTCGATATCAGCCGCCGTTCTCCATAATAGTATACCATACGACATAATGCTGTGAAAGTAGCTGAAATAGACTAAGGGCGTCAGTAGTAGTCACGTTTGACAATTGTCTGATTCTCCTGATTACATATGCGGCGGAGCTAAGTAAGTTTATTTATGTCGATGCCTCATTGTAATTTGGAGTCTAGATATTGTAATTCCAAGAAACACGGTATTTTTAACAAATTCTAATTTATTATTCCGTGTTAGAACTTCTGTATTGGCAGAAGTCACATTTGGAAAACTAATTTCGATGCATTTGGTGTTAGCCGAGTTTAGCAAAAGATTAGAACATATGAACTAATTTAGAATGTCAGACAGAACATCATGTCGATATTATTACACCGGTGGACCACATTGAAAATTAGCGAGGTACCATTGGCAAATAGTTCTATATCCGCCATTTTCTGCACCATATAAGGCACATAATAAGCAAAATATTTAATCAATACCCACTTTGGGTTAGTTAACATTAGAAGCTTAATTCATTGAGGCCTATTATATACTTGTTGCCATAACGCACATGGCGGAATTCAACCGTCTGGGCCTCAACGGGTTAAGACGGATTGTAACAGCTATGTCACTAATATTTTATGCTATTGACAAAGAGCATGTGATAAAAAAGAAGTGTGTGGGTGATAGCTCCGTCACACGACTGGAGTTATTATTATTATTAGTCCACGACTGGAAGCTCTTTTCTTGAAAATTATATTTGATTCTATAATATTATATATATCTATTTATAATCAGGTCATTTATTATAATAAATGGCCTGAAACAGTTGTGTCCTTTCCTAACATATTGTTAGTTGTTCAAAAAGCACATCAAAAATACTCTCTGAAAAAGGCTTATTACAGAATTGATAAATATGTAACTGACAATGATGTGTGGTAATTACGAATGATAATTGTGATATATATCGAAATAGAGGGTAAATGATCTTCTGAAATAATGAGAATAAAATTTATATTATTCATAAATGTGAACTATAGTTCATATTCTACGGGCTTACGAATTGACTGCATTTACGTGTTTTTCGGATTCTTCTTCGTTACGACTCGAATCAATTTATTCCATATTTTCCAATGTTTTTTTTAACTTTAATCACTTGATGATTTGTTTAATAGTACAACAAAATATACGAAAAATGTACCAAGCTTCGTAATATGCAAGCGCGCACACATGATCGGTCGGTATCTTTGTCTTCGCGTTCTCCTTCGCCTTCGCGTTCGCGTTCGCCTTCGCGTTCGCCTTCGCCTACGCTTTCACTTTTACCTTCATCTTTATCTTTGATTTTTCTTTCGAGTGATATTTAATTTAATACAAGCGTTCATAGGCTACGGTAACCGCTTTACATCAGATGGGCCGTGAGCCTTCCGACGTTATATAAAAAAGAAACTCAGTTAAATCATTTAGATACTTTTATCTCACTCTTTCGCACGTTAAATCGTACACATATATATATATATATATATATATATATATATATATATTTGTCTCTTTATAAGCGGAAGAGCGTAACGTTTAACGCGTTCACTTCATTTTACTCCTCACAAAATTTCCGTACAACTTAAAATCGTTTCTTAACGAGTAAACTCCAAAAATATATTAGGAAATTACAACAAGGCTTAAATTAATGTCTATCTGAGTCCAGAGTTGGCGTTTTCCCAGGTGACGTAACAACATCCTGTTGTCCACGGGATGGTCATCACGTCATCAGTGAAGTTTACTGTCAACGCAGCCTGTGTCATATGCGATTTCTAAATCGGCTACAAATAATGTAGGAGCACGTCTATGTAATTGCTGCGTGCACGGTGCACGTATTGGCCCCACTACTTTCCCCCGACCCAGTGCCCTCTCTGCGCGCGGCCGACCCACAACCGCCTCACAATTCCGTAATGTCTCACATTTTATTTGAGATTTGCCGTGCCTCATTACACGTCTCGTGTACAGTTATATCTAATAACACATCTCTATTATGCCGATTGTCCACTTCAGTTTATCGCTAGTTATTGATAGCGAGTAGCGTATATGGGGTGTTTTTACTAAAGCCACTTCAACATCTGATCAGATCAGTTTATACGTTATGCCGTTTTCTATTCTATTAGGATTAGCGGAGTCCACTTCCTATGCCTAATGATGTTTGGCGAATACATTGATTTTTATATAGAGCGACTGGGTTCGGAACCCTGAAGGCAAATCAGATTTTTCTTAGGTCAGGTCAAACGTTTTTAGAAATATAATTTCTTGGGCATGCGGATTTCTTCACGATGTTTTCCTGCACTGCCGAGCAAGTGACTATTACAATTATATACAAATTACAATTGTATATGTGTGTATATCTGCACGTTAGATCCCTTACGGGATAGGCAGAGTGAACCGAGCGGCATAAGACACGGTCCTTACGCACTTTACCTCGCGTGACGTTATTTTTTATTATTGATAAACGTTCATGAAAAGTAGGGGGCATCAAACCAGCCCGACCAAGGAAGTACCTCCACCATATAGAAAACAGTAGCCAAATAACAACTCCCTGGAGGGTGGTTGTGTTCCTGCGAGTGACTGACATTACAGTAAGTTTCTAAGTTAGCAGCAGAGGTTTTGACGACCTCGGTGGCGCAGTCGTGCATGATGTGACTTTGACATTAACGCTCGTGGGTTCGATTTCCACACAACACACATTTGTGTGCATGAACATGTCGGTTTGTCTTGGTCTGGATGTTTCAAGAGAGGTAGGGCGCGTCAAAGCAGCCCGACTGTGGAAGTACCTACACCTCACAGAAAACTGTAGCCAAATAACAACTCACACTGAAAAAATGTTTAGTTGGATTTCCCAGATTTCTAATAGAATTCACCAAAGTCGACGGTTGAACTGGGTCCTACCTTTGACTTAAGTTGATTTTACCAATCAAAAAAGGTTAATGAAGTACCAGTAAAAATAGTAAAATGTATTAGTTATTATGATAAACTGTACCATATTATATGTACAATCCATTTATTAGCGGTAAATTATACATTTAAAATAGTGATAGCTACAAAATACTTTTGTATGAAGACCAACCGTATTATGTTTGTAAATTTAACTACAAATTTTTGCATTAATTAACAAAGTTTACTAGTAAAATAGCCTACCTTTGCTTCTTTGGTAAATTCAACTAATCTTTTTTTTCAGTGCACTAGAGTGTTGTTGTGTTCCTGTGTGGCAGTGAGGTCACCTGTAAGTTCCTAAGAAGTTACTGTGTTAGCATCAGAGAAGGCATTGCGCGAGTGATACTTAATGTATTACAAATAGTCATAGGCTACGGTAACCGCTTTACATCAGGTGGGCCATAGGCTTTTATGCCTTCCGACGTAGTATAAAAAAAAGAGGTTACTTCCTGTTTTGCAAGCATTCATAGTCTACCGTATTCAAACCAAATACATCAAGTAGGCCATATGGTTGTATGCCTCCCGACGTTGTATAAAATAAATGACGGATGTTATATTTGATAAGTAATAACAATATGTAGTATTTAAATTAACTTCTGAAATCTTAAAAGGCGTTTACTAATTCATTATCATTTTAGTTGATGTTATTAGAGTTTTATATAAATGAATATTTATATACACAACGTTAGATGACCAACAAGCATATATCCAGTCTGATGCCGTGGTGGTAGTATCCATAACGCATACAATGAGAGGAGTATCACTAGAGCGTTGCCACTACCCATGCACTCACTCGTATGAATACAAAAAATCTTCAGGGTAATTTACTTGGCATCAGTCTTCCGTCTTGTTTTGTTTTATTCTGCGCCGGGAGGCATATAAGCATACGGCCCACCTGATGTAAAGCGGCTACCGTAGCCTATTAACGCTTGAAATATATTAAGTATCACTCGCGCGATGCCTCCTCTGCTGCTTACACAACAACTCCTTGGAAGCTTACTGGTGACCAAATTAATTAATTGTTAAATCTAAAATTTAATATCGCGACGTCTTACTTCTCGTTCACTACAACTTCATTTGGCAAGACTAACTAGTAACTAGCAAAGACCTGAAAATGCTAAAAACTGAGCCATTTGCACTTTAGATTTTGAAGATAGCTTATTGAAAGAAAGCTTGAACGTCAGTAATAACCACATTTGCTACAATACCGTGCGTCAGCTTGGGGAAATTTGGGCAATAAGAAATAAATAAAGTCAATTTTTATTCCTGTAGTTTACAGTATTTTCTATCTTACGGTATGGCAAAAACAATACATTTACGTTTGTAATATATACAATGCAAATACACGCATTTTATATAGACATCGCGTTAATGTTAATATTAACATTAACGCGATGTCTTCAAAATTCCACCAAGTGCCTACAATCAACAGTATCAACATTTTATATAGATTTTTCGAGACTGACTTTTATGAGATTTGAAGTAATCTCATAAAAAAAATATCGTGTACTAAGCGGTTTCAGTGAGATCTTCTTCGGTAAACGCCTACACTGCTCATATACCTAGTCTTGCCATAAATACTGAAACAAAGAAAAAAAGAATTTTCTATTGTAAATAACATTTATTACTTTTACAGTGTGTTAGTTTAATACATAAATATAAAACAATTTAAAATATAAAAAGCTTATTCGAAATGGTCTCCATTGGCTGCCACACAGTCCTTTAAACGTTGAGGCCAGTTATCAATAGAAGCACGCACTCTTTCCATGGGAAAATCCTTCACTGCCAATCGTACGGATTGTTTTAGGGACTCCAAATTATCATGGCGTTTAGAGCAAGCCGCACTCTCTAAAATTAGCCATAAATCATAATCCAGCGGATTAAGATCGGGACTAGACGACGGCCAGTCTTCAGCTCTGATGAAGTCCGAAACGTTCGTTTCCAACCAAGACCATTCTTCCATTCTTGGTTATTGAACATGGTGTTGTTAAGGGGCTTCAAGACCTTCTCAAGAATGGTATCTTGATATACTTGTGCCGATGTTTTGATACCTATTTCACAAAAGTAGGGCTCAGTCACTCCTTCATAGCCAATACCCCACCAAACCAACACTGAAGTCGGATAGTGCCCACGTTGCACTCTGTCGACTAATTGGGAAGCTTCCCAGCATTTATGCTTTGAGCATAAATACGGTCATTTTGTTTGTTAAACTGTTGCTCAATTGTAAAAATTTTGTCATCCGTAAACAAAATTTTTCTGTGACCTCCCTTTGCGTACCGCTTCAGTAGTTGTTTCGATTTTACCATCCTATTCTTTTTAAATTATCAGTTTAGAAATGACCAGTACGTCTCTTAGGCTGCAAGTCCTAAGTCATCTTTTAAAATACGCGACATGGTTCTAGGTGCTATCTTCATCTCCAGAGATAAAATCTTTTGCTTTCGGACAGGATTCCTTTAAATTCTTTCCCTTACTGCTTTGACCACCTTTTTCGTACGAACACTACGTGGACGGCCAGATCTTTTTCTGTCACAAACAGAGGAGGTCTCATTGTACCTATTAATAGTCCGGTACACAAACCTTTTACTAATACCAAGCGTATGGAGAGTTTTAAAAATTGCATTTGGGTCTGTCTTCATCTCCCGAGATAAAATCTTTTGCTTTCGGATAGGATTTCTTCGAATTCTTTCCCTTACTGTTTTGACCACTTTTTTCGTACGAACACTACGTGGACAGCCAGATCTTTTTCTGTCACAAACAGAGGAGATCTCATTGTACCTATTAATAGTCCGGTACACAAACATTTTACTAATACCAAGCTTATGGAGAGTTTTAAAAATTGCATTTGGCTCCATACCTACTTTGTGTAATGCAATCACAGCGATTCGGTTCTCTTTCATCCCACCATCCATCACCCCACTCCATTTTAATATCGCAAAATATTGTACAATGTATTGGCGCCAAAATGAGAAAATACAATGAACAATCATATAAAAATGACAGATTCCAAATTCAAATGTAATATTTTGTTTATTTTTAATTGTAACAGTATTTATGGCCAGACTAAGTATACGAGTATATCATAAGCTCATTCCGACGTCTTTTAAACAGATAATAAAATGAAATTCTTCCAAAAAGCCGTAAAGATTTTTTTGTCTTAGTTAAGTGATGTTCCTAATATCGCATATGGACATAGGCGGACACAGATAAATGCTTTGTAACTGATACGCTTGTTTACGTTTATTAGAAATTTTGCCAGACTGTATCAAATCGGAATATTTACTAGTTTCTTGTTGTGAAGAGAATAAGCCAATTTCATTTGTATTTCATACCAATTACCAATACGTTGTCTTCCTTGACTATTAGCCATAATTTAAACTAAACATAATATATGGTTGTAGCTGAGCCATAAAATGTCCGCAGGATATCACACTAATTATAAGTTTTAATAGCTTGTGCATGGAGTGTTGTTCCTTATTACTGGAATGTTAGCCATACGGCTGAACGCAGCGCGTCACTTCCCTTTCTCGGTTATCTCATCTAATGTGATTTAACAGCCGTCTTAGCCGTGTAATGCACATTCAGGAATGCGCTAGCAAAAAGAGAATAACTCAGAAGCAATACAACCACATTTATTTCAAATTATGTCTTTCGGTTATATTCTCTTACTTTTCTAACTTTATACTGGCTTATATTATTTCTGTGATTTATACTTTCGTTTATGTTTATGACTTTCATTAAACTAACGATTGATATATGCGGATGTGAATGACTAAGTCGTGGTTCCTTCTACGTGTAATAGGATAGTCAGTTTTGTCGCTACACCACCATGACAAACTTGACAGATGAATCCATTTATTCTTGAACCTGCCTGATGTAATCACGCTAATGGCGAGAGCACTATCGTATGCATCTCATTGAACCCGCGGCGGCAAGAACAGTTACACCAAATTTTTTACATTCCACCGATTTGGGAGTGCGTAAACGCTAGTGTAGGCGTGTCCTTCACCCAAGACACAACTAAGTTTCTTTACAAAATTACTGGGTTTCATAACGGTTGTTTCATTTGACAAAAAGACACAATTGTAACTTTCACTGACAGTTCGGATCACGTCGTCGGGTGGAAACATTAGTGGTGTATTGTGAGGTATACTATAATGGATTTATCACAGTACGCGGTATTACGGCTGCGCGGTGTAAGCTTTGCCGCTGTGGCCGGCCGCACGTTTCGCGCTGCGACCCAGTAACTCAAGTGATGAATAAACGAGAAAGTGCACGCGATCATATCGACTATCTTATAACCAATAACCGCTCAACTAACAAATTGCACAGTTGTTGTTTAACTTCCGTAAACAACATTTTCATTTTACAAATACCGGCCTATTGTAACACGGAACAGGCCCAACGGCTTAACGTTTTGAGTTATTCTAGATACTCGTATATTTTGTGACTGGTTCTGAACTACAATTTAAATGATGCTACTATCATGATTTGTCTATAACTTCACGCCAGATCCCTTGAGGGGTAGGCAGAGAGAACCGAACGCCACGTGACTCGATCCTTACATATCTCACTCGCCTCTTTAACATTCATTGTTCTTCTCATGCACGCTGGCCGGTTTCTAGGGCTCCTGACATCACCTTCTGATATAACACGACCAATTTGGTCATGGTAGGTAAGTCTTGGCCTTTCTCGGCTTCTACATCCTTCCACTTTTGCATTGTATATCTGCTTCGTCATTTTTTCATCCTACATTCTTTCTACATGTCCGAACCAACGGAGCATGCCTCTTCTTATTTTAATACTGACGCTCTCTTTCAGATCAACTCTGTTTCTAACATCATCATTGCGAATACGGTCTACAAGCCTTACGCCACAAATTTTGCGCAGCGCTCGCATTTCGACCGCGTTTATTCTACTTTCATGCTCTTTCTGCCATACCCAGCTCTCGCTTCCATAAGTTAGCGTTGAGATCAGCACTGCATTGTGTATAGCGAGTTGTGCCTTCTGGTATGTATGTATGTATATCTTCACGCCAAGTCCCTTGCGGGGTAGGCAGAGAGAACCGAGCGCCATAAGACGCGGTCCTTGCATACTTCACTCGCTTCTGTGACATTCATAGCTCTTTTCATGCACGCTCGCCGGTACCTGGGGCTTCTGACATCACCTTCTGATAAAACACGACCAATTTGGTCATGGTAGGTTAGTCTCGGCCTTCCATCAGCTCCTACATCCTTCCACTTTTGCATTGTATAACTGTTTCGTCATTCTTTCGTCCCGCATTCTTTCTACATGTCCGAACCAACGGAGGATGCCCTTTCTTATCTTAACACCGACACTCTCTTTTAGACCAACTTTTTCTCTCACGTCTTCATTACGAACGCGGTCAGCAAGCGTTATGCCACAAATTTTGCGCAATGCTCTCATCTCGACCGCATTTATTCTACTTTTATGCTCTCTCTGCCATACCCAGCTCTCACTTCCATAAGTTAGCGTTGGAATTAGCACCGCGTTGTGTACAGCGAGCTGTGCCTTCTGGCTTAGATTTCGGCTGCCTAGAAGTTTACACAACGCTCCATTCACCCTATTCCCGGCACTCACTCGTCTCTCCACATCAGCGGTGTACCTGCCATTGCTGCTAAAAGCACCTCCAAGATATACAATCTCATTCACTTGCGCCAACACTGCATCATCAACCATAATCCTAGTGTTCGTACTGGTTGTCTCTCTTTCAAATACCATTATCTTGGTTTTCTTCGCATTCAATTGTAAGCCTTTCTTCATACAATCATCTTTCATTGTTGTAACTAGTGTTTGCAGTTCGGATGGTGATTCTGCTATTAATGCTGCATCGTCTGCATAAAGCAGGCAGTTGACCACTGAGTCACCCATTCGCATTCCCACATTCACATTTCTTATTCTCTGAAGACAATTGTTCAGATACAGGATGAACCATCCTTCTGGCTCAGGTTTTTACTGCCAAGAAGTTTTCTCAACGCTCCATTCACAGTATTCCCAGCACTTACTCGTCTTTCCACATCTGCGGTGTACCTTCTATCCTGTTCTCAAATTCATTTATTTCAGCAGTTATAGCTCTATCATGATTTATTGATCAAAAACGGGATATGTTAACAAGTGTCACACGTAATCAGTACGCTGATACTATACATAAAATAGAAGATGTATAATCAGTCTCTTGCAATCCACTATTAGTTTGTACTCAGCTACGACATGAAGTTTAGTTCAATATTCAACATTCTGTGTATAGTTTTTGCCTGCTAATACAGAACATATTATAAAGTTCAAAATTCGGCACTTTAATGCATTTATCAAGATTATTCACACTCAGACTCAGAGATGCTTAAGTGATAATCTTGCAGTACTATGAATACTACGTACGGTTTATTTGTAACGCGAGTGGCATGCACGACAAACCAAAAATATAAATCACCGAATGAACTGAGACAAATAAAAAATGAATTTTTGTGTATAATTAATAATTCATATTAAAATATAATAATATACTTCCTACTGTATTATTTTTTCGGATACATAAAAAATATTTTGTTCCGTAGGATAACGCCTCGTGATTTATATCAGTGGCTGTTTCATTATCATGACATGAGTTTAATTGAATGCTTTCAGGTTTCTATGATTTTTACTGTATTATATCTTTACGTCAAGATTTTTGCGGGGCGGGTAGAGGGAACCGAGCGCCACATGACTGGCTGCTTACATACTTCAGTCACCTTATTAGCGTTCAACTCCTATTCTCTATGGTTTCTTACAGTTAAATTAAGATGATTATTGTTTCCTAGCGTGGTCTATACTGATAGAACAATTTGTCTATAAGAATTTCACTTTAAAGTAGAGTAGTGTGACGCTCACACGGCGCTGGCAGCATCAATGGCGCGTGTCTTGAGAACCATGCCGCTTGCCGTCGACACCCTGTTCAACTGCCGACCCGAATCTAAGCTGCGTCCACGTTAGTGACATTGCGCAGCATTGAAGCGTGACCATTGCCCAGAAGCAACTGACCGCGACCGATAGGCTTTATATTTCCTCTGTGATCCGAACAACTGGATATTTGGAAAGCAGAAGAGTCACACTGCAACAGTAATCAGTAGCCGCCTCAATGGTGCTCTTCATTTTTTTTCTTTAACATTTTTTCTATATTTTACTCACAAAAAATAAGTTAATACATAAATAAAACACGCGATACTTCCGTTAAAAATTGTTTAATTCAACATAAAATTTGTAATGCAAGTCTTACATTGATATGCGAAAAGTTTTATATTAATATGCACTATAATGTGTGACAAAGCGACGTTAAGTTTATTACGTCATGTGATTTATTATCGATCTTTCATAGATAATAGTGTTGTCAAATGGCAACGCAATAATCAGATAGGCGGCGACCGGTAATATCGAGTTTATTTTGTTTGAAATGCAAATGAACTGGAACCGTCGCGTCGGCGTCGACGGGACGGCATCGCTGTATCGCGCCTCGCCCGTTATACTTTTGTCTGACCGATCCGATACGTTGATTATCTAAAACCGATTACTTACGTACGATAACGCATTGGTCATGTTTATCATCAATGCTTATGTTGATTGTAATATGTTTTTGTGTAGTAATGAGCGTATTATGTTTGTTAGATACTTGCATCACGGAATATTTTTTGTTTCAATTTTAAAGGGAATGAAATATGTACATACGTAACGTGAACGTCTTGACCTTAATAAATTAAATCTTATTTGAAAAACCAACTGTTGCAGTTAATTGAGAAAATATGAGCGTAAACTTTATACCATAATATGAGAGTTCATGAATTAAAAAGTGAGGTCTTTAATAATAATATTATTTTATTATACGTATACGATAATCAATTAGTAAATACGGTCATTTTGAAATATTGCTAGGAATTGATTGACTACGTGGATATAAATTCGTATCCAATAATTTTCTGTAAGCGTTCATCGTGGTATGAATGTGTCTTCCCGTAGCGTTGTCGATCTCCGCTGCGGTTTCATTCAACGATGCGCTATTATTTTTTATAACATAATAATTGCGGGGGCGTTGCGCTCTGTGGTAGGTGAATACATCCCCCCTCCATTACAATCTACTCTGTTCCCGCTTCCGATGATAGTGAGAAATAATCAGATAACATTATCCACGCTGTCAATGATTGCACGCCCGTTGATTAGGTGACAAGGTTTTTTATGCCAACCATCTCCTTCGCTCTTCTTGACACTTTCCACCTAAATGGACAATTAACTCCGTCATAAGATAAAACAAACTGTGAGAAAGTGTGGTTGCCTATTTTATTGTATATAATTCTTTAACCAACTACATTACCACGAGCTAATCGTAGCTCCGTATTTAAGACATCAACGTGTTGCTTTGACTATAACTATATGTGAAAATACAATTTGCTTCTTTTAATAAATACATGTCATCTCTGTTGAATATAATTTATCGTAGAATTTAAAATATTATTGGGAGATTATTTTATTAGATAAACTATGAAAAATATATTGGATTATAATACTTTTAATTACTTTATTATTTTAGTATTGCAAATACATTCGAAGTTATTCATCATGTTCACTTCACGTAACATCTTTAAAGAGTTCTCGCAAAAAGCTGAATTATCCATACTTTTGTCAAATTTGTAGGTACCAATCTTACATCTAATTCGTAATTATAGGCGTAAAATCGCCGTAATAGCGTATCGGGCCGTGTCGATCGTCAGTTGTTTGCAAAAAGAATACTAACGGACCACTTCCATGTCGGTCTGCAGAGACGGTAACAAATCTCAAAGAAATGTTAGATGCTATCGTTGAATATAACTGACTCGTGGTAATGTTCAAAGAAACAAAATTTTTCGTAAATTATCTTATTATATGCGACTTTATTGTTCAAGTATACAATATAAATATTTTCTAGTTTTCCATATAAGAAAAAATATAAAATATAAACGTAGATAGCTCCGATCACGATCCGTATTGAATTGACCATTGTAATCGTATTCACAATAAAACTAAAACTTTCTAGTATATTGCATGGCTACAAAAGACAATCGATCTCAATTTAAATATAATCGAATAAAACGAATGGTATAGGTAATTATATTGCAGAGGTGTTTTACTTTTGATGCATTGTCTGGTGTATATGATATAAACATAAGAAATGTGCTCGCAATTTTCTAATATTTTATGTAAATTAAGAAATATATATAATAATTGTGAGATTTGTAAGTATTGAATATCAATAGATGAACTCGTATGTTCTATTTTTTATACTTTGAAACAGAGTCTTGTCAATTGTTTGTCCCAAACTATATTGTATTTTCATTACCTGTTAACGGAATAATTATATTTTAGTTACTGACATGAATAATTGTATAATTTATTTCTTATGTAATTATTCACATTAATAAATTAGTTTCTTATACAAAGGGATTTGCAAAGTTGTAACATTCGACCGTATACATATTTATACGAGTATTTTATATTTCTCACTGCAAAAAACTTCTCTCGCTTTTCTATTATTTTGCTATAGTATAATATATATATAATATATAATACGAGTACACTCTACTATGCCGCAGATTCAGGTATCCATATCCGTCTCAGTTTTATTACTATATTATTTATTTGTAAAGTGGAATTTTAAACATATTTTTGGTCTACTGTTTCTATAGGTTTATTATGTATGTAAGGTATGGGAGTTGTAGTTATTATGCTAAATGGGACTAAGTATTATTCTGAAACAATGTCTACGAACATGGCGCCAGTCCCTTGTAATATACACAGAATTACTTTTCTAGGCGCATTATATCTTTTATAACACGATTTTATTGGTACATAAAGACTCCTACTTTTTATGAGTGCTAATAATAAATGTAATCTGATAATCTTATACTAAGATTGTCTCTAATTGTACGCGGGCAATGATTACCGTCTATTTCTAAGCATTCATGTAGTTTTATAGTCAGCTTTCCCATGGTTTAAGGTAAGACAAATGCGGCGCCCCACTATTTTATAACAGTGCGGGAATAATTCCATTTAGCTAACGGTTATGACAACAATGTTGTTTTAATTACTTAACAAATTAGCACTGTAACTGTATTTTTCTACAACTGCAGTAGCGTTATGTTTGCAGTAGAAATATATGTATTTATTACTTACACCAGTTAAAATATTGTACAATTTATTGTACAATATTTCAATAAGTGCATCCTTACTGAAGAAATGTGTTTACAAAATTCGCCTACACAATACACCATAATAGGTTTATTAAAAGAGGGGCGGTTGATGTTATTAGCCAATATAAAAATATCATTTTTATAAAGATTTGGACATATGAATGTTTTGTAGATTGAGTACCCTCAAATAAGTGACATTTTATCGCCGAAAAAGACTAATCGGGCTTTGTTAAGTTTACTTGCCTAAGTCCGTTTAAAATCCTACATCCACTATTTTAAAAATAACAATTATATTTGAATAAAAACTTGACGGATACATATATAATGTGAACTGCTTTGAGGCGACTACGACTAGAGAATTGCTTGAACATTGAAGAGTTGTTGCGTTTTTGCGATTGAGTGGTGATGATAATGCGATGCTCCTTGTTCAAAGGTTACGGTAACCACGTTACATAAGGTGGGCCATATGCTTTTTTGTCTCTTAATGTTGCAAAAATATAAACCTCCTCCCAACAAAAGGCTGTATAATACAATGTAGCTTAGTATTTACAGTCGAAATTTGTTTATCATACGTGTTTATTTTTTACGTGGATGTGGATAATACGAGTACGTTACAATTTTTAGTAACAAGGCGGAGTATATTTCAATGCAAAACTGTTAGCAATGAAGACTATATCTGATATAGAATATGTTTTTGTAAACTTTGAATACATCATTTGGCAACTATAGAATATAGAAACTTAGTCTGAATGTGTATATTCAGGCTAAGTTTCTATATTCTATAGTTATAAGTTTTGGTTTCATTTCATAGCTAACTTATAAAGTTTCATAGCATATTCATAGCAAAGACGGTGCAGGCATGCAATAATGGTATCAAACTTGGATAGAACAAACATATATACGTAACACGGCCTCATTACGCGTGTTTATGTTACGCTCAGTACACATTTCGTTCTCAAGCGTGGGTTTGAAGCTGATTTGGGTTCTAACCAAACGGTTTCTGTGACGTTACCTCGCACTTTTCCGATTATTTGGACCGACTCCGTTATTTCCCGTCTGGGTGCGGAATTGCCGTGAATTGTTTTATACTGACTCAATAGGTATTCTTTTGTTTCTTCTTAACTGTTTTACAGTAGCTACGACTGAACGCGGTTTATAGAATTTTATGAAAACTTCAGCGTGATTGTCCGTATAAATTGATTTATTTAAAGGCGTTAAATATTTCTTATGATCGAGCTTTGAAGTTCTAACAAGCATCCTATTAAATTTCAGTTTATTTCTATAACAAACAAGTGCAGACGGCGGGAAGATTCTTAAAGAAAATCTGAATGACAAGGTTTTTCTAAAGAGTTGCCATTAATAATTTAATAGCAGATATTATCGTTTTACTTTACTAAAAATAACGAGAATGGAGGTACAATATTTAGCTGGTTTTATTGATATTATTTATTATATTAGACCGCGACTAAGCATGAAAAATGATATAAGAACAGTGTATTCTGTGCATCCTGAATGTATCGATGAAGTCTTCAATCTGTGCGTAAATACCTCTCACGTGTCCATCGCTCGAAGCGAAGTTTTCCCATATTTGCACAGCTTGTTTGCTCTATTACCTCCATTCTTGTAAGTTCTCAAAGGTTATTAACCTAGTTCCGTAGTTGCATTAAAGCATGCCAGTGTTTAACCTCACGTCTAAAATTCTGTCTTCATTCTTTGTTATTCTTGCGTAATGGAACTTTTGTACGCATTACCTGTTTTAGACATACGGTTTGGGTCATCTTTATTTCCGTGAAATATATATGTTCTTTTTAAATACAGTTATATGTCATATTCAGATTTTCGATATTGCACAATAACCATTACTACGATAACCAATATAAGTTCAATCAAATAGCGGAGCTGTAGACCAAATGTGGTTATCATAGATATATTACACTACTCGAAAAATATTTATGTAACGTTCAGGAGCAAGCGGTCGAAGTAATAGAGGCTAGACTAGGGAGAGTTACAGGGCCGCAGGAGTCTATTCGAAGCGGGCGGAATGTGCGCGCAAGGTCATTGCGCCCTGCGCGGTCATGCGCTTGCGCCCCCGCCCCGGACCGCGCGCGCCTCGCCCCGCACCCACCACCACATTGTCTAGCGATCAGCTGCGGATAAGGGGGAAGCGACCGCACCAAAAGGCGATAGGAACCATTTCAATGCGAAAGTACCTTTATTTTTCCATTTTGTTCCTTGGCTCGGCTGCACGAACGCCCTGAGCGATATTGTTCCATGCTCTAACGCTATTTTCTAAGGTCTAAGAAAAAGAGCAATGACTGACGTTTATTTACGACGCTTTTGACTAGCTTTAAATCCGAGTTCTATTTTGCTCTTTTTGTGAAACATGGCTGAATTCCCCACGATTTAATGGATGTATTGTAAAAAATATAATAAATACTGAATCCAATTACGAAGACAAGATATATTTAACACTGCAATATTTACCTATATGTTAGGTATACCTATGTGAGGCTATGTGTTAAATATAATAAAGCATCTTAAGGTAACTAGCACTCAAATCTAGTAGCGAAATCGGTCTAGATTCTTCTACATGTATGTATAACTTCTCGCATAATTTTATATACAGACACTCTATATAAAAATAAATTGTTCCCCATCACTCTTCAGAGATTACTTTACTCCCATTGTATAAATATTTTGATTCACTTTGTTTGCCCTAAACTCCGAAATTCGATCAAATGACGAACTTAATGCTAAATGGATGAAGAACCTATTAATCAGGTCTTGTCCTTGGCTCGAATTGTAATTATCACTTGCTTGGCATTGGCGGGAAACGTCATGAGGAAAACTGCACGTCCAACAAAGACGTGGGACCTCAGGAAAACCTAGTTTTCCCTCTGAGTTATGGAGGTCTGATGGCATTCGCTCCATGTCAAAGTACCTTCGCCGAATCCTCAAACTTAGGTAACGGACCTCGCCAATACTGATGGAATAGGAAACGGGATGTTGTTAGTATATGTTAGGAATCTTCATGTTCCTAACATATAGAATTATATACAAACACAAACATAGAAGATAAAATACACAATACAATTACTAAAATGTATACATACAAAGTTATAATATAATATGTTCAGAAAATGAGCTCGTGTCATAATATATTTAAATGATTAACGAGCCGAAGAACTTCTGATCTATTGTGTACAAAAAAACAGTGTGATGAAGAGGCAAAAAAGGAGCAAATCATGCGTGATGCGGAGGTTCTAAGAATTATCGAACATAGAAGTTCAATAGGTCGGAGAAACTTAATTTCTATATATACGTAATATGACAAGGTTGTCATATTATGCATAAAATTAAGATTTGCTTCGTCGTATTTTATACGCTACGATTCATCTGATTGCGATAAAACTTTGTCAAGTTAACGCTCAAATTTGCATGAAGGTCATGGAATAAAAAAACGATGAAAAAGAAATAGGAAAACAAATACATTGGAAGCGGCAGCAATGCACCCCCGGACACCAGCTAGTAGAGAATAAAAACGTGAGAGTACGCGTGCTCTTACGCTGAAAATAAGCATCCATTTAAATTGAAAGCGCTAAGCGAATACATGGCCATACATCCAAAGTATGATGCCTAAACGAAAGTAGTTAAGAAGCCGTTCAGTGGGATGGCAATAGCATACAGTTTCATGATATCATAGGTATCACAGATTTAAATGATCGTTTAAATATTATAAGTACATTTGTGTTTACTAACTGTTACTTCACCTTTCCTTTTCTCCTGCCTAAAAGGCAATTAGTGAATTAAAATGACTACACATGATACGCTACATACTACGAATTTACAGTTGGCGATAAATAATTTAACAACGATTTGCAGAAAATTACCATGTTTTCTTAAATCCTACTTAGAATACCGATTTGTATTCGTATTCCGTTATCATGAGTATTCATGGGGTAGACAGATTTAATGAAGCCAAATTTGTATACGAGTATATTATTCAAATTTGCTAGAATCTGCTATCAAATGCGGCCATAAATATAGCCTGTCAATAAAGGTGACAAAACATCTGTATTTAAGGTTAGTAGGTAAAAGTAATTTCATAGAAAAGAGATGACAAACATTTGTTTAAGTATACGTAGAACGAAAACAGAAAATACAAGAGTGTAAAGAGAAAATTCAAAATAGTCATTCTCTGTGGATCAGTTGGATATTTATACGTCTTGTGACAATCAAGCTTACAACTAACCTGATTGTTGTGGTTACCGTTGTCTAAAGATGAATGCAAGATAAGTAGTATCACTGACACGTTCGTGCAGGACCTTCCTGGTGATCATCCTCACTCGCAAGAATGTAACAACTCTCCAGGCAAATGTTGTATGTCTGCCATCTTCAGAATGGTGCAGGTACTAACCTAGTCGACTTGTTCTTACTAGCTGTTGCCCGCGATTACGCCGTGTAAATTTTGTGTTTCAAGTTTTAGAAAACGAAGAATCTATAAACAATTCTTGGGATGAAAGTCTAGACTTTGATCTAAACTAGTACCGTGTGAAATTAAATAAGAAGTTATAAAGTGGTGGTCTTTATAGAGGGCTTTAAATGAACAAGTCTTCTTTAAAGTCGCTCAAAGGTTATCAATCAAAGTATGCGTTCACAATGGACTAACGCGCGGTCCGTAATGTGTGTTTTGTGACGCAGTACAAATAAAATAGTCAAACAGGCAAATAGACAATAATTTTAAAAGTTACTGTTCTGCCTTCTGTATTTATATGAGAGTCCAGGTACATCGTTATTAAAAAGCGTGTGGCGAGCAGTAAGAGAGCCAATCAGAGCCTTCGTCTCCGGCGTGTCTTCGTCGGTCAGAGTGATAGCCCAAAAAGACCTGTCGGACTCTCAGCTCTGGCTTGCCTGGCATTGATCATCTAGAAAGAAGAGGTGAATATGCTTCAGGGATGGAAGTATTAAATAGCCCGGTATCATTAATCCCTCTAGATCTCATTAAAAGTGCCTAATAATTTCCCGCACATTAACAATAGTCCCAATATCTGCCGAGACTATCCTATCTCTATCAATTCATCCTTGCCGGTAGGGCTAATACCATTGTTTTGTAAATTATACCCACTAGCATGTATATATTTCCACTTATATCCACCATTTTAAAATATTCATGAAATTCTACATATATATCATGTATAGCTGCTTTCGCACGATCTCGCGTCGAGTCTTCTTGTACAAAAAAATAACCCTATGTGCGCAGCACGATATCGAATGTTTCTGATATTTTCTTATATTATTTATTTTCTTGAATTCTCAGATATTACGATTATTTCCAATCTCTTTGAGTTGCAGTAAGTTGGTGGCTACTACAGCATTTTTATTTATTTCAATAATAAGATTTCCATTCTATTTGTAATTGGTATTTTTATGTTTTTGTTGTTATATAAAATATTATTGTGTAAAATACATGAATTGTGTTATAGTTCATGTAAATGTTTATTTATCTGGCTCTTTTTAGGAACTTTTACGTATTGGAGATAGACGGCCAAAAAAATTCTACCTATCCCTACTAGTAGGTATAAAATGCCATTTATGTCAGTAGGCAACCAGTAGGTTGAGATAAACTGGTAGGGTCAAATGGAACAGGGGAAAAATATTCACAGATATACATTAAGTAATTTCGTCCTTAAAAAAGGTATCATTCAGCCACCCTAGTCCGTTCCGTTTTCGTCGGTATGTATGCCCGCGGTATGCGAACAAAAGTTAAGGTACTATGGGGACAATTTTGATGAACGAGGTGTCATTGCGTTCTTTAGTTCGGGTGACACAAACTAAACTTTATATGAACAATATCAATAAGATGTAAATGCCTTTTTATTATCCTCCATAGCCAAAAAACTGGATGTCTTAATTTTTTTAATTGAAAATATAAAATAAAAATACCTATAAGTTACGAGTAGTAAGACCGATTTCGAAAAATTAAATAAAACAATGATTGTTATTTACGATATATTTTGTTTTATTCTCATATATTCATATATAATTCTTATCAAAACAAACAGCTGTTTTCATTTGTTGTCTATTTATTAATAAAAGGAAATAGAAATTCGTTTTCAAACTGTAAAGCTCTCCTTAGTTTTAATTAAACAATGTCAAACGGTCGAAAACTTTGCGTAACTGCTTTAGATAACGGTTAATAGAGATATTAACGGTAAATAACGTTTGGACTCTTCTGCTTACTCATAATCAGCAAAGATTTTGATTGTGAATTAGGCAATACATCGATTTGCAAACTCCATTTCTAACGCGCAGGATCTCTAAGTCTTCTGAATCCACCTATCGTTGAATCTATAAAAAGTAAATAATTTTGAAAATTGATAAAAACACACCAATGGAGATTAAATAAGCATTAAGTATTATAGAGAACTTTAGTTATTTCTCCGTTTACTATATAAGCATAGGGAACGTCAGTTATTTTCAAGTTATCTCTGTGTAAGTGCCCGACAAACGCGATCTCACATTATCACATTTTATTTGACGCCTACATAAGTCGATAGATAAAGTCTCTGCATATTATGCAGTGCGGGAAGAAATCGTTAGATTTACGATAGCAGCGATTTGTATTCGATACGGTAATAATAGAAATGAAGTCATTTTTGAATTACTACTACGGAGTATTATTAGGTAGAGTCGATAATTCGTGAAATGTTAATATGTGTGTATGATGTGTGTTACGAGTTCATATAAATGCTTAGCCAATAATGAAAGCTAATTTAAAAAAATAACTCGCAAACATGTACGATAAATTAAAACGATTTCTGTCAGAGGTAATGCAAATGTGCGTCCGAGTATGCTAGTTTTACGAATGATTTGCTTAAAGTATATACATGTACCCTAGTTTGCATATGATCTTTACAAGCAAGTATATATTGACAGTTTTATTTGGAACAAGTAGAAAGTAGTGTTGATATTTGCACTAATTAGTAGCATAGTTCCGGTCCGCTAATTGATCTTAAACGATAATCAATTTTACCGTGTCGAAGATACGGATATGTACTTGCGGTGTAACTTTTCACGATTGTACATATTTTTTCTACTATTGTGGTATACTTATTAGCCACTTTTAACGGTATGTCGTGCGGTATCACAAATGTAGAACTTTCATATTTTTTAGCAGTTTTTATCCGAAATCAAATTGAACGTAACCGCGTCGCTTTTGGTGAAATTCTGACAATTGATGCCCATTATTCGATGTTCGGAATTGGTCTCACCAATGATTATTTTCAAAGCGCACATAAAAAAGACCCTAATACTTTGTTATAGTATGAAGGGGAAAAAAACTTTCTGATGATGATTAATTCTGGTGATCATTATCATCAGATTGTGTTAGTTTAATTTGACATGTTGACGATTTTTTAATGTTGAAATTGATTATGTCGTAAAGTTACTATTACTTAAACTAAACTTTGAGATTTGTGAAACGACTTGTTACATTTTTTATTTTATTTGTTGCAGGATTGTATTCCTGAGGCCAGCAATTCTGAATATTCACTCCACTAGGTAAGCAAATTAAATTGCATGATTTTTACTGTTGTCAGCACGTCTATCTATATCTTCATGCGAAGTCTCTTGCGGGGTCTCTTGAATGAAATTATTATTAGCGTGCAGTTAGTGTCGGTGATAAAATAAGAAGAGGCTCGCACCGTTGGTTCGGACATGTATTAAATATACAGTATTACGAAACAGATATACAACGCGAATGTAGAAGAATGTAGGAGCCGAGGAAGACCAAGACTTATTTACTGTGACTAAATTGATCGTATTTTATCAGAAGATGATATAATGAGACATAGAAACCGGCGAGCGAGAAGAGCTATGAATTTTAAAGAAGCAAGTGAGGTGAAGTGTAAGGACCAAGTCATGTGGCGCTCGCCTTTCTTTGCCTATCTCGCAAGGGGTTTGGCGTGTTGTTATAGATAGTCTACAGTAAATATTTAAGAGGAAATCACACTTATACCGTTCAGATTATGTATCTGTTTAAATGGGAATATTGGTAGATATATTTACATAAATGGGACAGGGCCATCACTCATTCCTTTTACCTCTCCTGTATAGCTAATATTAACAGTGACTACCACCAAGGTGATAGTGTACAGTTCAAGAAGTAATACCTACTCCTTTGACAACCGCTTTGTATCACAAACAATTAATCAGAGGACCTTAGTTGGAGTTGGAATCTCCACAATTTGGCTTTTGTCTTCGCAAATGAGATTCAGTAATATAACACAAAAGGTATAGTGGCTACACAAATGGCTAATCAAGTAAAACTATACGGCTTCTAAAGTACTACGGTTAGTGATTTATATTACCACTATTTCAAACACATATTTGTTACCTAATTTTAATTCCTTGCTGCAATCATATTTGATATGTTACGCCCGATACATGGCAGAAGGTTATGGACTGTTACGCGACCGTAACAGTACCAGTGTGTGAGGATGAATTACCCGCCATCGGTGAGCGGTGCTGGTGTAGAAAGAAACTGGTATCATAAGTTTTGAACTTTGCTGTTGTAGAAAAACTCTACAATCATCGACAGAATACTCAAAGGCAAGCATAGTCTCTTTAAACTCAAGACATCAATACCGTGTGATAAGCTTAGGCTCCTTGACAATTTTCACTACCTGCCTTGGAACTGAATCACATGGTTCTAGCGAGTATTTTGCCCCAAGGAAGCCCTGATTCGCTCTGTTGAGCACATCAAATTTTTTGGACCTGTGACAGGTGACTTCGGAACTGTACTTTCATCGTCTCGATACAAAGAATCCAAATGCGACGATTGACGAGCTCGGTGGCTCAGTCGGGAATGACGCGACTTTGATACCACCGCTCGTGGGTTCGATTCCCACGCAAGGCAAACATTTGTGTGCATGAACATGTCTGTTTGTCTTGGTCTGGATGTTTTAAGAGAGGTAGGGCGTATCAAAGTAGCCCGTCTGGGGAAGTACCTCCACCTCACAGAAAACCGAGAGCCAAATAACAACTCCCTAGAGGGTTGTTGTGTTCCTGTGTGTGATTGAGGTCACCAGTAAACTCCCAAGGAGTTACTGTGTAAGCAGCAGAGGAGGCATCGCGCGAGTGATACTTAATATATCGCAAGCGTTAATAGGCTACGGCACCCGCTTTACATCAGGTGGGCCGTATGTCTGTATGCCTCCCGACGTAGTATAAAAAAAAATGTTCCTGGCAATGTTAAGAGGTATGTTCTGGAATTGAGGAACTATAACTAATGACGTTCTCTTGGCGGTGAATGTGCAAACTTGTATAAGAAAACCCCATTTCCTCAATTCCAGATCAAGTTCAACGGAGACTGTTGAACTTGATCTAGAGTCTGATACTTTAATCAAATTGCCATCGATTTCAAACACAAGTTTTTAGACATTAGACATCTGCTTAGATATTCCACAATTTATATTTATAGCAGTTTTAATTTAATAGATACTTGACACGGACGCACCGTATGATTTATTTGAATTAAATTGGCACTCGTGAATCTTTTGTTATTAAGGTGGATAAAAATGAAAATTTGATATTGAATTCCGAAGTGAAAGTAATATATTGATGAAGCATCTAAAATGATTCTGATTTTAGCTTTTAACCGTTAATGGATCATGGAATGTACGCGTATGTATTACTGAAACGGAAAGCAAAATAATAATATAATCACTTTCTTCAAGAACTGTTAGAGGCGAAAGTGTAGATATAACTATATTTTTTTTGTAGTGAAATAGTTTGACTTTTGACAGCAGTTAATGTATTTTTAGGATGATTAGATTCTACATATCCACGGCCTCTTATGTGAAAGTAAGTTGTCATAATTATGATAATTAATCACGATTCAGTTGAGTTTGAGACGAAATTGACGTTATGTATCAATTATTATTTCATCATGCAAGCACGCGGCGGCTCTGTTCATTCGTTTAGCTTTTTGCATACTGGGGTTTTTATTATTTGTCATAACTTATGGTACAAAACTCATTTTACTTTAACTGGATAGCGTTACTTCTTAATTTTGTCTATGTCTCATGAACTTTGCTACTACTCATTGCCTTTCATTCATAATTATTAATCTTTGGTTACAGAACTAAAAATGGCCTCCAGTACCTGATCGCTTTCTCGAAGCGATTATGTTTTCAGAAGCATTTCGAGTTAACAATGTAACGATAGGCTTCCTAGCGCAAATAGGAGTTACTGAGATGTAGCACGCCTACTCCTGTAAGCATGAGTGACAGCTGACACTACCTAACATGTTCATTGCCGCAGGTCGTGCAAATTTCTTACAATCTATTCCAGGGAAATGTTTAAGCAAATTTGCTACATAATAGAGAATAAAGGTTATATACCATAATTTCTAAAATATCAACGGCTATACACGACAGATAGTTATTATATGATTTAATAGATGATTTAAATCGTGCATCTCACTTTTCATCCACTAAGTACTACAATCATACTATATTTTCAATGGTGTATCATGCAAGTTTATCAGAGTTGCAAAAGTTTTATGAAATTGTTATATAAATAAGTTGTTCGTCATCTTCATTTTGTTTGTTAATAATCTTTAATTGCTACTGAATAGGCTATATCTTTAGAGTCATCCTTGAAATAATATAGATATATAGTATTCCATGTTAATATGTATTAATATCAACATTTTTATTGACCATCGGGAGTCATACAAGTACTTATATATGGATTACGTTATGGAACGTAGTTACCATAGCCTATGAAGCTCGCATATAGGGAGAAGCTTACTGGTAATCTCAGTCACTTGCAGAAATACAATAACCCATCAGGTATTTGTTATTAGGCTGCGGTTTTCTGTGATTTGTAGGTATTTGCCCTGCCAGACTGCTTTGACTCGTCCGAATTTCGCATTTTCCCTAAATCTACCTCATCAGTATAAAAATATTAGTCTCTTAAATTATATAGCAAGAATATATACAGCAGACAAGGCGTATCAAGTGATAAGCTCTGAGCCAGTTCATTATAGGAGTATTCTAACAGTCTCGGCCTGGGAAAGCATGAGATAATAATTAATTAATTGCACGTACAGTGGTATCATCATCATGATGTTACGTGTGGTACGATTACGAGAGCTAATTGGCTTCTTTTGCTGCGTTCAAATGGCGAATCTCTGGGAATGTGTGACCAGCCTTTGCGGTGAGGCTTGCACGGATTCCGGACATTTGCACACACGCTTCCCTGTTTCTTCTGCATTTCTGATTTGACTTATTTTATAATGGATTATTTATCCTTATTTATAACTGAAAAAGAAATATCTGACAAGCAAATCAGCAAAGCAGTTCTATGAAAGGCAATATTTGTTGCTTAGATGTTTATTTTCATGTTATCAGAAGGTGGATCAGCCCTAGGAATCGGTGAGCATGCATCTAAAGAGTTATGAATGGTTAACAAGCGAGTTAGGTGCGTAAGATAGTCATGTGGCGAACGGCTCATGCCCCCAACTCTGCAAGGATGTTGGCGTGAAGATAGATAGATAGATATTTTTTAATATAAAAAAGAATAAAGTTAAGCGGTTTTCGATCTCAGTAGAAATGTAAATAAACTGTACAAGTACCGTGTATGTCAAAAAATGTACGAGAACAAACATTGAAAAAAAATATAGGTATCTATGTAAATACTCCAGATACAATTGTCATCTGATAAACTGATTTTATTTAAAATAACATAGTGTAGGTGCTATCTGATTATTTATGGTTATAATAACGCCTCAAAAGCTCGAGTGGTATATAACCTTCTATGTGTTATTTTATAGCTATAGCATTGTTGGTGTCGATAACAAACACTTACAGTCTCATAAAACATTAGCTGAGACTGAGATAGTACGGGTACTGATAGATACCGTCACCAAAAGTATCAGGATGCTTGGCGTCGAGATCTCTAGTGAAGTGCAATATCGAAGTCACCTAGAAGAGAAGGTCAAACTGGAGTCCAAAAAAACTTTGTGTGAACAGCAATAGTCGCGTACTGTACGGTTTCAGAGAAGTTTTCTTCTCAGAACTCTGAAGCTTTAGAATGAGCTCCCAGCCGAGGTTTTCCAAGGGACTACAGTATGGGGTACTTCAAGAAATGCGTGAAGAGGTTTTTAGGGGGCCGGCAACGCATGACTGACATCCCTGTTGTTGCAAATTTCCATAGGCTATGGTGACTGTTTATCATCAGGCAGGCCCCTATGCTTGATTGCCACTTTAGTGGTATAAAAAAAAGAAATAACTAGGTGCTATTTCTAGCAGTCAACTTATTTATTTTGTAGTATAAATAGGTACGTTAGAAATTTACCTTTAATATCGGTACCAGAATATAAGTAGGGAGATTTTAGTTGTCCACAAGTACGGCAAATATGATAAGAAGAAGAATTAGGCAGGCAATTACATAAATATACTAATTACTTGATGACAATAACGGTACGGAAGTATATGGCTACATGCGTAAAACTACTGGTTTTTTATAATCTGAGGTCGTTAGCAATAATGTTTGAATTAATTTGCATAAATCGTATATAATTCGTATATTAGCCGGGAGTCAATTTAAGTGGAAGATAACAACTTGATGGGCTTTCAAACAAAAACGACTATTCAATCAATAATCATTTATTACCGTTTAAGCGATTGCGGTTTAATCGCTTAAAAGATTTGATGATTTTGTTAATGAATATATTTATAATTTTAATGCAAAATGAGTCTTACAATGACTAACCGCAATCTTAGATTTATTGAAGAAGCAAATTCATCATTTTAGACACCAATGGCTACAAAATTTACCAATTTTACGCATTTTATTCCGAATAAATGTTATTTCAAATCCCATCAAAGGGCAAATAGGCGCGACTTATTCTTAGCGTTATCCCGTTTCCTAATCCATTAGGAATGGCTAGGTCCGCGTAAGTATTTGGCAGAGATACTGATTTTTACATGAACCGAATACCGTCGTAACTCAGAGCTCCACAATCCATAGGGACTATCATTTCATTCTCATACGTCTTTTGGAATATAATTTCTTGAACGTGCGGGCTTCTACACGATGATTTCTTCACCGCTGAGCTAGTGATAATTACAAATATGTACATAAGTCCGAAAACACGAATTTAATGGTAAATGTCGGGATTCGAACCGGGGACCTGTTGGTCACAAGGCCGGTTCTTTATCCACTAGGCTATCATTGCTTCAATTAATGTGCGATATATTTTCAAAAGCAAAGGATTTGGTAGAATGACTGATTTCACGATGAAATGAAAATAAATAGTAATAAATAAATACTATGTACATAAATATAATTTTTATTTGTACCAATAGCGAAACGCTTCGCCCATAGCGGCATAATTCGACACACATTACGAAAGAAATTGTCTATTATGATTCCTAGTTTAATATAAATAACTAAGGAAACCAATGCACAGACGTAAAGGAACTTTCATTTACGCTTTATATGTAATAATAAAACTTAAAGGCTGAATTTAGTAATATATCTGTGTTGGAAATGTTTATTCTGCAATGGCATGTATGGTTTTCAAAAGCAGTTGAACAGCTCGTACTAGCGGCGGCGGCGCCTAACTAACGACATCATGCATTCATTACTTTTTGCGACAAGATACCAACCTCGCTTTGACTAGATTTATGTTGAGACTAGCAAACGCGGACAAACGCGAATCATTCTTTCTCACTGTAACATATCGTATTTAATGCAGCCTTAACATATATAGTTTGTTTAGTAAAATGAATTATAGCATATTTGCATATTTACTTATGTATAACATTATAATATTGAATTCTACTGAGTTTATGTTGGGATCCAAGAGCTTTGCTTTTTGCGTTATAAAAATCAAAGCATTGTAAAACAATCTTCAGTATTTGTGCACTTGCTTTCAGATTCTGGGTGAAAAAGGGTACATTTTTGTGTCATTAATCAATTTTGACGTCAAACTAAGAAACATGTCATAAGTACAGCATTTATTATTTTTTCTTGAGAACAGAAAAGTAACAAAATGTTGTTTTAACCATAATCGGACTTGACATCAAAATGACTTGCACGAAATGCCAAACATAAAGTTAATATAAAATATTAAAGTTGTCCCTAATTAAAAATGATAAAATTCATTCATTTGATTAAGAAAACGTAAATTACTAGTAAATTCCCCAAACTTGCTTCTTTTATTGTGAGGAAGAATATTTCTGAAATTCAACCAATAAATTTTGTAAACTGTAGTGACATGAGAGTAAAGAAGATTTCAAAATATCTTCTCATAATGTACAATGCAAACCTATAAAATACACCTAGTTGACAATTACACCCATAGTTCATTGAACAATTATAATTGCCTTAACTTTTTAAAAGATTTTGGATATGTATGTTACGCATAGCAAATAAATCACAAGATATTTTTGTATTTAGAAAATATTGTCTTGCTATTTTATTTAGTGCCATTGAACTAACTACAATACCTACGTTGGCAAAGCTAGCGCTATTTTGTTTATCTGTTTTTAGATCGCGTTTGCGAGACATGCAGAAACTCTCTGTGGGTTTAATTAAATGTTCCATTAAAATTTTCTCAAATAGACTTCTACCACTATTTTTGTGGTTATAGAATGAAGACTTATTACGTCGGGATGTTCTGATATAAGTGACTATGTCATAGATAATGTTATTATTCACGGTTTTATTTCCTTATCGCATTTCAGAGTTTTATATTATACAAATCATTTATGACTATTAGATGTGACGTAGACGAGATAAATAACTCTTCCCTTAAAACACGTAGCCGCTCAGGCTACGGCGGTCGGTCGTCGCATTGTCGCCAGTCGCGCCGCTCGACTGTCGCGAGTCATGTTACTCTTTGCATTCTAGAGCTGCAGCGAGATACGTAAATAGGCTATCACGCGACCCTACTCTTAGTTAAGTCAGTGCATACCAACAACTGCAATTTAATGAAATAAACATTTATGCTATCTAGTGGACATGTTCTTTAATTAACTCTATGTATGCCAATTATGCGTATATACACAGTTCTGTGTTTGTATTGTTTCGATAATAATATTGGTATTTTTAAATAGCTAAAATTCTTCAGCAGTAATTTCAAATACGAAAGGCCATTTGTTTGTTTATCACTTGACGTAATATGCATATAACTTCTTTCCCAGAAATTTCCTCGCGTAATTTTTGATCTATTTATGCGCAAAATTCCCGTCGACCAATGGGCTCATTTTGAAGTGAAAGAAATACAAGAAGAAAGAAAGAACAGAAATTCGCATTTACAATTTTAGACAGGATGACACTGCTGCTGCACGCGTCGTTATGTGAGCTTCCGTTGCGGATAAATATCTAGCGAAACATGACAAAAACTAGCACGATAGCAGTATACTGTACGTGTGCGGAGATAGAGCAACTTGACGGTTGCAATCCAGCGGTAAAAACAAATGATCAGAGCTTTAATGACGAACTCTGCATTAAAATGCGATGGGAAATTGAATAATTTTCTCATGAAATCAATCGAGTAATAGCTTGTATTGTTCAACAATAAGTAGCACAGAAAATAACAATAATACATTATTCCAGAAAAGGATCGACACCACACGTTAGGACATAAAGTCATCGGGTGAAAGTACAGACAAAAATTCACACGCATTCGAAAACAGATGACCTAGTTGGAACAGATAATTGGGTCAACCGAGCAACCTGTCAGCTCACACGCATTGTCTCGCGTCTCGGTGCGGCGCGGCGGCCGGTACCGTTACCACACGGTCAAGTTCGGCCCATTGTGACGTTACTGCTACTTGTGTCATACGAAGTTTGACTACAGCATTCGAACAACATTACATGCGTATTCTATAGACGGCCGCCGCACTAATCGAATAGCCGTGACACGATTAAAATATCTTCGAGTACGTTCTACGTAGTTTCTAATGGATATCTAATTGGATTTCTCCTATTTTCATCTTGGTATACCACTATAAGTACCTATATAAAACTTATAACAGTAATTGCTGTATGCAATACTGATAGATTTTAGATGCAAAATTTTATTGGAGTTAATATGTTGCAACATGATAATTGAGAATGTTTCATGGTAATAAAAAATCCTGAATGGCTTTTACATGTCACATGTTAATATTCTTTGAATGTAAAAAACAGGTTTTTATCTGCTTGTAATGAAATAATTAGTATAATAGATGCCCTCAAGACAATAAATTGATCACGTGTTGCCAACTTCACATTTCTAGCGCAGCACCGCTTAAGTAGCCCTCTAGTGACTCTACTCTCTTACTCGGTATACAACAACTGTCGGTGGATTTAGATGACAGGTACTTTCGCAGTCAGGCTGCTCAAATATTTCTTTACAACGTACATCATCTTCGTCATACCCTTGTTCACTACTCTACGGAATGCTCTCCGTGTAACTTAGGTAACTTTGGCTGTAAATCTGGAGATTATATTCCGCACACGAACCCCGCTAATATTAATTTCTCTTCGTAAAAACTCAAAGCCGGCTTCGATCTCTGACTTTCGCTCCATATACATTTTGCTATTTCTTTTTAAACGATATTACACTTAATGTTATGAACAAAATGTTAACAATACAACAATGACTTCAGGTCAGGTCAGGTTGACATTTACATTTTGCCGGGAATGCTTCGGCCTCAAACCCTTCAACATTAGGTTTATCGTGGCTTCAATACACTTACCTATCTGAATTATTTCCTGTGAAAAGGATCGAAAACTCCTTTTCCATCCAACAGAATTTCACATTTTGCATCATAGACATCGATCCTGCATTGTTTCATGTTTAGAAAACCCATCTTCATATTTTTCAGACCTACCCCAAGTCTTTTTCAGTTTTTACGGCAAGAATATGGAATACACATTCCACAATTTCTAAATTGAAATAAACCATTAATATATATTTATGCTATGTTTATCAAAATTTTACATTTACATTAAAAAAATATAATTAAATGTCATTGGAGTTACGCAGAATAGAGAAATGGAAATGTGTCATGGTGATGGAAACCACAACCTAGAATCTCTTATTCTATTGAAACATAAGTGTAGAGAAAGATGTCTAGATAAGACCTTAATATTTATGTACGTCTGATTTCGAAGCTAAGCGGATAAGCACGTGCGCCTCTGACCTCGCGGGGTAACATCACAAGATCTTAATGCTTGCCCATAACTTCCACTTGTGTGGCACCGTGCTCTTTGTGCCCAGTATATTCCCGTCTAGCAAAGATAATATACGAAAGACTGCTTTATATTGTTCCATATAATTTATCTACGAGCGAACAAGTTGTTTGGCTACATAAAATCTTACACCATTGCACGTGTTTAATGTGTCGTCATTACATTTCAAGTAACAGTATTTCTAGGAATTTGGTGTTACAAATTTACAAGTGATATTCTACTTTAGAATTTTTGTAAAGTACCACTCGTATCTGTTAATCTTTATGTCATGGTGAAACTTTTGTTTCTGAAATAAAATGTTGCCAGATTATATAAAGTACAATAGAAATAGTAAGGTTTTTAGAAGATCGGCACTGTTAAACCAGGCCATAACCATGTATTCTGTGGACAAGCTTCCTGTTTTTTTTTCTCACAAAGGTAAGTGTTATAAATAACTAAGATTTGAACTAGTTAAAACGTTAACCTTCGAAATTTTAAAAATACCCTTTTATGTACTCTTCTATACGAGATAATCGAGTGCAATATCAAAAATATAAACAAAGGTTACCATTTCAAAACAAACGGGGCGAGGTGAGGTCTATTACATGTTAAAAGAACTCCTATTTAGAGGTGTGAATAACTTCACAATTTTCATTATTGGAAAACAAGTTTACGTATATATTTACAAAACCTATTATAAAATCAATCACCTTAATTCCTTCAGTGATTCGGTAGCAAATTGAGCACAAAATTTTGTTTACGTACCAATGAACACACATTAAGCTTTAAATTCATCATGATTTTTATCATTGTATAGTTTATCGTACAATCAGTATTCAAGCCACTTTAGCCATTCTTTTTATAACTTAGCAATATCTTGATGGATCAAAAGCATGATTTGAGGAATTATTAGAAGAATCTTAAAATATAATTATTCAACGCTCGTCGTGTTCATTCTTATTTCAGGACATGATTGGCTATACAGAACATATTGACGGTGGCCTCTTTTTGAAAAAATACTATTCCATGAAAGTATTTATAAGCATATCTATTAAGAATGTTCGAATTAGCTGTGTATTGTACTTTGCCCTAAATTGAGGCTGGAGATCATATTTTTCTCAGAAAGGTACTTAAACTAGATTACTAGGTTGTAGAGTTCCTTTTTCTTTCCTAACCTATAAAACGAAATATTTAGGATCAAGTACATATGTACAGATTAGCACGGTTGTATCGTTATACAGGTTCAATCTAATCAAATATGCGTCATCGCAGGCTGTTTAATCATCTAGTGGTTTTTTGTAAAATTTAAGGAATATTTAACATGTTAATAAATTATCATTTTATTCAGGTTTAGTGACAAGATATCTGAACTCTATCTATCTGTCTCTGACTATACTGTCTAAAAATGTATACATTTGTTACTACACGTATAGGTTTTTGAGATATTTTTGTTGCGGTATGTACTGTTGGCCACATGGAAATATTTTCTGTATCTATTTGATGCTCTATTAATGTTGAATTGTGACACCCCCTATATTTCTACGCATCTAGAACTCTGAAAACCTACAATACATCGAAAATCTAACGTTAACCCGTAGGTCGTCTCTTTATAGTCAGATAACGCCTATCTAACTACGAGTAAATGATTACAAGATATTTTCACATGACATTTAGAAGTGGGTAACCTGGTGTTATAAGTGTCTATAAGCTACGGCACTGCTTACCATCACATACGCTGTATGCTTATTTGCATGCGCATAAATAGGTAGTTGTATGTATACTACATAGCGAACAGGAAATGTAAACTGTAGACATTGTATGGTGCTTTTACATGAATAATTGCAGAGGTCCGATATTGAAATTACCGACTACTAATCCAATGGAGGCAGCAGCGGCCTGGGAACAAAGCCATTGTGTAGGTAATAAAAAAACATACACAGCGCATCATGGTTGATTATGCGATAATAATCAAATGCATTTTTTATGCTACTACATAAAATGCGCGTTTGATAATTATTGTTAATAATTAGCGATTTGGGCTTTAGATACGTGTATATCGAAACTATTCCTTGTTATCTTATGCCACAAAATGCAACTAAATTACACTCCAGTAATTTCATTATCATGTCAAATCCTTAGTAGAAATTGTTGTAGAGATTGTTAGATTTAAAACATGGATGACAGCGTAAAGGAGTATATGTGTAGAAAGGATGCAGTCACGATAACAAGCGACAAAAACGAATGGACGAAGAGAACATTATGATGATAATGGATATTCCATTATATTTTGAAAGTTACAGCTATTTAATTTAAATTGATATTTGCGAGCCTTCTAGTTAGGTGTAAACCATTATTACACGACCGCCAGCTGTGATAGTAATGTCGAGACCTACGAATCTCGTGCACACCGTTAAATTGGGCAATTTGTGAGCGCATACGGTGGCTGCGCCTGCGATCCCGCTGCGCCACGCTCCGCGTCCGTAACACAACGGTTACAGCGATTACGTGACATATGAATATTGTCACTTACTAATTGCTACTAGCTGCGTCACACATCGTGCACTTGTGTCCCGTTTATGTCTTGTTATTTATCAACATGACGATTTGTATCACAATGACAATTTGTTAGATTCAATCTCGTTAACAGCGCGGTAACTGTGAACAGAATAATAATAATTTATTAGACAACAAACCACGACCAATACTGGTTAAGTATGTTGGACTAATTACTTTAATGAGATATTCGAGACACAATCCACAACTCATACAACATCCATGTAAAATACAGTAACTGTTGATTACTTTCTTTTAAAGTTATATAAAAGATAATTTTATGATTTTGATAATTATTATTACGAATCTAATCTCATAAATTTAGAATTTCTGCGTATAATGTTACTGTTATTGTATTTAATAGTAAAAACTGGAAATATTGATTATACCTGTGATAAAATGACGGTTGACTTTTTTTTTTTTTGACGGTTTACAGCCATGTAGGTAATTACTAAACCAGAAAAAATATATTATATGACGAAAATATTGAAAATTAATGGGGGTTATAGTATGAAATAGCCGTTTTATAGTAACAGATACTTGGAATTGACATTAAACTTTCATGGTGTGAGATTTTCGAGTGAAACCTTTTTCAGATTATACCTATGAGGATTTTCTTTTATAAAAAATATGTATGTATTTCAATTGTTTTTTATTTTATTTAGATTAGACGGCAAAGATGGATGCTTCGAAAATCCGAGTAATTTTTTAATACGACTTCTGACGCGGAACTAACGCGGCAGAAACGGCTCGCAATATTAATGCTGCGTTTGGATAGGACACTGCTAATGATCGCACCGTGCGTTTTTGATTTAAACTCTTTCGTAATGGAAACTTCGACTTGAAGATTTAACCACGTGAAAGACCGCCCACACAGGTTAATAAGGCTGATTTGAAGGAAATGGTGGAAGCCGATTCGAGTCAAACTACCAAGGAATAAGCGACATGGTTTAACGTTTCTTTACCTACAACATTGACTCATTTGAAATAAATCAATAAGATAATAAAATATGAAAGATGGGTAACTCATTATTTGACTGATCTGCACAAAGAAACGCGTGTTGAAACTTGTGTTGCTTGTGTTGAGGCAGTATAAAATGCTTTCAGTCAGTTTGTCGAATCCAGATCCCCTGAGTTCTATCGCAAAGGCATAAATAAACTTCCGATTAGATGGCAGCAATGTATAGATAATGAGGGTAAATATATTGATTATATAAATATGTTACATCTTAGAAAAAAAACGAGTTTTAATTTTTCAGTACAAATCGGCAATTTCATACTTTAACCCCTAATTAATACATTCTACATACAGTTATTTCTAAGTTATTAACTTATAAATAACTGAAATTATTAAAAAGATCATGAGGCGAAAGACCAAATTTTTGTAACCATTGGTCTGATTAAAAATGAAAATCTAATCAGAGCTAAGTTATATATCAGAACATAGTCAGAGCTATATTAGAGCTCAATTATTTTAGTAGCACATTTTTGCATGTATACAAATACACAAACTTACCTTCAAAAAATGGAATAACAACTCAAATGGCCTTGAAATATGTATAATATATATCTCAGTTTCAATTTTAGCACAATTACATATTGATAAATCAGCTGGGAGCTTCTCTCCCAACTCTGATCAGGGATACTACACTGCTACACAAAATAAATACCCAGGGTATTGAAGTAAATAAGTTACTGTAACCAAAGCCCATCCTCAATGTCTCGGGTTGCTGTTAGTTATTCTAATTGTTTTGCGTGACTGAGCAGATTTATAAACCCTTCATGGCTGCATTTTATGTGATTAGATTAATTTGAGCGTATTTATTTTTTGTACTTCAAAGTCTGGAGGCACACAAGCATACGGTCGATCTGATGTAAAGTGGTTACCGTAGTCTATGAACGTTTACAATACAGGAAGTATTGCTCATGTATTGCCACCTCTGCTGCTAACACAGCTACTCCTTAGAAGCTTACTGGTAAATTAACTCATTAGTCCTGTTTGAGAATCGAACGCAAGATTAAGCCTTAGTGTTAAAGTAGTCATTTCTAACCACTTGACCACCGGGCTCGGTAATATTATGGCTGTACTCAAATTTATTTATCTCATTCATATTTTGTAAAGAAAAGGTGCCTGGTTGATATTTTCGATGGCGTAGTAATCTGTTTTCGGATTTATTTACATATTTGTAATTATCTCTTGCTCGGCGGTGTTGGAAAATATCGTGAGGAAACCCGCACGCTCAAGAAATTATATTTCTAAAGAGTAGAGTGATCTTACCTAAGAAATTCTAGTTTTCCCTATCGGTTGTGGAGGTCGGAAGGCAGTCGCTCCATGTAAGTATCAATATCTTCGCCAAGTCCTTAGTAGGTAGTTACTTAGGTAGCGGACCCCGTCTATCGTAATGAATTAGGAAATGCGATAACGCTAAGACGAAATAACACATTCTGACGACAGGGACTACTAAAGATTATTCAAGTTTTACAGAGTAGTTCAAAACCTTAAGGAAAAGAGAGTAGAGGGTCTTTAATCGTGTGTCGATAGGTTTTGCTTTTTTAAATAATAAAAAAATAAGTCATAACGAGTATTGGCAGCCTGAAAATTATAAAATAATATTACTGCTTTTTTCATTCGTCTATTATATCTATTAACAAATTGTTAAGTTAACAATTTGTTAATAGATAGATTGAGATCCTTGACGCGTAAGTTTCCTTTGATTTGTTGATATTTCATAATTTGGCAAAAATGATCCCAAATTTATTATAGTAATAAAATAATCGAATACTTGCTACACTATCTCACTTAGCCGATGCAACTTGTATGTAAGTGTTGTATTGGTATCTGTTATTCTGAAGACTTTTTATACTCAGTATTCGGTTGAGTGAAGCTTTTACTTGCATTCAGGTCTTTAAGTTCGAAACAAAAGACTATACAACTACCGAATTCAGGACAAGGGTTCCGCTGGCTACATATCTCGGTAAAACTGCGAGTCGATGGCGTTATAGGTGAACTAACTGTTTCACACCTTCCACCGGTTTAGCATATCAAGTCGTGCACAGCGTGAAAATGTCAGCTAATGCTAATTTACTCTGCCCCAACTTATTTAACGTTTTAATCGTTTGCACAAAGGTCGTAAACTTTTAAGTGATTTACTATATTATTGGCTAGACATCATCTATGTATCAAGACAGTCCGACTGGGGACGCACCTTCATCTTAAAGAAAACCGTAATCAATCATGATTTTCACAAAAGGAAGGTCCTGGTCCCTAGAGCCTCGGTTCGAAGTATCGTTACTCACCCACAAGCTGCTCAGCGGGGTTTATTATTATTATAATTACTTTACCTCTGTTGTGCCGTATGCTTGTATATTTCCGAGGTAGTACAATAAAAAAGTATATGGTTGGCCAGAACTAGAGATTTAAATAAAAGTAGGTGATACTTCTCACTGTAAACGGAGGCAGAGTGGTTAGCAATGGTAATTTAACACCAAGGCTCGTGGATTTGATTCCCACACAAACTGTTTGTCTTTACCTGGCTGTTTTCAAGAGAGGCCGCTTCAAAGCAGCCCGTTTGGGGAAGTACCTCCACCTCACAAAAAAACCGCAGACAAATAACAACTCCAAGGATGCTTTATGTGTTCCTGCGAATGAGCAGCGTAACCAGTAAGCTTCTAAGCAGCTGATGTGTTAGAAGCAGGGGTAGCAATGCGCGAGCAAAACATGTCGTATTGCAATCGTGCATAGGCTACAGTAACCAGTTTACATCAGGTGAGTCGTATGATTGTATGCCTCCCGATGTTGTAACAGAACAACTTTTAATATAAGAATGAATGTAATACTGAATCTACCATAGCCATCTACCTAATGTATTCTTTGATTATGATTTTTAACGACGGTCATACTAACTTCAAAATATAACATGATGTCATACGAGTATCTTAAAGTTACTAAGGCCTGCTCTAGATTCGAAGTTTTCAATATTCTTGGATAATTCGCGCTTTTACACAAGACCGCGTTCTAACGGACTACGAGCTTTTACGGTAATGGAGACAAATCAAACTAAAATGACGAATTATTAATATAGCTCAAGTCAATATTCAAAGGTATTTGTGGTTTATCGAAACTATAATCAGTACAAATGTGATTTCTTCCGGTGATTTTCAAAACTCATGATACGTAATAAGTAGATGACGAATACGATTCATATTCTCTCAATTTGTACGGTATGTTCTGGAATTTCGTATAACGGCGGTCCAACGGTGGTTCCAGCCGTTGTCGATAGATGACAGTCGTTAAACTAAATTAGATGTATATATTTGTAATAATTACTTGCTCGGCGGTGAAGGAAGAACATTGTGAGGAGACCGGCACGTTCGAGAAATTATACATCCAATGACACGTGAGCTACCCTAAGATAGGTCTGGTTTTCCCTCTGGGTTGTGGAGGCATAAACTATGTAAACGTTCTCAAAAACACGTTCTGGAAATATTTTCTTAACATTTTTTGTTAATTTTACATCAAATCTATTGAACAAAAAAACTATCCTTATTAGGAAAATTGATGGAGATACGATGAAGAAACTCTTAATGAGTTGACATGTTGCCATGGCCCTTAAATACGGGTATACCTTTATTTTTCATATTGATTTACGGCTTTCTGATATGTAATCGCAACGAACTGGTTGTCGGAATATGTACTTTTTTAGTGATAGTGTATTTTGAGAAAGCAACCTGAATTAATATAGCGGTACGTGCATATAAAGAGCAATTTTATTTATGACTGTATCGAGCAACGCAGCTTTCCGTTTTTGATTGCTTCCATTGCACAAATAAAAATATACATTACCGAGTAATTTTAAACTACTCAATTTAAATATTGATTCAGCTTGCTAAGCGAAGCAAGAACACGAACCTATTAAATGTTTCTCGAATCATTGGGCATACGTAAGCCGCTTCAGCTGTTCTGTTGCAGATTGTACACTATACAACAATCGGTGTACTTTCACGTTTACAAATGATCATTCATTCTGTTTGATAAAAAGACCCGAGTGAAAGCGATATTGCAATGCAAAAAAGTAATGAAAATTCGTGTCACTGACTTTCCTATTAGGTATCGTGGTCCGAGATGCGCCGGTCTTGACCTGTATTCGGAGCGCAAATCGCGCGAGTGTAAGCTCGGCTCTATACTCCGTAATTGCATGTCATCAAAGTAATGCCGCTATTATCCTATTCGTGATGAATTTGCAGCAATTGTCTACGATTCAAATAAATAACCAGTTTCACTTTTTACCCACTTCTCTCATTTTGGCACCTATAGCAAATTGCTATATTTACGATGTGTTTATTTATTCAAATTATCATGTGTTACTTTCATACTCCTTCAAATTATGGAGATATTCATAAAAAAAACATATTCCAACTTATAAAATGTGTATGTGCGTGCGATGCACCATGCTAATTAACAAACAAGGCTCTAGTGAAAGGAGGTAGGGTGGGTACTTATCCCTGAAATACAAGGAAAAATCTACTAGGGATAGATAACACTGGTGTAGTGAGGGTGTGCTGTGCTTTCTACGAAGTAACTAGCGGATTTTATTTATATTTTTTAGCTGTATCGTAATATTCTCAATTATTCTACATACATTCATATAAATAACTTCACCATAATGAAACTTTGTTCAGAATACATTTTTGCAACGCGGGTTTCGATTTAGTATTGGGTGGAGAACGAACTATCAGGTTCTTTACTTTGTCTTGCGTGAGGACTGCGGCTTTTAAACGCGACCTCAGTACTTAGTATTTGTACTTTTTGCTGAACTTTCTATCATTGGTCGTGTCATTTTATTTTATAGGCGATGCCAGTCACGGCGGGGTGCTGTCAACAATTTATCGACGTTCGATTTTTATCTCTTAGCGATGGGAGACGAATTTGTGATTGGTGTTTTTACCATAAACGTAATAAACTAAATAAATTCATGATTTCTACTACATATTTGTACACAGCTGACAGCATATCACTTTGTACTTATTTACATTTTCATTTGCTACTACTACAGTCGAACACGAATCTAGCAGAGTTCTAATATAATTTAGTTCATTTGAAGAAGATTTGACCAACATAATAAAAACAAAGTATTATTTCTATTATAAATGTTTTAGTCCATAATAATAATTTCACATCAACCTTTGATTGGCTGATTTTTTTTTATTTACGCATAGTCTAGTATTTCTTTTATGTACAATGAAAAGACATACTTTTCACTACGATGGTCTGTCGCTTGCTGAACAAAAATACGGCTCTAATGTGAAGTGGTTACCGTAGACTAGATACACTTATAACAGAAATAGTAGTTTGCTGCCTCCGCTGCTAACGCAGTAACTCGTCAAGAGCTTACCAATAACTTCACTCACACATTAGCAGAAATACAGCCGTCTGGGAGTTGCTATTCGTTCTTCTGTAAGATGGAGTTGTACATCCAAAAAGGGGCTGTCTGTTAAATATCGCTAAGCCCTACCTGTCGGTTGCTAGATCCTAATTTGCATATACTATTTAACGAGCTCGGTGGTACAGTGGTTATTAACGCTACTTTGACAAGAACGCTCGAGGGTTCGATTCCCATAGAGGACAAATATTTGTGTGCATGAACATGTCTGGGTGTAAGAGAGGTAAAACACAACAAAACAGCTCGTCTGGGAAAGTACCTCCACCTCATAGAAAACCGCAACCAAATAACAACTCTCTGTAAGGTTGCTGTGTGCCAGTGAGTGAGGTCACAAATAAGCTCCTAAGGCAGCATCGCTCATAGACTACGGTAACCGCTTTACATTAAGGTGGGCCGTATGCTTGTATACCTGCTGTTGTACAAAAAAATACTGTTTTAGCGTTAGCGATGATGACTTTTACCACTCTAATGTATAGTTTATTCGAAGAATACCACCAATGGTACCAGTTTCACGAACTGTTTTATACCATGGGACACGTGTGAAAGTCACATATTATGTGCAATTTGGTTCATACGTTTTATTTATTTATTTCAGGTAGTGGTTCCAGCTCTGCGACGGCATGAGGGACGAAACGCTGCGCCTGGCGCGGCTAGTGCTTATATTACTGCAGTCGTCTTTTGTTTTAAGTAAGTGCTTGTGATTCCTGTTACTATTGCTATACCTATGGAATGTACTAGCAATGCATTTTATAGTCAATGGAAGCGGTATAATGCTTATCTGCTACGCTGGTCCACTGCGGGTTAGTAAAGTTATCAAATTGCTCATGAGGGGTTTTTAATATTATTTGATCAGATATCAAATAATATTAAAAACCCCTCATGAGTAATCTGTATCAAAAACATAAAAAAAAAATCCTTCGGCGGCTTAATGTGCCCTTCGAAGCTCGGAGAAGCTCGAGGTTAATATACCCATCACCACGGAGACGCTAAGATCGGTATTTGACTAATGTATTATCGATCCTGTCAACATAAGCAATGCGAAATACATAAGGGGTTAATGGGGATAAATAGTTTAGATGTGACATGATGTGCCAAGCTACCTGGGTTTTTCTTAAATGATAACTGTAATGATAAAATATCCTCAAATGTATGTAAAAAAAGAAGTATATTTCTATGATATTGAATTAACTTGGAAAGTTACGGGGGCGAATGTGGAGGGTACAGAATACATCATTCAAAATTGCCTTGCGGCTGTTGCGGGATTTAAAAAATATCCGTGGTTCAATTAGCTTTGCAGACAAGCAGGTCTTCGCATGCAAGTGATTACGAATATTAGACTAATGGAGATTCCAAATAATACGCCTAATTAGAAACTCGAACTGAAAGCTCTAAGATAAGAGCAAAATACAACTGTGTGAGCAGAGTTGGTGAGCGGCTACGTACTATCCCCAAGCTGCCGAGAGTCTGTTAGTCGCTATAAGGCAGTCTACAGCGCTAAAGAGAAAGCATTAACTGGGTAATCTCACAGCTTTCAGCTTATCCGTGGTGTAGTAGCTCCATGCCAGTAATTTTAATTACAAAGCGGAAGGTCTTTTGAGTATTGTTCTCTCTCGGCATACATAGGTCGTGTGGGCCAGACGGCATATCAACAGCGCTGCTGAAGCTGTGAGCTGGCTTGTATGATTTGCAGTAACGTACTTATGCTTTCGTTACTCTTTGAGAGCAACCCTTGTCTTAGAGGAAGACCGCTAAAAACCAACAATTTACTTCTCGTAGACTCTTGTATGTTGTATAACATTTCATAAATAAACGTTTTCTGGTTTTGTGTTATCACAAGTTTATAAATACTGTTTTAACAGTCATTGACTGACGACTTATCAACATTCTAGACCATTTACAGGCGAAGGTTTTTAACTGTTAAAGCGGTTATAGTCTGCCTGTCTGTGTTTCAACAAATCACAAATTAAAACCTATAGAGTATTTGGAGTTGAAGTAGTAGAAAATGTGACAAGACACATGGTCTCATAACACGAGTAGAGAGAAAACGTAAAGGGTGCACAATTTATTTTATTTGATAAAAAAAGTACTTCAATAAGCGCAAATGTTTTCAGGTGTAAAAGTTATTGCACGAGGGCAATTAAACTGTAGTCATTGATGAGATTAATTGTGTATTGTAGTGTATTTACTGTTTTTAAAACAATTTAGAGCGCTAGAATAGCTTTAGAGCGTGTTGTGTAGTGAATTTACTGTTTTTAAAACAATTTAGAGCGCTAAAGTGACATACTTCAGCAATTGCTCTCGACCCGAAGTCCTGATTTTGTTGAAATTTCATAAATATGTATGTAAAAAAATATATTATTTAACGGTGGACAGAAACATCGATATGCGAGTTCGCTTTGTACAGCTATGAGCAGATCCTATTTAACACTGAAACACTTTCAGAGTGTTAAGTAGTAGGAGTGTAGTACTGAAAGTACACGAGTCAAAGCTTTAAACTGAACACGCACTTAGTACTCGACCTGTTTTTTTATTGTAATAAATAATAATAAATATTGTCGGACAATTTACACAGCGCCATCTAGCCTCAAAGTAAGCGAAGCTTGTGTTATGGGTACTAGACAACTGATAAACATACGTAAATACATTTTTTTTTTTGTAAATACATACTTATTATACATAGAAAATACCCAGACCAAGACAAACAGACATGTTCATGCACACAAATGTTTGTCCTGTGTGGGAATCGAACCCACGAGCGTTGGTGTCAAAGTAGCGTAACAACGCGTTTCACCACTGCGCCACCGAGCTCGTCAACTACCTTCAAAACAACCAACAAAAATAACAACCTTCGAACACGGTGTATATATAATTAGTGTAAATCCGAAAGTGAAACAAGGAACGAAGGATTTTTATTCTACATTATAACGTAATATTTATTAGTTAACTTCTCCTTAATATGTATATAGGTAACAATTATATTAATCTCACATTGGAAGGGAATATATCTTTCACGGGTAAAAAACTAAGGTCATATGTATTATTTTTTTCATTTCAACAACCCGTGCAAAGCAGTAGAGAACCATAGTAAAGGTAAAGTAAGGTATCGAATTCACTCAGATTCCATACATTTTGACAAATTTGACAGATAACTTTTCGATTCGATTGATTTCATGGAGGTGACTTAAGACTTAAGAGGCGGCTAGCATTTCATTGGGATGTTCTTAACTTTTATCTACTATTTCCAAACACTTCCCGTGTCCTCTAAAGTTTTTCAATAGCTAGGTGCTTAACAAAATATATCGGTATACAAACAGAGGAGAAATAGATGACAAATCAATTTATTACGGAATTCAAAAAATATTTATATGAATATGAACATGAAAATATATAAATATTGTTTTTGTTATGACATCACAAAGCCTTGTTAACGTGATGATTCTAACTCGTACATCTGAATGTAATTAAAGCGTTTAGTGAATATGGTAAATTAACAATTGAATAAATTAGTAGAAATTACAGACATACATACATGAACCCTGAAAACAGTATCCTCCTTTTTTGGGGCAGTATTTTAAAAAGAGCAATGAATGTTAAAGAAGTGAGTGAAGTGTGTAAGGACTGAGCCATGTGGCGTCCGGTCGTCTCTCCACACGTAATTGACTAGTTAATTTTAATCTAAATTAGCAAATAAGGCCATATAGTCAACTTTTTACATTGTACTTTACTCACACTGTCGATTAATTTTATAAGAATTTGTGTTACTACTTGAACAATTGATCTGAACTTCTAAAGATGATCTGAACTTATAAAGAGAGAAGATTTATTTTTGTATGTTTTTTGTAATGGATAAAATCAGAAAATACTCTACCGATTTGAAAAAATATTTCATTTATAGAAAGCTACATTGTCAGTGGGTAATACAGGCTATATTTTATTTTCAAAAAATTAGAGAACACTACGAAAATTGCTATAATGTAACTCAAAGTATTTTTTTTATACTACTTCGGGAGGCATACAAGCATACGGCCCACCTGATGTAAAGCGGCTACCGTAGCCTATTAACGATTGTAATATATTAAGTATCACTCACGCGATGGCCCTTCTGCTGCTTACACAGCAACTGTTTGGGAGCATACTGGTGACCTCACTCACACGCAGGAACACAACAACCATCTAGTGAGTTGTAAATATTTGCCAACAAAAGTCATCATTGAGCGAGCGCTGCGAAATCTATTGATAAAACTGAAAATATTTTTCTACATATTTGTAGTACCTACTCATACACAAAAAATCCGCGAGACTATATGTCTAACTATTATAGTTAAGCCACAATAATCGTTTTTCTTTAATTTATGACATATCATGATATCATCTCTTATTCAACTAAATAGTTTCTTATAGGATTGGTGTTATGCACTATTTGTAAAGTACTAAATCACGTTACTTTCTATGTATGTAATCGTAGGAAGCCGGGGCGGATCGCTAGTACAGCAATAAAAAAGTCGATTTTTAAACTATTCTTTTGTTTTCAGGTCGGATCGCATTTGAGAAACTAACAGATGTGGATTTCTCTGGCACCGCGTACTATACTGTTAGAAATCTGTCGCTATATGAATGTCAAGGGTGGTGTCGCGAAGAACCGGACTGCCAAGCCGCCGCTTTCAGGTATGTACAACGACACTTTACATTATGTCGTCCGAACTGAGTGATGAACTGATGTATTTATTCACAACATATTTCACTGGGTTCAGAAACATGAATGTCATAGCATTAAATAAAGTATGTTTTTATGTATAGAAGTTTGGTTTTTTGTGGAGAGCGTGCTTCTATTCTTCAGGCATAAATCGTGATCGTGCTCTCAGTGACAGCCCGGGCAGCATCATGATCTATTAGATTTTTTCCTAGAAAAATTATATTCGGACAAATTTGGAGATTTAGGAGTAAACGAAAGACGACTGTTACAGTCATGCCTGATATATTAATAGTTCATATTTATTTTTAAATTCATAAAGTGGTGGTTGATACAAATATCGAATTTTTATGCTAATAAAGTAAACAGGCATACGGCTGGCCTGATAATATATATAAATGGTAAGCAGTCACCGTAGCCTGTTGTCTCCAGTCATACTGCAACATCGGAGCCGATACTCAACCATTGCAGTTTCGGTGTACAAAGATGAATTCCCCGACGACGGTGCGTTTGTAGAAGGAAACTGTACGTATCATAACAAACAACTCTTCGAACCACAACATATTGTACACTCGGTTGAAGAGGCAAAGAGAGGCAAAGTGTCTCCTTAAACTTTAAGCACTCCTTAAATTAATAGGTACGTGTGTAAGATTAATATCGCGCTAACTTGTAATTATCACAACGCGTCTATGATCTGAAGCACAAAAGTTCCTATCTGGTATTCGGCTGCTCCCGCCCAAAGGTACATTACTCAGTACTCCATGTGCGATCTGAATTAAGGCTTGTACAACATAACTCTGCCTCAAGTTAAGGTACTGTTTTGTTCTGCTGAACACACCGAGTTTCTTGGACATCAGCGTCCCCTTTTCCTCCATGTGATTTCGGAATTGGTCTTTGTTGGTGATCTTGATATCAAGTATGCTTGATATAAGTGCTCATAGCGATCGAGTCATATTATATAATCGAGGTATTACAGCTAATGAGGCTTTCTTACAGCGGTGAATGCGCGGAATTGTGGATGTGATTGAAATTGTCTAATTATAATCATTTCCAGTCATATAAACAAAATTTCGAGAACCCTCAATTTCAGACATAAGTTAATCGTGCTTCTTCTTTATCTTCTAATTAATACTATCAATTGACAACATATCATTAATATGTAGCAGAAACAGTGTCGGTGATAGCACAGAGCCTTGTGGGAAGCCAGCACTGATATTTATGCTATCTAAACAGTAACCATCAATAACAGCTTACAAGCTGGACAAGAACCTGGCAACATATGATGGCAATTTCGATAGTAGATCCTGATGGCAGACCCGATCGAATGTTTTCGCCATATCTAGGCCAATAGCTAATGTCAGTCATTGATTTTCGATCGCCAAAGCTCACCGGTATATAAGATATCACAATAGAAACTTTTTCTTGTATGAAATTTGTTAACGTCGGCTCTATTCGTTGATGCCTGACTTTAGTATTAGGTTTCCTATTTTTACACAACATTACATAAATCGGAGAAAGTATTTTTGATTAATTGAAATCTGATAAAGAAATGAAGATTACAAGCCTATATCTGCCGATATGATATGCTTTATAAGAATCAAGAGATAAATTATTATGACGATGATGTTAGAAAAGATATTGTGTATTGAAAATCACAAAAAAAACTATATCGTACATCTCATGTCAATGCTTCTTCATCTGTCGAGTCTGACCCACTCAATGGAGATCGCATTGAACAACGAATACTTATCATACCTACTCAAAGACTGATTCGTCATTGTCTGATTGATCACGAAGTAAATAAAAATCAACGTGTCGTATCTAACTCGGATCACGATACTCCTAACCCAGATGTAGAGAGATAAGAGATCGGATTGACGTGAAGATTCGCTAATTCAAGGGGCAGTAAGTGCATCAGGAGAAATTTGCTCTGCTCTTAAAGTCGATGTATGTATGAAGTTTAAGTATACAGGACTTTCATAAAAGTTTTATGGAGACAAATGCGTAAAATCAAAAGCGGCAGTAATTGTTTTATTGCTGTGTTATCTTGGGAATAGATTTTGATATGGTCACGGATTATACGAAGTTGCTTTATTATGCGCAAATAATAAAACGCAGTACAAACACAATATATTTCTAGTACTGACTGTGTAGCTCTCGGTATTGTTGGTAATGCTAAGGTCGGTCGTTGGAATCCGTGTCAGTCTGCCACACGTCCTCCGCGGTTCAGGCATTCCAATGACACGCTCTTGGCTAATAACAATGTGTCTCGAGAACCGCTGGCCACAAACCGTGTAAAAGCGGAAACCGACCTCGCCGCGCTCTAAATTGGATAACAGTAAAAGTGATCGCATACGTCTTCAATAGATTATTGCCGGATGGACCATTTTCGAGCACTCCGATAGTTTTCATGACTATTGGCGGTTTGGAGTGAATTGTTTAATTTATTGTTATTGTCTGTCGTGTACTAGATATAAATCGCTGATAAGTTTTTATGTCAGATAATCTCATGTAAACATATTTATAAAAGCTGTTATTTTGGAAACTGCAGTTCACTTTTACCACTGAATTGTGCGGGAGTAATTGCTGGTGATTGTTGTTACTATCGGAGTAACTTTCACAAGAATAAAATTAAGTTGCCCTTCCCATATTTTCCGAAAATAAATTATGCAGGTACTTTTTTATAATTAGTTATTTGTACTTTTACTTTGACTAAATAAAAAACACTAAGTTTTTAAAAGAGGGCGAGTCAAAGCAGCCCGTCTGAGGATACCTCCACCTTATAGAAAATCGCAGCCAAATAGCAACTCCCTAGATGGGGTACTGCTAGTTTGTTCAAGAACTTCAGCTGAGAGCTCGCCAAGCTATTCACTGCAGTTCGAAATGAACTCGTATGGTATGCGAGTACGGTATAAGAACGATATCAACACCAAAGTGTCAAGCTTGATGATGATCTTTTGTATATTTCCCACACAAGACAAACATTTGTGTGCATGAACATGTTTTAAATATGTCTGTTTGTCCTGGTCTGGATGTTTTAGGAGAGGTAGGGCGCATCAAAGCAGCCCGCCTGGGGAAGTACCTCACAGAAAACCGTAGCGAAATCACAACTCCCTAGAGGGTTGTTGTGTTCCTGCGAGTGAGTGAGGTCACCAGTAAGCTCCTAAGGAGTTGCTGTGTAAGCAGCAGAGGAGGCATCACACGAGTGATATATGCTACAAGCGTTAATAGGCTTTACGGTAACTGCTTTACATCAGGTGGACCGTATACTTGTATGACTCCCGACGTTGTATAAAAAAAAATACAGTGAGCTATAAGGTAATATGATTCATGAGTTTTTCTCATTGTGCAAGCAATCATTATCATAACTGTTGCCGTGTAATGCAAAAAATCTAATTGCATTAAACTGAAGTGAGCCGTGTAACAGTATTAGAACGCTAGTTAGATTCCTCGAAATCAATTTGAACGGGATCGATCGAAAATCAATTCGGTATTCAATTAAACGAGACGGACTTTCCCGCGCTTCTAATCTAGCATTGTACTAACATAGGAACGTATCGGAAATCGGTATGTCCAAAGAAATAAAGATCTGACAAAGAAATGGAACGGATGCGGTATCACAATCGCTAACTGTTCATCGCAGTGCCACCAAATGTTCGAATCATTTACGGTATCCATCTGGAGGCCGCATGCAATACAGTTCTTCTCCCGTAACAAAGTCAGTAATATCACGCACTGTATGTCTAAAATGCCCATCAAGTTGTGAACCCTGTTGTGTATCTGTGATCTGTCTGGAAGATGATAATATCTGCTCACGAATGATATACTCCATAACTGTTGTTCATGTTTCTACTTGTTTCACGATGATGTCTGTAGCTTAAAGTTAGACCATTGCATGTATTTGTAGACCATACAAGATTTTGGTCGACCATTGCTACAAATTGCGGTACGATAATAAAAAAATTGTTACTTATTGTTTCATCCTCACCTAATGTGACACGGTTAGCGTAGTCCATGAACACATGCAACACCAATAATATCATTCAGGTACAAAACAACATGTTCTCAGGCTCTTCCTGATAACCTCATTCACTCGTAGGCACTCAACGATCCTCTAGGGAGCTGTTTTTTGGCTAGGGTCTCCAGTAAATTGAAAACATTCTGTCGGGCTGCTTAAATATCACTGTGCAATATCTCTTTGCTTCTTTTGCTTGTTGGCAATATGCTAAAGATGATGTTGGTCACGTCAGATACTGACAAAAAATTATAATATTTTGTGGTTTAAAGAGAAAAGCTTTTTCACTTGTATCATTTCTGAAATCCTATTAAAATAGATAAATTTCTTATTAAATTCTCGGTTTTTGGCTTATAATGTACCCAACCCAACAAGATAAGATAAGATAAGATAAGATAAACGTTTATTGCCAACTGTGTACAAGGGTTATTCATACATGTGATGTCATAGTCTCAACAGTTTGCCCATTTCGGACGTACAATATATTAGTTGGTTTTCACATTATTTATTTAATATGTAAAGCTATGTTGTAATTAAATTATACAGTTCTATTAAAATATTCATCTAAATTATAGAAGCACTTAGATATCAACCAATCTTTCAGCTTTCCTTTAAATTGAGGACCATCTAGTAATTTAATATATTCTGGCAAATGATTAAATATTTTGATTCCTGATATATAAGTACTTTTTTCATGTAAAAAACTCGAACATGTATCAATACGTATGTCACATTTATATTGCGATCGTATGTTTGATTTTAATTTACTTTTTTTACAAAAATATTCAGTATGTTCTTTTACAAATAAACATATTTCTAGTATGTAGATACACGTCAAAGTTAAAAATTTGCCTTCCTTGAATACAGCTCTCAATGATGCACGTTTGTCAATATTATATATAATTCTTATACATTTCTTTTGGAGTAAAAATGTAGACTGAACATTAACTGAATTGCCCCAAAATATTATGGCATAGGTTAAATGAGGATATACACACCCATAATAAGTACTTTTAGCAACCTCGACGGAAGTTACTTTGATTAAAATAGACAACGCGTAACAACTGCTAGAAATTCTTTTATTGATTTTAACAATGTGGGATTTCCAGTTAAGATGAGTATCAATGTTAACACCTAAAAATTTCATGCTGGGCACTTGTTCAATAGTTGTATTATTAATAGTAATATTCAAATGTAAAGGCCTTTTTTTATAATTTCTTAGTTCTAAATATTTTGTCTTGTCGAAATTAATTTTTAAGTTAATAGATGTCAGCCATTTATCCACAATAATAAGTGTATTATAAATTTCATCGCTAAAATTGTCATCGCTTAAATTATCATTAGATATAAATATCGTAGCATCATCGGCAAACATCACACACAAATGTTTGACTACAAGGGGGAGCTCATTAACATATATCAAGAACAAAAGAGGTCCCAGTACACTGCCTTGAGGCACTCCCAGACTTATTTTATCAAAATTTGATTGTACTTGTCCGATTGTATTTGACTTTTCATCATATGCATCTAATATCGTTGCTTGCACTCTATTATCTAGGTAAGACTCCAGTAATTTCAATGCATTTCCACGTATTCCGATGTGATCCAGTTGCTTTAATAAAATTTGGTGAATTACACAGTCGAAAGCCCTAGATAGGTCTAAAAAAAGACTAACGCAGGTTTTTTTCTGGTCAATATCTGTCCATATCTGTTTCAATATTTTGAAAATCGCTGAAGTTGTATTTTTCCCTTTTTGAAAACCAAACTGATTTGTATTTAGTATTTCGTACTTATTTAAAAAAGATATTATTCTAGTAGCTATATTTTTTTCAAATATTTTTGAAAAGTTAGATAATAATGCTATCGGTCTGTAATTTCCCATTTCACTTTTCAAGCCTTTTTTATAAAGCGGCTTAATCAATGTTCTTTCTAAATCATCTGGAAATATTCCAGTTTCAAGCATCAAATTTACGATATATGTCAGAGGTTCAGCTATAAAGTCTACACTAGATTTTATTAGTAGCATGGGTATATTGTCATAGCCTGTACTTTTTTTATTTTTTAATCCTTTTATTACATTTTTCATTTCGTATATGCTTATCGGGGTCAAAAATATGCTGTTTTTATTTGGATGGGTTATTGGTTTATATGAATTGTCGATTTTTGTCTGTGTTGGATTATTAATGTTAATAAAGTAATTATTCATCGTTGTAGCTATGTCAAGAGGTTTGTTAAGTAAAATGTCACCTTTTTTAATATATTTTATTGTTTCTTTTATGTCATTAGTTTTTGTCGTCAATTTTCTTATAATTTGCCATGTCGCTTTACTTTTATTATTTCTCTGTCTTATGTAATTATCGTTCACATTTCTTTTCGATTGTCTTGTGATCGCTTTCATAATATGACAGTACTTCTTATATGTATTTTTAATTTCGGGACATGTAGATTTTCTAGTTTTTAAATATAATTGTCTTTTGTTTTTACTAGATATTGTTATGCCCTTTGTTTTCCAGTTTCGTGGTCTGTTATATGTTATTTTAATTTTTTTACTTGGTACACAAAGTTTATAAACTAAACTAAAAATGTCTAGGAATATGGTATATGCTTTATTGGGATTTGTTTCAGCATAAACATCCGTAAATTTTATTTGTGAAATGTATTTAAGAAATATTGTTAAATATCTATCTGGATTTCGCCTACAAGTATACCAAAACTTTTTATTGAAACTTCGACATACCGAAATTGATATCAATTGACATGTGTGATCCGATATACCTATATCTAATACTTCTACATTATATTGTTTTAAGTTAGTAAATATATTGTCGATACAAGTTTGAGAATGCGTCGTTATGCGTGTAGGTACTTCAATTGTCGGATATAAGTTATACGACTGAAACATATTCAAAAATAAGTCACTTTTGTTACTTTTTTCGAGAATATTTATATTAAAATCACCTAAAATGAAAACATTTCTGAAATTGTTTCTTGTTCGAGTTGTTATTTTTTGCAATAAATACTCCATATTATTCAAAAATATGTCGAAGTTACTATCTGGTGTTCTATATGCACATACTATTAAGTGATTTAATCCACCTAAAACAGCACCACAACATTCGAAATGACTTTCTATGGACATTTCTGATATCCATTGCAGTTCATTACAATCAATGTGTTTTTTTACATAAATTGCGACACCCCCTCGTTTTTTTCGTTTTCGACAGAAATGAGCAGCCTTTTTGTAACCCTCAAGTTGAAATACGTCTACTTCGTCTTCATTTAAAAAGGTTTCACTAAAACAACATACTTCAATCATTTTTTCATTTGTCAATATTTCTAATTGATCTATTTTCGATTTTATGCTCTGTGTGTTAAGATGCATTATATTAAAATTATTTTTATTATTAGTCACGAAATAAGTCAGATTGGCTTTGATCAACATGTACCTTATTTTGAATGTCAGATATTTTATTTTCATTGTGTTTTATACGGTTAAATATAAATGGGATAGTACATTGTATTTTGCGTTTTGTTGTTGGGCCATTGATAAAATTTGTTGTATTTTCGATACATTTATTTTGAAAGAAATTCGTAATTAATGTCTGTTTTGAGTGTTTTTGATTCGGAGTTTTATGTTCTAATTGTGATATAGCGTTCTCATACTTCGACAAGTTGGTTTTATAGTCAATACTAAGTATTTCTCTTAGCAGCAGTCTAGACGTACATAGTTTGAGATTTTGCATTCGGTTTTCATATTGTAATGGCACGAACGTTGTGTGAGAGAATTGATTACATACTAATCGCAAAACTTCATTTTGTCTATAGACATTCAGTGTTCTATTATCATAAATTTCACTAACTAGGACGTTTGTGTTCGCGAGCAGAGATAAATAGTAATAAACAAAAGATCGAAAACTAAGTGGATTATGATCATTTTGTCCCGCTAAAATTATTACATAATCCTCATTGGTCAAATTTTTACACATGTTACTAGTAGTAGATAGAACTTGGTCTATTGGTGCATTAGGTTTAAGTATAGCAGTCACTTGATATTTTTCTCCTAGTAAATTTTGTAGTATTCCACGAATTCCTTTACCATACTGATCACTGAACAAAACAACTCTTTTTTTCTGCTCCACACATTGAGGTGAGTTGCCATATATCACGTTAATGTCTTCAGGTATTGATAAAATCTTCCGTTCACTCCCTTCTTCTTTCAGATTCTGTAAATTATCTTCTTCAAGATTTTTAGATTGCGACTTTATGTCATGTCCAGTTATTATTGTACCTATCTCACTTTCTGTATCGTTTAATACCTGTGTAAAATTTAACTTTGTTTTATTCAGGCTTTTCCTAATTTTTTTACTTACAGATTTCTTTGGCGTTGATCGGCATATATTAGTAAGCTTTTTAGTTTTCTTTTCATAAGTAATTATTTGTTTTTTTAATGAACTATTTTCTAATAATAAATTTTCTATTTCTTTTTCTGCTATCTGCAACTTTGTCTCTAAGTTAGTAATATTAGTCTTAAGTTCTTCCAACTTTTCTCTCGCAGTATATCCCATTTCAGGAAGGCTTCTGTTTAGTTGACTTGTTTCTATGATAGAACTATTCTCTTCATCAGAATCTTCCAAACATAGTGAATCAAAGGAGTTTTCGTTAGGAATATTTGCATTATATTTAACACGATGAGTTACATGGCTTACTGACGCATGAAGGTTTTCCATAGAAACTTTAGAGGACGTTGCTGGTGGACTGGAATAATGTTGTTTTACCTCTATGCACTTATCACATTTCCAATTATTTGTTTTCTTTTCCTTCATTAAATAGAATATTTTTTCTGATATACAAGTACATTTTACATGATATATCGTATGGCATTTAGAACAAGTCAGAAATTGCCTATCAGCAATATTTTTGCAACATTTTTCACATTTCTTCGCCATCGATGTATATGTCAGTTTGCTCCTGTGTGCAACGTTCGTCACGTCGTAGTAGATGCGTGTGCAGTACCGGTTTATGCGGCTTGCGGATGACTCACCAACAGCAGCGATCGCGGTGGCGTCGTCTGAGCGGTATTAACAAAATAAATACGTTGTCGCACAATTTTTGAAACACTTTTGTTTATATCATTGCCACTAATGCATATATTTGAAAACTATTTTCACTGTTAGATTGCTCAATTTAATATCTATGTAGTGGTATATAGTATTACTTCAGTCGTTAATTTTCACACTGTTTATGAATTAATATGACACGGGAAAAGTGATAACACGTCTACTTTGAACAAGCGCGGCGCGCATCCCAAGCACAGACTTGAAATGGATGGATGGAATGTTCAGTTAATACTATTGATGTCTTTATTCTCTTTCTATCTTTTGTTATCTATCTGCATGAAAAAAATTGACAATGAAATAATTAATAGACTATTTAAAATAAATACCATCTTTCACTTGCCCTCTAAATCACTGTAGAAATATTAAACATTTGTTAGGTTTTACATTGTTCGATAGCATATATTTACTTAATAGTAACATTAGAAAGGCAAAATATGTTTCTCCTTATATGAATGTAAGGGTAATTTCAAGAACTATTCATCCGATTCTGAAAATCCTATCACTTATAGAAAGCTACATTATTCTAGTTCCTTGAATAGTTGTACACCACGTGGGTGGAACCGTGAACGTTAGTCTAGTCAAAGATAAATTAGAAGCTACCTGAGAATTTACATCAAAGACGGATGATTGATGCACGTGCAGGCGTTGGATAATTTGCTGTGCAGCTGATTTCTTCGATAGCTATGATTCGATATGATACGCTGACTGCCTCATATAACATGAACATTTACTACAACTATTAACAACAGCGGCGACAACCAGGCTTAAGCAAGCTTCAAATGACACAGTGCGAATTTGCAAGGCACGTTTACAAAAGTTTCGCGAATATTTTGCATTCTGAGATAGCGACGTGATAACATGTTATTGGTGTTTCTGATGAGAATTGATAATTCAAAATACTTCCTGTCCCAATCTCTCAGAGTCAAACGGTATAAGCTAGACTTGAAATTGGGCACAAATAGTCACTGCTCGATGCTCGAGTTTATACACAACATAATAATATTTAGGAGTTGTTGATGAGTCTTAAAGACGTAAACAAAAGGAATTGTTTATGTCTATTGATTGGGATATCAAGTGAAAGCTATTAACTGAAAAATAAAAAATGAATACTTGAGTAAGCAATGAACCAAACTTTGTTAAATGTACAAAATATCAAACAAATTTATTCACTCTTCGTCAAATGTACGAATATTAAAAGCACGAAATTTAACTTGTATCTGATAGCATTATCTTGAAAAAAAAAAATACTAAACTACATGCTGTACGGCAAGGAAGTTGTATGGTTTTTTTTCGTACAACAGGCATAGCAGTGATAGGCCAGTGGATAAGGAACCGGCCTATTGACCAACTGGTCTTCGGTTCTAACCGTGGCGGGGGCATGTGCATCATTAAATTCATATTTTCAGATTTATGTAGGTACATACTCGTATTTGCCACTTGCTCGGCAGTGATGGAAAACATCGTGAAGAAACCCACACGTCCTAGAAATTATAGGTATTTCGAAAGACGTGTGACTGCAACTAAGAAAGATCTCGTTTTCCGTCTGTGGAAGTCTGATGGCAGCCGCTCCATTTAAAAATCAGTATCTTCGCCAAATCCTTGGCTTAGTTAGTGGACCCCGCCGATCCTAATGAATTCGGAAACAGGATAACGCGATGAAGAAGAAGAAGTCGTACAACAGGCAGACAGGCATACGACATACCTCATGTAAAGTGGTTACCGTAACCTATGAACGCTTGCAATACAGGAGGTATCACTCGCGCGTTGGCTACGCGTAGGTGATACCCGTGCCGTTGACACAGCAATTCTTTAGCAGTTTTCTGGTAACCCCACTCTCCCGCAGGAACACGTCAACCCTACAGGGAGTTGTCATTTGGCTGTGATTTTCTGTGGGTACTTTGATGCGCCCTACCTCTCCTAAAACATCCAGGCTTAAACAAATAGACATGTTCATGCATACAAATGTTTCGTGTTAAAGTAGAATTGTTACCCAATTCGCTGCCGGGCTCGATCTGCGAAGAGAAGAGAAAAGAGTACTTAACCATCCTAAAATTCGTTGTAATAATTAAAATCTCAAAGTTTGCTGAACAATACGTAACCATGAGTTGATACCAAAGCAAGTAATGGTCTTTCTGGATCGATTTGACATGACGTCTATCACAGAACACATGAAATTGTAATCAATATAGAGTTGTAAATATGAGACCATCGAGGAAAGAAAAATCAATACAATTTCTTTAATTTCACGCTTCTCTAATAGAATACATGTTTTTATTAGAGAAGCGAAAAATTAAAGAAGCTTGCACCGTACCGCTACTAAGTCGAATCCGAGTAGGTCACGTCATGTTTATCTTTAAAAAATTAACCATTGTTTATTTAATTCTTATAAATTATTACAACAATTATTTGTTGTCGTGTCAATCTGTATACTTAATGGTCTTAAAAGTAGGTTAGTAAAATGATGCAGAGTCACTGCACAAAATAACAATCCATACAACTAAGAACAAATTCATTCATTCATGGCACTTAACACAAAACGTATGAACATTTGATACGGCATAATAATACTTTACAACCACATAATGGAATATTTGTGGCGGCCAATCCACGTAGAAAGTGGCACAGGGTATTATGGTTATATATTTTTTATTGCACACATATATATATACAAAACAGCGTGTTAAACATGGTGTGTTAAGGTGAGCTTATCTATCTCTTCAAGAGATTTCTTACATCCGACCTTAATGAATGTGAAAACACGTTGTACAAAGGCGGTTATATAAATAAATATTTTACTAAAATATACGTACTACAAATAAAATATATTATAAAACATAATACAATAATATGACCGCGTCCGCAGCAGGCTACACTATTGTAGAGTCGCATTATGTCCAGTAAACATTAACTACTAAGTACTACATAGTACTAAATATCATATCTACTCCAACATAGTACTATACATTTATATTATTTTCCACTTGATAATAATGTATTTTTACTTGAAAGTAAACACAGAAGAACAAGAAGGAATCTCTCGTATCTGCAGTGATATTTTTTCAGTAGCGTTAGGGTTCCGTACCCAAAGGGTTTTAATGGGATGCTATTACTAAGTCTCTACTGTTCATCCGTCTGTTTAATGTATGATTTTAATTTTTAATGTATGATTATGCCCCGAATGCTCTCACTCTGAACAAAGCTTTGACTAATCCTCCAATGAAGACATTGAATTATCGATACGAAATTTGAAAAAACGGGAAAGTCTGCAGGATTTATTACAATCGGATGTCTTCTGGTTCTTGAGCAATTTATGCCAGAGAACCAGTAAGGTTACGATGCATTTGAAAAGCGCTCTAGTTCTTTCTGTGCAGTGTTTGGCAGAAATAAGATGAGAGTAGGATAAGATGGTCGAGATCCGAGCATTGCTCAGAATCTAAGAAGAATGTAAGAATGGGAGTTGGTCTGAAGGGAGGAAAAGGCATACTCCGTTGGCGGGGACATCTATAAATGGGATATTTTAAGGGAGATAGGGTGCATCAAAGCAGCCTGAATGGGAGAGTACCTCCACCTCACAGAAAATCGCAGCTAAATAACAACTCTCTGGAGGGTTGTTGGGTTCCTGCGTATGAGTGAGGTCACCAGTAAGGAGTTGCTGTGTTAGCAGCAGAGGTGGCATCGCGCGAATGATACTCAATGTATTACATGCTTCATAGGCTACGGTAACCGCTTTACATCAGGTGGGCTGTATGCCTATATGCTACCCGACGTTATATAAAAAAAGTTGCAAAAAACATGGGGAAAAATAGTAAAAAAAACGGGTTGTACTCCGGGAGTGCCGGCAGAAGTGAAAACTCGAACATTAACGTTGTGCATTTTTGAATATTTTGGAATGGTTAGGGAATAATTTCGCACGAATTGCTTTATACATCAGTATAAAAGTACTATCATGTAAGTGGTAAAATACAATATTCATTTATTGCGCTATCGTACACAAACATGATATTACATTAAAAAGTTTATCTCTCAGAAAAATCAACTTTCATCCATAATTTCAACGACTCTTTCACCATCATCATTACCAGCATCATCATCGCCAATCTTTAAAACTCAAACACACACGCACACTCGCGCAAGCGCCCTACGCCGCTTAAACCAAACAGCGATGTTGATAAACTACGTTGAACGAAACGCGTAAGCGCCAAGTATTTCATGGCGCTTACAACGTTTTGGTCGCGAGAAAATAATGCCATATGAACGATCTAGCGCTTCATGTTTTAATTGTTTAATTAGAGGTAACTAATGTTTTAGCGCTGCAGCGAACTTAAGTTCTAATTCTCATCCCAAAAAGTGCACAAAGCCGCTAAAGAAGTATTCTCTTCAAAAATGTCAAAGGATGTCGACACAGATATGCAACACAGTCATGGATGGATGTTGAAGCCGTTGAAGAACAACTTTAACCTAGGGATCTTTTCTATCTTTTTAGTAAGGAGCCCTAAAACCAGACAACACTTATTTCACGCATTCATAGATGAATATCTTTATAATTGTCGATTCGCCCACAGCGCACTTATATGTATATTTACTATGTGATTAATGCATGAGATCAAATCACGACCTTCAGATGTATATTCGATCTCTCATAGTTCTATTCGGGTCGTACGGCAGACATGTCCATTATTGCCCATCTTCCGTTTAATTACTACTTAACAACACTATAAGGTTGAAAAGATTTATTGTTAGTTGTGCAATCAAACCGAAATTCGATGTCATTAATTTAGGGCTACGAAGGTTCATTAATCAAACGCGCACTTTTTATAGGTTTGTGTGTACAAAATGTATTAAGAGTTATTGACGCAGTAGCGGTGCATAATAAAGTTGTTAGCGTAGTTCAAAACAGGTATAAACTGTAAAAGATAATAAAACTGTCGAATTTGCATCCATCGAAAATGTACACGAAAATTAAGTTTTCCTATATTTTTGCGCTCTTATTGCTACGAAGATTTTTAAGGATGATACGGATAAATGCGATATCTGATTCTAATAATTATACAGCTGTATATAGATTACATTAGCAGTTGTTTTTTGAACCGATGATTTTAAGTTGTTGTCTTCTCACATGCTATTTTTAATCATTTTTAATCTTGTGATTTAATGTTTTACCACTATTTCATAAGGTTTTGATCAAACCTTATGAAATAGTGTCCTAGATATTAGATAGATTTGACTAATCTCAAATTTCCAAGTTTGAAGTCCAATTTTGTTAGAAAGAAGAATATAAGTGTGTAGTGACAGTCATGGAGGACTTTGGTGGATATTTTATTTTGTAATTAATACAAAATTTTATTATTTGATTAGAAATTGTAAAAATGTAGTTTTTAAATAATAAGGCTCTTGGGCCATATTCTGGGCTCCGAAGAGAAAGCGTAGGACGCGACTGAGATGAACGCTCGGATGATGATGATCTATAAATCATATTCTGCTAACCCGATAGAAAACTTATGTACATAGGGCGCACTGAAAGTTTTGTGTAGTCTGTAAATAAAAATAGTTAAGATAATGATTATAATGTATTCAAAATACTATACATGGTTGATATTTGTTCGTTGGTTGAACTATTTTTCAGAACACGAGAACATATGATGACGATTTCTGAATTCGTTAAAGTCGAAACTCTTATCAATTTTAAAATTTTCATTGAATAAAGAACTGACAGGGTGGAAGGTCATATTTCGAAGGATTATAATTACAACCGTGTTTGTTTTCCGTGTGCATTTGTCAAGAGGTCGCAACTTCTCTTTTTGGTACTTGTTACAATACAGTACACTGAGTGAATCAATAGTACACTAGGCAGTATTAAAACTTCTTTGAACTTAAAGTGCGAATGTACAAGCAAAGACTCGTACCGGAGAAAACAAAAGGAATCATTTTTCAACCACGTTTCTCGTCTGCTTCATTTGTTGATTTCCTCTCGGTTTCAAACCGGAAACCCGTCTATCCTCATGAAACACGTTTGAATAAAATAATAATGCAGGCTTCGTGTCCTGCGACAATGTCGTGAACAACATTGAAATGTCCTTACTTTAACAACATCTTTGTGCACCAACCAACACGAGTCCTGTCCTGTTCTAATTTTAGTTCGCGAGGAAGACAAAATATAAATTTAAATTTCTAATTTTTAAATGTACGTGCAATTTTGATTTGATTTTAGCAGTAATTACGTTCTCCCAGGTGGTGGTAGCTCAGACTCACGAATATTGTCGTTCAGAAAATCATTTCTACGTTCAAATTTAAAAGAGGCAAGGCGCATCAAACAGGGATGCAATCTGAGGAAGTACTTCCACCTCACAGAAAACCGCAGCCAAATAACAACTCCCTAGAGGGTTCTATGTTCCTGCGTGTGAGTGAGGTCACCAGTAAATTCCTAAGGAGTTGCTGAGTTAGCAGCAAAGGAGGCATCGCGTAAGTGATACTTAACGTATTACAAGCGTTCATAGACTGCGGTAACCACTTTACATCAGGTAGACCGTATGCTTGTATGACTCTCGACGTTGCATAAAAAAACGCACTAACGTTTCACTGTACATCGATGACGTGCTCGCTTGCAAAGTGTTTTGACGATAAAAAGTGCAAAAATGCAGAGAAAGAGCACTTTCAAAGTCATAAAAATTCTATTAACTATATATATATTTTTTAATGAGAAACAAGCACGATCCTTTGTTAAAATTCATGTAAAATTCAAACCGCTATGAGCAGCAAGTTTTACTGTCGACCATTGGAGAATCTCAGAAGACCAGCATCAACAACAACACAACGATATTCCAAGATTTCTTCATTATAATGTAGCCATCATAATAACAATTTCTTGGACGGCAGCAAAGAGCAAGCGATACTTATCATTTCTCCTATATGCGTCTATAGAGTATGGCAATTGCTCCATATATGAAGTTATGCTTGGTTTCCTCACTTCATAGTAAAAATGTTTCTTGATAGCGGTGTGGGGTTTTCATGGTGACAGAACTATATATTATAAATAAATCCCAGGAATTATCGAGAGACTTCCTGTACAATAATAAATAACATACAAAATAACTCGACGGAACGGCAAGCTCTGGTTCCGTTACCTGTAGCAAGCAAACTGTAACGCGGTGCGTTCTTGATGTCACTTTATCAGAATTATTTCAACAACGTCGTGCGTTTTTCTACGGCCAACACTGTTTTTAGTTGTACAAAACGCATATCGGTATGTGATTATTTCTATACCACTACCCCACTAGGGACTTGGCGTGAAGATACAGATGGATTTAAACCAATATTTGTTTTTTTTATTAGTATTAAATGTACATATTACACTTATTTTATTTGTATATAATATGTTTTTGTGGTATTTACTATGACGTTGTATACGTATTTATACTTAATGACTCTTACTCTATAGAATCAGCCACTTGAATTGTTCTCGCCTCTTAGAAATTCTGTACTTTTTCTATTCTGCGAATAATCTTTTCTTTTTTATACTATGTCGGAAGGTATAGAAGCATGTGGCCCACCTGATGTAAAGTGGGTTCCGTAGCCTATTAACGCTTGTGATATATTAAGTATCACTCGCGCGATGCCTCCTTTGCTGCTTACACAGCAACTCCTTCGGAGCTGGTGACCTCACTTACACACAGGAACACAACAACCCTCTAGGGAGTTGTTATTTGGCTGTGGTTTTCTGTGAGATGAAGGTACTTCCCCACACGGGCTGATTTGATGCGCCCTACCTCTCTTAAAACATCCAGACCAAGACAAACAGACATGTTCATGCACACAAATGTTTGCCTTGTGTGGGAATCGAACACACGAGCGTTGGTGTCAAAATCGCGTCATTCACGACTGATCGAGTCGTCAAAATCGTAATCTTACCGATTACCGTATATTAAAGTTACTGGATGTCAACATCGTCTACATCCCGCCATAATACCTGCAACGGCCAATTCGTTTAGCTCCTCAGATAGGATCTCTTCACACTTACTACCCACAGTTAAAAATTTAGTATTAGCAAGTTTTGCAAAACTTATGTTAATGAGTCAGTTACCGCTACACGTCTGCAGCATATTTCACTCGGTTTTAGTACTAACAGCAGTAATTAAAACGTATTATTACGAGACATTACCATATCTGCACGTCAATTCAAGGTTTGTGTACATTCATATAGAGGTTTCATTAAGTATTTTTATCTCAGGAATTAAAAAAGATAAGAGTTTCTAGTTCTTTCTTTACGTTTATATTTGCTTAAGTGTAGAGCAGGTGAATTGCGATGACGTTTCCAAAGATGATTTCTTGCGCGGTCTTATGCAATTATATGGTAACTATACCTGCATGACGGCTCTTCAATTAGAGAACACTAGCATATTGTCATTACAGTCTTTCAAGTATTGGAAACGTACCTTTTTTAATGTATTATTATACTTTGCGATGTTATCTGTGAGTAGCATTACATTGAAGTCGATTAATTTAAATTACATAGAACCGGAATCCGATTTTTTTTAATTGATCTCGTTTTTATGTTTGTTTGGCTCTTTTTTAAACCTCTAAGAAGAAGCGTACTGTTACAGTAATATATGTACAGGATGCCAGGAGTATCACTACTGATGTGTGATGCCACGTGTATTGCAAATCCTGTAAAAATGTCTTCACTCGAAGAACTTCATATTGTGGTCTATTGATAAAACTTTACTCTTTTGTAAAAGGATAGATCTCTTTTACTCCAACATGGTATATCTCCAACGTGTTTGTTTCTTATATCTGTCCGCTTTTCTTTCACCTGAGTTCACATGACGTTGACTCTGTAGATAATTAAATAGAAAGCAACATCTATTACCACAGACATATTGCTAATACTAAGGTTGTACTGTTACTATGGATTGGATTTTTTTACATTTAGTCTATGTAACGCTTACGATACAAATAGTAACGGTCGCCCGTAACCACTCCCGCTGATAACAACTCCTCAGGAGTTTACTCGTCACCTCATTCACTCGCAGAAACACAACAACCCTCCGGGGAGTTCTACTTACCCCATGGGTTTATGAGGTGGAGGTAATTCTCTAGTCGGGCTGCTATGTACGTACAAAAAAGTTCAGCGCACTTTTTTTATCTAAAGTTTCAGCTGCTCGCTCTATGTTGTTATGTCAGTCAGTCTAGTGCTCTAAGAGGATAGATTACAAATTGAGAAATTATGTTGTTGTACATGACACGAGAGAGCAGTGTTCAAAGTTGTTTTGCATTTGCGCTATCATATTACATTGTCAATTCAGCGTTGAGTGCCAGGTTAGTTTCCTGAGGCACCGTTGCATCTGCCTGTCTTCATAGTGTGGTTGTAACTAGAGAAAAAAACGCCACCTCAGGATGTTCTAAAATATACCTAGCAAATCCTTACCAACCGGTCTATTTGTTAATAAATACAGCTTTTACAAACTTAATAATAGCATACTCCAGAAAAAATATATTCTCTTTTTACACCATACTTTGTTTGAAGACATACATAGAACAAGTTGTATTATGTTATTCCTTTTAAGTTCAATTACCTGGAATAGCAAACGAACGTAATCATGGTTTACGTACTAGCTAATGTTTGCAAAAAGTTTTCGTTTAACTATGCCTATGTAAAATGGATTTATGCCGCAACAAACAACCGTATCGTTAATATTTGGATTACTCGGCGGGCAGGGAATCCATCAAGTCTAATGATTGCAGTAAAAGAAATTGTAAAGATATCGATTGCGATTAGTTGGTTTTATTGCTTCTTCACCAAACACCGGTTGCAAGAACTGCAATGGCGTGTGTTTGAGGTAGGCAATTTATATGCAAACTTACTCTTGAATTGCAGTCGTTAGAAGAAGTCGTGCTCATTACGAGTGGTTCGTATTCATACTCGTATAAGTTGCTATGATACGTGGAGGTGTAAATAAATTAGGATTACTATGAACAGAGATGTCGTTGAGTTAAATGGCGCCTTGTTAGTCATCTTTGTAGGCTATTGATGAATTTGTACCATATTGTTATGTCTTACATTACTAAGATTATGTATGTGTATTGAATTATGTTATGTGTATTGTTATTTCTTACATTACAGAAGTATAATTTCAAACTTCCTATTTCTACTAATTTCTTCTGATTAAAATTCGTATTCGTAAGAGTTTAACTGAACAAAACGAACTAGTAGAATTCGGAACTCTTTCGAGTTTCATTTACCTGTACTCCATCTTACGAGAATTTTTAATAATTAAAAGTTCTTTTAGTATATATTTTTTTTTTATTTTTTTGATTCTTTTCTTCAGTAAATTAAGTTGACATACAAAACCTTCAGGTTCTAATAGGTCAATTTAGTAATGCTTATGATATCTACTTGAGCGCCAATATGGTGTCATATTCCTGTAACTTTGATAACATTACAGTTTAATGGTGCCATTGAACTGATCTGATGACGATGGCGTAAGGCGGTCATTGGATATTACGAGTAAAGGGCTTGCTACCTTTCCATTTTGGGCTCACATATAAATTGTTTAGTATAATGAGAATTTGGTTGAATGAGGTAAATACAGCTTTAACTCGTATCTCAACAAATCTATGTGCATTTACAATCTTTGATATGGATAATGTGAAATAAATTGCAGAGCATCAGTTAAAGAAGTAAATTTATTAATCTTATCTTACTATTTTAATCCATGTTTATTTTTATTATTGATGTATATTTTAAAAATAAGCAAATTTATCCATTTATATGCTATATGAGTACAAGTTTACAAATGTATCAGACTTTGAATGTAAGTACAGTAAATCGTCAAATTAAATTAACATACATACAATACACGGTAAATACGTCATTGTTTGTATGTAGAGTATTTTAAATGACAATCAAAATCCTGTTACTGTAAGCGATTCTTGTATATGAATAAATATATTTCATGTATCTCGGAAACGGCTCTACTGACCTAATCAAATTTTTATAAGGTTTTGTTATTAAAGTTTATCTATATGGTTGACATGATGAACAAAAACGCAATGTTACACAAAAACACAGAAGACATAGTCTACAAGTAATATTGTAGTTAGAATATTAACATTGTAACTGATTTATTTCAAACAGTAATTATTCATTTGTTAACACCCACATAATATTTGTTACGTCTCAGTGATGACTACGTGTGTGAATCTTAAACTGTTATACATGCGTACTACATTTGCGTAAGCATTAACAATAAATATTATTTATTCATTGTATTTTTGTGAAAGTAGAAAGTTTTACAATCAAAGAATTTATGGGATCAATATTTAATTTACTTGTGTTGAAATTGCTTCATATATTAAACACCATTTTATTGTTGCAGTTTTGTGTTGAATCCGTTGACGCCGGTGCAAGAGACACGGTGCCTGCTGCAAAATGACACACAAGCCAATAACCCGATGGCGACGCCTCAGGTACGAATACCGGGTATTTAGAAAATAGCTAGGTTGTGATAATAGACCTAATATACAGTTGCAACGAGCGTGGCTGCCGGCTGGTCATTTATTTAACATTGTAGGGTAAATGCTCGAATAGTCTATTTAGTAAACTGGAACGGTTATTTATGTAACTATGTATATAACTACGCACTATATCAATTTATATAAGGGCGTAAAAAAGTTTAATACAACTGTTATAGCACTAGAAAAACATAATACATACTTTGATGGTACAATGTTTATTATTGATAATTGGTACATATAGCATGTCTGTGATAATTCCGAGACGAGAAATATCGACGATAGTTTTTGTAGGACAAGAAAAAAAAATTTTTTGGGCCATACAGCTTTTAGTTCGTGTTTTAGCCCTAACTTTAATAAACAATAGAGGAAAAAAGGAACACTTACAGCGGCGGCGGCGGCGATAGAATAAAGTTCAGCTTATTTAAACTAGTAGGTAATATTTATCTTACAATGCTCCTGCAATTACGTCAGTACCATTTGCTTGTAAAAATACAAAATATAATTGTTTTGAAAAAACTACCCGTTTGATGGTAAAACAGGAAAATAATTGAGTGCGTTAATAAAATATCGTGCAAAATAGTCATATCATTAGAAAAAAAACAGTTAACGTGTGTATGGTATCCAAGTGTTTTTAGCAAAACTATTATAAGTTCTTGAATGTAGGTACGTTACCATCGTGTAGGGTTTAATAGCGAGATAAATCTTATGTTAGATAGCGACTGCCAATATTCTCCGATACTGCCAATTAGACTCGCAATACAGAACTTGGATTAACAATTCAGATTAAATTGGTCGACCAACCGCATGAAAATCTAAGTTAACAATGTAGAACCCACTTTTAAACTGTTTAGGTTAGTTCACAGTTTAGTACGTATACGTGCAATGAATAGCTTCATTGCTAAATATGTAATAATGCCACATTTCCATTATGTCATTCCAAGTCTTTGTTTCTATTTGTGTATATTAAAATAATAATAAATAAATAAAATAAATATGGTTACAATTGTGGAATGTAGGTACTATCATAAATAATAAGATATAATATTGAAAATGTAAGACGTGTCTAAGTGCCCGTGAGGGTCTAAAGGCAAATAAAGAATTTTTATCTTTATCTACGTTATGGCAAACTCAAAAAATTGTGAAGATTTGTAAAGTGGGTTATTTATTCCGATTTATGTAAATATTAATGAGACTTATTTAATAAAATGCAGGATACCAACTCGACAAACGAGTAAATTTTACTATTATTGCTATGCCTTAATGGAGTCATAATATTGTTAAAGTGAACACACTGTATATGACATACAATAAATAAATAACAAAGAAAAAACGAACTTACACTGCCGGCTTTACAAGTAGTTTATTTCAAATAAGTGTTTTAAGATCCATCCCATGTGTACAGGGATTCAACCCACTATATCGGATAACTCCCTTTATAGATAGATATCTTGTAGTGGGATGATAAGGAGTTTTTGTAATGATATTAGATATTTAAACGAAATATGAAAACTTGCAATAATATTACCATTCTGGAAAGGAAGCCGTGTTTAAAAATTACAAACCGCAGTGCGTTGAACTTGTGTCTATGGATTCATAAACTGATGCTCAGAACGCGTTGATACTTTTATTAATGGTCAAAAACTACCATGATCATGCAACAAATTATTTTTGACAAAATGTCGCTTCACGAACAATGTTTTGCAATATTTTATTTCACAACAATGTTCCTAAAAGTAATGTTTCATAAGTTCTTTTATTTAAATTTTAGTTATTTTTTCAAAAAATATATGTTCAGAATGTTGTTATAATAAATTACATCGTTTGATAAAATGACGTTTATTTAATAAGCTAAATTTTATTGTGTTATACTCACAGATCTACTTCAATAATTTTGATTGCATGTAAATTTAACTTTCGCAAAATAACGCCTAAATCTATTAACGAAACATATATTTCATTGGAGCACAGAGGAAGGGAGAAAGAGGGAAGGAGATACGAGTATATACATATTTATATATAGAGGAGATATATAGGATATCTCCACCCCTCCGTCCCTTCAACATTGTAAATATTGCTGTTTCGCATTAGACTTCATGATTATAATTCTGGTAATTATTATTCAAAAACGAAATTGTTCATGTGCTATATCTGATATGAACATGTTATTAAAATTTGTGTGATGAAATTATACATACCTAGATGGAATTAATACTTTACTTAACTTAAACTTGTGAAATGAAAATATGGCAAAAGAATAGTGTTCAATTAACAACAACTGTCGACATAATTATGTATGTATTATTTTAAATAATACTGTGAAGTGAAATATTGATTTGTCAATCGATATATACCTATAGGAAATTTTGTTTGCATAATGCATTGTTCTTGTCAAACTGCATGTACGAATAACTTGAGGCTATTTTAATGAGTGTTTTAAAATTGTTGTGGATAATTCGAAGCGACTACAGCTACATTATATTGTAGACATATTTTTTCTCAATAAACGTTTTGACCCTCTAGTATTAAATCAACACAAACTAGTACAATTCGTCTTCATAATGAAAGCAAATAATTTGTTAAAATAGTATAACATCGATGGGTAACCAATCAATTCTGTATACACTGGTATTATTTGTTTTTATAACTTCCATCGACCGATATTCGGAAACAACGGTATATTATATTGGTCAGAAAGAATTTAAAGGGTTTTTCTCACGTGAAACATTTAAATTATAGTTGCAATATATTTACGATATGCATAGGCGTGTAAGAAACTAGGAAAACCGTTTCAATAATTAAGCTTTGCAATAAACCATAAAGTCGGCACTTTAATTAGAACGGTGAAAGATGTCTGTAATCTTAATAGCAGGATATGACCACGCTCGTTCATAACTTTAAAGTTTGTAACACTGTAGTTGACTAGCATATTATTAGTTATTACAGTTTTATTAGTCGTTTCTCTATATAAATCCAAAACGAAGACAAGGGTCCGAGTATACTTCCAGTAACAGTAAAATATGCTGTAATTGTGGTTATACTCGTTTTACTAATTATTCTATTTATGTACAGCGTTCAGTGAACACTTACTACATGGTAAAGCTGCAAGTGCGGACGGAGAGCGTTTGCCTACGGCCGTGGGCTTTCGAGCGAGTGCCGGGCAAGTCACTCCGAGGGCTCGACAACACCATTATTTACACCTCCACTAAGGAGGCCTGCCTGGCCGCTTGCCTTAACGAGGTATTTTACTTGTGTCCTTTATTCTCACGCAACGCGTACTCTTAACAATATAGAATTCAGGTGCTGTATATTTCGTTTGTTCTAGATTGCACTAGAAATGAACGTAAGCAAGACAGATATATAGTATATATAGACTCTATATCTGATGTATTGATTGTTTGTTTTGTATTGATTTACTTGCTTCATTGTAATCTTTAATTTAATTTTTGTACTAAATTAAACAGAACAATCAGTCGTTTTAATATTTCAGAACCAATAGATTATCGATTCTTAAGCTCTGAAATACTAAAACTTTTTCTCAGTCTTCTATATTAACAAACCATTTAGCAAACCAGTTTTGTACTTAGATATAGTGCATGCTTAATATGTTTATATCATGTTAATTTAATTGAAGGTCTCAATAAATTAGTAGCTACACACGAATATATGTATTATATGAATATAATAACTAATGCGGTTGTTATTTACATATTGACAACGAGATTAGAGGGTCATGTGCCAGAAGCGTGCTGGGACCCCTGCCAGATAGTAAGATTGCAATTCTGAACCAAGATATAGGTGCCGTACTCTCTTCTCGCTTAGCCACTGGTGTTAGAGTTTACTGTTTGATAGCGCCTAGACTTTTCTGGATTCGAATAAAACATGTTCATCACGCGAGTATTTCTGGTTACAGCATACGCTCTCTTAAGCTCAACGTGTGCCCAAGAATTAGAAGAAGTTTTGGGGGTGTGTGACGGACGTTCTGAATTTAGCTGAAGGCAATGAAAGAATGATTATGTGTGGAGATTTGAATGGGTTGAAGTGGGTTGGGGTCAAGCGAGACAGCAATGAATGTATTCTTGGTCCGTATGGAGATAAGAGAGTGAACGAAGCAAGTAAGTCAATTCTAGATTTATGTATAAAACGAAACTCCCTCGTGTCGAATATTTTATTTCATCACAAGTATATTCACACGTATACATGGAGACGGAATGACCAAAAAAGTGTGATTGATTTGATTTTAATAGATAGACGTCTCCGAAATACTATAATGGATACAAGAGCCTTTAGAGGTCCCACTCTTGAAACGGACACTACCTGGTGGTATGCCGTTTGTAGGACTTTTCAGGAAGTGGAGGCACTGGCGAGTGCGTAGGTATCCCTTTTGGAGACCATGAAAGGATAAGAAGCGAAAAATGCGGAGATCGTATGCACATCTGGTAAGCGAAAGACTTGCAAATGCATGCCGATGTGGATGATTGCTGAAAAGTTTTGAATTAAAGTATGGTGGAAAGTGGAAAGAAGCATGTGGATGCGCAAAGAGGTATAAAATATTGAAAGGAGATGTCTGGTGAGATGCGGAGGTTGAATCCTCCGTAGCAAGAAAGAAGAAAGCGTGGCTGAATTATGTATGCCTTTAAATGAAGGTATAAGAGAGAAGACGAAATAAATGTACCGTCTAAGCAAGAATGAAACCAAAGCTTTAGTGAAAGAGAAGCGTGAAAGACAAATTATGAATGAAGAAGAGAGGTTAACGAAAAACTTCGGGGCTAACACCAAACTCTTTTGGAGATAGGTAAAGAAATCTAGGAGTGGTTCGATGGCATCCAGAATGGACAAGACAAAATCTAAAGCTGGTGTCCTTCTTACGAACACTCAGGAAAAGATAAAATAGGGGAGTGGAAAAAATGTATGACTATGCCTCGGACGCTGGCAATGAGAGTGAATCTGATGCTTGACGGCGTTCGACGAAGGCATAACTATGGATGAGATCTAATGGTTGATACGAAGTTTCAAAAATTAATATCTGGATAGTTATCTGTAGAAAATAAGGTCAACGAATGCAGGATTGCGCAAGGGTGACCTAGTGGTGAACTGTCTGCTGTATGTAGACGATACCGTGATGTTAGTAGAAACACCATCTGAACTGCAAATACTGGTCACAATGATGAAAGACGATTGTTTGGAGAAAGGCTTACTATTGAATGCGAAGAAAATAAAGAAGAAGAAACCAGAACCAATGTAAGGATTACGGTTGATGATGAAGTGTTGGAACAAGTGGATGAGATTGTATATCTCGGACGCACTTTCAGCAGGGATGGAAGGTACACTGCTGATGTGGAAAGATCTAAATGGAGCAGTGGGGAAACTTATTGGCAGTAAAAACTTAAGCCAGAAGGCACAACTCGCTATACACAATGCAGTACTGGTTCTAACGCTCACTTGTGGAAGCGAGAGCTGGGTATGGCAGAAAAAGCATGAGATCATAACCATAAAACATAAACGCGGTCGAAACGCGAGCGTTGCGCATAATTTGTGGCGTAACGCTTGTAGACCGTTTTCGCAATGATGCTGATAATTGATGGTGATAAGAAACATAGTTGGTCTGAAAGCGAGCGTCGGTGTTAAAATAAGAAGAGGCATGCTCCGTTGGTTCAGACATTTTGAAAGAATGCAGGATGAAAGAATGACGAAGCAGATATACAACGCAAAAGTGAAGGGATGTAGGAGCTGAGGAATGCCAAGACTTACCTACCATGACTAAATTGGTCGTGTTCTATCAGAAGGTGATGTCAGGAGTCATAGAAACTCGTGAGCGTGCATGAGAAGAGCAATGAATTAAATAAGCGAGTGAGGTATGTAAGAATCGAGTCATGAGGCGCATGGTTCTCTCTGCCTACGCCGCAAGAGATTTCGCGTGAACTTATAGATAGATAGACAACGAGATAACTACATGAATATTTATCTCGGTGCTAATGTGAGAACCACTGCAACATTGCAAATTTTTTTTTGTGTCGGATATTAGTAGCAATTGCTCTATTTGATTATCACAGCACAATGTATAACAATATAACTCTAGCTTAGGGTCGTCACATTACGAGTATATTCTTTATTTCCTACTAGCTGTCCTCGGCACCACTTCGCTGGGTGTATTTTTTTAATCTTTAAACCTTAATTAATGTGTTGAATATAACCCAATGGTTTTAAAGTCTATAACGTTGTGGTAACCACTTTTCATCAGGTGGCATACCTTCATAAATTGTGTGAAAGAAAGATAAAATAATATGTTTTCTGTTTGATCAATTTCTACAATGGGGTCCCAACGACAAATTATTTTTTTATGATTTCAGTGATGGCCTGTCAAAAAGATAAAAATATAGGTATATCTAAAAAAACACTACAATTTAATTTAATTTGTACGTAAAGCTAATATTTTACGTAAATTGGTCCGAAGATGTTCAACTACTGATCCTGAATTGATTATAGTAAATGGTACGCCGTACCCTTGCCATACCATCCTAGTTACTTTGAGCTTATTGCTGAGGTAATTCTATGACTCTTGAATGCGTAGAGCCAGTTTGGTCAACAGCGCTCGGTACTTCAAACTTACACAACAAGGCAACGTTGCCCCCGCAAAGTAATTTACCGTTTATCTATTCAATTTATATTTTATGGTTTCGCCCTAGTTGCCGCTACTCAAGATATAGGCAAAATGATAGGGGCGTGTTTATTACCTCCAGATGACTTTGTTGCGGATAAAGGGATTACTTAAAGACCGTTAGAAAATAGCATCTTATTCAAGTATTTTAATACTTTTCTAAATACACATTACACAATAAGCTCTGTATGCAAATGATCCACCATCATTTAATTTAAAGATAATCGGCATCTTGCCGGTTACCTACAAGTTAGTAAGTTTACCAGAAAACCGGTGAGCTGCGTTAGTAGCTGTACTTGCACCAAGCGAGTGCTTTTCGTATTGCGAGCCCCAATAGGTTACGATGAATACTTCAAATCACATATTTATTGAGTGATTTAACAAAGCTACTTCTATTTTATATATTCGGATTTATGTATATATGTGATACATCACATGCTCTGCGCTGTAGGAAAGCATCGTGAGGAAACCCGCACGAAATTATATTTCCAAATACGTCTGACCATACCTAAGAAAGGACTGGTTTTCTTTCTGGGTTGTATATGTCCGACGGCAGTGGCTCCATGTCAAAATCCGTACCTTCGCCAAAAACTTTGGCTTAGGTATCGGACTGCCAATCCTAATGGATCAGTAAACGGGATAACGCTTGAAAGAAGATAATAAAGCGGCTTATAAAATGATGAAACGTGAAGTGGATCAATAACTTGAATGCAGTAATAAATCTCCGCTATTCACTAGTTAATGAAGCGGTAGTTCACAAAAACCTGCGAACAGACCGTATTGTTATGTTAATGGTATGTGTACAGAAGCGGTTCTCGTGTCGTTCAGCGGAGTACGAGTATGGCAGCATGCGGTGTGCACTCAGCGACTCCGATCGCCGCACAGCGCAACATTTTGTGCAACTTGTCGACACGCCCGGAACTGACTATTTTGAGGTAAGATCGCTCGGTTTTATTCGCAAGAAGATTTTTTTTTAATTTTCCATAGATGCCCAAAATATTTCCGATTGCGAAGGAAATCTAAATAAGTTTAATTGTTAACGCGGATGCAAATTTTGTTTAAAATGCTTTTTATATATTATTTCGTGATGCATAGACAATAGATAAAGAGAACCGAGATATACAAAAATCTGTATTAAAATGACTGTATAAATATGTAGAATATCGACAGTTAGTAATTATTACACAATGGTACAGCTATACTGTTATGCTACCTTTTATTGCCAAAAAATTTATGGTTCCTCCGTAAAACGTGAAATACCACTTACAATAAATAAAATTATATCATATTTATATTAAATTAATATTATAGTAATACTGGATAAATTACTTTAGACGATCTCGGTGGCGCAGTCGTGAATGATACGACTTTGACACCAACGCTCGTGTGTTCGATTCCCACACAAGACAAACATTTGTGTGCATGAACATGTCGTTTGTCTTGGCCTGGATATTTTAAGAGAGGTAGGGCGCAGCAAAGCAAGTCTTGGGATGTATTTCCACCAGAAAACCGCACTCAAATAATAACTTCCTAGAAGATTGCTGTGTTCCTGCGTGTGAGTGAGGTCACCAGTAAGCTCCTAAGGAGTTGCTGTGATAGCAGCAGAGGAGACATCGCGCAAGTGATACTAAATGTATTACAAACGTTCATAGGCTACGGTAACCCCTTTCCATCAGGTGGGCCGTATGCTTGTATGCCTTCCGACGTTGTATAAAAAATATATATTTTTGGTTTTATAACAGAAGCAGTTAATTTTGAAATGTACACATACGACAGAATACAATTTTTAAATTATTTAATTATTTGCTGTATATGTGGCTCACTATTACCTTTTAACCTAATGCCGATTTTACCTGCAACTTGCTGATTAGGAAATGATGATCTGCCGAAAGGGGGTCAGGCATAAGAAACTGGCTGACTAAGGAAGTATCTCCACTTTATATTAGACCTCAGCCAAATAACAATTCCTTGAATCGTTGTCGTGTTCCCGCGAATGAGTAAGGTCATCAAAAGGCAGGTGCACACTTGCAGTGTAACGTTGGTATGGCATCTACAAAATAAACGCTACTGTAAACGCTTCACATCGGACGTATGTGTACGTTTGTCATCAGATGTGGTATAAACCGTTATATGTACTTAGATTAAGTCTTAGTAGTTGGTACTTCGAGTAGTATTTTAACTAGAGCAATTCCCACACCATCTTAGCTGGTAAACGTTCAATTACAACGTTGCTCTAGCGCTTCTGAGCAACATACATTTCCCAGTAAACAATCTTTGTTGCGTTCCGGTAAATTGAAATAGGTTTGCTAAATAAACATCTCAGTTAGTGTTATTACTGTTGTTGTGAGTTTAATTTGGTTGTGTCTGTGTGTGGTCCAGAACTTGTGCCTGAAGGCGTCTCAGGCGTGCAAAGGGCAGCGGGTGTTCACGGCGCCGCGTGTCGGCGTCGCAGAAGACAAAGTTGCGCAGTATGCAGGTCTCCATTATTACACCGACAAAGAACTGCAGGTAAGCCCTGACTTAGACCTATTATGTTCGTTAGACCAGACCCTTAATTTAGTTTCCTATGTGTTGTCTCTTCTTTGTATATAACCTCTGAGTAACTAATACCAGATATAGATTAGATTTAGCTAAATTCTGATTTTGATTCTGAACGAGGAAATTAACACATAGTTTGTTTCGCTGTACGTTTAACGTTTTTTTCATATACTTTTCGATATATTAAACACATTAAATATCGAGGATATTCATGTAACACCCTTAACAAAATTCAAAGAAAAATTTATCTTCTATTTGGTAATGTAATTTCTTGAATGTTTACAAAGGAGTACGATAACTTATATCAATTTATGCAACATGCATGAAGGGTTACAAGACAAGCAATTTACTTTTTAGATTATGAAGCTACGACTTGACAGGCACAGAATAGGTTAGTGGAAGCCTGGAACTTGATTGTAAAATAATATTAAATATTTTTTATCAGAAGCTCGCTGCGTATCCAGTTTATAACCAAACGATTGCTAGTTTCGTTTTGTTGAAACTCGGTAATTATTTTAATTATAGGCCGGTTATTATCGTATTTAACAATAGTTCCATGCGATTTGTTTTTGTTAGTCGAGTCAGTTAGCAGTAACATTTAGTGTCGCCTATGTTCTTGTGTGTTAGGTGTGTTACACATATTTCTTATATGACCGGATGCTTTTGCCGTCTACGATCGCCTCGATAGAGGGCTGAAGCATAAAAACCGGTCACGTTCTAGTCTGACTCACGTACCAAGGGTTCCGTGCGTAAGTAGATAAAAGGTTAATGTAAGAAGGTTAAAGACTGTTCTTACGCAAAATTTCATGTTTGTATGACAAATAACAAATGGGTGCGAAATATTGTAAAACGGTAAAAACTCTTTACAGTTGATATTCAATTTGATAAAAACTAGGGCAGTATTAACTTAGAGGATAAAGAATCAGCCTAATAGCCGGTTGCTCCCTGGTTCGAACCTTGATGTGGGCATGTACCACTAAATTCATGTTTTTAGAGAATGTACATACATGAGACCCGTCCGGGTGATACATCGGTACCAAACTTTATACGATTATTTACCTGAAAATCAGGATTGCTTGAATATTTCATCAAAATTGGTCAAGTCGTTTTGGAGCCATGGACTCCATGATCCTGACTGAAACATACATACACACATACAATTTTATGTATAAGATGATTTGTTATTATCACTTGCTCGGCGGTGAAGGAAAACATCGTGAGGAAACTAGCGCACGTACAAGAATATTATATTAGAATAGAATATTATATATTTGAACAGGTTTGTGACTTAACTTAAAAGCTCTAATATTATATGCCTGACGACGGCAGTTGCCCCATGTCAAAGTCAGTATCTCCGACAAATTGCTAAGCTTAGAAAGCGGACTTCATCAATTCTATAGTGCTAGAAGACGGGATAAAGCTAAGATGATTAAATTTGATGAAGCATAGGTTGTATTTAATCTTAAAAACCGAATTAAATAGCTAAATCTATATGTATAAAAATAGGCAAAAAATACTTTATTTTATTGTGTATAGTAGCTATGGACGAGAATTAGTGTCCCGAATAAAAAAAAAATGGAAGGAATGGATATGCAGTAGAAACATTTGAATATGTTTTCCTCAAATTTTCAGTAACGTATAAATTGTCCATGTGAATTTCGACCATTTGAGTGTGAATATTAGTAATTATTATTCACATACATAGCGATCAAAAGTTATTTATAATATATATTTTTAATTTTTCAAATAGAGAGGGGTGACTAAAATGTAAGAGAGGTAGAGAGCATCAAAGCAGTCCGTCTGGGAAAGTACTTCCACCTCACAGAAAACCGCAACTAAATAACAACTTCCTAGAGGGTTATTGTGTTCCTGCGTGTGAGTGAGGTCACCAGTAAGTTCCTAAGGAGTTGCTGTGTAAGCAGCAGAAGAGGCATCGCGCGAGTGATACTTAATATATTACAAGCGTTAATAGGCTACGGTAACTGCTTTACATCAGGTGGGCCGTATGCCTCCCGACGTCATATAAAAAAAGAAAGAATATATGCTATGAACATAGAATCTCCTCCTTTTATTCAAATCTGGATATTTATAAATCAATTTCCTCTTATTAATAAATGTTTATGTGTACCCAGGTGACGTCTGAAAGTGGTTGCCGTCTGGCTTGCGAGATCGAGTCGGAATTCTTATGCCGGTCGTACTTGTATATGGGAGCACCACACTCGACCACATACAACTGTCGGCTTTATCACCTCGATCACCATACTCTGCCTGACGGGCCGTCAGCGTATCTGAACACTGAACGTCCCCTTATCGACGACGGTGAACCTATCGGAAAATATTTCGAGAACTTCTGCGAGAGTAAGTACACTATCTTAGTTTATATTATTATTTACATTATGTCATCATGATTAGGAGAGAGAATTTGTGCGTATTCTTATGTAGTATGGGTTTGGTTTGAATTTATAAAGGTTGCAATATTATAATGTCATATGTTCTTCGACTTTATCTAAAAATGACTGTTGTGACCATAGATTTAACTTTTGTTTACAATTACAGCGATGTATATTTGAATTTAGAGCTCTTTGTGACAAAACGTCAGTTGAGCCTTATTATACCTACTTTAAAAACTTAACTTATTATATTTGACTGTTGTCTTATAGGTTTATGATCAATGCAATAAAATTTCCATTATCGTAATTGCATTAAATCGGAAGCTATATATATATACATGTCGGAAAATGTCGTCTTACTTTTTCAAAAACGAAACAGGAAGCACATTCATATGCGGGTGATAAAGTGGTATGAAACATTACTATCGCGCTGCCTATTGAAGTGAAAACTTCTTTAGGTATGTTGAGTGATTTTTCGTAGAAGGGAAGCAATCTCATAGGTTCGCGTCATTGATATTCTAACATTATCTATGTATATATGTAGCTATGAGTAAGAGCTATAAATTTTAACTTTAGTGAAAATTTTAAAATAATAAGCCTTTATTCATATTTTGATTTATCATAATCATTGGATCTAGCCGCAGCTAAACCTCTAATACATGTGAGGTTGAAGGAATACAGTCCTTCCTTTACTTTCTTACCACTATCGTTATATCGTTAGAATTTAACCGTATAATGTAGTATTCATGTCCGTGTATCTAGCAGTACATACACCCTTCTCTAAAATCTCAACTCTACCCTTTCTTATTTTCCTGATAAGTTAGGCATAAAGCGTAAATTAAATGTACTTGGATGAAAATAAACGCCAGGAAAATATGATTCAGATCAGAATTTATTTTAATACGTGCAACTGTATTTTATTAGAATTTTCGCATTTTTTTTTCTTGTTTTAAGTTGTAGTTATAAGTACTTAAGTGATTGTCGGAAATAAAAGTTATTATTCAGGCAGATAAATACACTCGAAGGTAGAATCAAAGAAATATAAAAAAAATATCGATATCGAGTTATATTTTTTAACATAGTTATTATAAAAATGTACTACGAAGTTAGAAGTCAATCTAACTTGAACTGCAATTTTATTATTCTATTTAGATTCGTTACCAAAGATTCAGGACCAAGGCCCCACTTGACTAATTATTAATCTTACTTATTTACTTAATATTCCAAGAGGAAACTGTATATAATTCTACTGACATTTATTTAGGCCATTTTTATTTTTGCATTGTGTGTAAATTGGCACATGTAAACACATCTTTGCGTATTTACTACTGCAAAAAATTGGATTACATTGGCGTTTTTGTAGTTACAACAGAAATTGCTTTACACGCTTAGTACGAATTAAAGAATTATGAAGGTACCAATCTCGCCAACCTTAATTGGATGTTTACCTATGAAAAACTGTCCGCATATATTATATTTTTTTACATTATCAGTACATTATTGCGGAGGGTTCATTGATAATGGGAAAATAATGTCGGACTTGAGTCAAAAAATGTAAATAAGTGGTAGTAAGCAGTAATTACATTTGCGATGGCGCTTGGGAATGGTCGATTAAAGAAATTAATCCAAATAGCTAGCCGACTACGTAGGCTGCAGTTTTATGTTGAAACTATATTGATAATAATGAGTGAAATCGCTTTATTACCATAAAAGCCTAGATAAAACTGTATAATTACCACTTTTTGCTACCTGAATATCCTACTATAAATATCATGTTGTTCAAAGAGCTATATAGTGGGTTTATTTCGTAGTTAATGCTATTTTAGTGTCTTGCTTCAAAATTGGTAACGAGTAACACTGTGGCTACACCTCCATTTCTGTTAAATAATATAAGCTAAAGTCTTGAAATTTGACAAATTTAACAAATGTTAAGTTATGCCCAATACTTTAACTTACGCATAAAATTGTTTGTTAATTATTTGAAACGAGACGCAAAGAACAAACAATGTAATACATTAATGTCGAAGCCGAAAAAGTAAACAATAGCCAAATCCCACACGGGCGAGAAAAGCGGGAAAGCAGTAGCAACAACCATAGCATTCAGAACCCGTTATATACCTTTTCCCATACATTTCGCGGTCATATATGACCACACGGGTTTCGAAGGGTTAACGTTACAAATACCATTCCAGATCCCTGCCTCTTTTCCGCGTTTCCCGCCCGTGTGAGTTTGGGCTTTAAAGTCGCCGGTGAATCCTTCCATTTCCGTTGAAGCTTATTTTACCTTTTAAAGTGACTGACAATAAACAAAATTTACAGTAAAATATGTAAAAATTCACATGTAAACTAAAAAGTCATACTCCTTTAAAGAAGACTAGAAGCAAAAGCAATTAAAAAACCGTGGAAAACAAAGAATTTTAATTTAATGACAAAAAGAAAAGCTTCATTTATTATTTACTAGCTGACCCGGCGAACTTCGTACCGCCTCAGGATCAATAAATGGTGTGTTAACTTATTAGATGGTATAAATTCTTTTAATACTTATTATCGTATTCCGGACGAAGATAAATCCAAAAACACAAAAATCATAAAAATCGGTCCAGCCGTTCTTGAGTTATAAATCGTGTAACTATCACGACTTTGTTTTATATATATATAGAATAGATTACCAACATATATACCATGAAATCCTTTTATTTTTGGCGTCTGGTTTAAATTTGAATTTATTATTTGTAGACCACCAAACTGTTATAGTATGGTGGTCCATCCGCAAAACATGCACAAAAATATTGAAATTTTATAAAAATCGCACGCATACCTAAAAAAGAAAACAAACTTCATTTAAGAAAAATAACTGTAAACTTAGCTAGAAAATGTAAATGCATATGATATTGACATTTAAAAATATCACCGGGGAAATTTTAAACCAACCTAACATCGCAAACACGGTTGTCTCGTAAGTTTGAAGTTATGGTACGCAAAACTCAATGTCAAGGGTCCCGATAATCACTTGGCCTCTTTATAATATATATTTGTCTATTTAATGATTACTTTATGTCATATAATAATATCCTTTTACTTTATATCTCAATAAAGACGAGTTAGCTGGGACCGCTACAATTGTGTAACGTTTCTTTCTACAATTTAATGATACTATAAATTGCAAAACCTTATCGTTTATAGCACGACTCGTAACTTATGTAATACACTAAATCGCTTCCTTTAAATATCGATAGATTTATCGATGTCAAACATAGCCAACGGTGTACTACCAGACTTGGCTAAGTGTGGCCAGTGAAGCTAAATCACGGAAGAGATAACGGGCCTGTGTATTACAGACTTCTATTTATTGGTTATATTTCGTGCTGACGGCTAGGTATTACTAAGAGAGACCTAGAGGCCCAATGGTTAAGTGCTGTTGGTGTGTCGATAGATGGCATCTTTATTGTTTAGTTTTACAACCAAGCAATATTTTAAATCTAACTGCGATCCGCTTTTAGTCAGCCATACTAATAGATCACGACTGGATTTTTTTTATACCACGAAAGTGAAAAACAATCGTGCGGCCTGTTTGATGGTAAGTAGTTACCGTAGATTATAGACTTTTGTAATACCAGGGGTGTCACTAATGCATTGAGAACCCCGTAAAAACACTTCACGCTTTTCTTGAAGTACCCCGTGCTGTAGTCTCTTGGGAAAACCTCGGCGGGGAGTTCGTTCCACAACGTGAGAGTTTGCGGCAAAAATCTTCTCTGGAACCGCACAGTACGCAACCATTGCGGTGCCGGTGTATGCGCAGTGATTCCCCAGTGGATAAAGAACCAATCTATTAACCGACGATCCCTGGTTCGTATACTAGCGGGAACAGGGTCGGCAACGCATGAATGACACCCCCGGTGTTGCAAATGTCCATAGGCTACGGTGGCGGTTTACCATCAGGCAGGCCGTATGCTAGATTGCCACCTTAGTGGTATAAAAAAAAACATGTACCGCTAAATTCGTATTTTAGGATTTACATACATATTTGTAATTATATCTTGCTCAGCAGTGAAGGAAGATATCGTGAAGCCCACACGTTCCATAAATTATATTTTAAAAGACGTATGACTTAACCTAATAAAGGTCTGGGTTTCTCTGTGAATTGCAGAGGTCTGACGGCAGCCGCTTCATATCAACGTCAGTTTTTTCGCCAAATCCTTAGACTTGGGTAGTAGTCCTCGCCAATATTAATGGATTAGGAAATGAGATAACGCTATTAAGAAGAAAACTAATTGATCTCGACTAAACATATAAGCGAAACGACTAACGGGTAAAGATTTGGTAAAAAACTAGGTACCTGGTTTAAAGATTATTATTACATACATATACATAGACATCTTGTCGCCTCATGATTGTCTGACAGACAATATGTGATAAATAAATTTTATATGGACTATGGGACCAGCGTAGTAAGTAGGTTAGTACTTTGACACCAACATATTTTTTTTTGTATACTACGTCGGGAGGCATACAAGCGTACGGCCCACCTGATGGAAAGCGGGTACCGTAGCCTATTAACGCTAGCGATATATTAAGTATCACTCGCGCGATGCCTCCTCTGCTGCATACACAGCAACTCCTTGGGAGCTTACTGGTGACCTCACTCACACGCAGGAACACAACAACCCTCTAGGGAGTTGTTATTTGGCTGCGGTTTTCTGTGAGGTGGAGGTACTTCCCCAGATGGGCTGCTTTGATCCACCTCTCTTAAAACATCCAGACCAAGACAAATAGACATGTTCATGCACACAAATGTTTGCCTTGTGTGGGAATCGAACCCACGAGCGTTGGTGTCAATGTCGCGTCATTCACGACTGAGCCACCGAGCTCGTCAGACATGTCGTTGTGGGTTAGATTCCCACACAGAAAAAAACTTGTGTGCATGAGCGAACATATCTGTTTGTCTCACTGGGTGTTTTAAGACAGGTAGGCGCATCAAAAGGCGCAGAAAATCGCTGCCAAATAACACCAATATGTAAGGAGTAGCAGTGTTGACAGTAGAAATGGCGTCGCGCGAGTAATACTTAATGTATTATAAGCATTTATTGACTATGGTAACCGCTTTAGATCAGGTAAACCGTATGCTTGTATGACTCCTTAACACCTAAAATTACGAGTTAATATAATAAATTAGGCTACACTAAATCAAAACTCGAACATTATTATACACATCAACCCTTACTCATCCCACTGCAGGGATACCTGTCTTCCTTCAACTGAAGGGGTTTAGAGCATACTCTACCACGCTGCTCAAATGCAGATTGGCGGAGGCCAGTGTTTTCAAGCCGCCCGAGGGCCACTGACTTAGCTTAACGACTATCATCTATCGACAACAGCCGGTACTGACGGCTTAACGTGCCCTCCAAAGCACGGAGAAACTCGAGATAGATAAACCCATCCATAGACAGGCTGCGGTCGACGTTGCTTAACCTGCGTGTTCGATTAGAATGACACGCGCAACGACGCCATCGAGCTCTCTACATTATTATATTATTCCATAATCACTTACAAATTATATTAAACTAACCGAGCCGACAGACGTTGTCCAGCCCGAAAAGAAAATAAAAATATCCTAGAACCCGGCTGCAGCGCCACCTACCTGGTCTAATTATTAATGTAAACTATCCAGGGACTTGAGTGTTTGGGAGACACACAAAAGACATAAGAATTCGTCTAGGAGCGAATGCGTAAGCCGTTTAGGAGGAGTTGAGTTATAACACGCGTACAGAAGAATTATATATATATATATATATATATATATAAAGATAAATAGACTCCGGCCTTGCTAATGACACCGTACACTGCATGCAATTAGCTTTCATAACAAGTTTGAAGGACAGCGGAGCTGCCAGCTATGACGGGCCGTGCGTTCACCCCCGGCGTAGATTTAACGATGCACTCTAATGTAAACACGTTGCAGTATTTGCAAATCAACTTTCCACGTCACCAAAGTGTTCGTAGGCTGCGGTAACTGTTTACCACACCAGGTCGTACGCTTTTATGCCACCACCTTAGTATTATTTGTTTAGAAGACGCTCATGCTATGAAGAGCATTGTTTTCCGTAATAGCAAAGCAATAACGTGATGGTACTACACAAGACCATATAATTTCTGACGAGCTCGGTGGCTCAGTCGTGGTTGTCGTCACATTAAAGCAGCCCGTCTGGGGAAAATATATATACTATAAAAATATATATATATATATATACATATATATATATATACCTCCACCTCACAGAAAACCACAGCCAATTAACAATTCCCTAGAGGGTTGTTGTGTTCCTGCGTGTTACCAGTAAGCTCCCAAGTAGTTGCTGTGTAAGCAGCAGAGGAGGCATCGCGCAAGTATAATTAGTATATCGCAAGCGTTAATAGTCTACGGTACCCGCTTTACATCAGGCGGGCCGTATGCTTCAATGTCTCCCGACGTAGTATAAAAAAAAATCAGCAATTTGACTACTTCTTGTCAGTTTGATTGCCAACACACATTTATTCTTCTTCCTAGCATTATCTCGTTTCCAAAATCAATTGGATCGGAATCGGGGTCCGCTATCTAAACCTAAGAATTTGGCGAAGATACTGATCTTAACATAGAGTAACTGCCGTCAGACCCAGAGGGAAAACCAGACGTTTCTTAGGTGAGATGTGGTCACATATCTTTCGAAATATAATTTCATGGATATACGGGTTTCTTTACGATGTTTTTCTTCACCGCTGAACAAACGATAATTACAAATATCATAAATCCGAAAACACGAGTTTATGTGTGCATCAGGATAGGAAACTGGGACCGTCGGCCACGGGGCTATCACTGCTCTATGACTGATTGTCAACACACCATACCAGAAAAAAATAATTTCGTTTTCAAGCGTGTTATTGCCGCTGCATATAGCTTGACAATACAATTATGCAATCAAAATTCGTTCACATGTTTTGTAGAACATATTCTATCGATATGTATCAAGCTCTACACATATAAATAAATGGTGTAGGGCAATTCCAGCTGTCCCCATACCATTTAATACCACTGTCTCCCGGGCGGGGGACAAGTTGTGCAAGATCTACGCTGTTAATTTTACACAATATCAATATAATATATTTTTACCATTATATAACGACACTTTGATTGCCGAGTACTTTATGGCATCTTTCTACTTAGTAATAATATAGGCATGTATTTAACGTTACAACTGCGTTCATGGAAAAGATACCCATTGTGCTGTCAGCGCTACTGCTGTAAATAAAAATATTCAACAGTGGATATGTACCTTTGTCCTAACAAGGTTTGAATTAAATTTGCCCAGAGGATGTAATTAATATTTTTCACACGGTGTCCTGAGCAATGAACTCTTTAGAACAAAAGGATACATACGTGAAAGCAATTTGTATGGTATTATCTGTTCTTAGAACTTCCGATTATTGCGGCTACCATGCCAAGTGAGCCAGTAATACCCACTTTACTCCTCGAGTCATTGTGGGAATTACGGGTAAATGCAGTTGAAGCCAACATACACGCATAGATGTGAATAAAGCGTTACAACTAAACTAGTAATAAGTACACTGCAAATGTTTGTGTAAGTGACCCTAATTGCATTAAGACACATAGTAATAACGCCCTGGAGGATGGTTGTGATCCTGGGAGTGAGTTATCAGTATGTTCATAATAAAATTCTGCATCAGCAGTAAGGGTAGCAATGTGCAAGCTGATATGTTGTGTATTTCGTGCATTCATAGACTTAGGCAAACACTTCGCATAATGCGGGTCGTTTGGTTTTCCTACCAATGTAGTTTGTAAAAATATGTGTTTTCATAGCAATGTAAAAAAAATAGAAAATAAAAAGAAATCATTTCTTGCTTATTAGAATAAAAAATACCGTTTTATTCCTCTTGAAGAATTTGCATGTATGTCTCGTAATTTTACGGCAATTGCAGGGATAGGCGAAGCCCTTTCGCCTTTGAAATAAAGTTCTAAGTCTCCCCACATACGTAGGATGTACTAAAATTTTTACTCGACTCATCTATTTAAATTCCCATCTTTACATTTTAAATATATTTTCAGTGTACTGCACCAATATTTTAAGTTTTTAATGTGTGAATGCCTTTTTATTCAAAATAGTCGTACATCTGTCAAAATATTGATTTCTGAAATAAAGAAAACTTATAATAAAATAAATGCCGGATCCTATGTATTAAAAGGTCACGAGATCTAAGACTAAAAATAAGCTTTGTTGTGCAAGATCATGCCAATTCGCGATCATATTTCTAGTACTTTTGTAAACAGATAGTACATCTATCAGAATTAAAACTGATCTCAAATGCAAACGGGACCTGTGTGAAGAAAACATCTTCAATAAATTATTTAATCACGTTTTGAACGCCCGATAACGACACGTCAGTTTTTTCCCTGATTCAAAACCATATTCACGTTTCTTCTCCTGTGACAATGTCCGTACTTTAGCAACATCTTTGTGCACCAGATACAAACCCGTTTCTATAATGGTGTTAGCCATGCATCCATTATTTTCAATTAATCACTTAATAGTAACCACGTTTTCCTCGGTGGTCGCAGTTGAAAACCCACCTTCCCGAATGTTACGTTAAACGCATCAATTTTTTAAACGCTCAAATTTCACCAGTACTCAGATAAAGTTCTTCCAAACTATTGAAGACGAGAAAGAAAAAAGTTCTTAAAAAGAATAAAAACAATTTAATTTTCTCTACGAACAACAAACTTCGATGTGTGATAAAGACTGATTGCAAAACGATTACCCGCCAATTTATGTGACATATGTATCACCACAGAATTGTCAAAATTGACATTCTATCATCAACATCACTTTACTTACTGAATTGTTAGATTAGGATTGCTTATACTTGTAGTAGTTTTTGGTAACAAAGTACAAAATATTATGCGCGTAAATTTCCATTTAGATATTTATTAATGTAACACACGTATGCTGTGTCTATAAACTCGTTTTGTTACGGTAGGTAATAGGACGTATGTCGCAGGTCGCATTCAACTTGCCCTGTTAACGAGTATAGTAACCGCACAGCATTGGCGAAGCATTTGTAGTGGTTTTTGTAGCGTAGCAATCAGCGCAACGCGCAGTACAGTTACGAACTAGAACTATATGCCGCACTGTCATCACTCTTCATTATTATACATATAATGATGTGCAATTGCCGTTTAAGTAGCGTTTAAGAAGCTAAAGCCAGCACACTTTGCACTCGTTTTCGTACTAATGCGATTCGTGTGAACACGCACACGACACGTAAATATACGAACTTTTAGCTCGTACGCTGTGTAGGAGCTGATAGGCAATTCGATCGTGCGTGTAAAGAAATGTTTGAAACGGATCCGAACTTGTTTGGATTTTATATGTAAGCTATACAAGATAACAAAAATTAGAATATAAACGTCTACCTTTCTATCCAATACAAATCCTTTGCGGGGTATGCAGGGAACATTGCGCGCCACATGAACTCTTCACACACCTGTCTTACTTCTTCAACATTTATAGCCCTTTTTAATCACAAACTTAACGTACGGATACAAACGGTTTGGGATAAATATGGATTCACATTGTGCTTATAATGTGAATTTACCTTACCCATTCGGTTCTACGATAGTGATACCGATATTGGCTCAATTACAAAAAATCTGTGACTGACATATTCCCAATCACGGATGCATGAAACTGGATTTTGATTAGCAAAGCATACTATGGATACGTTTTCTGTTCATACAAAGACTGTACGTCTTTCCGTTCCGTTGTCCGTACTTTCAATGTACTTAAAATAAGTAATATTTTAGTTACGTACTCTTATATCTTTATTAATAATTCTCGGTTACTAATCATCTATCGGAAATTATAGCTAAGTGATCTTACCAAACAGGAATAAGAAGATCCAAATAAGAAAGCGAAGAAGAAGTAACGGGTAGCGATATTAAGTATGCTTTAGTTTATTTTACCTTAACATTATCATGGCGTCAACAACAACGCGTTTGTCGATTTATGACATTCTTACAAGGAATGCGACAAAACATTTATTTGTACGTTAGATAATTATACCTGTCGAATACTCGTAAATCAAGTAAGAACAACTTATAAGGCGCCATTGAATAATTTGGCTTCATTCATCATTGGATAGATAATGATGGAATAAATCAAAACAAAACGGCCGGTGGTACAGTAATTAGTTATCTTTGGAAGCTGAATATCGATAACAAAAGTTACACAATCGAGAATGCGTCGGCGTCGGTGGTCCCGGTCTATCGGATCGCAACTGTTACAATGGCAAGGAAAAGTGCTACCTCATTTCACTTTATGATGATGACATGTGTCCATTATGATAATTTTATACCAATGAGGTAGTTACAGGAGCGTTTATGTTACTACTTCAAATTCTGTCGTACTCCTTAAAAGGCAAAATTGCCTTTACACAAATAAATGCCAACTGTAAAAGATTGTCCGCTGGAACATCCCTCATCTGTTTTTGTAATGAAATAGTATGGTTTCTTCAGTCAGATGAGAAAGGTTATATGAATCAGGCGGGTAACACAAATGCGCAATGCTTGGTGCACATCTTGTGGATGTTTTTTAAGCTAGGCAGATAGCACCTGCCATACTGCCGCCGCCGTTGGTACACGTGTTGTGAACGTTTCATGAGTCAGGCTAGTAACGCCCGTCAAACACCACGTTTGTGCACGTCTTTTGCACATTTGTGAATCAGGCAAGTAGTTCCCGTCACACAAACTTGATGCATATCTTGTAGACGTGTTCTGATTCAAGGTGATGATAGGTAAAGCCAACGGCGACCAAAGTTGACGATCAGAGGATTTCTCCATCTCACAGAAAACCTTACGGTTGCATGCCTTCTGACGTTGTAATTGAAGAAACTGTCGATGTTCATAACTTTATACGTCGCGTTTAGTTAATTTATACTTCATTGTTTTTATTATCGATTATATTTGAGATAGCTTTGGTATTCCCGTTAGGAAACAAGTAATGCAGTGTTTTGAAAGGTAATGCAATCATAGTCAATTACGACTATGATTACATTCTTGATTTTCAGATCTTGTCCGACGGTCCTTGTATATACTCAGGTGGACTTCGTTTAAAATTGATGTTGTCCAAAAAAATTAGTCATCTCATTTTTACTATCCTCTGAATTTGAAGTAAAATGAATTACATAAGTTTATCTACGCAGCTTCCAAATGTTTATGTTTAAGTTTTAAGGTCAGGTGAAATGATAGAATGATATAAATCTTAATATCTACACCATTATTCCACTAACGGATGTTAATTGCTGTTAATTATTTCCCTTAACTTTTCACACGTCGGTTTATCGTGAGAATTGTTTACTTGTTCACTCAAAATAAAATTTATTTTGTCCATTCATCAGTTAGATATAAATATTTAAAACTTGAATACAACTGTTTTCAAATAAAGCGTAAGGCTGCCGGGTCCATATCACGGTATCTTACGGTTTACCGCAATTGTTTAATTAAACTATTAAATATTTATAATTATCTTACAAAAACTGAATAATGTAATTGGGATCGCGATTATCAGTACGCAAAAACGTACTGAAATTAAAACGTATTAAATAAAGCGAAAAATAAAGTTTCTAAAATCTAGACAGTGTTAATTAACTTATTCATTGTCGCGTGTTACACATTATGAAATCTCGTGACAGTATTGTTACTGTGACTTAGTAATTTTCTGGTTTATGGCTATAATATTGAATTGGTTACATTGACACATATAAATACACTTTTGGCGTTGCGGGCAAAGCTGTTTGCTTTTTTTACTACTTTCGTGTAACAAATATGTAGTTGCCGTAACATATAAACGATTGCAATCTAACATAGCATGTTCTCAATAACTTCGTAGAGATCTTTCTGGCTTGCATGATTAAATCTACAGGAGATCTGCTTCATAAGAGTAACTTTTTGGAATGTCAAGCAAGTAAAGTTAATTATAGGTACCTTTTTTTTACAACCGTGATGGAAAAAGCCGAGCTACAGTTATAATCGTGTCTTATGGCCAAAGAAATATGTGGGGTCATATCTCGCGACGCATATACAAGCGGTCGGGGTCAACAGCGTCAAAGTACCCTGATCGAATACCCTCGTCGGTCGGGAAAACCATACTTTGGACGCAGATCTACGAGCTGATACAAGCGATTTGCAACACGATAACGTTATGCAAGCTGCGTCGTGGTGCGGCATCCTGTTGAGCAAAGGTCGTGACTTGTGGCGATAGTTTTGACAAACGACGTTGTTTAAAATGGAAAAACGTTCTGCAGTCCCGACCTGAAGATGTTCTTCCATTATTGTTTATTATTATCTGACGAATCTTTTACAGATTTTGCATTGGTACTATGAATTTTTCTGTCGTGAAAATTATGATTTAATCAGGACCTTTATCTGACATATAGTTTACTCAAATTGGAAAATACACTTTTTATTCATGGATTTATTGGGTAAAAATAGTATAAGCACTAAGAGCGTACTTTTATATAAGTAGAAGATTCCGAGGTTATTGTTAACTTTACATTCTAGGGGAAGTTAAGTCGTCGTTTATAACAACAAGGAGAGCATACAGTCCACCTGATATAAAGTGGTTACCGTAACATGTGAACACTTGGATTACATTACGCATCACTCGCTCACTCGCGCGATGCCACCTCTGATGCCAACACAGCGACCCCTTACTAGTAACCTCACTCACTCGCTGGAATACTGCAACCCTCGTGGGAGTTGTTGTTTGGCTGCGGATTTCTGTGAGGTGGTGGTAATTCCCCAGACGGGGAATTACCACCACCTCTTTGATGCATCTTACAAAAGGCACCCAGAGCAAGACAACCAGACATGTTCATGCACACAAATGTTTGTCCTGTGTGGGAATCGAACCCACGTGTGTCGGTGTCAAAGTGGCATTAATAATCACTGGCGCAGTCATTACGAAGTTCTTGATGTCTGATCTAGTACACAGTACAAATATTTGTGTGCATGAACATGTCTGTTTGTATTGGTCTGGGTATTTTCTATGTATAATAAGTATGTATTTACAAAAAAAAATGTAGTTACGTACGTTTATCAGTTGTCTAGCACCCATACCACAAGCTTCGCTTACTTTGGGGCTAGGTGGCGCTGTGTAATTTGTCTGGCAATATTTATATTTATTTATTTATATTAGTGAACACACTATGCGAACGAAGTTGTGGGCAAAAGGTTCCAATATAAAATAATATTCCCAGTTAAAGCGATCATTTAGCCTAATCCTTTGTAATTACTACACGATACAATATGAGCCGCGGTTGTTCACTTTGATTCTAATGAAAAAGATAGCGGTAATAAAATAATTTTTTAGTTTACTCAAGCACCATGTTTTCGAATTATATTTAACGTAAGATGGTGTTCAACAGGTCAGTTCCGCTATATCGAGTAGGATGCTTGCTACCTTATTACGTTAGCCTGTTCCTATAGCATTAAGATTATCATCTAGCTGCCGGCTTGACTGTACAAAGAGATATGTACGTAATAATAATGAACTATTCAGATATTTTCCCGACCTAATACCGTTACGGGTATGAGCAAATTCAATCCCTTGCGTTTCCTCTCCCATAATGGACAAACGTAATTATCTATACGTTCGAGGTATCTTGTAGATACCCGGTTATCTAACTAGCGATGATCTAATACAGGAACCATTAATGCATACCCATAAAAGGCACGCTGAAAGCTTCCCATAGTATGTATATTAATGGCGGGCAAATATAACAACATCTGTAATTACGCATTTTGAGTACTTTATGTCTACGCTGATCTTGTGTTTACCCAGATTAATGTGTAACAAACATAACTTAATTACAAAATGAAGTTCAGACTTTCGAATTGATAGTACCTTGGCGACCGAGCTTCACTCGGCGTTTTTTATGTTTTTGTATGAAATCGTGTTTTCTCAGGAAACACACTTGTATACATAAACTTAAAAAGCAAAAATGAATTAATGCAGATCATTAGAACCGTATCCGGGATAGTCGAAATATATAAATATATGTTAAAAAATATAAAATATATAGTCAAATATTATATATTATATATAGTGTCGGTGTTCAGATAAGAAAAGGCATGCTCAGTTGGTTCGGACATGTAGAAAGAATGCAGGATGAAGGAATGACGAAACAGATATACAATGCAAAAGTGGAAGGATGTAGGAGCCGAGGAAGACCAAGACTAACCTACCATGACCAAATTGGTCGTGTTTTATCAGAAGGTGATGTCAAGAATCCTAGAAACCGGCGGGCGTGCATGTCTTTACATGCACGCCCGCCGGTTTCTAGGATTCTTGACATCACCTTCTGATAAAACAGTTATGAATGTTAAAGAAGCGAGTGAAGTATGTAAGGACCGCGTTTTATGGCGCTCGGTTCTCTCTGCCTACCCCGCAAGTCATTTGGCGTGAAGTTATATATAGATATTATATATTTTATAATATAACGAGCCATTTTCATACACATAAACTAACTGACCCGGCAAACGTTGTTCTGCCATATAAATTATTTCTTATTAATTTTTTTTGTGAAATATACTTTACGACCCATTCATAAAAATCGATCGAGCTATTTCAGAGGATTGCGACCACAAACACCGTGATACGAGACTTTTATATATATCTAATATTATCTCGCGTCTATTATATCAACTCGTTTTTAAGTGTGTACTTAATAAAATTTGAGTGACATGATTGAACCGAATTTCAACCACTTCTGTTTTAGCAGGTCTCACTTTGGAAATATAAATGTTCTTGTAATCTAAATCACATCTAAATTAATGTCATGTTCGTATCAGTTTTCACATTTTCGATTAAAACTAATTATCAAAAAGATATTATTAGCGAATATCACTTTTCGAACATTTCTGCGTCGTATGCGAAAATATAAAGGCAAACAACACTTTGCTTCGATTTCCGACTTTTCTTTAAGTATCGGGATTAAATAGTAGCACGTTTAACACGAACCGTTTAGCATCTAGTTTACCTATTATTTACACTAAATGAGCATCATTATTGATGATACGTTTGAATAATTTCGTTAGTTATGTTTACAATGGCAGAATGTGCTGATTCATGGTGCCGGTGGTCCGCATTTTGATGCAAAAACTGACAAAGCGCCGCCCGGACCATTGTGATGGATAGCGCAACTGGCAGAAGCGGAGGCTGCTTCGGCGCCGCTCGTGCGTGCGTTCTAACGGGGCGATCATACACAAATTGAATAGCTTTTTTTCCTACGCCCGTGAGATCATTTTCGTCGTGCTATAGCCCTAATTTAGCGATAATTGAATCACGGCGGATATGGAACGCGAGATCGACCCTTCGACGAGAAAAAGTAGATACATTTGATTACTTTCATAAGAAGTTTATGAAAACGATACAGTTGTGGAATTTCCTAACGAGCTGGGTGCTAAAAGAGCACAATCAAATTTACATCCTATAGGTGTGAAATACAAACTGTGTTGACTACATTTTGTTGATACTTAGCACATTTTTTTGGAATAAAATTCGAATTATTGATATTATTGGAAAGTAGTTATAGTATTATTAGATAGTATTAAAATTTGCTATTAACAAAATTTTATCTCCTTTAGCCAACAATAGCATACTTGAACGATATTATAGATAACGGTGTTAGTGCAATGCATGAGATAACTTTGAATTCTGTTTTATATACATATTATATTTAAACGGTTATTTCAGTCTTCTACAGTGGTGGTTTAGATCGATAGTCGATAATTGTAGGCCTGAGGAGCTGATGTGGTGGTATACAAATGAACATGGCACTCGTTAGCATAGTCAAGTATTAATGGTGAGATTGCGGTAGTTATGCGATAGTATAACGGCCTTGGCCGGCCTTGCCACAGGCAGCGAGGCACCAATACGTGGAACATAGGTCAGTGCCCGCGACTCGTTTATTTTAAATTGAATTTCAATGTTTATATAGCTAAGCTTAAATAACTTCTATATTTAGTGAACGCCTACGCAATTAAGGATTTGCATATTTCGATATTTGTAGATACATTTAGATATGGCTATGAATATTAAAGAGGCGAGTGACGTGTATAAGGACTAAATAATGTGACGCTTGGTTCTCTCTGACTACTTCGCAAGGGTCTTGGCGTGAAGATATAGGACGTAAGGATTACTGACGCCAATTAAATATAAATATACTATTGTCTTAGGTTTTCACGATTGTTATACATTGAATTAAACATTTTTTAACGGAAATATCGCGTATTTTATTTATTTTGTTGAACCTGAACCTGGTCGCAGGAAGACTAAGGTGACAAATAATAATATCAATATACTTTGAGATTTTTAGTTCGAGATTTCGGGTCATCTTCTAAGCCATAATGTTGATTGTAAATAAAGTTTAACACGAGAGCTTCAGTGACTTTTGACAGTGACAGATCTTTTAGTAGTTTAAAAATGGACTCGTGCCCTGAGGGTTTTGTGCCGTTATTATAATGAATAACATCATTATCCGAGCGTAAATCCCGGTCGCGTCCTACGCTATCGCGTCAGAGCTCAGGATCCCCAGAATATGGAATTATTAAAACATTATTAGTAATTTAGTTATTATAAAGAAAATATTAGATACATAATTCTCTTATTCTGGAGCTATAAAATGTTCCTTCAAGCCAAAATTATTTATTTTAGGACAATCAGAACAACCCTGTAAGTTTTGCTCACAAATTAATTAGTACTAGCGGTCGCCTAGTGGCCGAAATTCGACTCATTGATTTTTTAAGTTTGAATAACTTGTATATGAAGTATAAATATCTATTAGACAAACTATGACTATGGCATTATCATAATAATTTTTGACATTTAGTAAGACTATAGCCAAATAATATTGTAGGCCAATAATAGTTTCAGTTTGACACACAGATTTTAACCATGAACAAAAGAGTAGGTAGGTATATATTTGGGTACATATGTTTTTGTGTGTCAAGCTATGGTAGTGTGTGTAATGTCTATTTTATTAATTTATTGTATTTTCCAAGCTTTATTATAAAAAATTTTTAGCTTTCTACACTTTGTCTCCATATAAACTTTAACTATGAAATTTCATACTCCTCCGTCCGCTTAATTTTCTTAAAATGGGGTACAAAGTTTTTGCTTCACGTATTAATACGAGTATATTGATGTGAATGTTCAATGTACATTTCATGAACCATGACGAGCTCGGTGGCTCAGTCGTGAATGACGCGACTTTGACACCAACGCACGTGGGTTCGATTCCCACACAAAGCAAACATTTGTGTGAATGAATATGTCTGTTTGTCTTGGTCCAGATATTTTAAGAGAGGTACCTCCACCTCACAGAAAACCGCAGCCAAATAACAACTCAACTTAGAGGATTGTTGTGTTTCTGCGTATGAGTGTGGTCACCAGTAAGCTCCCAAGGAATTGCTGTGTAAGCAGCAGAGGAGGCATCGCGCGAGTGATAATTAATATATCTCAAGCGTTAATAGGCTACGATACTCGCTTTACATCAGGTGGGCCGTATGCTTGTATGTCTCCCGACGTAGTATAAAAAAAATCATGACTTTTTATTAAATTTACTATAACCATCGCCTTAATAGTTATGTAAATTTCTGCTTGATATCTTATGAAAATGACCTCGAGAAACAGACAGACGGACAACAAAACGATACTATAAAAGTTCCGTTATTACTATTTAAGGAAGAACAATATATTAAATACGAAGAATAAACGCAACAAAAAGTTACAATGCATGTGTATATCAAAGTGAATTCCATTATTGCTTTTATATCACGAGAACTTCAATTTATAGAAAGGAAATGTTCATGCCAACTGTCGTGAAGCACATACGTGTCAATGGAGCATGTAAATGGAAAGGCAGGTAGTTTAATTTGATTCCTACCACGACTTTATGTAACGGAATGCATCTCGTGTCTCTAGTAACAGGATTGCCAGTGCACGGGACACTAGTTCGACATCCAATAGGACCGTTATCGCCATTCGCGGTCACTTCCGAGCATGCTGCTACCACACATTTACTGTACTTAATCTATATTTAGTCAGTATTGCACATTAAACAGAGTAGTCTATATCTAGCAGATACAATCACTATCTTCGACCATAAAGTCGTTAACGATGTAATAAATTACATTTATCTATTCGTCTTTGTAGAGGAATCTACTACTGAATGTAGGTACTGTTCCTGTTCCCTGCATACCACGAAAGATTTACACATATTCATACTCATTATAAATTAAGCCCTTGTTACATGGTATACACATATTACTATCCAATCGAGGTACAACATTTTTATCAAAAATATTGTTCAACACGCTGACTGAAACGGAACTTGTTGTTTACAACACAAATAACTGAAAAGCTGCGGAACTTTTGACACTAAATGTCTAAGAGAGTAATGGGACAATAAATTTACAACCAACACATATTCGGGACATGACATATGGGGACGGGGTATGAGGTAATAGATTAGAGGTAGGAGAGCAAGGAGGATTAGCACGTAAGCGAAATATCTTCCGTACTCTCCGTACGGGAAAATAGAAGCTGATATGAGGAAGTAGAGAGGAAGGAAGGAAGACTAAAGAAATAAGTTCAGAGATGTAAAATTTAAATGAAACGTTGTCACTATCTTACATAGATACCAGAACATAACGACCGTAAAATGCTCCTTTTAATGAAATAATAGATTTATATATATATATATATATATATATATATATATATATATATATATATATGTACATATATATATATATATATATATATATATGTACATAAATGTACATGATAATAGTATTACATACTCCGATTGAAACAAATATGATCTATTTATATTCGGTAAAATAAAAAGTACTTGTTTCAGGGACTTATTCAATCTATGATAAGGTATAAAGAAATCGAAAGTTTGTAAGTAACGCATAATTAAATGAATGAAGCCATAAGCAAGAAATTTGGACACAGTAGGATATATGATTAAATGAATGAAGCCATAAGCAAGAAATTTGGACACAGTAGGATATATGGCAGGGTGCAAGGAGAGAGAGTAAAAGGGAGAGCAAAAAGGAAAATCTGACCATGCAAGGGCGAGGCGGGTCGTCTAATCTCTATATTTTTACCGTCGTTATAACAATTTACAATACTTATATTTTCTTATATTTACGTTATAAAAATGAACATATTTTCTTCCACTCTTGAGAGAAAAATACTATGTCGCGGAAATTATATAAATGTATTACTGTTTTGCTTCAATCATGAAAATGTTTCACTCAGTGGCAATAAATTACATAGCATAAGTCATTTATTTATTCTTTGCTATTAGATATCTACCTATTGTTTCATGTGAAACTGATTTCACTCAACATCCACTTAATGATAATTTAATGAATCGCAATAATATAAAGATTATTCATCACTATATAGCCTTGAGGGTCGTCTGTCTTAGATTCTTTAAGATTTATTTGATAGCGCAAAGCGAGCGTGGGAATTCGTCGATCGTTTTTTATGATCCGTTGGAGCGTTGCAAATATGCCGCTTGGTGCAGCCGAGTCAACGACTTCGGCAACCTCGTTGTATTGACATTATGTAATATCATTCATTGCTGATTGTCATTATATGGATCTTTTTGTTCAAATGGTAACTTTGGGTGAATTATTTAACTATGTTGTGTTTGTATTTACTAATTACCTAAATATTAATAAATTACAACCGCCATTTTAACCCCTTAGGGGTAGATTTTATCACCTTTTCATAGTAAATAATACCTTTAAGAAACCTACTCGACATACTCGTAGTTTCTGAGATTTTGTGATTACTAAACATAGAGATATTTTATGTTTATATAATAACTAGTTGTCACCCACGCCTGTGCTCTTGTAAAGTTCGCAAAAGTATCGTTCGTTCAAGTTATCTCTATATGTAATGTATTCAAAATCTGTTAAGCTCTTTACCCCTAGAAGACCAACAAAAATAGTTAACAAACAAACACTTTAGGTGCCGACTCGGTCCTTACGAACCTAACTCCTTTCTCTAAATTCATAATTCCTGGAGCTCTAGAAACTCACAGCATCTTCTGATTGGACGTACTGTTATAGTATGTCCAATCAGAAGATGCTGGGAGTTTCTAGAGACGACTAATTTGGTCGTGATAGGTAAATCTAGCCCTCCCGTTTCACATTGAATATCTGTTTGAAAGAAAGACTATTTCGTATTATTCAGTTAAACAATATTAATTAGAACATTTTCTTGGTATAAATATACATGGAAATAGATTTTTAGAAACAGCTCAAACGTATGAAAGAAGTTTCGTGGGTGACTTAGCTAATTCAGATATTAATTGTTATAATTGTGTATTCATATAATAGAGATTCAAATAACCAGATAATTAATTTACAACATTAAACTGCAAAAAAAAATCTGTTAAATATTTTCACACCACTATGGCTTCCGAAATTTATTGACGTTCGTAAGCAATCCAAGCCAGTTTAGGTAGGTACAAACGGCGTTTTTTGTCTGGATTCTTTACATTACAACATAGACGTTACCTATGCCTTACAATTGTAAAACAAATTTGAAGAAAAACAAGCTTTAATGAGGTTTTGTACATAAATCATTTCTGTGGCCAATGCTGATGTTTCGACCAAATATTTAAATGCATGGTACGCCCACTATTATCTAACAAAAGTTTTGGCGTAGAAGTGACTCACTATTATTATCTTTAGACTCAAAGTAAACCTCATCTACCCGTGATAAATCATCGATTTATTGTCAACTGAAAATTGGCAAAAGTTTTTAATAAAGGGTAAAGTTTATTAAAAAGCAAATCGTCGTTTAATTGATCGGTTACTCAAATACCTTGTAATTAAGATCACTGGAAATTTTGAGTGGTATCTGGTGTTAGCAGGGATGGCAAAGCGCGAACGATGCTTCTTATGTTACAAGCATCTATAGACCCGTAATCGTTTCATATCAGGCATTCTGCTGACTGTGCTAGGCCCGATGTAAAATGTACTGTTTGCGAATATCTTTATACTAATTATAGTGTTCGCCCCTATAATGGTCGAAATTAGAGCATAATCATTTTGGAAAATTTGAGGATAATTTACACATATTTGCATTTTTCCAATTCTTTTTGCATTGTTTCCACGATTTTTCATTGATAGCATTAAATCTCAACTATAGCTACTAAACAAAAAAAGGTTGGCGAACAGAGGAGAGGAGGAACTGAATCAATTAACTATTTGTATATAGTTGAATGTATCATTGTTCATTTTATTGGTAGAAGAAATTGATGTAGTTTTATGAATATTCGCCGATTTGCTAAGTAGGTAATGATACCCAGAGGTGCTACACGTCGTTCGAGAAACTGAGAATAATAATTGGCCTTTCAGCCGATAACTACAAGTATATTGGTTTGTTAACAAAAATGGAATTATATTGTCCTTTCCATTCACTTTTTTTGCAGTATTTAGTAAAATAGCATTTAAATTAATTACTAACTTGCTTCGCACCGCAGTCCTCGTAATATAATTTTGTTACTAAAAATAATCGCTAAAGGCGTTTCTCTATATAATTTAGATCTGCCTGTGATTTAATAGTTATTCAAAAGTACATCTGTAATTATCGATGTATATTATTATAATGTGAACAAATTAAAACTTAATGCGTTTTCCGAAACAGAACTGGTTTGTTAAATAATTGACATGATCAATCAGACTATTTCGTCGGCCTGCGCCATTTTGTTTTCATTAGGTGTATTAATAACTTCATAACAAAAACGACTTCTTCCCGCGCTTTTGACGAGTGACATTGTTGTTATACTTGAAATTTTTACAATTCAGAATAAAATTAGTTTTGTGTGACAATTTTGATAGTATTTTGTAACATAAGTGGTAGTGAAATTATACAGTAATGAAAAAACTCAAATATAACACGTTTATGTACTTTTTGGAAGATGTGAATAAGTTCATCAAGAACACCTTGTAAAAATCACTATCGTTTTACGGTAGGTATTTAAACTGGGTTGATTGGGTCTAGGTACCCTTCCCAAATATTTTTTCAGCACAGTTCCTGAAGCTGGAACATAGAATTAAGATTTTTAAATGATCCTATACTGAAGACTTTGACACTGGCATAAAGTAGCAAACTATTGCCATATATATATATATAAAAAAAACTTCATAACAATTCATAAAAAATGGTTATCCATTATATTATAAAAGACATAGCATACGAATGATTGGACATACATTGAGATGAAGCCATAAATGCCAAATATGGTACAGTAACTAAAATTATTGAATTTTTTGCAGTCTAAGCGATTAATTGCTTCGCCTTCTAGATTGCTACTATAATACTTTTTTATAATGTCTGAACGCTAACAAGTATGCAGCCAGCCTGATGTAATATGGTACCATAGCCCTCTGCTTACACAGAAATTCCTCTATCTGGTACCCTGGTACCCTTACTCACTTGCAGAATACATTCGAAGGACTTGTTATTTCTCTGCGGTCATCTGTGAAATGAGACAACTTCCCTATTCGGGATGTTTTGATGCGCTCTGTCTACCTTTCACCAGAGCATCATAATATAGCAGGGTGCACAAAGTGCGTGTCGTGTTGGGCTTTAACTCTAAAGATGATAGTAAGGATCTTACACGTAACATAAAATTTCACACAAAAAGAAAATGATTAAAGATTTATCTATTTACGAGTTTGCCATGTATGAATAGGCAATTCACCACTTTATCCAAGACTGCGTCTTGTTAGTGCGATATATTTAAAGATAGATAACGTAAGTGGAAATCGAAATACCCATTTAATTAACATGTCACTAACTAGCGCCACTACGTAGGATTGAATCCTTGACTAGTTTCATCCCAGTTAATTAACATTTATCACAGTTTACTCGGATTCCTTAGGTTGATTATAGATATATTTAGAGTAATGTTAATGCTAGTTAAGTTGTCGTTAGTGTCCAAAAAAGATATATGTATTAGATTACTTTTAATGTGATTTTTGTGATGAATAAATGATTTATTTAAGTTTTTATTTAACTACTTAAGCGCCCTTAAAATATTTTAAGGGTGTTTGAATTCATCATTTATTTTCTACAGAGATCTCTCTTTCTCTCTTTTCTTTCATATGAATTATTATGGGACTCTCCTACTTTTTCTTTCTCAGTCATTTCTTAATATTTTATCTCGATAATCACACGCGCTTAAAAATTTAAAGGCTCATTATACATAACGAGTGCACCAAATATAAGTTGTAAGTACGTGAGCCTCTTCAGGCGCAGGCACACCACCGTGGGCGATGTGACACTCATTGTCCAGCCTCCCGGTCAACGGCCTAAATGGCCAGTTTACGTCATCTCGCCGTGAATATGTCGAGACATTGGCACTATGCTTACGAATCGATTAGGAACGGTTCATCGACCGAAGACGTTCCGGTAACCAATTCTTTTATACCACTGTAATTCCATCCACGGTAAACTTACGCATACATATTAACTCTAAATAGAACTGTCACAATAACAAGCTTTATACCCATGAAGTTAAATTGATCGAGCAATCGAAGCTGGAAATTGAGTTGGAGTGAAAAACAGTTTGTAACTAGTCTTTATGGATCTAAGTATATGTATCTATACACCTATATTATATGCATGTTTGTAACGTGATAATAATATTGCACGGATGCACTAATTTCTGAACTAATATTAATCAGACACTGTATCCATAATGAACTATTTCCTTTTAACTAAATCTTTTGAGGAAGTTTAAACCTTATTAACGGGCTCCTCCAAATTTCCAGACCACCAGAACAGACAGACGTTGTCCTGCTCGAAAGTAAAAAAATCTTAGTACTCGTACCTAATTGCAGCGCTACCTACCAAGGCACACAGAAGGCTACATAAAAAATTCCATCGAAATCGGTCTAGACGATTAGAATTAATTGAGTGACACATACGCTTATAGAAGAATTATTATATAAAGATATTTATCTACCTAAAAAGAGCAAGTAATTAAAGAACTATCAGCAACAGTAGCTACATATAAATATGTTATTCCTCCATCATGATTATGTCAATCGTAAATCATAATATAACAACTTCTTCCGCCTTCACGTGATTTTAACAGCGTGCATTTGCTGTGGATATTACAGGGCGACGCTTGTATGCAGTACTTATCAATTGCGTGTGAAAATCTTGGATTGCTCCGAGCGGTGAGCTTTGCGTCGTGTACTGTAATTGCTATATGTTGCACTTAGAATCACCGAGACCGCCGTTGCAGCAATCTTGTATCGATTATGATATACGCAGCACGCACAGATGCTCTCCTCCTAATCAGGGGTTCGGATATAAATGTAGCCATACCTCGAGTATAGCTAGATTTGTTCAGCTTTATTATCTATAATTTGGATTGCGTTAGAACTATCACTCGATTGGATATTGTTAAATAACATACATTTTCTTAATTTGTTTTAGAGCCGCCGAGTAATGCCAACCCGCCGGGAGAACTGCCTGTTACTATAGATCATCAACAGGATACGAACGCTTCCAGCAACCTGACTAGAAACGATGCCAACTGTGATAAGACTGGCACTTGTTACGATGGTAATTACTATTTGTTTTGTATTTTTGCATCGTGTGATGCAAAAATACAAAAGTATAACCATTTTCATAGTTATTAATGCACTTACTTTGAGGTAAAAGGAAATTATTTAGGAGACCTACGTTAGAAGTTATTGTTATATTCTATCCTATTTTTATTGAAATATTTAGGGTAGAGATGCCTCAACGTTAGTTTAGCGTTAGCTTTTATATAAGTAAGTCGAATAATGGTATTTCTACAAGTCATAGTATAGATCAGTTTCTCTTTGGCATAGCTATTTTTATTGTTATTTATTTAGTCTTTATATTTATTTGTTAGTTAAATAATTGTATGGGCAAAACGGTTACTGTTCTTTAATTTTTTTAGTATCAGTTCATTGCAAGGACACAAGGATTGCCATCCAAGTCCGCACAAACAAGCCATTCAACGGCCGAATTTACGCCCTGGGACGATCGGAAACCTGCAATATCGATGTAGTGAACAGCGACCTCTTCCGTCTTGACCTCACAATGGCTGGACAAGATTGTAACACACAGAGCGTTGTAAGTATACGATTGATTTAAACTATAATATATATAATTTGGGTACTTTTGTAAGGCTAAATTTCCGATCATGATTAAAGTGAAACCTGTGTCGATCAGCGGACGAGGGTTTGGTAAAAATTGTGAAGCATAAGCATAGCGTATATATATATATTTCATTAGCAGCCCGATAGAGCAAGTGCCTTTGTTACATCAGACCTCAGCTTTTAGAAGGGACTTATGCTTCGTCAAGATTGCCAGAAGGTTCTAAAGTAATTTCTACAAAGCTTGTTTTGTTAAAAGACTTACATTAGGCGCAGCGTAGGTATGCTTTATTTACCACGAGAACTAGCATAATTTTTTTGTACTTATTTCCTTTCCACATTAGCCCATATTTACCCCACTTCCGACACATCTTCTCCCTTCTATCGAAGGGGTTTAGAATATACACCGACATACTGTGCCACAACTGGTTGATTGTAAGTCAGTGTGTATATGTCGCTCCTTGCTTTAGCTCAACGGCTGTGTTGATAACAGCTGGAACCGTTAAGTACATCTCAAGATAAATACAAATGTTGGGTAAACTGCTAAGCAGCCGAAATCTAAGCCAGAAGGCACAGTTCGCTGTACACAACGCGGTGCTAATCCCAAAGCTAACTTATGGAAGTGAGAGCTGGGTATGGCAGAGAGAGCATAAAAGTAGAATAAATGCGGTCGAGATGCGAGCACTGAGAAAAATTTGTGGCATAACGCTTGCTGACCGCGTTCGAAATGATGACGTAAGAGAGAGAGTTGAGAGTTCCTCTGAAAGAGAGTGTCGGTGTTAAGATAAGAAAGGGCATGCTCCGTTGGTTCGGACACGTAGAAAGAATGCAAGATGAAAGAAACAGATATACAATGCGAAAGTGGAAGGATGTAGGAGCCGAGGAAGACCAATACTAACCTACCATGACCAAATTGGTCGTGTGCTATCAGAAGGTGATGTCAGAAGCCTTAGGAACCGGCGAGCGTGCATGAAAAGAGCTATGAATGTGAAAGAAGCGAGCGAAGTGTGTAAGGACCGCGTCTTATGGCGCTCGGTCCTCTCTGCCTACCCCGCAAGGGACCTGGCGTGAGGATATATTTATGATGAGATGTATTTGCTATGAGGCTACGGTTGACATTGATTGACTTGCGTCTTTGATTAGTAAATGCAACAACACCGTCGGCCTCCTCCATTGACTTCAAATTGCTTACATCTCAATTTTCAGACTGGCGTATACTCCAACACTGTTGTGTTACAACATCACAGCGTGGTGATGACAAAAGCTGACAAAATATACAAAGTGAAATGCACATATGACATGAGTTCGAAGAACATCACATTCGGAATGGTACCGATCAGGTTGGTATTGTGCAGATATGTAGTTCCTATTTCTAGTATAGAACAATGAATTCAGATGACAATGTCAAAGACGTGATGAGATTGTAAATTAGCTAGGACTATTACTAAATGCCAACATGAAACAGTTTAAAATCAGACGGCCTCAATCTCTGATGCATTATAAACATAATAATTAGATTCAAATACACAAGCGAAGTAAGAACGTGATGGGACTATGTTCACAATTTTCTACTTTGTATTTTTAACGAAGGCACTAGAACTGTGATAACCATCGTGATAGCTGTCGATGGAGGTGATGAGACTACTTGATGGGCTGCAGTAATGACTACACTTATCGTGTAAAACAATTTACATTGTAATAACTTCGTGTGAATGTGTTATTATGTCATGCTTATCTAATGATGTTTTATTACTTCATTATGTACAAACTGTACGTTCGTTCTAAGTGACACTGTCGTAGGTATAACATGTTTATAACTATTTTATATCGATTATTTTTAAGAATAATTTATTACCTCTTTAGGGTTAATAGAAGCATTATCGTGGTTATAATGCTCATGTAAGTAAATGTAGATTCTATGTAGTACACGAAAACGTTTTGAAATCACTAATTAAATATACGTTTGCAGGGACCCGGAGATGATTTCTATCACTGCCTCTCCAGAAGCACCTCCTCCACGTATTCGCATCCTCGACGCTCGCCAACGTGAGGTGGAAACCGTGCGCATTGGAGACCGTCTTACGTTCCGTATCGAGATCCCAGACGACAGTAAGTGTAATTCAAAGTATTACTGTTTTTTTTTTAATGTTAGCGCAAACGAGTACGTCGGTCACCTGATGGTAACTAATCACATCTACAACAGTTACACAGATAGACAACAACACCAGTGGGACGCTGATTTATTTGCTGATTCGTAGGGAAAACCTAGACTGTTTTCTTGACAGCACCTACGTCAACTTGTTCAGGAACTCCTTTGAGGGAAATTGATTCCGTACCTTCACTATACATGTAAGAAAATGCATTAAAAAGCCGTTAAACATCAAGGTAGTATGGGTATTGTTTTCGTTTGTTCAACCGTTCCGTTCTCATCGTGTAAAACACTAAAAGACGGGACGTCTCTTCATGTAGAGAGCGAGTCCAGCTGGTTAGAAAACTACGAAGGGTTTACCGACTATTTGTAAAGTTCTGCGTTGTATGCTAGCGAATACTACGGCGCTTCAGCCCAGAAATGAGAGCACTACTCCATGGCTTTATATGTATCGTTGAAGGCGAAGCTGGATCATATAATATCATTTTCGTCTACCTTACAGTACAACGATCTTTTTGAAAGCCTCCAAACCAAATCTTTTTGACTATGTGCTCCAAGTGACCACAAAACTGAAAATTAAATCAAACCCCAGTTTCTGATGGTAGGTGAAACACTGAGGGAAGTGCCCTCTTATCTTCAATGGCGACTTGGTAGGCAACATGATACATTATGTGAACTTATTTAATGTACTACCTATATTTTACCTACGTACCTACAATTATTTATTCTATTTTTTTTCTTTGTCCAGCTCCATATGGCATCTTCGCGCGCAGTTGTGTCGCAATGGCTAAAGATTCCAAGAGCACGTTCCAGATCATTGATGACGAAGGGTATGTTTAATTTAGCTATTAATTATTATTTCTGATAATATTTTTTTTTAAGTTACATTAGACTCTTTTAGATTAGGCTCTATATTATGTTCATTTTCGTTCATCGGTCGAATCGGTCATCGCGCAATATTTTCTCTGTCGTACACATTAATTTAATTATATAATAATCCCATTTACTACACAGTCACATTTCTCATACACAGGTGAAAAAGTAGAAACATGTACATCTTGTTGTGCCGATTTTAAATTAATATCAAAGCTCTTAACTTTACAATACGCTGACTATTTTCCTTCAATGTCGGCATCATAACGCAGTTACTATAAACACGTCAGATTTACTTTTGCTTTTCCTACGTGCTTAATTCTAGAGTTTGATCAACGTATCCTCTGACAAATACTCTAAAAACCTTATAATCTATGATATGATACGGTCCATGAATCACCACGTCAAGCTGCGGTAGATAAGTTGTTCGAATTTAATTTTGTTGTATGTTTAATTTAGCTATTAATTATTGTTTCTGATAATATTTTTTTTAAGTTACATTAGACTCTTTTAGATTAGGCTCTATATTATGTTTATTTTCGTTTATCGGTCGAATCGGTCATCGCGCAATATTTTCTCTGTCGTACACATTAATTTAATTGTATAATAATCCCACTTACTACAGTCACATTTCTCATACACAGGTGAAAAAGTAGAAACATGTACATCTTGTTGTGCCGATTTTAAATTAATATCAAAGGTGTAAACTTTACAATACGCTGACTATTTTCCTTCAATGTCGGCATCATAACGCAGTTACTATAATCACGTCAGATTTACTTTTGCTTTTTCCTACGTGCTTAATTCTAGAGTTTGATCAGCGTATCCTCTGACAAATACTCTAAAAACCTTATAATCTATGATATGATACGGTCCTTGAATCACCACTTTAAGCTGCGGTAGATAAGTTGTTCAAATTTAATTTTGTTGTTGATCAGATGTCCAGTGGACCCATCAATCTTCCCGGCCTTCGCTCCTGATGGTAACGCATTGCAATCTGTCTACGAAGCCTTCAGGTTCACAGAGTCTTACGGCGTCATCTTCCAGTGTAACGTCAAGTACTGTCTCGGACATTGCGAGCCGGTAAGTAAATATCAATAAGTATTTATAAGCATTGACTTTCAGTCTCTCTTCGTCTCTAGGGTCTATCGGAATTAAAATTTGAATATTGGGAAGCATCGAATTGATCACTTAGACTTTCGTTATTTTACTGATTTCCGACATATGAATTTCTTTATCTAAAGAGGTAAATAATTGAAGCGAAAACACAGAATTACAATTAGTACCTTTACAAATATCAAAATTTTTGCATTCACATAAGTATTCGTTTAATAAAACACACGCAATGTAAAAAATAGAACGTTTATCTGTGAAGATTTCTCTGATAAAAATTACCATGACAGACATAAATTTGCATACGTTAGCGTTATTTCATCACTACACAGTAACTAGTCACGTGAAGAGATACAATATTCATTCATGAGCAATACGTATAGTTCGACAACAATAGTATTTTTTGCAGGTTTACACGGTGTTTATTACCGATACTGTATAGCTACTAAGCATAAATATCATTTCTGCTCAATTAGTTACCCTCTCTTCTATTAGTTATACCGAAAGATTTAACCTACCTACAAACGGGCTTTTACAACGACTAATATAAGTAGTTAATAGATTCAGGCGTTATTTTTCGAAAGTCAAATTTACATGCTATTTGATTTAACCTGCTTTATGTGCTTCCGCCACCAATTAGTTTACGCGGACTAGCGCCGGCCGGCACTCACCCACTACCGTTAGTAGATACAATATGCCGACGCTGTAATGGCTGCCCCGGTAGTCTCTGCCTCGGCTGCTGCGATCGAGGTCAACATCTCAAAGACAAAGAACATAATTTGTCCCCCACTAATACACATCAAATTTTACACACCATAGATAAAGGTTTAAAACTTAAGTATTAGTGAACAATTAGAAATTATTAAACATAAAAAATCTATAATTACTCTTATGAACAAACAGGCTGACCTAAGCAACTCCCCTCTATTACTTATCATTGCAGACAAATGTAAGTTTGTAATAATTCTTTATAAAACATAATTACAAATTTTAGAATTTCGGACTGTTTTCTATACTTATACTTTGAGACCTCGCTTGTAGTGTGCTTCATGATTTCTATGTTAATAGAAAGTTTCATTCCTAAGTATCATTTGCTTACGATATATTAAAATATAAGCTATAAATGATTCTATTTTATTAATCTGTTGACTTTTCTACAACTTCAACGAACCACAGTAGATATTTGTTTTTATTTCCAACTTGATACCTTCAAGCAAGCAAGCTTTTTAAGTTTTAAAGTACGGAACCCCAAAAAATAAAAAAAATACTAGTTGTGATATTATTATACACATAGACAAAGAATTGTCGTCAAATCCGTTGCCGTTCGCAGTATCAATATGTGCAATTCTAACTGAGCCGTTGTAATTTGCGAGTACAATTTCCGAAGCGTTAAGGCGACAGTCCCTTAAGTTTTTGTACACCTATGCATAGTTTAGTTAGTGATGTTAAAAGATTACGATTCAAATTCACTTTAGTTCTAGGTTTATGATTCGATACTTCAGGGTTCTACAAATTGAATCCCGTTGTGAATTTTTTAGCGTTTAGAATGATTTTTTTGTATACTACGTCGGGAGGCATACAAGCATACGGCCCACCTGATGTAAAGCGGGTACCGTAGCCTATTAACGCTTGCGATATATCGTCGTGATTGTTACGACTATGCCACCAACGCTCGTGGGTTCGATTCCCACACTAGACAAACATTTGTGTGCATGAACATGTCTATTTGTCTTGGTCTGGATGTTTTAAGAGAGGTAGGACGCATCAAAACAGGTCTGGCTTAGAACCTCTCCACCTGAAAAAAAAATCCGCTGCCAAATAACAATTTCCTAGAGGGTTGCTGTGTTACTGCGTGTGAGAGGCCACCAGTAAGCTCCTAAGGAGTTGCTGCATAAGCAGTAGAGGAGGTATCACGCCAGTGATATTTAATATATTACGAGTGTTAACAGGCTACGGTAACTGCTTTACATCAGGTGGGCCCGTATGTTTGTATGCTTTCCGACGTTGTATAAAAAAAAAAAAGAATCATGGGTTCGTTTCCGCACAAGATAATAAATTGTGTGAATAAAATATATCACAAGTCTCTAACCCATAGCTTTGCTTAGTTTGGGACTAAAAGGGACTGTGCAATTTGTCCGAAAATATTTTATTATTATACACATATATATTTTATTAGACTCCTATCTTGTGTAATATCGTTGTATTGTCTTAGGTTTTCTCGATTGTTACACATTGAATTAAACAATTTTTAACGGAAGTATCGCGTGTTTTATTTATTTTGTTGAACCTGACGTTTCGAATGCTTTGCAGCGTCCGTGGTGGACCACGAAAACCGTGGACCACGGACCACTTCCGTTAAAAACTGTTTTAATTCAATGGTGTATTCATATACATGTATCAAATGAAACATTATTGTGTCCTCTCTCTTTCACTAGTGCAACGTTTACAATCAGGTTAGCTGTAGCGCAGGTAATGCTGATTAGTAAGTACATCCAATGCATGAGCCTCCTAAGCCCAGAGATCATGTCACAGATAATAAAAAATGTAAATCTCCTCATATTAAATATTATTGTAATTTTCAGGCGGTTTGTGACTGGGGCAGAGAGTCGCTGGAGTCCTGGGGCAGGAGAAAGCGTTCGCTGCCACAAAACGAAACCGGCGAGACGCACTCTCAAGAGGAAGATATGAACATCTCCCAGGAGATCCTTGTCCTAGACTTCGGAGACGAGCGCCAGAGTACCGACTTCCTGAGATCCGATAAGCCTGGTGGTGTCGCTTCGGAGGCAAACTTTGGCGGTATGTAGATGGCATTCCGCTGCCAAAGCAGCTCTTTGCAGCAGAAAGTCATTTTTCTGATACTTCTCCCTCATTCGCAGTTGCTTGCATGACCCTCTATATTTTTTTTATGTAGTTGTGTTCTTCTATAAGAGGTACAACGCAAAAATCACCTATCAGAATAGTACTTAGGTACATACATCCTTTTTTTGCGAATTTATTTTAGATAAGAGGTGAACTGAATAATAAGATAAATAAATTGATAGATAAAAGAGCTAGGAATACTAAAGGAGCGAGCACAGATACTGTTAATAATAGAACAATGTAATACGGCGTGGGTACACGTATTAATCACGTCGATAAAGAGGTAACATAAAATTTAGATGTTTTTTCTGCTGTTCAGCAGGCTGTTCTGCTGCAGATTAGGGCGCCGGCGAATGAATCGTAGGGCGTAATATTTAATACAAATAGCTCCACTCTAACTCCACCTTAAAAACATATGAGCCAATTAGTCTCTGAAGAACGTGAGCACATAGATAGCCTATTACCATTTTCAAACTAATTAATTTCTCTCGAGACCTGTATACTTTAATTGAGTGGTTTTACGACAAATTTTTATTATCTATAATCTAGCGCTATGAGATACCTCTTAATTATTAGTGTAATCAGTTTAATCTATTATAAATACATACCTACCTATTTTAAATCAGTAAGTAGACCGGTAGTCAAAATGTCTGAGCCCACCGTTATGCTTGTACATCGTTCGTGAGATATCACAGTTATAGCTGTAATGTGGATGATAAATTTAAGTTACTGTTTAGATTTAGATACCTCTCACATTTATTGTTAGGCAACTGAGATTCCCTTGGCCTTTTATCGTATTTTTTGTTTAAATAGTATTGTATCAGGAAAAACATGAATAAACTTGAAAAAAAAGAACTATGTCTTTATGTACAAAACTTGATGATCCAAATAGTTAGAGTGGTTTCCTAGATATCTATAATAAATCTATAATTAATATATAAAGTGGAAGAGTTAGTTATTGAGTTACTTAATTAGTTTGTTTGAACAAATTTGAAAAAATATTTTGCACTTGATAGCCCATTTCTTGAAGGAGGCTATAGGCTATTCAACATCACGATACGACGCTTAAAAGTCGAGGAAAAATAAAGAAGTAGATGAAGCGACTCCAACGGGATACCAGCCAAACGCGTGGACTAAGTCCCGGGTTGCAGCTAGTATGTTTTATAAAATATTACTTAATCGCAAAGTAGACTTAGTAAACAAGAGAACAGTATTTTTCTGCATACCCCTACAATTTCGCACCAAATCCCTTAGGATTTGGCCTGAAATTGTAGAAAGACAGTAACAGGTAGCTTTCCAAGTATGAATACGAGTCAAGTTTAATTACAGCTCTTATAGTACCTGATAATAACACCGTACTAACATAATTTATTTAAATTTACAGAGAAAACGGTGACGATAGTGGAGCCCTGCCCAAGCAAGTCGTCCGTGCTCCTCCTGGGCGTCGCGTGCGCATTGCTGGTCCTTCTCTACATCGCCACCATATTCTGCTACTACATGCGTAAATGGCTCACCCCGCCCAAGCATATGCCGTAAACGTCGTATCGAGAAACGCCACAACTAGAGGCTATATCGAACTGTTGGTCTCCACAGAGTAGCTGTTCCAATGTTTATCTGATTGAGGAACTTGTGATACAAATGACTGATAATCAAAAACCATACAATAATTTACAGATCCGTCCATTATTTTAAGTTCCATAAGTCGATCGTGAAAACATTTGCCGTGGTGAAAGATTTGGCCAATCATTTGGTAATCCATTTTGATATTATTGTAACCACCGCGCGTTTTGCATTTACTTAGTGGTAATTTATTGCATTTAGAAGCATTTATTAATGATAAGTAGACATTACGATTAGTTGAATGGAGGAAATCGTCGCTGGATTTCATTGATTCATAATTGCTGCTTAAGCAATATTAGCTGGCTATTTATTAACCCTTTATGCTGCAGTTAAAGGGTACCTACTTTTGTAAGTTAAGGCAATGCATTTATTAGTACATAAGCAACGGACCAGTTTTGTACAATTGTTGAGTACTCGTAATAGTACATACATTGACCTAAAAATATAAATTTGGAATAGTCCCAGTAAACAAATGACATAAAATAATATTTATAGTACGTGTGGCGGGCATAAATTACGTCGTCAAATACACGAAACTGACATCATTTTTAACGATTTTTTAAATATGGCTCGTATCATGGAAACAAAAAATTTTGATCAGCCGAAACGCAACTTAACCGTGAATAAAACGCCAACACAAATTATTTTATTATGTTGGGCTTGGTGTCATGTTGGTTGCAATGATGTAAATTCAATAGTGTAGTTTTGAAATTTGAGCAGCCTGTGTCTTATAAAACAATACCGATCCGCAGTTTCACGAGTATGGCGAACATTAACCTAGCAATAACCATATGAAATCTTTTAGCTTGCGGCGGTAGGAAGTTTCAATAAACATTACCATAAGGAAAAAAGCTTCTAGACCAACCGGTTTATAATGTGCATTGACTCTCGGTTAGTGTTGGAGTTTTATTTAGTAGTAGGTTTGCGTATTCAATGATGTTAGCCTGCCACTCGGACCGTTTTTACACCTCATTGTTTTATGAGATTATTCTGAATTATGGTTTATAAACTAATTATTACTTTTTATTTAGGCGAATTATCTTATTGTTAGATAATAAGTTAGTTAAACCTCCAATTATAATCACAATTGTGTGAAATCTATTTTCTAGTAAATTAATATTCTATATTTCTTAATACATTGAAATCGTTTATCATTGTAAATATTCTTTTGATGCTACTTTACAGTTTAGACATTTCTGGAACTTTCAGTTGGGTTTTGTAGAAATACTACTAATGTATTAATTGTACCAAGTACATATTGGCATTTACGTTTCTCTCAACCCAACTTGAGATTTCCATTTTATTTATTTAGATTAATTATTAATTTACCTATTTATTTCTTATTCACTTTAATTAACAAATGAAATAAACTTGTACAAATTTAAATATCTTTTTATTTTAACAGTCATAAACAACAACACGATGTAATAAATGAATATAAATACTACGAGAAACAGATAAGTTTTAGTCATTAGCTACGATAAAAACAGATCTTTATGCTGCATCAGTCAACAATTTACTATAAACAGTATTTATAATGTCCTCTTGTGCTTTGGTTTCCAATTCACTAGATTTACAATTAAAAACTTCATCAAATGTTTTTATAAATAGTGGAGTTATTTTCTCAATATCATAGTCGACACCAGTCTCTTTTGTAAGTGATGTTACGCCCTTATCTTGTATTCCACAAGGGTCTATATAATCAAACCATGAAAGATCATTATCACAATTTATTGATATGCCGTGTGTTGTAACATACCGGGATGCATGAATACCAATAGCGGCTATCTTGTTGTCATCAACCCAGACACCAGTGTGCGGCGATCTGCTGGCTTTAATTCCTGCAACATATATACATATTTTTTTTAATACAACGTCAAGAGATAAGTATATACAAGCATACGAATGCGAATATGAACGCTTACAATGCAGAAAGTATCGCTCGCGTGTTGCCTCCCCTCTTGCTAATACAGGCACTTCTTAGGAGATTACTGGTAACCTCACTCACACGCAGGAACACAATAAGCGTCCAAGAAACTGCTATTTGGTTATGGTTTTCTGTGATGTGAAGGTACATCAACAGTTGGACTGATTGGATGCAAGGGCCTCTCCTAAAATCACCCAGGCTATGGCATACAGACATGTTCATGCACACAAATGTTCGTCCTGTTGAATTGAATTCACGAGCCTTGGTGATTTTTTTATACATCGTGTGGTACACATGTATAAGGCTCCCCTGTATGTAAAGTAGCTACCGTAGCCTATGAATGACTGCAATACATTAAGTATCATGCGCGCGAAGCCACTTTTTCTGCTAACATAGGTGTACCTTAGGTGCTTACTGGTGACTCCGCTCACAATACAAAGACCCTTCAGGGAGTTGTTATTTGGCAGCGGTCTTTTTTTTTTGAGAGGCTATTATTTTAAAAAATGTACTACATTTTATTTTCGATCTTCAATTATTTTTTTATTCAGCTTAGACGGGAAAGATGGATACTTTGAAAATCCGAGTAATTTTTGAATACGATTTTTGAATACGAGAAACATCGCAATATCAATGCTGCGTTTGGAGAGGAGAGGAGCGTTTTTGGTTTAAACGCTTTCGAAATGGAAATTTCGACTTGAAGAACGAACCACGTAGAAGACCACCCACACCGGTGAATAACGATCCGAGTCAAACTACCCAGGAATTAACGGCATGGTTTAACGTTACCTTACCTACAACGTTATTCATTTGCATCAAATCAATAACAAAAATGAAAATGAAATGAAAAATGGGTGCCTCATGATTTGACTGATCTTCAGAAAGAAAGGCGTGTTGAAACTTGTGTTGCATTATTGAATCGGTACAGAAATTAAGAAATTGTAACATGTGACGAAAAGTAGATTCTTTACGACAACCGTAAACGAAAAATGCAATGGCTGACCCCAGGTAATGGTAATTGTTTGGTGGCCTCTTCATGGCGTTATCCCTATAGCTTTCTCAGGTCTGGTCAAGCAATAACATTAGATGTTTACTGTGCCGAACTTCGAACAATGATGGCGAAACTGGCAGTGAAACAGACCCGACTCGTGAATCGATCTTCAACATTATTGTTCCATGATAACGCAAGACCTCACACTGCACGAGAAACCGTTGTAACTCTACAGGAGCTGCAGTTAGAAACCATACGTCATTCTCCATACTCGCCAGACCTTGCTCCAACTACCATTTTTTTCGTGATTTGGACAATTTTCTAAATGGTAAAAAATTTTCTTCCCAAGAGACAGTACAAAATGCTTTCACACAGTTTGTCGAATCTAGATCCCCAGAGTTCTATCGTAAATATATATATATTATAAAAATGGAGTTCCTGCCAAACCGTTGAACCTAGAAATTTGAAGTTTTGCAAAGACGTTACTTTTGTAATTCTCAAGAGAGATAAGAAAGGATTTTTTTGAAATTCAACCCCTAAGGGGGTGAAAAGGGGTTTGACAGTTTGTATGAAGCAGAAATATTTCTTGGAGTTAGTGACTTCAAACTTTGTACAGATACTCTATATTAGAATCCAAAAAAAGTAATTTCAGCGTTTTCTAAAATTCCACCCCTTAAAGGGTGTAATGGGGGTCAAAAGTATTTCTTGAACTAAAAGTTGAATTGTTAAGACATTGTTTTTTTAAGTGCGCTGCTTAAGACTTTGTAAATATCCTCTAAATCAATAAGTCAAAAAAGTAATTTCAGTGTTTTTCAAAATTCGACGTTTACGGGGCTGAAATGGGGGTTGACAGTTTGTATGGAGCAGAAATATTGTTTGAAGTTAGTTACTTAAAACTTTGTACATATACTCTCTATTAGAATTTAAAAAAATGGTTTCTGCGTTTTCAAAAAATCCACCCCTTAATGTGTGTAATAAGGGTCAAAATTATTTCTTGAATTAAAAGTTGAACTGTTAAGAAATTGTTTTTTTTTTAAAGTGAGCTACTTTAGACTGTAAATATACTTTCAATCAATTTTATATAAAGACGGCGACAACAAATATCCTCCCGAACGTACATACTCGTACGTACCCCGGCACGGCGTACAAATAGGTGTTCAAGTTTGTACCCTGGGTAACGTAAGTAAGATGTGTAGGTCGGTGAGGATATTTGTGTCTCCGTGAGGAAAAGAAGGGTCGGCCGAGCGGTCTCGAGGTGATAGTGAACCGCATTAATATTGGAGTGTAGTCCCCTGATGTTGCAAAAATCCACATTTATTGTGGAAGGGGTAGCCGCTGTAATATTTATTTTCCTATTCCTTTTCGGTGCCATTTATGTTATGTTGAGGTTCAAAAGAGAAGCCACTGAGCCGACAGAGTAGAGGACAAAAGCGCGGTATCTTCCATCTTTGGACAATGCAGGTTATGCGATTTGCTGGCATGGCGGGCGGAAGGGCCCCCAGTCCTCCCTGCTGCAACAGCCAGGTCCACTCCGGTCTCCTTCTCCGAGTCACGACCACTACAACAGGGATTTTTCGCGGGTTGACGGTTCAGCCTCCCGGGGCGGAGATTAAGTAAACCTTACTGACCCGCGGGCGGCCAGCGGTCAGCCGTTTCACCGGGTCTCCCTGACCGCCGAGCCAGCCTTCCGCGCCGACACCGCCAGTGGCGGTTTGATATCTGCCGGTCCTCCCGCTGCCCACACAACGACTTCTCAACTAAGTGGCGACCGTACTCACACACAGGAACACAACAATACTCTCGGACTATTTAGCTGCGGTCTTCTGTAAGGTGGAGGTGCTACCCCAGACGGAAACTTAGAGCAAGAGGTCTTGCCATGCCCCGCCGCTACAAAATGTCTGACTGGACGGAGCACGGCACGACCCCTTGCTGGGTTCTACCTCTCTTTAGATAACAAAAGTATATTTTTTATATACCACGTCGGGTGATAAATAAGTATACGGCCGACGTGATTGTAAGCAGTTACCGTCGCCAATAGAAGCCTGCAACACAAGGAGTGTCGCTCGCGCATTACCATCCCCGTTGCCAACGCAATAGCTCCTTATTGACCTACCTCTCTTTCGCCAGAACCTCGTTTGCTGATCGGTATGCGCTACGTGCAGGTGATTTCACATTCAAATACACAAATAGGACAAGTAAAAATGCTACAACATTCATTTCAAGTCCAAATACGACGAGCGCGTGCACTTCCTCCGACGGGTGAGACTTTACTGTCGTATGTAAAAAAAACCGGCCAAGTGCGAGTCGGACTCGCGCACGAAGGGTTACCCTTTGGTTACGGAACCCTAAAAATGCCACGAGCACGCTGACGACATGACAGCGAAATAAAGGACCCTTTCCCCCGCCTACCCACCTCAGGCGTATAGCTAAGCCTTGCCTTGGAGGCCTTTAATAATACCAGTGTTTGTGGGTTAATAATAAATACCTTACATTGAATATTGGCATGGTACTAATTAGGTACTTACTATTAATAAAACACACAAATAACCTCTAATCCCTTCATATTTTAGTAAATCCATAGTTCCGAAACAATTTATAGGATTTAACTAAAGAAAAAATATTTACTGACGATTTTGGATAAAAACTCAGTAGAAACAGGTATTTATGAGTATTTACTCACTCTTGGATAAATACTCAGTCCTTAACCTATCTCTACATGTGGCTGATAGCTCAGTGAATAAAGAAGAAGTCCCCGGTTTGAATCCTGGCATGTGTACCACTAAATTCGTCTTTTTGGATTTATGTACATATTTATAATTATCACCAGCTCTTCAGTGAAGGTAAATATAGTGAGGAAACATGCAAGTCCAAGAAATTATATTCTTGGACTTGCATGTTTCCTCACTATATTTACCTTTATTAAATTATATTTATAAGTATTAAAAATTGTGTTTGCTATTAGCTGTAGCAGACTATTTTATTGTATATACTAAACACAATTTAATACTAAAATCTTGATACAAAAATAAACGAGAAAACATATCTTAGATGCTTATAGTTGTAATTTAGGCTCAGCTCAAATTTATAATGCAAGATATATTTATACTGTACTATCAGCTATATCTAAATCCGTGGAAAGTTACTTTATACTTAATAAAACACTTTTTCTCACCTAATTCCTCACATAATTTAATGACCGTTTCTTCAAGGCTGGACACATACCACTTTACACTTGTTTTAAAATGTTTTAAATTTAAAACAGGATACACAACAAGTTGGCCTGGACCATGGAAGGTAATAAGGCCTCCTCGATTTGTCTTCCTGAACTCAGCTCCAAGACTTCGAAGACGTAATACTTCATCCTTGGAAGATTCATCTCTAATGCCTGTAACATTATAATTATAGAGGCCTTAGTTGATACTCATTAATTAACTACATTATTTTCAACATTTATTAACTAATGAGTAGACATATTTACACAAATAAATATTATGAAAGGAGGGCTTTTTCTTAAGGCTCCTAATAAAAATCATCTTACTCTTTGTCTATCAACAATGTAAGAATTGCAATTATTATTTATACTCCCTATTTATTTGAGTGATTATTACACTAAAGTATGTTGTTTCATTTGTTTACACTATAAGCTATGAATAAAATGTAAGAATTGTAATATAACATGTATTCATTGATACTCAAGGAACAAAGAACTAAAATCTTAACTTCTTTATTAGTACCTAACTTAGTAGTTTAACAAACTGAATTATTATTATTTAAAACGAGGTCAGATATACTAAATGCTAGTTTTTATTAAGTAGATACCAAAAGTTAATGTTACTATTAGTATAGAAACTCATATGGTAAATGGACATCAAAAGTCATACTTGAAACTCTGTTAAAAAGCAATCGGTCATATATTTGAACCTCAATGATTTCATTTTACATCACTTTTTGGGACCAACTGCCAAAATTAGGTACTGCATGCGCTTCAGTTTTCATATTTATTAGATTGTTATTATTACTTTGGTTTCTTCCCTCAAGAGCATAGGTAATGTTGGCTCTTTGTATATGGTTTATTCGCACTTCTTTTTTTTTTTTCAAATTTCTGCTACAGTATGGTCAATTTGTGAATGAACATGTCTGTTTGTCTTAGTCTGTTTTTAAGAGAGGTAGGGTGCGCAACAAAGTAGCAAAAATCTGTAAGAAATATATGGTAATGAGGTATTTAAATAAACACTTAATTAACAGTTGTTGCACAAATAAGTGCAATTGTGAAAACATTGTGAAAAAATCGCATGTTACAAAAATATATATTTCGACAAATGTGAGTTATATTTTATGTGAAGATATGTGATATAAAATATAACTTTAAATTCATTCGTAAAGGTTCTTTTTACGACCATAAATTAAAAAATAACTACCTATCTCCGCAGAACAGCAATAATATATTCAGAAAGTCGAGATCAATCCATATAATTTACCCTTCATCTACCCCGAAAGCCTGCGCCTCTATTCTATAACCAAATCGCAGTTCATGCTTTTGACTCTACATTATACTTACACTTGAAAGCTATGTTAATGTATGGAAATATATAAATAAGATATCTAACCAACTGTGTAAACTGGTTTGTGCTCTACCAGAAGAAGAGTATCGTAATTAACTTCCAATCCTTTCATCATAGCATCTAAATGTTTCCGGGCTATAGCTAGTTGAATCTTATGAGCAGTGTCGTAACTCATTAATCCTAATCTCCAAACTTTAACCATGTTAACCAAAGTATTTACAGTGAGCCGGAAAATTCTGAGTTATTAGATGTTTATATAATACTGAAATTTTGAGTTCACGATGCTTTTAATTATTTTCTACTAAATCAAATCATAAATATAAAAATTATAAACAGAAGAGTTTATTTTTTTTGGTTCTTTTTATCCCCGAGGGGACAGGCAAAGGGATCTAGCCCATACAGCCAAGTAATCAGTTTAGAATAGAGACATATTACTAAAGGACCAGCCTCGTAGGATCATTCCCCTTTGTCATGGTACAAGATATTGTGATCCATTGCGCGCATAAAGACCTCGTGCGTAATCGATTCTCTAACAGTATTGTAAGCGTTATCGGTCAGGTAACATCATAAAGTGTTACACTAAAAATGCCAAACTGTGCAGTTATGTCATGCAAAAAAAGGTCGAATACTTCTAGTTTGCAAAAATATTGAGTAACCTTTCACATGCAAGTAATATTTTATTTGCTTTCGTATAAAAGAAATTAAAATGGTGTGATAACGATTAATACATGAGAAATCGATTCAGTTATCGAGTACTGATGCAATCGAATCATATTCCGCGACTGGTCGCATATCTCCTATCCCAAATTAGCGTAAATTATACAAACTGTAAAACAAAACAGTTCTTCATGCTGTATAATAGAGTTCATTTAGCTAAAGACAAAAAAAGTATATAAGACGTTTCGTAATTTTGAATCTATCAGCTTCGATTTACGAAGAAGTTCAGCTATTCCACAACAGATGGCAGGCAGCGGTAAGAAAATAACTTTGGACTGTAGGAACCTCGAAATAAGATTGACATTTCCTTAAAACATTATTTTCGTTTCTATAGTAGTTACCTCGTCCCCCGTCAAAAATGGCAGAATTATTTACTAACAGAATCACACGTATGGCGGTCGAGATGAGAGCATTGCGCAAAATTTGTGGCATAACGCTTGCTGACCGCGTTCGTAATGAAGACGTGAGAGAAAGAGTTGGTCTAAAAGAGAGCGTCGGTGTTAAGATAAGAAAGGGCATGCTCCGTTGGTTCGGACATGTAGAAAGAATGCGGGACGAAAGAATGACGAAACAGATATACAATGCAAAAGTGGAAGCATGTAGGAGCCGAGGAAGGCCGAGACTAAACTACCACGACCAAATTGGTCGTGTTTTATCAGAAGGTGATATGAGGAGCCCCAGGAACCGGCGAGCGTGCATGAAAAGAGCTATGAATGTTACAGAAGCGAGTGAAGTATGCAAGGACCGCGTTTTATGGCGCTCGGTTCTCTCTGCCTACCCCGCAAGTGACTTGGCGTGAAGATACATACATACATACTTTTTATGAAAATAAAGTACGCCTGCAAAAAGATATTGCATCTGTATGTATACACATTTAGTAGCCAGCGGGAGAAAGGTCCTTAAGTATTAATTACAACTAATTGAATATGTTTTTACTCTTTAGAGCACCATAATAGTATAGTGACCATAGTACCATAATAGTAGTAGTTTGTTTGTTGATTAGTAGCAATAGGGTAATTGCATACCAAAACTGGCAATACATTTATAACTATTAAATTTAGTTTACGGACTTCTTCCCGCGCTTTTAACGAGTCACATTGTTGTTATACTTGAAATTTTTACAATTCAGTATAAAATTAGTTTTATGAGACAATTTCGATAGTAATTTGTAACATATGTGCTAGTGAAATTATGTAGCAATGAAAAAACTCAAATACAACACGTTTATGCACTTTTTGGAAGACGTGAATAAGTTCATCAAGAAAACCTTTTAAAAGTCACTATCGTTTTACGGGTGGTATTTAAACTGGGATAATTGGGTCTGGGTACCCACCCAAGTATTTTTTCAGCACAGTTCCTGAAGCTGGAACATAGAATTAAGATTTTCAAATGGTTCTAAACTGAAGACTTGGCTGTATGGGCTAGATCCCTTTGCCTTTCCCCTCGGGGATAAAAAAAAATTTAGTTTACGTATCTAAAATTTCCAAAATTTTATATCAAGTATAAGTGCAAATAATATGGGGGAATACGAGGCAAAAGGTGTAATATATAGACTACAAGCTATAAAATGATGTTACAAACCCATAAAAAGATACACTTTAGATTTTTCTTTCCCTGTCGCGTTTGTATAAAATAACACTACACCGTACTGTAGTTTATTTAACCCTTAATGTTTATTCCAACACCAAAACAGTAGTGTTATTCATAAAAATAAAATAAAACGTATTCCAAACTACACTATTTTGCACAACAGAGAAAAATGATAAGTTTGTTTCGCAATTCGAGTTGCTGTCCTTGAAAAAACTGAAACTAGATGAGGGACAGAAAATGATCTATCAATGTCTATTGATAGTAACGTATATTGCTATATCTTTATTGTGTGAATGAGATGTAAAACGTCACTTGCTCTATTCTTTTCTCTGTCTACAATTCCTGCTACATATCTTTTCTGGTGTTGGCTAGTAGAGTGCGCGCCACATAAGTCTGCGCGCGACTGGTGGCGTAGTTAATGTTGCCATATTAAGAAAAGCTAACCTTACCTATTCAAAGGGTAAAATTATACTTGTGAGTGACTAAGATTATGCTTTTTGTTACGTATTATTTTTTGCTGCATAAATAATGAATATTTTTTAACTATAACATGTATTACATGTTCAAATTAGTTCATGTTATAGTTAAATAATATTCATTATTTTCTAAACTGAATTTCATTTAAATACATATTATAATCACTCTTACATACATCAAGAGAGTGTGCAGAAGTGTAAAGTTCACTCCATTTTTAAATTAATTTACACTTGTTAACATTTTATTCATCATCATTCGGCGTTATATCCCGGATGCGCCCTATACGCTTTCGAGTTAGGGTCGGGTTCACCCTTCTACTTCTCTTCATAGTTTGATTGGTTTGGTGGCTTTATAGGAGCGACTGGCGTCTGAACTCGCGAAAGCCAGCGCCAGAGCCTCGGTTGTTAATCAGGAGGGTGTTTTGAGAGAGGTAGGGCGCATCAAAGCAGCCCGTCTGGGGAAGTACCTCCACTTCACAGAAAACCGCAGCTAAATAAAAACTCCCTAGAGGGTTGTTGTGTTCCTGCGTGTGAGTGAGGTCATCAGTAAGCTCCCAAGGAGTTGCTGCATAAGCAGCAGAGGAGGCATCGCGCGAGTGATACTTAATATATCGCTAGCGTTAATAGGCCACCGTACCCGTTTTACATCAGGTGGGCCGTATGCTTGTATACCTCCCGACTTAATATAAAAAAAAAACCAACTTGCAGGCAAGGTAGGCTTAGAGCACGATGGTGTTAGTGGGCTAATGTAATACCCCTGTTATTAACATTTAATTAATAGCTGTTAATTTTTTTGTACTCAATAAAACAATACAATATATAGGCAATATTTATTTATTTATAAAAATTTTGAATAGCTATGGTCCTGCAAAGGCTCAATTCCATCAATTTTATAATTAGAGTCATCATCTGATTCTTCCGCGTAAAAATCAGATGACTCACTCTCACTACTATATACGTTTATTATAAACTTATCTAATTCTGTATCTAATAGTCTATCTGACTCAAAATATTTATCTTAAATTTTTTCTACATGTACACAAACATTTTCCCACTCTTTCTGGGTAATTGACCTGAAGGCATTCTTAGTTATGTTTTCAATTTCACTACCTGCTTGATTAACATTTTTCTCTGCAATGCGACGTTTTACAATGTCCCATATTTTTTCGATTGGGTTCAAATCACAGTGGTATGGTGGCAAGCGTACTAGCTCATGCCCATATTCATTTAACATTTTTTCTATTTCAAATTCTGGCTCTGATTTATTTTGCTTAATTAATTCATATAATTGAGGCTTTGTCCAGCATTCTTCAAAGTAAACTGCATTTTCTCTCAACCACTGCTGCATTTCTATTTTAAGGTTGCTCATTGTGGGAGCCTTATTTATTTGTTTGCAATGGTATGGTGCATTATCCATAACGATAATGCATTTTGGAGGCAAATTTGGTATTATCTTCTCTTTCATCCATCTCAAAAAATTTTCTGAATTCATGTCATCATGATAGTCAGAAGATTTAGATTTGGACTTAAAGATAAGTAGTCCATCTTCAATAAAGCCGGTCTTTCCGCCAGCATGAGCAATAATCCATCTTGCACCAACACTCTCGGAAGCAAGAATACCAACCTCTTGTTCACCTTGCCAACATTTTTGTAAGTGGTATGATGCATGAATATAGGTTTCGTCAAGATATATTACAGGACGATTTTCTTCCCGTCGGTTTCTGCGCATCCTAAGTAAATATCTTGCACGCCAGGCCGCTATATCACTTCGCTCTATCAAAACCTTACGTTTGGATTGACATTTTTTATAAGCATACCCCATGCTTTTCAAAATGCGCCTTAATGAAGTACGGCTATATTTAAAATCTATATCAGATTTTAGTTCATGCCATAATTTGTTAATTGTGGGGATTTCTTTTTTTACCACATAAAAAACATGTATTTTATGTCTAATAGCACACTTGTCAAAATCATCGATCGATAGACCACTCCTTAATCGGTTCCTCTTCTTTCCCGGAGTTTCAATTTTAGAAGATGTAGAGGCAGCTTCGATTCCTTCCTTCGTTATTTGAGTAACTGTGCGTTCAGAAACACCTGAAATAAATTCCCATTACTAAATTAAATTATTAGATAAATAAAAAAAAAAGGCTTTTATTATATTAATACTATACAATATGTAATAAAATACTTTTTTTCAATTGACTGCTTGCTAAGAAATATTCGGCCAAATATATATAAAGTACACCTATAATATTGGCAAAATCAAAGTTATACGAAATTATAATACTAAATATTAGACATTCATTCGAGTCGAATTGATACCTCCCTTTTGAAGTAAGTTAAAAAGTAGGAAAATTACTAATTCTTGCTAAATATTAATGTTAATAACATTATTATGAAATAAATTCAGTCAAATAGAAATTTGCAAAGTATATACAAAATAAGTGGGTAAACTGGTCACCCTAAAAATTACCTGTCATAAAAGCAACACGAGCCCGCACTTTTGAAAATGGTATTAAAGGTCCATTATTGTCGCGTTCTTTTTCACAAGAACGTTTCACACTCAAAATAAGGTCTCTAGCACCACTTTTAATCACTTTCGGCATGATAATAATAGATTTGAAACTCAAATACAAATTAATAACACGGAGCAATAACAACAAACAACACCTTGACGTTCCCGACAATATGGCGGACGACGATTAGTTCCGATTTCGTCCGCGCGCAGAGTTATCTGGCGCGCGACGACGCCGACGACGCATACGTACGGGCGCACACACATACAAACCGAACGCGGTGCGTATCTATGAAGATATCCTACTTATTTGTTTATACTATGGCATAGGTACTGTTGTCGGGAACGGCGGCTGACATTGAGATAATTTTTATCTCACAAAAAAGAGGCATTCGCTTTATTTATAAAATGGGCTCGATAATATTATATAAATTCGATTCTATAATAAATTACCTGAAAAAGTTCTGTTCTTTCCTAAATCTTAAATGTGTTCGAAAAGCACAAGCAAGAAATGAACATGTAACTGATCTTTAATCCTATCATATGACATTATTATTCTACCAACATGCTGACCTGATGCTGACATGAATTTATTGTAATATCTAATTGACAATTTGAAAAGAAACCTATATTGTCAAGTTTCTTTATTAGGTAGGTTATAAGGTATTTCTTCTTGGCCAATGGTCATTTTCGAAATACTAGCAGATTAAATAAAAAGTAATAACATATGGGAATTTAATGATATACAATAAAATTATATTTAAGAAGGTAAGACGTGCCCAAGTGCAAGCGAGAACCCAATGCCGAATAAACATCTTTTATGTATTTTTTTAACTAGTAAGTATTCAACATTTGGAGCAAAGCTGAGCAATCGGAATTTCAATTTTCCAAAGTTGTTTGGAAGTGACAAAGCTTAATCTTTTCTATTCGAGTGATTTTCATATGAGTACCTACCTACTTATTAACTTTACTTATTTTGATAGCTTGTGGTCTAATTTACTAAATCTAGATTTAAAGTAACTGCTTTGCAAAATAGTTAATTTTGCATATTTAAGTCAAGAGAAATTGTATTTCCGACAGCATGATAAAAATCGGTATTTCGTATAACAATGTCGCTTAAAATATATGTGAGCGTCAAAAAGCTATGAATAATAAAGTCAAAGTCAAAGTCAAAATCTTTTTATTCCGTAAAAATGGCTACATTTGTTTGGAATCGTCACAATTTTTTTCCCTACCGTGCAGTTCATGACTAGGTGAGCACTGATAAAAATACTGCCAAAATAGTAAGTAATAAGTACCTAGTAGTTTTTAAGTAATAAGTACCTAGGTATCGATTTTTTATTCTCTTTTATGGCAGAACTATACATATACCAAGTATTTACGATGGCTTTAGACAACGATTGGAAAAATGGGATACACTACACTCTTGTTGACGAAACTTCAATCTTATTTACGCGGCAATCATTTTCATTATAGAGCCATCTATTTACATTTTTTGTACTAATACGTTCTCAAGTACCAAGTATATCAGTCGGTAAACAATTATATTATAGACGTATAATATATTTGGTATTATTTGTAAAAAATGTCTCTGTTTAAATGTTTATTTGACACCCACAATAAAGGATAGGCTATATCAAATCAACAAAATTCGGGTTTTAGTTGAGATGATTAAATAGGTTGCACTCCATTATAATATTATTTAGATTCTTTTAATTAAGTTCCTACCAAACCTACCACTGAGATACGGGTCACTATTATTTTTCCTGTTCAAATTACACGTTAGTTTCATACCATCAAAATGAACGCCGCACGTAATAGCTGCTACAGAGCGTTACAATTTTCTGTTCAGTACTGCTACTCGCTACTAGATGTCGTTGTTAACTCATGCTAGCCTTTGTGTACTTGGATGGTGATACGCTACTATCAGTAGGTATACCTGCTACAATATCTTTCAGCTAGTTCAGTTTTCGTGTTCTCTGCTCGTAGGGCGGTGTTTCGTACGTTACGTAAACCAACTGTCAATATAAACATTGTATTTATAAGCGGTGGGTTACACAAGATTCTATGTTTTATTGCTGTTCCTGCAGGATCTCACTCATATTTTATGATATTGCGGAGTGTTTTGGATTATAATAATATTTCCGTCATATAACTTCCCCAGTGTTGATTTTGATCCAAGTTAAGTTCGGATGAAATATAACTCTTATGACACCGGTGTCACAGTTATTGTATGTTTTGTTGGGACAAGGTGTTTGTGAGATCGGATATGTGGTGTTCGCTAAAACGATGACAGCAGGGGTGAGTAGTGTGTATTATTTTCTACGCTCCTATAGTTGAGATTGGAGAACATAGAATCACACCGTTTGGCGCGTTTTTATTTGCAAACAAATAATCCTAGAAGAAAAAATAACTCGATTGATGCGTTTGCAACAAAAGAAATATCACTTGCGTGTTGTCACCTCCGCTGCGGATGTAGAATCTTTTGTAATATTATGTAGTAATGTGAAAGTACACGTTTAATAAATATTAAGAAGGGTCTCCGCTAATGACTAAAATAAATTATTCATTCTTTGTCCGTGTCTCTTGTTTAAATGTTATGTTCCATATCAACTAATTGACGAGCTTGGTGCAGTCGTGAATGACGCGACTTTGACACCAACGCTCGTGGGTTCGATTACCACATAGGGCAAACATTTGTGTGCATGAACATGTCTGTTTGTCTTGGTCTGGATGTTTTAAGAGAGGTAGGGTGCATCAAAGCAGCACGCCTGGGGAAGTACCTCCACCTCACAGAAAACCGCAGCCAAATAACAACTCCTTAGAAGGTTGTTGTGTTCCTGCGTGTGAGTGAGGTCACCAGTAAGCTCCCAAGGAGTTGTTGTGTAAGCAGCAGAGGAGGCATCGCGCGAGTGATAATTAATATATCGCAAGCGTTAATAGGCTACGGTACCCGCTTTACATCAGGTGGGCCGTATGCTTGTATGCCTCCCGACGTAGTATAAAAAAAAAACGAGTGTGCTTTAGACCACACGACTGAAGTAAAACTTGCAGACAATAGGCAATATAATATCCCTCGCGCTCGCGACGGACGGACCGACGGCGACGCACGCACGCACCCGGAGTGTTGACTGGGATTTTCACTTGGTTCTTCTTCTTCTATATCTCCCTGTCAAATTCCGTTCGCCTCGCCCGATCACACTTTTAGTAACGCTCTCGTGACGCATTCACCAGCTTACTCCCCAAGTCAAGCGTGCGTAAAGAAGTTTATATAAAAAAAACTTTGATATTTAGGTTACCTTCTAAGCAGCATGTGGAAGCTCGCAATTCTTTCGTATTCCCGTGAAGAAGAAAGAATTCCGTGCTATAATCTATACAAATTACTTTTTGGGAAAATTGTACAGGATTAACAAATTCATAAAGCGTTATAAAATATTGAAACTCCAGTCTGATATAGAATTTGCGTCTGTATGATATTATAAAAAATGTATAAAATTATAAAAAAATAACGCTATGTGTTCGTATTTTGAGGTTTTGTGGCTTCTATACCTACATTTTTGTAATATTTTTGTACATTTAGTTTACTTAAATTATCAGATGAACGTAAATGTACTATCGCTGAATAAAAGAATGATAACATTATTATTAATAGTAAGTACAGTTGAATGTTCAAATTATTTATACTGAATAAAATCGAAAACGCCGGCAAGTCATAGGTACTTGCGTTAATCGTTTCCATAGAAAATGTATTGAAGTAACAAGAGTTTAAATGGTGCACACATAGCATACACTATAATATTTTCAACAACACCGTTCCTATATGAAATCTATATGTTTGTCTGTGTGTGCATTTGTCTGTGCGTTTTTTTCGAATATTCGAATTTTGACTTCAGATTCGGATTCAGCATAAAAAAGTAGAATAGGAATGTTCAGGTACACCGTTCCTATCTCTTAAGGAACATGGTCAAAATGGCCGACAAATAAAAAAAATAAAAAAATTGAATTGTTATATAATTGACGAGCCAGGCTCTGGCAATGCAAGCTTGCGCATTCTCAACTGGTTTATAATATAATATATAAAATTTGTATGTTATCGTACAAACTAAGTACACTTTTTTACGATAACAATACAAATTTTATTCTGCTTAAATTTTGTGATATCTTATAAAATACCAAATGAAAGAGATGCATATATATTATTCTGCGGTAAAGAACCAAAAATTGCCCTTGTGTTTTGCCTCTTTTTATCGCCAGCTTCATTTATATTTAATAGTCATTGTTAAGCTTTATTCTCTCATTGTATGCAACTGGGTACATCATAGAACGTACATTCAAAGTCCTCTAGTATTTCAACACCGCAGGGTTAAAAGCCGACAATAGGTAAACAAGTGTCGTGGTTAAGCAGGAAGGCCACGCTTCCTGCCCTGCTGTTTGTATTTATAGGTGGCCAGTCATAACAGGGGTGACGATGGATGAGAGTGCGCGAGCGCAACTCCTGCATTTTGTATTCTTATGCATTACTTCCATAGATATAGGTAAATAAAATGTTCTGTAGGGCTAATTGAGTAACTAGGTTGTCAACGCTACTAAAGTATAGGTATTGGTCAGTTACTACCTTTTACTGAAGTCGTAATGTGAGTACCTACTAGCAGTGTACCACTAAGATTCTTCATCGTTGTTAATCAAAGTTTCAGTTGTCTGTTCTTTTCTGCTATGAATTTGACTCGATTCTGTCAATTGGCACTGACTGTATATTAAAGATAAAAAAATACGTTTGTTTCATTGTGGGCATAGCAAAAAGTGATGGGAGAAATATTATTAAGACACAGTAACAGACAAAAGTGACAACAATCAAATATAATAAATGTACATAGTCATCAGTAAAACCACGAGTAACTGGTTATATCAAAATTTATTATTTATGAGTTAATCGTCGCTTTTATATTTTTTTAAAACATATTATAATAATTGTTTTTGACATCTTCAAATTGCATTTACAGCCAGTAGTATAAATACTTATTTCATTGTAACAACTGTATTTTGGAATACTTATACTCGTAATTATTGGCTGGGTCCAATGTCGTCTCTTTCACCCGGTAGAAATAACAAAAAGTCATTTTTATACATCGGATTCCAAATAAGTTCTTGTAGCACAAGGAGTTGATGGGCTGCTAATTTGCTGCTAGCGCTAATTTTTTAACAGTTTCCAGGTGGTCTTCACTCACGGAAGATAAGAATTATCCTATTATGTAGAATAGAAAATCATACTTGAATCGTCATTTTTAGGTTAAAATTCCGGGGCAAAATTTTTATTAAAACTGCTATAAAAGACTTTCTTGGTCGATTACGATTACACATTATAATAATAATTCGTACAATTCTACGGTAATTCAAGCTACTCAACTTAATGCGATGTGAGGAGCTTAAAGAATATAGGTACCTACTCAGCGGGAAGTTATTTAGCTACAACCGTACTTTAGAGTTCAAGAGGGGAAAAATCCTCAGAGGACGTTTCCAAACTCTTAGTTTTGTAGTACTGCAACAGTGAACGTTTCTGGTCTAAAGCTAATTACTACTCGCGTAAAACTTTTATCAAGAACAGGCAGTTTATTTTAGTTAGACTAAAGGAGATAATTAAGACCGTCCATGAAAAATAATTACGACAATTCATGGTCAGTAGTGTAGTCAGGAATAAAAATAGATATTTTGGTTCCTGACTTCAATTAACGAGTAAGTATTCGATTTTAGACATTTGATTGAATTTCGAATAAGTTTATATAAATATAGCTACTACAAAGGTGCTTCATAAAATCTTGGAGCGCCAGAACCTATTTCGAATATTAACTAAATGGGACGCGATCTAAAATATCTGTGTAAGGTTTTTGAAAAAAAAAAATCGCGATCTGTTATTGATAATGAGAAATTAAATTAAATTTTACATCTTTAAAATTTTGACGCAAGGACTAGTAGGTAAATTACGTGACATATTCTCTTGAAAAAATATATGATGTATATGGTATATAAGTTTAAGAAATATCCATATGAGCTTTGAGCTGAAGAGCCAGTTAGGATCTTAAAACAATATTTAAAAAAACGCAGTGCCGTAGTTAATGTAAAATTATTTCTTCATTAAAATTCTCCCAGTTCATAAAGCAGTTAAGTCTAGTGTCGTAAATATTTATGTATAAATGTCATTATTTGGCGGTAGTTACGGGTCCAGATCGGCCGGTTGCTATGGTAACGACGCAGTGGGCCTGCAGCTCCGTGACGCGAATGTCAAGCTGCGGATCGATGACGCTCGCACCTTTTTTTCATATCATCGGCATAAGCCTTATATCCTGGTGTTAGAGGTCTAATCTTAGGCGCAACCTCAATGATATACTCGTGAAAGTGTTGACACGTCGTCTGTACCAAAATCACCGTGTGATATCATTGTGAGAAAAAGCTAGAAAGCACAATATACGACTACCGCATCGATACGAGTATTATGATTTCTCATCGTGGTGGTTTTGTGTGTATGTTCTGATTATACCATGTGTTGGATTGGTTGCAAATTATTTTGTACACACAGCGACAAGTTATGTTACGACACTATTTTTGGTCTTATTGCGTGCGCCAGAAGAACGATACAAAGGTCAAACAGTCTAGCTTGAGGTGCCGTTGCGTGTACATATAAGAGTAAAGAACTCCTATTGCAAATATTTCAAAATGTTCTTACGAATCATAAAGAATGTTATACTTTTATTTCATATAGCATACATTAAATCTAGCGCTTGTGGAGCAATTATCGTAATCTATATAGGTACTATTAATACTAGTGACCCCTCCCAGTAACAACAAACGTTTATGAATCATTTCGTTTCTTAGCTGGACCTTGACATACAGAACGATAAACAGCAATGTCAGTAATGCGTTTTGCTTTTCCGACATGGAATTTATAATGTTTTTTTATACTTTTGTAGTATTATTTAAAACTGGAAAACGATATATCTTGTTGATGTAAGAAAGCATTCATAATTTGTATACCGAGTAGTAGGTCCGAGATACCAGGGGAGATCAGGGTGAAGAAAGCCCTCTTCAAAAAGTGGCTAGCGTCTAGATCTTTTGACGACCGCGAAACGAGTTACTAAGAGATCTATAGCCAGGGCCAGACGAGACCATTTACAACCCCTGTATGATAAGTTAGAATCGTAAGAAGGGCAGAAGCTGTCCTGCAAGTTGGCTCGTTCCAGGGTCAAAGTGGCACAGGATATATTCAAGTGTCGCTGTGTAAGAGACCTCCGCGGTAACCTATTATGCGAGGACCTCGCGGTGAAGGAGAGATAGCGCTCATATTTTCAGGAGTCGCTGAACAAGCAGCATAAAGAGGTACAGCTACCGACTCTCCTTCCTACTAGGTACTAGTGCCACATATAACGCCTGAAGAAGTTCGAAGGGTTTCCGAGGGGGTAAAGCGGTATTTAAGAGCGGTAGGGAGCATCAAAGCAGCCCGTCTGGGGAAGTACCTCCACCTCACAGAAAACCGCGGGGCAAATTACAACTCCCTAGAGGGTTGCTGTGTTCCTGTCTGTGAGTGAGATTACCAGGACAGGAGGCATCGCGCATTATACTTAATATATTACAAGCGTTAATAGGTTACGGTAACTGCTTTACATCAGATGGGCCGTATGCTAGTATGCCTCCCGACCGTATATTTAAAAAAATAAAAAGGGGAAAAAAAGCGCTCTGAGTATGTGGAGTGGACCCTCGTAGTGTAAGCATTTTGACTGACCTATGTAATCGCATACTCCTTACAGGAAGAATCCCGGGCCAATAGAGATTGAGTGTCATCAGTCTAGTTTTCAAAGGAGAGGGATCGGTGCAAGAATGCGGCAGTCACCGCAGTATAAAGGGAATATCTAACACCATAAACCTCTTCGAGCGGGTAATTGACTCCCGGATCCGGCAGGAGTGCTCCGTCTCAGTGTTAGTATGACTTCCGACCGTGGACCCTGTTTCTGCTCTAAGGTTACGTCATGGAGAAATACAGGATGAAGAATGCGTCTTTGCATGTTCTGTTTTTAGATATGGAGAAGGCCTTCGACTGTGTTCCTCGCGGGATCATCTGGTGGGCACTGAGGTGCAAAAAGATGCCTGAAGCTTATATTGAAATTTGCCGATTCCGATTCCATAGTTGGGACTGCTGTTGGCGATCACAACCCTTCCCGATCACCGTCGGGGTCCACCAGGGATCTGTGCTTAGATCCTATCTCTTCAGCGTAATATTAGGCGTTGTATCGGACAGCAGAGATGCACATGAGCAGCCTTCGTGGTTTGCTCATGTATGCTGACTATCGAGCAGAGACTGGGGGCGTTTGGTTCTGCGCGTGTGTGCTTGGAGAGGGTCGCTTAACAACGGTGGTCTGAAACTGGATGTGATTAAAACCGAGTTCTGGGCCTGCAATTGCACAGAATCCACGCCCATTTCCATTGGCGAACACACTGTCGGACAGTGTATGGACCGGTGTAAATATTTCGAATCTGTCCTCCACGCCGTTGACATCGATTGCAACGTCAAGGTACGTATTTCAGCAGTTCAGGCCAAGGGGCGTGAGATGACTACTGTCGTCTGTGACCCTAAAATGCTAGTTAGCTGAAAGGACAGGTTTATAATTCCATTATTAGACCTGTCCTTTTATATGACAGAGAATAGTGGCCGGTACTAGAGCGGCACATGCAGGAGCTGCATGTCACGGATGTATATGCTGCGTTGGACGTGCTGAGTGACGCGAGAGGATCTCATAAAGAACTTCCGCATTCGTGGTAGCATTCATAGCTTTGTCCCACCACATTCTCATGGCTCCACCGACCTCTCGGTCATAAGAGCCGAATCGTGGGAGTTGCGCACGGCACTTGCTGCTCTTCGGCTCTTCTTGTGCCGTGGGCAACGCTTGTCACCCTACAAGTTATTTATTTCTTGTCCACAATGTCTCTGTATAGCCATTCTCTCCCTTCTGAGGCGGCAACGCATACAAAGACGCCTTCGCTGCTGTCCGAAGGCACTCGTGGGTACTCTAAAATTGTTCCTAATCGTGGCGCTCTTCCCGCTCTCGCTCCAGTTCTCTTGTATCAGTAACTGTATCCTCCGCACTCCTACGGGCGAACCATGCGTGGGCGAACCCAGAAGGCCGCAAAGTTTCCCGCCGACGATACAAGATTTGCAAAGTACACCGGCGCCGTGTCCTTTTCGCTGCGCTGGATCCATCATCCATCATTCTTTCACGCAGATCCGCATACTTAGGACAGGACCACAAAACGTGATCCCTGTCCTCCTCACTCTCTCCACACGTACACATGCTGCTCTCGCAATATTTCAGATCACTCAATCGCTTCCTTGACCCTCAAGGAGCTGCGAGGTAGGATGATCCGGTTCGACCCAGTGCGACCTTAGTCTCACCGCCACATCAGGGAAAAACCGATAGAGTTCCCTACCCTTAGACTGTGCTCCCAAGCGAGCATGCCACTCGCTCACTGTCATCTTCCAAATTTCGCCTGCTCAACTCCCGATCAGTCACAGTCCAACGTGCTCCTTCCAACTGCCCAGCACGGGTGACCTCCAAGTCCGCCGGGAGGACTCCCACCAGTACCGGTAGGGCAGCCGTACTGGTATACGCCTTAGTAAGTAAAATTAGTGCCTGTCTTTGGCTTCTCAGGACGATGCTGCGACAAACATCCGACGACATATTTTTCGACGGCACACAAGCTAATAACCACGGTATACCAAAGTGCTGCGGCACGCGCTTTGCAAAACATTTTTTTATACAACATCGCGAGTTATACAAGCATACGACCCACCTGATATAAAACGGTTATCAAAATTTATTAATGCTTGCAACAGTTACTCACATGCTAATAAACTACTCCTTAGAAGCTTACTGGTGACCTTACTCCCTCGCAGGAACACAAAAACTTTTTATTTGTTGTTTTCTGTAAGGTGGAGGTGCTTCCCCAGACGGGCTGCTTTGATGCGCCCTACGTCTTAGTACTCTTCACTGCTCTAAGTTGTACTGCTACTAATAAATGCACATTAAACTTAGCCCTTAGACCTTTGTTCCATTTGCATGTATACGTTACGGGACCTAGAGTTAGACTGAGAATATAAAGCGTCATGTATATAGTTACAGCATATATTTGTGTGTGTAGGTAAGGATACCTTATGGAGAGGAACCGCAAAGCCGCAAAAGGATTAAATGACGAAGTGTACACCTATTTTGTCGACTTTACCCTAGCAGCAAAGGTCAATCTACATAGGGCTTTGGTAACAGTATTGCTAGACATAGACAATCATAATGTTTTTTTTTTTCAATGTTGGGATGCATACCATATGGTTATGGCCACAAACTAATAAAGCACTTGATTGCGCATGAAAGCACCCCGCGCTCACAAAAATTTTGTGTTTTAGCTCCTAAATATTTCACTCCTTCGATCCTACTGACCAATGGCAGAATGTTTTAACCAATAAGCCTATAAGGGCCGCGATGTTGATTCGCGAACTAGCTAATAAGAGCTGCGCGTTCTACTCTGTCCCTCGACCCGTAGCGGTAAATTGAGTTACTACGTAATATCGCTCTCATCGATTCTCCATAGCTTGTTTCCTTCATACTTACCTATCTGATGTAAAGCGGTTACCGTAGCAGTTTTCTGTGAACGGGAACTTCTCCTGCTAGGTTGTTTTGTTGCATTGTCAACTGTCGTCTTATAATAACTGCCGGGCTGATGACCCCTAACCTAAGAAAGTATTGGTTTTCTCTCTGGGTTTTAGAGGTCTGACTGACAACAGTCGCCCTGTGTAAAAATTTGTGTCTTCACCAAGTCCTGAGGTTTAGGTAACGGATTCCGTTAATCCTAATGGATTACGAAACCTGGTTAACGCGAAGAAGAAGAAGTTTTACGCTCCACAAGCTACGGTAACTACTTACCATCGGGCCGGCCATACGTTTGTTTCCCATCTCAGTGCTATAAAAAAAATAAGCGAATTGATCTTGTCATTGGCACGATAACGCCATACATCGTTTGAAAGTTCCGAAGCTTCTTGCAACATGCACTTAAGATAATCATAACTTTATAAATATGCGTCTGGCGCGACGATAGTAGTTCCCATGCGTCCGTCGTTTTATCTAAAGTACCTACCTATTACGATCTAATGCAATTTTTCATATGATGAAGCGATACTGAACAAAAGAAGCGCTATTATCGCATTGGAGAGTTTAGACATGCATGCGTCCATATATCCAATAAGCATAAAAAGTGAATTATAACCGATTAATTTTCCTCCTTTCAAACTATGCTTTCAAACATATACGTGTTCCTTGCTGGAATTATTCAAACAATTTTTATTTAAAGCATGTTGTAGAGTCGCAAAAAATGTTTGGAATGAAATGGAACACGACCATACCAAGATAATCTAAATGTATTGAATAAAATTTACATATTTTTAAATATACCAGGCTGAATAAGTGACTATCCTCCCTACCTTCAAATAAACGCATATTACTTCTCTTATCCACATCAACAGCTCGATTGTCAACATGAAACTTAAGTATACTTATGTTTATATTAGTGGAGCGCCGTAAGATTTATTCTATAAAAAATATTTTGTGATATCACAATTTTATTAATTATTAAAATAAATAATTATTTTTTATTATTGTTATTAGTTTAGAGTTATATTTTGAAAAGGAGAACTATTACAAACTTATCCTTGGGCCTCAAGGGACTGTACAAAGGTGAGGGTGGGGGGAATTTTTAGAAGACACAACAGCAGCTGTCGGGCGTTAGTAGACGTTTCATTGCAACTGGCTAGGCTAAAAACGTACCTAACTGTTTTTGTGCATTTCGAAAACAATATTTGTAATTTTTGTTTATATGCAATTTATGTATATTTATAATTGTGCAGTTAGTGCAATAAAAGTTAATTACTGAACATAATTGTATTTTACGAACTTTGAAAATAGTGGCATAGATAGCAAGTATTTGTTTTTTATTTATATTATACGCTTATAAAAACAATAGTGAATGCTCAATCGTATATTTTATTTTACAGTAAAATTCAATAATAATAACGTTAGTTAATATTATCACTAATATTTGTTGTTACAGTCTCGTATCAAAATGAGTGAACCATCGAATAGTGATGATAATAAAAGTATTGATAATTTGTGACAAAATGGGATCTAATTCGAGGAAAAATTATAAAAGTGACTAGAGAAATATCGACGCTGAATGCAGCTTCTGCAGAAAAAGCGGATGGACTGTCTCAGTATTTAAATACTCGCGAATTTGTCTACACGGATTCAGTATGCAAATAATGCAGACATGCAGTAGTATATTAACAAAGGATATAGTAATGCTTATTTAAGAAAAGAGCACACCACACCACATCAGCATACTTTCCACCTTAGAAAAAGCTTTTAACTACTTCAATTGACTTTGATTGGTTTTTTAAGGTGTATGTGTCTTTTATGTGAAAAAGAAGCGGATGAAATGAATAAAAAAGAAAGTCCAAGCATTTAAGAGAGATAAGGCACATCAAAGCACATGTGTTACATGCAATCTTGCTATAAAGCAGTGTATAAACGCAGCCCCCCCCCCCAAAATATATTTAGATAACTAGAAAGATAACTCTTTTTAGAAAGCAACTGCTAAAAATAATGCTGCGTTAACTGCGGTCTTTGCCACCTACTGCAAAAACCGCTTTTGGTCATTTCAAAAGAGTATATCTGCAAGTTCAAACATGGCTCGGAAGAGAAATATCACCACAAGAATGGGCGGCGGAATACTGATACCGCAAACAATGACGCATCTATCAGCTCCAGGATTCTTACTTAATGATTTTTTGCATATGTAAATCAGGATGCGAAGATCTTGTGGGTGCAGGAAAAGTGTATTAAATTGCACTGTAGCTTGCTTAGTATGCAATGGTAACAGCTGTACTAATTCTTCAGCCGCAATTCACATTAAGGAGATCGACGATAATAATGTCCAAAATGTAATAATGTACATAGTTGATATATTTGTTTTGTAGCTCGTTATTTTTTGCGATATAGTAATAAATTAATTTTAAAGTTACTATGAAAATATAATTTATTATCTACGTATAAAATTGAAATCTTTACTCTAAACATTTTTCCCCTTGTCCCTCTAATTTTTCCATAAATTGTTGTTAAAAATTGTTGTAATTGAGATAGCACATTTTTTTTACTTTTTTATTTTAGCTTTTAACAATGCAGTCGAACCGTTTTTATTAAGATTCATTGACTGGCCCTCGATTCTGTGATTTTAGAATTTTTATCTCTTGCGGCGCTCCACTACATAATATGTATCGCGATTGGATGAAGGTCTCACAATCTTGAAAGTCAATTTTAACCTAATTTTCAGTGTAGTATCTATTTTAAACTTCCCAAACATATGCAATTCTGGTTATTGTCAATAAAGTTAATGGTAATATTGAATGCGATAGTCTATTGGTATTCCTTAATGGTTAACTAAGACTCCGTCAGGCCCGTGATTGTATACACAAGTAGACGCATATGGACTGACGGGTTTTCTTTGTATATGGGTAGGCAATTAAATGACTTTTTGCTGCTAGTATGGAGGTTCCCAAGTCAAGTTTCCTTGTTGACGCAGATGTTCATTTGTCTAACTGACAAAATTTGCACCAAGGACGACCCTTGTTGAACTAATTTAGTTTTCAACAATAAAGTATACATGATTCCGCATGCCGTTCCGCTCGTTCCCGAGACTTCTGCCCCGAGATGTAACTAATTAAGTCATAAAAAGAGGCATTTCCTCGGAGGAGTGTTATTTTGTGACAGCAGACCGGCTCGGCAGCGGCGCGGCGGGCGCGGTGCGAGTGAGTTATCGTCTCTATCCTCGCTTTTAATTATTCATGAGCCCCGCCCAAGTTTCAGCAACTTCGGACCGACATCTGGCGGGCTTCTGTTAAATAATTTGCACTCACTTCTTTAAGGTATTGAGTGCGCGGGTTTGCATTTATATGCGAAAATAAAATTGCTTTTATTAAAAGCTTTTATTAGGTCGAATATATTTATGCATATATAGATAGCTACGTAATTTTTACATTTTCAGCACTTTTAGTTCTTATACCATCATGAACTTTGTAATCGAGTATAGTTCATGACACTATATATATATAGATATATATATATATATATATATATACTGGCTGAAAATTTAACTCACAACTCTCGATCTACGGAAAGCCCGGTTTCATCTTGTGCTTCGGAATCCTTTGTTCTTCTAGAAACAGACTGCCAGGAAGTAACAAGTATATTGATGGGGTTGAAGTCAGACAGCTCCCCCGGATGGGACAATATCCCAACAACTTTCCTCAAACTCGCTAAGGATCTGGTCGTTCCTGTGTTTTCTCATTTGTCAAACATTTGCTTTCATACGGGAATTTTTCCTACTGTCCTGAAACTATCTGTTATAATACCGATACATAAGGGTGGTGACAGAAATGATATTAATAATTACAGACCGATTTCCATACTTCCAGCTATCTCAAAAATTTTAGAAAAACTTTTAAATATCCGATTGCATAACTTTTTTAATAAATTTCATATTTTTTCAAAATCTCAATTCGGCTTTCGACAAGGGAAATCAACTGAAGATGCTATTCTAACTCTAACATCTCTCATTGTTGACCAACTAGATAAAGGTAAAAAATGTATAACCGTATTTCTTGATTTAAAGAAGGCCTTTGATACCGTTTCTGTTCCCACTTTAGTACGCAAGTTAGAAGAGAGTGGAATTAGAGGAACTGCACTTGATCTTTTAAAAAGTTATTTATCGGGTCGGAGACAGAGAGTGAAGGTTGGCAATCTAATTAGTAACGATATGGATATATGTTATGGCGTTCCCCAGGGAAGTATATTGGGACCCACCTTATTCCTCATATATATCAACGGGCTTACTAATCTAGATCTTGACGGTGGTCACATAGTTTCTTATGCCGATGACACGGCTTTGGTATTTACTGGTAGTTGTTGGAACTCTGTGTTTAAACTGACTGAAGCCGGGCTGTCCAAAGTGTCTCGATGGTTACAGTCATTTTTGCTTACTCTCAACATTTCAAAAACAAATTACATATGCTTTGCTAAAACTAAAAGATCTACTCCTAAACCTAACTTATATCTTAAAATTCACCACTGTAATGATAATTTACTAAACTGTAATTGCCCAGAAATAGAAAAAGTCTCGCAAACTAAATATCTAGGAGTTATAATTGATCAGCGGCTATCCTGGCATCCTCAAATTGAATTTATAAATACTAGAATTCGAAAATTAATTTGGATTTTCAAAATGTTGAGACATATAGCTAACAAAGAACTAATTAATCAAATTTATTATGCCTTAGCTCAATCAGTCATAGGATATTGTATTACCATATGGAGTGGAGCAAATAAAACCAAGTTCCTTGAGATAGAAAGAGGCCAGCGTTGTCTACTTAAAGTAATGTACTTTAAACCTTTTAGATTTCCCACACATGAACTGTACTCACTGTGTCAACTATTATCAATAAGAAAACTTTATGTACTACAAGTTATTTTAAAAAAACACAAAACCCTACCTTATAAAGCTAAAAGCAAAAATAAAGCTAAAAGAAGGAAAGAAAAGGTGGCTCATTGTACTCATAAAAAATATAAATTTGCAATGCGTCAATATGAAGCACAATCTACTTATCTCTATAACAAAATCAATGAAAATCTTGACATTTATCCTCTGCGATTACGAGAAGTTAAAGAAAAAGTATCCACCTGGTTAAAAGGTCTAAGCTACAGTGATGCGGAAGTACTAATTTATTAAATAACACAATCGTACAGTTTTACAAATGAAGGTAAAATGTTTAAATTCAATATATTTTTCCTATATTAAATCCCAAATGTTGTTGTGATATTCTTCTATTTTGAAGTGTGTTTAGTAATAACGTAAGTTAAGAAAGAGCAGGTCTGTCTGGCACAAGCATTATTTGCTTAATAGGCAGTCCTCACAATAATGTTTGTAAACACAATTTTTGTTAACGAAATAAAAACATTTTCATTTTCATTTTCATATACATATAATCGATCATGGTCTGTAGGTCTGATAATGGAGGTCGGAAGGTGAGCTTTAGGAACTCCTCAATGGTTAACTGTAGGTATATTGGTCTAATTTCAGCTCGTTTTATCTTTGTCTTCTTTGGCAACACAGCGTGCTTGGTGTACTTAAATAAAGTTTTTTTTTCGTGGTAATTTCTCTATATTTGTGGTAGTCCATTAGAAAAAATAAACTCCTCCAGCTTAAACATAAACTATATGATTTTTAATGATCCTGAATGAAATGTGTTTGTAAACCAAAACTTAAAAATAACTTTACTCTTATAATCCCAAATATAACATTCTTATTATTCTTAAGGAAAGTATATTCGGTTGGTATAAAAAAATGTGTAAACTGTAAAATTTGCAACACATAATAGTTCGAAATATTAAGTTTTGTGCGGATCGCGTTTTTGCACTGGCGGACCATTGGTAGTCCGTGGACGACGGGTTGGGAACCACTGATCTATATCTTCACTCCTAGTTCCTTATAGGGTTTATACAGACTACTGAGCACCACATGTCCAATCAAGCATTTAACAAACTTATAATTTGATGAGCTCGGTGGCGCAGTGGTTACTAATCTACTTTGACACCAATGCTTGTGGGTTCGATTCCCACACAGGATAAATATTTGTGTGCATGAATACGTCTGTTTGTCTTAGTCTGGGTTCTATGTATCATAAATATGTGTTTACAAAAAAAAAGTGTTTACATATGTTTGTCAGTTGTCTAGCACCCATAATACAAGCTTCGCTTACCTTGGAGCTAAATCTTCTTAGTCGATCGTTCTTGTCTGAGCGGGCGTGGTTGTGAAGACGATGCCGGTTAAGGATCGTCTGTACTGCCCAACCTTTGGGCAAGGCTTGCTGCTTGGGCAATGGATCTCCATCTCTGTCTATTTGTTGCGTTGCAAGTATATTGAACAATCGTGGACTGGGTCACTGTTTTTATGATGTCTGTCCAGCGAGACGGTGAACGGCCTCGTGCTCTCTTATCGTCTATCTGGCCCTGGACTAAAAGTCTCTCCATTGACGACTCATTCCGAGTGATATGCCCAAAGAACTTGAGTATCCGCAGTTGAACAATTGACGAAAGTCTATCTCTTATGTTCAGTTCCTTGAGGATGGAAATATTCGTGCCGGTATGCAGTCCACGGGATTTTCAGTAGGCGCCTCTAATACCACATTTCAAGTGCATTAATTTTGCGTCGGTCTTGCAGTCGTAATGACCAGGTTTCAGTGCCATAAAGGAAAATTGGAAAGACGGGACTCTTCATTCGTCGAACCTTTGTATTCTTTGTTATTTGTCTGTCTCTTAAAATCTTTCTACGGCAGACCGTGTGATAACACATCGGCGTTTAATCTCGCCCCCGTACTCCTCCTGTAGTAGTTTGACACAATTTAGCAGTTTCCTACCGTGAGTAAATCTGGTTTTATTTTCCTCTGCATGGTCCACTATCATCACTTTTGTTTTGGATCTATTGATGGTGAGTCCAAATTGGAGACTAGTTCTTTCCAGACAAGAAAGCATCTCTGATAGGTATTCTTTTGTATCTGCAAGAAGTGTAGTATATGAGCGTATCTAAGGTTATTTATCATCCTGCCACCAACTGATGCACCTCTGTTTCACCCCTCCAATACAATCCGCATAATATATTCTGTGTAACAGTCAATCAGAAGCGGTGATAGATGACATCCCTGGCGAACACCTGAAGCAGTCTTGAAGTTGCTTAATTACACATGATCCACTCTCACAGCGGCAGTGCCATCCTCATCAGTGATTTGATGATAAAAACTAGATGGGCTAGATGGTGTAGTGTAATTTTTCCGATAATATTTGTTATTTATTTATTATAATAATTAAACAAAATGAGGGCATTCATTTGATTGCAACATATTATTGTCAATATTATTAATACACAGTTTGGTTATTCACAGATGTGGTCGCCGCCCCCGAGCGCGCGCCGGTGAGATGAGTGCTGCGGTCTCCGGCCGCAACTACTCCTACGATGAAACCATACAGGTACGAGCACAGATTTATATTTGTATTACAGAATAAACCTATTTATAATTGAGTTTTTAGAAAGCAGAGTTTTTACTACTCGCTTTAATGATTAATGAACGAGGTAATAATGTTAACAGGACGAGGCGTGCTCTCATAATCAAATAATCATAATCCCGGGGCGAGGCATGTACAGTGATTTTCTCGAAAGCTAAAGATAGAAATAAAAGGCCGAATAAGAAAAAATTCCATATTTCGTACTTTTGAATTAGATTAGACGTAAGAAGAAAATAAGCTAAGCAGTACATCTTAAGTACTGCTTAGCGTATTTTATCTTTCCTGTATAATCTAATTATAAATAATAATAGAATAATATTTAATTTTATTATTTCTCACTCTTCAGAATAAATTTTTCACACCGATGTAACTTTGATAGCGAGTAACATATAAAATCATAACAGATTGGTTCGATTTAGACATAAATTTGAACAGGGCAATCTATTATATATTTTTTAATAAAATAATTAAACTAGTACAGAGCTATAAGGTACATAACTAAGATTTATTGCTACTGAACTATCAGTTCGAAATAAAAGCTGTATTTCTCTATAGTACTAAAGTGAGCGAGAAAGATTTCATTCTTTGTGCGAGCGGTTAATGATGACACAAATAATAAACACCGAAGGTGTGGTTATTACCTTTTTCCGCTTTGTTTCTTAGAGTTGTCCAAATTGAAACAACAAAGACACATTGTAAAAATACTGTAACTAACACGACATAAACATATGTTTTACTGTAATGATATGCAATTTTTAAGGTAAAATTAATGTGTACAATTACCATCTATACACAAAAGTGTGTGTCAATTTTATTCTTGTTATTTCAGAAGAGGCGTTCATTTACCCTCTTTTTCTGTTCGATATATATATATATCATAATTATAGTTCGTAAGGAGTAAACCCAAAAAATACAGTCAGAGAGTAGTGATAGCCCATTGGATAAGAAACCGGCCTATTGACCAAGTGGTTCCCGGTTTGAATACGAAAATACGAATTTAGTGGTACATGCCCCGTACCACTAAATTCGTATTTTCGGATTTATGTACATACGATACGTGATGTATTTATCACTGAATCTGGCGGTGAAAGAAAATATAGTGAAATCCACACGTCCAAGAAATTGTAGGTACTTCAAAAGACGACTTAACCTAATAAAGTTCTGGTTTTCCCTCTGGGTTGTGGAAGTCTGACTGCAGTTGCTCCATGTAAAAATTAATGTCTTAGCCAATTCTTTTGGCGAACCCTTCCAATCCTAATGGATTAGGAAAAATGGCATAATGCGAAGAAGATGCAAAAATTACAATCGTTAAAATTAATGAATTTATTTGCTTCTTATTTCAACTTTAAAAGTTTTGTTTGAGTGTTTCTTTCTATGATCGCATACCGGTATTGAGAAGAGGCTAGTTCTGACCTAATTTTAATAAGAAGCAAGCGGGGCGGGTGCTGTACATACTCAAATAAATAACGAGAAATAAACTGTTTTGATGACACCAGCCATATATCAGAAATAACTGGGTAAATACGAAATAGATTGATTACTTGGCGAGCTCGGTGGCGCAGTGGTGAAACGCGTTGTTACGCTACTTTGACACCAAAGATCGTGGGTTCGATTCCCACACAATACAAACATTTGTGTGCATGAACATGTCTGTTTGTCTTGGTCTGGGTATTTTCTATGTGTAATAAGTATTTATTTACAAAAAAAAAATGTATTTACGTATGTTTATCAGTTGTCTAGTACCCATAACACAAGCTTCGCTTACTTTGGGGCTAGGTGGCGCTGTGTAATTTGTCCGACAATATTTATTTATTTATATTTATTAATTTATTATTTATTTACTTACCCAATTTAGTAACCTACCACTAGATTTTCGTTGTTTTCGGATTTATGTAGAAATTTGTATTTATCACTTGTTCGGCGGTAATATAGAAAACATCGCGAGGAAACCCGTACGTCCAGAAATTATATTTCGATTGACATGTGACCAAAGAAAGGTTTGGTTTCCCCTCTCTATTGCGGAGGTCTGACGGCAGTCGCTTCGTGTCAAAATCAGTATCATCGCCAAATCTTCGGGCTTACGTAGCGAACCCTGCCAATCCTAATGGATAGGAAACGGGGTAACGCTAGCTAGAAGAAGAAAAAAGCATAGGAGGTAATTATCTTAAATTAAAAGATGTAACTAATCATCTTGGTGCACCACGTGGAGGTTTACGTCCCCAATAATGTGCATGCATCCAATTATATTTTTTATAACTGCATCATATTAGGCCACTCGTACGTTAGGTTGCGCCTTACGGTAGAATAAAAATTTGAGTAATTCCGAAGGTTTAAAACTGTAAAAACCAATCCGAGGGCACAATCGAATTCAAAATAGAACGCTCATGTTATAAATGTTTTAGAACCTATAAAAATAAAGTCTTAACTTCTTATTTCGTCTTTGATTGGTGCCATATACATTTAGTAGCTAAATGTATATGGCACCAATCAAACATTTAATAAATAAGACATTCCTAATTGTTTTACAATTGCCAAATGTATTGCGTATGTATGTCTGTATGAATATCTTCATGCTAGGCCCCTTGTGTTGTAGGCAGAAAGAACGTTGTTAATACGTTCACAATAAGCCTAATACTCGTATACCCATTTTTGAACTTTTTCCTTTTCCAAGTCGGTTAAACAACTACAACAACTGTGTTAAATGGTTAAGATGACAACTTTGCCCTACGATATTATTGGAATTTGCAAATGCATAGTTTCATTATCCAATTGCGTTTTCAGCATTTTCACTGAATAAAGCTGAGCAGGTTTTCAGTGGCGTAGACTAACGGTCCAAATGTATAAAGTACTTTCACCGCAATCGAAATGTAAGCGCGAGTTGTACTTTACACGTAGAGTCTTAAATCATAAAGTTTGTTTTCCCATGTGGGAGGTAAAGTTCTAAAACTGCAGGGTCTCCGTGGCAGGCCGTAAACGCGAATTTGTGTTCTACGCTCAACCAATTTCAATCTTGTTTTTTGGGTCATAGAGTCGTTATTTTATTGTAAATTACTGGGATACAGAAGGAGTTTTTCAGGACGCGCCATAAGGTCACATTAGCGGGAACGGGCGCACTTACCTTTATTAATGCAGTACAAGGCTCAGCGCTTATACCTTTGCCCTGAGAAACTTGACATCAATTCTTATGTATTATGTGTGGGTCAATGGCGAACTACCACTTACCTATCTATTTGTGTCCTTTCACGGTATCATAACAAGTGAGAGAAAAGTTAATTGACTTTCTAACCCAAAGTGAATATGAACAACAAAGTTTTTAGGGTTCCGTACCCAAAGGGTAAAACGGAACCCTATTACTGAGGCTCCGCTGTCCGTCCGTCCGTCCGTCCGTCCGTCCGTCCGTCCGTCTGTCACCAGGCTATATCTCATGAACCGTGATAGTTAGACAGTTGAAATTTTCACAGATGATGTATTTCTGTTGCCGCTATAACAACAAATACTAAAAAATAGAATAAAGTAATTATTTAAGGGGGCTCCCATACAACAAACGTGATTTTTTTACCGTTTTTATAGATAATGGTACGGAACCCTTCGTGCGCGAGTCCGACTCGCACTTGGCCGATTTTTTGTAGGTACTGTAGGTTGGGTGGGGTCGCAAAAAGTATACCTACTATATACTACTATATTGTGTGGATTAGTGTTGACCTGTTAGTGTAGCTTAAAAACACATGTAATACAAGAGACATCGCTTGCAGGCTACCGTCGCTGGTGAACACATCGCGAATGGCAAACGTTTAAAACAGTAAAGACCCCATCGCGACTTCAATTAACTCGCTAAGTACTTCATGAGATTTATGTGGGACTATCGAATAGGACCTTTACAGCAAAAACATAATTGAGAGCAGAGTTGAAAATTGATATTCAACCTCCAAGCTTCTGAAAACATATTTTCAAAATTTGTTAACAATCGCCAAAGATATTGCGTAGGCAACAAACAGACAAAAACGTACGGGACGTAACGAGAATATTCTCCTTTTTAATTCCGTTAAAACCATAACAAAATAAGACTCCTTATAACAACCATTGTAACTTCTTTGATTAACGCGTTTACACCCACAAACACATTTATCCTCCTAATACAGCAGCAGTATATAAACAGAAAAAGCAATTTCAAGAAAAAAATACGAAATTATATCGTTGTTATATTAGCGAACAAATGCCGTTTAGCGTCCTAAACGTTCGAGTTTAATTCAAGAGACGCCTCTTATCTCCGGCAGCCGCACGGCGGGATGCAGGAGCCTTTATTTCTTAGATACAATATTCCCCAGGGTTCGCGATCATTTATCAGCCCGCGACCCACTTTGCCCCGACATCTGCCGGGAAATTCCCCGCCTTTATTGGACTGCGATTACTAAAAGAGATTATTGTGAGAAAGTAGTTTAGTATTGTCGCTGTGCTGCTATTAGATTTGTAATAATTAAAAAATATACAAAATTGAATTTGGGTATCAAAGTGTGCGAATATTTTGACGAGCTCGGTGGCGCTGCGGTTAATGACGCGACTTTGGCCGCTGGTGTCAAACTCCCGCCTCGTGGTTCCCTTTTTTTCCCACTTTATTCCCACACAGGACAAACATTTTGTGTGCATGAACATGTCTGTTTGACTTGGTCTGGGTATTTTTAAGAGAGGTAGAGCGCATCAAAGTCCGTCTGGTGAAGTACCGCCACATCGCAGAAAACAGTAGCCAAATAACAATTCTCTGGAGGGTTGTTGTGTTCGTGTGAGTGAGGTCACCAGTAGCTTCTAAGGAGCAGAGGTGGCATCGCACGAGTTATACTTAATGTACTACCAGCGTTCATAGACGACGGTATCCATTTTACATCAGGTAGACCGTATGCTTACAAGCATTCCGATGATGTATAAAAAATAGACAGAAGGCCGCGCATTAATATACATTTGTTCTGTTTCCCAATATTCCAACAGACCCCTTGCCATCGCCAACAGCACTGGATTATTTGGTGTACAGAAACAATGATCTTTCAGTGACTTTCAATTCCGAAACTACCTTTGAAAGGGCTTTGAGCTCATATTTAAGTTAATCACTAGATATATTAAGAGATAACGTACAAAAAATATTCCAAATATAGTAAATGATTGATGAGAAAACCGTAGCCAAATAACAACACCCTAGAGGGTTGTTGTGTTGTATTGTCTTAGGTTTTCACGATTGTTATACATTGAATTAAACAATTTTTAACGGAAATGTCGCGTATTTTATTTATTTTGTTGAACCTGACGTTTCGAACGCTTTGCAGCGTCCGTGGTCGCAGGAAGACTAAGATGATATTTGTTTTACATTATATAGGATAGACCGAAAAGTCCTACTAGTACGATATGTACATATTTGTAATTAGCACTTTGTGGGCGGCGAAGGAAAATATCGTGAGGAAACTCACACATCCAAGAAATTATATTTCGAAAGACGTGTTATCTAATCTAAAAAAAGACCTGGTTTCGCCTCTGGTTTGTAGAGGTCTGGCGGCAGTCGCTCCATGTAAAAAATCAATAGTTTCGCCAAATCCTTAGGCTATCCTAATGGTTAGAAACGTTCATTGCAAAAGTTAACCATACTGATTGCTTGCATTTTGAAATTACTGTTTGTACAAAGCGTCCAGGAGAGTTGTTCGAGTCTCGTTCTACAGTCGATCACTCGTTATCGACTGGGAAATCATCCTTACAAATTGCAGGCAAATCGTATGCTTGTTTGTCACTTTAGTGATCTAACAAAACGTAACTTATCACATGAATTGTTTATCCATAAGCTGTGGTGAAATATGTACAAATATTTCACCACAGCTTATGAATAAACATTTCATTATTTCTATGTAGCATAAGGTAAATAGATAAATTTATAGAAACCTTATCTCTTTATTAGATTTATAGATACGGATGTTCCAATTGTTCTAGTTTTGGCCACTAAATGACTGTCGCGAAAGTGGAATCAATATTGTTGTCTGGGCCCCTCATTCGATAATTTTATCAGGCTCGGGGTAATATATTGTGATTTCGCTATCTGTATGGCCGGAGATTGACCCAGTGAATTTGATTAACGAACAGTTTCCGCTGCGGCAAGGGTTGGGCCTGGCCCTAATGCGTGGACCACAGCGCATTAAGGAGGCGCCGGCCAGAAAATCGAATTTTCCGCTCTATGCGCCCGCATTCGTGTATACCTTTGTACCTTCGTCCGGTTTTTCAGAGCGTGTCGCATATACAAACTTTGTAAAATTTACATCCCTCATGGGGAACACTTTTACGACAGTCTCGTACACACATTTGTTCACATTTAATACAAAAGGTTTCGTTGTATTAAAAGTGGTGGGATACAAGCATATGGTCCTCCTGATGTCAAGCGGTGACTATTTGTAATATAAGAAGAACCGTAAGCGCGCTTCGTCTTCGTCGCTTATGCGGAGTCCTAAGGAGCTTCCTCGTAACCTCCCTAAGTTGCAACAATCGTCAATGAGTTGTAATTTGTCTACTGCCTTCTGTAAAATGGAGGTACTTCTCCATAGGCCTGACTAAATAACCAATCTTTTAATTACCTAAATTAAACACCGGAAACGATTCGGATTTAGCATTATGTAAATATTACTTTAAGGGGAAACTGAATAAGGACCATGAATATATATTTCTTCAATATCGTAAACGTTTTTGACCCAATTTCGTTTGGTGCTTATCCTGCTATCAGAAAAGTAAACAGCACCAATTTGGGAGGCAGTTATATTAGCGCGCGTTTACATAGATTCCTGGAGGGTTGGACCTTAATCCGAATTCAAATTTTCCGAAAGATAAAGCGGCTCGGATACGACGCAGGTTTACGGGCCCCGAGAGCCTCCGACCCACCCGAGTAGAGCCCTATAAGTATACGTAGATAGATTCCACTTTTAAAAGCAATCGGTGTATGATGGAAAATTGCATCGTATAGTATAAACGACAAATTTGGGAGCTCGGTCACATTTGATCATCAACTATTCCGTAGACAACCCAAAAATATTTAGCGCTGGTTTTTAATTCTATTCGAGTATTTTGCAGGTATCATTTTAAGTACCGTAGTATAGAAGTACGCTGGTTCTAAGAATTAGCTGATAGAAGTTCCTATGGTGGTTCATAGAACCACATAGGATGTTCTCGGATTGTAAGAGTTTTTTTGTCTTATTAAAACGAGAGATAATCTCCCGCCCTTCTCATTCATATTGCTCGCTTCCATCAAATAGGTACCTCAGAATGGCACTCTCCTGTCATTATGTGTTTATTACACTCTCTGTGTTAATTATACCCTATATTATAAAAGTAAACAGAAATGCTAATAACTTTTAAAAATATTTTTTTTGTACAACGTCAAATATAGCCGATGTAAAATGGTTATCGTATAACGCTTGCAACACAAGGAGAATTGCTCGCGCGTTGCCACCCCCACCGCTAACACGATAGCTTCTTATACGCTTATGGTAATCTTACTCACAGGAAAATCGACACTCCAGGCAGTTATTATTAGTTAATTGGCTTTGACTCTATGTATTGTTTTTTAAACCATTGAGACAGTAAATAACCCTGCCCCATGGCTAGTTAGACCGTAGGCCTATGGACATTTGTAACACAACTCGCGCTTTGCTGACACTGTGAAAACAATTCTAGACTACAAAAAAAAAACGTCTATGCTGTATTCCCTTGGGAAAACCTCGGCAGTCAGTTAATTTGAGTTTAAGAATATGAGAGAAGATGATGCGTCCATTGCAATTCCAGTGTTAGAGGATGACTTCTCCTGTAACGGCGAGGGATGCGGTGGAAGAGGGAAGCATCATATCGAATGACCCCTTGAAACACAATTGATACAATCAGTAAAACACAAAGACTCAACAGTGGTACGATTTCGTGTATCCTCTTTTAGTGCGTTACGTATATCTTCTTTGACAATTCTTGTGGATACTTTGTTGATGACTGCTGTATAATTGTATCTGTTTTGGCTATACATATCGCAAAAAGGCATTTGTATATTTCTGAACATTAATTTAATGCGTTGCCGACGATGAGATTTGTTAGTTAGTTACTTAGTAGTAGGTACTTAGTTATCTAAGCTTAAATTTTCCGATTTAACTGCGGGCAGCGAGAGTACAATCCTCGAGAGCCTACCGAAGCCTCTCATAGTCAAAATGAATGGCTTTGCGATCCTTTTGTATTTAGACGATGTTCGAAATAGATGTTAACTAGTCATTTACACGAGCGAAAGGGAAAATTAAAATAATGGCCGTCGTTTACGCGGCGCAAATAACAAGAATGAAAAGGAAAATCATGCCGGGTTAACTTCATTGTTTCGTTGCTGCTGTTTGGCAAGTTTTTGTTTCCTTGTAACATGAACAGTGAAATATCCAACATTTGTTCAAAACGACGACGACAGTAAAATTAAAATAAAGATGTTTTGGTCCCGTATGTGTGGTGATGGAATGATTGATAGACTAAGAAACAGCACGTTACGAGAACAAAGTGGAATGAAAAATGAACTATCTATATTGTCGGACAATATTGTCGAACAAATTACACAGCGCCATCTAGCCCCAAAGTAAGCGAAGCTTGTGTTATGGGTACTACATAACTGATAAACATACGTAAATACATTTTTTATTTGTAAATGCATACTTATCATACATAGAAAATACCCAGACCAAGACAAACAGACATGTTCATGCACACAAATGTTTGTACTGTGTGGGAATCGAACCCACGAGCGTTGGTGTCAAAGTAGTGTAACCACGCGTTTCACCACTGCGCCACCGAGCTCGTCTGATTTATAACTTCACACTAAATCCCTTGCGGGGTAGGCAGAAAGAACCGAGCGCCATAAGACGCGGCCCTTACACATTTCATTCGCTTCTTTAAAATTCCTATCTCTTTTTATGCACGCTCACCGGTTTCTAGGTCTTTGATAAAAACAAAAATGATTAAATGTTCGCAATACATCAAGTAAGTATCACTCACGCGATGCCACGTCTGCTGCTAGCACAGCAACTTAGGAGCCTCCTTAGGAACCTCACTCACACGCAGGAACGCAACAACCCTCCAGGGAGGTGTTATTTGGCTGCGGTTTTCTGTGAAGTGGAGTTACTTCCTCAGATGGGTTGTTTTGATGTGCCCGAATGTACATAAAAAAATTCATAAAAATCGGTCGACTCGTTTTGGAGGAGTGCGACCACACACACGTAATTTTTGCAGATATAGATTTAAACACGCACAATAAGGCGGCTCACAGTTTATTTTTATACCACTAAGGTGCATGCCAAACATACGTCTAGCCTGATGGTAAGCAATCACTGTAGCCTATAGACAACTGCAACACCAAGGTATCATTCGTGTGTTGCCGATCCTGTTAAAACCTACTGAAGCTTTTCTGCATACTCTCATGCTATAGTCTCTAGGAAAACCTCTGTAGAAGCTCATGATAAGCTTGTAGTCCTCCATTGTTCATGCTTGTTTGTTACCCGACGTGGTCTCAACTAATTGCGAAGGTTTAAACCCTAAAACCTAAAGCTGCAATGAAGTACTTCTCAATAAAAAAAAATCTAATCAAAAACTTCTCTTATTAATAAGCTGAATACCAGTATATTTTAAATTGATGACTTTTGAGTACACGTATTGTATGTGCGACGATATTGGCGTGAATTGATTTATACAAATTATTTCTGAAGTAAATGATGTTAAAGCGTTGATCAGGGGTTATGTGCGATTCATGAGTTTCTACAGCTATGAGCAGATCATGCTTAACACTCGAAGTGCAATTGTAAGTCTTATTACGATCGGCATAAGAACCGTACAAAGGTACACTTTAGTGTAAAGCTTGAGCTGCACTTAACTGTACTATAATAATTAGAATTATATTGTAACATGTTTTGTTTCTCAAAGCACGGTACAAAGGTACACTTTAGTGTAAAGCTTGAACTGCACTTAACTGTACTATAATAATTAGAATTATATTGTAACATGTTTTGTTTCTCAAAGCAGGAAACAAAGGTACACTTTAGTGTAAAGCTTGAGCTGCACTTAACTGTACTATAATAATTAGAATTATATTGCAACATGTTTTGTTTCTAAGAAATGTTTTCCAAGCACGTTGATATATTGATAGCATGTGTCAACGCAATGCAGTCAACGTTTGAAACAATATTATTTATTACATACAGCTAGTGTAGTTAAACTAAATCTTTTAGTACTTTGATTTACAGTTGTGCAACATTGTTAAATATACTGCATATCTTAAACAGTTCCCACTAAATTATCTTAATGTAGACATACGAGTAAAAAGTTGTGTAGAGAATGGGGAACATGCGAGTGCGTTATTTTTTACATTTTAGGTGACAAAGCTCGTTTGGTGTGTCGCGGTTACTATAACGTACTTACCTATAAATATAAAAGCTTGCAATCTTGGAGTATCGGTTGGACGTTGTCAACCGCAGGACTTTTCTGGTAATCACACTCAATCCCCGAAATATAATAATTGACCCTAAAAGTTGTTATTATGCCACGACTTTATGTTTGAAAAGGGGTAGCGCACGTCTATCAGCTTGGCTAGAAAAATTCCTCCCCAGTAAATGCTGACTAGAAACGACTTTCCGACAATTAAAAGATTTTTATGTTCCTCTGAATGGTGGTGGTCACCAAGAAGCTATTCATTCAGCAGCATGGGTGGCAACGCATGAACGTAATTGCTGCAAGGATCTATATATAGTATTCAGTTCATAGCATATCAACGATTAAAAAATAGATTGTAGCAGCAAAAGTATTCATTTGTCCAAGGATCATTAAGTAGTTAATTAGTGCCTGCTTGGTCAAGAATTTTTATTTTGTTGTAATAATTACTTTAATTTCCGTTCTACAATTCCTACGTGAATGAACGACAAATGGACAGGTTTATTCCTTTATTTTTATTATAAAATAACGAATATTATGAACTATAAGTTGAATGTAACGCGAAAGATAAACGATTAAAATTTATTTTACACAAAACAGAATACGTAAAATTTAATAATTATATGATATCTGTTTTAAATTACTGTGGTATGTACTAGTATTTTTTTAAATTACCTGCCACCTAGCATCGAGTAGCAGCAATAAATATAGCTACCGTAACTAATTGATTGCTTCGACGCGAACTAGAGGGCGCATTGCCGACCCATGTCCAAATCGGAGCTCTACCGAATTTTGAATCCCAGCAATACGATTTTCCGATTTTGAAAATTGAACGTTGACTTATTGGTAATCGTATTCAGCTCAGCTTGTAGTGTCTTATAGATTTGAAAATGGCTAATTCGTCACCGACTTAATAAAGCATTGGAACGTACATGACTCACTATTATTTTAACTAGCCCGGTGGTGGAGTGGTTGGCAATGTTAATTTAACACCAATATTCGTGGGTTTGATTCTTATACGTATACACGTTTATGTGAAGGAACATTTTTTGTATACAACGTCGGGAGGCATACGGCCCACCTGATGTAAAGCGGTTACCGCATAAGCAAGCGCATTAAGTATCGTTCACCACCTCTGCTGCCAACAGCAACTCCATTGGAGTTTACTGGTCACCTCACTCATAGGCAGGAACACAACAACCCGCTAGGTAGTTGCCGCAGTCAGATAGGTTTTCTGTGAGGTGGAGGTACTGCCCCAGATGAGCTGCTTTGATGCAGACTTCGTCTCTTAAAATTACCAAGACTAAGACATATATACAGATGTTTGTCCTGTGTGGGAATCTAACCAACGAGCTCGTCTATTTGGCTGGGTCTGGGTGTACGTAACTTTACTTAACTCATGAACATTTCAGCATGCTGACACTTCCGCTTTCTACTCATGCTAAATAACTAGACATTATGAGGGTGTTGTTTGGCTACGGCTGTAAGATGACTCCGCAATTGGATGCCAAATGAGAAATATTGTAGTATCCTATACCCAAGTTATGAATTCTTTTGTAAATACTAATAAAAAAGCGGCCAATTGCCGTACTACGCATACATTAAGGGGTTTATTCCATATAAAGTATAGTATCTGTATAGAGTGATTTAACACTTCGCATTATTTTTTAAAACGGGAGAATGTATAAACGTGCAATGGTCGAAATAATTTTAATTTAGACATATACCTTTTTAGACCCTGGTTCAAGTACCTGGTACGAGTTTAGAATGTGCCAACAACATATTTTCAACGACGTTCGACTGAATATATCTCATATTTCGCTGACGGCAAGGTGTCTTAAGATGGAGGGTCGGCTTTAAGAGATCACAGATATTCTTATTAAAAATAACAATATTTACTATTTCGTTATAAAATATAACTAAAATGTTGTTTGTTAATATTGCCTTCAACATTGACACATCTAAAATAGAATGTCTATACTAATATAAAAAGCGGAAGAGTTTGTAAATTAGTTTGTATGCGATAATCCATAAGTTATTTAAACATATGCATAGGTTTGATCAATAGTTTTGTGCTAATAAACAGATAAGATCAATACTGTAGTTTCCAAATTGTCCAGCAGTCATTACTCGTTGTTCAATGACCATTTGTCGTAATTAACTGTAAGTTAATCTGGCCCGGGCCACCGCGTCGCGCCGCCCTAAATCACGACGCGACATCACGACAGCCAGTTGTGAACTGTTCCGTCCGGTACGGGGCTAGTCTGGAATTTGAACTGATAGGGAAACTTGTGAAGTTTTAAAGAGAAAATGCCTTAGATCAAATCAACCTAGACACGTAAGACACGAACTTAATTAGAGAGACGATAATAAAAAGTCAGTATCACATATATACTGATAAAATTAAAAATGTGGCTCGCCATTATCTTTAGAGCCAAATCAAGTCTCGTCTGTTTATTGTTCATCCTACTAACTAGCAAATTAGGCTCTGAGATAAGACGGGTAGCATAAAGAACAGGTATTTTTACTAAGAACACGCTAGAAAGGTACAATAAAACCGCAGTCACTTAATGATGTATTCCAGTATTCATGCGAGTGAGCAAAATTACCTGTAAGTTCGTGATTAAAGTCAGCGTCCATGGTAAGAGTAGTAAGTAAAAAGTAGTTAAATGCTGCGTTAGACTCTATGATAGTAGTTAGAGCTTATCCGTAAGCTTGTAGTTAAAGGCTGCGTTAGCCACTATGATAGTAGTTATAGATTATGCTAGTAATTAAAGTCTGCGTTAGTCACTCTGATAGCAGGTAGAGTTTACGTTTAGTAAGCTCGTAGTTAAAGGCTACGTTTGCCACCATGATAACAGAAATTAATAATAAGCTCGTAATTAAACGCTACGTTAGACGTTAAGATAGTCTTCTTCTTAGCGTTATCCCGCTTCCTAATCCAATAGGATGAACGGACTCCGCTACCTAAGCCTAAGGATTTGGTGAAAATACTGAATTTTAAATAAAGCGACTGCCGTCAGAACTACGCATCCCAGAGGGAAAACCAAACCTTTCTTAGGTTAGGTCACCGAATCCGAAAACACGAATTTATTGGTACATGCTAGGATTTGAACCGGGGACCAGTTGGTCAATAGGCCAGTTTTTTTATCTACTGGGCTATCACTGCTTCTATTTATCATAGTTAATTACATAACATAGCGTTAAAATGTTGTGTAAAACGTTACGAGCTCTTTTAAGAAAAGCTTACCTACTTTTATGTAGTTCAGTAAGTAAGTCTCTGTTATAAACGTGAGAGACGGTGAAGTCGTAGGGTCAGTAACACCCCTTGATTTAAGACGGAGGTCTCGGTATCGGTGACGTCATCTCTCCCCAGTTGCCGAATTCTTTCATCAAATCCGAACATCGCTTACTGCGATTATTCACACGATATGTCTACGGCTCTCAAACTTTTTTTACCTACCTAATTTTATTTACAGATTAAAATAATAAAAAAAAATGAATAACTATACATAACGATTATTTGAATTGGGTCGCACAAACCCCGACAATTTAGTTTTTTTATGACGTTAAGTGTTGCGCTAGCTACATATCTGATTCAATTAAAATAATTTATTGAAATAAAAAGGACTACTGATTAAATATTAAAGCAATGTTATTTGTGTAAGAATTTTTCTAGCAATGAATAGATGGATGGAGCTTATTATATAGATCAGTAACAAAAACTTATTCATATATACTCTCTTCGATCTCTTTTTCTCACCGCCATTCATTGCTCCATTCAGGAACTCTAAAGAAATGGTTGGCTGGAAGAGATTCCTCGAAGGAATAAGCCCGCCTTTGCAAATCATGAATCATTTTTATACTTGTATATATAATTGTAAATAATGCAATAAAGTTATAAAACAAACAAACAAACAAAAACATATTTATTTATTGTCGCTCATAATTATGTTATGCAGATTGTACGAGTACATTGGTCCATGTAGAAAATACTTTTACGGGCTCGTAATATGCGTTTTAAAAAGCTATTTGAAGTTTTGGAAGTAATGACCAGAAAGGAAATAAATGATCCCCTCCTTACAATAGTAATCCCGAAAGTAGATGGCAATGTGGCGATATTCATATACAGGATGATAACGGTTAGTAAAGGTTAGTAAAATATTCTTGAAAATCCTATTGACTACATACTGATGAAAAATTATCAGATCGTAGATTGTCGTAAGGTAAGAAAGTAAAGTGAAGTTAATAAAAATGGATGCCTAATTTTTGTAGACCTTTATTTGTATATCCTAATATTATGTCGAACGGAGTATTGAAAGATTTAGAATCTGTCAGGTAATTGATCGATCTTATTTTATACACATAATGAAACAAATAGGGACAAGGTCCTGACTATACATAAAATATGGTTAAATATAATAAAGATATACCTAATGGTCAAAATAACAAATTTTGAAAATCTTTCCGTCTATCTAACAGTTGAAAATAACTGCACATGTGTGCGGTTAACTGTAGAAATAAAACATCAACTCGCTTCACGATTTTATTTTCATCAATGCCCTATATTGATGAGGAAAGTAATACGATGACTATTACGTGTTACCTGCCTAATTATTTATTAACTTTTATTCCATTATCTGCGTCATTATTATTTCTTTACAATGTTACCCTTTAACTCATACTTATTTTATTTCCTTGCCTTTTCCCGCCTCTTCTCTAGTTACCAGTGGAATAGAACGGCAAATAACGATTTCCATAGAACAATTTAAAATGTATTTCTTCCAGATTAACATAATGTTTTGATTCTGGGAAGCTTTGGAATACTTGCCCCAAAAAATAACATATGAAACTTTCAAATGACAGCATACTTAAATGGCAGCAGTCAGAGTAAAAGTTGAAAAACCTAAGTAGTTGACTATCTTTAGTGATCTGATATTGCATTTTTAAAATGACCGAATTGAAAGGTTAGATTTGTTATAGATAGCCTAGATTTGGAATCTGTTTGAGCAAGGTTGATTGAGCAGATTTGGCCTACGTTTTATGTATAATTACTTTATATGATAATACAATCAATTTTTAAAATATCCGAGGTTACACTTGAGGTTTTTTTGGATACAAAATAATTAAATAAATAATTATATAATAATTATAATAAGCACCCTGTGTCTCGATGCACCCGGGCGGTGCATCGAGCGAAGAGGGCGCGCGGTGCACTGCAAGTATTGGCCGCCTTAATCAAACCGAAGCAATTTATGATCGCCACACGACACTCGTAGCGGTATTCTGCAACATATTATATTTCTTTATTTTAGTACATTTTTAAATCGAGCTTCTGAAGCTAAACACAAAACAGGTAGATATAAAATCTAGCTGAATGAATTGAATCTAAACGAGAAAAGCGAGCAAGTGCTGAAGATGCTAAAGAGCCATCTCGAATACTCGTTCGAATATTTGGCTGAATGTTCTGTAAATTTTTCATTAAACGCGTGCGCTCTCTAGTTACTTTGCCTCCGTTCTATTTCACTTTGCCTGAAACCATTTGAGACTAATACTTTACGGGGACAGCGGCCGGCAGGCGGGCGCGGGGCGGCGGCGGCGGTAGAGTGCGCTGCTGGTCCGTTCGAGGATAGCTTAGCTACATACCGGAGCGGGCCTTCTGTGTTTTATCTATTGTGTCAACCACTACAAAGGATACTTTTGTGTGGGGATACACCGAATTATTGCAATACCAGTGCAGTGAATTGCAATGGTCGCCTAGTGAATCGATAGCCACATGAAACCCAATGCAATGTCTTGCAACGCATTCTATTTCTTAAAATGTAGCAGGAACTATTTCATTGAACTGCAAGATATCTTCAGGTTATTATCATTGCCCAGTGGCAGCAAAGTTGACAAGGAAATAACATATGACCGCTGAGGTTTATTGACTAGAAAAGTCATAAGGCAGCTTGAGAATTGTTTCTGTCAAAAATTAAGCACGTTTTCTCTCTTTGCAATATCATGCGGAAGTGTCTGGCTATAAATCAGAAACGTTTTGCGGTTTTGTGCTTTTTCTCCAGAGAATAGCCAGATTATATTGGAGGTCTGCAACTAGGGCTAAGTCTATAATAAGTAATGCTTCGTTAAATCGTCTAAACGATACGAAAAATACTTCAACGAATACCTCGTCTTAGATTTACGTTGTCGTCATCAGTTTAAATCTAACGGTCCGCTAAGGAACACGAATCCGAGATATTTACATGCGAAAATGATATTCCTTGAACTCAGCTTAATTTCTAACAATAGCTCATTGGAGGACAGTACAAAAAACATCACTCTTTTTGATAAAAACAAGCAATTTCTCTTTTTTATTTATTTTGTTGAATAATGTTCGTTTATAGTTAATAGATTCAGGCGTTATTTTGCGAAAGTCAAATTTACATGCAATTTGATCTAACCTGAAGCACACAAAGCAGGTTAGATCAAATTGAATGTTAGTTTAATTTCTTTTTCGAATTATGTAACAAATACATACAATACTTTTTCGATCAATTTTCAACGGCGGAAACTACATTTTTAATATCGGAATAGTATGACTAAATTAAAACCAGATTATAGTGTTTGTAATTAAAGCAGTCACTATTTAATTTTGTAATGTATACACGTGCATTGCATGGCACCGCGAGCTCATGACAAATGTATGGACAGTCGGATAGATATACTTACAGACGAACAAAGAGATTAACAGACATAAAGATGAAGCATAACATTATTAAATTTTTGCTATTTTGGTGCGAAACTTTAAAATAATTTCCTGTCTCCGTTTCAAAGATACTTTTATTATCTCGTTTCAGAATCGCCGTTTCAATGCAGTGTATTGTATCTTAAGTCGGAGGGCGGTGCGCCCCTATCGAAAGTGCTTACATTAGAACTTACACTTGTGGGACCAAGCAATAACCTTGCGCCACCCATCTTTGTTATTTATAAAGGGCATATTGGTATTTTTACTACATTAATACATGTTAACACATTGTAAATTTTGTAAAGGAAATATTAAACAAATTTCTATGTTATTGATAAAATTGTTGGACTTGGAATTCAGTAGAGTTATTGTCATACGCGTCATTAATTCCTTTAACAAATAATTTCAGTCTATCTAATTGAGTTATTTGAATCTATTTTGTTTCTATTACGTGAAATTGTTAGGATGTAAATAGAATAAAACACTCTCACTTAGGCTTTTGTCTCTATGATTGACTTGATTAGCATTAGGAATAGGAGAAATCTATGTCAAGCTTGCTCCAAAGTCTCCGCTTAACGATTGTACACCAACTAAGTTTATGATAAGTACATACTTTGTATGGTGCTTCTGAATCAATAAAAATATTATGGCGCTTTAGTCTAGTGAGCACAGACAGGAATCGATGAGAAACTCCCTAGTCACCTGTGCCCTGAGCGGATGTCATATTCCGGTTGCCTCATAAAGCGCCGATGTTAAGTATGTATAGGACTTCACATTTCTATTTAGGTGTATAATACGGTCGGATTTTTTTACTATAATATTATTCCATTTGTTTGTGCAAGAATGTATTGATATATCGCAAATCTGTTCAAAATAGTCCGATACTCTTATTTCAATCTATGTAAAACGTGTCATCAAAAAGTAAAAAATATATATATTCAAACTAGTAGGAAGATTCTTAATATATGGTAAATATAATAAAGAAATGTCTTCTTAGATTATAAAAAACCTACAATTGCTGATATCATTCTGAAATAGTTAAAACCTCTGTGTTTATAAAATAGTCGACTATCATAATTAAAGGATTTTGGAGTGTTAAAAAAATTAACAAATTAAATTGACTTTAATTTATAATACAAACGGAAGACCTTTTGAGAAAAACAAACCCATTAAAATGTGCATTCAAAGTGCAAGTCATCTGGGGTGGGTAAATCTTGTTGGGGCCGCTGGTGCACTCTTGTTTAGTAATTTATTCAAGCGCCGATGCGTAAAAATGGATGAGCGTTACCACAACTACTTCAATTAAGAACGACTTTTTGCTGGTATAAAAAAATGAGGACGAAAATAAACCGTTTGTAATTAATATAAGAATTTAATGGAATTCCTTATTGTATGTTAGGTATTTTGCCAAATTGATAGGAAAATATTTTTAACAACTGCAAATACTAACTAAAACGCTTGTTTTTCGATACCCATTGTTCACACCAGCCTTTATTCATCCCAGTAGAGATATTGATGTCCCTTCAACTATAGCGTCTAGAGCGTACTCCGCCATGCTACTTAATTGCGGATTGGCGAAGGCAAGTATTTTCAAGCCACTCGCCAATGCTTTTAAGCAAGTAATAAAAGGAAAAACCGTCACAAAGTTGTGCTGCGATGGATGAGGACTTTTCATGACTTACAAAAAAGGGTCTTTTTAATGATGTCTAACGATATTTCTACAGTTCTTTACTAACTAACTACTAACTTCGGAGACAGGAGGTAAAGGTGTCTGTGACACAAAGACAAGCGGACATAATTGTGCTCTATTTTTTTATTTCTTTGGTCCTCCTCGTGTATATATATTTATATATATATATATATATATATATATAAGTATATACATTTTAATAATGAATTTCTCAATATACAATCAGATCAGGAGTCAGGTCTATTTGAAGATTTTCGATCCATATGTCTTGGCACACATCTCTTTATCAGGTGCCCTAGATAGCAAGTAAATACATTCATATATTTTTTTTTTACCGCACAAATTATTTTAGATATCTTTATTCATTGAGACTAAGTCACTGCCGGGGTTCCCCATTAAATATTGATTTGCTATAAACTCTTTATCCCCGCATCTGTGGATCAAGTAGAGCCGAGTTAGGTATCCGTGGGTTTCACAACTTTTAGAATAAGATCAAAAAGCCATTTTCCTTCGCTTTAAGTTGTCAGTTCGAGTTATGGGAGAGTACGTGACCAAGGGTTCTATAAAATAGTTTATACCGGTCTAAGCTCCTTACCGTTGTTTATATTTTCCACCAAATGTACTAGTAATTGAGTTATCTGTCGATGTTTCATTTCTACAGAACAGTATCTTCAATTATTGTATTGATCCTAGTATTATTGTGTGTCAAATAATAATTCACTCTTATTCAACTTTTTCTTATTCATTCGAAATTTAATTCCGAAAATTATGTTACAGGGCAACACAAAAATTGATTTGTCACATAGTGTCAAATAAAATATGATAACAGCAGCTAGTCACTTACACCAATGACGCTATATTTTGATCCGAGCAACGAGCTTTGTTATCAAGTTTTATTTTAATCCATATAGCAGTTGCCACATGACGCTTGCACAGACTACTCTGTTAGTTTCTTACTGTAACAAGAGTAATCACTCTTGTTTAGTTTACCATCATAATTATTAAGACGTTTATTCCTACATATATACATATTATATAACTAGTCTAGCCATAAATACTATAACATATAATAACGCGTTTAGTAGGTATGTTAAAAACTTCTTTCGATTTCCCGCCGTTTTACATATTTTCGTACATTTTTTCTGTTTATTATCAAATCACAATATGGAATGTTGTTGTTAAAGAAAATAAGATTGTAGTGATTGCCTTGCACAAAGTGGGTATATAGGAACCGTCAGACATATTCAAGACTCTTTAAAAGCTTGGTATCAGCCATATGTTCGTATACAGGACATTCCTTAATCAATCCCTACAGCTGAAGAGAATGGATCGGTTAAAACGTATTCTGTCCCGATACGCAGGTGAAAGTCACAGAAATATCCTTTTTACTGATAAAAAAAATTTCATGACTGAAGAGCAATACAATAAGCAAAATGACAAAGTGTACGCCCACAGTTCTAAAGAAGCCGCACAAGTGGTTGAAAAGGTACAACGTGGTCATCATCCAGCGTCTGTAACGGTTTGGTGGGGGTGTCTTCTTTTTGCTTCAAGCTTCATATTTGTGAAAAAAAGTCTAAAGACTTCAGCCAAAGTGTATCAAGAGACGGTCTTGGATCGTGTTGTGAAATCTTTCAGCAATACACTTTTTAAAAATTTACTGAGGACTTTCCAGTAGGACTTTGCACCTACTAGGCACCAACTACCCAAGCCGCTCGTAAACCAACGTTCCGGACTTTATAAGAGTTGAAGAATGGCCCTCGTCTAGTCCAGATCTTAACCCTTTAGGCTACAAATTATGGTTAGTTTTAGAGGACATGGCCTGCTTGAAACGACATGCTGACATTGTGTCTCTTAAGAAATACGGAGCAAGCAGTGGCTGAATTTCCCATGGAAACAGTGCGTAAATCCATAGATTCGTGGCCAGACAGATTAAAGGCCTGTAGCAAAGCCAAAGGTGGCCATTTCGAATATAATCATTTCTTCTTTGCTGAGACTTCCATAAATATGTACATATAAATTTTATAATGATTACATTACCTTACAAAAAATAAATGCACATTCATTTGTAAGAGGACTTATGGCCGGACTAGGTATATATTAATTAAATCACAGTCACAAGACGAGATAATTTATTTTGTATGTGCTTCCTACGATGAAGAACTGCTTATAATTTCGTACTATACTACGACATTTATTGACGGTTCAATTTAATTTTGTAATTGTATTGTCTTAGGTTTTCGCCACTGTTATACATTGAATTAAACAATTATTAACGGAAGTATCGCGTGTTTTATTTATTTTTGTTGAACCTGACTTTTCGAATGCTTTGCAGCGTCCGTGGTCACAGGAAGACTAAGGTGACATTTGTCTTACATTGGTTATTCAATTATTACACCTATCGACATGGATGGATTAATTATATATGTTCCGATTCACACAAAAATCGCTCACGGTGTCCGAATGTTTTTGAAGACGGTTTGTCTTCAGAGATCTACTCAAAACTCTAACCCTTAATGAAGCTTGCCAAATAAAATTGATGTTCACGTTCGTTGCAGTAAAATGTAGCAAATTTAGACACGGAAGTAGCAGGGCGCAGCGAAGTATCCCCATTGGGTAACTACCTACACCACACGGTAGTCCGCAGATGAATCGCAACTCTCTGTAATAATTTGTTGCATTTCAGCGAGTGAGTAAGGTAACCAGTAAGCTTAGTGGTGGTACTGCGTAAGCTCCTTGCAGTTCTTCCTTCTAAATAAGCAATTTTTGCATTACAAGCGTTCATATGTTACGATAATCATGGTCTGATCAATTGATCTAATTGCATTACATATATATATAATAATAAAATATAACAATATAATAACAAACTCCACACCATCTAATTTCTTTTCTAATACAAAACACAGCTCTAAACTTTTTTTTGTACTGAAGGCTTCACATTACCAGTGGTGCTGTCTCAAATGTGGTTGCCGAAGCCACGTTACCGCATGGTAATGACCTGAATAAAATATAGATAACAAAGCATACTTTCCTTGAAGATAAGGTAAAACTGCAAGTGCGCATCGGGTAAAGCGCCGGGAAGGGGTGTCGAGGTGGAGGCTGCATGGCGTGGAAACTTGTTTTTCCGGCGAAGGGCGGCAGTGCGCACCGCGCGCCCGTACCATACGCCGCCCGCCCCGTACAGCAGGCCGCAACTCGAATCAGACTCGAAACTTACATTTTATACATTCTGTTGTGTGAAAATAACATCGTAACCATATCATGTTTAGTGATTTACAAAATAAACATATTGTGTGTTTGTGAAGTTTTTATAACATTTTTGGATGTGCTTTTGGATGTTGGTAAACAAATTAATAATAAATTCGCTTTAACAAATTTATCTATAATTTGTTGGAACATCGTCCGAATGCGGGAATATTTATGTATGTCATATTTTCTTTGCGGAGTTTTCCGCGTTTTCCTTTTTTATGGCTTAAATGGCTAAAGGGATACTGCTGAGGGTTTAAAGGCTCATGTTTTATGGTATTGGATACCATTGTAGATACCTATAACGAAAAATTGGTTTCTTGAAATGATAACATGTATATCCTATTGCATTTACTTAAATAATAGATGCTTGTGAATTGAATCACAAATATTATACTGTATATAAATTGTGAGCACTAGAACTTTTACAAGAACTTTTTTGTTGTTGGTAATAATTAGTGTAAAATATTATCAAATACAACTCAATGCAACAACAGTACATGGGGTAAGACTACATTTCGCATATCAATAAAAAATATAGACATATAGACAGTTTTTTTTCATGCAGTTCAATAAGATACAAACAAACGTACGGCCTGTCTGATGGTAAGTATTTTTCGTAGGCTATGGACACTTGCAACATCAAAGGCATCGCTCACGTGACCATATAATTATATTTCTCTCTTACTTTAAAATTACTACATAAATATTTTAAATCTGGGCTAAATTATGGTAATTGATATCTGCCTGCGTGATATAGCAGATATAGTGTAGGTAGCTATAAAGGATGACTGGCTATGAGTCACTGTGGAAATGTCTAGTATTATTCATAGTTTTTTACCCACTATACAATTACCAATAATAGTTACAAAAAATCGCAGTACTTCGAAGCATTAAGTGACTCAATGTTACGTTGTAAGTAAAGTATAGGACTCCTTGACAGCACAGCCTGTTTTGGCACAGAAACTCAATAGAGTCGAAAATAGCTTAGAGGATTCTTGTACTATCTATGAGTTAATAGTATAGTGTATATATGTTGAATCATTTACATGATTTGATAATTAGTTACAATGTTTCGATCGAAAGTTATAAGTCAATTTATCCGTCGAGCGACCAACTCGTAATACTGTTGTGAATAAGAAAAAACTAGTTAAATTTTGTGTTGTAACTGACTTACTAGTTTCTTTAGAGTTAAAGCCAATTTCACCTGCATGTAATGTGCCCTGCTAACTAACAAATGAGTCTCTGGCGAAAGAGATGTAGAGCGCGTCTAAACAGTCTAAACAGAAGTGCGTCCACATCTCATAAGACCGCAGCTAAATAACAACTCCCTAGAGGGATGCGATTGAGGTTATCATTAAGCTCTTGAGGACTTGCTATATTAGGTTAGGTATGGCAATTCAGTGGCGATACTCCTTGTGTTGCATGTATTTATAGGCTACGGTAAGCCCTTTATATCAGGTGAGCCGCCTGCTTGTATTCGTCCCTAGGTTTCTAAAAAAATAACTAAACTATGAATTTTGGAAACTACTAGTATTGGCATATGTGTGGGTTCATAACAGTGAAATGAAAGCTATCACGGTATTGACCTGAAATTGTATCCAGAAAAATATATTCATAGTCAGAAGATTATGCTTACACACGGTATTGAACGGTTTTAGGAGACATTTTGCCTTCCTTTGTGTGCTCTGCCAATTGTACAACGGGTCGTCTTCTGAAGAATTGTACAATATGATGTCGACAGCATTTTTTTATACCCACACCGCTCGCCGACGGCGGGAATTTCCCCATTTGGAATCGCAATGGTCGCGTACTGTATGGTTCCAGAGAAGTTTACTTCCGAGAACTCTCAAGTTGTGGAATGAACTTCCAGCCGAGGTTTTCTAAAGGGACTGCAGCATGGAGTTCTTTAAAAAGAAAGGCGTGAAAAGTTTTTAGAGGGTCGGTAACGCATCGGTGTTGCAAAAGTCCGTAGACTACACCATCCATTTACCATCAGGCAGACCGTATGCTAGTTTTCCACTTTAGTGATATAAAAAAAATATCCACTAGTTGAATATAAAAAGATTTTCAAGTTTGTTTTCATTCATTCATTTTTGCTACTCGTATTTACCTATGTGTTTTCGTATCTTGAACCATTCAGAACAGTTCAGTTCAGAACAGAATCTTAACATTTCTCAACAGCTGATTCCTCTGTGAGATTTTTTTTAATTGTAGCAATATTTTTATATATCCTCATAGTAATGATTCACTCTGTTATTTTTAATACAAAATAAGAACATCTGCCTGAAAACTTGTACATAATAAAGATATGGAATCTTCATACGGATTACTTGATATTCTCAAGTGAAAATTGTAGCGAGCGCGAGATGAGTCAGAGAGAATTATTGGACGGGAACGTGACCGAATCGTCGTGAGACGAATAACAATATGGATGCTGCGACAATATTTGTGCGAGTGGAGGAAACAACGATGCCACATTGTCCCTATGTGTGCATGCGCTTGGCTCAGATAAAAATGTACAAGCTTATACGATGCCATGTCAATTCGGAACGTGTTTCTATTAAAAATATGGTTCTGACATATCTTTTTACTTACCAACTGTTGCCCGCCAATTCACTCGCTCCGGGTTTTGATTTTGAGTAGCTTAAGGTAATTTGTGGCTTTGTATCTATGTAAAAATGCTCGTAATTATTATGCCGATCAAGTGCTCTTTTACATATGAAAGAACAACATACAAGTGGTTTTCACGTTACCTTATATAAGTGAAAACTAGAACAGTACCTATTTGTCTTTCGTTTAAAAGATATATTAATAGTAATGGTATAAATAAGTAACACAGTTTCTTTATTCAAGTCTTCTCGAAATAAAAAACGGGATGTTAATATACTGCTAAATAAATTATATATTTCTTTTTGTTTACTTGGAGATAATTATTTTTTTGCAGGAAGTAAATGGGCAGTGGCTAATACAAGTGTCACATATCAAAACAAATCTCATTCCCGGAGAGAATCAAAACAAAAACAAAAGAGTGTCGCGTTACGCGAGCCATCGCCAGGGGCGGCTGGTACGATGGGCCTACATTTGTTTTTGATTAAACAAATTGTTCGCGCGGTTTATTGCTCCCTGGCGCACGCCTGTGCACTTAGCTCAGCTGTGTACAAAGTTTCATGACTTTTACTTGATGCACTATTCATACGCACACTTTAATGCTGTGGTAATGCATATGCCTTACTTTTTAACAAAATAAATAAATAAAATACAATCGCAAATTGTAAATTCTTTTATAACTGCAATACAAAGTCCCTCGTATGTTAGCACATGACATGACAAAAGTATATTTTGAACGTAATTAATGTTTGATTGTTTGACATATCGTATACGTGTGAACAACCAGAATTAGCTTAGGCGATGTTTTAATCAACATTGCAAAGAAGCTAGATTAGTTATGTAAGCCGCCGATGACTCTAGAATCATGAATCGTATCAATATGGGTCCATAGTATTTCAATTTAAATTCAAGTTTTGATAATTTAAACTCAAGTTATGTTAATTTAATAAAACTTGAAGCCCATCAAAGGAGTGAACGCTAGAGAAAAAAATCAAATTAATTGACAGAGTTAGTGAAATGTTAGCGATACATCACTAGGTCTCTATGGCTACATTTTCTAGTTCTTCACTAAAACTGCCATAATAAACTTCTGTCAGTCACCGTTACCCCTTAGAAAACCGGAGGATATCCAATCCTATAAGGGAACGTTGTAATTCCAGTAGTGTGTTAAAGCTATGTGCTCCTCAGTAGTTTTCCATACTATTACGTTCTTCTAATCAACTAAGCAAGCTCATTGGAAGATCCATGATCTATCCTACGATATCCTACTCTTGTTTTTTTCTTTTCAAGATGATAGACTGTGTAACTAACAAGTATCTATCTATATCTATCTATAACTTCACGCCAAATCTCTTACGGGGTAGTTAACCTCGACCCAATTTTATTCATTAATACTTCATCTAAAAATCCATTTGCAATTTCGAATATGTTTTGCCATCACCAACAATATTCGTATTCACGATGTTGAAATTTCGAGCGACGGCCTCATTTATTTTCGTCTAGTCTAGAGGATGAGGTCAAGTTAGTATTGGCGTGCTTGATATAACGAAGCAATAGTTCAGTCATAATTATTGATTTCACCAAGCCTCGAAAACCCGGACACCGGCTAGTACCTTGTATACATGTACTGGTGCTCTATACCACAAGCTTGCTTTCTACAGGCACCAGTCTCTTTCAATCTGCATGCTAGCTTAGCTCTAGTTATGTTTGATGCTATTTTATACCATGTATTGCTACCATTGTAGATTGTTATGAGAAAATAAAAATATACATTATACATTGTACTCCTACTCAGATAAAACTATTAGAAACAGTGACTACCTAAATTCCTTAGATCTAAGGACTCCGTATGTACATATGTTATATTCGGAGGAGTTAAATGATATAATGATCAACGTTTCGTTCTAACATCTCGAATATAGGAACATTAATTATGGCGCGGAATGCCAGAGGAGATTTCTGTATCGAGCAATCAGTTTATCATATTAACTCTCTGTCATGTTTTTCCCAGGATACGAGAGCACTGAGTTTTTGAAGTAAAACTTCTTTACGCACGCTAGACTTGGGGAGTAAGCTGGTGAATGCGTGACGTAAAGCGTTACGAAAAGTGTGATTGGGCGAGGCGAACGGAAGTTGAGAGGGAGATATAAGTTTGTGAAGAGAGAGAGTTACGTTTCGTATGTTACTGTAGGGACACGAGACAGAGGTGCGAGCACATATTTACTTTCTCTCATAGCGAGTTAAGTTTCATATATCTAAGACACAGAGGAGGCCTATTGTCTGTATCACACTATGGAGCTAAGAAGTTTTACTTCATATGGTCTAAAGCACACTCGTTTTTTTTTATTTGAATAATATGTATTTATAGAGTCAGTAACGCACGAGCAATGCTACTGTTGTTGCAAAGCTACGGATATTGCTTACCATGGACAGGGAGTATGATTGTTTACGATCTAGTTTAAAAAAGCTTACAGCAATAGAGATCTACTTAGACATTATATAAAAATATATTTCATGTATCTCGGAAATGGCTCTAAAGAGTTGAATGAAATTTTGTTTCGAAATTTTTTTTAGATAAGGTTTTAATTTCAAAATTTCAAAACAGGTGTACTTTCAGAAAAACGTACATAAAATACGCCGAGCGAATCTCGATCGTCTAGCTATTATTTTTATTTTGTTGTCTTCTCTAGTTCATTCCTCGTAATATACATATATAATATTAAAAAAATATTTATTTCGTGTTGTAAAATGTTTATCGTACAGAATAAGTTTTTGAAAAATAAAAGAGTCAGATGGACTTATCCTGTAAAGGATTTCCGTCAGCCATTGAATGAAAAGGAAATGATAGTTTGGCGAGAGCTTTTGCCCCAAATTGCCGCTCCATACCAAAATAACTATTAATCAATAAAATCGCAATGAATATAAAACATGTTAGCTTATACCGTAAGTAGATCTGGGCGGTTGTTTCAGTAGAATAGCAATAAAAGTAAAGGTTCGGGCTAACCGTTTCTCAAAACGGCCTCCTGTCTGGACACCCCCCTCTTCTTCTGCGCCTTCACCCGTATAAAATTACTATTGCACCTGACAAGCGTACGAAAACAGATCGGTCTTTATGCCGATTTGCAGTACACGCGACGCACATTCAATTGTCGACAACATCAAAGGCTTCTAAATGAGTGAAGATTTTAAGTACCGTGGTTCGTTAATATAAAAAAAATGTATCTGGATCAGTAATTTTTTTGTGAAACCACCCTTTTTTATGAACCTACTCCATAGGTGATATGTGCCAGGTGTGTTCTGACTTTAATGATTAGCAGGAAATTAATTTACAGTGATTAATGGGAAATTAAACGATACTATCCACCTATGTCGTAGGTGTTTCGAGTGGCTTCGAATGAATAACGGGAGATTAAATTAAAAGTTGTTGAGGAAAAGAACTACTGTTAAAATAACTCTTTTAACAGTTATTCTATTCCGACGAGTAAGTGAAGTCATTAAGGAGCTGGCGAGAAGTTGCTTCCTTAACAACTGGGTAACAAACGATGACCGATACTCCTTATAATAATAATAATAATCATTTATTTCAGACAACAGGTTTTAAAACACGGGTCCATAGATAAATACCTTAAAATGAAAATATATACCACAATATAAAATATAAACGACAATATAAACTAAATACTCCTTATACTTCAAGTTACTAATATCACTTTGATATACTTCTTTGTTTACCACTTGACGTAATCTAAATAATGTGTGGGTAATTCTACAACATATTATATGTTTACGTGAACATGTCTATTAAATTTTAATATTATTGTAAAAATAGTTCAAATACGTGGGCCACTAAGAAAGTACTGCGAAAATAAAAAAAGTGTTCTATAGATAAATCTTTTTTATTAAATCTTTTCAAAGTACTCTCCACCAGTCTCTATATAAAGTTTCATGCGTCTGAACCAGTTTTCGAAACAGTTTTTACAAGCCTGCTCGAAATCTTCCGGCGACGAAAATTGTATCCCTTTGAGCTTATTTTTTATTTTTGGGAATAAAACGAAGTTACACTGTGCTAGGTTAGGGCTGTAAGGAGGGTGACCAGGAGTTTGACTGCGTGCTGTCCAGGAAGCCCCTCGTATTGAGCGCGGAGTACGTGGGCGCGTTGTCGTGGTGGAGCAGTAGGCCACGGAGCCCTGTGTTTGGTCGCTTGTTGCTCACAACAGAGAAAACTTCTGCCAAGTATTTGGTAGTATACCATTCGGCGTTAATGATTCTTTGGTTCTGTAAAGGAATTGACACCAGGTAGCCAGACAAAATGAAATAGCTCGCGATCAAAATATTCTTCCCGCTTCTAGATAGCTTCACTTTGGTAGGCATTGATTCGTTTTAAAACACCCAAACCATCGACTGGCGCTTCGTTTCCGGATCATATCGATAAATCCAGGACTTATCACCTGTAATAATGTCGTAAACTTGCCGAGACGAGCCAGCTTCTTTATTTATCATATCACGGTACTATTCCACCCGGGTCTGCGTCTGAGCAACGGTGAGGTTGTGCGGCATCCAGCGTGAAACTATCCTCCTCAAGCGATCATGTAAATGTAGAATGTCGTGAAAGCTTCCCGATCTAATCTGCAGTATGTGCTGAATCTCCTCATACGTAACTCGCCTATTGGCCTGGATAAATTTTTTTACTGCTAGCACGTTTTCTTCCGTCAAAGGGCGACCACTTCTTTCGTCATCCCCCAAAGTTAGTCGACCGCACTTGAATTCGTTATACCAACTATACACGGTTGCCTTGGAAGGGCCTTCATTCATGAATGCCACTTGAAGTCTATCGATAGTACGATTCGACCGGTTTAGGCACTTGAAATCGTAAAATCCAGATCCATTGTTCAATGAGACACAATAATTTAAATCAGCTCGCAAAAAATATGGAGGGAAATTTCAAATTTGAAACATACCTTTTTTTACTTATCATACTTTCAAAAAGATTATAACTGGCCAGTCTCTCACACATAAAAACTTTTTATCGCAATACTTTCTGAGTGGCCTGGTATCAAGATTGGTATTAGTCCGAGAGAGTTCCGATAATTATCTACGGAGAAAAAACATTAAATCAGAACAATATTTTTTGTTTTCTAAGTAGGTTAATCTACTTAGAAAACAAAATAGTTTATTATTAATAAAAACAAAACGACCTATTTAAATCCAAGTAAGAAATGTAAAATATAAAATGCTATATGATTTTAATATTTTACAGTTTTTGGCAAACAAGATAAGAAAACTCAAAATTTCTGTGAGGTGATCTTAAAATTTTTGTAAATAAATGGTAAAAAGATATCACTTCATTTTTTGTGCTTATATTATTACACTTAACCGGTTTTGTACATAATCATACAGAAAAAAATATGAGAATAAAAAAAAAATTACTATGATTAACCCTTTAGGAAAAAGATGACAATCTTTAACATAATTACGTGCTTCCCGCTACGTAACTCATAAGATTTCGGTTGCAGTCTTTATGGCTGTTGTAACTAAATAAACTAAAAAAAGGTGATAGCTTATTTGCTGCTAAATTTAATTATTTTATCTTTTTTTATGCACATCTTATTTTATGAACGTCTAATGCGATATTTAGGTTAAGATACAAAAATATAGTATCTTAAAATTCCGCATATAGAAGCATATTCAAACTTTCTCTTGCTATCGAATATTTCATAACTGTTATATCAATTTTTACCGAAACCTTTTCTTAAACTTAACTCTGCCATTAATTTTCTTTCATCATAATAAATTTGCTAGATTTTGTATGTACTTTTTAAAACTTTAGACAGTTATGCCTCAAGCATGTTCTGTTGCAATTAAAATTCTAATACTACATCATTCGCAATGTTTATGACTATTTCGTGAATGAAAAAATTTGCTGTGGTAGCACATTTAGGTATATTCCATTTATTAGGTTTCTTGTGCGGTATTACATCAAGGGTTTGTGAATATAGACATTAGGATACGCGTGCACTGTGTTCAATTAAAATTACTATTTTAACGGAACATAATACTATATGCAATGAGATTTAGATTTATCTATTTGGTCTATTTAGAACTAACAGGAAAAGCATCTTCTTGCGGAGCCTGTAACGTATTGCACTTTATACTTATATTAGCGCACCGACAGACTCCCTAATCAAAGATAATATTTCTCTACAAAGGCAGATATGATGAAACGTCGGGAAGCTGTACATCACAATAAGGATATTGGGCGGAAATATCGGCTGTTAGTTTTATTATAGCACAATAACCGGCCCTGGACTATAAATACTCATAAAGATGACAAATGAAGTAGCATTTGCTTTGCTTGTATTTTGAAGTACGTACATATCTAACGTCTATCTCAATAGTGAAAGGTTAACTCGCTCTCTGAATTACATTGCCAGGAGAGTTTTATCACTATAACCGTATTTTTTTCTTTCGAACCGCGGGGTATATAACACGTAATGACGGTACCTGATGGTATGCCCCTAATTCCTTGCAAACGTGGGAGGTCGCTATTATGGGACGCGACTTGTATGGACATGTTTGCTCTCTCGTACCTCAGAGTCACTGAAGAGGGCCGCAAACCCTTCGAAACCCGTGTGGTCATATATGACCGCGAAATGTATGGGAAAAGGTATATAACGGGTTCTGAAGGCTTACATTCCCTTGTGGCGTAGGCAGAGAGAACTGAGTGACGTAAGACGCGGTCTTTACACACTTCACGCGCTTATATAACATTCATGGCTCTTTTCATGCACGCTCGCCGGTTCTTAGGTCTCTTGACATCACCTTCTGATAAAACACATTCACATATATTTTATTTCTGATTAAAAGAAAATGGTATTTATCATCGAAACAATTTACTTCTTATATACATTATTAGCGCACAAGGGCTATCTCGCTCACTCATTACAAAAATTAAGTAAGAGTGAGTAGCACTACAGATACCGTAGAACTACGGTTAGCTCTAAGAAATGATAAGCCAAGGGTTGAAATATATAAGAAATGAACTTATTATATTATTTATGCATTATATTATTATTATTTGTATTAAACCATTCTGGATGATAAATCGAAAAAGGCAAAAATATATTAATCTCAATCACATCGGCGTTACCTTAGGTCTCTATTCGTTCTCCTCTCTTTCTCATCCCTTACATCTCGGACAATATTTGATATTGAATTACTTGCCTAGTAGTATACGATGAGCTCGCAGTGGCGAAACACGCTGACGTTACCTTGACACCACCTCGTGGGTTCGATTTCTACACACGACAAACATTTGTATTCATTAACATGTCTGTTTGACTTGGTCTGGGTGTTTTAAGAGAGGTAGGGCGCACCAAAAGCAGTCCGACGGGGGAAGTACCTCCACCTCATAAAAAACTGCCGCCAATGAACAATTCCCTAGAGGGTTGTTATGTTCCTGCATATGAGTGAGGTTACCAGTAAGCTCCTAAGGAGTTGTGTTAGCACCGGAGGTGGCATCGCGCGAGTAATACTTAACGTATTACAAGCGTTCATATGTTCATACGGAAACCGTTTTACATCAGATGGGCATGCTTGTATGAATACTGACGTCGTATAAAAAATACTATCATATAAATAAAAAGTTTTTGGCATCAAAATATAGATCTTGATAGTTCAAGAATAACCATAAATTTTTCATGCTGCTGATTGTGGGGAGGTAATTGCTTTACTCAGACTAAAATACTTATCAAATAGTAATAACAATCATGTAGCAGTGTACGTGAATAGTTACAGAAAGTTGATTCGAGTATTTGTCGCGTGAGCAGCTAGCATTAGACGCTCTGAACGTCAGAACCCTTTGGTGTTATTTATTGAGGAGCACAGCCGGTCGGATTACACCACCGTTTGTGCTACTGCCTTGCAGCGGGGATATTGTGACAAAATATTATATAACTATTAATAAGTAGCCTGCAAACTTTTTGTGAACGCACGAACAAGAATTCATTCGTATATATAATCATTTCGTATATTTAAATACTTATAATATCACGATGGGTATTTTTACGATTTTATTTTCGTTTTGTTAAAAATAAATATTCATTAACGAATGGTGTGATTATTTGGCATAAAAAAGTTATATTTAAAGGATTAGAATGATTAGTTTCGCCTTAGGAACCAGTGAACGTGTATGAAAAGAGCTATGAATGTTAAAGAAGCGAGTGAGGATATACATACATACAAAACTAATAATTCAATTTCTAAAAATCAATACACCCATTTCTATTAATTTCATCAAAGTTACTAACGACGATTCATTAATTTATTCCATTTTTGCGTAGTATGATTATTATTTAATGTGGACATATATTTATATACCCGAGTCCCACAATATTTTTTTAAAATACAATACAATCTGTTATGTATTCTTTACTTAAAAAATCCGTCATGTGCGAGTCCGACTCGCGCTCTGATGGTTCCATAAAATATTTTCTTAAATTGTTGTCGTAAAAATAGTATATTTTTTTGTGCTGGAACTACAAATTTACGGATTTCAGATTTTTTATTTTCTTGTGCTCTACGACATTGCTACCACATTTCATGATTCTAGGTCACCGGGAAGTACCCTATAGGGTTTGATTTCCTAGCGAGTGTCAAAATATGCGCATAAACGAGGCATAAACAGCTGTATCTTTTGATTACGTTGACAAAGAAGTTTGATCACTGCTCGGAGGCATTACAGACCTCAATATTTGATATTAATTTTAGCTTGATAGCTCCACCCGTTCCTGAGAAAAAGGTCTTAACAGACAGACGGACAACAATGTGATCCGATAAGGGTTCCGTTTTTTCTTTTAAGGTACGGAACACTAAAAAGAGTCTTTCATCGAAAACTGGGTCTCCTTAAAGTTACAACTCCATTAATTCACTTAGCTACTAATCAAAAGTGAAAAGTCAGGAGTAAAACCAGAAAGGAACTTTCCATAACATGATGAATATTTAATCCAGCGAGGCGAGTGCGAGCGTTGCATTCCGATGACAAATGCGACCTCTGAAATAAAATACATTATAATCGTAGAGAATTAGGGAGTTGGGACATTGTCGTTAAAAATTAACGGGTTTCGTCTTGATGGCAAATCGATACGTGTACAGTTGTCCTTGTTTACGAACCTGAGGCAGCCCATGTCGATACTACCAGCGACTTTTACGATTTATTCACGGAAAGCTGTTTCATTTTAAGACTAGAAATGCGTCTGTTACAAAACAGAATACGATGCTGGTTGTTGTTGATTTTTATGTTGGTTTGTACAAAAGTTTAATTAAAGAACTGATTGATATGCGTAGAATTGATTACAAATGCTTAAACAAACTAGTAATTTTTATACTATTTATCGTTTGTTTATATTTAATTAACGGTTGTCATCATGCGACCTAACAAGTAGTGTAACGTATAATATACGTTTATGCTTACAGGAATATTTTTTGACTAAAGTGTAGGCAAATGTACAGATACATACTAGTGTATTTAAACAACATTATGAAAACAATATGTAAAAAAACGGAATATTTAAGCCAGTACGGCTACTTACACAATCGAGTTACAGAAAAATAAAGCATTATTTTCTGATTAAATAAACGTACTGGGCGCAGGTGGCATTGCCTATTGGGAAGTTGCAATATTCTCATTTTGAGGGTTGTCAAAAATGTATATTTTATTATACTAGGTACTACTACTACGTACAAAGTAGGTGAAGAGCTAAGAATTGAACTGGTTTGAATGTTAATAGTAGAAATTAAGCTAAAAATCTTATTAGAGGTAATCTAAATCACGATACACGCACTGTAAAAATCCATTTAATTATTACTGCAGTTAGAGATAAAATTTAACGCAAAATTTTCTTCGGTTACCATATTACATTACATACATACGCATACACGTGATTTTAATACGAAAACATTGTGATCAATTGACTTTTGAGAGAATTATGCCATGTAGGAAAAAGATAAGTTAATTTTGGAGAATCGTTTTGCTTCATGCGGTAAAAACGTAGTGCGTTGGTTCATGGTTCGTTGATCTGAGAGTCAATTAAGTCTAGGCATACTCCAATTATTTTTACATGTTGAAACCAAGTTCACCTAGTAACCTAAATTACGCTTCATACCTCCCCTTTTTAGTGGATGTTGTTATAACTGTCTCAAAAGACAAAATTAAAATTTAATTTCATATACATTTTTTTAGATCATGGCTGTGTGTATCCGTACCTATGTATATTCGTGGCCAAATGTTTGCACTTAAGTATTTCTAACTTGAAATAATTGAGGTGATATGTCTACAGCGTATTTTGTCGTAAAATAGCCGTGATTAGTTTTTCACCGTAATCGGTCTTGTCTTGTAGCATTTTAGAAAAAAAATTATCTTTACAATAGGAAGTATTTGCCAAATAGTAAAATTTAGTAAAACCTGTCATATATACTTCTTTCAATTGTTTAATTTGGTAAAAAGTTAAGCTAAAAGATTAAAATAAAGCAAATTTTAAATCGAGTTAAATTTCAGGTACAGGCGCATTTTATATTAAACCAAGATTTAAAATCGACTTAAAAATATTGGAAAGAAATAACAGTCCGACTGAAAGTAAGGTTACATGTAAGTAATTTGATTTTAAACAAAACGGTGTTAGTTCAAAAACATCTTTACAGGTAAACACACCTACAGTGTTTATATTTGTTAGAAGAAATAGTGTCAACAATGAAGCGTTGATACATCTCTTCAAAAATATTGAAATCAACAAGAATGTCTATTATCAGAGGTATGCCATTAAGAGAAGTACATATATCTCTTCTAGCGCGTTACCATACCTTCATTAGACATTAAGGGTAGCTATAATTTACGAAACTCGGCCAAACGCGCGTTCACCGTGGAACTAAGTAAGTTTGCTTAGAAAGGGGTTAAAATCAAGGACGGCCATAAATTATCGCTCACCCGGCGCCATGTTGTCTCAACGATCGTAAATATATCCTGTTTTAATTATCCACGTCCTATAATTGGTTGTACGCACGCAGCACTTCAACGTAGCTCATTTTACAAATATAACGGAATGACGACTTCGAAATCATTTCCGTGTACATTTTTATACCGAATATTAAAAAGTATACGAAAAAATCAAATTTGCATATGGCACACCCGGGGGAGTGAAGATACTCTCAGTCTTTCGACGTTTACCAAACTAGAGGCTTTACTAATAACCATGTAAAACCCTTTCCAAGTTTTATATCTCTCGGCCAGGAGTTAATATTTATTGCATTCTGCAGTGAATGACAGAGAGCTGTGATTTTGCCAGTGGATGGAGAACACACTTATTAATCTTATTATGTATCGTGTTTTCGAATATATTTATACATATTTTGACGAGCTCGGTGGCTCAGTCGTGAATGACGCGACATTGACACCAACGCTCGTGGGTTCGATTCCCACACAAGGTCTGTCAAGGTATGTTTGTCTTGGTCTGGATGTTTTAAGAGAGGTAGGGCGCGTCAAACCTCCACCTCACAGAAAACCGCAGCGAAATAACAACTTCCTAGAGGTTTGTTGTGATCCTGCGTGTGAGTGAGGTCACCAGTAAGCTCTCAAGGAGTTGCTGTGTAAGCAGCAGTGGAGGCATCGCGCGAGTGATAATGAATATATCGCAAGCGTTAATAGGCTACGGTACCTGCTTTACACCAAGTGGGCCGTATGCTTGTATGCCTCCCGGCTTAGTATAAAAAAAGAAAATATTTGTAATTATCATATGCTCGGCGATGAAGGTAAACATCGTGACCCACAAGTTCAAGAAATTAAATTTCGAAAGACGTGCGACCTAACCCAAGAAAGATCTGGTTTTCCCTCCGGGTTGTGGAGGTCTGGGGGTAGTCGCTCTATGTAACATCCAGTATCTTCGCCAAATCCATAGGTTTAACTAGCGGACCTCGCCAATCCTAGTGAATTGAGAAACGGAATAACGCTAAGATTTATTGCATTCTACAAGGTAGTAACTGGATGTTTATGTGTAATACGGATTATATACTCGTAGTAGACTAAGTTTTGGTACAGTAATCATAACAATTATTAGAAAAAGGGTACTTATATCGAAAATTTCTGCAAATATTTGGCATAGAATTTCATTCTGACAATCTAATTGTTCAAGGAAGGAAACCTCTTTCGAGGCGAGGATGTATTCGCTATCGATATCGAATGCTATATAATTCACTAACGATGTAGGTGAAAGTAGGAAACGTGATCGTTTAAATTATAGTCAAGTTGCAATTCGATTGTTTGGAAGTGTTTCATGGATATCTGTGAGGTAGCACAGTACAAAGTACACGTTGTAATATGTGAAAGACATAGCTAAAGCCAACTTCGTGTGCACGTGGTGTACCACTTTTATTCATAGTAATAGTCTATGGTGAAAGAAGTCAGGGCAGAACTCAATTAATAACAAGGGTGCTTGAGGAAGTACTTTCAGCGTATAGTAATCAGCAATTACACTAAAATTCCCCGTCACAACGTAAGTGGCGAGGAGTTTCAGTTACTGCATTAGCAGCAGGTATTGCTAAGCCGAGCCTTGCCATCGATACTTCTACTGTTGGGCGTGGCTGTATTCTGCGGCAACTGGTTCACATTCGGTAGATCATTATATTTGCTTGGCACTTGAAAGAGTGTAAATACGAGTATATGCAGAAAAACTGTTTTCAAGCAGGCGTTTCCATTCTACTCGTACATTCAAATCCCAATTTGTTTTTAGCCCAGAATGGTAGTGAATATTATTATGAATCATATAACGTCATAATCTGTGGTGAGACATTTTTAACAGATCCATAATTATGTTTTGTAAAATAAACTCAAAGATTTTTATACACAATTAGGGTGGCAAACAAGCATATGACCTGCGTGATGGTAAGCAGTTATCGGATCACAAGGACACTAACAATACCAAACGTGCGATGTCGACCTTGTAAAAACATGTTCACGCCTTTTTTAAAGTATCATGCTATAGTCCATTGGGAAAACCTTTTACCCTATAAGGCAGGGATTTTGTTCCACAACTTATGAGATCTCGGAAGAAAACATCTCTGAAACCGAACAGTACGCAACTATCGCAGTACCAGTGTGTAAGGATAAATTTCCTACAGACGGCGAGCGGTGCGGTTATATATTGAATCTGTAGGCAACATATCGAAAATCGCCTCGGAACAGCACCGCCAGAACACACAAAAGGAGGCAAAATCTCTCCTTAAACTTAAGTACTCAAACCATGTGTAAGCTCAGGATAGTCGATAATTCTTACACTTCGTCTCTGAACTGAATCACAAGGTCCTAATTGGTATCCAGCATACTCCCGCGCAAAGATGATATGATTTATAAGCATTGGAAAAACCAATTTCTATTCATATTTTTATTCCTAAGTAACAGTTATTAAAAAGAAAAGGCTGGTCGATTCATTTAAAAAAATCTAATTGCAGCCATTTGAATTCATGAAAGTGCACTTTACATTCCTTTTACTAAATAACATGCACTTTATCGTTTCCTTCGAACGTTCGTCTTGTTCATACTGTTTTTCTTTTTTTAGAAATATTTCTATTTCAAAGCGCGACTAATTGCTTCATTTAAGTTGTTAACTGTACAAATTCTTCTAAATTCAACCCTTGTAAGGTTTCCCTACCACAAAGGTAAAAGAAATCCTTTCGGTCTGAGTTCGTCCGTAGCGCCGCACCATAAGAATGGCTATGATAGCTGTCGGAGATACGATCTCCACCTTTTTTAAAGTAAAATAAATGGTAGCAATATTTACTAAGCTTGTAATTTTGTTGTTCTCATACCTCCTATCCTTTATCGTTGTAATAATAGGTATACATGTAATCAAAATATAATATGCGTGAGTTTTTCTATACTAGTATATAAAGCAGAACAGTTTGTTTGTTTGAACGCGCTAATCTCTGGAACTATTAGACGGATTTGAAAACATACATATATATATATATATCATCACGCCTGTCTCCCATTGGTATAGGCAGAGACCATGGAACGCCAGGTGCGTGATACCCCTCTCACTTCTTCCACATATCAACCTCTTCATGCATGCTCTTCGGTTTTGGGTACATTTGATTTGGCCCTTTTTCAACACATCACTAATTTGATCTAAATGTATGCGTCGATGGCGGCCCCTTCCGAAATCTCCATTCATCTCTTGTTTGATACACTCGCACTGGATTTGAAACTTATTTTTGTATTCGAAAACTGAATTCTTAAGGAAGGTTACATAGGCTATATTTTTTTTTATACAAAAGCATAGTGGCTTCTCTTTGCCTGATGGTAAGTGAAATAGGAGCCCAAATCGCAACTACAACTGACAAAAGAGTACACAGTGTCCTGTCAGTTGACGCTGCCATGCTGACACGCAAGATGCTTCTTCACGCTTCGTTTGAAGAATCCTATATTGTAGGAAGGAGGGAACACATGTGCAGGTCATATGTCACGATACAATCCTTAGAAGCCGAGGAAAAAGAAAGATAGTAGAAAAGCGGCTCGTGCGCAATACCGGGATACGGGCGAATGAAGTCGTGGGGTACAGCTAGTATATTATTTATTTTTATTAAATAATTGTCAGGAACTTATTTATTTAAATTTAATTTATCTTAAAATTAAATACAAATAATAATTATACAGCACCTGCTTTTAATCTCATTGTAAGTGTATATGTCTTCTAAGTACCAGATAATGTTTATACATTTCATTACAATTCTTCAGAAGTATATCAGTGAATAGACAACAAATATACATACATACAGCCAGAGTTACTTTTCCATTAAAACAGTACAAAAGATGTGGATTCGATTGTGACCGTGAAATAATAAAACACTCTAATAATCAAGTTTAGAGGGATAACAAATAATAATTCGCTGACAACAAAAAGCACTTACATAAAGTAATTAATTTCGTTACAACAACCAATTTCGGAAATTACGGCTGATACAGTTTTACTACCAGTTTTATCTGACGCCAGTTAATAAATAAACAGTTATTATCGTCGTTCGGCTCATTCCCGTGCCCGTAAATCGTGAATGGAACACAGGGTCGATGTTATGTTAATTTACGACAGGACACCGGTCATTCAGGATCAAAGTAATACCTGTTGAGTTACAGCCGGGCTTATGCAGTGTGATAGTCCGTGCGGAGGTCATAGGTTATCTTGCGTCATCGAATACCCCAACGATATGCCATTGTTTTTGCAAAATATAGGTCATTGATGTCTACTCGTAGTTTTATTGTTATTTATGTTTTGAAAATGGAAAAGTACAATTACGCACTAAAGGGAGAGGGGTGGGTGGGGGGATGGAAACCACAATCTCTCAATTGCTGTTGATGTTTTTTTTTAATGTTTTCAAATATAACCAGTCAATTTGTAAGTTAAAACTACTAAGATGATGAGTAGCATTGCAATATTCTTTTTTATATTGGGCTTAGCTAGTTAAAGACGTTAGTACATTTTTAGTAGATCACTATGAAGGTTTTCAACTATGAAGGGTTCCGTAGTAGCAAGTAATATTTGACTGGATGTTTGTGTTGCAAATTTGAATTAGTGTTTTTGTTTGTGTGAATGACAATTTTATCGTGTTAGGAAGTTGTTGTCGTTCTCAGCTTGAGGGGATCAAAATATCAGATTTATTAAAATACAAGTTTTTCATACACGATAGGGGTTACTTATGTATCTTATTGATGTTATTCATAGTAAATACAAAACATTATTTTTTTACCTTTCTAACTGCGTATTTATAAATCGCGTTTTTTATTTCACCCAAATTTTGTAAAATTTATCATTTGCTTCGTGTATTTGATAACGTAGGGTAACCTACGACTGCCGTCCGTACAGACCTGATTTGACAGACTGACCTTTGCGGTACACTCCGAGTGTACATACATTTAATTTGTTAATTGCTTTAGTAAGTTGGGTGTAGTTTACGTTGTCTATGAGAACATAAGTCTATAAACAAACACATTACTGAAATTAAGGGCGTTTAAAATAGTTTAGAAACCCTAAAAGGAATTTGTGTATTGTTTTAGCATTAAAAAATATTTATAGTGATGTTAGTCTTTTGTATTTACAAGTTCTAGAAGTCAACTGCATCGAGTAGATATCGGTGACAGGACTTACTATGTCCTTAGTATGATATAATATAAACGCTTAAATTTCTTTTTCTTAAACATGCTGTAAGTTAAAAACTTTAAAATGAAAAGATTCCCTTAAGAACCCTATGATCTTACATTAAGTAAATTAACTGTACTGTATGTACTATTCTTCAGGGTGTATTTTCTTCATTTGTTACCTTGTGCCTCCAGTTTACGAATTGTTATTAGAAACCGGATTTTTTTTCTTGCAGCATCCCCTCCCATGCTCTTTTTTAACACCGATACTCTCTTCCAAACCAACTCTCATTTTTACATCATCATTACGAACGCGGTCTGCAAATTTTACGCAATGCTCGCATCTTAGTCATTCTACTTTCGTGCTGTCTCTGCAATGCTCAACTTTCACTTTCATAAGTTAACGTTGTAGAGCGAGATGTGCCTTCTGGTATAGATTTCGGTTGGCAAGAAGTTTACCCAACGCTCCATTCGCACTGTATCCTGCACTCAATCGTCTCTCCACATTAGCGGTGTACTTTTCATCCCTGCTAAAAGCGCTTCCAAAATTTACAATCTCTTTTACATGCTGAAACACTACATCATCAGTCGTAATCCTCGTACTTAAAGTCATAAAATTTATATATCTTTAAAAAAGGTTTCTAAAGAAAAAAGTGGCCCAAATGTATATATGTAATTATATAGAAAAAATGGCTCTCTAAAAATCTATTTTAATATTTCCCAATCCCTACAATATATCATGATTATCATATTACGAATAAGCTGGTCGTTATGATTTAGTAATTGAATCATCGCCTCAGATTTTTTGTGACGGCCGGCACCTTACGCTATTGTGTGCTTTTATAGGTATGTAACCTATAAAAACCTATAAAAAATCTTTGAATGTATTTTCAAATATCTGTATTATGCAAATAAAGTGTATTCTATCTATCTATGTATCTATAAATGTTTATTGACTGTTACCAAAAATCATTCGTTAACACTACACATCAAAATCTCTGTAGTTTACATGGCAATATTTACTGGAGCGTTAGAACTCTGCATCGTAATGAAGTTTTTGCACCCTCTTTGTAGACTGTCCTCAGTCCAGTTGTCAGGGCCACTATTTATCTTGTGGCCGTCCGACGATGGATGACCCTGCTCAAAGAATTTGCATATTGCCACTGAACGTATGCCTGCTATGTATTTACAGTAGGTAAGTTATTATGTGGATAAATACATTAGAAGTTCGCGAGGTGATTGAACTCATACTTTTTTTTTAATACAACATCAGGAGGCATACAAACATACGGCCCACCTGATGTAAAGCGGTTATCCTATGAACGCATGCACTACGATAAGTGTCAACCGCGTAATGCCACCTCTGCTGCTAACACAGCAACTCCTTAGGAGCTTACTGGTGACCTCGCTCACACCCAGGCATACAACAACCCTTCAGAGAGTTATTTGGCTTCGGTGTTCTGTGAGGTGGAGGTACTTCCCCAGACGGGCTACTTTTATGCGTTCTACCTCTCTCTTAAAATCATCCAGACCAAAACAAACTCACATATTCATGCACATAAATGTTTGTTCTGTGTGGGAATCGAACCCACGAGCGTTAGTGTCAAAGTAGCGTTATTTAACCACTACCGAGCTCGTTAATCTTCCTTCCAAGCTATAAGTCACTTAAAATATAATCAATCGTATATACAAATCAGTTTTACATCCGAAACATTTATTGGTAATATTTTTATGAAATTTGAGGATATAATAGAAATTGAAGCCTGAGAAAAAATGTTAAATGACCTACGCTCCCTTGTGGTTGCTACTGAAACCTGTAATTGCCAAAAGTAAACCCAAAATTGTCTGCCTATTCTGGGTCAGGGTCTACGTGGGGGAGGAAGGAAAAGAAAGGGTCACGTTCTAAGGAGTCTTCGCTCCACAAAAAGACCGCACCGGACTAGTATCTGTCCGGTCTCCCTCAACAATGATGAATCAATGAAATTAACAAGAGAAATAGGCGAATGACTACAAATAAGAGCTAATGAACTTAATGTAAACAATCAGACAAAACCGCTCAGGGCACTTATCCATATATGCCTTTAATTTGCGTGCTGTCTATGCTGCGTTCATGCCACGATGGAACTCGTATTCGAAAATAATGGGAAAATTTAATTTTTTCATTGACATAGAAACAACGATAATAATAAACAAATTTCAAACGGCAGGAAAAGAAAGGAACAAAACTGTTTTTTGTTTTAAGAAATGTTTAATAAAATAATTTGAGTCCAAGGGCCGGCAACGCATGAGTGACACCCCTGGTGTTGCGAATGTCCACAGGCTACGGTGACTCTTTACCATCAGGCAGACCGTATGCTTGATTGCCACCTTAGTGGCATAAAAGAATTACTTTTGGAATTCTACCTACAATCAAAAATATTTCGACACTAACTAATATTAAAAATCAGCAATTACATAGGACCTTATAATTCGAGCCCGACAATCTCCCCCGACAATATTTTCATTATTTTCCCTCTACCACCTCTCCCCTTCCTAATATCGCTTAATTTAATCAAATTCTGCTTACTCTGTGCTACAATTTTCCACACAAGAATTTATAATTATCCCTCACGATGGCGAAGTGCAAATAAACGGTGTGGTTTGGTGGTTAATGAAATTTAAAATAAGATTTGTAACGACGATATTTGGGTTTCAGAGACTCACTACTTTGAGTCAAAACTAACTCACCTACATACGGTGCACATTGCTAATTAGTGATTAGAAAGCCAAAATAGCACATGTATATTTTACTACCTGTAACCCGTGACTTTATTCGTACCCGATATTTCGTGGAAACCGCTTTTTCTTACTTCTTTCTGTTTTTTCGCCTTCTAAGAGTCGTATTGTGATGTTGAAAAGCCTTTATCCTTCCTCACGAATTGAGATGTCAAATGCAAAAAAAAAAATTTTCTTATCAGACTGGTACATACATAAACTCTTCCGCTTTATATATTAGTATACACAAGGTACGAGTACTAAGGGTTTACGGGCTTAAAAGGTAAAAATATCGTACATGACAGCAGCTAAATAACAAGTCCCTGGGGAACAGTGGTGATTCTACTAGTCATCATAATCATCATCTCAGCCTGTACTCGTCCACTGCTGAACATAGGCCTTCCCCGTTAGAGCGCCACTCGTCTCTATCCTGTGCCACCGTTCTCATGTTAAGGAGGTTTTGCCATAGTTGTAACGCTTGGCAGGGGACGCTGCTGCCCATCTCCTGGATATTTCCCTTAGTCGCCTTTTACGATACCCTCGGGCGTAATTCTACTAGTCAGCAAGGTTATTTGGTAAGGAGTTGCTACGTTAGCAATGTGGGTGTGACAATATGCGAGAATAGCAAGTGTCCATTAACGACCGCTTCACATTAGGCGGACCGCGAATGCTTGAACACCACCCACATTCTAATGCCACACTTTAACTTCTTCTTCTTTAAATTTAATGTAACTGTGGCTGGCTGTAGGGTGATGCAATCCTTTGCAGCCTCTTAACTTATTTTTTTGCCGTGGCAATGAATTAGCTAGATAATAATGAAAGTGAAGATGTAGGACCTATAATGGCAGGCAGTTATCTTTTACCTTCAAAATAGACAATCTTATTACCATACACACATTTTCTTTTATATTAGTAAAGTGGCCAGATATAGCTACTGCCTACCATTAGGTAGTTAGTATGAAGTTACCGTAGCCTAACGGAGATTCGCAAAACTATCACATCACTCTTACGTAGCCGATCCTGTAAAAACTTACATGCGCCTTGAAAGATCTTCATGCTTTAGTATCCAAGGTAAACTTCTGCAGTTAGTTTATTCAACAAATTATGATTCGCTAAGAATTCTGAAACTGCAAAGTACCGTATATATAATGACAACTTAATACTCCAATAGCGCAACCACCGATATTAATCCATCTAATCCCTCAAACCATATTTCAATAATGAAACAAGATGTCGCACAGCATTAATTAATTCCACATCGTTGATCTGTGACTGCTTATTATGACAAAGTTCCAATGTTATAAAAGTCCACCCCAATGAAGTACCCTATCCATTTATCCAGGCGTCATTAAGGTTTGATCCGGTAGCGTGAGCGTATAACTTATGGTTGGTCATGGAATCTGCATATAAATAGGAAAGAGGTTTCATATTAGGGGATGCTGGGCTCCCGCTTCATACGCGATGAGACATGATCCTAAACTTTATGTTCCTAAAAGTTTCATGTTATTAATATTTGTTTAGAAAGCACTAATTTTGTCTAAAAGTTTTTGAACTTCTTACTGCCTACAAGCATAGCACAATCACGGCATTTACTCCATATCTTCTTCATAATAGTTATTGTAGGTTATTCAGGTAATATAGATAAATTGGTTTAAATAAAAGTGTGAAACCGACTAAAAGATTTTTATTAAGCATTGTTTCAAATATTGTTAAATTTTCATCAATTCGTCATTATGTACATATTATCATCAAAGATTACTACAAAAGAAACAGTACAATTGATTAAAAACAGAAAGATCGGTTATTCCATTTTTTTCCAAATATTAAGCTGCTGTTTGTAAGTGACTAGTGAGGACACGGGGTTATTACATTAATCCCAGAGAGTCCTGAAAGCTTTATAATATTATGCTGTTAGGAGAAGACGAGTGGATTATTCTACTACTACTGTTGAATTCTCCAGTCAAAATGGTGGAGTTTCCGAGGACAATGAAGGCTTGTTAGTCGCTTTCGAAGATACGATTATTAGGCGAGAGGTATGCTTATGCAATCTTGGCTGACTGAGGATCGGTCATCCCTAACCTGCAAACACCTCGAGGTTTTCGAGAGTAGGGGAATCGAGAGGAACATGCAGGGACTTTTGTTGTAGCAAATTTGTAATGCGTGCGTAATAATACATAAAAATGTCAATAAAAGGCAGGTTAAGCATTTTAACGTGGAATGTATGACCATAATTCGCATTACACCTATATATGAGATTGTTAATTAACTGTGATTAATGTGTAATAATGTCAACGTTATTTTTTTTTTAATATTTTTATTAATTTCGCGTTTTCTACGCACTTCTTATGCTACTTAAGGAATGGCTGCGCAAATTTTCAGATTTCTAGCTGTAGTAATCTCGACTGTGCGTTGATATGCCAGTCAGTAAGTAAATCGGTTGCTTCTTATATATATATATATATAAAGTTTTTTATATACATAATAGTTGTTTCTTATTTTCATAGGTCATATAACTCATATACGAGTATTATAAGTTTTAAAGTGATCTACTCGTATATGAACTAAGTATGTGATCGTTTGGTGTATGTAAATATTTTTTTTTAAGTGTAGGTACCTATATTAAAAGGTTAAAGCATGTGATATATAAACCTATGAAATATGTCAATATACGGGACATCAAAGCAGTCATGGTAACGAAATGAACAAATAAACACATGTGTGAATTGACACAACTTTTATTTTAAAAGTAATTTCTGCAACATAAAACTCGGTAAGTAAAAAATATTGTAACTTCGCTACGAAGTACAGGGTAAAACAAGAGGAAGCATATTACAGTGTCCTATATGTACATACATATGTGAAAAGAAAATGCTTTTTATGGTCACCGTGTACGGTTAGAATGCCAACACGAGTGCTTCAGAGCACAGCGCCATAAAAATAACGTACCTTTGTGTAATGTAAAAATAGGTGCAAAAAAAGTTACCTCTGGTTGCCAAGGTTGGCACCACGGAGAGTGATTTCGAAATAATGTGGTTCACTCACAAATTCACTTGGACTGTATACGGTTGTAGATTTTTAATGGCAATATGGAGTAGTACTAGTGCGTAAAACATTAGTTATGAAAACAAATTAAACAATTTATTTCAATATATTTTTCACGCATCACATTTTACCACAAATATGTTTCCCGCAATAACGACGTGTCATTGTAATAAAAATGCACACTGCGAACAGAGTACTATTCGTTAGATTGGAATCCATATACTTAATATAATTCCAATTTTGATTAGTTAGGTAGGTAATAAAGTCAAATTTTCATTAAAAATCCTATCTATTCCGTTTCTATGATTCTTCACTCTATTACATAGACACAGAATTATAAAGACATGAAGTACTAAGACTACACACACACCCAGAATAGCAAAGAAAGGACGAACTTGGCGCTGTTGGTGCGTCGTTGATTTTATCGGTAAATAAGTAAACCAGTCGGGTTTCGTACTTTTCAAAAATGTTTTAAAAAGGCACTAACGTGTCAGTAAGGCCCCAATTGAGATAATGTCAGTTGGCTATTATAAGGACCTTAAACGCGTCTAAGTTATATGTATAATTGTATACCCAATGAAATTAATAAAGTAAATAATATTTTTTTAAGAGAGGTAGGCGCATCAAATCAGCTCGTCTGGGGAAGTACCTCCACATCACAGAAAACCGCAGCCAAATAAAACTCCCTAGAGGGTTGTTGTGTTCCTGCGTGTGAGTGAGGTTACCAGTGAGCTCCTAAGGAGTTGTGTGTTAGCAGCAGAGGTCGTATGCGCGAGTGATACTTAATGTTTGCAAGCGTTTATAGGCTACGGTAACAGCTTTACATCAGGTGGGCCGTATTTTTGTATGCCTTCTGACGTTGTACAAAAAAAAAGTGGTGTTGTATGATTTAACCGCAAACTGATACTATTGTTAACTAAGGAAAACAAATTCTAGTTACCAAAAGAGTTATTTAATTATAAATATAAATGATATAAATTAGTATGTATGTCATGCATGTAATGATAAAATTAAAATTTACTTATCTATGTAAAGGTACCTATAATTTATTAAATATTTGTGTCTCATGCCATGTTATTTGCATGTCACAATTGGTAAAGTACGAGAAACTTGTTGTTGTGACTACAAGATATACTTCTGTAATAGTATTTTAAGCAGATAAATTCATTAATTCATATACACATGTTAAGATTTTATGCCGAGTCTCTCCTTTGAATATAGGTATAAGGTGTAGAATTCAAAGGACGAAAACGTGTAAAATATTTAATAAAAGTAAAAGGCAGTAGCTAAACTACAATTACGAAGATGCTAGTCTTCCAAAACCTAGATGGGCTGAGTGAATATAACGTTCATATCAATTCAAGGTATGTCTGTTACTAAAAACAACTGAATTGCTTCAACAGTTCGGGATAAAATTCAGTGCAAACTGTATGCCCATAGAATGCCTGCTAACATAGTTACTTACAACCATCCACAAACTAACGTGCGCATATACTCGTACAAAGACACACACAACCATACTTTAAACACAGGGTGGCCTCGAACCGTAAATTTATTAACATACTTTGATTTTCAAACTTTCCCCAAAATGAGGAGTTAATAAAAATGAACTTCTAGAGTTTTTATTTTTAATCTATTAATATTTAGAGAAGTTATGAGGCGTATATAAACAACAGGAACTTGTAACTGCGTCAAATTTAAAGATAAATCAAACGTTAGGTGTTACCCAAAAACAATACATGATCTGTAATTTCTTGTTGAAGATGTGGTTGCATATAATGAAACTGTTACTGCGTTGTAATAAAAAATATTATTAAATGGATAGGTATACAATTGGCGAAGGCGTGGTCATAGTGAGTGTGTAACAAGCACGCAGAAAAAGAATATGTAGTCATGAAAATTGCCGACAGAAGTGAAAACTTTAAACTAATATAACTTTTAAGTTTTCACTTCTGTCGGTTTGAAAATATCATAATTATCATAACTTATTAGAGTATTCCATAGCAATAATCGCTCAATGCACCTAAAGAAATTTTATTTTAAAAATACTGCCGATTTGTGAATTTCCCCCTTTTTGATGTCGGTTAATATGGGTACAAACAACAACGCTTGCTAACCGTACTGCGGTGATCCCTCTGTAATGGAACGTATGCACGCCGCGACGGGGAGAGAAAAAATAATTATAGGGCGGTTTAGTACAAATCGGATTTTGCCGCCTTGCGCGCTTTGATTCTGTTACACCAACTACATTATTACTGCTATGACTTTATACGTATAGTAACTAAATGTATTGATTTCAGCAATATTAATGTTTGATTTCGATGAACTCGATGTTTTTAAGAGAGGTGGGCGCATCAAAGCAGCCCGCCCGTGGAAGTACCTCCACCTCACAGAAAACCGCAACCAAAGAACAGCTCTCTGAAGGGTTGTTATGTGAGTGAGGTCACCAGTAAACTCATGATAATGGGATAAAGCCAGAAGGAAGATACATAAAATTTTACAAATATGTTATGCCTTTAACATGAGCACATCAATTAATAATTCCTTCGAGTGATTGGTACTATTATTAGACTACATACTACCAAGACGGATTCAAACGGATTCCAGTTTATATTGGATTATTTAAGTAAATAAACAAAGCATTAATTGTAGCAATTGCATTAGAAGAAATATGATACATATATTTTATAAATAAATATAAATAGTATATTTATTACAGGTACTACACCTGGGCGACCGGACTTCGCTCGGCGTATTTTGTGTTTTTTTGTGTAAATGTCGCTGATTCAAATTTTTAAAACCAGTTTCCAGATACACGAAATATATTTTAGAACATCAGTTTGGGGTTTAAAATATCAAATAAGACCTTCGCATAGTCGTCGAACTTACAATATCGTTCTTGTTATTTGTCATGGTTTAAAAATAGACTTGTCATGTTACTATACAAGAACTTTATCTGTGAAAATGTGACTACTCCTTGTCATCCTCTAGGTGGAGTTTAGTCAGTAAGAGACTGATGGTACCCTTCCCTTCCATCGGGGCCTGTAGGCCGATTCTACTAAAAAACTGCAACTGCACTGCAGCGCGGCGTGTGTCAAAATGCGCACATTTTGACGTTTCATTAAACGTCACTGCTGTCAGATCGCTTGGCGAAACGTCAAAATGTACGCATTTTGACACACGCCGTGCTGCAGTGCAGTTGCAGTTTTTTAGTAGAATTGGCCTACTGGAGGGTACCGTTCAGAAGACCGCCTAAGGTACCATTTCAGTCACTTAGTCCTTCTCTGTGTGTGGCCATTCGTTGGACGTTAAAAAAATAGTTAAGTTTATAAATTTGACTAATCGTCTAGTCAATGTCAAAAATAAATCTACTCGCCCACGAGTGGATTTAATATTAATATTTGGTGCATATTTTTTACATGCACCGAATCAGAGTGATAGCGATGAACGTATCGAAATGAATATTGCGATTTGTAATCCTTTTTCTCCATACCCTTTTTTTGCCAATGAGACGTCGCAACGTATTCTTACTCGTAACTGCTTCAATAAAAATAAATTTTATTTTCCCTCTAAAAAAAGAGCTTCCGTCACGGAGAAAAAAATGGCTACAGCAAATAATAAGTTAGTTTATTTCGTTTCGTGTCCCATTAAAACTGCACCACATCGCACAATTCCTTAATCTCGCGCATTGTCTGCTTAGTCTGCTATCGACTGTTACCACGAGCGTACTTAGCACAGTCTAAGTTCTCAAAAAATGGAACAAGGAAGCATAGGGAAGCGATTAACTTATTTTGTATGGCATGAATCCAGCATCTGTAACAGAAAACGCATACAACCGCCGGCCGGCACTCGCTCCCGAGAATCCCATTGTGCAAAGGCTTTCCTGTCCTTTCCCCAAGAGTGAGGAGGTTTTTAATAGTTCGCAACACACGAGTTGTAGCAATAGTTCATAGACTACGATAAGTGCTCGCCATAAGGTAGACCGTACTCTTTGTTGTTATCTTATGGGCTTAAAAAACAAGAATTTGAAAGGGTATGATAGGACATGTATGAATATGTATGTGTGATGTAGGTTAAAGAAGCATAATTGAACATTGTAAATACTTTTTAACCCGTTTTATGATTACGATTGAAGATTGTAAATATTTTTTAACCCTTTACATTTTTTGTGAACGGTTTAAAAGTATTTTACGTATAGAGCTTTCATCTTAGTAGACCAAGACTAGTGTAGGCATCTACTAAGATAACATTTCTTCTGAAGATTGAAATCGATAATAAAATAAGAACTAAGGAAACATAAAATACTAGGCGTCATCAGATAAAGAAGGAGTATACTCATAGTATTTGCTTAAATATGATAGAGAAAATGTCCTAGTCTGTTTATTATTTCCTGTTTACGATATTACAATATAGGATAAACAAAAAAAGTTTGCCTTACTATCACCACCGCCTAAAGAGAAAACAAATCCAATAACGACGAAAACATCTTCAAGATTATTGCCCTCTGAACAGGGAGAAACACAAACACGTTTCTGTTATTGCATTAACATATCAAAGGATTGCCAGATCTCTAGATCAGAAAGATGGCTACTTTCATCAGTGTAAAAGGGCAGCCCCATACAATTAAACCATGATAAATGGATCGCAAAGAATCTAATCTAAATATTTAATAGGAAATTCCCCCACAGAATGCACTCGCGGAACTATTGCGTGGTGACAGTACCTATAATCCCTTGCATTACGACAAAATGCTGTTAGCATCACTTGAGACGCAGTTCAAATAGGCTATAATTTGTTTGTTAAAAGATCTGTTTTTTATATTATCAGCAAGAAAATGCTGAGATTATGCAAAATAGGTGATTCGCGATTTGATTCCAACTGAATTGTAATACTATATAACTACTACTAAAACAATATTTTCTTTTCTAAAGAAATTCGTATCGTACAGGAGGCTATCCGCTAACACGTCCTTTATTATATATCGTAAGGATTTTCTAGAATCCTGTCTTAGCATCCCTGCTGTGGAAACGGTTGCTGTTTTGATGGCGACGCAGCGGTTAGTGACATTACTTTGACATCTACGCTCATGGATTCGATTCCGACACAGAGCAAACATTTGTATGCATTATTGATCTGGATGTTTTCATGTGGTTTTCTATCCACCACATAGAAAACCACAGTCAGCTCCTAAGGAGTTGCTATGTTAGCAGCAGAGGTGGCATCGCGCGTGTGAGACTTAATGTGTTGCAAGCGTTCATAAGCTATGGTAACCGCTTTACATCAGGTGGGCCGTATGCTTGTATGCCTCTCGATGTGGAATAAAAACAATCAATGTCTTTTTAAATCTATATATATAAAAATGAATGATTGTCTGTATGTACTCTATGAACTCAAAAACGGCTGGGCAGATTTTGATGAAATTTTCAGTGAAACTTCAGGTTAGCCCAGCAGGTGATCCTGTGAACAATTTGTAGCGATCATATCACCCGTGCGAAGCCGGGGCGGATAGCTAGTCAATCAATGTATTTTAAAATGATTTATGAATTTCTGTTTTCTTCTACACTTAAGTTGCAAAACAGGTTTTTATTTTGAGAATCTTTCTGATTTTTGACAACCAAAATTTAAAATGAGTTTAATGCCTTGATTTTAATCTTTTTTACGATTTTTGAAGTGATAACTTCTTATGGGAGGGTAAACCGCTTGGTTACGTAACGCGTTACGGCGCCACGCGTAACGTATTTGTCTGGCTTCCCTTTCTCTCACGCATACGGCAGCTTTAATTATATGTAGATTAGTTTAAGTTAAGGCGCACACGTTTTTTTATCTAAAACAGCATTGTAGTCTTGAACAATCTGCAATACATAGGTAATTATGTATTACAAGTGCCTCTAGCTTGTAATACTTTGCACCTGGTAACCAGTATGTCTTTTTTCTTTAGCCACAAAAAACCTGGTAAAGGGCGACTTACGTGAAGAGTTTGTTTGTACCTCCATGTAGAAAATACACGTTTCTGGAAATAATTCTAACTCTTTGATTATTTCCCCATAATTTGTATTTGTTCTTACGGCAACATATTCTGTGAAAATTTTAAGTTTCTGCCTATTACGGTTCGAAAGATATAGCCTAGTCACAGACAGCGAACCCTTAGTAAAAGGTACAGATGGTACCCTTTGGATACGGTACCCTAAGTAACAGTGGAAATTTTGTTTACAACCCATGGGCATAGGCTTGTAGGCGTAACTTATTATTTTCTTTTAAGGAATATTAGATATTCCTTAGGAATATTATATTTTGACAAGCTCGGTGGCTAAGTCGTGAAAGATGCGAATTTGACATCAACGCCCGTGGGTTCGATTCCCATACAAGACAAACATTTGTGTGCATGAACATGTCTGTTTGACTTGGTCTGGGTGTTTTAATCTCTCATTACCCGCGGACCGCTTTTCCGCCAACAAATGTATGGGAAAACGTATATAACGGGGTCTCACAGGTTAAGAGAGGTAGGGCATATCAAAGCAGCCCGTCTGGGGAAGTACCGCTACCTCACAGAAAACTGCAGCCAAATAACAACTCCCTAAAGGGTTGTTGTGTTCCTGCGTATGAGTGAGGTCACCAGTAAGCTCCTAAGGAGTTGTATGTATTGCGGTGTAAGCAGCAGAGGAGGCATCGCGCGAGTGAAATATGTTACAAGTGAAGACAAAAACATACTTTATAAATGTTTAGTTCAGTTACAGACAATATAAACTACAATAAAACAGAGAAGAATTATGTTAAGACTTTGATATGTAAAAAATGTTCGTGCTCCGATACATCTAAATGTGGTATACACTTAGATATGGTGTTCACTGTATATAAGTACTTTAGTATGCTATGTACGGCTAAGCTAGTAACTGTTGAACGTGGAAACTAATAGACCTATCGCAGTAACTATTTGGTGGATTACTCATGTCGAGTACTTTTAAAGTGTACGAGACATTTTAATTTGATAGATAAAAGCGTCAGCCGAGGTCATAATTTCTATTTTTCTTTCATTTGGAAAGAACAAGATACTAGTTAGTCAAAGAACATAAAAACGTTTCACTTATATGAAAATTTAGATTCGGTTTGTACGATTATACAATAATAATTTTTGATAAGTAAAATCAAGTTACCGTCTGAAGAACGCTGATGATTGTTTTTATTAAAGATTTTGAGATTGTGATAACACAATGCAACATAGGGCTATTATCATTCGCCACGTGAAGACATTGCCGATTTTTTTTTAACTTAAAAGAAATACGTATTCAAAATAAATCGTATTCATCTAAAACATGAAATTCTTGTTAATATCATCTTTAAACAGTGTAGTAGACTTCTAGAATTATTTATAAGCAACAACAGTCTAACATTTTTTATTATTGTTGTGTGCGAAATTGCGTTCTGTTATTTTGTTAAGCCGCTTGCAGTACTACGAGTATTTTATTGAAATAATGAAGCAATTTCCAAGCAGATGGGAGAAAAGAGTTCATTATTAATAATGAAAAGTTCCTCCGAGTGTTTCTACTTATTCGTATTCCAAACGTATTTGTATTTTTTTCGAAGTAATCGGCTATAGAAAAAAGGCAAAGAATTATTTGCTAGAAGAATTACTGTACACAAAGGTTAATAAAAATAGTTGGATATATCGCCATAACTGGTATTCCAATTTGATAACACATATTAATTATGTGTTTTTATTTAAATTCAATAAGAACCCATGAAAACTATTAAGAGAAGTGGGCTGCATCAAAGCAGCCTGTCTGAGGAACCTCCACCTCGCAGAAAACTGCAGCCAAGTAACAACTCCCTGGAGCATTGTTGTGTTCCTGCGCATGAGTGAGGTCACAGCTAAGCTTCTAAATAGTTGCTGTGTTAGCAGCAGGTAGCGAGCGCGCGAGTGATACTTAAGATATTGCCACCATTCATAGACCACGGTAACCGCTTTACATCAAGTGTACCGTACGCTTAACATCGTATAAAAAGCTTGCTAAAAATTGTTAGTATATATCGATACGTTCTTTACCGTAGTATTTTTGAGATAGACTGAAGGTTCCATATTTTATGTTGGCATTTACGCTGTCAAAAATACATGTACGATTTGAGTACGAGTACACATACAATAAGTTTATATCTTAAGTACTACTACGTGACTATTGTGCATCTATTGACAACGGCCGGCGGTTGGCAATTTTTTAATTTTCGAGGTACCTTGATTTTTCTTGTAGAATTATTATATTTTCTTTATCTACGTCTCTTTTATAGTTATCAAATAACAGCCTGAAATCGATTGTTGTATGAAATCAATATAACCATAGAGAACAAATGACTGGAGCGAGCCACACAATTGACACAATACCTCCACCGCTGCCGTCGCGCCGTTCCTGGCTACGCTTGCTACGCTGTGGAACCGGTGCTACATATGCGATGGTTAAACGTCACAGACGTAGCTATAATATATCGTAAGATCACGTGCTGTCTCGCTTTAAATATATGAACCATGGCGAATTTGTATTTTTCATTTCTCGTCATGTTCCTTGCTTATTAGAGTGAGACAGCACGTTATCTTACGATACGTTATGTCTGTGACGGGCTTTTTAATAGCGTTGGTTTTTTTAGTTACTATATAGATTAGTATGACAGCTAACTTTAGAGTTGTCACTTTTCAATACGTCAACAGTACGCGGCGCGTTACGTAGAACTTTAAACGTTATCACTCGTTTCGACAGGCCAGATGCGACACATTTGACTGCCAACTTCGCTTGGGAACTTAGTTAAAGCAAATCTTTCGGACGTTTCTTTGAAACTATTCCAATGCTTTTGTATATCTATTTTGATTCTCCATATGCTTTGTTAAATCCTTTAAGGGCATCATAATATGCATTGCTACCGTAGAGACAAAGAATAACAAATATTGAATTAACTTGCCTATAGCCTGCCTGCCCTCTCCAACTCATGTAAGGAGGAACACACATAATTTCTTCCCACAAATGTTAGGAACTGTATTTCCACAACTTTTAATTGTTGTATGACAATTTTGGCAATTGAGTGTAGTTCTGATTACCATCGAGCAAGTCTAGAGGTGTTAACAGGTAATAGGGACACCTCAGTAGTATACAGTAAGTATATCTATATATGCCATTATCCTGTCCATACAACAAGATCACATAGGCTCTTATGACTTTGCGAAGTAGGCGCTGTCATATTGCCGACGTACTTTTTTTGATTTCTTAGTTCACATATATTTTTGACGCTGTTATATCGTATCATATCGCCTCTTGTGACCTATTTTTCCCCTGTCATGACCAATTCGTCAGCACGGTGCTATTCAATGCATAGCCGCTTGTTTTTGTGTGTGTGATCAATTGATATCCAAACAAATGTAGCCATTTTTACGAAATAAAAAGATTTTGACTTTGACTTATATCAGTTTCCTCCTATCACTGGTATTGAAATCCTTTTTGTTTTTACGTTGTCCTTGTAAGTATTTATTGATCTAATCTTTTTTTATACAATACATACAAACATACGGCATACATACATTATGTATAGCGGTTACTGTAGTCTCTTAACGCTTGAAATACACTAAAGTATTATTGCGTGACGCCCCCTCTGCTGCTCATAGAGTAACTCCTTAAGAGTTTACCGATGATCTCAACTGTGATCTCAAACACGCAGAAACACAACATCCCTCCAGAGAGTTGTTATTTGGCTACGTTTTTCTGTGAGGTACACAGAAATCCGGACATTTTTCTTTCGAACTCCCACACATGGGCAGTTTTAATGCGCCGTACCTCTCTTAAAAACACCCAGCCAAGACAAACAGACATCTTCATGCACACATGTTTGTCGCGTGTGAGAATTGAGTCTATGAGCGTAAGTCAAATTAGCGTTACTAACCACTGCGCCACTGAGCTCGTCAAAATAATCCGGCCGAAAATATCAAATCACATACTGCGTCACTTTTTAAAATATCAATTTTTATATACAACGTCGGAGGTAGACAAGCGATCACGCGCGGTTGTAAACAAACTCCAGGCGCGCGGGCATCGCTTAGTATAAAATAATCTAAATTGCAGAGCAAATATCAGGCTATTGGTGGACAGAGCTCCAGAATAATAGCGTTTTTAGGGTTCCGTACCCAAAGGGTAAAACGGAACCCTATTACTGAGGCTCCGCTGTCCGTCCGTCCGTCCGTCCGTCCGTCTGTCTGTCACCAGGCTGTATCTCATGAACCGTGATAGTTAGACAGTTGAAATTTTCACAGATGATGTATTTCTGTTGCCGCTATAACAAAAAATACTAAAAAATAGAATAAAATAAATATTTAAGGGGGCTCCCATACAACAAACGTGATTTTATTGCCTTTTTTATAGAGAATGGTATGGAACCCTTCGTGCGCGAGTCCCACTCGCACTTGGCCGATTTTACTTTTCGCTGACGTAACTTTCATTACACACTCTTTGTTTTTTTTGTAGAACGTAACGTTTGAGGAGTTGGATGGTGTTAATGCAATCGAACATGCAGGTTAAGCAATACTGAAGGTAGCCTATATATGGATGTGTTTATCTATATCTGCTTCGGAGGATATAGAGGTAAGTCTTTGATACCGGTTGTTGTTAATAGATGACAGCCGCTAAAGCAGTGGCTTTCGGGCGGCTTCAAAACACTGACCTCCGCCAATTTGCAGTTGAGCAACGGAGTATGCTGTAAGACCCTGCGGTTGAAAGGAGAGTGGTATAACTGCAGTGGGACGAGTAAGGGTTGCTATGTATGGATGGAATTTTTTGAAACAATCTACTGTAACTTCGTGATGTCCGGTGGGTATGGCTTACCTTTGATATTCATAAGTCAAAGGGGACCAGATGGCATAGCGTTAGTGGTCCTCGAGTCGAAACGCAGGCCTTTCGCTATAAGCCTCTTAAGATAATGAGTATGTGAGTATGACCGACATATGACTCATGTCATATCTAGAAGATTGGATAAGCGACCGTCTATGCGGTTTGATTGTGATCGTCTAGTGTATCCTTAACAGCTGAACCAGATGGCATAGTGTTAGTGGTGTTGAAGCTGTGTCATCTAACTCCTCGAAATACAGGCCTTTCACTATAAGCCTCTTCTCTTTAAGATAATGAGTATGACAGACATATGACTCATGTCATATCTAGAAGATTGGATAAGCGACCGTCTATGCGGTTTGATTGTGATCGTCTAGTGTATCCTTAACAGCTGAACCAGATGGCATAGTGTTAGTGGTGTTGAAGCTGTGTCATCTAACTCCTCGAAATACAGGCCTTTCACTATAAGCCTCTTCTCTTTAAGATAATGAGTATGACAGACATATGACTCATGTCATGTCTAGAAGATTGGAAAAGCGACCGTCTATGCGGTTTGATTGTGTTCTCCTAGTGTATCTTAAACACTGATGGGCATAGGCTAATTAGAGTTTTGATCGGGTTTGGTATCGTGATCTTCTATTGAAATTGCCATCTTACGGGTAATTCACCCGTCAGAGAGGTAACCAGCCTTCCCTTTTCTCGCCGAGCTCTTCTATAAAGAAACACTTCCCCTGTTAAGCTGCTTATTACATTTTCTTCTTATACAACGTCGGAGGCATAAAGCATACGAACCACCTGATGCAAAGTATTTACCGTAGCATATGAACGCTGGTGATCGTCTAGTGTATCCTTAACAGCCGGACCAGATGGCATATTGTTAGTGGTGTTGAAGCTGTGTCTTCTAACTCCTCGAAATACAGGCCTTTCACTATAAGCCTCTTCTCTTTAAGATAATGAGTATGACAGACATATGACTCGTATCATGTCTAGAAGATTGGAAAAGCGACCGTCTATGCGGTTTGATTGTGTTCTCCTAGTGTATCTTAAATACCGATGGACATAGGCTAATTAGAGTTTTGATCGAGTCTGGTATCGTGATCTTCTATTGAAATTGCCATCTTACTGGGCAATTCACCCGTCAGAGAGGTAGCCAGCCTTCCCTTTTCTCGCCGAGCTCTTCTATAAAGAGACACTTCCCCTGTTAAGCTGCTTATTACATTTTCTTCTTATACAACGCCGGGAGGCATAAAACATACGATCCACCTGATGCAAAGTATTTACCGTAGCATATGAACGCTGGTAATATATTAAGTACCGTTCGCGCGATGCCACCTCCGCTGCTAACACAGTAACTCCTTAGGAGCTTACTGGTGACCACACTCACACGCAGGACCACAACAACCCTCCAGGGAGTTTGTTATTTGACTACGGTTTTCTGTAAGGTGGAGGTACTTCCCCAGATAGGCTGCTTTAATGCGCCTTACCTTTCTTACAATACCCAGATCAAGACAAAGAGATGATTCTGACTGAGAGAAGTTCATGCACACAAATGTTTGTCCTGTATGGGAATCGATCGTCGTCGAGCTTATCTCGTTATCCTTAACTCTCTATTGCTAGGGCCTAGTTTGTGAGTTAGCGGGATGCACAATGCGTAGGTGAAATTACCTTTGTCTCTAACGATCACTTTAATAGTGCCTAGAGTACTAAGCCTACTAAGCCGTAATGTAGACATTATGACCACGTAGCTCTAATAAACGCTATAGTTCCGTAGTTTAATTTCCCTTTGTAGTCAGTTTAGGTACTTAGAATCAAAAGATTTAACGAATAACTATGACCAACTGTTGCAATGCTTATGTGCTAAGACCTAACTTTATTTTTGAAGTGAAAACTTTAGCGGCTTTATGCACTTTTTGGGATGAGTAAAAAATGTTAAACTCGCGTCAGGACACGTGACCCTGACCGTAAGATTTTGGTGAGAATTAGAACTTAAGTTCGCTGCAGCGCTAATACATTAGTTACCTCTAATTAAACAATTAAAACATGAAGAGCTAGATCGTTCGTAGGGCATTATTTTCTCGCGACCAAAACGTTGTAAGCGCCATGAAATTGTTGGCGCATACGCGTTTCGTTCAACGTAGTTTATCGACATCGCTGTTTGGTTAACGCGGCGCAGACCGCTTGAGCGAGTGTGCGTGTGTGTTTGAGTTTTAGAGATTGGCGATGATGATGCTGGTAGTGATGATGGTGAAAGAGTCATTGAAATTATTTTATTATTAATAAAAATAAAAAATTAAGTTGATTTTTCTGAGAGATAAACTTTTTAATGTAAAATAATTGTAATAGTTATGAAGTGTTAAATTTTCAATGTAATATAAATTGTCATGTAAATTAAAACAATAACAATAAATTCGATTTCTGCTGATTTAAGTGAAAAGCAAAAGCTAGCGCTGCAAATACAGCCACTTATAACGTAATATGAGTATTGTCAATTTTAACAGGTGATATATTTTACTATGTGGCCCACTGTACATCCTCCTGCCAGGATTCGAATTGAGGGCCAGGGAGTCGACAGGGCGGTTCCTTATCCATTGGGCAATCACTAGTTTTAGTATTTATTCAGAACGCGTACACATAATCGTAAACAATATCGGTGACACAAAATTCGTGATAAGTAGAGGATTTAAAAAACTTAGAATATTCAATTATATAAGTATATAATAGCAATTTAACACGTAGGCGACGTGAGACGGAGCTCATTGAGTATTCTACGCGCGTCACAGCATTTCAGTCTTGGTCCAGAATATGCAATTATTAAGTTTTATTTTATAGAGCAAGTAATAATTATATTTTACAAAAATTTAAATTTTTGCATGTACTATTTATCGACACACAGTTACCATATTCTGTATGAGGCATGTTCATGTACCACTAAATTCGTGTTTTCGTATTTATGTACATATTTTGTAATCATCACTTGCTTGGCGGTGAAGGAAAACATCGTAAGCAAACCCACACGTCCAAGGAATTATATTTCGAAAGACGTGTGTGACCTAACCTAAGAAAGTTCTGATTTTTCCTCTGGTTTGTGAAGGTTTGACGGCAGTCGCTCTATGTGCAATCAGTGTCTTCGCCAAATCCTTAATCTTAGGTAGTAGACCTCGCCAATCCTATTTGATTAGGAAACGGGATAATGAAGAAGAAGAAGAAGTTACCATACACTTTACACATACACTTTATCTTGATGCTAAGTTAAGTTCAAGCCAAATAAAATAATTAATACACATTTATAAAAATGTTGAGCGTGCATGAAAAGAGCTATGAATGTCACAGAAGCGAGTGAAATATGCAAGGACCGCGTTTTATGGCGCTCGGTTCTCTCTGCCTACCCCGCAAGGGACTTGGCGTGAAGATATACATACATATAAAAATGTTTGTATTTTTCGATGGGATCTACCGAATGAATCAACCAGCGAATGACAAATGCAGCATTGAATTCGTCATTGATCTATCGTTAATATACCTAGAGAATAGGAGAATAAGCATTAGGCTTACGAGTATTAGAGGATTAGCTATATTAAAAAAAAAAACCGGCCAAGTGCATGTTGGACAACACACAGTGTTGTGTCCGTATTTGCTTCGCTTTACTTGCTTGCGAAAAAAATAGATTGTTGCCTAAAATAATAGGAAATCGAGCCTATTGGTTTTTTTTAACATCAAAACCAAGTTACTGAGCATTGTCAAATATTGTAACATACACATACATTCAAAAATCGAGCCGCGATAGTAACAATTAGATGCTAGTATAACTATTTTGGTGATTCCACTACTTGGTAAGCATAACGCTTAGTGCATTAAGTGCAATGTCATATTCTATGACATTTGTACGTTTTCATAAAAGGAAATACATTTTATAAGTTTGCCGACTATTACACGTTAACCTGTAAAAAACAAAATTTCATCCCCACTTTACACATAGGGGAGGTACCACCAAACATTTTTTTTTCAAGATTTTAGTCTATCACTTTGTCAGCATAGTTAATATGTATATACATGCCAAATTACAACTTTCTAGTGTTAAGCGTCTCTGAGCTTGGCCGCGGACGGATAGACAAACGGACATAGCGAAACTATAACATGTCAATTTGACTTTCGCAAAATAACGCTTGATTCTATTAACTATATAAAGGTCCTGTAGTAAACAAGGAAAGATAAATTATATATATTTTTTGACGGTCATAAATTACTTAAAATATTACATTTACAACAGGCACAGCAACACTCCACGTGTTGGTCCACGGTTACTTTGTGTGCACGAATGCGGGGGGAAGACAAGTGCATCGAAGTGCAGGAATGCATTCCCCCGTGCCGCGTCCATGGGGTGGTACCCCATGTTACAAAATGCAAATAATATTTCTTTCCGACAAAATATTGCAGTGTTAATGTCGCGCTACGATGTGTATTCACCGCCCCGTTGTGTACTCAGCCTATTTGCTTTTATTAGTTCTGTTAAAGGGCACCGGACAGTTTGTTGAACGGGGATTATATTAGCTTTTCGGTTCATTTGAGGTATTAGTTATTGGTCAAATCAAATCTATTTAACAAATACTGTTACTTCGATGCGAGTTGTTTTAAATTGCTGTTTCGTTTACCTTGCTTAGCTGTCTTTTACACAGCCTCGGGAAGTATACGTCCCATCTGATGTGAACTGGTTTCCGTAACCTATAAAAACAGTGCGTTGTCACCTCCAGAACTGACACTGGAACTCCATAGAAGTTATAATTTTAAACTTTCACGGTTGTTTACATTACTACTGCAACGTCGCGTCGGCGAAATATCGGGAAAATATAAAAACAAATCCATAGAACTTAACGCCTCACCCACTCGCAGGAACACAACATGCAGAGAGTTATTATTTGGCTGTGGTTTTCTGCAAGCTGGAGGTACTTCTCTACTCGTGCCGCTTAGATGTACCTTATCTCTCGTAAAAAATCTCTCGAGAGTATAACAACGCAATCAACGTAAATCAATCCGTAGACAATAGAGTCACCGAGTTAAAATACAACACATTGGGCTATTAAATATGCAGAAATAGTTTTGTGTGCACTACAGACACTACTCGAGGTAATGACCTCCCTAGGCGGACTGCCTGCTATTCTAGTTAATTAACCCGTTAGTTTCCTGTGCGAAATATAAAGCAAGCTCCGGACAAACAGAGGAGAGTGCGGTGTTTGGCGGCCGAGTCAGCTTTTGTTTATGATGTTACGGACCAATTTTATAAAATCAAATTATTAAAGAAACTTATTATTTAAATCTATATTATTTAAATTTTAACGAAATAGAAGGTGGTTCTATATTCGACCTCTTTAATAGATTTCATCAATATCGCAAAACGGCTTAGTGGATTTAGAAAAAGTATCTCCAAAGGCGTCAGTGAAAAAGTCATTAAAACTTTCCATAGCCAAATTTTTGTCTATATCTTTTGATTAAGATCAGATTTTGATAACTGTTTCAAGAGTACTTATAACGATCCAACATAATTTTGGTAAAGATTTGAGGAAGAATTGATGTGATATTTAAAAAAATGTAAATAAAACTTGTAATTATCTTTATCTGCAAATAAAATCTAAAACAACTTCATCTACGTCAGTAAATATTAAAATATTGTTATGAAAAGGCGTCGCTAATGATGTTGGCGTCAATTTCTATTTAAAATTGTTTTTGTTAATTTGAACAGGTGAGCTTCGAAACTTTGGAAATCATTCGTGCTAATTATATTAAGCACATATTAGAGGCAATTTAACTATATGTATACATATATACAATTACTATTGTTTCAGATACATCACTTTTTCTGTTTGTAACTAAACAACAATTCATTTTAAAAGTTTAATTAAGTTTTGTTTTATATAGCTATGGGTCCCTTAAACTCCTGAATAATTTTGTGATTCTACCCCAATTGCGGATTTTATTACGTTTCGGTTTCCCTAATACCTAAATTGCGACGTAAACTTCGCCTTCCTGACCCATTTAGCCGGATATAGTAGGGGATACTCTACGTTTCTCAAATTTCGATTTCCACTACTTATTCTAGTCTCCTTTTCTAAATGTATACTTTAAAAAAGGACAGAAAATCGGTTACCTTTACGCAATACGTCTAGTAACCCCGTTAAAGTAAGTTCCCCTCTTGAAATACTGCATCCTACTTGGGCATATTATGGGGCGTAGCGATGCTACGCGATAGGATTGTGTGACAAAAATAAAAATGCACATCATGTCACCTTCCAGAAGCGACAAAACGTCTCGGACTCGCGCTTGTGTGTTGAGGATCTCGTTATCATATAAGTAACATAAAATGTACGTATTTATATTACATCTAAACAACTCTAACAAAATATCCATTTTGTAACTAAAATAACAATTGTTTACGACGACGACTTTCACTATTTGGCCGTACAAATTAGAAACTAGGAAGCAAAACGCTTAGTGCATATAAGTGCAAAGTCAATATTCTACGTTTTCGTAAAAGAAAAGAAATTTTATAAGTTCGTCGATATGACCGTGATAGTTTTCCTTTTAAATTCACTATATGGACTACTACCGCTACTACCGGGGTGGCACTTGGGACCCTAAAAAGAGAGGCAGGGCGACCTGACAGATAGCCGCAGCTAAATAACAATTCCCTGGAGGGTTGTTATGTTCTTGTGAGTGACAGAGGTTACCAGTAAGCTCACTAGGAATTGCCACCCTGCACCCTGCTGCTGTGTTAGCAGCAGGGGTTCATAGTAAAATGTTTATACCTCTACGAGTTCAGTAATTTTTATTTACATTTGTAATGTTTCAATATATAGCTTAGCTATCTATAATCGTATCGTTCGCTTACGTAGCCCGCTGTGCTGGGCATATTCGCGGATGGGTCGCAGGGTGCCTGTAAATCACTTAAGACGGACGGGAGGGCTCGCAGTTAAAGTTCCTGTTTTTGCTCACGAGGGAGAAGGAACGGGGCGATAAGAAATGCCTGAAATAGTACACGCTTGCTTATTTAACGTTTGCTGTTCCTTGATTTCGCAGACTTTTTGAAAAATAATACGATTTCAAAGAAATGTATTTTCACTCACTAAAAGCTTCATAGCGAAATGGCGAGGCTGGTTATTGTTTTATGTTAATATATTAACCAAAATGTAAGTGACGTCTCGATATATTAAAAAAGGTGTACGTTTTGAAACGCTTAAACTTTCTCAATAAATAAATTATTAGTATTGAGTAAGATAGTATGTAGGCGTGCCAAAGCGTGTTTTGAAGGTTAAAAGAAAGTAGTTTATAACACGTGAGTACTAGTTGAAAATTTTTGTTAAATTGCGCCTAAATGGAAAGGTAAAATAAAGGACAATTTATGTTCTTTACAAAAGCTATAAATAATAAACTATAGCTATATATACAATAATATTGACAGTATTATTAGATTTCTGCTTAGCCGAAATCTAAAAAAAACTGTATGAATAGCACCCAGTCATAGTACACAGTTTAGAATATGACTTTATACACACATCAAAAGTGTCTAGGGATCAACATATATTTTTGCAATAACTTTTCTCCTGATTGATATTAATTAAAATTTTCTTTAAGGATTCATCAAATAAAGTGTTTTCGTTTGTCTACAGTAACGATAAACCAAGTCACCTTTGCATTAATAAAGAAATTTGCCATTTTCATAATAAAGGGATTTTTGACATTTGAACCACTAACATTAAAGTTCGAAAAAAAGACTGAAATAACAGTTTTCTTTAAAATTTTATTGGGTAACTTAAACAATTAATAATCCGTGTTTCTACCGCGAACACTAACAACACAAGAACATCGGTTTGGCATACTCAAAATGAGTTCATCCAAATCACGCTGTGGAATGGCCGCCCATGTTCGTTGCAACAACAAAAAAAGGTCTTCTTGCGACTGGATACCCTCCATATTCGGCAGAGCTCTTCTCTGTAGCATATCCCATGCATGCTCAATCGGGTTCAAGTCTGGCGACTGAGCAGGCCAGGGCATGACATTGATGTTAGCTGCGGCGAGAGTCTGTCTTACAACTCTTGCGGTGTGCGGTCGTTCATTATCATGCATTAACTGAAATAAGGGACCGATTTGCACTTGTAGAGGAACGATGACGTCTGATACAATCGTCTCAGCATAAATTTGAGCGTTGAGGTTGCCTCTGATCCAAATCAACTCAGTTCTTCCGCCGATCCAAATACCCGCCCATACCATGATGGTTCCACCACTATAAGGATGGACTTCCTGGCAGGATTTTAATCGCTGTTGGCGTCCAGGGGTTCTCCAGTGTCGTATACGTCTTGTATCCGGTCTCATACCAAAACAGGTATACAATAAGTCAGGTAAAGATGAAGCTGACTGTACCATCAACAGCGAAGATAGAGCTAAGGTGATGTAGCAAGTTTCCGTTGTTCATATCGTGGAAAATTACATAAAGTTCAATTGTAAAGTTGGTACGCTAGCAGCACCAAGGAGCACGTGCGCAACAATGTAAGAGTAAATAAAGTGACTGCGCCGCGAAGCAACAAATTACAAAGTTTGCGTTGTACCGACAACGGAGATGTACGGATAGGGGAAACCTTCAAACTACTACGACCTGAGTAGTTAATGAACATAGTTGTGTACACAGCTAGATTTCTACCAGTTACCTGTACAACTTGGAAAACCAGAGGAAAAATTCAAAGAGTTTATACAAAAATAAAATTTCGAGTTGCACATTTGCAGATAAAAATACAATCAATGCAACACATCCTGGAATTATCCTATAAAACTAGTACTAACTAGTAAACTAGCATTTAGTTTTCATGTGGTCATATAAAGAAATTTTATTATGATTCTAATTTCACAGATACTATATCATTAATTTGTACATCACAGAGGATGCAATTTAATGAAGTGCGTTGATTACTTCCATTCCTTTACTTGACAGCATTTAAATGACGTTCTGGCATAAGTACCTACTTGGCGGCGGTGGCTAAGTAGAGAGCGAGCTGCTAACTTGAATTTTTATAGTAGGTCGCCTTGAAAATTGTGTTTTTTTTTATGAACATTAAATTTGCTTCCATAGTTAGACACAGTTCGGTGTTGTAGCTATATATCTATCGTTTACAGCAAAATTTTTATTACACGACTTGATAGCTAAAGAATCAAAGATAGACGCCGCCATTTTGAAATCATTTCGCTGCATCATATAAATATTTCTTTTAGTATAACTTATTTAAATTTATCTGTTAGGAAGACGTATTCACGTACAACACACCGCGTTTTTACCCGATGTTTTCATTTCTATCTATCTATAACTTAACGCCAAAATCAGAGAGGTAGGCAGAGAGGACCGAGCGTCACGTGACTCGGTCCTTACACACCTCACTCGCTTCTTTAACATTGATTGCTCTTCTCATGCACGCTCGCCGGTTTCTAAGGCTCCTGACATCACCTTCTGATAAAACACGATCAATTTAGTCATGTTTTAATTTATTCCGTGTAAATTTAGTAGAGTACGGTGAGTGTATGGAATATTTAATTGTTTTTTTTCAATTTCTATACTGAGAGGTTATGTTTGTTCATGTAAGTGAATCGTACTGATGTTGTTGGATATTCGCTTTCTTGCAGTGCACTACAGTACACTTTGGACCTAGAAACAAGTGGGTTTCTGTCTATTTTATTATTAGTTTTATTTTTCAGTATATCATTAATTATATATCGGATAAAATCGAATTATATGCATCTGGACTAACTAACAAATTAAAATATAAGGCGTCACTAATTTATGATATATTATTATTATTTAAAATATATTAATTTATATATTTATTTAATTTATTCGGTTCTCTGCCTACCCCGCAAGGGACTTGGCGTGAAGATATACATACATATACATACATACATACTAATTTATGTTTTGAACGAGCATTCGTTGTTTTGTAGTTATTTCCTGTTAAACATAAAAAAAAACAAAAGTGTTACATAAAGTTATCGCTACATGTATAAACTATGCACGTAGCACGTAATGCTTCTGTGGAAAAGTAAATTAAGCGACTCCACTGCGACTAGCGACGCAACAAATTAAAAAGTTTGTGTTACAAGCATACGATGTTCTTGAAAGGATGGGGCCACCTGAAAGTTATACTTGTTAAAATGTGTTCGGTATACTTATAGTTACCTAATACTAATGGTTTCTTGTAGTATGTAATCATTCATACATATGTGTCATCGTGTCTGTCTCCCTTTGGGGTAGACAGAGAGTATAGAACACCAGGTACACCAATCCAAACGTACCTCTCTCGCTTCTTCCATACACCAAACATTTGGTTATACTTCATGCATGTTTTACGGTTTTGGGTGCTTTTGATTTGACACTTTGTCAGCACATCATCAATTTTACCTGTATGTATGCGTCTAGGGCGACCTCTACCGATATCTCTACTCACTCACTTACTAGTGTGTAATCATATTGAAGATTTTTGTTTAATAAGAAATAACCACTTTTATATACTATTCTGCGTGATATATTAATTTTATAGAACTATTCTAATATTTCTCCCCAAAAAGTCATAATATCCTATTAGTTTAGCTATTTAACCCTTTTATTACTCGCGATGTTGTTCAGGTGTATGTGATAAGAGTTTCATTTGGATAAGCGTAGTGCCCTGTATAAGAGAATTGTTAGTATTGCCCTCCGTAGGATATTTATTGCTTCAACTTATCCGGTAATTAGGTTAGGCCGGGACACTTGGGGGCAATTTGTCAGAATCTCTCGACACAACTTTCCTAAGTTCATTTCGTTTCACTTTATTATTATCTGTAGGTATGTACTTTTACTCGCTGCGCACGCCTAAACGTGAAGTTTTACTTAGTTGCGTACATTAAATAAATACTTTACACGGTTATTAGTAAATTATGGCGTCTCCATACCATTGGAGTATATGTGGTTTGCTATTATCTTTAGAGAATTGAATACAAATAACAGCTCCCTTGAGGATTACTGTATCCATGCGAGTGAGTGAAGATTTTTCTAAATTCCTGACGAGTAGCTCTGTTACCATCAGGGTAGGCAGCGCTGGAGCGAATCTCGTTGTGTTGGAGGCGCTCATAGGCTACGGTAACACATAGGTGCCTCCCGAAGTTGTACAAAAGAATTACTCCGTAAAAAAATAAAGCGAATTACAGGCAAATAAATAGTAAAAACATTTTAATTATCCTTGTCAAACATGGAGTGAATAATTATGTTAAAAAAACCGATCTGCACGCGGCCGGTATTGTCGGCGAAAGTATATTATATATGATGTATGATGAGAAACGTTTGAAATAATCAGCTTAGAAGTAAACATTTTGTTATACTTCTTGAGTATGTTATCATGTTATTCATATGTGGTGTTATAATAAGTATAGAATCGTTAGACATATTGTTGTTTTTGATTGTGTGATACCTTCTATAGTGAATAACACCCATGTATTTTTGTTTTTCTCTAATTCTTTATACTTAAAGGTTAATCAGTGAAGAGCGGCGCCTCCTCCTACAGGTATTGTTATACTTAACTGGAGGCACCTGCACATTACATTGTAAAACAAATTTGTACAATAAAGAATTATTATTATTATTATTGTTCCCTGATGTATAGTTCAATTTATTAGATCTGTAATTCTTCCTAGAACTATTAAATACATAAATACCATTTAAAAATATTGTCTAACACCAATATTAAAATTTTATTTTCAAAAGTAAGCATATATTTCCAATGAAATCTTGCTGTACAAATATTTTTTTGTAACACTAAGGTCACAAACAAGCGTACAGCCTGCCTGATGGGAAGCAGTTACCGCAGCCTATGGATATTTGCAATAGCAGGGTCACTCTTATTAATTATTTCTTGACTATTTTAATTTTACTCAAGTTTCCAAAGAAGCCCCAGAAACCGGCGAGCGTGCATGAAAAGAGCTATGAATGTTAGAGAAGCGAGTGAAGTGTGTAAGGACCACGTCTTGTGGCGCTCAGTCCTCTCTGCCTACCCCGCAAGGGATCTGGCGTGAAGATATATATACATACTCAAGTTTCGTGGACTATGTGTCCTGCTTTAAATAGTAACACTATATTTAAATGAGCAAGGAATGTAGGTAAATCTTTACATATAGCGTTTTTTCAAAACGCCGTACATCGCCTCGCCTGAAGGCACAGACGTAAGAACTGTGTTCCGGCGGCACCGCCGCACGCCGGTCTCTTGCTTGAAATATGCATCTATAATATATGTTTGTCAGATAAAGGAGTTACCTGTCTTCATGGTATAAAATACAGGTCTTAAAATCTGACTGTGTAATACCGTTGCATGTTATAGAAACACTAAAGGTTTTTATAAATTCCAACCATTGCATTCACATTGTACGTCGACCTTTTGTATACCAAATATAACATTAATTTGACATATTTCCAATGTAAGGCCTGTGAATTCAGAAATAGTCTGAGAGTTAAATCTAATGAAAACAGGTAAGTACAATGAAATACATTTATTGTTATCATTTTGAATCACTACTACTAATATTTACCTTTGCTAGCATTTATCAACAAGGAACATTAACCCTTTCAAGTATATCGTGAGTAATTTAGAAAATAAATGGTTTAATTACAGAAAATAACAAATATCGTCTAGCCCCATGTGACTGTTGCGTCGAGTTTGTAATTAGATAACAATCGAGCCGGGCATGTTCGTGTTCGATTCCACTAATGATCACTACACGGATATACAATGTCTTATCTATTACTCTATCGGACGTTCCCAACAAACGGACGATGTTCAAATAAAACTAACTTCTATAATTTGCTATATTATGCTATCAATTAAAGATTTTGTGTTCTGTAGTAACGATGAGATTAAATAATGACAAGTCCAAGACGAACTAAAAAGAGTGGTGATACTCAGTGTGCAATACAAAACTTAGATTGGGACTCGCCATCTGCCGCTACGGGGACCGTGAAACGACGACGATCTTCATATCCTGAAAATTCATCGAAAAATACAATTCCAACTCAAGAAGCTATATTCGAAGTTCAGAGTCCATCAGATTCTGGTAGCGGTACATCAAGAAGCATTGAAGATACTGATAAATCGGATTCCCTCATCGAAGTAGAACAAAGAATATCGTGCATTATAAATGAAAACAGATCGTCTAAAAGTAACTCCGAATCAAGTGACGTTGACATCATTATAGATAATATTTTGGGCAACGTTATAGATGATGATATCTTCGCAATACCTCAAAATGAATCATTTTTATACGATTGTAGCAAAACTATTATCAAACCTCAAAATACAGCGACTAATGAAAAATGCGCTACAGTTAATACTAATGAGCCAGCAAATGATAAAAAGAATAAGGAAAGGAAGCTAAAAACTCCTGCTCCTATAAGAAAACTAAATAAGTCTTTAGATAATGTACGAAATACTACAAAATTTAACAAAAGTACGCAAAAAAATGAAGAAAAAGCTAGTGTGTTACCCGTCTATAAGACTACCATACAAGAAACTTCAATAGATTTGAGTTCTAATAGCCAAAAGAAAAAAGTTGCTTCAAAATTAAGACTTCCGTTTTCTCCAGTAAAAACCATGGATAAACCAAAGATAAATTTCTTTCAAAATAAAAGTATAACACAAGAAACAAAACCTTCAACATTATTATCATCACCAGTACGAAGAACAATATCTAACGAGTATGTACGTTTAAAATTTGCAAATGATACAGTAGTGCGTCGTACCATAGAAGGAAAATCAGTACCAAAAATTACACCTAAAATACAATCAATTATACCCGAAAGCCCTATCGACACCGAAGATCCTTTTTTAAATTTAAGTCCAAATAAAAAGTACACCGTGACAATAAACAATAAAGTGAGGTGTGACAAAGATAATTATGTGATATTTGACCCAAATATTGGTTTCAAACCCGACGACGCTCCTCGGCAATCTAAAATACCTTTAAAATCTCCTAGTAGTGAAAAATCGCGAATACCCCTCAAATCTCCTGTTGGCGAAAACTCTGGTGCGCTACGTAAATCAGCGAACGTTAGTGATACAGATAGTGGCATCTTATCTCCAAATTCTCCTTTGGACACAAGTGAAAAGAAAGGTGCATATTATGTGAACGCGGCTGCTTTTTGTGACACAGCAAAAAGATGTGCTGCTGATCTTGATATCACCATTTTGGATCCAGGACTTGCGAAAAAAGCAGCAGAACAAGTAAAGGTGAGTGATATATTTTTTCCAAGTTTCAATCCTACAAAATATTGCAAGTAAAAATAAAATATACTAATTGAGATGTACATAGATTTACTTCTTGATTTTGTGATTTTTGACAGCGATTTAGGTCACGAATAAATGTTTAAAGTTTCATACCAAGATCAAAGTTGAAAAATGAACGTTTACTTTCCTAGTGTCAAAGGTCGTAGACATAATTTAAGTTCCGATCGAAGTCTCATTTTTCATGGAAACAGTTTACAGTAGCGCGCCCGGTCTGTCGAATGTTTGAATCTTTTTGTAGATTTCTGTGCTCGGTCGGAAATGTGAATTTTCTGTGCAATTTTCGCTTATTTACGGTGTGAGTTATTGCAGTTCCTTCAATATTTTTTATTACATAGGTATATGGACACTTTGCACTATATTATTACATACAAAATACTATAATTATGAAAAACAAATATTATTACTTTTAATGAAAGTTGACGCCCATGGTAGCGTAGCCCATATGTATACCATAGGTCGTATATACCCCTGCAGCACATATAGTATCGCTCTTGCGTTGCTATTCCTGCTGCCAACACAACTCCTTCTCTGTAACACAAAACTTTTGCCTGACCTCGGTGTTCATCAGTCTGTTCGTTTCTCTATGCTCCTAGTCTCAAACGGTATAAGCTAGACAGTTAAATTCAGTGTACGCTATATACCGCAGCAATATGTCGTTGTAGTACTGTTGTCTTCCTGTAAATACGTAAGGTTACCAGTAAGCTTCTCAGGAGTTACCGTGTTAGAAGCGGAGGTAGAAAAACACGAGCGATACTCTTTGTATAATAATCATTCATAGGTTTGGCAAAAATTTATGATCAAGTGGGCTTTGTGCTTGTATGCCTCCCAACTTTATTGAAATTTTTTGAAATAAAAAAATAATGGTATGTTTAAGTAGGTAGAATATTTTGCATTGTGATGTGTTTCGGCAAAGCCTTTAAGTTATATCGATATTTTTATCAAATGTTGATTGTACTTGCTAATTATGCTCTATTAAAAATCTCCTGCGGACCTGGTGACTAGTACTAAAGCATTTATTTAATAATAATAGTCGTACTTGTACTCGATGCAACTTGCCCAATGCAGTTTAGATTCGGAAATTCTATCGTTACGCCATCTATTATCAAATAGTCACACTTTGTTCCCGGTTGTTCTCAAGAAAACGCGGTAAAAACCTAATATTTTTATACAAATTATTCAGTTAAGTATTCATTGAAATAAATTGTTAGAAATAAGAATATAAAATTGTCTCCAAAAAGCACCCGTTTCACGAACTAGTTACTACTTTATGACCGCTGCTGTGTCTTGAGCTTTAGGTCTGCCACTCATTGCTAGGTGGCGCTGTTCACATTAGGATGTAGTTTGCAAGTGAGCCGCTAGAGGTCTTGTTAACATTCTCCCCCACTCGTTCATTTGTTTAGCGCTTCCCGTGATATATCTCTCCACACTGCACTGGTATTATTATTCGGAAGCAATCGTGCAGTTAATTTCCAAATGGGTCCATTTAGCGAAAATAACGAACAGTGCGGTTACGGCGTACGCCGGGAATCCACTTTTGTAATCGCCATAGTCATGTGTATGGGCAATTATTACGGTGCTACAAATTGTTCGGTTGTCTGAGCGTTATTGTTTGTGCTTGATGATGTGTGGTGATAGCTACTATCATAATGCACCTTTTTGTTGGATGGGACTTTTTTGTTCGTTGAACAATACAGTCTGCTTTATTTATTGCATGGCGATAGGCTTTGTTATTAGGTACATTTTTTTATGGCAGGCTTTAAATCTGAATATGAATTTTTCATGAGCATTATTTTTGTGTTTCTAATCTAATTAAATGTTAGTCACAAATCATCAAATGAAGAGATTTATGTTTAACAATAGATATAATCGACATAACCAGAACTAATCGTAAATTGATTAAAAGGATTAGTTATTAAAAAGTCTAGACTATTTTGTAGTCAAATTCTTATGCTGAAAATTAGATATAGACAATTTTTTTCGTGTCTAAAGTAACAAAAATTTAGACTCACGAATCATTTTTGGTGGTACACGGCTACAAAAGCCGCTTACTTGAGACTAAATTTCAACCATAGTATTTTAAGACTTCCACGGAAATCGTTTGTCTACTTAAATGTATAATATAATGTGATCATCCTAAATTTACTTGATATTATAGAACTAAAATTTAAAAATCTATTTGGTGAAATTATAGCCGAGATATCAAATTTTACTTCATTCCACTTGGAATTGAAATAGTCATTGAGTTTATATTCAATAGTAATCCTACTGGTATCTTGTCAGCACGGTCGTATACTCCTACTACAGATCGATTCTAATCTTGTTCACTGTTCACACAAGACGACCTGTAGTAGGAGATAGCCTATTTAGAAGAAGAAATCTGTGTAAATAAAGATTAAGATTTTAGGGTCGGCTACGCACGGTAGACGCCTCTGTTGTTGCACCGGTTACGGTAGCTGCTTACTATCAGACATGACGTATGCTTGATTTCCAGCTAAATAAAAAATCCGTCAAGTGCGAGTTCGTCTCGCGCACCGAGGATTCCGTAAAAATATTATAGCAAAAAAATGTTTTCTTTGTTTATAACTACAAATTTGCAGTTCTCGTTTTTCCTTTACTTGTGCTACATGACATTGCTTCTTACCGAATTTCATGGTTCTAGGTCAACGGGAAGTACCCTGTAGGTTTTGATTTCCTTGCAAGTGTCAAAATTTGCGCATAAACGAGGCATAAACAGCCGTATCTTTTGATTGCGTTGACGTAGAAGTTTAATTTTTTCACTGCTCGAAGGGATTACAATGAGTATTTGATGTTAATTTCAACTTGATAGCTCTACCCGTCCCTGAGAAAAAGGTCTTGACAGACAGATAGACGGACAACAAAGTGATCCTATAAGAGTTCCGTGTTTCCTTTTGAGGTACGGAATCCTAAAAATTGAGCAAAGTCGAACATTAGGCACTCTTTGTGATTTTAAAATATCCCATTTTAATATCTATTTTATTAAACCACATATCTTACAATGCAGCTCTTTGTATTGTCAATGCAATCATTGTTATGTAAAGAATATTGGTCAAAATAGACCTAAAAGTATTAATACGACTGTTTACACGAGTCATACATGGAAAAATATGTAATTTAAATTCAATTGTTAATTCTAAACAAGACCACAGTAAAAAGATACAGATTACATTTTAATATTTTTCCTGAATGTATAATTGTATTTAATCTCAGTTTTTGTCAATACAATTTACTACGACACTAACGGAAGTACGTTTCATTTCATGAGTTCAATATACAACCATGAAGATTTTGAATGCGTAATAACACATCCATATTTAGAAAGATTCCAACTATCCCGTGAAAACTTTCACATTTTATAATATTAGGGGTTCAAGTATGAAATTGCCGATTTGTACTGAAAAATTTAAACTCGTTTTTTTCTAAGATGTATAATATATTTATTTAATCAAAATATTTACCCTCATTATCTATACATTGCTGTCATCTAATCGGAAATTTATTTATTTTTACGCCTTTGCGATAGAACTGTGGGGATCTAGATTCGACAAACTGACTGAAAGCATTTTGTACTGCCACCTGGGAAGAAATTTTTTTACCACGTAGAAAAATTTCCAAATCACGAAAAAAATTGTATACAGTTAGAGCAAGGTCTGGCGGGTACGGAAGATGTATGGTTTCTAACTGCAGCTCCTGTAGAGTTACAGCGGTTTCTCGAGCAGTGTGAGGTCTTGCATTATCACAGAGCAGTGGTGAAGATCAATTTACGGGTCGAGGCTGATTCACTGCCAGTTTCGCCATCATTGTTCGAAGTTCGGCACAGTAAACATCTGCTGTTATTGCTTGACCAGACCTGAGAAAGGTATAGTGAATAACGCCATGAAGAGACTACCAAACAGTTACCACTACATTTTTATTGGTAGGCTTTGCTTTAGGGCACTGTTTGGGCGATTGACCTGGGGTCAGCCATTACATTTTCACTTATAATTATCGTAAAGAATGTCCACTTTTCGTCACATGTTACAATTCGATCAAATGTTCCTTCATTTCTATACCGATTCAATAAGGCAACACAAGTTTCAAAACGCGTTTCTTTCTGCAGATTATCAAATCATGATATTTGTTTTGATGTTTGACTCGGATCGGTTTCCACCATTTCCTTCAATTCAGCGTTATTCACCTGTGTGGGCAGTCTTCCACGTGGTTCGTTCTTCAAGTCGAAGTTTTCATTACGAAAGCGTTTAAACCAAAAATGCACGTTGCGTTCATTAGCAGTCTCCTCTCTAAACGCAGCATTGATATTGCGTTTCTGCCGCATTAGTTCAGCGTCGGAACTCGTATAAAAACAATTACTCAGATTTCCGAAGTATCCATATTTCCCGTCAAAGTTGAATAAAAAAAAACAAAATTGAAATTCGAAAATCAAAAGTTGCACATGTTTTAAAAGAAAACCTCATTGACATCGTTTGAAAAAAGTCTCACTCGAAAATTTCACTTCTTGAAGGTTTAATGTCAATTCAAATTATCTATTACTATAAAACGGCAATTTCATTCTTTAACTCTATTATTAGATAAAGAACTTACTGCAATGCTTACACATTATCCTATTCAATAAATCAGTATGGTCAGCTATTTTAATTTCAATTTTTTCTATTCATACTTGAAAATGTAAATAGTTGAGACAGCTTTGTGAAATGGGAAGACATGTTAACAAAATGCCCATGTGGAGTGGGGTGATCGTTTTTTTTTTATCATTTCCCTTTTATGCGAGTTTTCATTTTTCATTATTAAACAACAATATATGTATATCAAGCTTGCCTGATGGAAGGCGATTACCGCAGGTCGCAGACTGTGAGCTGTTGCAACGATAGTTGTCACATGAGCGTTGTCTTACCATCTCCCGCAACTACCCCAGTACTTCGTCATGACATCTGTCTGATAACTTTACCATTATGCAACATTTCACCTTCATAAAGTCTCTTTAAATGTCTATTGTTCCTTTTGAATCTCATTTCAAAGGCATTTTAGGTAAAGAGCACAAATGTATTTAAAGTTATCTTGTAGTGGTACTTGAGCATTTATAGAGTTAAAACAAATAGAAAAATCGAAATCGGTTTAGTCCGCATTATTCCTAGTCTCAAAAATATTTCATGTAATAACTAATTAATGTGGCTTTAAGAGAATAATGCAAGTATGCGGTCATTTTATCTACATTTGAATCTGGTAAATTCATTCTATATGATTCGTAGAGACGATCATAAAATGTGAATTGACTAATGTTAAATTTCGTATTGCCCAAGTTCCCAGTAGAACACAAGAATGCTTAGTACATATTGAAAGTATATGTATATCTGAATTTAACATTCACTCCGTGCAGCGTCACTAATCAGGCAGCTGATTCTCACAGGTCACATGCATTGAATGCGATTTGCCTAGCGATGTCCATAGTACATTAAATTACAAATAAGACCACGAATGCATACCGAGCTTTTTGACTTAATCGTTGCTTGTATTTTTACATACTATTATATTATAGCGCGGTTCATAAGCCATGCTAGTATACTGGCTTTTATGTAATCCGTTTGTCTGCGTTTTTATACTTCTCTTTGTCCAGAGTCTTATGTGTTAATTAGACAGGGCAGCACGTTTTTCTTTGACTTTAAAGATGATAGTCAGACACGCGCTTAAGAGTAAATAATCTTAAAAAAATTGATATCGAAATGTGTTTTTCTATTTACTATTGTTACTAAAGGAGAGACTCGAGAAAATAGACATTGCAAGGGTATACTGGTACACTTATTACCATTCCTACCATTCACTCCAAATTGCACTCGATATTTAAAAGTGCAGTTTTTACAGTTTTGACGAACTTGGTGGCGGAGTGGTTAGCAATGCCGCTTGAACACCGACGCTCGTGGGTTCGATTCTTATACAGGACAAACATTTGGATATTTTCAAGAGTGGTAGGGCGCGTTAAAGCAGTCCAACTGGAGAAATACCTGCACCTCACAGAAAACCGCAGCCATATAAAAACTCCCTGGAGGGTTATTGTGTTTCTATAGTTACCAGTAAGCTCCTAAGGAGTTGTTATCAGCACGGATGGGATACTTCGTGTATTGCAAGCGTATGGTACTACGGTAACCGACGGTACGGTTAGGAGGGCCGTATGCTTGTATGCCACTCGACGTTGTAAAAAAAAACTAATTTGATTGGGGTATCATGTAAAAGTGTCCAATCCCACCATACACACAGCATATACACATACACACACAAAACGCTTTTGATCCAATTTTGTACTACTTTTACTGACACTGCGTTAAGTCCATAAACGACACAATTTTATACCGCGGCTTATGTCATGTTTTCCTCTTTTTCGTTGAAGTTTTAATACTTCAAAATGTTTCGAATTTCTTTATTAGATTCAACAATAACGGCACAAAAATAATAGGAAAGATGGCGGGAATTGTATTTTTTTTTCATTTTTCTGTTTTTAAATTACACATACAAAATATGAAAAAACTTTTCCCGGCCTATTACTATGTTTATTATTCATATAATAATTTGAACTTTAGTTTGAAATAGTACATATGCATCTACCACTTTTGATTACTTTAATAACTATTGATATCTTTAAGAGTTGTACTACTTTCGGTGCGCGAGTCTAACAGATTCTTTATTGTTCTTGTTCTGTTTTTATTAGCAAAAAATATATATATATCATATGTCTACAAATATTCGAGTCAAATTCGAGAATTTAAATTTCTACTCAACCATAATATGCACATACGAACAGTTTGTATGTTGATATGCATTGTGTGCCAGCTATTAGCGGCGATATATTAAGCGTGTAATATATGTAGGTATTCTGCATATCTAACTAATGGATGCGTTGCCAAAATCCTTTAATCCGCTAAGCTATCTCAGTCTAGTCATCATGTACGTATATTCTGATGCATAATCCATATATCCGTGGTGAAAGCTTGTATATACTCGGTTGTATATACCTAAGATAGAACTCACTAAAAGTCATATAGCAGGTTTTGCCTTCGTATTTTTTTTATATAACGTTGGGAGTCATAAAAGAATACAGCTCACATGATATAAGGTAGTTTATGAATACTTGCAATACATTAACTATCACTCGCGCGATGCCACAGCAGCTGTTAGCAGCAGAGGTGAAAGCAACTCTTTAGGAATTTACTAGTAACCTCACTCATACGTAGGAATACAAAAACCCTCCAGCGAATGGTTATTTGGGAGGTGGAGGTCCTTCTCCAGACGGATTGGCGTGACTCGCCCTTCCTCTCTTAAGAATACCCACACCAAGTCAAACACTGTCCTACCACTTTCCAGTTTCTCTGGGTAAGTTATTTTATTCTATATCCACAGTGTATAGTTATACAGAGTATAGCCTTTCCTTCCCTTCTGGGGCGGCAATGCACACAAACACGCCTTCGCTGCCGTCCAAAGGCGCTCGTACTCTTATTACATTTCTTCTACGGTGCGCTCTCCCTCCTACCTCTACTCTGAACGCTCCTCTGCCTCCTCGAGCAAACAGCTTCTTTGGGCAAACAGTTCAGGGGCCAAGCTCAAGACAAACAGACATGTTCATGTACGCAAACGTTTGTCCTGTGTGGGAATCCAACCCACGAGTCATTATTATCCGTGTATATATTATTTATCCGTGTTTAAAATAATGTGGGTAATGCATAATTAAATCCAAGAGAAAAAAGTTGGTCAAAGCAATTCCAATCTAAATACTTCAAATTACTTACATAATTATTAAATTCGTTAATGTTTGATGTGTTTCTATTCGTTGAACGCACAAGGAAGGTATTTTACATTTTAAACTGATTTCGAAAGGAGATAGTTTTCAAGTCGACTACATATTTTTTGTGTGTATGAGTATATAATATATGTGTTGTATTGGTTCACAGTATATATATATATATATTATATACAAATTATGTACTTATACAGTTTAGAAAATTACTTTTATTGAGAAGGTTCTTGCCTCTGATTGGTCCTATATACTCGTAAGGTTGCGACTTCCCTGACGTATCTTTTTATAGTATCAATCATTTCAACAATTTGCTATCAATATCAATTTTTCAAATTCCTGCCCTGAAAATTGAGTTGAGCATTTGGCTGTTTTGGTGGAAATGTAATTAAATCTCATTAATTGTCACATGATCTCTATGTAATCTATGTTTGTCATCCTTCAGCTACTTTTTAAATTTAAGTAAAATTTGGTATTATAAAGGTATAATACGGAAATAATGCTCAAATATATCTTTATCTAACAACGTCTGATTTTTTACTACTAAATTACCTCCTAAAGTATTAAAAATGACTCAGTGCTCTTTTTAGTTGTTTGGAATTGGAAGGTAAACATCGTGAGAAAACCCGCACATCCACGAAATGTTATGTCTGAAGACTTGTGACCTACCCTAAGAAAGGTCTGATTTTCTATCTGTGTGCTGGAGATCTTCGGCAGTCGTTTCATTTAATAATCAGTATCATCGCCAGGCTTAGGTAGCGGACTCCACCAATCTTAAGGGATTAGAAAATTGGATAACGCTAGGAAGAATGTTATACTTTTTCTTTGTTTTTAATGATTTTATTCACTTTGGTACAATAACGTATATTGTATTGTTAATGTTTATAGCTTCTGGTAGCTTGAAGGAATAAACTTGTGAAGTGGAATACGTACAAGTGCAAGTATTAACATTAACGAGGTGTCTTCAAAATTCCACCAAGCGCCTACAATCAACAGTATCAACATAACTACCAAGTCTTAGTGCTGGAGTCACTAAACACAATGTGTCACATTACATGTCACACTATTGAATTAAGAGACTCAATTCAACAGTGTAACGTCTACAGAGGCTTTACATTTAGCTAGTTGATACAATTACAACAAATTTTCATTTCTAAAAAAAAACATTTAATGGAATTTACTCTAATGAGTCCGATAAGGGGTTCCATAGCGAGAGTACGAGTATAAACACTCGTTGGGAGAGCACGGATCTCTGAGGACCCTCCGAGTAAACGGGTAACGCTTTCATACGCCCGTCTCAAATATTTCATCACTTAATTTCTACTGCGAAAATGACGTGCTGTTTGTTGAGGTAACTTGTTTCAGGACGGCTTTGAGGGCATTATTTTACTCAGATGTTTGACTTAAGCCTGCATTATAATCAAAGTGATGTTGCTTAAATTGAAGATAAAGTATAAATCATGAATTTCATACTTTCACTTACATATATGGTATGTTAAAAAGAGATTTGTCAATTAGACCATGATAGTATTTATATACTTTACTAGCTACTTACGTCATATTTATATACAAGCGTATGAAGAGCACAAATAATATCTTAGTATGAAGATTGGTACATAATATAACAGTACCTAAGCGGTCGAGTTCGATTCGACGATTTTTTTATGATTTATGTATAAAGTCGCGTTTTCTCAGGAAAGACACATGTATCACTGTTGTACCACCTATATTGTATATATATGAGATGAGAGAGTCGTTCCGAGACCATGGCGTCTGCAATGACGCCGAAATATAGGGAAAATGTAGAAACAAATCGCAGTAAATTCCGTACCTGCAATAAAAGTTTAAAATTATACAATACACCTGGCAGGCAGGACGCTTCTTTACCACCTTTGAAATATAGGATAATATTGTAACTGAATCTGAATGCGAGACTAACAAATTCGTTTCGGTTTGCAAGTAGCGTGCACGGACAATTTGCAAGGGGACAGGGTAACAAAGTGGGGAGTGCGGGATGAAATCAAAGAGGGCCCGCTGGCATAGCGGTCTTACTAGGCGACTCACGCCTACGCGGGAACCGTAACCTGATTACTGCTATGACTAGATTTGTTAACGATGAAACGTACCTACAAGCTTTTTCTTATTATGCGTTTTTAGGATTCCATTTCAAAAGGAACTCTTATGGTGTGACGTCGTCAGTCTGTCAGTCGACCTTGACTCAAAAACGGGATTGTATAAAAATGTACGGCGTCGGTTAAAAAGAAAGTAAGCTGACACTTCTGATCTCGTATTAATGCTTTTATAAGAAAAATTATTCCTAAATTGTATTTTGCTTGATTTTTTTGTTATGAGGTATGAATGTAATTAGATTTTTACTTCCAAATTTATCTGATATGGCCTTATTACCTGATGTTTTTTCAAAGTATGAAGTATATTTCATTTTTTTATGATGAATATTTTTGTACCCATTTATTTTATATCGTTTTTTTATATAGCACAGAGAGGCGTGCAAGCATGCGGCTCACCTAATATAAAAAGGAATCTTGTGTATGCTTGCAATATAAGAAGTATCTATTGCAATACATAGACTAAACCAATCCGTTGAAACATTTTGCAGTCGCTTTACACTGCTGAGCTGATTTATCACTTGATAAATTATACATTTTGTAAATATTTTTAAAATGGAAAAATACACCTCTACGTCTAGTTTAGGTTCAAACCCCACGACTTCTCGATGGCCAATCAAGTGCTCTTTCAATATAGCTATTAGTAAATCTTAATATGGTGGTGAATTTTCAGGAACACCGTTCCTATATGAAATCTATATGTTTGTCTCTCTGTGTGTCTGTGTGTGCGTGTGTCTGTCGCTTTTTTCGAATATTCGAATTTTGACTTCAGATTCGGATTCAGCATAAAAAAGTAGAATAGGAATGTTCAGGAACACCGTTCCTATCTCTTAAGGAACATGGTCAAAATGGCCGACCAATTAAAAAAAAAACTACTGCGATGTATAGAAATGGAATAATTCACTGACTACACTATATCGCAAGCCTTCCTAGAACAATAGTTAGATGTGCTTTCGACCGTCAATCGCGAGGTTGTAGATACAAACCACGCCAAGGTGAGAGGCTTTTTCGTAATATTTAGCGTAGATAATAGGAAACTGGAATTGGAACATTGCAAGGAATTTTGTGAAATTTGATAAATGACATGTTGTACGAAGTTGTGATATAGCCAAGCCGTATCTAGATTTTCTATTGTCAGTCAACGTCTACTTCCGGTTGAATTTGGGACCATTAGAGACTATTTCTTGATTGAGTAAGGGTGCGTTGCAGACTTACAGTTAATGAAAAATTGTGTAGCGCTTGATTTCTTTATTAAATAAAGATTGTGGAAATGAAGCTACTGATTGTTAACTAAAGCAATTTTATTTATTTCGACGCTAAAACAAAAAATGTACTCGCCCACAAAATTGACAGTAATATAAAGTACTCAATATAGATGTTTACTTATTAGTGAGTTGATGATTTCTAAAAACTCTATTTATAAATTAAATATTAGGTAAGGGACTAAACTGTACTTTTTTTCTGAAAATTAACAAATGATTTGTAAAAAAAAAACCGTACTCATCATGTGTGTGTATCATTTTGTATTAGTTTTCAGTTAAAATTTACGTTTCTCCTCATAAATAACATAAGTAAAATTATTCCTAAAAAAACCAGGTCTAGGAACTGTGTACTTTGGATACAACGGACGGGGTAGTGGATTGGGATGCAAAATTTCATTTCTTTTAAACTACTTTTTAATTATATTTATCCTGGCGTGTACTAAATACGTGTTATCGGATTTATCTAAATATTTGCTCGGCGTTGATGGAAAACATCGTAGAAAACCCGCAGGTTTAAAAAATGGCATTTCGATAGACGTGTGACCTAACCTAAGAAAGGTCTCGTTTTCCCTCTGGATTATGGAGGTCTGACGGTCCCAATGGTGTCAAAAACAGTATCTTCGCCAATTCTTTAGAATTAGGTAGCGGATGCCGTCAAACCTAATTGATTAGGAAAATAATAACACTAGGAAGAAGAATATATCAGCATTCGAACCGGGGGCCAGTTGATCGATAGGACGCTTCGTTACCCACTGGACACTTGTTCATTGTGACATCATTAACCCTTCGAAACCCGGGTGGTCGTATACGACCGCGAAATGTATGGGAAAACGTATATAACGGGTTCTGACTGCTCAATTAAACGTAAGTTCTTTTGAGAAAGTCGAGAAACCTTCACTTGCCTTGGTGCATCCTCCTAGTTAGCAAAAGGGGCTTTGGTGAAAAAAATAGTCACAACCATTGCATAAACAACCTGTTAAGGAAAATAACTCCACCTGATAGAAGGGCGTAGCTAAATAAAAATTCCGCGCTGGGTTGTGCTGTTCTTGCAAGTTAGTAAGATCTCTAAATAACTAGCAGGGAGTTTTTGCATCAGCTGCAGGCATAGCAATGAGTCATGAGTCGTAGTAATAAGGTTTTATTACTACGACTGGTACAGATTTTAGTTTTTTTGGTAAGACTAATCGTTGTTAAAATAAACTGGACTTGCAATAATCACAAAATGCTCAGAAACTCTTGATTTCACTTATAAACGTACATATTTTGACGAGCGAGACGAGATAGTGGAGTGGTTAGTAATGCTATTTTGACACTAGCGCTAATAGGTTTGATTCCCACACAGGACAAAACATTTGTGAGCGTGAACATTCAACATTTTGATGGAGGTAGGACACATTAATGCAGTCTAACTGGGTAAGTACCACCACCTCACAGAAAACCGCAGCTAAATAACACATCACTGGAGGTTTGTTGTGTTCCTGCGAGTGAGTGAGTTACTAATAAGCTCCAAAAGCGTTGTTGTGTTTGCAGCACAGGTGGCATTACGCAAAAGACACTTTACAAGCGTTCATAGCGTACGGTAAACACTTTATATCAGGTGGGTAGTATGCTGTGCCTATGTCTCTCGAATTTGTAAAAAAAATGTATTTAAATGGCAATGAAAATTAATCAAGTATTTGTTCCCCTTCTTTCGTGGTGTAATTTATAATGTTGTCAAAATGTATGTATTACTCTGTTCAGAGAGATATATGGACGACAGAGATCCACACTCTAGGATAGTAAAAAATATTACCGAGTCTATTTGCCACCAAACGGAGATTCACCGGAAGCCGGCTTCATATATCACTCGCTGAGGCCGTAAATATTCTGGCTGGAAGTGGAAGGGTCGTAGCGTTTAGATGTGTGGCACTCATTGATATTGATGAATAATGATTAATAATGTGATATGAAACTGAATATATTTGTGCCAATTGTCGCCATTGTATATATTACTTATACTAATTCAGGTAGGTCAAAAAAATATACGTCCCTTGACAAGAATTCGCGATTCACCATCCCCGCTATTAACGTTAAACTCATAGTAACGCTCTACTAGCTTCTTTGTGACCTTACTAGCGCGTAGAAATACAATAAGCCTCTTGAAATTTGATGTAATAGCCGTATTTCTTTTACATAATGTGTAAAAATTCTTGCTACTAAAGAAAGAAAACGTTAGTACAAGACAACTTTAAGATAAAAGAAATGTTAAGTAACTACTACCCAGTATGCTTAAAAATTACGAAAAAGACTAGCGAGAAGCCGCATCCTCTTGTATTACTACGGCATTGTTTCTTCGACAAAATAAAAATTATTTTTTGAACTCCAAAAAAACCCTTCTTCTTTCTTTCCCTATGACTTCTTTATTTTGATGAACGTTAAAGATTTCGTTAGAAGGTTGTTTTTCATGAAGTCAGAAGTTTAATCAACATTTCTTAAATTACTCGGAATTTTGTCAACTTGATTTGATATAATATGTCATCGCGTTTTTCATGATTGATTATTGCACCTAGGCTACGCACCTAGGCTATGTATGTCAAAATATGTTCGATTTACCCAGTCATTTCATGAAATGGCCCATTCGTACGATCCGAAGTTCAAAACTTTCAGTGCATATACGTGTATCTTATTGAATGCTATATATCGGTCGACATTCTTGTTAAATTTGGATAATGCGTTTTTGTCAATTAGAAAATGACCACAATGTAATGCTATTGGTTTTCAAAGTCAATCACTGCATGTATAGTTATTATAAACAAATATGTCATTTACATGATTTACATTTCACCGCATGCTTATTTAAATTTCTCGAATTTCTGCAATAGACGCAGTAGAAAATTAAATATTGGGTGAAGATATAATAGAGAGGATTTCATACCTAAAGTACCCAACGACGAACTGCACATGGTGATATATATGTATATATATCACCATCCTCCACCTGTTCACTTTTAAATTTACCAATGCTTCTATCTATCAGAATATCACTTGTTCCAAATATCAGATTCCACAAGCGTCTGGTAATACATCTCAACTTGTTCTAAGATTAATAAAGTATGAGTTGGTGCATCCCCCGCCCAAATGCCCAGGCTTCGTAAACACGCAAAACAAACCGAATGCATTATTAAATACCCACCATCTACTGTGAAAGAGCGATCTGTGAACGTGAAATGTTTGAATGTCTGAGACGCCCCTTAGGTAGTAAATTGTAGATCCCCAATATGTCGTATAGAATGACATATAAATCTACAACTCTAAAAATGCCACTGTTTTTGGATTTCTTTGGCCGACAAGTAATGTTACAGCAAAAGTATACTTATTCACTTTATACTAAATGTAACTTACGTTCATGCCGATTCTATTTTTATCAAGATTATTATAATGATAAAATTTAACGAGAACTGTCTGTATATGTAATATTTGAAGAGAACTTTAGTTAAAGATATAAAGGAAACGATGTAATGAAAAACTACGATTTTTGTATACCATGTATGTCTGTCTGTAGATTTGTGTGTACATCACTCGAAAACTACTGGATGGATTTGAATTAAATTTGGTACAATGTCAGCTTGTATTCGAGGCAATATATAGGATATTATTTTAATTTAATATAATGTGACGTAATGCAATATTAAAATCTCGTTAATGTTAATACTTGCACTTGTACAGATTCCACTTCACAATTTTATTCACTTGCAATCATTGATTGCACGGTACCTCCATTTGTTATATAAAATACCCCGATAATGCCGTAAAGGCGAAACCGGTCGGTAAAAATAATTAATAAATAAAATTGTGAAGTGAAATCTGTACAAGGGCAAGTATTAACATTAACGAGATGTCTTCAAAATTCCACCGAGCGCCTACAATCAACAGTATCAACACAATATTAAAATTCAAAACTGTGTTTCAGGCATAACCAAATCGGTCTGATTCAGATCTGGATTGAGTTGTTAAGGTCCAGTTTACGTTTGATGAAGTATATCTTAGGCCTGTATTAAATCTGGTTATGGTCAGTTTAAGTCCGCCCTAGATTGGTCTTTTCGGTTCAGGTTTGCCTTAAGTGTTTAGATCTGACTCAAGTTCGATTCAGGTCCAGTTTTGTTCCGGCTTTAGTTGGGCTTATGCGGAACTTAGGTCGGACTTAGGTCATGATTAGATTGGTTAGGTTTCGTATTGTGTTAAAAATACATACCTATTGGTAAACAGCTGTAATGCTTAGTTTCGCATAAAAATGCATAATATGTAGATTTACAAATCTTTTTCTTATTACGATATGTGAATTTATATGTACCCACTGTGTATTGCAATGTTCAGATATGTTGCGCAATCGTTTTTTTTGGGCCATATACAGCACAGATACATCCGCGTGAAGTGAAGCGGTTACGGTAGCCTATGAACGATTGCAATATAAGAAGTAACACTTGTGTCTTCCCACTCTGAAGTTTCCTGGTAATTCACTCTCTTGCTGGAACACAACAATGCTCCAGAGAGTTTTACTTTTTATTATTTATATATTGACTTGTATTGTATGCTTTCACAGACTATGTGATCACTTCAGGTGGACCGTTTGTCTCCCGACTTGTGTAAAAAATAACATAGTAGTGGATAATTGCTTGCTGGGAGTATTATTATATTATTATTATATTTTTATTCATTTATTTAATTATTCTCTCATTAATTACATTTTTAAATATAAAATATAAAACAAAATACATTTAAAAATATAAAAAACAGAATTCCCCCGATAGCGGGAACAAGGTCCAAACTATCGGTGGTCAAGATCACAGAGACAGAAACCTCCTCACAATACGTGCCGTCGCAAGGAGAACGGCCTTCTGTATCTGGCGCTTTATCCAGCTTCCCAACGCGAGCCTCTTAAGATGTTGGTCGAGGCTTTTGGCTATTAAACCATTGGCCGTCACAACGATCGGAACAATAATTGTTGAATCGACATCCCACATGTCGGTAATCTCGTGAGCTAAATCAAGATATTTTGTTTGTTTATCTTTTTCAGCTTTCACAAGATTACCGTATTTTTATTTATTATTAGTATTCGCATTTAGTAGTGCTAAAAACACAATTTTCAAGTAGTTAGTTATAGGACTACCATATATTCTGAATACAATGGGACATGCCCAATTTACAGCTTCCAAGGGTAAAAAGGACGTCGATTTATTTTCTCGTAGCCAATTTTTCTCCGTTTTTGTGGTGAGTCGTTTGCTTTGGTCGGATTGGACATGTCAGATATTCGTATATTTAGAGCTTCTGATGGTGTCTGTGATTTTGATTTGCAGAACCCTCACATTTACGTCATTTATATATTTATTTTGTAGAAGACTGTGATGGTAATAGACAACTTGTCTGATAATACACTCAACTTGTCTGATGTAGATGAAATAGTTATGGTAGCTAGCGCCTCAGTAATTATCACTCCTGTCTGATAACCTGAGTTATCAGAAAATTTCAGTAGGTTTCGAAACCTTCTTTTAAAATTTTGCATTTTTAATTAATGATGTGCTCACAATAATAAAACATAATATGTTTTGACATTTAGGGATAATTTACGAGGAGATCATGATACATTAATTTCTAAAACATTTACGTGCAGATAATAAATCTGAATGTTAAATGAAAATTAAAGTGAAGTATGTATCGATTGTTATTTTTGAAGATATATATCTATCTATAACTTCACGTCAAATCCCTTGCGGGGTAGACAGAGAGAAGCGAGCGCCACGTGACTCGATGCTTACATACCTCACTCGCTTCTTTAACATTCATTGCTCTTTTCATGCACGCTCGCCGGTTTCTAGGGCTCCTGACATCACCTTCTGATAGAACACGACCACTTTGATCAGGGTAGGTAAGTCTTGGCCTTCCTCGGCAACATCCTTCCACTTTTGCATTGTATATTTGAAGATATCGATGTTAAAATTTCAAAGTTTCATAATATTCATGACCACATCGATCCAAGAAGCATACATGACTGTATTATTTATTTATTATTTGGAATACAAACAGCTTTCAGTTTTTACATCAAACTAGAAAATCAGATAAACACTAATTAAATAAGAGTGTCATTAGTAGAATGAATCAAAAAGAGTTATTTAGCAGCATTTTTGTATGTCTGTCTTTATAAAAAATGCCTTTTTGTCGTCGTGTGATATATATTTTTTGCACTACACTGACATTGCAAACGAACAGCACACTTGCTCTATTTTTATTAATGTAGATAAGGAAATTAATTACATGTAATTACTCAAGGCAAGTTGGAACAAGAGCCACCCGCACAAAGGGCAGTATGTCCGTATCCTGTAGAATTTATTCTGGTACTGGGATTAAGCATCGTAAATTATCTTCTCCCGGTTGAGTTATAGCCGCGCGATGGACCGTTGTTTCACGCCTTAATGGGCGGCATGTCATTTTATAACGTTTTAAAAAATACAATGTCTAATTTGTACTTCTTTAAATTTCTTTTCTTAAAACCACGAAACCTATTTACCTATTTTTACGGGTTTTACCTATTTGTTTCATGTTACTTGTAAAATGAAAAACAATGTTTGTAATAATAGCCACTCTTTAAAAAATAGCGAGTTATATTAAAATGGTTTTAAATTTCTAAATAGTTTCGTAATTTTTGTATTTCAAGGACTTCACAAGAGGAGGCATACCTTATTATTATACGTAGCACTCGTATACTAAAAGAAGTAGCAGTTTTTAATACCATTTAATATGAAATGCTTTTTGACAACAATAACTTCAAAGTTGCAACCGTCGTATTCTACAAAATCACAGATATTAAAGCCTAAACTTTTTCGCAATAACTAACTAATAGGTAATACCTATGATTCAAGTTATACTTGTTATGCCTAAAATTATTCTTCATACACTATACTAAATATATATATATATATATTTAATGTAATACAATTTCTCTATTACCTACTGATTACGCTGAAAATTTATGAAGATATTACAAAATTTTAAACATAAAACGAGAGTAGCCAATGATAATGGCGGCTCGGCACCACGATAAATAGCTCAACAGGCGCCTCTCCTACTAATTAGACGGAACACACAGTTCGTTGAGGGTATAATCTGGGCTTAATTACTGTGCTTCCACTCCAACGCCTCCCGAAAATAATGAGAATACCGGTCTGATTCTTGTTCGAGTTTGGCGAAAGTAATTGATTGTCTTATAATAATCGACGGATCTACGACGGCTAATATCTTTTGGTACCCCATACCAATTACGAAATTCCATAAAGACTCTCGACATAAATTTACTCTGTGCCTTTCACATATGTGTATAAATAAATAAACATTCTTTATGTTTGTTGTAATAAATCATAATTTGGAATTTTTGAATATATGCAGTAAATCAATATATTTTTAGTTTTTAACGGTATTCCGTAATTGGAGAGTAACTTACCAATCGCGGACATGAACAATCATCGTTTCAAATCTCATTAAACTCTGTTAGCATTTTTCCCGTGATACGCACTCAACGGACAGACTGACTGACGTACATTTTAAAAATTACAGTTTTGACATCCATATCTATTGCTAATTCAGCTGCAACGCTATTTCAAACTAGGCTACTATTTCTGAAAAATACATATTTAGAGATCGTGGAAAAAACTACGGGTATGATTTTTACGCTAACGATCTAATCATGTCGTTACGTCGATACACATGCATTTTAAAAATCAGCTTAATTTGCTTTAGCTTTCGTACAAAGCTTGAAGTAAACTTTTGTTTAAGTACCAACATGTGGACATACTCGTACATACACATAGCATCTTCTCAAAAACGGCATAGAACAGCATAGGAGGCCTTGAAACCTAAACTTATCTATAAAATTACAATTGTGATTTATGAGCAATTGAAATAACTTCATTTACAATGGGAAGTTATAGTAATTTTTTCTTTTGCAAACACAAAAACAAAAAAAAAATATACATTTTTTATTTATATCACCAGCATAATAAGCATCATGCATATAAATAAGACTAAATGATAATTTACATTCTTAGCATTAATGCTATTATAATTGTAAGTGAAGACTATATGCATTCTTGAAGAAACATTGAAAAAAAGTGAAGCAAAAGTCAAGGCAAAATAAAATATTATAAAGAAAATTATATTAATAGTTAACTTCTTGTTGCAGTTGAAAATTTGTTAATACAACCAAACATCTAAAGAAGTAGTGACTCCCTAAAGCTGCGAGTGTAGCTCGCGAATAAATCCAAACCTTTAGTCTGGGCATGTTGCTAAGCTCTCTGATGAAATGGTTTAAAGGTGCGTTTAGACCAAGATTAGATCTGCTAAACTCGTCAAAGAGAATATTAAATATTGATGATCGAGGATGTCTCGATGGTGCTGAAAATGAAAGCATTTCTGATAATTCTCTGGTATAGAGGACGCCATTCACAAGCTTACATAGAAACTGCAAATCGAGCATACGTCTTCGATCTGTGAGATACTTTAAAGTAATCTGTAATCTGTCTTCATACCTCAATATACTCTTGCCCAAATGACAGGAATATGCAAGGTGCCATAAAAATCGTTTTTGTACATGTACTATATACATGTTTTTTTTTTAATTGAACAATACTTTTTTGTGTTATTTGTTTATTTAAAATTGAGTAATGATCAGAATACCCTGAATTTTGGGCCATTTATTTGAGCACGTACCAAAGAACATCTGCGTTTTATGCTTCCAGCACATGTCTGCAGTAATGCTAAACATCTACTGAATGTTTTGAGCACTTGGTTAATTACACATCGATGTATAATCGGTCTGATTATTATATTTATATAATACTAACATGTTGCTATTTACATACCTATTTTGTATACAAATCGGTGTATTAAGGTGTAACCCACTCATCATCATCGACTTTTAATCTGAGCTAACTTTTTTTGTACTACGGAGAGATGCTACAACCTTACGGCCCACCTAATGGAAAGCGGTTGGCCTATGATCGCTCGCAATACATTAAGGATCACTAGCGCGATGCCACCTCTGCTGCTAGCACAGCAACTCTTTTTAGGAGCTTACTGGTGACCTCACTCACACGCAGTAACACAACAACCCTCCAGGGAGTTGTTATTTGTCTGTGAGGTCGAGGTACTTCTCCAAACGGGCTGCATTAATGCACACTACCTCACTTAAACCTCTCTTAACTTCAACTGCTCAAGCAACCTATATTGTGACTAGGTTATAGCGGATACATAGTAGGGCGATATTTGCAGATTGCGTACGTGTAACCCGGCTCAGGAAGTAGGTACTTCCCTTTGCTTCCCTTTTTCCCTTCCCTTTACTACTAGTACATCTTCACGTCAAGTCATTTGCAGGGTAGACAGAGAGATTCGAGCGCCATGTGATTCGATCCTTACACACCCCACTCACTTCATTCATACTCATATTTTTTTTATACTACGCCGGGAGGCATACAAACATACGGCCGACCTGATGTAAAGTGGCTACCGTAGCCTATTAACGCTTGTAATTTATTAAGCATCACTCGCGCGATGCCTCCTCTGCTGCTTACATAGCAACTCCTTGGGAGCTTACTGGTGACCTCACTCACACGCAGGAACACAACAATCCTCTAGGGAGTTGTTATTTGGCTGCGTTTTTCTGTGGGGTGGAGGTACTTCCCCAGACGGGCTGCTTTGATGCGCCCTACCTCTCTTAAAACCTCTCATAGCTATTTACATGCTCGCTGGTTCCTAGGGCATACGAGTTGAAAGATAACAATTATTTATTTAGCTTTTGTTGTATTCCTGCGAGTGAGTAAGCACACCAAGAAACACGTACGGAGAATTTTGTTATATATATCTTTTGTGTTACTTGCGTTTTGTTAACCACCCGGCTAGTTATATAAAAATAATTTTTAGTCATTCTACAAGTATGTTACATCTATTTCAAAAACGCTTTCTTCTATAATTTTACTCAAGAATCCAGATATCAATGCCTCATAATTTATCTGGCATGAGATTTCATATAAATTACTGTTGAATTTATCTAGATCCCCTAGCAGACGGTAGTGACGGATGACAGGGGTGATAATTAGTCTGATCGCGCTATTCTGAGCACCACCGCGGCGTTGCACGGCGCCCTTCCTCCGACCATCTAAAAATGGCCCAATCAGTCAAATGATGGCTCCACGGTAGGAAATCATAGACGTCGGATGTTGTTAGTGATTAACTAAGAGGATATTTGAGGGTATGGATCACTAATATGATGATGTCTGAGGCTACGAAAAAGCGAGGCGACTTAGCGGTTTGTTTTGCTTGCATTTTGATATCTTGCAACTTCAAAAATTAATTTAATATTACCTTTTAGAAGCTCTTACAATATGCGCTTATAAAATAAAATGCGGTTGATGGAAATACATACATCTTTATGCCAAGTCCCGGTGTAGGTGGGGAGATTTTCGGACATTTTTCTCTTTATAGGCTTAGGCTTGATATATATCTTGTATCTTGTATACTTCCGTTACCAGATTACGTAGTTACGTAGGCAATGGTAACTATGCACCATCAGACTGGCCCAATCTAAGGTCATAAGCGGTACACAAAAAGTACAATATGAAGCAAATAATACCATTAGATTCTATTAAATATATCTCGTTATTTACGTCATTTATTCCTTAAATACAACATTCTAAACGTTAGATACAACGTGAATTTCTATGACTGGCATTATCATGTTTCGTATTTCATAAATGTTATTTTCTCTTTTTCTTTCGAAGTGTATAATGTACGTATATTTCGGCGTCCTAAAATGCGTTATCATTAATCAAGGACGTTCATTGTCACTCGGTATAGATGTGCACTGTCTAAATTATTGAAGTCACTAATTTCACGGCATCGGCGTGATTCCACTAACGCTATATAGCTATTTAAACATTTGATTTGCGATTAAATCCAATGTTCAAAATAGCTATACATCGTTTAACTTTTGTTGTCAGTAAGAAGTTTTACGACATATCGTATGTTTAGTATTACTTGATTAAGGTATAATACCTTATTCGTTCAGTTATATAATTTATTATGTTACATGAAGCATATAAAAACTACGTTCACTTTATTTTGCGGAACATAGATAGAGCAACGAAGCGAAAAAGATCGTATCCAATAATATCGCTGAGGTGCAAGAAACAATATCTCAGTGAAATCTTGTGGAAACTCACCTGCAACTGAAACAATCCTTTTAGCTTTGTCTTATAAAGAACCCCTTCAATCGAGCTGAAATGGGCTTTGCATTATACGTATTTCAATCTACGAAATATAGCTATGTTTTTACCTATCTTTTTGCTCGTTTTTTGGGTTGTAAATGTTTTTTTTTTATAGGATAGGATTTGATTAATGAATGTTTTTTTTTAATTGCAAGCGCGCGATAGCAAGCGAGCAATATGTGAGGTCGACCTCCAGTTTCTCGGTATTTTGTACGCTCTACTTCTCCAAAACCAAAATAGTTTGAAACCCCCTTTTTTCGTGATCGTGTAGCCTAGATGTCGTAGTTGTGCCAGTTGAAATTTGTTTTTCAAAAAAAGAAGTTTTGTTCCAGAAAAATCGGTCCAAGAAGATTTGTCCCTACTGTGAGCAGTGCTTTTGCAGTGGTAGTACTAAATTTTCCTTTTTCCTCTTTTTTATTTTTTTTTCATCTTTTCCTTTTTGTTTTTTTAGTTTTTTAATAAATATCAAAATTTTTCAGTTTATTTTTTAAAAAGTAACTTATTTTTTTAAATATTAAATTTTGAATATTCAACATTTTTTTGGTAATTTTTACTAAGTTATCTTTTTTAACTTATTTTTTTTAATTTTATTTAATTATAAAATGAAATGCCCAAGCATTTTTTAGATTGACGCACTAAGTTTCCAAGCGCGCTTGCTACACAGCTTGCTGTTACCTATTTAAAAGATAAAAAGCGCGCTTGCGTTTGCGCCGCAGGCCCTAACTTCCCTAGTATATTAATTACATTCTTCTCTACATTCGTTATCACCTGGAACGTAAAAATGTTATATTATAAGGTATTAAATATATTTTACATCATTAACGCCACGTTAATAAATTAATTAATTGATTAACATATGCCACATATGTTAATCCTAATGGTGAGTTATGTTACGATACGCTGAGATAACTCACCATCATTTACAACATCAGGTGGGTCTATTATGCTTAATCGGCCATACGACCTTACGTTTATTTTACTACATCTCTCTGACACCATATTATGGTCTTCTGGAATAGGAAACCTTGATAGTGAATTCATTCCACATCTCGCCAGATCGCGGAAGAAAATCTCTCAATGAAGATAATTTCCCAGTCTATTGTGAGTGATGCGATTGCATATAATCAATAACTACATTTGTATAGGTATCTAATACACGTCTGTACGTCGACAAGTATTTATAAAGTCTACCAGACTAGATTCTCGGAACAAAGAGTCGATTCCTTCACAATAGCATTAGCATTTTGTTTAAACAAAATAAAAAACAGGAAACACGAAACAAAGCTAAAAAATGTAATGAAATTTATTTATTATTCAATATAGGTATATTTTTATTTTACGTACATCGATTAGACTACATGAACAGACTTTTAACGAGAAGTTTTCTTTGAAAAGCATTCAGGAAAATTATGTGTCAATTCACTTTGAAATATTATGATACATTTTCAAGAACGACAAACTGCGATTTACCACGAGGCATTAAATATGTATAGTACACGTTCTGCTATGATATGTTCTAAAAGTCGCCAACGTCGCGAGTATGAGCCGAGACATGTTAAAAAGAAACATTGCCAATCCGCTCGCCCGCACTTTGAGTAACTCAATCTTGTGTTCAAAGGGACAGTCACCTCAAATAGATGTCCTGTCGTACTTTAGATCCGAATACGTGGATCTTCTGTGAGTTATTCAATTTGTTCCTGCATTGATATAAAATACAAAATAGATAGAAGTGGCAATACATATGAAAGCAATACGTACACGTACGTGCAAATACTGTTTTTGCTATGTACGAATATTGGTGTTACCAGTAACATAATATTTTGATTACCTTAGAATTTAACAGTAGATTTACTATTCGTACTGCAATATGTTATATAGTCTAATTTTTTTTTAATATAATGAACATTAAGCATTTTTTTTTCTGCAAGTTTATATTTTTTGTTTTCGTCTTTTTGTGTATAAAAGTTGGAATAGCGAAAGTTTGTAGTAGTAAGTCATTCTCTCTGCCTACCCCGTAAGGGACTTGGCGTGACGTTATATATAGATAGATAGTAACTCATACTGACAAAACTTCTCTTATAGCTTCATTTATTTTGTTAGTCATCCTTTCAGGGGAACAAACTACAAATATAGCCGTTTCCAAACAGCAATCTAAATTTGAATGTCGTCTAGACACTTAATGAGGCTTATTTGAAATTGAATGAACTTACACTATTTAAGTTTAAGTCTGAAGAGGAAGTGGATCCTATTTTATATTTCAATAGAAGTACGTTAAATATCTATTATGATGTAAACGAGAAATAGTATCACAGTAACTACAACATTTAACGTCAGTTACAGTATAATTTACCGTCAAAATGTATGAAAACATTATCAATTTTTTGTTTTATTATTATAGCATAGACAATTAAATCGCGAAAAGCCTGAATAAATCTGTTGTAGGTTTGGGAAAATACTAAAACGTATGTTACCTTTTTACTTGTTTACAGAATTTTATTTTAAATTTATAGTCCCAATGATGTATCGCTTTTCCATGTACAACATTAACAGTCTAACTACAATTGGCTTGAACTATTATCGCGTTAACACAGTTTCAATTTGCGATGTATTTTAAGGTAAAAATACAAATAGTTGCGTTTATAATATTTTGAACAATACAAAATATTCTAAATGTAACTAATTGGTAACTTTGGCAAAGTTGTCAAATGATCCTAATTGAAACTGTTAAACGTCAAATATGGAACTTTTCGATATAGTTTATTGTAAATGGTTTATAAAATCTACCCGTGGTTCAAACTATTGATTAACAAATAACGTACTATTGGCTCAAAGCATTTCATATGCTCGATATCAAGACGAGATAAACCTTGCATTTCGTCGGTTGCCCGACTGAAGTCGGCTTTTGTATTCTATTATGGACGTTGTTCCGTCTAATTACACTAACGTCAAACTATGTCAGACCCCAGTGAAATCTGTTCATATGCATAAACTAGAGTTGGCCAATATAAGAAGTCCTCACTCGAAACTTAACACATCCACCATCATCCTGACATGGTACACACAAACCTACTTTTCCAGCATCATTGTGACTTTCACAATACAATAACGAAATTAAAAGTACAAAATGAACATGTTAAACATTTTGTAATTTTGAACCATTATGAATACTAGAGAGGAACTGTTACTTATATTGCCGTTTGATACGAGTCACATCCAGTAGCAATCTATAGAGTGTCCCTGCATCTGCATCCCCGCGGGAGTTAGCTGGTTGTGCCGCCGGCAAGCAGGGCGGCATCGATCCGCCCCAGTCGCGTGCCGACCGCATCGCCAACAGGACGATAACCGCCCGCGAGTCGAGCCTTCTTGTTTAGGCGGGAAGCCGGGAACGCGAGCCTACGAACGTTTTCATACTCTCTACGAAGTTTTTGCAATACCCGTTTTGAGTAAGCGTGTCAGTGATTGGGATATGTGTGGACTTAAATGAATTTTAGCGTGTTTTGATAAACGTATTTTAGGTACGAACGTTTAATTTAATAGTTTTGATTGTTTATAACAGGATAATCTTAGAGGTATTGCAGACGTATGTATGTAAACATTGCTAAGCTAAAGTCTAGATGATTAGTAAAAAACGCAACATTTTCTGTGAGTTCAATTATATTTGAGTATTTAGTAAATAGTGATTCACTGTAATGTAATCACAAATCTCTGACGGAGTAATAGCATGTTTACGACAATGTCAATGGTAATTTCTTATAGTTTACAATCTTCAACAATAGATAAGATTTATATGGTACTTACGCAAATATTTTGCAGAGAAACATAATGAATCGCAATGCACAGTATATTTTGTTTCCCCAGGGTGGACAAAGTTTGCGACTTTCATTTATCACAAAATTCCAAAGTTCAATTTGTAAGCTGGCTCGTGAAATTTCACAATCTTATCTTTATTATGGTGGTTTCAGATCTTTTTCTAGTGTTTTCGTTTGTTATAGAATAATATATAACGAATAAATATACTTATTCTGCGCACTGGACCTTAAAGTTGAGTTCTGACACACAGCACATATTTTTTTTATACAACGTCGTCGGGAGGCATACAAGCATATTGCCCACTTGATGGAAAGCGGTTACCGTTGCCTATGAACGCTTGCAATTCATTAAGTATCACTCGTGCGTTGCCACCTCTGCTGTGAACACAGCAACTCCTTAGGAGTTTACTGGTGACCTCAGCTCACCCACCGTCACACTACAGCCCTCTAGGGAATTGTTATTTGGCAGCGATTTTTTATGAGGTCATGTTACTTCCCTAGATGGGCTTTTTTGATGCTACAAAAATGCTCTATTAAAATTACCCAAAACAAGACAACAGATATGTTCATGCACACAAATGTGTGTCCTGTGTGGGAATAGAACCCACGAGCGTTGGTGACAAAGTAACGTAACAACGCGTTTCACTACTGCGCCACCGAGCTCGTCAAAAATGTTAGACAAAGTATACAATTTCAGTGTTCAATTTCATATTTTTTGTAACATTTTCATTAATTACATACATATACAGAGTCAGTTACATTTACTAGTGTTTGCTACCGACTCAATTCCTTGATGTAAATTCTATAAGCGACGTACGCGTGTCAGGAAAGCGGTTCTCCATCAGGAACTTGTCAGAGGCGATTAGTTGAGTCCCTCCCTTCCCGCAACCCAACGCCCCCATGTTCCGTATGTAGCCAGCTTAATCCCAACCAGAGCACGCAACGCCCGCACCAAACAATCGTTTATTTATTAATTTAATATATCGTCCAACATTGGATACTTAAGTGGATGATGTACCAAAAACAAAAAACTATTTTAATGTTCTTGACTAAATATTGAAAATGAGATTTAACTATTGTCTCTAGCGCTGCTTACATGACTTAGAATGTTGTGTTAATGTGCTTGAAATATTGCCGCCGTAACTATAGCAACTATAGAAAGCCCTCTCTTTGTGCACGTAGCTATGAAGTCGTGCTATGTAGTAATTCAATTCCAATTATTTATTTTTACATAGCACTTAGACAAAGCTTATTTATTATATACCAGCTCTTGCTCGCGGCTCTGCTCGCAAGAAATTTTACGCAGATGACTTTCAAGGTTTGCACAGGATCTCCAAATACCTTTGGGTACGATCCGGAACGAGTCATAAATATCCAAACATCCTGACAAACTTTCACATTTACAATACTAGTAGGATATTATTTATATATTAGTGACAGTGGTAGTATAACGTTGTTATTATTTTCTAATGTACTGTTTTTGTAAATTTCTTTTGAAAAATTGACAGGTCGTTATACGCTAATTTTTAGGAAGCAAACTTAAACTTAATTATATTGTAGTTAGAAATATTTTTAAACGGAAGGTAGAAAAAAATGTCATGGATAGTCTTAGGGAGAGGAGAAGATTCTCCCTGTTAATATATTTATAGTATAACGCAAGCTTGCATTGCCAGAGGAACACCTAGCTCGTCAATTATATAACAATTCAAAATATATATTTTTTTAATTTGTCGGCCATTTTGACCATGGTCCTTAAGAGATAGGAATGGTGTTCCTGAACATTCCTATTCTACTTTTTTTAGCTGAATCTGAAGTCAAAATTCGAATACTCGAAAAAAAGCAACAGACAAACACACAGACAAACGCACAGACAAACATATAGATTTCATATAGGAATGGTGTTCCTGAAAATATTTTTCTGTAAATTACTTGAATCTCGATGTAGAACCCTGTTAAAGACAATTACGTAAACACATATTTCGTCGTTATTCTAAATTTAATAACTTCGAGTCATTCTACTAATTGCCACGAGTTATGAACGTGGTGTACAATAGTCTTTATTTCACGTATTTTATTTACCAGCCCCGTATTTAAGTCAAAGTTTATAGTATTAAATGTAGGATGTCGACGTAGTGTAGGATGCTGACGCCCCTCTGCCAGTTCCGGATGTAGACCGCTGCAGGCGACGACGAGATGTCTATGTAGGACTGATACCGCTTAATTATCGTTTTGCTTCAGAGCTTACCGTATCTACTAACGTATTCTATAATATCGTTGTTTGTATAGGTTATTAGGTTCGTATTGATAATCGTAGCTAAATCGAATGGAACTATGGTTTCAAACAATATCTATAAATAAATAAATAAATACTGTCGGACAAATTACACAGCGCCATCTAGCCCCAAAGTAAGCGAAGCTTGTGTTATGGGTACTAGACAACTGATAAACATACGTAAATACACTTTTTTTTTTTTTTTTTTGTAAATACATACTTATTATACATAGAAAATACCCAGACCAAGACAAACAGACATGTTCATGCACACAAATTTTTGCCTTGTGTGGGAATCGAACCCACGAGCGTTGGTGTCAAAGTCGCGTCATTCACGACTGAGCCACCGAGCTCGTCTATAGATAGACAATATCAGGGTAAGCGTAGAATCAAAGCCAACCTTACCTGTACGGGGTGCATCTTAATATTTAACAAACGAGTCTCTGACGAAAGAGAGTTAGAATGCGTCAAATCAGCATCGCAGCTTGACAACAACTCTGTCTTGCTGTTCTCCTGCGAGTGAGTCCTCAGAGGTAACCAGTAAGCTTCTTACGAGTTGCCGAGGGTGGCTGTGTGCGAGAGATACTCCTGTAGGCATATTCACATTAATGCTTCGGATCACTGTACTTGAATATGAATTTATAACGTTTGTATAAATAAATACAAATTAATAAATGTATAATTGTACGAGTAGCATAATTTCGCATGAAACTTGTATCAAAATTTTAAATAAACCAAGTAAATAGACACGATAAAAAAATCATGGCTGCACCAATTCCCTTGTTGTTTATAATTTTTCGGCGAGCAATTTTCACCGCAGTCAACATTAATTTTGTTTTTCACATTGCTTCCGGTTTGCTACTCTAGCCAGCTACAAATGAATTTTCACGTCGTTTCATTTCCGCTTCATTTATTTTTTTCGGATGCAACTATTAATTTTCTTTTTTTTTTACCTACATCAGGTACTTTTGCTGCTAACGTAGTACTTTCACAACCATTTCTTGACTCATACTCATCTGCAAGAATAAAACAACCCTCAAATTTTTATATAGAGTCGATCTTCAGTATGTAGTTACATTTCCAGTAGAGCTGTTCCTATAATGATATATACATAGTCATATAATGATATATAGTTATTTTATACAAATAAAAGTTTTAGCCAAATAAATATTGACTGTTCTTGAAAATAATTATTATTAATTTTTCCAGTTACGTGGAGTTTAAATACGTGCATTGAAAGTTTTGCGCAACTTATGAATAAAGCTAGTTCACTGAAAGATAATGTAATGTATTTATTGTTTAAAAATTACTTTACTTACATTAGGTATATACTTTTTTGATTATGTAGAACCATTTTGCAAAACACGACGAACAACAAGTTGAAGATATGCTTCCCACATGTTGATTAAAGGGTACCACGGCCTTTTTGACTTTGACTTCGTAAATCGATTGTTTTGAATTTGACTTCGTAAAATTCAAAACTCTCATCAAATCTTCTATTATCGGTAATCGCCGGGCGAGGTCCAGGCTATGTGCAGAATGGGTTACAAGCTCCACTTTTCTAAGACTTCAAATAATTTTGAATTGTTTGCCATATGTGAAGAAACATTGTCATGGTGCGGGAGGATGCGGCTTCTTGGTCGTCTTTATCGTGCATTTAAAGTGCACTGGTGTGTGTGCACACAAGTCTGTCTTGCTATCGCTAGTAATATAATATAGTATAACATATATTGGGCAAAGTTTCAACATTCAGTTGATAATCAAATATTTTTTAAAATATTTGAATATTATAATCTGAATTATAAATCTAATATGACTTAAATTATCTTTTAATGCAATTTGAAAGTGTTAGAAATTATTAGAAACTGTTCATTATATAAAAAAATCCGAGTGCCGTATGTAAAATTCAAAGAAGATAAGACCAGCGCTATTTGGTTAATTAAAATTACAAGATTTCGGAAAGTGTTCAAGAATTTAGAACATCTTAAATTAACTTCTAGCAACTGTGCGAATAGTACAATATTAAAACACAGTATTGCAAAAGAGTAGTGCAATAACAGCAATCAAATCATGATGGGCACTTCACACGTCCATAGGTAAAGACTACAGAGGGTCCCTCAGTTTGCGTCTAATAATCACATAATTGGTCCGAGCCGCCGTTCACCGGCAAAGGGCATCCATTTGCATTTTAATCATGTGTTGATTTGAAGTAATGCGGCTGCATGCATGCATAAATTACGCTTGCAAGTGGACAGATCATCACCCGAATATACATCAACATGTATAATTTACTATGTTTTAGTGTGTAAGAACAAGTAGCGTATAATGTCGTAATTACAACAAATGTACATACGCGCTTTTCTTCATTGCTTGCAAGGAAGCTTATTGATTGTTTGTTACGAGTAATAATGGCACTCAAATTAAAAGTAGAAGCTATTTTTCGTTTCTCGAATAAAGGCCTTTGAGTTTATCCATATCTTTGTATTTAGCTTGTGTAGATCAAACGTTTACTATTTTTAAAACAAGTCTTGATCTGTCAATTTCATATTCGCTTTGATGTCCTGCTTATGGAAAGATTTGTGTTCAAAGTGTGTAGTATTGAGTTTTATGGAATTTTGTAGGGTTTAAATATTTCACGATAAACTTTAGAGCGAAAGAATAAACGAGCGTCAGTCAGACAAAAGGGAGGTAGGGCACAGCAGTTGAATTAAGAGCAGCTCGATTAGAGAAATGCCTCGACCTTATAGAAGACGTTAGCCAAATAACGATATCCTAGAGGGTTATTCCGTATCGATATGAAAGTGAGGTCACCGTTAGGTATTGAATCCGCGGCCATCTGGTAACACCTGTAGATTACGGTAAGCGATTCGCATCAGGTTGGGTGTATGCTTGATTGACACTTCCCCGCACTGTAGTGTAAGAAAATATGCCTTTATTATGAATAACCTTATAAACTTGTCGACATTTTTCTAAGGAATTCTTAATCATATAAATTATTTCAAAAGTTATAAATCCACAATTTTTAAGCATTAAAAAAGTTAACTTTTAATTTACAGTTACCTTAAGAAAGCTTATGAGTTATGTTCATCCTACTTAGTAAGTTCAAACAATAAGTCATTTCGGCGGGGTGTCGTGGACTACCGCAGTAACATATGACAGTTAAGCGGTCCCGGTGCGGCGATGCCCTCGACTTAATTTGGTCTTACTTAGACATCTTAATTAAGGTAGTCAGTATTTCCGTTGCCATGCCATTTGTAATGTTTTGTATATTACACGATTCTTGTGCCGATTGGTAACCGAAAAAATTCCAACGAAAACTCTTTTTTGTTGGGATTGTCATTAATATGGATATCGTACGGGTACCGTCATTTCCATTAATATAGGTATATGGGTGCAAACAGACGCTGGAACATTTTCAATCATACTTCAAATAATTTCTTAGTCTTACAGTTTTCGTATTACGTATCCAAAAAGGCACCAACGGAACCTTCTTACTAAGGCTCCATTGTCTGTCCGTCTGTGTGTCACAGGAATGTATGTTTTGAACCGTTTTAGGTAAAGACGAAATTCTCACAAAGTGTCAAAGTGGCCACTACAGCAATAAATAATAAGAACAAAAAAAGATATAAATTAGTGATACAATAAAATGTTTTCAGGTGTTTTTCTGCCCAGTGGTACGGAACCCTTCGTGTGCGAGTTTTATTTTCCTACCACGTTCACCGGTGTGTACCAAATATAGGCCAGATCTGCCGATCACCATCTTACACCCCAATTACGCACAAATCTATAGATAAAATACATATTCAGAACTACGAAAGTCCACGTAAAAGTAAAGGTTCCTCGAAAAGATTTTTCGTAAGATGTAATCGCTTAAAGCTTATAAGGGTATGTTGTCGTTGTTGAGGGAAGGTGTGAGTGTCGGCTAGCCAGCTGCCTATCGAATTAACCTATGATAGTAACGCTGGGTGCCTGCCGCCCTCGGGAAGTAAACTTTGTTTTATTTGCTTGACATCCTAATTAAGGTGAGCGAAGACTATCACGTTACTATAGATTTATTTAGATCTGTAGGACGCTTTGTGGGGGTGTGTTCATAGAGCAGTCGATGAATAAAATTGTGAAGCGTGAGCCGGAGATTGCATATTGAATCTCCGAAACGTATTTATGACTGGTCAACTCTCAATTACTTAGTGAAGTTATAAATGTCATGTCATGGTATGACTAAAAATTACTAAATGTAGTATATATCTTATGTATTTTTATTATATACAAGATTTGCTAGTATAAAATAATAGGATAGATAACTTTGTGATGGCTTAGAAGAATTTTGAAGATATACACACATACTCACACAGAACAGTGATAGCGTAATGGATACTTATGTACATCTATCTATCTATCTATAACTTCACGCCAAATCCCTCACGGGGTAGGCAGAGAGACTTTATGTACATATTTGTAATTATCACTTGCGTAACTCTGGATTGTGGAGGCCTGACGACAGCTGCTCTTTTTAAATATCAGTATTTTCACTAAATCTGTAGGCTTAGGTAGCGGACCCCGCCAATTATTCCATTTCTTACTCTAATAGAGTAAGAAATGGAATAATGCTAAGAAGACATACATATAACTTTCAATGAATGAGAGTTCTACATAAATTGGAATACAGACTGTTAAATTAGATTTTACACTTAGATTCGCATCTTGACTTGGGTCACATTCCAGTTAGGTTTTGGCAGGATTAGGTCAGCTTAATACACATTTGAGTGTAGTTTGGCTCAGTTTGGCAAAGGACTGGATTAAGATGGTTTTTAAAAGAGGTAGGCGCATCAAAGCAATCCATGTGGGGAAGTACCTCCACCTTCCAGAAAACTGCAGCCAAATAATAACTCCCTATAGGGTTGTTGTATTCCGGCGTGTGAATGAGGTCACCAGGAAGCTCCTAAGGAGTTGCTGCGTTGGCAGCAGAGATAGCATCGCGCGAGTGATGTATTGCAAGTGTTCATAGGCTACAGTAAACACATCAACGCTTGTATGCCTCCCGATGTTGTGTAAAAAAAATTATTAAGAAAATATGATTATGGTTAGATGCCATTTTTTTAAAATAAAACTTCTTTACGCACGTTTGACTTGGGGAGTAAGCTGGTGAATGCGTGGCGAAAGCGTCACGAAAAGTGTGATCGGGCGAGGTGAACGGAAATTGAGAGGGAGATATAAGTTAGTGAACATAGAAAGAGAGAGAGTTACGTTTCGTATATTACTCTAGGGGCAAGAGAGAGAGGTGCGATTGTCTGTATCACACATGGAGCTAAAGAAGTTTTACTTCAGTCGTGTGGTCTAAAGCATACTCGTTTTTAGGGTTCCGTACACAAAGGGTAAAACGGAACCCTATTACTGAGACTTCGCTGTCCGTCCGTCCGTCCGTCTGTCACCAGGCTGTATCTCACGAACCGTGATAGTTAGACAGTTGAAATTTTCACAGATGATGTATTTCTGTTGCCGTTATAACAACAAATACTAAAAAATAGAATAACATAAATATTTAAGGGGGCTCCCATACAATAAACGTGATTTTTTGCCCATTTTTGCTCGATATTGATAACGGCAACAGGTAGACGCTTGAAATATTCACAGAATATTTAGTTATATATTTACTTTAAGAACAAATAATTAAATTAAAATAAAACAAATATTTAAGGGGGGTCCCTTACAACAAACGTGATTTTTTTGCCGTTTTTATAGATAATGGTACGGAACCCTTCGTGTGCGAGTCCGACTCGCACTTGGCCGATTTTTTACAATTAGGCTAGCACAATTTTTTTTTAATCATCAAAAATCGTACACCGCTTACCCAAGTCTGAGTTACATTTAACAAGCTGTCGTGTTTACTATTTGTTGGCATTTCAGGTTTTAGTAAGCATAAAAAAATCGGCCAAGTGCGAGACGGACTCGCGCACGAAGGGTTCCGTACCATTATCTATAAAAATCGGCCAAGTGCGAGTCGGACTCGCGCACGAAGGGTTCCGTACCATTATCTATAAAAATCGGCCAAGTGCGAGTGGGACTCGCGCACGAAGGGTTCCGTACCATTATCTATAAAAAATGCAAAAAAAATCACGTTTGTTGTATGGGAGCCCCCTTAAATATTTATTTTATTATATTTTTTAGTATTTGTTGTTATAGCGGCAATAGAAATACATCATCTGTGAAAATTTCAACTGTCTAACTATCACGGTTCATGAGATACAGCCTGGTGACAGACGGACGGACGGACGGACGGACGGACAGCGGAGCCTCAGTAATAGGGTTCCGTTTTACCCTTTGGGTACGGAACCCTAAAAACGGCAAAAAAAATCACGTTTGTTGTATGGGAGCCCCCTTAAATATTTATTTTATTCTATTTTTTAGTATTTGTTGTTATAGCGGTAACAGAAATACATCATCTGTGGAAATTTCAACTGTCTAACTATCACCGTTCATGAGATACAGCCTGGTGACAGACGGACGGACGGACGGACGGACGGACGGACGGACGGACAGCGGAGCCTCAGTAATAGGGTTCCGTTTTACCCTTTGGGTACGGAACCCTAAAAATAACAAACTAAATTTCTATAAAAGTACCAAAGTCACGTTCCATAGTCTTGTACGTGGAACCAAGAGTTGTAAAAATAATAAAGGATGTTATACAAACGAATAACACACATTTCTCTTTTTCGTTACTCATCATCAAAGAGTGTTGCCAGCTCGCGTTTCCTGGGTATTTCCGAATACAATAAGATAGTGTTAAAAATAAACATGTGGGTATATTGTCAAGTTCGCGTACACATGGGGCGCGGTCTATTTCTGATTCGGGCGGCCGCTCCATTATTCCTATTTATTTTGTTGACATGTACCAAACGCTGGTTAAATAGTTCGTTGAACTGGCCGGAACATCGAAACCGCGTTACCGCTTCATGGCCCATAGGAATCGTGATTTAATTGTCTCTGAAAGACGTTAACTGAATTTTATTAAAGTGATTTGGTCGTTTGTCCGTGTTGTATTTTGTTATTTTTAGACCTATGTATGGGTAAATATTTGCTATATAATAAATCATAAGATATGTGTAACTAGTAACCCGTCACAGGTCCGTGTCTCGGGTTAATTCTGAATCAAATTTCATTCCGATGCGGCCTGTAGGGTAGTCGTGAAAAGGTAACAAATACAAACATAGACAGTGAGTGTCATTTTCATATTAACATTGAAATAGCTGCTATATAGCTATATTTCATTGTTAGTGCGAGTATTTATCATGAAGGCAACTTAAATCAAATTGTTTAATTTCGCCATAGAATCAACCTAGAACCCATTTGGCATATTTCTAAATTCTTACCTTCTTACTGGGCTAATATTGTGAGTCCTTGAAAATTTCAATAAAATCGGTCCAGCCTTTTCAGATTATATAGGCATTAAACATACATCGATTACATTGATTTTATGTATAAGAAAATAAGACTTCCGAACAATATACACTGCGCCATCTAGACCAAATTAAGCTTGCATTAACCCTTCGAAACCCGGGTGGTCGTATACGACCGCGAAATGTATGGGAAAACGTATATAATGGGTTCTGACTGCTCAATGATACTCTTCATTTGGTAGATATACATAAATATTTTTTTTTATAAATATCATTCACACAGATGTTTGCTTTGTACGGATTAGAACCAAAGATCTTTGGTCTTAAAGTTGCCACTCGACCACGGGGCTCGTTATAATAATATATTAAATGAGTACCTATCTACATCATCACGCAGAAAATTCACAAATTTTTATTATACTGCGTTAGATGAGAAAAAAAACTTCGCCCCATCTAACGTGAAACGGTTATAGTAGTCTAAAGACGCGTCCGACACGAGCGTCATCCCCGCTGCCAATGCAGCGCCCTCACTAACTTTCGTATAACTCGCAGGAACCCAAAACCCTCCAGGAATTATTGATTTGCTGCAGTCTTCAATAAGGTTAACTTATCAAATTTTCCTACCCTAAAATTAAAGAATTTATTAAAATCTATGTATACATATGCTAATTTTAAGTCACAATGCTCAACCAAACCCACTGATCCCGTTACTATAAAGTTCTTTTTTTTTGCCGCGACTACATACAAGTTTATGGCCCACCTGACGTTAAGAGGTTACCGTAGCTTACGAACGCTTGCAATACTAATACTTAATAATAATTAAGAATCACTCGCGCGATGCCACCTCTGTTGCTCCTTAGAATCTCCTTACAACCCACCAGGGAGTTGTTACTTAGCGGCGAGACAATTTTTATAAAACACAGACTTTTAATATTTTACAGACTAGTAAATGTTTATGTTTACTATATTTACAAAGTTTACTGTATTTATCCTATAGACGTAGTTGTTAATATTTCTTTTATTACTGTTGTATAGTTAGTTCAAGTGTGCGGAACCCCACGTGTGTCATCTCCAATTCGTCATGTCATCGGAATGTAATAATTCTCCCCGCGTCCGATTCCGGAGCTTATCAAAGGAGCGAGGGAAATGCACAGAAAGGGGCGCATTTCTTGGTAAAAGAGAGAAAATAGTTGACTGTTACCACAGAGTAAGAAGACACTAAGGTGATTTATTGAAATAATTTACAAAATAATATTTTATCACAGTATGTCGTACTCATAAATTCAGAGTGTAAAAAGCCAATAAAACCACGTTTCTCGAGGAATGCTTTCAATTGAATTTTTAACTTTATAACAATTTGTTAATCAATGTGTAGTAATATGTGTTATGTGAAATAATCAAGCCTTTACTTGCTAAGGTTTAAAAGATTTAACATTGTGACAGACGGATAGTCATACAGATGGACAGACAGCGGAGCCTTAGCAATAGGGCTTCACTGGTACCATTTGGATACGGAATCCTAATTATACCTCTCTCATAATAGAGGTAGAGCGCGTTATAGAAGCTTGTCTGGGGAAGTATATCCACCTCACAGAAAACGACAGCCAAATAATACCTCACCGGTAGATTGTTGTGTACTTGCGAGTGTGTGGGATGACGAGCAAGCTACTAAGGAGTTCCTGCGTTCGCAGCAAAGGTGGCATCGCGCGAGCGGTACTTAATGTAGGTGGACGGTATGCTTGTATGCCTTCCGGCATTCTATAAAAAAACTCAAAACGTACTAGATAAGATAAAACTACTTTGAAGATAAAACAGAATAAAAGTAAACGTAATTCTAACATATGGATCCCATGCGTCAGAGAAGCGTGTACATTGGCTCACGAAATCGCAACACTGATTTTTTACCGCATCCATAGTTTACAGTTTCAGCGACAATAATGTCGGGGTCGTTCGATGAGGTCCGGCTTATAGGCGATTGACCGCCTGTACGATACAGATAATCGGAGTCACGACTTCAATACGACAACATCCAATATAAGGTTCTGGCCCGATGCTCTATTGTCGAGTATTAAGAAGTCTTTACTCAGTATTATCTGTTATATCCTATGGCCTTTTGCTTTAAAATATACAAAACAGTGAAATTGTAAAATAACCAAATTTCGGTTCGAAATAAATCCTGTTTGTATAATATTTTTGGAAATAAAAAGTGCCTGTTGTTATTAGTAATGATTATTATTGCATTGAGAACTCGATTACATCGTTGCGTGTATCATTCTAACCGAACACGCAGGTTAAGCATCGTCGACCGAAGCCTGTCTATGGATGGGTTTATCTATCTCGAGCTTCTTCGTGCTTTGGCGGCCACGTTAAGCCGGCGGTCCCGGCTATGTCGATAGATGACAGTCGCCTTCGGGCGGCATGAGAACACTGGCTTTCGCCAATATGCAGTGGGGAGGGATAAGCAACAACCACACGTAACTATTACGCAGGCCATATGCTTGTTTGTCATTTTAGTGCTATAAAATACAAATAACTCACAGAAAAACTCAACTCAATGCAGCGAGTCACTCACACTTGACCGGTTTTATTTTCTATTATCAATCTCCGCGATCAGATTTAAGACGCCTGTAATATACGCTTCGTTGGTGAACCGAGTGAGCGTGTAATGTTAACACCCACAGCCTATCCGCCTCGTCCCATGGTCGATTACATTGTAGCCTAAATCTGCACCCATCCTTAAAATTAAAACGTCATATACCTATCTATAAAATCCGTCTATTGAATTTCTACATATACACCTACGTAGATACGATAATTCGACGAGTTATATGTTTAAACTTCTCAACCGACCAACACAGTTAAGTCGAAATGTGTTTTGATGCTGACTTTTCTGTAAGGTGGAGGTACTTCCCCAGACGGTTTGATTTGATGCGCCCTACCTCTCTTCAAAACACTCAGAGCTAGACATGTTCATGCACACAAATGATTGTCCTGTGTGGGAATCGAACCCACGAGCGTTGGTGTCAAGAAGCGTAGCAGCGTTTCAACACTGCGCCACCGAGCTTGTTTTTTGCGTAAAACAATTGAGCTTATTTTTAAAATAACAATTATTTGGTAAGTTAAAAAAATTAACAGGTTAAATCGGCCTTGTCACTAGAAAAATCATCTACTAGAGTTGCGCTCCGGAGACTTGTGCACCGCTGCAGTATAAAAATAAAATAAAACGAAACACCGCTAAAACGTACCTAAGTACCTGCCCTGATAACTATGTAATGCAAAAAGTACATTCAAATTTATTTCCCCGTTTTGAAGAAATGAACAACCGTTCAAAAACACAAGTAAATAAAAAAAACGTATACACGTGCTAAAAATAATGTACCAGCAGGTTTCTCTATTAAATAGCAATATAATAACACTAAATACCTTTGACTATTCCTTTCCTACGCTCTCATGGGCCACCTAATATTATTTATTTAAATGACCGTAATGTTCAAGGATATGCCGTTTTGTACAATCTCTCTAAATCAGATCAGTGATACAAATGAACACCTTTCTATTGGCAGTCAATCTAAATTATGCGAGTCAATTGTGCACACTAATATCATGAACGGATTCTTTCCCGAAATGAAAATGGGCCTAAAACAAACAAATATGCAAAATGTAAAATTATAATTTTGTTTTCAATCAATTCAGGCAGGTTGATTGCGAACGCCGTGCGTGCCGACGAGTAGAGAGGGTTACATATTTTACTTTCTCCATCAGTTTCACGATGCCTTTATTTCGGAAATAATGCCGCGGTAAATATTACAGGAAATTAATCATTCTAGCTAACTCGAAATAAAAGTGTTTTATTGCCACTTAGATTTCTAATGGTAGTAATACCGCCGGGCAAATTCAATTTCCTTTGAACGTCGTTTGAAACGTAATCATATTATATAACAGAAGTCTCAGATTATTGTTTAAATTTTTGTTTCTCCCGGAAATATTCAGTTGATAGCATGTAAAGGTGAAATTTACACATGGTGTAACTTATAAGATAACTGAATTTTCTCTAATAACTTAGTTACCAATATAGCAGTTTATTGCTTAACTTACTGCAACTTCGCACCGTCTCTTATGATACTTGTAGGGTAATTTAGTAAAGTAGCTTTATCAGAAAATAGCCTCATTAGATTCTCCATTACATGGTAGCCATTATAACGATAATAAATAGTAACAAATAAATATGGGAATACTACGAGTAAATGATTATTATTATTATAATTAAACCACTTCTAACTGTGGATGTTCCTATCTAGGTTAAACTTGAAACTAGCTGCGACCACACTCTTACGTTCGTAATGCTTCCAAAACAACCGCTGAACATTTCTTCAAAAGTCTGGTCGTGAAGTCCCTACCTAAGACAAAATTAGACATACTTAGTGATACAGCTTCGTAGGCGAATTTATACCCTGCACGAGATATAATAAAGGTGTGCATGGAGGAAGTTAAATTGTGCACGCGTAAGGTTAGGGCGGCAATGTTTACCCACGCAGCGATCGATCGCGTGGGAGCCTCCGCGTGAAAATTGCAACTCGACGCTTCGAGTTTCAGCAACGTAATAGAATTACTGGAAACGCGTATGACTTGATTAAGCGACTATTTTTTCCTAGCTACATCATTTTTTTAAAAAAAATTGACTTAAAAAGAAAAATTGAATTGCAACACTAAATCTTTTGCCAACCAAAAGCACTGCATTGCGATAATTTTACAAATTACCAGTTCACGTGTAAAAGAATAAATAGATGATTAATACTTATAATTAAGTCTTACATCTGTTTCTTTTCAATACATTCACGTATTTGGGTATACAAGATCAGGAATTTGTATTATTTTTTATAAAGAATAAACGGCTTCATCTTGATACATTTACATGATTGTTTTCTACTCATGAATATATATGTCTACATACATATATAGCCATATTCCTAGATCGCATTGCTCAGCGTATGGATATCATTTCTAGTCCGATTTGAGCAGACGACAGGTATAGTTTATAAATCCTCCCGCCTAACTTGAGATATAGAGGGGTTGCTATGGATTTTTCTGCTCTCCTTACCTTTCCGTCCCATTGTTATTTTGGTTATAAGAAATTGCCATTGAACAAACATGCATATTGTTTTAGTGCCAGATAGTAAAATATGAATAGTTTAATGTAGTGATATGGCAAGAAAATACATGGAGCGGCGTTTCTCCAAATCACATCGAACTACGATACCAGCTAGTTTTAAAGTGCCAGAGCCTTTCGAATTTTATAACAAAGCGACGCCGTTTGTACAAAGAACACTGTTGTTTGTGGCTGATGAAAACTCTGGCCCAAAGCCGAGTAGCAGCGCAGTTATTGAGTACACGCAGGTGCACGACACTCCAGATGGATCTGTTGAGGAAACTGCATCATGTTCTAAAACGAGCGATGAACAAGAAAAATCACCTAAGAAGAGCTCATTTTTCTTCTCTCCCTCGAAAAGTTGCAAGATTCACGGACGAAGCTTTTTCCGGCTTCAGACAAGCCCCAAGAAGTCGAAAGCGGAGTCGGCTAACGATGCAACTAATGGGAAGGCGGCAGCCGCTGCGGGGGGCGGGGGACTCATCAGTTACGCACCTGGCTGGTCCCTGAAGGGTGAACATCTCATGAAATGGCAGGCATCGGGCAAGACTACAATTGAGGTAACATTTTCTTTATAAAATCTATTCGATAACATTTCAACCGTAAAAACCGTTTTACCGTTCTTAGAAAAGTTAAGCTTTTGTAAGTATTGAAAAACAGAAATTGTGCATGCAAATCTTTTCGGCAATGGTTAGCAGGGTGGCTGTTTTAGGGGTTAGGGCTGTTTTTAAGAAGAAAATGAAAATTTCAATCTAATCGCGCCCCCAGGTGATGCCGCCCTTTAAGGGATGTATTGTGTTCAAGAAACTTCTTGAAATTGAATTTAAAATAGATGGATGGATAGACTCCTCTTACAGGTTTATGGGAAATACGCACATGCGCACATACATACTCGTACATAAAATATATTCAAACTTGACTGATATAATTTCAACTTTTTAATTATATCTCTTTCGACGAGCTCGGTGGCTCAGTCGTGAATGACGCGACTTTGACACCAACGCTCTTGGGTTCGATTCCCACACAAGGCAAACATTTGTGTGCCTGAACATGTCTGTCTTGGTCTGGATGTTTTAAGAGAGGTAGGGCGCATCAAAGCAGCCCGTCTAGGGAAGTACCTCCACCTCACAGAAAACCGCAGTCAAATAAGGAAAGTCAAAGAGGTCACCAGTAAGTTCCCAAGGAGTTGCTGTGTAAGCAGCAGAGGAGTGAGTGATACTTAATATATCGCAAGCGTTAATAGGCTACGGTACCCGCTTTATATCAGGTGGGCCGTTTGCTTGTATGACGTAGTATAAAAAAAATCTAACTGCTCTGGCAAAAAACAAAGTGGTTACCCACGAGTATATAGAGAGCATATCCCGACTTATTCATCACTGTCAAGTCAAAACCGCTGAAGCTAATTACATAAAAAGACATTGCTTATCGCTCATACATTAGCCCTACAAAGAGCAGTGACGCGAAAGGACTTAATATATTATATATCTATTGAATCATATGTTAAACATCGTATTTATCATTACTGCTGCTAACGGTGTTACTTAAGGTGTTTACTCTTTTAACTTATTCATTCGATAAACCACAACAACCTCAAGAGAATTGTCATTTGGCGGCAGTGCAGTTGAGGTGTAAGTGGCCCATTGGCTTCTTTTAGATCAAGTCAATCTCAAATACACGTGGTGCACCATATTTATTTAAAAAAAAATCGGCCAAGTGCGAGTCGGACTCGCGCACGAAGGGTTCCGTACCATTATCTATAAAAACGGCAAAAAAATCACGTTTGTTGTATGGAAGCCCCCTTAAATATTTATTTTATTCTATTTTTTAGTATTTGTTGTTATAGCGGCAACAGAAATACATCATCTGGGAAAATTTCAACTGTCTAACTATCACGGTTCATGAGATACAGCCTGGTGACAGACGGACGGACGGACGGGCGGACGGACGGACGAACGGACGGACGGACAGCGGAGCCTCAGTAATAGGGTTCCGTTTTACCCTTTGGGTACGGAACCCTAAAAACGAGGCTTTGCCTAAAAAGAGGTAGGGCACATCGAAGCAACCCAAACCCGTGACGAATCTCCACCTAACGGGAGACCACAGCTACACAACAATTCTCTGAGAGTTGTTGTGTTACTGCGAGTGAGATCAACATTAAGCTCCTAAGGATTTGATGTTTTTTTTTGTTGCAATGGCAAACAAGTAAATTTAACGAGCTCGGTGGCGTAGCGGTCAATAACACGACTAAGACAACGACGCTCGTGGTTTCGATTTCCACATAAGACAAACATGAGTGTGCATAAAGATGTCTGTTTCCCTTGATCTGGATATTTATAAGATAGGTTTGACGCATCAAAATAGGCCATCTGGGGAAGTACCTCCACCTCAAAGAAAACCGCGACCAAATAACAACTCTCTGGAGGGTTGTTGTGTTCTTGCGTGTGAGTGAGATCACCAGTAAGCTCATAAGGAGTTGCACTGAGTCATGCGAGTGATACTTAATGTGTTACAAGCGTTCATAGATTACGGAACCGCTTTTATCTGGTGGGCCGTATGCTTGTATGCCTACCGACGTTGTGTATAAAAAAAATCTAAATAAATTCGTCAAGTATCAAGATTGCATGGTATAATGTAGTTAATTTATCGTAGTCATCAGATTTGTTCCGACGTTTTGGCCACAATAATATGGCTGCCGCGTTCGCGTCCCCTCGCCGCACTTTCGGCCGCCCACTTGTCTTCTCCAAGGCGGAAAAGTGGAGAAAGATGGAGCAACACCGATATTCCTTTACAACAGTGTAATGAGTATGAAGCTTTTTTTGTAATAAAAGTATGATAAGTGTCTTTTGGCGGGTAGAAATCAAGCATTGTACTTATTTTTTTTTTGTAGCAACGTGAGCAGTAACCACAGCTTATGCACACTTGAAACATTAGGTGCATCTGTCGTGTACTGTTGACCTTGTAAAAACTTCTTAAGCCTCTTTTTGTTGAATCTAGTACCGTAGAGTATTGGGAAAACGTTGGCTGTTTGTTGTTAGTTGTAATGTACTCTTCCACAACGTCTCTCGTCAAATGTCTGTTTGCAATCCGATCCAACCTGCTTTTGTTTGACTTTCGCAAAATAACGCCTGAATCTATTAACTATTAAATGTCTGTTTGTCTTGATCTGGTGGGTTGTGAGGGTGGTAGTCGAGCTGTTCTGATATGTGCTACCTCTCATCGATTCAACACGTACTTCCCCAGTTGATTTGTCCATAGAACATTTAAACATCGTGTCCTTGGGTAACGACATTATATTCTGACTTCCGTATATGTTACACACATCTTGAAAGTTTTTTATTTATGCCTTTTTGTCAGTCACAACAAACATTCAGAATATTAAGAGAAAATAATGTATGAGCCTTTTGAACTGATAATTTCTTATTGGAGGGTAAACTGCTTTGTTACGTAACGCGTTACGGCGCCAGTCTGTCTGGCTTCCCTTTCTCTCACGCATACAGCAGCTTTAATTATATGTACATTAGTTTAAGTTATCGCTTCTGTCGGGCGTCCCGAGACGCATATTTTATTTTTTTATTTTTCGCGAGATCATAAATGCGTGTGACCGCTGCATTCCATTAACATATGACTGTTCTTCACTTTTAGGTATATTGTTTGCGGTTCTCTGTGAACCGCAAACAATAATATCTCCTTGGAGGTTGTTGTGTTTCTGCGAGTGAATGAGGTTACCATTAAAATCCTGCGGAATTGTTGTTTTAGCTGTAAAGGATTACTCAAGTTACTTCCTGTATTGCAAGTGTTCATAAGCTACGGTAACCACTTTACATGTGTATCAATCAGCCATAGCCAAATAACAACTCCTTAGCTGTTCCTGCGTGTGAGTGAGGTCACCAGTAAGCTGCCAAGGAGTTGCTGTGTAAGCAGCAGAGTAGGCATCGCGCGAGTGACAATTAATATATCGCAAGCGTTAATAGTCTATGGTACCCGCTTCACATCAGGTGGGCCGTATGCTTGTTTGCCTCCCGACGTAGTATAAAAAAAATCTGCCTTTTCTCTAGCCACCAATGCCAACCTGCTGTTCCGTTCTCGCATGGACAGTTCACAAAAGTTTACCTCAGCCTCAGCCAGCGGTCGAAAATATGTACTCGTATATCTAGAATAATGGCTCGCAACCCGCTCGTTAACTCTGTCAAACAAATTCAATTTTGTTCTAGCAATCACCCTATTACTGAAGCTCGGGGCTGTATTCAATTTGCGTTTCAAATCAGAGACATAAGAGTCCCCATTAGCATTGGCCTTTGTCTAAACCTCGTAAGCAGATGTGATGATTAGCTGTATGTTATATCTATATCACTACATATTATAAAACAAAAACCTCCGCCGCGTCTGTCTGATCGCGATAAACTCAAAAACTACTGCACCGATTTTCATACTGTTTTCGCCAATAGATAGAGTGGTTCCCGAGGAAGGTTTTAGTATATAATTTGTTAAGTTTTTGTATACATTAACGATATTTGTTGGAGGTGTCGGAAAAAAATAAGTCGTCTGGGAGCCTTTAACGAAAACGCTGCCTAAACCCTTTGAGATATAACAAAATAATGTATGGTGGAATTGTGTATCTTATATAGGTCTACAGAAAAGTCCGCGATAGCACATGTCTATCTCTTAAGTTTAACATACTGTATCCATTTTAATATTTGAAATGGGCAATTATAAAGCGGTAATTGGAATGCTATTTACACAAATACGGAATAATCCTTATCATTGTAAATACGTTAGTTGGCTTGAGCATTTCATGAAGATTATTTTTTCCCTTTACACCATGCAAATTAAATGAATACCTTAGGAGATATAGCAAAATTAAAATAATGTATGGTGTAATTGTGTATCTTATAATAATAATAATAAATAATAAAATGGTTTATTATTTTATATGCCTACAGAAAAGTCCGCGATGGCATATGTCAATATGTTAAAGATAACATACTACCTATATCCATTTTAATACTTTAAAAATTTGGCAATTATAAAGCGGTAATATAAAAGCTATTTGATTTTTTGTTTGTTACGATTTAACTCAAAAACTACTCAACCAATTTTACCGAAAGTTGCATCTCCTCCGAGTAACATAGGCTATTTTGTATTTTCTGTAAAGAAACCGTGCGAAGCCGGGGCGGGTTGCTAGTTGCTTACCGTAGTTGCTTGCATTACAAGATGTATCGCTCACACGTTGGTCATGCTCCTGGTAAACTCCATACAATCTGGTTGCAATTAGAACTACTTTCAGAATTTTTAACCACTAAGGTGGCAAACAAGCGTACGGCCTGCCTGATGGTAAGCAGTTACCGTAGCCTATGGACATTTGCAACACCAGGGGTGTCACTCTCACGTTGCCGACCCTGTAAGAACCTCTTCATGCCTTTCTTGAAGAACCCCATACTGTAGTCCCTTGGGAAAACCTCGGCAGGGAGCTCATTCCACAACTTAATAGTTCTCGATAGAAAACTTCTCAGGAACCGCACAGTACGTGACCATTACGGTTCCAGTGTATGAGGATGAACTGCCAGACGTCGGCGAGCTGTGCGATTGTTAAACGAGGCTGTTGGCATCATATCGAAGAACTCCTCAGAACACCCATTGTACAATCGGTAGAACACGCAACGGGAGGCGAAATCTCTCCTGAAACTCGAAAGGTTCCATGCCGTATGTGAGCTTAGGATCATCGACGATTCCTACTGCTCGTCGTTGCACCGAGTCACAAGGTCCTAGCTGGTAACCAGGTGCTCCCGCCCAGAGATGACTACAGTACTCCATATGCGGTCTGACTTGGGACTTATATAATATAACTCTTTGACCCGCGCTGAAGTACTGTTTAGCTCTGTTGAGCACATCAAGTTTACTTGACGCCAGCTTGACCTTTTCTTCCAAGTGACTTCGGTACTGAACTTCGCTGGAGATCTCGACACCGAGAATCGCAATACTCTTGGCAATGGGTAGTGGCGTGTTCTGGAATTGGGGGACCGCAGCAAATGGGTTTTTTTTTAGTTTTAGAGTGATTAGAGTTTTTCTTAAAAGATTATGAGTGGTTAGACGCTTGATGCCTTATTCCTCTTTTTTTAATCAGTTTTGTGGGGAAGTGCTTCAACCTCACGGAAAACCGCAGCGAAATAATAATTTACTTAGAGGGTCGCTTTGTTTCTGTAAGAGATAGCAGGAGTATAGCAAGAAAAAATGCTGCCATTCTTTTTTATATACCACTGAGGTGGCAAACAAGCATACGGCCTGCCCGATGGTAAACAGTCACCGTAGCCTACGGACATTTGCAACACCAGGGGTGTCACTCATGCATTGCTGACCATGCAAAAATGTCTTCACGCCTTTCTTGAAGAACTCCATGATGTAGTCCCTTGGTAAAACTTTCACTGAGAGTTCATTCCACAACTTGATAGTTCTTGGAAGAAAACTTCTCTGGAACCGCACAGTACGCGACCATTGCGGTTCCAGCGCGTGAGGGTGAACTCCCTGCTGAACAATAAATAATAATATTTACGAATAATCGAGTGAGATCTCTTATTCTATCTACTCTGATATTGAATACGGTAGATAAAATAAGAACATTCGGTTTGATTTCGCCAGTCAATCAATTTTTCGTTTTCCCCTTTTATATCAATTTTATTGTTTATTGGATCGAGCAACCAATTCCAAATTGATTTTAACGAGACAGTTTGTCAGTGCAGTGCCGATATAATTCGATTTTTATGCAACTGAATTGAAATCAAATTAATATTGAGCATGCGTGTGTTCGCTTTGTATAAATAAGCATTTTAACAGCTGTACTGATATTGAAACTCATTTCTTTTTTTTAACATATATAAAAGTGATAAAACGAGATATAGATATTCATATTTATTTGAATGTAGCGGTCAGACATATTTTAAATAACCTCGAGATCGGCATTGTCACTGAAACTAGAATATAAGCGAAGAAATTAAGGTACATAAAAATAAAAATTAAGCTATATGTATGATTATTTATTTAATTTGGGGTAATAAAGTGTATTGTGTATAGTATTGTATCAGGTAGCGCTCTAAACAAGCAGTATCCAGATCCATTAAACTACAAAAAAAAACAGAGAAAGAAAAATAATCTGCAAAGAAATATTGTGTAGCTATGTGTTACCTTATATATCTTACATATTGTTTCATCATAGTAGAAATTAATATTAGACTTAAATAGGTACTGTTGGCAAAAGTGATCAAGATCACATTCGAAACTTGGGTACGGTCGCCCGTTATACTAGCTCTTGTATGTAAATACATAGTTAGCAATCTACTTTTTAATTAGAGTTTATAGATAGACACAAGTTTATCTTCTCGAATATTTTGACTGAAATATTTCTGTTGTGTCTCCCTGTATGTTTATCCATGTTCGTATCTGTCCCGGTGTCCGCTGCCTTCGGGCTGCTATGAATATGTATGAGGAATTGAAGCCGCGTGATCATGACGCCTGTCAAGAACGGCTGATAGAGATCGGATTAACAACACGTTAAAAACTTGGTTTGTTATTTTATTTCTTAAAATTATTGATCTTCCATCTACTTTTATCCGAGTGTGCATTAGCAATATATATATATTATTTCCTTATAATATTCAAATTGCTGGATAAATTTTAATCATTGAGATATCCTTGAATTTTTTGTGATAGTCCAAGAGTAATAACTCTCTAACTATGTCTCAACGCCAAGTCCAAGCCAAGTGGCAGAGTAGACATAGAGGATCGAGTGCTACATGATGCCAAAAACATTTCTATAGTTAATGGCGTAATAAATATAATTGTTGTTCAATAACTAAAAAAACACTATAAATGCCAAAGTACAGATGGAAGTCAAATGAAACCAAACTAATGAACTTACTATAATCCTCTCAATAATAAATCCATCCTACTTACTGATACGCTTACTTACTCCGTTCCGTCAATGAAAAATTTAAATAAAATGTCTTTTTTTTTTATTTGTTTTATACTGCGATAAAATATTAGACTATCAAATTCAAGTAGTGTTTAAATATACTGTTTATTATAAATTATTGGCATTATTATTATTTATTATTAATTAGAAGGTGCAGATTACATTTTTTAGAGAATCATTAAGGGACTTCGTAATTGGAATGGAATTTTTACGTAGCTCGTTCCGTAATCCATTAGGAGTGTCGGAGTCCTTTATCTAAGCATAATGATTTGGCGAAGAATATACGTCGACTGCCGTCAGACCTCCATAACCCAAAGGAAAACCAGTCCTGTCTTAGTTCAAGTTTCCTCACGAAATTTTCCTTCATCGTCGAGCAAGTGATAAGCACGAATATTTATGTAAATCGGAAAACACGAATTTGGTGATAGTCAACACTAGGATTCGAACCGGGCAGCAGTAGGATAATAGTCCAAAAAAGATTATCTTTATCTATAAAAAAATCGATTTGAATTGACTTCACCTTAGCTGGTAGGCCCCATGAGACTGTATGCTTTTACAAAAACCTTTTTTTGCAAACAAATTAACTCACAATAAGATTTCAATGAAATTGGCAACTTACCCATCATATATTCGTATAACTCCACAGAAAAATAAATAGCATTTAGGGTTCATCACTGATGCACCCGAAGGGAAACTATACGGTCGCTGCCAATGGGGGAAAGATAACTGTTAATAAATATTTTTTGTTACTCCATTGGACAAAAATAAACGTAGTAATAAGAAAATGGGGAATGAAAAGAATAGGGTGATAATACTGATTTGGCGAACTAATATTATTAGAGAAAATATTTAGAAGATAGGGAACTTTAACTAGACTACGTAAGAGATAAAGGAAGGATCATGATTTTAGAAGTCTGCATCCATGTGTATGTTTGTATTTATGTAACGTTCATAAGCTACGGTAACTACTTCATATCAGATGGGTCGCGTGTTTGTATGCCTCTTGGTGTTATATAAAAAACCAATCAAGCGCGATTCGGATTCGTGCTCCGACAGTTCCGTACATACTTGCACATTCACCAAAACAATTAGGTAAAATTACTGAATAACGTAAACTACGAAAGCGCCGAACATTAGTCTCATGAGAAGATGAACTGGATTGAAGGAGAAACTTAACTTTGCCGTTGGAAAACATTTGTCCCCATACATCGACAAAGGTCGCGCTTAGTTCCGAAAATACACGTGCGTATTTTCGGAACTTAGCTATTATTATTCACATCGAAACCCTTTCAGGGTAGGCAGAGAAATCCGAGTGCCATATGACTCGATCGCTTCGTTAACATTTATATGTCTTCTCATACATGTTTGCCGGTTTCTACGGATCCTGATATATATATCTTCTGATGAAACACCATCAATTTGGTCACGGTAGGTAAGTCTCTGCCTTCCTCGGCTCCTACATTCTTCCACTTTCGCGTTGTTTCGCGATTCTTTCTCCCTGCATTCTTTTTACATGTCCGAAACAACGGATTATGGCTGTTCTTATTTTTACACGACACTCACTTTCAGATCAACTCTGTTGATAATGTAGTCCAATAAGTGATTTTTTTAAATAGGTCAAATATTTGTCTACATAATCTTTTTGGATTTCATTCATTATAAACAAACATATAACATCAAATGGTTTCGTTTATGAAATTCGTTTAGAAGTTTAGATAACATAAAAAATTGAATTAGGTTTAGGTCTCTAGATGAAAAAAAAATATGAATTCCAATACATATTCTTTGTTTTTCAAAGATTTTATTTACAAACTACTCGTACTCATATAGCACAAACTAAACTAAATTGAATGCTCGGTGGCGTAATTAGTAACGGTATTTTAACACTAATGCTTCTTGGTTCAATTTCCACATAGAAAATACATTTGTAAGCATGAACATGTCTGTTTGTTCTTTTAAGAGGAGTAGGGTACATCAAACAGCCTGACTGGGAATATACGTCCATAACAACTCCCACGTGGGTTATTTCTGCGTGTGAGTGGAATGTAAAACGGGTAGTAAGGAGTTGATGTGGTAGCAGCAGGGGTGGAAACGCGCAATACTTTCTGTAATACAATCGTTCATAGCTACGGTAACTTGTATGCCTCCCGATGACTCTGTATAAACTATCGATTTATGAAAAATCATTGACTTTAAAAATTATGAAAGATCATATTTAACTAGCTATCTGACTAGAGTACCAAATAGACTTTTTTTAAATTGTCTGTAGGTACCCTATGTAGAAAAATTCGTAGAAATACGGGTCGTCCAAATACCATCATGGAAAAAAGGTATCCCCGACGGTCTTCAAAGAGGGGGATCGTTAATCTCTATTGACAGCATCTCAATACGTATAAGGTACAGTTCACTGAATATTCCAGCATGAAACTTATTAGCGGCTAATTATACAAAGGAAGTGAGGGATCGTGCCAAGGGGAAGATGTTTTGTCAATATGACTGTGCCCAAGAATTGCTCTACTTCATTTGTTTAATTGATTTCGCGCTGTTTTTCATTTTAAACTTGCCAATCTATCAAGTTATTGTTAGCTACCTATTCTTAGGGTTGTCGTACTTGAAAGGTAAAAGCATGCAGGAAATAAATTATGGAGAACCGATGAGACCGACATTACGTAGTAACTCTATTCACCGCTACGGGTCAGGGCTTAAGTAGAACGCGCAGCTCTTATTGGCTATTTGGTGGATCAACATCGCGACCTTTAGCGGCCTATTGCTTAAAATATTTTCCAATTGGTCAGTAGGCTGGAATGGCTGAGATATTTAGGTGCTAAAACTTTTTAGTGAGAGCGGGGTGCCATGCGCAGGCTTGGTTTATTGGTTTGTAATAAAACGGGAGCTATTTTTTTTGATTTTTTATACAACTAGATTGGCAAACAAGCATGAGGCCCGCATTAGAAGGTAGGCGGTCATCGCAGCCTATTGACGCTCGCAACACCACGGGGATGTTGCTCACGCGCTGCCAATCTTGTGAGCTAAGGCTGTCAATTCACAGTACCCAGTAATATCTCTGCCATATCTCACCCTTCAAACCGGAACACAGCTATATAAATATAGCTGCTTGGCGGTACAAATAGGTGAGACAGAGGTGCCCACGCAGACGACTTTTGTACAAAGTCTCTCTCTGGTGTAATATGTACTTTAAGATTAGTAGTAATTTAAAATAATATCTACTTTTTTAAGCCTCATTGCTTTTTACTCGTACGGCGATATCCTTATGTACAGGTATATAAATAAATAAATATATATTGTCGGACAAATTACACAGCGCCATCTAGCCACAAAGTAAGCGAAGCTTGTGTTATGGGTACTAGACAACAGATAAACATACGTAAATACATTTTTTTTTGTAAATTCATACTTATCATACATAAAAAATACCCAGACCAAGACAAACAGACATGTTCATTCACACAAATGTTTGTACTGTGTGGGAATCGAACCCACGAGCGTTGGTGTCAAAGTAGTGTAATAACGCGTTTCACCACTGCGCCACCGAGCTCGTCAAAAGAAAATGACATACGGACTCATAATTTTTTAAATTAATTTAGAATACTTATTCAACATCGAGTATTGGATCAATAATCGATTTTTATAAGAGACTATAGAATAAAAAAGGGAGAGAAGATGTTTTTGCAACGTGGACAGCGCTCGAGTGATTCTCCGGGTGTAGCACGCGTCCATAGACTACGGTACCTACTTGCGATTAGGGGGGTCATACCCTACACTTGTTACAATACTAACTCGTCACCTCACTTGTGTGGTTTCCTCTCTTTCAAGTATGAATGTTTTGTTTGCATTCACTTGTATGGCCTTCCATTTGTTTCATTTCTTTCAGTTGAAAAAGTTGAATATTATATTAGTACAAGAAAAATGAACTAGATAAAATAAAATAAATGTTATTATATCAAATTGTCATTTCGCAATTATCTTTTTGAAGGTTCGACTTCTCTAATCGCCTTCTTAATAAATACAAGGCTTTAAAGATGGCAGTCATCTTTAGCCAAAACCTCAATAAGAAGCTAGACTAGAGAAGTACATTCATTACAAAAGACCGTGGCGAAATGATATATTGGTATATAACATTATTTTATTGTTACCTAGTTCATCTTTTAGTAATATTTTCGTTTTCTGTATTGTTTGTATATAAGTAAAAAGCAATTTGTAGGTTGAATAATGATTAAACATGTAATATAAATAAAAAAAAAGAATGAAATATTTAAAATATCTTTTAAATTTGTACATTTTTGTGACTCTCAAAAAATATCCTAATTTCAAAATTTACTATTCATTCTTAGACTTTACTGAAATTTTAAACATAACAAATGCTCAAGTTTGATTAATAGATTCAGGCGTTATTTTGCGAAAGTCAAATTTACATGCAATTTAAGTTTAAATCTGCCCTGATAACCCTATTACTATTACTAACTAGTAAATAACAGCAAGCTGTGTAGGCAGAGCTGATATTTTTTAAATTTAAAAAATATTTAAATATTTTATTTTTAATTTTTTTAAAATATATGGAACCCTGTACATCTAGCGACGAGTGCTGTTACTTTTTGTGTTGATGGGAGTGCAGTGCAGACTCTGCACTGCAGAGTGGCCGGCAATACGTTTTCCCATATGTTTTTTTTTCTAATTGGAATGATTTTGGACCGTTCTTCCTCACCAACGAACATTTAAATTTCAAATTAAAGGATACAAAACTACAATATGTTAGTTATTAGTGTGTTGATTTTGGAGTTTCTCACTATTACCGTCTAAACGCTAGCTGGATGACATCAGTCTACCCCAAACGGCAATTTTGAGGATAATGTGGCTCCGCTGGCTATCGCAGCTCTGCCAAATATATACATTTTTGTTATTGCATTAAAAGGATATAAAAATATCCTTTTAATGCAATAACAAAAATGTGAATAAATTCAGATTAGAGAAAGTCATAAATATATAACATGCTTTATTATATTATGATCTAGAATATTTTTATTGCCATATTCCCTAACTCCATTTAAACAAAATACAACTATTTAAATCTCAACGATGATGAGTGAGTAAATTGTCAACAGTTCAAGTTTACTACAGCGTTATATAGAAATGTGTAACATTGAGATTATTATATTTAAAAACAAATGTATGAATTAAACAGGTACTTTATGACTATGACCAACCGAAAATTAAATTTAAGATATTCTAGAACCAATTACTGTGGTTGTCACTGATTCGTACTATACTTGTGTGTTCTTTTTCCATTAGGGAAAATGTTGTAATATTAGGAACAATAAACATGTGAAATGTTGTCGAATCGAAGATAAAAGGTATACAGTTTCAAATGTTTAGCGATTGGTATTGGAAGATAATCTATAGATGAAAGCCAGAGAGAACAAAGAACGCATATTTTCTCTTCACGTCTGCTCCTTAATTAAGGTTAAAAATATGAGTAGTTATTTAGTAGCGCGGTAGTATATTTTGTCCTTAATTTGTTTTTGTTTATTGTTTCAAGCCCATTAACACGTAGTAGATGATTCTATATTTTGCGCTCAACCTTTTTTAAAGAATTATTTTTGATCTGAGTTTTCGGAGTTGCTAATAAAGTCCAAATATGCCGTGATAAGTGAGGATAATTTTGATTTTTAATTTACAACATCAGCGGGCAAGAACTTACTCAGGAGCATACTAGTAACCTAATTCATCAGGAACACAAAACCCTCCAGGATTGTATATCCTCATTCGCTTAAGTTTCGTTTCATCAATTAGCAGGACGTCACCGTCAGTATTATTTATTTCGCTAAATTATTTAAATGAGTGTGCATAAAATAGTTTCTGACAGTGGACATGATCAGGTGATATAACTACTTATAACACTCATGTGGCATATTAAAAACCTCCGTTAACGCCTTGGTTTTATAGGCACCCTCATGTTTACACACGTAATACTTTTATTATCCTATTACTCCAAGTTTTTACACGCGATGAACAACATGGCACACTAGGTTCTGTGCCATGTTGTACTCCTTTTGTTTCGAAATCGGGTAAGAAGCGGTTCATGTGTATGTTCGTTGCATGTGTCACTTTTATGTATATCCACTGACGTCTTGGATCGTCTTAAATATTTTATGTATAATTAAGATAGATCCGGATTTCGTAGTGTATAATTTTAACGAAGTAGTGGTGTTAAAACGTTATTATAAAAAAAAATGAGTGATTGTTTAAGGTCCTATTTTAATTTTTGTCTTTCATGAGTGCAGAAATTTAATGATAATATATAATTTGATGAAGATTTGACGAAAAAGTAAAAAGTTCTTATCTTTTATATAAAAAACTAAAAGCTACTTTTTCGAAATCGACGCCCGTGAAGTAAAAGAATCTATGTGAATAGGTAGGTACTACACCAATGATGTTCGTTTCACTTTTAATATATATGTTATCAGTTAGCTAGGAAAAAATTTGGCATATAGCTACTATAGGTATATAAAAGACGTAAGTGGCAGCGTTTGAGCAATATTCCTTGCATTCATAGTTTACCTATGCTCGTATGCTTCCTAAAGTTTAATAAAAAAAAAAACTAATTCGGAACTACTAACTTGAACTAAAGTTCTATTACTATGGCCTATACTTAATATAGAGAATACGTAGCATTCAAACGGATGAACCAGTTTCGAAACGTTATTTTTTGTTTAAAAGCTGACGTAATCCTAGTAGTTCTTAGCTATGATTTCAGAAGATATGTTCAGGCGTTTGAAGACTATCAACTGACTTTCTACTTGACGAAGGAATTTCACCAACATCCACAAGTCGGATTTATTTCAAATTAGATGTACTGTTAATATACATTTAAATATTAATTATTGTATAATGTTTCCCACAGTATAATAGATATCGTTGTTTTGCGGTGTGGACGAAAGCCCTGATCAACCTCTTTGTTTGAAATTTAGGTTACTCTAGGTTAGGTTACTTAAAGTATCTGACTAGGGTCGGTTGAACTTGGCCCAATTCAATAACATTAAGACGTTAGTATACATGTGCACCGCTGAGTATACCCTATTTTCCTACTAAAGTTCCTCATAAACACTACGCCTGTTACTATCGTTAAGAGTATAGGGATTCTTAGTGTTGAAATCTCCAGCAAAGTTCAGTTTTGAAGTAGAATTTACGTGTTGTTAACATCCATAGTGTTAGGTTTAGTAAGTCGACTACATAACAACTTATATCTATTAAATCACATAGTGTTAAATCATAATTTATGTCTCTAATGATTGTGTTGTGTATTTTTTTTTATACAACGTCGGGAGGCATACAAACATACGGTCTACCTGATGTAAAGCAGTTACCGTAGCCTATTAACGCTTGTTAACATATATCCCTCGCGCGATGCCTCCTCTGCTGCTTACACAGCAAGTGTGGTGACCTCACTCACACGCAGGAACACAACAACCCTCTAGGCAGACAGGCTGCTTTGATGCGCCCACCTCTCTTAATTTAAACTGTACCGTTACATTTTTTTAAATAATTTAAGTATTTTTAAAATAAAATTTTAGATTTATCAATCATTTTTCATTTTGGCTCTTTTATTAGTTGGCGCCATTGAAAAGGACCGGAAACCGCTTTAGTGGCGTTACCATCATAATTCTGAAATGTGAAATAAAACCGTTGTTGGCGGACTATCGCCTATGTTGGTGTTCCATTTTTGTATTTTATGAAAAGAGAAATTAAGTTATTATATTACGACGAAAATAAAGTGTATAATTCATTGGAATTATAATTTTATTGACCTAGACTAATCAGGGGGCACGGCAGTGCCCCCGCCAAGTCGAGCGCGAAGCAAACACTGCTGTACCATCCTTTACTGGAACCATTTCGCCGCATTTTCAGGCCCCTATTTGAGAACCTCTGGATAAGACCAGAACGCAGAAATTTTCGTCATCCAGTAAGCTATAATCACATACTAAAAATCCAAAATTTCAAGTCTGTAGGTCATTTAGTTCCGAAGTTAAGCGAAAGCAAAGTTTCGCATTTATGACACTCACTCATGATCATCAAAATAGAACTAGTACTTCCCATAAACTTCGAGAGCTGAAATTTGGTACAGAGTTAGGGTTTAATGGCCACATAAAGGGAAAACTATAAAAACTAGGATAATCGAAGATCTGGAGTACCTGGTGACAATGATTAGAAAACACAAGAGCCCAACCAAACTATTAGAGATCGACATACCGCCTTTACAAAAAATGTTCAACTTGGTGGGCCGCTTCATTTGATGTCAAAAATCGAAGGTCTGAAGTATCTGATGAAGAACCCTCAGCTGGTCTCAGCTGTATTAGAGATATGAAAATGCCCCCTTCTACTATGAGAAAAAAACTGTGTCAAATAAGAAAATATAATAATAAAATAAATCAATATGTCCACGTTTCTACAAAAAGAAGTGAAATCCCACCAAAAACATTCTGTAAAAAACTAGCCAAGTCGGAGCTGCTTGTTTATCTCTAAAAAGTAATGAAATCTAGACAAAGTCGTGCCAAGTATAAGGTTCCTTACTGCGATTTCTTTATTATTATAGTTAATGTTGTGTGATTTGGCCGTTGATGTACCCTTCAAGGGTACAAAACCAGGTGCTCCATGACGCCATTGCACCAATCTGTCGCCAGAACCGCTACCCATTGACGATGGAAAATTGCCACTTGGAAAACGTTGATTCAATAACCAGTCAATTGTAGGCTTGATAAAGCTGCGGATTTCAATAATACTTACGTATAGGCGAGCCTGAAACAAACAATATAAAAAAATATTTCCAGTACAGACGGACTTCTAATCATTGATAGAAGTCCGTCTGTACGTCTATTATATGTTAGATCAGTGGTCGATTTGACGCTCCAAAAAGAAGAGTGCAGAAGTCAGCATTGTCAATGCTGAATGCATGTGTTGCACAATCAACAACAGCCTAAAATGAGACACTAGCGTCCAATTACCAATACCAGTATGGGCTATTATCTCGCTTAATAAACATAGGTAGTTACAACAGATATAACATTACGTGTAAACAAAATTGACTTGTACCCACTAACGTATAAAGAATTTTCAACGGCCAAGTCACACAACATTAACTATAATAATAAAGAAATCGCAGTAAGGAACCTTATACTTGGCACGACTTTGTCTAGATTTCATTACTTTTTAGAGATAAACAAGCAGCTCCGACTTGGCTAGTTTTTTACAGAATGTTTTTGGTGGGATAATAGGTTACGGTAACTGTTTACCATTCAGGTTGTAAGTTTTTACTACCTTACCGATTTATAAAAATGTTTTTATGTAGTAATTTTTACAGAATAGTAACTTTCATGTGCCATGAAAGTTACTATTCTATGAATTCTATAAAGTGTAGTAAATTTTATGCTTAAATGCGGTAAATGTTGTTTTTATACTAAACACATTTTATTTAAAAGTTCAAAACCAGTGTTAAACGTGTCTGTACATTGTATACATGAACATACAGTTACGTTAATCTGAAGCTGATCACACAATGTGATTTGTGACAAATGATAACTCAAGAGCACCAATTTTCGACGTCAATCATCCTCGAATTACCAGTGTGCGGTTGTTCGCGCACAAAAACAACGACAATGCTGTTTGACGGTCGAAAAGTCGCCTGTGACGTCATCCATAACGGCGGCCATTGGACACGATATAAAAGGTGCGTTTGCACCAGCTAGGAGGAATGCGAGGAGTTTAGGGTAACGTGTCACTTACACATATGAGATGAACTTAGTGTTCTGAGATAACGTGTCAATGTCATACTTTAAGGAAATGAGATGAATGAGAATCAATGAAACTAATTTTACATAATAACTTAATTATTATTCATCGCTACGGGTGTAAAGTAGACCGCGCAGCTCTTATTGGCTAGTTCTCGGATCAACATCGTGGCACTTTTCCCGATAAGGTCTCGATGTTGATCTGTTATTTGTTAAAATATTCTCCCATTGGTCAGTAGGCTCGAATCACTAAGATATTTAGGCTCTTAAATAATGTTTTTGTGAACGCGGGGTGTCTTCATGCACAATCAAATGGTTTGTGATATGACATTACAATTACAGTTCTCGTAGTTTGGGGAAAGCGCTGATTGATTATCCTCACAAACGTAGTAAAGTTTGACGGTTATATTTTGTTGCGTACATCGTAGTAGGTTATTAGTGCATTAGTATCGTTAAGCAGAACTGCTACAGACAATCGGTCAACCTGCAGGAAATTCAAGCACAAGATAGGACTAACTAAAATTTCAAAAGCTATGTACTCGACCTATATGCGTATTGCTTTTTCGCAATTTTACTGTATGTCCGAGCGTAGTGGTTACGTTTTTTATGATTAATCGCATAGTAAAAATAGCTATTATTCATTCGTATTACAGATGATTATCACACAAAAAGAAATATATTTTGCCAACAGAAATGTGTTTTTGTCTTGGTACTATACTACTATTATTTTTAATTTAAAGTGAACTTTATATAAAATACAGATATCACAAAAAGTCACATTTACGTAAGTGTATTAATACAGAGCCCTTATTTCACGAGTGCGGACATTTTAATTTATTTTTAGTATTCGCTACTATCATGTTCGAGCTGACGGAAACTAACATCAGAGACCGTCACACCTGGATTGTGGACAGGTTAGCCTCTGTGCATGCCTGAGGCTCCCCGAAATTCAGTTACAAATATGATGGAATTTAAAATATTCCTACGATGCCTCCCTGTATTCAAATGTTTTCCTCGTTGCGTATCACACTATAATTTATTATTGTATTTACATTTTCTATGGAACTATCTAATCACGATATTTTTTAATGTGATTATATTCAGTTAATTACTATTCAAAGTTAATGTTTATGTACTATGGACAGGATGAATCATTTAGCTACAGTTCACCCACATAATCGTTTGTTCACCTCTTATTTGAAGAATCTAGTAATAATTACAAGGTTCTCTAACTCCTTTGATAGTAATGCCCCCATAGCATTTCAATTTTGAAAATTCTGTTCCGCACGACAAACAGGAATGATGACGTAAGAAAGAAAGTTGGTCTGAAAGAAAGTTTCCGTGTTAAGATAAGAAAATGCATGCTCCGTTGGTTGGGACACGTAGAAAGAATAAAGGATAAAAGTATGACGTAACAGATACAGACAGAATTCGAAAGTGGAAGAATGTAGGAATCGAGTAAGACCAAGAATGACCTATGACCAAATTGGTCGTGTTTTATCAGAAGGTGATGTAAGGTGCTCTAGAAACCGGCGAGCGTGTATCAAAAGTGCTATGAATGTTAAAGAAGCGAGTGAGGTGCATAAATACCGCGCCTTATGGTGCTCGGTGCTTATCCTGGCACGTGAAGATATACGTTGCATACAACAGACAGTGGTCCACATATTTGTTACTGATTTTAGTATGAAATAAAGTTATTTAGACATTTATATATCAAATCATACTTATCCCACAGCATTAATACCTACTGTTTTCCCTTTGATTGAAGAAGTTAAGAACGTACTGCGTAACGGTGTTGCACGCGAGTTGGCTGTAATGAAATTATGATTTACTTTTAGGATATTCCTAATATAAGTGAAAAAAATCTGCAGTAGCGTTTGTTTTTGTTCCATTATTCATTGAGTGATCATAGTTTAAATACTACTTTTATCATGATGAAGGTATTTTGCGATCACGATTTTTTCCAATTCTGCTAAATAACTGCAACTACACGTTTACGCTTGTCACTTGAGTCGTGCAGGAATAGTCCAGTGCCAATACATGTATTCTATTAAAATTTCCTGCACTGCAACTACGCTGCAACTGTACGTACGCTGCAAATGAACAACATACTTAACACCTGCCATTTTAACATAATAAATTGGATTTTTACTTAATGTTGACTCCTATAGTTTCAAGTCCCATTGCCGTTGGTTGTCGGCGTGGAGATATTTCTCGTGTGGCGTGGAGGAAAATGAAGCTTTATTTAATCATATATTCCCACAAACATCTTCCAAAAAAAAAAATCGTTTTGTAATGTAAATCATAAAAATTGCTTAAGACTAACGTTAGCAAAACTGCAAATAAACTCTGCAAGGAAACGTGCAGGTGCAGTGTAGGATTTTTAACAGAATAGCGACTCATTTACTGCAGCGTTGCTGCAACGTCGCTGCTGTCAGATCGTATAACAGAATAACGAAACGTCAAAATGTACACATTTTGACACACCCCGCGCAGCAGTGCAGTTGCAGTTTTTAGTAGAATTGGCCTACTACACGGCACAGAGCAGGGCACCGCAGCCGGTCCCTGCAATATGACCCAGAGTTCTTTTCGCCCAATCCTGTCAAATCCCATCTCGAGATCCACAAAACCGCAGATAACCTTTCGGAAATGACAACTTTCTGGAGACATAAAAAGAAATACAGTGTAAGGTTTTGTATACTATTGTATATAACAGAGGAATAAGGGTGGTTTCATAGAAAATAAAATATATTTAATAAAAACCAGCTAACTCAGGTTATACCTTATAACTCAGTTTATAATTAACTTTTCTTTCTTTTATATAATACCCTATTTTATTTTATTTCATTTAAATTTTCGATATAACAATTGATATAACAAATTCAATTTGTCTTGATAAAGTGCAGGGATTTTCCCAGTCGGGCAGAGGCATATCTGATGTAATGCCTCTGCCCGACTGGGGAAATAACTCCACCTTATAAATACAAATCTAATCTTTCTAACAATTGTTATATCTAAAATTTTCTAAAATTCTGAGAGAAAATAAAATAAAATAGGGTTTTATATTATGTGGATACTTTCGCCAAAGTAACGTATCGACCGCGCGATGCCGCCTTTGCTGCTAACACAGTAACTCCAGGGTGTTGTTATTTGGCTGCGGTTTTCTGTGCGGTAGAGGTACTTCCCCAAACGTTCTGCTTTGATGCGCGTACCTCTGTTAAAAAACCTCCTATTCCAAAGTCCACACCTTTGGCCAAAATATATAACGAATAATAAAAATAAAATTAGATATCATAAATGACACAAGAGACTTCCATCCAAGAATTTTACCAGAGGGAGACTTTGTACAAAATTCGTCTGCGTAGGTACCTCTCTCACCTATTTCTACCGCCAAGCAGCTATATTTATAAGTATGTGCTGTGTTCCGGTTTAAAGGGTGAGATATGGCAGAGAAATTACTTGGTACTATGACGAAACTACTAGGCCTTATGTCACAATGGCAGTGTGCGAGTAACATCCTCGTCAATAGGCTGAGGTGACCGCTTACAATCTAATGCGAGCCGCATGCATGGTTACCATTCTAGTTGTATAAAAAAAAAAGAGACATTTTTTTTTCATAAGTCGCATGGAAGTGTAGTTGTAGTAGAATCATTGTGCTTTTAAATTGTTCGCAAACATGTCATTCAGACCAACGTAATAAAAACAAACAAGCAGATAAAATATAATATTTCTGAATTTTTTGTTTTGATACATTTAATTTATCTTATCTTAATTTAAAAACTGCAAACTTTGTGCATTCATAATTAGTAGGTACACAAGTAATTCTCTGTTCTTCAACTTTGGAATTTTAACAGATCCAATCAAGAGCTATGCAGATTGTCACAGTGTAATTAGTTAACACATGGTGTATCGCTGTGAACACGGTCCAGTAACCCGATGTGTCAATTAAGGCACGTCGGCCATCGCCCGCTTTAATTTAGATTTATGCTTACCAAATTATTGTTAGTCGAAGACTCGACGCTGTCTGTTGGTTTATACTATGATTTATACATTATTCTGTATAAGCCTTAGTTAAATGATTAAAAGATTAATGTCAGTTGTTCATTTTGTTTCGAAACGTGAACTTCGTCCACCATGATTCACGTCGCAATTTATATTACCTCTGGTGGTAAACTCGCGTGCCACCCGCTAATATGAAGCCCATGAACGTTTGTAAAATAAAAATTACCATTCTCACGTTTATATGCACTCTGCTGCAGCAGCTTCCATAGTTACTTACAGGAACACAAAAAATTCTAAAGAAAAGTAGTTTACTTGCGGTCTTCTGTACGATATCTCCTCAGTAAGCTGCACGAGCTAAATGCCTCTTCTATACTAGTATATAAAGCTGAATATTTTTTTTTGTTTGAACGCTCTAACCTGTCGGATTTGAAAAAAATCTTTTGTATTTTATAGCCCAATTTAGGAAGGTTATAGGTTGTTCAACATCATACGACTCACAGAAGCCGAGAAAAAAGAAAGAAAGTAAAAACACGAGTGTGCTTTAGACCACACGACTAACATAAAATTTGCAGACAATAGGCAATTTAATATCTTCTTCTTCAATATAAACTTTATTGAACGTTAGCGCTTAGAAGCCCTTTTTTCGCATTCACATTATTATAGTGATTGCCAAAAGTCACTAACTTATATCACTCTCTCAACTTCCGTTCACCCCTCCCCCCTCACACCTCTCTCTCTTGCCCCAACAGTAATATACGAACCGTAACTCTCTATCTTCACTAACTTATATCTCCCTCTCAACTTCCGTTCGCCTCACCCGATCACACTTTTCGTAATGCTTTCCGTTCGCCTCGCCGGATCACATTTTTCGTAACGCTCTCCGTTCGCCTCGCCGGATCACACTTTTCGTAACGCTCTCGTCACGCATTCACCAGCTTACTCCCCAAGTCAAGCGTGCGTAAAGAAGTTTTACTTCAAAAAGCGGTACCTACGGGATAAGCGGAATAATCGTGAACGAAGTCACAGGGTGTAGCTAGTACTATATATCTGTATACTGTGTCTCTGTATTCTGCACTGACCTTCGCAAGACTGCCTTAATACACACATTACAACAAGTTAAGCAGTGGCCATATCCATTACATATCCATTTAAGAAAGCGGTGCAAACCGAAGCTAAAATTATTTTCATATTTCGTAACATAAGTGGATACAGTCATATTGAAGAGTAACAATTACGCCGGTTGTTATTACTTGTAGGTATGACGCGGAATAAAATAATAAATAAATCTTAATGTAAAAGCCCCAGGACACGCTAATGAGGAATGCTAATGAGCCAAAAAACTTGTTGTATTTAATAAATACTTAAAGATAATCACTACTGCTGCTTTAAAAGAGAGTTTACGTTAAAATAACAAGAGTCATGTTCCATTGGTTCTAACATCTAGAAAGATTGCAGGAGGAAAGAAGTTCGAAATAGATTTACAACGCGAAAGTAGAAAGAGGAAGGCCAAGACTTACCTACCATGAACAAATTGGTCGTGTTTTATCAGAAGGGGATCCTAGAAATCGAAAAGCGTCCACGAGAAGTGCTATGAATGTTAAAAAAGCGAGTGAGGTGTGTGAGCACCGAGTTATGTGCGCGGCCTCTTTTTTTATATTATATACTAAGGTTTATGTTGATACTATTGATTGTAGGCGCTGGGTGGAATTTTGGCACCGCCGTATGTTATATAAAATACCTTGATAATGCCGTAAAGGCGAAACCGGTCGGTAAAAATAATTAATTAATTAAATTGTGAAGTGAAATCTGTACAAGTGCAAGTATTAACATTAACGAGACTACTAAGGTGGTTTATTGCCACTTTAGTGGTATAAAAAATTAATAAAGCATACGGCCTGCCTGATGGTAAGCAGTTATCGTAGCCTATGGACATTTGCAACACCAGGGATGTCGTTCATGCGTTGCCAACCATGTAAAAACTCCAAGCTGTAGTCCCTTGGGAAAACCTCGGCTGGGAGTTCATTCCACAACTTGAGAGTTCTCGAAAGAAAACTTCGCTTGAACTGTACAGTACGCAACCATTGCGGTGTGTGAGGGTGAACTCCCCGCCCCGTCGGCGAGCGGTGCGGTTGTAAAAAGAAGCTGTCGGCATCAGATCCATTGTTCCGCGCTGAAGTACTGCTATACTCTGTTCAGCACACCAAGTTTCTTGACATCTAGTTGGCGTGGAGATATAGGAATATTATATAAAGAAATTCACTAAAAAATTGCCCTGTGATGGACAACCGACATATCTTCTTGTCATCTATTCAGAATACTCTGATCATACTGGGCTTTTTTTTATGTCAACGTTAAATATCTTCTTCCTAGCTTTATTGCATTTCCTAATACCTTAGCATTGGCTATGGCCGCTACCTAAGCCCAAGGATTTGGCGAAGGTACTGATTTCAACGATGTCAACGTTGAATACTTATATTGAATATTTACATACTATTCAAATGTTAGGTAACGCCAGCTAAGTTTATATGTGCCTATCTAAATAGATAATCAATTGACATAAATGAGTCGTTTGGTAAGTAATTAGCATACTTAGCTTGCGATTGATTACTGATTGCGAATTAATCACATTACGTTCACGTGATCGGAGCGCGCGTTAATCGAATAAACTTGTAGTAACTATTTTGCTCAATCAACTTAATCAATCAAAATCGTAGCAAAATTCTAATGTAAGCTAATTTTTACACGAGAAGATTTTTTATACAATGTCGGGTGGCATACAAAGCATACGGCCGACCTGCACAGTAAGCTCTTAAGGAGTTGCTGTGCTAGCAGCAAAGGTGGCATCGCGCGTGTGATACTTAATGTATTACGAGCGTTCATAGGCTACGGTAACCGCTTTCAATTTTATGTTTGTATGCCTCCCAACGTTGTATAAAAAAAACAGTAACTGCTTAGGAGCACTGGTAACTTCACTCACTTGCAGCAACACAATGACCTTTTTGGCTGTGGTTTTCGGTAAGGTGGATATACTTCCCTAAACGGAATGCTTTAGCGCCCTTACCTCTCTTAAAAACACGTAGACCAAAACAAATAAACATGCTCAAGCACACAAATGTTTGCCTTGTGTGGTAAGCCTTGGTGTTCAAGTAGCATTGCTAAACACTCCACCACCAATGTATGCCTAAAATATCGACATTTAAATCATCAAGTTTCAAAATACCGAAAGTACAAAAATGTCGATGTTCATATCGACGAATATCGACATTTTGTACTTAGCTTAAAATATTACATTTGCAAATTGCCGAAAGTTCAGAATTTCGAATATCGAAACCTGTTTTATGTGCACATACATAAAGCAAATGTACAAATTGTACGCCTTACCTTTTATACGTAATATTTCTGGGATATAGGTTTTTACCTAACATCAAAGCTTACGTTATTATTATCATTTTTGATGTAGCTCGCTCGGTACCATTGTTACAATCAATGGCAATATTACATGAACATAGTGTCCCCTACTAACTACCAATGTCTCTGGAGACAAATGGACAAAGCACATCTTTGTTTAATAGGACATTTGACTGAAGTAGTACATTCACTTTACAAATGACAAGTAGAAGAAGACTCCATTATTCTGGAGAGTTCTTGGTGAGTTATATTCTTGCGAGTGTTTACATTAGGTGTACTGTATTATATATAAATTTTATTTACTTCCTGATGTAGTATAAAATATGAGGTATATACTTATTCTTTTGTATTATCTCAAATATATATTTTTGAATTTTAAAGTTTAACAGTATCAAAGGTGTAAAGGAAAATAGATGAAAATTGCCTATCATCCTCTCCAAATTAAGAAAAAAAAAAGAATGTGGAATGTAGTGGGAATGTGTTGGAACCTATATGTTTCAATGAGAATGTAATGTTTGTACTTGGCATATTTTTTTTAGTTATAATGAACCAATTTGTATTATAATGAACAATGAAAAAAGACACATTTACAATACAAGACGGAGTGATAATTCCGTATGATGTATATACATCATACGGATTCCGCTCACCGCGAATTCGACTAGCACATTTAACTTATATTTTTAAGAGATTTTTTATAAAAGCAAACATTACAAACGTCTTAAACTCCAAGTGAACCAAGCGGTTTTTAGGGTTCCGTACCCAAAGGGTAAAACGGAACTCTATTACTGAGGCTCCGCTGTCCGTCCGTCCGTCTGTCACCAGGCTATATCTCATGAACTGTGATAGTTAGACAGTTGAAATTTTCACAGATGATGTATTTCTGTTGCCGCTATAACAACAGATACTAAAAAATAGAATAAAATAAATATTTAAGGGGGCTCCCATACAACAAACGCAATTTTTTTCGCTCATTTTTGCTCGATATTGATAACGGCAACAGGTAGACGCTTGAAATATTCACAGAATATTTAGTTATATATTCACTTTAAGAAAAAATAATTAAATTAAAATAAAACAAATATTTAAGGGGGCTCCCATACAACAAACGTGTTTTTTTTTTGCCGTTTTTATAGATAATGGTACGGAACCCTTCATGTGCGAGTCCGACTCGCACTTGGCCGATTTTTTGTTCCATGTCTTAAAAACAAAAAGGCTGTTTATTTCTGAAAGCCGGAGATGCTCCTCATATGTTAAATTTACACGTATATTGTTAAAGAAAATGGTACAATTTGAAAACATCACAAGAAATTTGTGTAGATTACTCCACACTATTAACGAATACTTTGCTCTGACTCAAATCTGATTCAAATTCTTTAAAGAAATTTAAAGTATTTGAATTAATTATAGGTGATAGTGTTTTACCACTAGCTGTCAAACAAGCGCAAAACCTGTCTGATAGTAAGTAATTACTGCATCCTATGTACGCCTGCAAAAACAGTAACGTCGCGCATTACTGATCTTTAGTTCTATAAAGACGTTGGTTAATCGGATACGTACATTTTACTGTTATTATAATTTTGATTAAGCATCAACAAAACTAAGCAAGGAACGAAGAAATACGATTTCGGACGTTATTAACTTTACCCCAAAATTATGTCAATCTTCATTATGGCACGGTCACCAGATTGGATTGATTTGGGTTCGGTGACGAAGGTTCAAAAGAAACGTACAATGTTTTTAAATGTCGACGACAAATGTTGTCAGTTGCTATCAAAGGTATTCTATGCGTCGACCTTCATTATTTGCTAATGAACGCAGAAATCTACATTTTATCTGGGTTTTTTTGTTCAGCGGAAGTTCGAATATTTTATTGTTATATATACGCTGCTATACCTGCTATGTGCATCTGATTAACATATTACTCAAATTTGCTCAAAGGTACAGGATATGAAAAATATACATAAATACGTAAAGATATTAAAAAAGGTAGCAATGCGCCGAGTACCAGCATTTTTTTAATAAAATCGAATTCTTCTGTATGAATCATTATCATTACACTATACAAAGAAAAAAGCAAAGTTTTAAAATATTTAGTCCCACTTTTTGTTCTGGAATCAGAATGAATTACATAACATCAAATTACAAAATTCGCCATGGGTAGATATATATTTGAAAAAGTGTTATTATATTTTTTTATACTACTAAGGTCAAGCGTACGATCTCCCTAATGGTAAACAGTTACCGTAGCCTATGGACATTTGCAACACCAGGGGTCACTCATGTGTTGCCGACCCTGTAAAAATCTCTTCACGCCTTTCTTGAAGAACCCTTTGCTGTAGTCCCCTGGGAAAACCTCGGCGGGGAGTTCATTCCACAACTTGAGAGTTCTCGGAAGAAAATTTCTCTGGAACCGCACTGTACGCAACCATTGCCGTTCCAGTGTCTGAGGGTGAACTCCCCTCCGTCGACGAGCGGTGCGGTTATGAAAAGAAGCTCATCACATCATATCGAACAATTCTTCAAAAAACTACCCATTGTACAATCGGCAGAACACATAAAGGGAGGAAAAATCTCGCCTTAAACTTAAGCTCAATACCGTCCGTAAGCTTGGGATCGCCGACAATTCTCACAGCTTGTCTTTGAACCGAATCACAAGGTCCGAGCTGGCGTCCAGGTGCGCCCGCCCAAAGGTGCCCAAACAGTACTCCATGTGCGGTCTGACTTGAGACTTGTATAATATAAGTCTTTGTTCCACACTGAAGTACTGCTTTGCCCAGTTGAGCACACCAAATTTCTTGAATGCCAGTTTGACCTTCTCCTGCGGGTGATGTCGGTATTGAACATCGTTGGAGATCTCGACACCGAGAATCTCAACGCTTTTGGCGATAGTAAGTGGTGTGTTCTGGAGTTAAGGATCCACATCAACTGGAGTTTTCTTAGCGGTGAACGCCCGAATTTGTGTCTTTATGGGGTTGAATTGGACCAAGTTCAGTCGCCCCCAGTCAGATACTTTTGTCAAAGTACCCTCAATGTCAGACACAAAGGGATGTTAGCTCGGCCTGTCTAATAATTGTCCCCGGTGCTGTTGTCGGCATAACAATGAATGCCAATAATTGACAACGTATCATTGACATGTAGCAGTAATCGCGTCGGAAATAGTACAGAGCCCTCTGGGATGCAAGCATTGATATCCATACTATCGGAGCAGCCACTGTCAACCACGGCTTTTATGCATCTGTTGGATAAGAAGCTGGCAACCCATTTGCACAAACCCTCAAGCAGCTCGTACGATGGTAACTTCGATAGAAGACCCCGATGCCAGACCCGATCGAACGCCTTTGCCATATCTAGGCTGACTGCCAAAACCTCACCTTGACTCTCAATCGCCTTAGCCCAGCGGTGTGTATATACTAGACGATCACCAATCGAGCGACCGTGACCGCGAAGCCGTATGATGGTCCTTGATCAAGTCGTGATCCTCTAGGTATACCAGGAGTTGTGTGTTTATCACACGCTCCATCACCGTGGAGAGAAGGTTAAAGCAGTAAGCCTGTAATTCAATGGGTCTGATCTATTGCACTTTTTGGGTATCGGGTGCACATTGGCGGACTTCCATGAAGACGGGACTTGCTCAGTGGAGTAAGTAAGCATGAAAAGGCACGTAGTACAGAAAACAATGCAGGAGTTCACAGCTTCAAATTTAAGTACATATAAATATTAGTATTATAGAAGCGAGTGAGGTGTGTAAGCACCGAGTCCTGTGGCGCTCGGTTCCCTCTGCGTACCCTCCAAGGGATTTGGCGTAAAGTTATAGATAGATAAATAATATCTGTACCCACGCCACCATAATCAGAAATACATCCTTCCCAATTAAATTACAAAATTAAACAAATAAGGCCTCAAAATTGTTTGTATTCACGGCGCCGCACGTCATTAACGGTTCATTACGATTTGCGTCAGCCTAATTGGCTTACCGTTGCGTATCGTGCTTTGAATCAAAACCTTAATCAATTTTGTACGAGTACCTTCAAAGTCAGTCAAAATGATATAGCGTTATAGCTGTCCGTGTCCGACTGACGTATGGAGATGGTACAGAGATGAAATCGTTTCGCGAGAGTTGTGAGATGCATTTGTAAGCTAAACTTTTGTTTTGACAGCTTTCTTGGTTTAATGACACGTCAGTAACTCTTTGACTTTGCTTAGTACCAGCCAGTACCCATGTTCAGCTATATTTTTTCATAAATTAATCAAATACAAATCGTTTACTTAGCATAGATTTATACCAGCCCCGGAGCGGAGTGGTTAACAACGCTACTATTCCTGTTTATTCCTGCGAGTGAGTGACTTTACCAGTAAGTTCCTAAGGAGTTATTGTGTTAGCAGCAGGGGCGGTTCCCTACTTCTTCCTCTATTATTAAACACAACAAACACATTACAGGAGTATTACAAGCGTTCGCGGGTTACGGTAACCACTTCACATCACTTTTATGTCATCTCTGTTTTATCTCTATTTTCTAACAGCTACCGTAAAAATATAACTTTATGGGATCTATTAGATTTAACAGTTACAAAAACAACACATTACAAAAAATACATATTAAAAGAATATTAAAAATATATTACAACTTTGAGACCCTTTTTAGAAGTCCACAATCCAATCAAAGTATAAAACGTGTATGAAGTGAAAATAAAACAAATACCTAACTAATGTCTGTTGTTCCTTGAAACTAAGAAAAAACTAAGTCAATGCAATAAAAGAATATTGATGACTTATACGAGATGTTAATAAATTCCAAGTAAATTGAAACCTATAGAGATATACCTCCCATTGACTTACAATCATGAAAATTGGCAAGAAACAAGGTCAGCATATGTAAAGGAAAAAGTCTAAAGTGTTTGAATTAAACAATTTTTTTTAACGGAAGTATCGCGTATTTTATTTATTTTGTTGAACCTGACGTTTCGAACGCTTTGCAGCGTCCGTGGTCGCAGGAAGACTAGTCCGTTAAAAAAAAAATTGTTTAATTCAATGTGTAACAATCGCGAAAACCTAAGACAATTCTAAAGTGTTTGTTTTTACATTTCAATTACATTAGCCGTTGAAACATGGATTGTGACCTAAACCGACCGACCATGTGGATGAACATTTTTTATGCTGCAAAGTTAAATTTGTACTTCTATTTAATAAGAATATACTCGCATACGGCAAATATATAGGGAACGCTCAGAGCGTGAGACCGATTTGCAGTTGACTCGTTATTTTAATTTAAATTCGCTTGTTTCTAACCACGTCAAACCATTGATTAAAAATAATAAAATAAGAATATTTTTAGAAATTAGTTGTGTGCGAATTTATATCAAAGACCTTAATCAGCACATGGTGGTTAGTTTTTGAGTTTTTTATATACCACTAAGGTGCCAAACAAGCGTACAGCCTGCCTACAATACCAGGAGTGTCACTCTTGCGTGGCCGTCCCTGCAAAAACATTCTTGAAGAAATTTATTAAAGGAAAAAGTTTTGTTTTTACAATAATGTTCAAAGTAGAACTTAAAGAAAAACGAGCTTCACTTTGTCTGTGAGTGATATAAATTATAAATCAATGTGAGTAAATAAAGTCTCATTTTATTTTCTTTATCAATTTGCGTATATTACATAATTACAAATATACGTATAATATTTTTCTTTAGGATAGCATTGAAAAATTGAGCAAAACCATTGCTGTTGAAAATTCAGGAGTCGTTCTTAAGACAATGAACCGGTCAGATATACATTCTGTGTACTAAGTATCGGGAATTTGTCAATAAAACAAAAAATACAAATTATTCATCTAAATTTATTTTATCGCCTTCAAAGTAGGCCCCATCGCTTGCAATACAACATCTCCACCGCTTCACCCAGTCTTCCATACATTTTTCATAGGCTATTTGCGGTATGGCCTTTAGCTCATTCAGCGAATTTTCTTTTATGGCTTCTATCGACTCAAAACGTTTTCCTCGAAGTGGTAATTTTAACTTGGGAAATAAAAAAAAGTCAGACGGAGCCATATCAGGTGAATACGGTGCTTGGTCGAGAACTTTTGTTGAATTTTTCGCTAAAAACTCTTTCACTATAATGGCTGTGTGTGATGGTGCATTATCATGGTGCAGCATCCATGAGTTGTGTTGCCACAAATCTGGACGTTTTCGGCGGATACTCTCACGCAAACGCTTCATGACGCCTAAATAATATTCTTTATTCACTGTTTCTCCCTCTGGAAGGAAATCGGAGTGAACCACACCACGGTAGTCAAAAAAAACTGTCAGCATCACCTTGATTTTGGAGCGACTTTGCCGCGGTTTTTTGGGTTTCGGCTCGTTTTCGAGACGCCATTCTGAAGACTGTTGGCTTGTTTGCATGTCGTACTCATAAACCCATGTCTCGTCGCCAGTTATTATACGTTTCATAAAGGTCGGATCCGTAGAAGCTCGGGAAACCATGTCTTCAGCGACATGCTTTCGCTGCGCTTTTTGAACAAAATTGAGCTCTTTTGGAACTAGTCGAGCGGCGACGCGTTTCATGCCTAAAATGTCAATGAGAATGTTGTGGACGGACTTAAAAGATATGTTCACCTCACTAGCCAACTCTCTCAGACTCATACGTCGATTTTCGAGCACTAGCTTCTTGATTCTGTCGATGTTTTCTCTGGTCGTAGCGGTTGAAGGTCTACCAGAACGAGGCAAGTCTACTACTACTTCTCGGCCTTCTTTAAAAGCCTTATACCATTCATAAGCCCTTGTTTTCGATATACACGATTCGCCGTAGGTATTTCGCAACATTTTTAGTGATTCACCACATGAAATATCATTTGAAACACAAAATTTAAGGCACACTCTTTGTTCAACAATATTTTCCATTGTAAATATCGCCGAGGACTCAAAACTATGACCAACAAAAAGTGTAGTTTAAAACAAATTAAATGACAGATCCCGCTCAAATTTTGCACGCTAAATCAGTACAGTGCTACCAACATGCAGTAAAAAAATTAGAACGACCTCTTTTACGCGGGTCTTTTTATTGACATATTCCCGATACTTTTTACACAGAGTAGTATATTTTTAAATAAAACATTATGATAATCGACTTGGTACTTTATTTCTTGGCTACGATGATAATATGCATACGAATAAACGTGAGCAAGGTCTGCGAGGACAAATCAATCGCACTTTTAATTGAGCAGATTGCAGGTCATCATAGTAATTTAAAACAATCTCCGGCTTATTTTTGGCTTAATTCGTGGGGCACACTAAAAGTTTCTGGAACTGTCTACCTATAACAAAAGAAATAGAAAATCTATAACGAAATTTGAAAAGGGAACATGTTACTTTTTAACTTGCGAGATTCTCATTTATATTTCATGGTATTTTCAATGTGGTACCAGTTTCAAAACGGTACCGGTCGCTAGACGATTAGGAAATATGTATAGAGTGTCGTAGTTGAAGATCTTTTTGAACGTCTTAGGAAGTGCCAATCTGATTTCAGATTTTATTTTTGCAATAATTATATTATGTAGTACCGAGTTAACTACTTCTACACTAACGCTCAACAATTTTTATGTTTTTTGTGTGAAGTCGCATTTTTTCAGGCACCTTAAATGGGGAAATAAACTAAAAAGCACAACTTTGTCAAAATATGATCCAAATGGTTAGTGCTGTTTCCGAGACGCGTAAGCATTTAAAGTAATAAGATAAAATTACAGAATATCTCAAGAGGACTTTCAATGCAAGTAGTCCAGCGTAACTTGAAAGTCTTGTTGAATATGTTTCGTAATTTTAGTAGATCATGAGCAAACTTTGTATACCATTTTGTTTATGAAAATGGATTGAGACGAAATTTTGGAATGTCGGTTTCATGTCTTCTTGAAAGATAATTGTTACTTCAAACTCTTGTAACCTCGTTGTGGACCTCGTAGTATCGAGAAAAGCAGAACGAGAGCTCTATGAATTTATATATTGGCAATAACACGCTCTTTCCGTGTATAAATATGCTCAAACATATATGAAAATGTTTTAACCCCCCAATCGTAAATTCAAGTACTTTATTTTAATTAAACGTTGTACCTACGTACCATGCACCGCCTCTCCAATTTAGGGCCTTAATTGTTTCGAGCACACCGAATTATTTTGATTTATGGCACTGTGATTGCTGCAACTCGATAATGTAGGGTCCCCGTTCTGAATTGAATGAAATTAAAAGTAAATTAAGTCCAAACTCGTAAAATGGCCCGCGTGAAAAGATTTGGATGTGTATGGTTCTTATTCGTTAATAAACCATTAAACGTTGGTAAGTTTTGTTCGAATATTTTTAAATACGGGGTGTTTCTTTAATTTATCGACAATTTCAGTTAGCCACAACGTTGTAATGCTTTTTTTTTATACCACTAAGGTGACAAACAAGCTTGCAGCCGGCCTGATGGTAAACAGTCGCCGTAGACTCTAGCTGGGGAAGTAGGACTGATGACCTAGAAATACAGACAGGCTTAAGTTTACCTAGCTTGGGCACGAGGTTTCTCTCCAAAATTAGACATTATACTTATTTTGAACTACAGATCTTGGAAAGTAAATGATTTTTGTACTGTAATGTATAACATCTAATTGTTTTGAGGCATTTGTTGTAAGATCTGTAGCAGCTATAGAGTGCGAGCTCTATAAACCTTTATCATTGACTTTATACCCTTACTATAATAAGAATTGCTTTTCAATCGAACGCTGTTAACATTACTTCACTACTAGTTCACTGCGGCTACTCTTTAACCAATTTTGAAAAATTTATCGGTTCTGACCTTTTGATTCGTCGCTATAAAAGTAATTTTTCAGTTTATGTTGTACTGTTCATAGCAGTCCAAGTATCAGTTGTTTGAGATTATTAAATTAGCAGCTAAGCTGGTAAAACGCAAGTAATACTCCTTCAGCTTACCTAAATTTATATTTTATTTACAATTGGCCAAAGAGTAAAACGCAAATAATCCATAGATTTGGATTTGTAGTATTTAAGAAAATATACAGACATACAGGTCTGTACAAAATGGTGCTTTTAAATTTTCTCTTGTAATAACGCTAGCTCCGCTACGGTAGATGCTCTCAATTCCACTACGTTGCACCATCTCAGCAGCCCGAAAACGGAGAAAAAGAGACTAACCAATGCATGATTGACATTCTCGTGAAGTGAATCCACTATCGTCATGTTAGGGCGAGAAGTGCGATTAGGTAGTTCATTGTAAGAAGGAAAAAGACGAAGCCTGCCAGCTGCAACTAATGCGGCACCGAATCATGCAGTCTGGAATCGCTGTTCCAACGTGAAACACCATCAACGCAGACATGTCTCGATTGCACTAATCTACAAAGGTCGACGGTGTTATAGACTGCTTCAGAAGAATGCCACGTACATGTATCACGTTAAAAGTTCACGTCACAAAGTGAAAAAGTTCTCTGGTAGTAAGAGTACTATCGCATCATCTGCCGCTCCTTGTGAAGAACGATGTCTGGCCGCAGAAATTCGTGTTCCGGAAGTTCCAGGGACGATTGCCCAACGTGTCGCGTCACGCGTCGCCGACATAAATATTATGTGTGCAAAGACTTCGTTTAGGCTATTTTTATACGCATGTTGTTAATTTGTTTGTTTACCTCAATAAATTGAAAAAAAAAATTGTAATGTAAACCTATAGTATTTTCTGACACAATTGTAAACAAATGAATTAAATATAAAGTAGCACAAGTACAATTTTTTGCTTTTGCAGTGTTTACAATCATAACTATTACAGTTTTGATAGTTGTCGCTCTATGACAACTAAATTCCAGTGGTCATTTTGAGATTATGGTCATATTGAGATTATTTATTTACTGTGTTGTGTCAAAACATTTTTATCTAGTATTTTTTTATACAACATCTTGAGGCATACAAACATACGGACCATCTGATCTGTGATTATCGTAGGTAATTAACGATTGAAATACATTAAGAGTAGCTCGCCTGATGCTACCTCTGTTGCGTGTTAGCAGAAACACAAAAGCCCTCCAAGGAGTTGTTATTTGGCTGTGGTAATCTTTGAGGTGGAGGTACTTGCCTAAACGAGCTGCTTGGATGAACTATACTTCTCTTAAAATGTATGTACAACAAGTACAAATCGAATTATGCATCTTATGTCGTAGCAGTAAAGGTGAGATTTGCATGATTTAGCATAGTTGAGCTGTCGTCGAGTGTACAAATCATAACTACATTTACTCATTAGTACATTTCTCAAGCCGGTTGTGCCTTGATTTTAGGTAGAGAGGTAGGGAGCGTAAAAGTAGCCCGTCCAGGGAAGTATCTCCACTTTACAGGAAACCGCAGTCAAATAACAACTCCCTGGAGCGTTGTTGTATTCCTGTGTGTGAGCTAAGTCACCATTAAGCTGGTAAGGAATCCATGTATTAGCAGCAGAGGTGGCATCGCACGAGTGATACTTACTGTACCTCAAGCGTTCGTAGGCTGCAATAACTAGTTTACATCAGGTGGGCCGTATGCTTGTAGGTCTCCTGACATTGTATAAAAAAGTTTACTACGCCAACAATTACAATTAACCCATCCCACTGCAGGGATACGGGTCCAACGGGATTTAACCAAAGTAGCTTAGAGCATACTTCACCACGCTGCTCAACTGCGGATTTGTGGAGATCAGTGTTTTCAAACCGGGACCGACGGCTTAACGTTCTCTCCCAAGTTCGAGATTGATTGACGAGCACGGTGGTGCAGTGGTGAAACGCGCTGCTACGCTACTTTGACATCAACGCTCGTTGGTTCGATTCCCACACAGGACAAACATTTGTGTGCATGAACATGTCTGTTTGTCTTGGTCTGGGTATTTCCTATGTATAATAAGTATGTATTTACAAAAAAAAATGTATTTACGTATGTTTATCAGTTGTCTTGTAACACAAGCTTCGCTTACTTTGGGGCTGGATGGCGCTGTGTAATTTGTCCAAAAAAAAAAGATAAACCATTCCGTAGTCAGACCGCGGTCGAAGTTGCTTTACCTGCGTGTTCGGTATGAATGAAGCGCGCAACGACGCTATCGAACTCTCGAGTTTAGTAGTCTAGTTTAGGATTATTGCTAAAGTTCAACATCATAACGCAATCGTGTTTGTTGGTTGCGTTTTATTGTTTGCGTTCTGTTTAATTCGGTCGCTACTCCAGTAGAGGTGAGGTGTTGTGAGTCAGCCCGTGAGTCATACTGCTGCGACTCGAGCCAGACTTTCCGTATCTAGTTTATTTCACTCGAAATATTGACTTTATCCCGTGATACGTCTCTAGGTGAATAAGCGATTCTCTCAAAAGTGAGTCAGTCGACGTCTAAATTTTCAACAAAATCTATTGATTAAATGGCTTGAGAATTTGATGAGCTCGGTGGCTCAATTTAGTAAGGCTACTTTAATACCCGTACCAGCGCTTGTGGGATCAATTCTCATACATTGTGACAAACATTTGTGTACATGAACATGTCTGTTTGTCGTGGTCTAAGTGTTTTAAGAGAGGTAGGCATCAAAGCAGCCCGTCTGAGGAAGTATCTCCACCACCACCACCACATCAACCCGTACTCACCCCGCTGCAGGGATACGGTCCTCACTTCAACCAGAGGGGTTTTATTATATATCGCAATATTCAAAGAATATTGCGATATATATTCACTTTAAGAATAAATAATTAAATTAAAATAAAACAAATATTTAAGGGGGGCTCCCATACAACAAACGTGATTTATTTGCCGTTTTTATAGATAATGGTACGGAACCCTTCGTGCGCGAGTCCGACTCGCACTTGGCCGATTTTTTTTAATATTACAATTATAATTAAAAACATTCATACATCATACTCTCTTTAATTCCGCAATTCCTTTTTCAATTCATCATCTTTCAGTTATATTTTCTAAAAATTTAGATTTGGCCCATTTTAGAACGCCGGTGAAACGATTATAGCTATTTCCAAATTTCCCTCCCTATACTGCGTCAGTCCAGCCACGGGCGACAGCGAGCTTCGCAGCTCCACCTAGCCACCGCGACCACATCGGCTATACACAGTATAGCTGAGGTGTTCTGCATTGGTCCTAGGTGGAGCTGCTCTGCTTATTACGATCTATGACGGCCGTGGCTAGACCGCCGCAGTATTTTAAAAATTTCGACCTACTTCTCCCCATCACCACTTTGGAGACTGTGTTTTCGGTGACCCGCGTTCCCAACTCCTGCTCCAAATCGTACTTCTGTTTGGAGAATGCGGGACACCTAAACAATATGTGCTGCAACCGGAGGGGTTTAGAGCATACTCCACCACGCTGCAGCGCTGCTCAAATGCGGATTGGCGGAGGCCAGTGTTTTCAAGCCGCCCGAGGGCCACTGACTTAGCTTAACGACTGTCATCTATTGACAACAGCAGGGACCGACGGCTTAACGTGCCCTCCGAAGACGGAGAAACTACCCATCCATAGACAGGCTGCGGTGGACGTTGCTTAACCTACGTGTTCGGTTAGAATGACTCGCGCAACGCAGCGCGCAGCGCAGAAAAATCGCAGCCAAAAAACAACTACCAGGACGGTAGTTGTGTTCCTGCGAGTGAGTGAGATCACCAGTAAGCTTTTAGGAATTGCTGTTTCAGCAGCAGAGGTAGCATAGCGATACTTTGCATTGCAAGCGTTTACCGTGTCATATCATGCACATTTTTAATTAATATTCATATATAATATGTTTTCTCAATGTTCAATGATCTCTCTGCCTACCCCGCAAGGGACCTGGCGTGAAGATATACATACATACTTTAATATATACACACACATACGTAAGTAAGTGAATATTACAAAATGTCAGATCACGTGACGCATATGGTCATCTCGAGTCGTCAAACAATCATGTATAACACGATCGCTAGCAACTGAAGTGGAAATGGGTTCGGTTTCCTATGAATCAGTTTCAGGTTTAGTAAAAGACTGAATCATCGAATTTTCCGCACTAGGGAACTATATATAATCTTAATTAAGATATATGTACTGAGAGATAATTTTCGAGAAAAGTTGTAATTTTTTAAATTATCAAATGTAAAAACATTATTTTTTTATTACTCACTAAGCACTTATGCGTTTTTTGTCTTATTTGAATAAATAAAATGTAGGAACTAAAAGCGGCGATAGACCAGTAGATAAAGAACTAGACCAATAATCGACCTTAATTTGGTCCTTGGTTCGAATTCTGGTGTGGGTATGTACCACTAAATTCTTGTTTTCGAATTTATGTACACATTTCCGATTATCGCTTGCTTGGTGGCGAAGGAAATACCGAACCCCGAAAGTGAAAAAAAATATATTTCAATAAATTTGTGAACTAACCTAAGAAAGGTCTGATTACCGCTTTGAACAGTGGAGGTCGGACGGCAGTCGATCCATTTCAAAATCAATATCTTGGTCTAATCCTTAGGCATAGAACACCACCAATCTTAATGGATTAGAGAACCGGTTAACTCTAGAAAGAAGAACGTAATAACAACGAATAAGAACGTCACCAGAGTGCAACACATAGGTCTTATTAAGCTATTGCGTTCATTAACTGCAAACTAACGTAATAAAAAGACCTCATAAAGTAATAAACTTGTTAACCGGTAATACAGTTCATCATAAGCTTATATTGCGCAATAAATTACGCGGAGTTTGATAGAAACATTGTACACAGTCATATAAATATATAAGACATAAACCCAGATACGTATACGAATGCATGCAAGACGCCTCAACTGCAAACAAGCGGCTACGGCTATAAAAACTGAATTTATCATAAAAAGTTGCACATTTAAGACTGAAACAGTCGTAAATAAGAAAATAAGACCACCTATTTATATTTGTAGCTCAAGTTCAAACGAACAATTTTGATAGTTGCAAGAATATATTTTTGTGGTACACTCTGTTCAATCAATTTTGTATCTCAACTGAAACTTTAAATCTATTTATGTAATTAATTGACCCAGTGAATACAAACAATCAATTGTTAGTGAATTTACCCATCCACCCCAGCTAATAATAATAATTCAAAAATCTTTTTTATATTAAAAGAAAGTTTTACATAGATGTCAATTAAATAGGTAATAAAATCTTCACTTGAATAGTTAATTGTTAAATTACCACTTTCTGTTATTCACATACCACTTCTCCCTTTCACTTTACTATTTTTATTTTTCTATATTGCATAATCTAAAAACCAAGTCCTCCCCTTTTTCTGCCTTATGTCATCATCATAGTGTAACCTCCTTCCCAATTTAATCTATTTCTCAGTTACCTTCCATATTAAATTTCTTACACTATCTCTTTCTTGCCTATTTTCATTATTAAGCTCCTTCCACTAATTGCCCTGCCCTTTAGTCCTTCATTACGTGCCACTGTATTACTGTTTTGTTATCTATTATTGTTAACCACGAATCACAACCAAATATTTCTCCACGAATATCACTTCTTACCATCAGATGACTCACACAATTATACACTACCTGAATAGGATTACGAATACCATTTTACACAATTATTGCTAGTTCAGGCTGAAAACAACTAGGTTACCTATTTTGGCTAGGTATTGGCAATAAATACAAAATCTTCCTATTCAAAGCTGTGATAAATTTTCATACCTTTTTAAATTACTGAAAACTACTGGTCTAATTAAGCTAAAAATGTGATCAGTACTAAGCTACATCGACTTACATCCATTATGGAAAAGTTTGCTTCAGCGATTCGAGGGAAATTTTATTTATGTATCGACATAAATACTCACATAAACATATACCCATACTGCTGCCCTGATATTGAAATGTTTGGAATCTTGAAAAGATATTTGTATTTTTGGGCAATACTGTTAATTTCCCGTAGAGAGTGAAAGTAACTACAGAAAAGTATCAAGTGTTCTCGGTCAGCGTTCACGTCGTCGTAGGGCGGAGGAACAAGCAGTTGGGCGAACCGTCCATTGATGTGGGGCGGAGGCGGGCGTCGGTGGCGAAACGAATGTGCATCAAAATAGCTAGTGCGATGCACCGGTGTTTCCTGGCTCCACCTGCGTGGAATATCCGTGATAGTGAAACTGGAACACAGACAACAGCGTTTAAAAGTGATTGAGAATATATTGGTTAAAGATTTTGTAATGTACAACGTAAATAATTGTTGTTATGAATGAAAATTTAACGATTATAATTATTGTTGTGTATACTACTATTATATATGTGTATACTTGTTATTGTTAACTAGGTGTGCTAGTGACTTGAGCCGTATTTTCTTTATAAAACGTAACGTGTCGGTCTGTTCATTAGTATTACTGAATTATTTCTCGTATTAGCCCTATTGTTGTATTTGTCTTTTGACCAGGTAAACTTTTTTATACAACAACAAGCATACGATCTGGTATATAGCAGTTACTTACTAATTATAAATGCTAGGAATAAAGGGAGTATCACTTGCGCGTTGACATCCCGCTGTTATCACAACTTATCTGAGGATTACTCACGAACTTAACAACTAGTAACTTTACTCACGAACTCACAACAACAACTTTCCGTAAAGTGTTATTTGGCTGTGGTCTTTCTTTATACCACTCAAGTGGTAAATAAGCGTACAGCCAGCGTTATCGTTAGCACTTAACATAGCCAAAGGGTACTTGAAAGTCAGGTGCGAAACCTCATGGTGGTGGTAATGCATCTTGGGAAAACCTCGGTAGGGAATATATACCGCGATCTCCCTCTGGGTTTGCACAGTACGCGACCATTGAGAATCCAGTGTGTGAGGATGAATTACTTGGTACGGGGAGTGGTGTATTCGTAGAAGGACCACAACCATTCCCACACGATCCATTGTAATCGGTAAAACACTTAAAGGGAGGTGAAATCTCTGCTTACTATTGCTGGGTTAACTTAAAAGATAGATTGCTATATGCTCAAGTACAGTTCGCTTTATATATACAGATGACGGTGAGCCATTTTCACTCCATATTATGTTATAAAGAATACCTTCTTAGCAACAGAATTAGAAAACTGTTAGCTGTAAAAATACGTTTTTATACTATGTTATAGGAGCCCAAATAAGCAAATGTACAAATAAGTAAAGCCTGCTGTTATAGTCATGTATTCTACATTGACACGACTTGACATCACGATTGAGAAATTACATTTCATCTATCGTTTAAATATGCAATACAAGTTCTAATCGGTTAAATCGTAGCGATGAAAATACATCAGTATACTCGTACACAGCCAAATTATAGGTCCGAAGTTCAGTTTGACTGGCGCTGTACCTAATCCTTTTTACATTATAATCAACACATCTGACCCAATTCGCGGAAATTACATCGCTTAAATCCGGTGACGGATTTTACGCTTTCACGTCTTCGCTTAAGAATTGAAAATATAAATGCGATTGAATTTGCGTAACAATACACTTTAACTCAGTTCCGTGTATATATTTCAAAAACTTTCAATTTCGTAAACACTACGCTATTTTTTGCATGGTATGTCAAATTAGCAGATACTGTATGACTAACGATAACCGGATACGTTTTCTGTTAAACGTAGACTAAAACTAAGACTAAAGTTTCCAAACTAGCACTAAATGTAGATAACTACATACTCTCGTTTGTTCTATCACCCCTGAAGTTAGATTCGCTATCGTTCTATGATGTGAGTAATGCCCAACTGTTACTACCCTACTTGTAACTTATTTGGCCAATATCCTACGTCCGTAAAGCTTACGCTAAAATAATAAACGTCAGATTTAGTAGTAAGAAAACCGCAGTCCATTTAATATTTTAACATAGTTATCTACCTAGTGCAACCTGGATCGACAGCTTTACGTGCCGTAGGAAACGCGGTAGCGTCCGTGATAAATAAACTCATCCATAGACAGACTAATGTTGACGTTGCTCAACATGCGTTATTTCATGAGACTGACACCGGCACCGAGCTCCTCTTCTTGATTTCATCAAACATAAACATAATCTAAATACTTTATATTATTTGTACTGAGATACTTTCCCATGTTGCAAATAGTCCGTATGATTTTTAAATCTGCTACAGATTGGAAACAGGACCACACACCATACATATCGCAGTTCAACGAATTTTTATTTATATCAATTCATTCCAAGGAGCTGGCGAACACCACCAAAATAAAAGAGTGGCGGGGCGACACAATTTATGATAATAACACAATCGTATTCATAGTTTTTTTTTATAATACGACTGAATACGATAAGTCACGCTTGCTCTATCCTGGACACAAAAGATCTAAAAACGTCGGTAGGTCAAGTGTCGGTTTCCCGGACGTGAGGCCTCGGCGTTACAACAAAAGACTACATTTTTTTGGTGGAATATAAGTTTAGTTCAGGTCGAGAGTGCTGCGGTAAGGGTAATGTCAAGACGGAGCGTGAGTGTGATCCCTCCGGGATTATGGAATAATTTGGTACTCTTTATGAAAATCTATAAATAAACAATATTAATTTTAATTATCTACCACCATCACAAAAGTCGTTTTGGGTATTACAGAATTACCACATTTGAAGCTGATAGGCAACATCTTATACCTTACTACTAGGTATCATTTAGGTAGTGAGAGGACTCCGTAATTAGTTTACGTAAGTTAAATTTTGCGGCAATTTAATGTGATCAGTTTAGATCGTTTTCTTGGCAAGGTCATGAAATCTTTACATTTATCTAGCTCGGTGACCGAGTGTCGCACAAGATCAACATTTGTGGTCATAAGCTGATTTGTTTTTCTCGGTTGGGGTATATACATTACATGTGTATGATCTATGCAGTATATATTTATAAAGATAAACGTATTCTAAATTCTCAATTTCACAACGTATCTTATCATTATTATGTTTCTTTCATAATTATAATCACACTCATTACTTCTTCTCACAAATACTCGATCATTATTTCAAGAAATAGCGAGAATACAGTTTTTTATTTTGTATACAATTTATTTTTCATATTGTTGTAGATTCTAGATTATTTTTGAATAAATGGAGAGTTTTAAACTAATGTTAAAATATTTGATTTATAAGGAACTTGAAATATTGAATGGAGTGAAGAAAAGGAGGTAGAGGCGGGAAGGAATACCGCATTGTCACTAATAATAACTAATAATACGGCAATGTAATTCAGATAGAATCTAGATAATAAACAAAATTACTTATTATTGAAGTCACCTGAAGAGAATTAATCCTCGACGTTTGAACTGAAGCCACAAGTGAAGGGTAATGATGTGATTGAAATGCATTCGAGAGAGAATAGCGAGCGAATTTCTAGTGCAAACACGTCGCGAGCAGAGCACGCTCTACGAAATTGCTTGGTTAAGATAGTTCTATTGTTGGTTGATAGTTACCACTAGAATATTGATGTAGGACGTATACTGTGAATATTCATAATAATTATCATAGCAATATAGGAGAACAACCATTATGGTACCAAATGGAACCACCAAAGACTCAAATGTTTAAAATATTATTTTCATAATATTGGGCCCCAATAGGGTAAGGGATTATGATATTTTTTATCGGGAATGTAATTTTTATCATTAAAAGTTCTGCTTTGAGTGGAATGCATATTTTAGTTAATTACACCGGTCAATAACAATGGCCGAAATCATCAAGTTGACATGTTTCAAGGTGTTGCTATGGCAAAGGCATATGGCAGGTCTGAACGAAACGAAGAAGTAGGTATTAAGGCCGGAATGAGAATACGAACATGATATGTAAATACAATTATGTTAAAAAAATGATAAATTTCAAACTCAATTATTAATTTTTACTCTTCAAATGCATTCTACGGACAACGCACGGTTTCAAAAAGTATCAATAAGGTGTCTAGTTCTCAAATTTTCTAGATAATTAATATAATAATCTTTAAAACTAACTCAAATAATCGATATAATGAGTAATTAAAATATTGTTTTTAAATGAGTAATTAAAATATACAGCTAATTGCACGTAAAGCTTGTCACTTTAACCTTTGTACCATTCTTATGTTGTACTTAACAAGAGTTCCAATCGCACTTCGAATATCAAACATGATTTGCTTAGAGCGTTATGTAGATGGCTTTAATAATTGTTTTTACTTGGTATAATAAAGTCTTCGAGTATTGTCTCAAATATAAATATTTCAAGAAAATGTTACAAAAATGAAAAGATATCCGTAGACAAATGTGACCGTTCAAGAAAGCATGTTTATTTATGCCTAGAACTAATATTTTGCGTTGTCATAACAATTTAGGTGGACTTCATCCCGTCGGGCGCCTCTGTCCCTCTCTAACAGGTTGAGAGCTTTCCTAAATGGAAGAACTTTCGTCTTTCGGTGCTTCGGGCTATCTAACTTTGGTTAGTCACAAAAGCGCGCGCGCACGAGCCACGCGCGTGCCTCGTACGTACGTTACGTGCGTCTGGACGCACATGATAATCTCACGTGTGCTAAATTTGTCGAGTGTTACACTACGCTTTTGTCGTGATCACATCCCTATTATAAGTGTTTCTGTTACCTTTATTAACGGGGAACATCTGGATTTCTGGGCAACGTAGTGAATCTAATTCAAGTGATAAGAAATATTCTTTAGTATCTGCGCATTTCTTTAAACAACTAACATAAATTCCCAAAAACAAATGTAAAGGTACAATTCAATTTAAATTATTTCAACCGAGTTCGCTTGTAAGTGCATTTCGAGATTTATTATACGGTCGTGCTGCGTTTTTGCATCGGCAAATGGTATTAAATTAAATCGCGAATACTAATGCAATTGGATATTACTTCCGAAACTAATCTGAAAACATTTTACTTATTTGTACGTTTTATACGAATAATTGTTTGTTGTTTTTCTATAAGTAAAATCTATAAATTTAGAATAAATACGTTTGCCTGTTTAATCAATTTATTTTTTACTTTTTACATACACGTGTTTATTGCAAATCGAAATCACCCCAAAACCCCTTACTTTTTAGTCTATAAGAATGCTTTTTCGATTATATCTGTGTCAATAACACCTAATCAATGACCCTATGACACCCAACCAGCGTCATATGAGACAAAAAAGTAAAATTGTCAGAAAGATTTAGCTAGCAGAAAGTATTGTAGACTTAAATATAACATCAAAACAGTCATAAAAGTTACTGTAAAACTTTTGTGTTTATTTGCCACGTATTTGTTTTGTTCCCATTCTCTCATGTCTATTGCGTTACACGATTTTCATTGAGTTAATTAGCCAGTTGGCCCTTTGTTTCAACCGATGTTATAGCTCCAATGACTTATCAATTTGTAATGTATGCAGTTCGGTTGGCATGAATGAAACTATCATTACAATCACTATCCGTTATTACGATCTATGCCCTTTTGTAATTGACTTAATACACACAGCATAATACAAATTCAATACAATTAAACATATTGTTGTATGCTGTTATTTCATTAGGTATCGTTTAGGTAGCTAAGTGAATTTATGTTTATCTATCTATATTCAGACTAATCTCTTGCGGGGCAGGTAGAGAGAACCGAGACCCAATAATTCGGTCCATACGAGTACACTCACTTCTTAACACTTATAGATCTTTGTTAACGATAGCTGTCGTGATTTCTGTTATCGTTTTGGAGCTTAGGTTATTATGTCATTTGGTTATCACAACATCACTTTGCGCCGATCCCGGCTATAGATGGTATATATATTACAGTACTTTTTACTGATATACTGGCCTGGGACCGTTCATACAGCGCATCGGAGTACTCTCTACCCTTTTGATTACAGGAAGACTTGTAATAAATGTAATATCAGTAATGTGCAATTACTGGGATTATATTATATAGGTGGATGTGATGATGATGATAGGTTTATAAATGCATTATCAGTTGGAATCATTATCAAAGGAAAGACTACATAGATTACATTCAGCTGAAATACAGCAAAAATACAAGTAATAGATGGACAAATAAATATTGTGGTTATGTATTTTATGTTGAATATTAAAAGATATCAAACACAATAATAAAGCTTTTACCTGGCAACAAATAACGTCGTATGAATTAGTGATTACTGATTACACTCTTCCGCTCCAATTACGTCATACCTTTACTTTCTGCTCAAACTTCTTCTTCAAACGCGGCGTGACTTCAACATTACTTATTAAACTAAAATTTATTACTTCTTACTTATACTACGTGTGTGTCTTCCTATAACTGATCATGGAACCACTAAGGAGATAATAGACCAATATTAGGATGGGTAATCTGTGGCTGGCATCCATTTAACAATCAGTAGCCACACCTTTCAAGCTGAGTGCTCTCAGTGACGGTCTTAATAGTAAACATTGAATGTTTATCACTTTTTATCTGTGAGGCTATAAACAAGGTACAACCAGCAACATTTTATACTTAGTGTTTGTTCATAAAACTGTAATAAAATATATACTACTATAATACTGTTTCTGTATATAAAATATTAAAAAAAATTGGATGATATTTATATTGCTAGACAAATTTTAATTAGCTACGGTTAACACTTTCGATTCAAGTAGAATGGCAATCTCTTTGTCTCCTGATGTTTAATTAATTTTAACAGGAATGATAACAAAATATGAGAACTTTGTGGAATGAAAGATGATGTAATAAAAATTTAAAAGGGTAAGGCTTGGTGATTTAGAAAGTATGAATGACAAAAGAGTTACGAAAGAAGTGTATCAGGCAAGAGTGAATGGAGAGTTCGGGTGGGCCGTCCTAGACACACACATATGGATCAAAATCGTGATGTGTTGAAAGAGGGCCAAATTAAAAGCACCAAAAACCGATGAGTATGCATGAAGAGGTTGATGAGTGTGGATAAAGCGAGAGGGGTATGTTTGGATCAGTGCACCTGGCGTTCCATAGTCTCTGGCTACCCCAGTGGGAGAAAGGCGTGATGATATGTATGTATTATATGTATGATAATAAATGATATTAAGGTTATTTTATTTGACACTGAGGATCAGCGTACTTAATGAGGATAGCCCACAAGTATTTCTTTTCGCTGATTGAATGAAATACGGTTCGGACATGTAGAAAGAATGCAGGATGAAAGAATGACGAAGCAGATATACAATGCAAAAGTGGAAGGATGTAGGAGCCGAGGAAGGCCAAGACTTACCTATCATGATCAGATTGATCGTGTTCTATCAGAAGGTGATGTCAAGAGCCCTAGAAACCGGTGAGCGTGCATGAAAAGAGCAATGAACGTGAAAGAAGTGAGTGAGGTATGTAAGGATCGAGTCGCGTGGCGCTTGGTTCTCTCTGCCTACCCCGTAAGGGATTTGGCGTGAAGTTATAGATAGATAGATAGAGCTATTAGAAATATACGGGAACTATGTGGAATGAAAGATGATGTAGTGACAAAAATTGAAAAGAGTATGCTGAGATTGTTTGGACATTTGGAAAGAATGAATAACAAAAGAGTTATGAAATAAGTGTATTCAGTAAGAGTGATTAGTGACATCGGCAGGGGTTGCACTAGACGTAAATAGGCGACGTGCTGGAGAAAGGCTAAATCAAAAGCCCTCAAATTCGAAGAACATGCATGAAGAGGTTGATAAGTGCGGAACAAGCGTGAGAGGTTTGTTGTTTGTTTGTTATAACTTTATTGTATATAAAATAACAATGAAAAATGTAAATTAAAGATATGTTTGGATTGGTGCACCTGGCATTTTTTATTTTTTTATACCATGCATACTACGCTCAGACACATACAGACACCCAGAGAGACACAAAATATGCAATTTTTCTTACATTCACTGTACAGTATAAACATGTATTTAAAGTCTAATTTATTTGATAAAGTGCGTGGTGTTATGATACGAGTACAAGTGGTTTAATTACTTAAAAGGACACCCCAATCACGTGTGTGCTAATGATTTCTTAAGAAAAATAAATAATTTAATTTAATATTTGAAGTTTCGTAGAAGACTTTTTGGTATCATATTACTAACAATAAATCAATGTCCTTTCCATTTCGATTTCATTATGTGTGTATCGTTGTATGACAGTTAATCATAATGATAATCACCTAGTCCTCAATATCTGTGTCGCATCTACGCCACTCCTATAGCTCAACAATGGCGAGTATTTATTTCCGTTATAAGATCGTATCGGTTGCAAAACCATTAGCAGGATACCAGTGAACCGTTAAAAATACAAAAATATACATATAAACTTGACAAACATTCAACAACTGTTGGATAATAATAGGGAATTGTATGAATCAGCATGAACAGCAGTAGTATAAATAAAGCTATGTTATTATTAACGTTAGTGTACATTTTTTTAAACACACACACAAATACACACTAACACAGTCTTTGTACTGTTTAGAGAATTATTAGTATAAGCATGGTATAATATTAGTAGAGAAGTAATAGTACAATACGCCTTAATAATTCCGACGAGCTCGGTGGCGGAGTGTTTAGACAAACGCTCGTGGGTTCGATTCCCACACAGAAGAAACATGTGTGTGCATTAACATGTCTGTTTGTCTTGGTCTGGATGTTTTCAAGAGAGGTAGGGTGCATCAAAGTAGCCCGACTGGGGAAGTTCCTGCGCGCATAGAAAAACGTAGCCAAATAACAACTCTCTGGAGGGTTATTGTCTTCCTGCGAGTAAGTGAGGTTACCAGTAAGCTCCTAAGAAGTCTCTGTGTTATCTATCAGCAGGCGTGGCATAGCGTGAGTGATATACGTGAGTGTCATTAAACACTGTATGTATTGCAAGCGTTAATACGAGTAGTCTACTGTAACCATTTTACATCAGATGGATCGTACGCTTGCATACCACCTGACGTTGTATAAAAATCCGGCCAAGTGCGAGTCGGACTCGCGGACAGTATGCTTGTTTGCCGCCTTAGAGAATAAATGAATAGACATTGCGCGTCGTACGAAATGAGTCAAGCTGCGGGAACTTTTTAGTACCTTTAATTCAAACCTATTATTGTATGTTTGCTTATCCTATTACTTTAAGTGCTATTCTTGTATATATATCTATGCAGATAAATAAAATTGGAGTGTCTGTTTGTAATATTAAAATAACCGCTTTTTACTAAATGCATATGGATGTATACACGGTACATATACCAAAATATATTTTTTTATAATTTTTGTCTGTCTGTCTGTTTGTTCCGGCTAATCTCTGAAACGGCTGGACCGATTTTTACGGGACTTTCACTGATCGATAGCTGATGTAATAAGGAGTAACTGCTACTTTTATTTTAGAAATTTTATTTATTTTTATTAATATAAATAAATATTAAAAAAACAACTATTCCGCGCGGACGAAGTCGCGGGCACAGCTAGTTATCTATAAAAACGGAAAAAAAATCATGTCTGTTGTATGAGAGGTTTTTAAGAGAGGTAGGGCGCATCAAAGCAGCCCGTCTGGGGGAGTACATCCACCTCACAGAAAACCGCAGCCAAATAACAACTCCCTGGAGGTTGTTGTGTTCCTGCGTGTGAGTTAGGTTACCAGTAAGCTCCTAAGGAGTTGCTGTGTAAGCAGCAGAGGAGGCATCGCGCGAGTGATATATGTTACAAGCGTTAATAGGCTACGGTAACTGCTTTGAATCAGGTGGACCGTATGCTTATATGCCTCCCGACATTATATAAAAAAAAATAAGAGCCCCACTTAAATATTTATTTATTCTGTTTTTTAGTGTTTGCTGTTATAGCGGCAACAGAAATACATCATCTGTGAAAATTTCAACTGTCTAACTATCACGGTTCATGAGATACAGCCTGATGACAGACGGACGGACAAACAGCGGAGTCTCAGTAATAGTCCTTTCCTTTGGGTACGGAACCCTAAAAAATAGTGTTTGCGAAAACACCAAATCTAAAATGATGATGATGAGTCCTAGAGATGTGATACGATTAATTTATTTTTGTACTATTTGTAATGGGTTTGTGTCAAATATTATTATTACAACGTCAGAGGCATAGGCAGAGTCAGAGGCAAGTATAAGTCCCACCTGATGTAAAAAAGTTACCGTAGCCTGTGAACTACTACTGTACCTACTACTGTACAATGCAGCTCCCCATGGAATTGTTGTTTGATTACGGTCTTTTGTGATTTTCGGGAATTCACCCACACACGCTGGAACCGCAATGGTCGCGTACTGTGCGGTTCCAGAGAAGTTTTCTTCCGAGAACTCTCAAGTTGTGGAATGAGCTCCCAGCTGAGGTTTTTCCAAGGGACTACAGCATGGAATTCTTCAAGAAATGCGTGAAGAGGTTTTTAGAGGGTCGTCAACCCCTGGTGTTGCAAATGTACATAGGCTACGGTAACTGTTTACCATCAAGCAGGCCGTACGCATGATTGCCACCTTAGTAGTATAAAAAAAAATTGGAGATCCATCGCCAGTCGGGCCGCTTTGATGCGTCCTTTATCTTCTCAATCAATCAGAATATGTTAATTTTTACACAACGTCGTAAGTATTCAAGCATACGGCTCACCAGATGTAAAGCGGTTACCATAGTCTATGAACGCTCGCAATACTTTAAATATCACTCGCACGATGCCTCCTCTATTGGTAACACAGCTTAGGAACTTACTGGCTAGATAAAGGGAGTTGTCATTTGTCCGCTATTTTTCTGAGGTGGAGATACTTCCCCAGACGGGCTGATTTGATACCTCTCTTAAAAACACCGTGATCATGTATATCCTGTATGGAAATCGAACCCACGAAAGTTGTCGTCAAAGTAGCGTTACAAACCACTGCGCCACCGAAATCGTCGCAATTATTAAGGCTTATTGTACTATTACTTCTCTACTAATATTATACCATGCTTATACTAATAATTCTCTAAACAGTATAAAGACTGTTAGTGTGCATTTGTGTGTGTTGAAAAAAATGTATACTACATTTAATAATTTTAGATTGGCTTTAATTCTAAAATTAGATGGTAGTGAACCATTACCACCCCGTGTTAGGAAACAAACTTATGTATACATGAACTTAAAAAGCAAAATCTTAATAACCTTTAAATATAAAATTCGATCCAAATGGTTGGAACCGTTGCCGAGAGGAAATAGGAGGAGATTTACAAACAATATTTATAATATATATACAAGAATAGCACTTAAAGTAATAGGATAAGCAAACATACAATAATAGGTATGAATTAAAGGTACTAAAACGTTTCCCGCAGCTTGGCTCATTTCGTACGATACGAAATGTCTATTAATTTATTCTCTAAGGCGGCAAACAAGCATACTGTCTGCCCCATAGTAAGCACTAGCCCTAACCTATAGACACTAGCAACATCCAGGATTCATGCGTTGTAAAAATCTCTTCACACCTTTTTTTAACGAATCATATGCCGTTGCTCCTAAACCTCGGCAAGAAGTTATATCCGCAACTTAAGATTCCTCGGGAGAAAACAACTCTTTAACTGCACAGTATGCGACCATTGCTGTTCCACTGTATGAGAATGATTTTGAAATGCAGTTGTAAGAGGAAGCTATCATATCGAACAACTCCAGTCTCACTGTCGTGTACAAAATATCACAACGATCTATGGCTCTATTTCGACGCAAATAAAGAACAAACACACTTGCCCATTTATCATTCAGCTAAATTATACATTCGAATTCAAACTCCATCTTTTTTGAAGTAATAAAGAGAACACTGACACGTTGCTCAATATAGCAACATGGTTTTCTTGCCTACATAAGAACTATTTATAAAATTCAGCGAATTGAATGCGCCATCTCAATCTTATTGAAGTGGGTCTGAAAATTTTCCGTAGCATTTAATCGAGCTAAAATAAATTGCCACCGTGATTCATTAAACTGTAGATGGAATACCGCCATTTGACGAATTTAGTTCAGGATTCCGAATGATTTATAGTAAAAACAATGTGAGTCAAAGCACTCAGAAAACAGTTATTGGAAATACGTTTGAATAAGAATTGAGTCGATTTTTAATTAAGATTATGAAGTTATGATGACCCCGGTCAAGCTACGCACGTGACTGCTAAAGGCCAGAGCACACTATAAGCGCCCGCTTACGTAGACGTGCACATTTGAATGTATTTCAGTTTCATTGCGTTGTAACATAGCAAATTGTCTGACCGGATCAGGTATGTATCATGCCTAAAACGCATTCGAAATCAAAAAATACATGCTCGTCTACGCGCATACGCAAACTTTATGAATATGAATGAATGAATCGCTCTCAATAGTAGTAGTAGTCCTTACCTACTCTCATGATATTTACCAAAGATATTTGAGGAATTTCCAATATTCAACTCTCTTAGAACATAATCAAGCATATTTGCAACTGGTTCACCCTGTCACTTAGCAAACGAGCCTTTAGCAAAAGAGATTATCTCTCCTTCCCTAAGCACTGCGATTTTTTTTAATAAAGAATAGATCAGTTATTTTTAATTCTGTGAGTTAATTTGGCTTAAGAAAGTCTGAAGGAGATATAGAGATGACAATAAATAAGGGGTATTACTTGTCTTTCAAGACACTACAGATGATTTTAGCATCTGGAATAGTCTAGCGCTAGGATAATAGTCTAGAAATAATTTAAGTGAAACTTAAATTTATGTACATCTTAGACTTATTTGAGAGCTTTGTGAGGCTGTTTTTTTTATTGACACTTTGTTGGTAAAGAAGGCAAAAGTTACATGAAAGCTTGCGCATCATTTCACATTTTGATTTTGGTCTATTCACATTTGTTTAAATTTAACATTATTTTTGGTTAGAAAACATGTTCCTCCTTTGAATGTTTCTTATTTCAAAATTTATTTCCGAATAATATTCACATTTGTAACACTTTTCGCGTAGTATATTTATGTGGTAGACGCATGACGTGACTATCATCGTTGTAAGTTCACACAATAAAAATAAACTTTGGAATTTTGGTGTCAGCAGTATACGAAGAAATAACATCCCGTTTGGAAATACGGACGCGTCTCTATCATTTTCAGGAACACCATTCCTATATGAAATCTATATGTTTGTCTGTGTGTGCGTTTTTTCGAATATTCGATTTTTGATTTCAGATTCGGATTCAGCATAAAAAAGTAGATTAGGAATGTTCAGGAATACCGTTCCTATCTCTTAAGGAACATGGTCAAAATGGCCGACAAATTAAAAAAAAAAATGTATTGTTATATAATTGACGAGCCAGGTGTTCCTCTGGCAATGCAAGCTTGCGCATTCCCAACTGGTTATTTGTGATTTAAGACATACCAATTATTAGCTTGTCGGGTAACAGGTATTGGCTGGAAAGCCAATTTCATTTACTAGCACGTACTGTCTAATACTGATTAGTAAACTAGGCTGTAACAAAAAAGGTAGGGCATAGCGATGTTTCATAAAGAGCATCTCGAATGCGAATGTATACCACCACTTTGCAGAATACCAGAGCCAAAAAATATTTACCTAGAGGTTATTTTTGTTCATACGAATGAATGAGGTTATTACTAAGCTCTTCAGTTACTGCATTAACATTTGTTGTCTCTTTTGTTGGCCTGCGTCCATTGGCTATGATGACCCCTTCTGTTATCTTACGCATTCTAAAAAAATCTACAAATTCATTTAGAAACAAAGGGATAGATGGTTTGATACAGAAGAATGGGTTATCATATCATAATGTTTTCTCTTTAGACGAAACAGGAAAGGAAGGAGAAAATTAGCAGGAAACTAAACTCGATTGAGAGGTTATGTTATGCGAGTTAGTCTCCCGACGTTGTATATAAGAACTAGTGAAATAAGTTCTCTTAACTTATTGGAACATAGTGATATAAAGGCTTGCAAAATAGCAATGATAGCCCAGTGGATAAGGAACCGATCTATTGGCAAATGGGCCCCCGTTTAAATCCTGGCATGTAAATCTACTAAATTCATATTTTCGGATTTATGTACATATTTGTAATTATTTCTTGCTCCGCGGTAACAGAAAACATCGGGAGGAAATCAGCTCAATTATATTTCGAAAGACATGTGACCTAACCTAAGAGAGGTCTTGTTTTGCCTCTTGGTTGTGGAGGTTTGACAGCAGTCGCTGTCAGCCATATCGAAATCAATATCTTCGCCAAATATTTAGGTTTAGGTACCAGTTCTCGCCAAACCTAATAGATTAGGAAACGAGACAACGCTAAGAAGAAGAAGAAGGACATACAGACTTGAAAAACATTTAAAATAATGTACATAAAAGGAAATTTAAAATGGCTGGTGAAACTGCCAGCAATAGGAGCTATTCAAATGTGTGAAGTTTATTAGCCCACTCTGGATACAGTACCGCACATCACGGCCTATCAAACACTAATGAAAAATCACTATTAGATTTCCATCAGTGTTTGATTTCCATTAGTATTAGTATTCAACTATAAAAGTAGTTATGTTAACGTTATTATTTAAGACACCAACTTAGGTTTTAAGCAAGAAAAGATCATGTTCTCCCAATTGGTACCATTTGAACGTATTGCAAAGTTTTATGTGATCTAAATTAGCGCTTTGAAAACGACATGTGTCTTTGTCAGTTGGTCTGTGTTACAAATGTGCGTATGTGAGAGAACTCGCTATAGGTTTTTGAAGTAAAACTTCTTTACGCACCCTTGACTTGGAGAGTAAGCTGGTGAATGCGTGACTAGAGCGTTACGAAAAGTGTGATCGGGCGAGGCGAACGGAAGTTGAGAGTGAGATATTGAAGATAGAAAAGAGAGAGTTACGTTTCGTATATTACTGTAGGGGCAAGAGAGAGTGGTGCACGAGCACACTTTCATTTTCTTTCTCTCTTTCTCTCATAGCCAGATAAGTTTCGCGTATCTAAGACACAGTGCAGGCCTATTGTCTGTATCACACTATGGAGCTAAAGAAGTTTTACTTCAGTCGTGTGGTCTAAAGCACACTCGTTTTTTTTATATACAACGTCGGAAGGCATACGGCCTGATGTAAAGCGGTATTGGTAGCCTATGAACGCTTGTAATACATTAAGTATCACTCGCGCGATGCCTTCTCTGCTGCTAACACAGCAACTCTTTTGGAACTTACTGGTGACCTCACTCACACGCAGGAACACAACAACCCTCTAGACTCTAGGGAGTTGTTATTTGACTGCGGTTTTCTGTGAGGTGGAGGTGTGCGTTGGTGCGTCCTACCTCTCTTGAAAACGAAGGTAAAACAAAGACGTTAAAAAAGTTGATTTATTGAAGTTATTTTATCAATTCATCCCCAAATTCAGATCTTCCTACCTTAGCAGACGTATGTTGTTTCATACTAATTTGTTTTAGTCGATCGCGATATATTGATGTTATATATATTTTTGTATATATATATATATATATATATATTTTTGTATATATATATATATATATATATATTGTATATATATATATATAGTTTCAAAGACGGAGCATACGGCTCACTTAATGTGAAGCCGTTACGACAGCATATGAACGCTGCAATACAGAAAATATCCCTCGTGCTTTTCCCACCCCTGCTGCTAACACAGCTTATTGGAAACGTCACTCACAACAACCCCAAGGAAGTTTTTAATTGGCTGCGATCTTCTGCGAGTATGCCTTCTTTAGTCGGACTGCTTTGATGCGCACTACCTCTCTTTCGTAAAAGCCTCGTTTCTTTATTAGCTCGTCCTGGGATTTGGCTACGGTTTTCTGTGAAGTGGAGGTACGTCCCCAGTCTGGCTGCTTTGTCGCGTCCTACCTCTCTTAAACACATGTTTATTATTTTTAAACATTGTCAGGAAGAATAGAAGCATACGGCCTACCTGATGTAAAGCGGTTATCGTAGCCTATAAACGTTTGCAATTCATTAAGTATCACTCGCGCGATGTCACCTCTGCTGCTAACTCAGCTACTCCTTAGGAGCTTATCCTCCTCACAGAAAACTGCATCCAAATAATAACTCCCTGGAGGGTTGTTGTGTTCCTGCGTGTGAGTGACGTCACCAGTAAATTTCTTAGGAGTTGCTATGCTAGCAGCAGACGTAGCATCGAGCGAGTGGTACTTGATGTATTGTAAGCGTTTATAGGCTACGATAACCGCTTTATATCAGACGGACCTTATGTTTGTATACCTCCAGGCGTAGTATAAAAAAAATCTATCATTCGATTTTGACTTTGCTTGCGTGAACGTAGTTCTATATAAATTTTATTAAAATTTATATTTCAAATCAATAGTATTTAACTACAGTCACAGGTAAAAAATAGTTTTAAGAATAAAAGGAAGCGTGGGCAAAACATGCAATCCCTAATTGTTCCCTTCACACAATAAAACAATACTTAACGGTGCTTATTGCTATAATGTTGCGCCAGCCATACAGATAAATTGCGACTAATGGTGACTACAATAATAGCGTTAGAAAGGCGATAGGCACAAATCAGTTACTCCACCACCTTAGAAGTTAGCCGCGCCGTTGAAGAGTACAGTCAGTCATATAAATTTGTTGTTGTTGGCAGCAGAGAGATACGGTACAGGGCATGAGAAAAGAGTCACCCGGTAAGAAATAAGTGAGAAAGAGAGATTGTATTATATATATATACTTTTGCAATGTACAAATATTGATAATTTAAATGACAATGACCTTAAATAAATTAAGCAAGGGTACTTGTATATTCAAAGCTAAATCTGCTTTAGCGAAGTCGGGCCTAGTTATTTTAGTATATTAACATACTAATTGGGCTTATAAGGCTGTTTTTTTTTTAGTGTCAATAGTTATATTTAAAAACATTCAATATTCAATCAACATGTTTCTGGTGTGTTATCCTTTGTTATGTAATTTCTAATATTTTCTGTCAAGTTTAGTCGTATTGACAACTTACTTCATATAAATAGGTAAGTATCTGAGATTTAATCTTCATGCAAGCTTTAGCCCTTTCTTACAGTTTATTAACGTGAACTGTACTCGCCCACGTAACAATAGGTTAAGTTGAACGCACATCTGCGCCCCACATACGGCAAGGCCGATATATCCTTTTGACAAACATTGGTTCCAATAACGGAACGAACCCTGTTTGGACAGTATGATATTGATTGATGCCTTGTTTGGGATATAAGTGACGTAACGTCGACGTCATCATATTAAGTACAGCATGTAATACATAATTATTGATAGTTATTCCGTCGTCAAACTTCCTATTAGATCTATAGGAATGTAGACACAACCCTGTTCACCGGAAAAAGATTAGGCAGCGAACTAATTTACATTTCTATGAGATTAATACACTCCAGGGTGCTTACGTTAATTTACAAGCATACTTAATATACATCGGGGATTTCCACGAAATACTCATATTACATTATATAAGTATATACATACATCAAACCCAAGTAGGGTAGACTGGGTACGGTTGTGCCAGGGTACGGTTGTTACAGTCGTCATATCAGCGAAAATATAAGGAATACCGGGTAGGCTGCAAAGGGAAAGAGGAGTAGTGTACCCATCTGAACGTGTATCACAGTATTGCGTCAGCCATCGCGCGACGTTAACGCTTGCAGAGGCCTATATTACTTTGTAACAGTCAAAAGTAAGTATTTTTATTCGATTTCTTTTAATAATTGTTGTTACATGTCTACAGATAGAGTAATGAGTATTTTCCCTCGTTATAAGTTAAATATTTGGTGTCAAATAGCAGTGATTACTTTGTACGTAGATTATTGGGTATTATCATGACAATTGTTTTTTTACGAATGAGTGCATTGGGTACAGTTGTGCCACATTTTCTGGGTACAATTGTGACACAAGTAAAAATTTTTTTTTGCTTTTAGATGCGGAGAACATGCACGAGAAAGACTGGAATTTATCCGTATAATCGTAACCTATTCCAAGAAATTGATTTTGCACCGTCTTTTAACGGACAGATCCTGCAAGGTCATCATTTGTAATGGATAGACCAAAGACACTAGAGAGACTAATCCTACAGAACCATCACTTGTTGCAGACATACCAAACCTTGACACTGGAGAAAATAATACTGGATCTAACGATGAAATGCCGCCAGTTTCCTAAGTTTTAACTAATTGGGTGAATCTTTAGTTCGAAAATAAAGCAATATTTAGCCAAGTGCGTCATCCGCATCAACCTCTTTTTCGCCTGAAGTTGTTCGACTTTTCCGAAGGTTTGGCAAAGAAACATAAGATGTTCCAGAACAAATAAATCGACCATTTATACAGATATGCCTGAAAAAGAAGCAGTCTCGCTGGAATTTGAAGAAAAAGAAAAGCGATAGAACCTTAAGCAACAAGACACAGGAAAAGGAAAAACAAAATTAAGAAAATGAAGATATCGCCACCATCATCGGATGAAGAAGAGTATTTCTGTCTGGTTTCTGTAGGCGCATATTCTGAAAGTAGGCCTGGCGAAAAATGGATCAAATGCCAAAGAAAATGTGAGCTCTGGTCCCACAGAGTGCCCAGGTGGTAACTCGCCATTATGTTTGCCATGACTCTGACTAGATCTTGGTAGTTTTTTTTTCACTTTCTAGACAACTAGAATCTACCTTAGATTTTTATTGGTTTTTGACGTTGTATGATAATACTTACATAAATATTTATATTCCTTAAGAAGATATTATTAGCTTCTTGCAGCACTAAATGTCATTTAATTTTTAGTTCTAATTTTTCCACTTAATAGGGATAGGTGAATCAAGGGCATTTTGTTATAACATTTATTAAAATTTATTTTATATTTATGTTGTAGTGCCTTATTGTTATAAGCGATTAAAATGTTCCCAAATTCTATTTCTATTGTTACGTAATTATTATTTCTTTCAGAAGAATGTCATATTGTATTAATTTGATATCATTTGCAATAAAAGTGAATTTAGACCCTTTTGGCGTTTTATTTTGAACCTGTCACTACCGACCCCACACACTGTCACAACCGCCCCTGGCCTGTGGTCCGTTGTGACAAAATTTCTTTTTTTTTTAATTTGCTCCTACGCGTTATCCATTGCACTTGGAGACAAAATTGTAGTAATTATACGTAAACAAATGTACATGTAGACTATAAAAACACTTCCCGTGAAGCTAACTGATATACTGACAAAATTATGGGCGATCAATTGAAAATTGTCACAACTGTACCCAGTCTACCCTACTATCTAATGTTATAATCTTAAAACTTTGACTCGGAGCTTCGGTTTTAACTAATTTTCGATGTTTGTAGATATGAAGATAAGTCGCCGAAATAAAACAGCAGCTGCACAATTATACAGACAGTAGGTACTGGGCTTTTGTTACCATTCTCTGAAATTGTGAAATTCAGCCAAACGTGAAGAAGATCTACTGCAATTGCGCTGAAATGAGCTCGGAAGCATGTTCCATTTTAATATTGTGTAGTGCTCTAGATAACAATATGTTTAATATACATTTCGATAACCTGGTTTGCTGACCATTGCTGTGGATGAGTGTTTACTTGTGTAAACCTCTTTTAATATAAATATTATACTTTGTGAGTGTTATAGAAAAAAATAATATAGGTGAACATATAAAAAAATAATTAAATTGTCAATAATCGCGTATATTTACTCATACAAATTAAGAATTATTTTGAAGTGAAAACTTCTTTAGCGGCGTTGTGCACTTTTAAGGATGAGTAAAAAATGTTAAACTCTCGTCAGGACACGAGACCCTGACCGTAAGATTTTGGTGAGAATTAGAACTTAAGTTCGCTGCAGCGCTAAAACATTAGTTACCTCTAATTAAGCTATTAAAACATGAAGCGCTAGATCGTTCATAGGGCATTATTTTTTCGCGACCAAAATGTTGTAAGCGCCATGAAATTCTTGGCGCTTACGCGTTTCGTTCAACGTAGTTTATCAACATCGCTGTTTGGTTCAAGCGGCGCAAACACTTGCGCAAGTTTGCGTGTGTGTTTGTACAGCCTGCTACGCGTATCCACGGATGGTGACTGCTGATGACTCGAGATAGTACTTTTATACTGATAAATAAAGCAATTCGTGCGAAATTATTTCCTAACCATTCCAAAATATTCAAAAATGCACAACGTTAATTTTCAAGTTTTCACTTCTGCCGGCACTCCCGGAGTGCAATCCGTTTTTTTTTATTTATAAAATTCTTATGTAGATCTAAAGTTCGACCTAAAGTAAATACTTATAATTTCACTTCTTTTATCTGTATAGTGCTGTCTTTGCAAACAAGAATATTGTGTTCCGTTCAATGATTGAGTGATCAACTCATTGTTTACTCAATCTTCTATTAGCTGCGTTTTACATAAATAAATAATATCGTATAGATCTTAGGAACAAGTAGCTTACCATTAGTAAAATATTTTTTAGAATCAGTAGTTTCAAAATACACAAAAATCAAAACGAATGATTTTCAAAATACAAGTCAAAACGTATGGGCGCTATATTTTTTTAATGTTACTATTGATACGCGAGTGTGAATATATATGATCCAATATGTAAAACTCAAAAAGACGAACGATGTAATGTGGTGGTGCTGCCGCGATCTGTTCCAGGTCATGTCAAGTGCCGAGCAACAGACTCTTAAGAGAAAGGTTATTATTACAGACCTTTATAACAAAGCCAGCTAATAATAATAAAATTTCACGGGGATTGGTACAGAGTGATGACGTATTGTTTACATATTTGAATGACATGTGTCAGAGGACAACATTAAAATAAGTACCTACGGATTTAGAACTGAACTAGTCATATCAAAAGTTATGACTTTCCGCACCCGCCTAAAACACGATTTCATTGCGTGATTATCAACAGCAAATGATAACGAATATAAACCCTTTTACGGTAGCGTATCCTATGCTTTGTCTCACATCGTTGTCGCTGCAAATGGGCATTTTATGATTATGTCACAAGTTCGTTGCTCCGGGCGCACCTTCCGCGTGACTATTTATAAAGCGCGTGTGTCGAACTTTTGACAAGCGCGTAAATAAACACCACAAAACAAGGAGAATACAGTAGTTGAACTTCATATAACGTATCGCATTCTAGCAACATACATTTAAGACTGCGCGGTTGATCGCGCGCTGTGTTTGACACGTGTTGGAATTTTGTAATAAGAATAACCCATGTTCATGAGCGAGGTTGATGTGTGCGTTGCTACGCATTACATGAAGCTTCCTTATTCTGCCCGTACTGTGTAAACACTGCCGTAGCGGATCGGATGTGGACGCCGCTGACGCGAGCGCCTGCAATCGTTACAACCTAACGTTTACGTAGATTTACGCAATTTATAAACTATTTCCCGGTACATCTCAATTAAATTTGTACTACGAGTAGAACGCTGGCAACAAACTGCGAGGATCTTGATAAAACTGTTTCGAACTTGACGTAAGAAGTTATGAAGGATTTGAACTAAAGATATTTTTAATACGTATTTTATATGCTGTATGGGATTACATATTTATGTATTTATTTATATATGACATAATATTTATTGTGCTTGTACTTTATGTATTGTACTTAATTAAAAAAAAAAACGATAATGTAAATCGGTTATGCGGTACTAAGGTACCAGGATATTTCCTACATGGTTTAATGTCTTTGGACCAAATTTGGGATTGTGATAAGATAAAAACAAAATTTTAATTTTTCGCCATTAGGCTCTCACGGGCACATAGACAAGCCTTACATTATGTATATCAGTTCACATTGTATCTTATTAATTTTTCATAGCTTTAATTTCTCTTTTTTAATCTCTCAACATTTCGAAAATGACCATTGGCCAAGAAATGCCAAAAGAAACTTGCCCATAAAGGTCTTATTCAAATCGTTAATTTCTATTACCATAAAGACTTATGTCAGTGTATATAAATATGTCAAGTGGTACAATTAAAGATATATTAATACATGTGCTGAATCATTTACAGACATCTATGTCCATGAGATATTCATCGATTCTGTATTAAGTATAATAACCCTTTTATATAAAGTATTTTTGATGTGCCTTTTGAACATATTGACAGGTAAGAACAGATCTGTTTCGGGTAATGATTAAAAAATGTGTAAATACATCCAGAAATTTTGTAGCAAAACACACAGCAATTATTTTCTACATTTGAGTCGAAAGAACGTAATGCTGTGAATCTACAGAACAATTGACTATCACTGTCTATGTAACCAACGCTCTGGGTTATCATGGTAATTATCATTCCATAAATTATACACCACATAAATGGCAAGTAGGTATGGTATCTCACTGAAGAAAATTATAGCTACACTAGTATCTTTCTTCTCCTTCGCGATAACGCGTTTCCTAATCCATTAGGATTGGTGGGGTCCGCTACCTAAGCCTAAGGATTTGGCGAAGATACTGATTTTTATATGGAGCGACTGCCGTCAGACTTCCACAACCCAGAGGGAACACCAGATCTATCTTTAGTAAGTTCACACATCTTTCGAAATATAATTTCTTGAACGGGTTTCTTTACGATGTTTTCCTTCACTGCCGAGCAAGTGACAATCACAAATAATATGTACATAAATCCTTAACACGAATTTAGTGGTACATGCCAGTATTCGAAACGGGGACCTGTTGGTCACAAGGTCGGTTCTTTATCCACTGGCCGGTAGCATCACTAGTCTATTCCCGTAGCCTGAGAAAGAATATTTTTATCGCAATATTAAGTTACTCATATTCTTCATCAACTCTCAGGCTATTTCTATACGAAATCTCATAACGATCTAGTCGGAATTTTAGTCGTTAAAGCATACCCAAACACAGATAGACAGAGGAAATTAAAAAAAAACAATTGCTGTCTGTCTACTTTGTCTCTGATTCTCAATGACCGGATATTTCTTGTAAGTATAAGTTGCAGATGGCCTCTTTAATTAAATTTCTTCTATAAATTAACGTATGTTAATATCGAAATATTGATATAATGTTCCACAAGTTTTTTTTCACGATGACATGTTTATAACGTTATGAAATTTCAAATGGCGGAGTTCAAAGACGCGTTAGAGATGAGGAATGTCCTCTTTCCTCGTGTTTTGTTGCTTCCACTGTTAATTATGGTTTGCGATGAACGACTGTGCTATTTCTCAACGAAAGGAAGGTGTATAACACACACAACATATTATCTTTGCTTTCTTATTAGTTGCAACTAATGATTATTATCGTATGAGCGAAAGTCAAATATCACTTTTAGTGGTCACACAGTTTTAACTGTATAAATGTATGTTGTCACTTTGGTTATTTTCTAATATTTTTCGATTAGAAATGGTGACGAGGGATTAGGAATAGACATTTGAAACTTTGTAGAACTGTATAGAGAGCTTGACGGCGTCGTTGCGAGTGTCATGTAACCGTTCACGCAGGTTAAGCAATGTCAACTGCAGCCTGTCTATGGATAGGTTTATCTACATCGAACTTCCCTTTATTTCGGAGGGGACGTTAAGCCGTCGGTTCCGGCTGTAGTCGATAGATAACAATAGTTAAGCTAAGTCAGTGGTCTTCGGACGGCTTGAATAAACTAGCCTCCGTCAATCCATAGTTGAGTAGCATGGCGGAGTATGCTGTAAACCCGTTCGGTTGAATGGAAATCCTTATTTATTTCTGCAGTAGGATGAGCTAGGGTTGGTGTAATGGTAGTACTGTATAGGTAAGTTAAAATTACACGTATTTTTTTTTATTCTAAAGCCGTAAAATAACATTCTGTCTCGCTCTAAATCCACGAAACAAGGTGAATCCCTATTTCTCCTGTTTTAGCATGTTCCATACACACGGAGTAAGACAGCATGTTATCTTTTCGTCGATATATTATAGCTCCGTTTTGTGATGGGCTTAATATTCGGATGATTTTCGAGGTTTTGTACCGAAGGCGTACCATATATACCAACGCAACTAAAGCTTTTTTTTATACTACGTTGGGAGGCATATAAGCATACGGCTCGCCTGATGTAAAGCAGTTACCATAGCCTATTAACCGCTTGTTATATATTAAGTATCACTCGCACGATGCCTCCTCTGCTGCTTACACAGCAACTCCTTAGGAGCTTACCGATGACCTCACTCACACGCAGGATCACAACAATCCTCTGGGGAGTTGTTCTTTGACTGCAGTTTTCTGTGATGTGGAGGTACTTCAAAAGTAGGGCTGCTTTGATGCGTCCTACCTCTCTGAAAAGCTGCGATGTCTGTCCGTGTGTTGTCCATCCCTCTACCAGAGTACTGTATTTCTTGAACCGTAATAACTAGATATTACTGGGTACTAACAAATAATAAAATTAAATTTAGAAATTAGCGATGAATGTACAAAGTCCTACATAACTAGCGGAATTGTTTTCAATTATTTTTCCTATCAAACAAACACAAATGGCTCACTGTTATCTTTAGAGTTAGTTACCTGCACTTAGTGCATCCTGCAAAATAACAAACTAGACTCTAGCGAAATCAAAGTAGGATGCATCAAAGCAACTCGACTGTGGAAGTACCTCCACCTTATCCAAGTAGGTAAGCAACCAAACAACAACTTCCTGGAAGGTTGTAGTGTTCTTGCGAGTGATTAAGGTTGTGAGTAAGTTTTAATAGAGGTAGAGCGCATCAAAGCAGCCCTACTTTTGAAGTACCTCCACATCACAGAAAACCGCAGTCAAAGAACAACTTCTTGTGTTCATGGATGTGAGTGCGGTCACCAATAAGCTCTCAAGGAGTTGATGAGTTACCGGCAGAGGTGGCGTCACGCGAGTGATACTTAATGTATTACCCGCGTTCATAGGCTACGGTAACCACGGTATACCAGGTGGACCGTATGCCTCCCAAAATTGTATAAAATAAAAGTAGCTCCTGCGAAGATGCTGTATTAGCAGCAGTGGTGGTAACGCACAAGCTATACTCCTTGTTTTGCAAGCGTTCATGGACTACAGTAACCACTTGACATTAGGTAGGCCATATTCTTGTTTGTCTCTCGAAGTTGTATTAAAAAAATCGGCCAAGTGCGAGTCGGACTCGCGCACGAAGGGTTCCGTACCATTATCTATAAAACCGGAAAAAAAAATACGTTTGTTGTATGGGAGCCCCTTTAAATATTTACTTTATTCTATTTTTTAGTATTTGTTGTTATAGCGGCAACAGAAATGCATCATCTGTGAAAATTTCAACTGTCTAACTATCACGGTTCATGAGATACAGCCTGGTGACAGACGGACGGACGGACGGACGGACGGACGGACGGACGGACAGCGGAGCCTCAGTAATAGGGTTCCGTTTTACCCTTTGGGTACGGAACCCTAAAAAGGGGTTTCCACAAACTTGCAATTTGGACCTAATTGTTAGATGACAAAAGGGTACGTACGGCAAGTCCGAGGTTGTGGGCCTCCTACAACTACTTTTTTGATTTGGTGCTTATTTTTCCAACTCAACACAAAATATACAATTAATTTAAATTCTAGGCTCCACTGTCTATTCAGTTCCTATACTAGTATAGTTTGATTGATTGATGTGGTGCGACAATAAATGATAAATTTTGTGTTGATGACACAACATAATATGTAGCATGCTAAGACGTTGACTGACTGACTGTATCTCTCGAATAGTACATATTTTTATAACACTAACGTACCGACATGTAGCATTGAAACAAGTATGTGACATTGTATATCTTAAATGTCCTTTTAGTAGAAATGGAAGATACATCGCTGCTGTAAAAAGACTAGTGAGGGGAAAAAAAATCTTTGGTATATCCTAATTAACCATATGACAAATAGATCGTCTATATATACAGTTTTATCGCGGTTAAGTGTTAAACACAGTGTAGTTCTCAGAGCAAGCCCATCAATATTTAGGCGTCAATTACATTATAATTTTATACCAGCGTGGGAGAAATCGTAGGTGGGTAATGAATTGAATTCCAGATATTGCTTGCTGTAATGTATCTCTGTAGGCTCCATAGCTAATCTATTTTAGGTGTATGTTACAAATTAGAAATATTTATTCGTATGCATAATAGCTTATAAGCAATTAGATTAAGACAAACCCATGCCTCGACTACAAAAACTATGTGTATTATGAATGCTAACTTATTCGATTATTGAACAGTATACAACCTGTATCTAAACAATTAAAATTGAATTAGCAATAGCATAATTCTCTGTCAAAGTATTGATTCTCAAAAAGCAGGTAACTTCAGTTGACGGCAGTAAAAAAATAATCAATAATGAAGCATCGAATTTAATGTAGTCAAGTTCACTTTCTTTTTTCAAACTTTTTGTTTCGATATTATTTTAGTTTATAAAGTACATCTCTAATAAAAAGTATGTATGTATATTTTCATGCCAGGTCCCTTGCGGGATAGGCAGAGAGGACTGAGCGCGATAAGACGCGGTCCTTACACACTTTACCAGCTTCTTTAACATTAATGCACGCTCGCCAGTTCCTAGGACTCTTGACACCTTCCGATAAAATACGACCAATTAGGTCATGGTAGGTTAGTCTTGGCCTTCCTCAGCTCCGACATCCTTCCACTCTCGCATTCTACATCTGTTTCGTCATTCTTTCATCCTGCATTCTTTCTACATGTCCGAACCAATGGAGCATGCCTTTTCTTAAACTCCGAAACTCCCTTTCAGACCAACTCTCTTTCTCTTATCATTATGAACGCTGTCAGCAAGCGTTATGCCACAAATTTTGCGCAATGCTGTCATCTTGGCCGCATTTATTCTACTTTCATGTTCTCTCTGCCATACCCAGCTTTCATTTCCATAAGTTAGCGTTGGGATTAGCACCGCGTTGTGTACAGCGAGCTGTGCATTTTGGCTTAGAATTCGGTTCCCTGGAAGTTTATCCAACGCTCCATTCACGCTGTTCCCTGCACTTATGGTAATTAATACCCTGACTCATACGACATTGACAACGAGAGAAGTCGAAACTCATACTATGGCTAATTTCTTCTATTTAAAGTCATCGTGAGTTCAAAGGCAGCCATAGTTTTACCTCCAGGACTACAATAAAATTCACCGTTCATTGCATTGTGGGTATTGTCGTTAATCCTGGATACACGGAAGACACAGCGGTGGTAATTTGTGGTGGGCTTATCCCGTATAGCGCCTGATTTATCAAGCAAATTCTATTTTATATCATTATCATACTGCCACTACCCAACCTCGGTACTACACGTGATGTTTGTGAAAATAATCATTACATAGGTACGGCGTTCTTACTGACCAGCAACGAAGTATAAATAACAACAAAAATAAACTGTTTCGTAATTTGTAACTAAATATATAATAAAGTACTAAAAATAATAAAGATCCGGTATTTAAAACCGGATCAATAGCTCATATTAAATGCGTATGCTCATGCGTAAATGGCTTCTTCACAAACTTTTATAATCTTATTATATGTAAACTTGTGGTATAGACATTCATCACATCACATCAACCCTTACACACCCCACTGCAGGGATACGGGTCTCCCTTCAACAGAAGGGGTTTAGAGCATACTCCACCACGCTGCTCAATTGCGGATTGGCGGAGGCCAGTGTTTTCAAGCCGCGCCCGAGGCCCACTGACTTAGCTTAACGACTGTCATCTATCGACAACAGCCGGGACCGACGGCTTAACGTATCCTCCGAAGTCGAAGAAACTCGAGATAGATAAACCCGTCCATAGACATGCTGCGGTCGACGTTGCTTAACCTACGTGTACGGTTAGAAAGACACGCGCAACGACAGCATCGAGCTCTCAAGTATGGACAATAACAAATAAGTAAATTCAATACATTGATGATATTAATATAGACATTTTTTTTGTGTTTATAAGTTGTGGTTGTTTTGTTATTGATCTATATATAAATAGTCAAAGACAATAAAACATTGTATTTTTTTCTCCATATTGTATCTAAATATATTTATGTGTTTCTATTAGTATAGTGTTATCAATAGTAAATAATTGTAAACTGTAGAAAAATATCTTAGGAACTTACAAATTCTTTTATACTTTTCTCAATTGTGCAATAATGAGTATGGTCGAATTTCGACTATTGAGGCGAACACTATATAGTTTACACAACTAAGACTGTCATCAATTGTTATCCATTTATTATAAGTTATAAGTATAATGATATGTTATAATTCTTAACAATATTCTGATCAAGAACGTAAACTCAATAATATTTACATGCCATCACCCATACATTCATTAATCATAACAATATTTATAGGATCATCAAATCTTACAATCTGTCCATCAAAATTACATGAAATTATCTCAAAACTATGTTCATGAAAGCGTAATAAAAGTTAGAACATTTAGTTAGTTGTTGAGTATTTTAAATAACTTTTGAAGTAAGAAATAATCAACAATTTTTTTATTAAAAGTTTAAGAAACCATCTCGGGAGTTTTAAGTTCCAATCGATTAACCCGTTTCACTCAAAAGACCACTTCGTCTTCTTTATTTATTTAAATTGAATAAAAAAAGCTATTACGATTCCTATGATCTACTACCAGAGCGATACTTTGTACAGAAGTCGTGGGTACCTCTGTCTCAGCTATTTCTACCGCCAAGCAGTTATATTTATATAGCTGTGTTCCGGTTTGAAGGGTCCTCAGGTCACAAGATTGGCAGCGGGCGAGTAACATCCCCGTGGTGTTGCGAACGTCAATAGGCCGCGGTGACCGCTTACCATCTGATGTGGGCCGCATGCTTGTTTGGCAATCTAGTTGTATAAAAAAAAGCTCGCATTCATAAGTCATTCGTACATTGAATTATTAATCTGTTATTTTCAAAAAGTTTTTACTTAGGAGTCATTTGCATGTATATATACTGAATCATGATAATATTTATGATAATGATATTTTCTCCCTAAAATTTAAAAAACTAACTCAGAAGTTAAATGCGTTGCAATCGGTTAACCGGACTTTTCAGTGAAACTTATTTAAAAAAACACTGTCACGACGAGTATGCAATTTCTTTCTATATTTAAAACTAGCAGAAGCCCGCGGCTTCGCACGCATGAGATTTGGGCTTTTAATAGCCTTTATTTCTCTGTAGTCATGAAATTGTTTCTGTTTAAAAAAAAAACAAAGTTCAGGGTCGTAGATGCAACCATAGAGCGATTCAATTTTCGTACAGCGCCATCTATTGACCTTTACAGGAGGCAACGAATATGTATTTTATTTATATTATATAAACAATGCGTAGTTTTTTATGTTACAAAAAATACGTATTCTATTAAAATAGTAAAAATTAAATTGCAAAGTCCCCCGAAGGGGAAGATATTTCCCCCTAATTTTAACAGTTTTTCATTTTTTACGCAGGAATCCTAAATATTTACGGGATAAAAAGTACCCTATATTCTGCTCTGAACAGTCCTCTACCTACCAGTGAAAGTCTCGTTAAAATCGGTTCAGCCATTTCGAAGATTAGCCCGGACAAACGAACAGACAGACTGACAAAAAAGTTAAAAATGCGTATTAAGGCTTTGGTAACATGAAATTAATAATATGAGCTTAAGATTAAGGCTTTATACAGACAGACACTTCAATTTTATTTATATGTATAGATTAGTTAAAAAGTACTTCACTTGCTATCCACACGGAAAGACCTATTTGACTTGCCTTAAATCACAAATAGAACACACGACGATAACACGACGTTCAGAAAGTTTATATATAGAAAAAATATTTCCTATTGTTGTTATGAATTAAGTTTATGTGTTACATTAAATAATTCAGAGAAATCGCTATTCATGTGACTTTCCATTCTACCCACTGTAACCACAAATATTAATCGTACAAAGTATTTGCGGTTTAACCAAAGGCGTAGGTATTTCTGTATCTAACCATAGTATTCCATTATTTGTTGATCTATATATAGCAATATTTACCTATTGTGACAAATATGACAATGTACCAATGTGCCTACTCATCGAAATGATGCCTTACTGCTTAAAACATTTACCATAAATATATTCCATCCGGTTAATATACATTTTTTACTATTTCGTATTATTATGCAACTTCGGGTGGCATACGAGCATACGACCTACTTAATGTAAAGCGGTTACCGTGGCCTATGAACGCTTGCAAGACATTAAGGATGCTCGCGTGATGCCACCTGTGGTGCTTAACGCAGCAATTCCTTAGGAGCTTCCTGATGACCTCGGTCACACGCAAGAACACAACATGGAGTTACTATTTGAGTTGGTATTCGGTTAGGTTAGGTTAGAGATACCTCATATCTCTCCTAAAAATACTAATTTTGGTTTTCTTTAAGTAATGTAATAAGCACGTTATTCTCAAAATCAAAAAGTTTATATTACCAAATTCCTTATCATTTTCGCATCTGAAGCACATTTTTTAGTCATTTGATTTTCGAAAAGACTTTTTTCGAATTTCCATACAATATCTACAATAGTGGAGGTGGCGCGGACTATTCGAATGTTTATCATTATTCTAGTACCTGACAGTTAAATGTTTGAACACTTGTTCCCTGTTGACCTCGGGCCCTACCTGCATAAAGACAAAAGTAATATTGCCAGGCCCTCCCACTGAACGGTCCCGTCATTGTTCCGAGCAAAACATGCAATGTACTATTTAATTTCAATATAATCGCTCTTCAAGCGCCTACACCGTAATATTATTATGCAGGGCTATTCGAACAATAATAGATTGGATTCATAGATTTGATTATTCTCTTGTAACCTGACTGTAAACTATTAGATTTTGAATCAGGGTTGGTTTAATGGATTATTGACTCAAGAATCAATAAGGATGCCTCACGTTTACTTCTCATTGGATTTATGAAAATTAGGTATGCTTGTAATAATTATTGAATAAATGAGTAAAAAGATTTACACCGTACAACCGGCGTTTGTATGATTAAGAATAATTCCAAACACATACCATCTAATTTCATGTAGTACGTTCTGTATAATAATTACGTCTTTTTACACAATAAAGATGCTATCAAGTCACCATATTTAGATATATTAAAATATTGTAGTTTTATCCAGTTGAAAGCACTTCTGAAGTCTATTCTAGCGTTTCGCTCGTTATATCGTGACCTAGTGTAGTTTCTGTCGCGGTGACTGAGATGCGAACGAAGTTGGCCGACGACGGCGGTGGCGCCGCGCCATTCGACTCTACCCCAGTAAATATTCTCAGAAGATTTTCACACTACCAACACGTATCCATTCATTCATGAACTATGACGCACGTTCGTCAAACTTATACTCCGTCTGTTTATACACGTACAAGAAGGGCTCCGTGGATCATGTGAATTTGGTTCTAATCCTTCATTATATCAACAGTTCTATAAACATGAGTGATGAAAAATATTAGGGTTTAGCGAAATATATGACGACTGATGTCTTCTCGGCTGACATTAGCAAACTTTCATGATGGAAATTTAACATCAATAATCTTTTATTTATCATTTGCGTTGCCCTGATATCCAGAAATAATAACCGTTCATAATGTATGTGTTACACATAATTCAAGTTGTTTTATATAAAAATTATCGAAGAATGTGAAAGTGATCGAAATATGTTTTAATATGATACGATGGCACCCAAGGAGGACCAAATAAAGTTGTGATAAAATGATACCCACATGCATCAGAGCTCCGCGTTCCATCCAGGGGTCCACAGATGACGTCACGCGCCAAACTCGATCCATCGTCCAGGTAACTCAAAATTAACAACATGCTTTTTTTGTTGCAATATCTGAAATAACTCTCCGGAATAAGAATATTAATTGTCTAAAATTACTTAAATTATTGATACAAGATTCTTTATAACATTTACTTTTATACTTACACAATATTTGTTAACACAACAAATACTTCCAAATAAATAATGAGAATAGTCTGAAATTGTCCAAATTAATGATAGATGAATGAAAAATTTAATATTCTCTCGCATTTACTATTTTGGTTATGTGATAGGATAAAGAGATTGAGATATTTTTTAAGTAAACAATTCAAATTAATTCCATAAGAGATGTGGAAGAGGTTAAAGTACATCATGTGACCCAACGATTGGCCTTTACGCCATTAGTATTGCTATCCAACGAGGTAGCCCCGTTGATGTTCCTGTATTATCGCTCGCATGTTAAGAACCCCGCTGCTAACATGGTACCTCCTCCGAGTCTTCCATACCGCAATCACTTGCCAAAAAACACTAAGGTGGCAGGGAATTGAAGATAGCGAGGGTAGTTCGCTAGTTAGTTTCGATGGCGTATCTTTCTTAAATATTTAGTGAAAATAACCTGTATCGATGACAGATATAATGTAGTTTAAAGCATGCTAAACTTAGCATAGTGTTGCGACCGCCTAGCGTCCCGCCCAAAGATATTAAAAGCAGCACGACCTCATTTCGCTTCCGCACTTAACGCTTTTAGGCTCTCACCTAGCGTGGCACTATGTTTTGACGACTGTTCAAACTAGAAACCGTATTTTGTCATACAATAGAGCTTGTGTAACTGAAAATAAAAACTTTTAAATAACGCAAGAATTGACTTTGGTTTCGCGTATTACAAACTACATTCGAATACGTAAATGTTAGGTTTATTATAACTTATGGACGCTTGATACCTGCGTTAGTTCAATTCTAGATTACGATGCGTTAATTTGGTTGATTGTGTGAATTAAAGATGCCTGTGAAAAATCTGTCGATATTATTCCATAAAAAAAACTTTTTTCTAATAAATACTAGATATTATTTTTATCCCTGGTTTTCTTTAATGTATCTATCTTCACACCAATTTTCTTGCGGGGTATCACATAGGACAGAGCGCTCTTTTTTACTTTACATGCTTTTTTATACAATATCTGGAGGCATATAAGTATAAACATAGACCGGTACGAACGCTATATAGGAAGTGGGCAGTGATAGCCCAGTGGATAAATAACTGGGCCCATTGACCATTGGTGAACAGGCAGGTTCTTTATTCCTAGTCTGTTTGGTTGCCGACCCTCTAAAAACCTTTTCACGCATTTCTTGTAGAATGCCATGCTGTAGTCCCTTGGAAAAACCTCGGCTGGGAGCTCATTCCACAGCTTGAGAGTTCTCGGAAGAAAACGTCTCTGGAACCGCACAGTACACGACCATTGCGGTTCCAGCGTGTGAGGATTAGTTCCTTAATCTTCCACCAGGGGGCGTACTTTTAAGGTTTTGTTTTTGGGAATAACAGGGGGCAGATTCTATATATTTTGGTCATATGTGTGGGATGAGATCGGTCTGGTCTACTGGTTTGGAGGAGTTTGGAGGCTTGCATGTTTGTTAAACAACATCTGGAATTATATGTTGCCTGTGCACAAATAAAGGAGCATGTGCGTTCAAATAGAAAAAATAGAATTGCATAACAATTCTATTTTTTCTGGAAAAGTCGAAGATTACTTTTTTCTAAAAAGTAATCTTCGACTTTTCCAAAAAAATGTGTCTTACATGGCGCCAAAACTATTCAATAAATTGCCTGGCATGTACCACTAAATTCGTATTTTCCAAGTTATGTACAAATTTGTAATTATCACTTGCTCGGTGATAAAGGAAAACATCGTGAGGAAACCCGCATGTTCAAATACTTCTATTTCAAAAGACGTGTGTTCTTACCAAAGCAAGTTCTGGTTTTCCCTCTAGTTGTTCGAGGTCTGACGGCAGTCGTTCCAATTAAAAATCAGTATCATTGTCAAATAATAAGACGTAGGTAGCCGACCCAGCCAATCCTAATCAATTAGGTAACGGGATAACGCTTGGAAGAAATAACTTTAGGTATATAGCAAGTATCGTTCGCGTGTTATGACACCTGCTGCAACTGCCCTTTCAACTCCTTAGGGGCTTACTGGTAAGCCCACTCAGAGGAACAAATAAATGCTTCAGATATTGCTATTCAGCTGTGGTTTTCTGTAAGGTGGAGTTACTTCTCCAGTCAGGCTGCTTTGATGCTTAGATACATGGCTTCTGGGGCTCCTGATACGATACCCGTTTCTGGTAAAACGCGACTACTTTGATCACGATAGACGAATCTCCACCACTTTCTACCTGTTTCATGATACCATTCACATTTCCAAATCAACTCTCTTTCTCACATCGTCACTGAGAACTCGGTCTACAAGCATTACGCCGCAGATTTTGAGCAATGCTGTCCCAAATTTTAAATCTTATTTATTAAAAGATGCTAAACAAAAATGCTATTTAAAAAAAAATAACAATCCGACTGCTTCGAAGGTGAATTTAAAAGATAAAAACAATAGATCCTATTTCACTTTCCGATCCCACAGCCTGCAATTATTTACCCTTAGAATAAAACCTCATACTATAAACAATATCATACAGTAGGAGGCACACAATTATTTCGATAAATTTAAGGACATGCCGATCCGATCGTGTGATGATTTTTTTATACTACTGAAGTGGCAAACAAGCGTAGGCACTTGTATGTTGTGCACCTTGTAAAAACCTCCTTATGCCTTTCTTAAAGAAGCTCATCACGCTGTAGTCCCCTAGGGATTACACAGAAAATCCTTGGCAGGGAGTTCATTCTACAATTTAAGAGTTCAAGATAGAAAACTTTTCTGAAATCGCAGAGTACGCGACCATTGCGGTTCCAATTTGAAAATGAATTCTCAGCCGTCACAGTACAATAAGGCTGTTGGTATCATATCGAATAACTTCCTCGGCACGCAACCCATTTTAAAACTGGTACTCAAAGGATCCAAAATCCCTACTTAAACCCAAGGACTCAATACCGTGTGTGAGCTTAAGGATCATCTACAATTCCTACAGCTCGGCCAGTCTAAATATGACTACAGTATTTCATATGCGATCTGACCGAAAAGTCTTTGTCCCTGAAGGACTGTTTCGTTCTATTCAGCATACCAAATTTCTTATACACCAGCTTGACTTTTTACTCAAGGCTACTACGGAGATGTACTTCGCTGGAGATCTCAATATCAATCGCGATTTCGGTTTTATGTTTTTTTAGGAATAACTTTTTTATTTCATGTTTTCTAAATCTTGTCATTTCATATATCTTCATTCGGAAATTCCGGTCATGTTTAACGTCTTTCGCTCCTCCCCAGTAATAACAAATATATTTTCAACATTAATATATATATAGTGTTTAACTAATATATTACATCAATTTTTTCGAAAACAATATAATAGCATTGTTAGAAGCAATACAATTACAAGCTTTTTTAATTTCATCCTTCATGTAAATTCTAAATAATCATTTAAAAGGATAAATCTTTTAGAGACGTAAACACGATTTATGAAGACATGTACATGAGGATATCCTACTTGAAATAGTTCATCTACTTTTTTATATCTTATTATGTAATCTGATGGCGTCATATTTAATTTTAATTATTGTTGTCTTTAATGACACTCGCAAGATTACGAAAAATTCAGGTTACCGAGCCACACAACGAAATCTAAACCTGTAGCGTAGCTCTAAAAGTTATCAAACGGACTATTTATCACAGAGACAAATATTTTTAGATCATTCCATCAACATTTAATGTATTTTATAGCGATTATATTATTTAGCGAAAGTTTTAGGCAAAACTTGAACTATTTTTTTACACAATGGATGCGGTAGTTATGATTATCACGTACCTTGAACCTTGTTGTTAGTAGACCTCTATGAATAATTATAGGGGGAAACTGTTGTCGTGAAAATCCGGTATTATATAATGCTGTTACTAAATCTACTAGAATCGCACAGTATACTACCATATATGATGACTGACATCGGCTCCAGTGTGAGGATAAATTTTCTGTCAAATGCAAATGGTTATAAGAGGTTGTGGGCATAACGTAGCATTCCTCTGGACATAGTTTACGTTCATATTCCATAGGGGAACTTAGATTTTAGTTAGAGGATTTATATGCATGTCTGTATAATAATGTTTAACTGCCTGCTTGTATGTGACTGAACACAATAAAACTGAACGACTGTACTGAACTTGTATTATTCGTGGTAATAGTTCGTTCGTATCCTCAGCTGTTAACCGCGGTTCAGTTTCTAGTATAGAATTAATTTAATAGTTGTAGGATCTGCCTTTTTAATGTCAGTAAATAATAATTACATTAATAAGTTATGATGTTAATGTTAAGCAATAACACAACAGAATAAGTCGATGGTGCCGTATTGATGTATGGTGTAACAAATCTCGAATACTTTATGAAATTGGGAGTGCTCTGATTAGCTTTCAACTTGGTGAAATTCAACTCCACCAAGCTCAGAGTCTGTATGTTCTTCGTTAAGAAACCCCCATTAATTGTATTTCTATAATTCCAGACCATTTTATCCGCTGTATGGGAAATAAAAACCATAGCCTATCAATGCCTGCAATACAAGAAGTTTCACAGATATTTTGGCTGTGATATCTTCACCGAATAAGCAAATTTTATAAAAAACATAGTTATAGATAGGCTAGGAAGTTTAACCTTTCTTTGTGTTTTACAATTGTACTATGGTTGTGCACAGAGGAGATATTTGAAACCTACAACCTAACTGCCTTATTCAAATGCACCTGCGGATAGAGTAGAGAGGTTTACATTCGTGGACATCTGAGGTTTTTCTAAGTGACTGCAGCCTGAGGTTGCTTTTTGCTTATCATAAGGCAGGCCGTATGCTTGGTTTCCAACAATAAAAATGTTGTATAAAAAAGCCATATCAGCTACTCGAACTAACAAAATTTCATGAAAGGTTCATGACAATAGTTGGTTGACATGCTGCTCATAAGATTCCATGAAATAATTGTTTACATACATGTCGTTTTTGTAAAAGTTGTACTTTACATGTAAGATGAACAGCACCTTACTTACTACGTGTACGTATTTCGTAGAGGTGTGTTGCTGTAACGAAGATGTAGGTCAGTTGCGTATCTTGAACTACCTTGACTCATTTTCTTGGCAATATTTCTGTAGGTGACTCATACGCCATAACATATCTTAGTCTCGTCAGCTTAGCTATATAAAGTTTGGCAGTTTTGTGACGTATGTTGTAATATTTTAACTGTAAATACACATTTCTGGCCTTTGGTTTTACTCAGTTGATTTTATGATAGTTCCGTAAGTAGCGTAATAAACAAAACATAATAGATAAAAAAATCTATGAAATATTTACTAAGACACATTTATAAAGTTTCTACAAATTTATTTAAGATACATTTAGAAAAAATAAGATATTATTATATTATTTGCTTGCCTAGATTTTTAATAATTTGCTATATTATTAAAAATCTAGGAAATAATTTGATATAGAACATATACACGCAGAGATAATATTTGATTAAATCTACACAGATAAATAAAATTGGAGTGTCTGTTTGTAATATTAAAATAACCGCTTTTTACTAAATGCATATGGATATATACACGGTACATATACCAAAATTAATATTTTTACAATTTTTGTCTGTCTGTCTGTTTGTTCCGGCTAATCTCTGAAACGGCTGGACCGATTTTGACGGGACTTTCACTGGTAGGTAGACGACTGTTCAGAGCACCATATAGGGTACTTACTTTTTATCCCATAAATATTTAGGGTTCCTGCGTTAAAAATGAAAAACTATTAAAATTAGGGGGAAATCTTCTTCTTCGGGGGACTTTGCAATTTTATTTTTATTATTATCATAGAATACCTATTTTTTTAATAACTACGCATTTTATATGTAATAAAAATAAAGTAAATATAAGTTGCCTCCTGCAAAGGTCAATAGATGGCGCTGTATGAAAAAGGTCTATAGAGAAATAAAGGCTACTAAAAGCCCAAATCTCATGCGTGCGAAGCCGCGGGCATCAGCTAGTTGAATATAATTCTAAATCTTTAATATTTCCCTTAAATTATAGAAAGTTTGCTATAATATTGGGTGAACTAGAGGTCTTATAATTGGAAACGTTACTGTGAATGTATGCTAGTTGCAGTTCTAGTATCTCAATTGATTGGTACACTAATTACTTGTTCACCTAGTCTGGTAATATCGCAGATTTCATAACTATTTTTTTAAATCACAGCTGAAACTTAGCTAGCTAGCTACCTAGAATAGCTTTCTACCTACCTACGAGTATAAATAAAATTAATTTGAATTAGGTTTCTCGATGCACGAGTCGGACTCGTAACTGTTTTCAGCGTCCATATCCTCAAATTACATGGCACAAATGAATGATCTACTCCTAAATCAGCAGAGGTCAGCGACAACCAAATGTCTTCATTGGTGATCATTCTGGCCATCACTATTAATTTAACTGAGCCAATTGTTTAAATGAGAAATCAGTTTTATGATATTATATGCCAGTAAGCATTACTGCATGCTAATTGCTTCGTAAAAGGTTCGAAACAATGATTCTGCTTTTGATTAGATACTTTCACATTTTAATGAGAGGAGCAATTAGAACAATTAAACTGCTTTCTTTATTTTTGAATGATCGTTGTTACTTATTCTGTTGTATATTGTACATATATTTACGTTAAAAAAAGCCATCAAGTACGAGTCCGACCCCTGCACAGAGGGTTCGGTAAAAAAAATTTTCGCACATTATTTTCGCAAATTACATTTTTATGATGGAACTAGAAATTTACAGTATTCGGATCTTTTCCCTTACTTGTGCTACATGGCACTGCTTTTTACCAAATTTCATGTTTCTAGATCAACAGGAAATACCCTATAGGTTTTAATTCCCTTGCGAGTGTCAAAATTTGCGGCATAAACGAGTAAGCAGCCGTATGTTTTGATTGCGTTGACTTGCAAGTTTTATTTTTTTCACCGCTCGAAAAAGCTCGCTGAGAAAAAGGGTCTTGATAGACGGAGGACAAGCAGACAGACAGACAACAAAGTAATCTTCTAAGGCTTTCATTTTCCTTTTGAGTTACGGAACTCTAAAAATTGAAATATTTATGACTAAAATTATTTATTGATAAAGATTCTTATTAATAATTTTGAAAATTTTATATACATAATGTTTTTAAACGAGTTCAAACTGGAGTTGGTTATATTTTTAGTTTATTATGTAGGTTAGGATATTTTTATACTACTAAAGCTTACGGGCTATCTGACGGTAAGTACATAGTTACAGTTATTGATTATGACGTATGAATATAATGAACGGATTTTAAACATATTTTTTGTCGTACTAACAAAGATAATCGAAATTGATGCTATGTTCCAGTGAGCACATAGGATGCTTAGTTCATAACAGTGGGATTATGATTATGAAAAATTTGGAATTCCTTTTTACTAAGGTAGTAAATAAGCATACATATGTATATATTTTATATAGCCAGTTTGATGGCAAGCAGTTACCGTAGCCTAGTTGCAACATCAGGGGTCACTAGTGTATTGCCTACCTCTTACCTCTTTAGGCCTTTATAAAGAACTTCAATGCATAATGGCATAAGTATAGCAAAAACCTGAATTATTCCCAATTTGTTCAAATCGTACGATTCTTGGGATTTGTTATCTTGTACTTGGCGTGCTATCTTGTGCTTCTGGAGGTACTTCCCCAATCATGTTGCTTATTAAATATCGTTTTGTATTACCTATTTTTTATCAAAGCCTCGTAGGATTGGCGGGTACCGATATCTATGGCTAAGGATTTGGCGAAAATACTGACTTTTACATAGAGCGACTACCATCAGACCTCCTCGTCCTACTCCAGATGGAACACCAGATTTTTCTTAGATTTCACAAATCTTTCGGAATACAACTTTTTAAGCGAGTGATAATTACAAATATGTAATAAATTTGAAAGCACGAATTTAGTGGTATATACCACCACCGGGATTCGAAGCAAGTATTGTCGGATAATTGGTCGGTCCTTTAACCACTGGACTACCACTGCTCAAGATTTTATAAATAGTAATGAAATTATGGGTCAGGACAGGAGTGAGACTTGTTACGTCCATATTACGCAAATATAAAGCCATATAAAGCAAATGTTTAGGAATGTACAATTGCTTTGTTTATCAAAAACCAAATTTTATTACTCATAAAATGATCAGGTGCGCGTGTTCCAAGTAACAATTTCGAAGAGCGAAAATTTAATCCAGCGTATAAATTTTATGAAAACAATCCGTACGGGCCACGCAATCCCGGGGGAAAGTCGTGTGCAAAACCTTATAGCAGTTTGTTTGTTTTGTCGGGCCCTCGTGGATCGGGGAACTTACATAGGTAGGTACTCTCTTACAATGTGCATTGTAAGAGAAAATTACGTTTGTTCAGCGTTAATATTAACATCGCGAATTATTGTTGTTAATGTGTTTTATCCTGAAACTCTCGACGTGCCAACTTAATTAATTAGTCCAGTAGGTACGGGCGCATTAAATCACTTCGTTTCAACTTTAACTTTTGCTTTACGCGAACACCGTTTCAACCGTTTTACTGGTAGAGAATGAAATTAGTTACTAAATAAACTCTGGGCTTATTTATGCATTACGCATAAACTTGTGATACCTACTTGTTATTGTAATTCTCTTCTCTCTAAATAGTCAGTAACAGATATTTTTTTTGTCAAGATCCTTAATACAGGTGTTGTAGGTGCTAATAAGAATATTAAAGAAATGCGTTATTACCTATGGTATAGAATAGGAAAACTATTGATAACAATCAAGCGATTAATCAATAAAATATAGCAAAGTTCCAAAAAGATTGTATGTATCAATAACCATTGCGTTGAAATTCTAATAAAAATTCATAATGAACTGATAATAAAAAAAATAGTGGTAATATAAATATTAGAACTCGAACCTCTCAGGGTTACTAGTCTGTATTTTATAAGTTTCATATCTAGGAAATATAATAAATAATTCAGTCTAATTTTTTATTAATTGAGCTACAAACTCTATAATATGCCTACCTCCACCAATAAGAAATGTGTCCTCAAGATAGTGATTGTCCTCTGGGTTGCGTGACTTGAATCTTTGAATGGGTGGTTTTGAGTGCCTGTGACTTCGCTGAGTTTCGCTGCTGATTCTAATTATGTCAATCCATTACTAAACTCATGTATATACTACATGAGTTTATGCACTGATACGTATTATATATATAACATTCGCGGTTTTATAGTTGCGCGCGTCTCCATAACTTACAGGCAGTTGCTGAAAATCAGTGGTTATATGCTCTTAGAGCATATAATGCATTGAGCTACTGCCTATTTGTATAAATGTCAGGCTTATTACTTTAGCGTCTTGAAGATATAATAAAAGTGTATAGAATTACGAAGAATTGATAAAAATTATATTGCGAGTAAAACCCTGTCTTCGGTATTTTTTAAAGTAGTCGTCGTTCAGAAAATGTCATTGTTTTTGTCAATTCACTGAATAATATTGTCTATTCCCGATGCAGGCAGGATAGACTATAAAAACGTCCATCTCACTAGATTTATTACAATCGAAAGCTATTTGGAGTCGATTTGAACAAACTGTCGTGTGATACTATGAGATACAGCGACGAATTGAGACGGAGTGATTCACTTATCTCGATCGTTTTCCAGTACTTGTTATTATTAATATGTTCGATTAATCGATACGATCATTGAATATTGATTTATGATAATGACACTTTCTCGTTGCCTTACTTGAACGAAAAAGTAAGATATTCTGTTACGCATAAAGTCGGATTCATTGTTATGATAATTCTTAAGATACTCAAGTAGGGTACAATGGGATGATGTAATTCAAATATTTTGAGTACCGCCGCGATCAAAAGCATGTTTCGATCATAATGGGTATCTGTATTTAGTAGGATCAGATAACAAAAAAAAAAAGACATAATGAGACATTTCCACCTATTTTTGGAGACCACAGTCATATCAAGCATATTGATATTTTTATACTAATAATAAATAGAGTATTGGAATTTACACTATCTAAAAGGTTCTACAAGTAAAAAATGGAATTCTACTGCAACACCAGAGCCAGCCGCCGCCCGCATCGATATAATTCAATACTTAGTGGTATGTTTTACAAATGCCCGCGAGCAAATTAATTCGAGAGTATGTTGTATATAAGCGTGATAAATACTTATTTGTAAATTTGATTCCTTTACCATTATAATTCAGTTCTCGGTGTAATCAACAACCACAACAACTACAAGGTTATAATAAAACAATATTTATAGTTAACAAATTGCTGTATTTCCATAGAGAAGGTAATCTCTCTTTGACAAGACAAACGAACGAGTCCAAACCATATGAATGTATTATATTATCACATATACACTTATTATTACATTGTCACCAGAAATGTCCTCAGTTACAAAATGTGATGATGATAAAAAAAAATCGGGTTGCGGCAGAAGTGAAAACTTGAACATTAACGTTGTGCATTTTTGAATATTTTGGAATGATTAGGGAATAATTTCGCATGAATTGCTTTATTTATCAGTATAAAAGTACTATCATATATGTGGTAAAATACAATGTTCATTTATTGCGCTATCGTACAAAAACATGACAATTTATATTACATAAAAAATTTGACACTTCAAAGCTATTACAATTATTTTACATTAAAAAGTTTATCTCTCAAAAAAATCTACTTTCATCCATAATTTCAACGACTCACCATCATCATTACCAGCATCATTCTTACCAATCTCTAAAACTCAAACACACACGCACACTCGCGCAAGCGCTCTACGCCGCTTAAACCAAACAGCGATGTTGATAAACTACGTTGAATGAAACGCGTAAACGCCAACAATTTAAAAGCTCTTACAACGTTTTGGTCGCGAGAAAATAATGCCCTATGAATGATCTAGCGCTTCATGTTTTAATTGTTTAATTAGAGGGAACTAATGTTTTAGCGCTACAGCGAACTTAAGTTCTAATTCTCACCAAAATCTTACGGTCAGGGTCACGTTTCATGACGGCCTGACGCGAGTTTAGCATTTTTTACTCATCCCAAAAAGTGCACAACGCCGCTAAAGAAGTTTTCACTTTAAAAATATTAGAGCTACTCGAAATTCGATGCGTTAGATTCCATAACATAGTTACATTTACCCACCCTTCAATCTCAGCCATTGCATCAATTCTATGGTACCTTCTTATCTATCTTTGTATTGTCATCTGTACTTCATTCAATTATTAATTTTGTGATAATAATTCATAATTGGTTTTAGTCCTAATGAAGCGGTCGACCTAATAAAAGAGTTTTAGTTGTCGGCCTTAGTTTACATTTATAAAAATTAAAGTAAGCCAGGTTCCGTTCTGAAAAGCGATAGAATTCTATTGCAATAATTTTCCAATCATAAAAAAACATTTATCCAAATTGTTTACGAATTGCATCCTGCGGCGAGCAAACATGTTACCTAACGTATGGGCCGGCCAACGTTTTTATAACTTATTTTGTTGCGAATAAAAGAATAAAAAATATTGCGCATGCAAAAAAGATGTTTTAAAAAATACGAGTAATTTGAATTAAAAAAATATATTGAAAAGACAAATCTCATAAAAAATCGTTTTACTACTGCGCTATTAATATACTAGTCATTGAAAAAGCCTAAAAATATATTCTTTCTTTCAATGACTACATATAGAATTACGAATATAAAACTTTGTTGAATAGAAAACGTTTTCTGAAACGGATCAAATTATATTTACGAGTACATTTACACTAATAAAATAAAGGAGTTAAGTTTGTTGGATTAACGGCGCAATCTAACGGCGTAACTACTGATAAGATTCTAAAACTCTTTTCTCAATAGGAAGCCCTAGTTTTATAGCCTATAGTGCCTGCCATCTTAAATCCCATTCAAAAATATGGGTTTATCGATGTAAGTCGGCTCTACATCATTGTCTAAAACTAGTTATTTATCACTTAAAAATACAGTACAATAATTAATTCCCTCATATTATGTGATAGACTAAATGCAGTCGCAAAGGAATCCATTAGTACGCATCAAAGCGGTTTCTAAATCCATTAGCAAGTCCTATCATCCGATGAAACTAGAGTGCCTAATACCCGTGCATAGGTATTTGTGTTGTGTAGTCCTTCGCACGTCTGTCGCCTCGGAGCCGTCCGACTGTCGCCGCCACTACTCGCCCCCATTCTCTTGCAAGTCAGCTCATATGTGACACACATAATCCTTTTAAGCACTTTTGTAAGTACTACGTGAACAATATCACTTATTATCATACATCTGGGTTCTACTCTAGGATTATTGGTGACACATTTCCTAAAAATCCCAAAAGTATACCCATAGAATATATTTTATGTTCAAGCTTAAAATTACTTTTCGTTCCGTGATTCACAGTTTCAAGGATGGTATAAAAGTCAAGTTTATTTTACATTATTGTGTATTCTCTCAAGATCTTTTTCGTACTTTGCATAAACCTTAAAGTGCCTGCGAGGAATTGTCGTAAAATGTACGTTTATGAGCAATTTCACATCTTATCTTCACTTCGTAAACTATAATCCAGGTGAGGTGCTACCTACAAAATAATAATTCTGAAATACGTTTTAGGGTTCCGTACCCAAAGCATACCAACGGAAGGCTCCGCTGTTTGTTTGCCTGCACTAAACCAAAGTTACCAATAATAAATTTACACCGTGTTTGTCAGTCGGACTCGCACTTGGCTTTATAAATAAAATACATGTATCAAATAGGAAAAGTTAATATTTACAGTATTAAGGTTGGAAATAAATATATTCTATCTAATGAAAATTGTTTCCGCAGCCTTAAAGCTTTGTTTTTTGAAGAACCTTTGCTCTACACTCCAGAGTGGAATAAATTTCATAACCCCTGTTTCATTTCCGATTCTGGTATTTACTACTACGACGCCAGCCCTGACTCATCGTATTGCCGAGATACGGGTCTCCCTTCAACTGCTCAACTGTGGGTTTTGAGGCAGACCAGCGTTTTCAAGCCGCCCGAAGGGCACTGACTTAGCTTAACGACTGTTATCCATCGACAACAGCCGGAATCGAAGGTTTAACGGGCCCTCCGAGCATGGTCAAGATCGAGATAGATAAACCCATCCATAGACAGGCTGCAGTCGCCGTTGCTCAAACCGTGTGTTCGGTTAGAATGACACGCGCGACAACGCCATCGAGCTCTCTTTATTTAAGATTCTAAAGACTAGTACATGCAAGCGATGCATTTGCCACGATTTTCTATGATTTATAAGTACGTATGGTGTGTATAGGTTGTCCTGGTAAAATAGTACTTTTGTTCTTTTGTAGATCTACACAGACTGGGCAAACCACTACCTGGAGAGAGCGCGGTCACGGCGTCGTGCGGGCGTCTCTGGTGGTGGTCTGGCCAGGGACTGCGCTGACGGCCTGCTGCTCGCTGACGTACTCGAGGGCGTGACAGGCCTCAAGGTGCCGCGTGCGCATCGAAAGCCAAGGAACCCTCAACAAATGGTAAGGAGATTCAATGCTTTTTTAACTGCAATATTGCATTCTTTTTAACGTGTGTAAACGCCACGATATCATCGCCATTTGTACAAGTATCTAAAGGTTATTTAGCGATTAGCCTAAAATGATACTGAGAGTTTTTTGTCTAATGATTTAATAATATTAATTATTTTTAGATAAGGTATTGCTTTTTAAGTTTATATAGGCGTTTTTACTGAAAAATCGCAATTTTACACAAAAACAATATAAATAACGCCGATAGAAGCTCAGGCACGTATACCTATATTTTTTTTTTTTTTTTATTTGATTTATATACGTGCACCCCTGCCATGGGCAAGGCTATTTATATACATTTTTTTAATTTCTTAATCTTAATTTTTTAAATATTCTATTGTAAGTAATAAACACATTCATTCATCATACTCTCTTCCATTCCGCAATTCATCTTTCATTCATCATCTTTCAATTATATTTTCCTAAAAAAAGAAGTTGATTTGGCCCATTTTAGAACGCCGGTAAAATGATTATAACTTTCCAAATTTCCCTCCCCATACTGCGTCGGTCCATCCACGGGCGACAGAGAGCTTCACAGCTCCACCTAGCCACCGCGATCCCATCGGCTATACAGAGTATAGCCGAGGTATACAGCATTAGTCCTAGGTGGAGCCGCTCTGCTTGTTACGGTCAATGACCACCATGGCTAGACCGACGCAGTATTTTAAAAATTTTGTCCGAGTTTTGCCCACCACTAATTCGGAGACCGATTTTTCGGTGACCCGCATTCCCAAATCCTGCTCCAAATCGTACCTCTGTTTGGAGAATGCGAGACACCGAAACAATATGTGCTGCCGTATACCTATATTAGGTCGGGGAAATTTTTATCTTAGTTTATTTACATTTGATTATAATAGGTATATTTACGCCATTTTGTTCGCTAACCTGCGGCCAGTTTGTTGGTTTTTAGCAAGTTTAACCCCATTGATTTAGAAATTTTGGAATTTCTGATCAAAAAACTGCGACAAGTAGGTAGTATTGACAGTTCTTAATGTTAGGTACACTATCAAAAGAATTCTAAAGAGACCGAAGCAGGTGAAAATCTGAGAGTGCAAGGTCAGGGCCATATGGTGTATGTATTAACACTTCCTAACCAAGCTCTCTCAATATTTGCTAAGTGACTATGAATATGAGTATAGTCTGGCGTTATCACGATGAAAAACCACATCCTTCGTGTTGATCAATTCTATCCGTTTTTTTTATTTCTTGCTTGAGTCTTAACAGCTGTTAACAATAGATATCCGAATTGATGGTTTTGCCTGGACTGAAAGCGCTTGAACCATTTTTGGGCTACTTTTTTTTGTAATAAAACTTCAAAACGTATCGATTTTTTTCGTTAGATTCATTCATTTTGCCGGACTCAAAAACAATAGAAAATGGCGGGGAATCGTTCTTACTTTTAATTTATCTGTTTTTAAAATGTCTGAAATTTAATTGTATCAACATTAGCCAGGTAAAAATAGTACAATCAAAGATTTAATTATAACAATCTCATCAGTGAGTATCTCTTTTGCTTGTACTTGATACACTCCATCAACAAATGAATGATGACATACTAATTAAAAACTAGATAAAATCGTATCTTTGTAATCGGCTACATGAGGCATGCCTATTGTAAATGACAAATACGCCATCTTAAGCATACATTAGAATAGAAATACTTTCGCTCCGAAAGTCATAAAATGTCGCCAGTGTCACAATGTGTATATACACCGGAAACGGAGTGCAGTTTGTCAATACGGGATTCGGGTTTGTGGGCTATCGCACACCGGTAACTGCTTAAGGCGCGTGCGCGTACCTGCCGAATGATTCGTAGATGCATCGGTCAAGATAGCTATTTCGGGCAATCAAAAATTCCTTGGCCGCTTTCGTTTTTGTCTGTTACAATAAACAAAACTCGTTAGGAAATTGTGATCGGCTTTCTTTTGACAGCATGAGGTGATTGAAAATTGATTTTATTGCTTTTGGTTTTTGTATTCCTTTTAGTGTTTCGTACCTGAAAAGTAAAAATAAAAACCCTTTATTCCTCGTAACTTTGTTGTCGGTCTGTCTTTCTGTATATCAAGATGTCACAAATCAAAACCTATATACAGTTTGCAGGGTCGGCAACATGCGAATGACGTGTCGGTAACTGCTTACCATCAGGCAAACGTTATGCTTGTTTGCACCGAAGGATACGAATGAAAATCTAAAGGGAACCTATAGTTAAGCTAGTGAAATTCGGTAAGGAGCAAGGTCACATATACAGGAAAGAATCTAATAATCATTATTTTGTTGTTATATCTGTACTGTGATCATAAATAAACAAATATTGTCGGACAAATTACACGGCCTCATGTAGCCCCAAAGTAAACGAAACTTGTGTTATGGATACTAGACGACTGATACTGTGATAACTGGGAATCGAACCCACGAGCATTGGTGTCAAAGCAGCATTACTATCCGCTGCACCACCGAGCTCGTCAATTTGATCAAATTGATTTTATCATAAAGCAAGATTTCACAGCACTTGCTTGTTTGTCTGTTCGTGGTGTCACAGTCAGTAGGCCGATTCTACTAAAAAACTGCAACTGCACTGCAGCGCGGCGTGTGTCATAATACGTACATTTGACGTTTCGTTGAACGTCGCTGCTGTCAGATCGCTTGACGAAACGTCAAAATGTACGCATTTTGACACACGCCGCGCTGCAGTGCAGTTGCAGTTTTTTAGTAGAATCGGCCTACAGGTCTTATCTGAAAATCAGCGCCAGGTCATGTGTTGACACGGCAGTATGCTGAGATGGGACCTATTTGGGCTGATTCAGCTCTCTTGTTGTATCATTGTCTATTGTGTATTGTTTATATGTGTATAGTGTTTGTGTTACGTCCAAATAAACCTTTTCTTTCTTTCTTTCACATGTTTACCGAAAAATTCGAAAGTTGCTAATTTGTAACTCAATTGTTTCAGTAGTTGGGGAGGAAATTGAGCGTAAATTTTTGTTATATTCTCGGATTTTTTCCTAAGCTGATGCTATGAGACATAGTTTCTTGCCAAATTTCATGATTGAACCCCAAGTTTGTGGTGTATTTTCTTGAAAACAGACAAGCAAATGTAACTAGAATTTATATTTTCCCTGTACAAGACTACTTCACGGCAAATTTCGAGATCTTAGATCTACAGGTACTTCTCTTGACCTAAGTAGATTTTGGATTTGTGATTTCTTAAATAATAATAATAACTTTATTTATTTTGTTCTCTCACATAGGGTTATACAGTATGAGATAAATCTAAGATGTACTCATTACATTTTTTATACCACTAAGGTGGCAATCAAGTATACGCAATCAAGTATACGGCCTGCCTGATGGTAAACTGTCACCATAGCCTATGAACATTTGCAACACCAGGGTCGTCACTCATGCATTGCCGACCTTCTAAAAACCTCTTCATGAATTTCTTGAAGAATACCATGCTGTGGACCCTTGGAAAAGCCTCGGCTGGGAGCTCATTCCACAGCTTAAGAGTTCTCGGAAAAAATCGTCTCTGGAACCGCACGGTAAGCGACGAAAAGACATGTTCATGCACAAATGCTTGTCCTGCGTAAAAATTGAACCTGCGAGCATTGGTGTTAAAGTGGCCATTTGCTAACTACTCCGCCACCGGGTTCGTTAGGTCATTCAGTTGGTTCAGTCAGTTATTTCTTGACTACAGACTGACAACGAAATACTATAAATGCCTCCTTTTAATTTTTATGATAGGGAACTAAAAATCTCATATAATCACATACTTCTGTGTACTAAGTATCGGGAATTTGTCAATAAAACAAAAAATACAAATTATTCATCTAAATTTATTTTATCGCCTTCAAAGTAGGCCCCATCGCTTGCAATACAACATCTCCACCGCTTCACCCAGTCTTCCATACATTTTTCATAGGCTATTTGCGGTATGGCCTTTAGCCCATTCAGCGAATTTTCTTTTATGGCTTCTATCGACTCAAAACGTTTTCCTCGAAGTGGTAATTTTAACTTGGGAAATAAAAAAAAGTCAGACGGAGCCATATCAGGTGAATACGGTGCTTGGTCGAGAACTTTTGTTGAATTTTTCGCTAAAAACTCTTTCACTATAATGGCTGTGTGTGATGGTGCATTATCATGGTGCAGCATCCATGAGTTGTGTTGCCACAAATCTGGACGTTTTCGGCGGATACTCTCACGCAAACGCTTCATGACGCCTAAATAATATTCTTTATTCACTGTTTCTCCCTCTGGAAGGAATTCGGAGTGAACCACACCACGGTAGTCAAAAAAAACTGTCAGCATCACCTTGATTTTGGAGCGACTTTGCCGCGGTTTTTTGGGTTTCGGCTCGTTTTCGAGACGCCATTCTGAAGACTGTTGGCTTGTTTGCATGTCGTACTCATAAACCCATGTCTCGTCGCCAGTTATTATACGTTTCATAAAGGTCGGATCCGTAGAAGCTCGGGAAACCATGTCTTCAGCGACATGCTTTCGCTGCGCTTTTTGAACAAAATTGAGCTCTTTTGGAACTAGTCGAGCGGCGACGCGTTTCATGCCTAAAATGTCAATGAGAATGTTGTGGACGGACTTAAAAGATATGTTCACCTCACTAGCCAACTCTCTCAGACTCATACGTCGATTTTCGAGCACTAGCTTCTTGATTCTGTCGATGTTTTCTCTGGTCGTAGCGGTTGAAGGTCTACCAGAACGAGGCAAGTCTACTACTACTTCTCGGCCTTCTTTAAAAGCCTTATACCATTCATAAGCCCTTGTTTTCGATATACACGATTCGCCGTAGGTATTTCGCAACATTTTTAGTGATTCACCACATGAAATATCATTTGAAACACAAATTTTAAGGCACACTCTTTGTTCAACAATATTTTCCATTGTAAAAATCGCCGAGGACTCAAAACTATGACCAACAAAAAGTGTAGTTTAAAACAAATTAAATGACAGATCCCGCTCAAATTTTGCGCGCTAAATCAGTACAGTGCTACCAACATGCAGTAAAAAAATTAGAACGACCTCTTTTACGCGGGTCTTTTTATTGACATATTTCCGATACTTTTTACACAGAGTAGTATATAACAGCAACATTGAGAGATACTTATATAAAAATAGATTCTTGATAGTAATGTGATATTGCTGTGGCGAAGAGAACATCTACCGGTGACCACATCCGCAACAGACTCTATACTTATTTACGACTGGATGATCAGAACTCGATGTTGCCATAATGGCATTACAATTAATATATATGTAGATTTTAATACATTTTTATTACATTTACATTTATCTCACAATGGATTTTATATAAGGATATATATGCTTGGAACTGCAAATCTAGCGATTTCCAAAAAGTTTAGAAGTGAATTTTGATACAAGACTTATATAAAAGCTCTTTATTTTATAGTTTACTTTGTTAGGGTTATCTGAAGAGTAAATAATGGAATCCCAATAAGTTTATTCACAACGGTTTGTTTGTCCGCTGCAAACAAACAGATTCATGTCCTAGAAAATGTTTGGAATACAAAACTGAAATATGGTATAGCTACAGAGTCAGCTCGTCCACATATTGCATTTCTCAAAAACAACATGTTAGAAATAATATGGGGACAACAAGTAATTTTTTTTTAATTAATTTTCGTAAGTAGATCGTGTATCATATCATAAAAGAGGATAATGAGAATATCTATATATATACATCTATACATATAATAAAGTGTCTGTTTGTAATTTCAAAATAAAGCCTTTATCTTAAGCTCATATTGTTATTTTCACGTTACCAAAGCACATGCATTTTTAACTTTTTTGTCTGTCTGTCTGTCTGTCGGTCTGTCTGTTTGTTTGTCCGGGCTAATCTTCGAAATGGCTGAACCGATTTTGACGGGGCTTTCACTGGTAGGTAGCGGACTGTTCGGAGCAGAATATAGGCTACTTTTATCCCGTAAATATTTTGGGTTCCTGCGTAATAAATGAAAACTGTTAAAATTAGGGGGAAATATCTTCCCCTTCGGGGGCCTTTGCAATTTTATTTTTATTATTTTCATAGAATACGTATTTTGTGTAACATAAAATAACTACGCATTTTATGTAATAAAAATAAAATTCATCTACGTTGCCTCCTGTAAAGGTCAACAGATGGCGCTGTACGAAAATTGAATCGCTCTATGGTTGCATCTACGACGCTGAACGTTGTTTTTTTTTAAACAGAAACAATTACATGTCTGCAGAGAAATAAAGGCTACTAAAAGCCCAATTTTCATGCGTGCAAAGCCGTGGGCTTCTGCTAGTATATCATAAAATAGGTTAAAAACTTTAATAAATAAATAAAAAGCGAAAGATACAATTTCTTGTTATATTGAAATATAAATCTATATATAAATAGGCGTCACGAGAAGCACTATCAATATTAAAGAAGCGAGTGAAATGTGTAAAGATAAAGTCATGCTCGGTGTGAGTAGCGCTCGCCTACCCCATAAGGGGCTTGGCGTGAGGTTATCAGTCTTGCCAGAAGGTTACTTTTGTAACCTTTTAGGTGATTTTTGAACTGCATTGGTTACTTTTAGGTTAAACTAATGAAAAGGTTACTTTTAGGTGATTTTTCGGAATTTGTAGAATTAACTATTAATTTTTTACATAAAAACAACGTGAGACAGAACGCTCGTTTTAGAATTTTTCATGTTGGTAAGCTTCGTTAGCAGTAGTAGAACTAAAACTATAGACCTTTATGAACAATCATAGGGGTATGAGCATTTTGCCAATAACTAGGGCAGTTATTTTTTTTCTTCAAGTTGGCTCTCTCCAACCATATATTGAACAAAAAGCGAAAGTGAATCGAATGTCAAAAATAGTATGGTAATGTAGAATTATATTACCGATTGCCAATATCGAATGGATAATTTTTCACTTAAAATTAAAATATGACGTGATCCGATATCTTAATTAATTAATGGAAGGGAAAGACATACGCTATCAATATGATACCGTCGCAAAAGGAGTAGTAAAAAAATAAGTGACATAGGGGAAACCATACAGTTGTTGGCCTCCTCATAGTAATTGGCATAGTAAATGGAAATGACTTGACTTAGAGTGTGATAAAACTAGTGCCAATAACTAAAATTAAATGGCCAATAACTATACTGTTTCCCCTATATTAAAAGATTTCACAAAAAGTGGTAGTGTATTTATTAAATTTCCAAGCTCCTTCGTATGAAAAATACTTATCATGCGTAATAAAAAGATTTCCAAATATTGAGACTGATACAGAAAATTTACATAAAGAATGGAAGAAAAACGCTTTACTCGACTTCAGCGAATTAAACATGCCGCCTGACTTGCCGGTTGAAGAATACTGGAATAAAATCCTAAAAGTGACAGAAGGTACAGGAGAACCCATGTTCCTAAATTTGAAGGAAATAATAATGGTTTTGCTCGTTTTGCCAATGCATGTGTGGAACGAGTTTTCAGCCAATTAAAACTGATAAAATCGGACCACAGAAACAGACTAAATATGGACACAATTGCAGCTTTGATGGTTACCAAAGCGGCTGTAAAAAATGCCACAACATTTGAGCCATCAAAAGCATTAATGCATGCTGGAATAAAATACAGCGAGGATAGTGATGATGATGGTGAAGGCCGGTACTTATTGCTTTCTCTTATTTTTTCACAAATCGGCAATTTTTTTTCCAAGAGAATATTTTCGAAAGTTTTATTTGAAAATACAGAAAAAACATTTGATTTTAAAATTTCAGATGCTGATGTGCTGTCTTCGCTCATGTACTCTTCAGTCATCATTTTAATTTCATATAATTATTTTAGTCTCATAATCACAATTGTTGTACCTAATTAATACATTAACTTTGTACTACAACCCGTTATTACTTAGTATACATATTTATGGTGCAGTCAAACATACAGGTAATTAATACTCAGTAAAAAAATATTTATAGTATCAATTTACAAATTTTAATATAGAAATTTTGAATTGTACACTTACGAGTATGTACCATTTGAGGGACCATATTTTTGCGATATTTCGATACTCGTTTAACTTCATATGAATAAATCAAGAAATGCGGGCAAGTGCTCAAATACTCATCGATGTATCTGTAAGTCAATACAACTAATATTCTATTCTATCAACTTATAATAACTTTCCAGTAAAATAATATGAAAGGTTATTTTTTATACAAAAAGGTTACATTTTTTTATATTTCAGGTAATTTCTGACATGATCCGACTGGCAACACTGGAGGTTATAGACAGATATACACAGGCAAAGATAAAACGATTAAATACCTTTTTCACCTCTGTTTGTTACCCGATTTCCGTTTTCTTTTTGTTTAGTAATTATTGACGAGATTTAGTGTTATCACTAAAAAAAAAAATTAGGAACAAAAAACTATAATCATTATTCAATAATCGAAAGTCGAATTTCATAAATTTAGTGTCACCACTATATAACGTCTAGCCAGATATTGTATTCGCCTCCGTTTCTTCCTTCCTTAAAAAAAAAACAAAGTACAGTGCAATAAGAACGGAATGGGGTATAAATCACTATAGTAAATGATTTATGGCACATAAACTTGGTGTACGTTGTTACCATTTTGAGGAAAGTGCTGATTTTGAATGGTTCCCATAGCAAGTGGTCGGTTGCCACAATGGGCGGGTCCGACAATAAGTCGTAAAGCTATGCCCTACGATAAGCTGACAGCTTGTTAAACATGAACTAACGAAACCATTAATATCGGCACGGGTGTATTTCTTACGTATTCAAACAATATTCGTAAAGAAACTTGACGAATCAAGCGTTCACATTGAATTAACATGTATTTATAATGTACTAATTCGCCCTTTTCAAATTACTGGACCGGGTAAAAAACACTTATTGAATATAACAATTTGATTCATTTTATAAAGACACTAGCGGACCCGACAGACGTTGTCCTGTCCCATAATATAAAGTTTCCCAGAACCCGACTGCAGTGCCACCTATTGGGTCCAATTGTTTCGATAACCATTCTCGAATCCCCTTGAACAAACACAAAAGATTTCATCAAAATCGGTCCAGTCGTTTAGGAGGAGTTCAGTCGCATACACACGTACAGTAGAATTATATATATAATATAGATATACACTAATTCGTTCTTGAGATATCATAAAAAAAAGTTTCATATAAAATGTATGAGAAATGGAATTTACTTTATATTTTTTTTTTTTGTTATTTTTTCCATGTTTTAATACTTTTTATCCTATTCCGGACGAAGACAAATCCAAAGACACAAAAATCATAAAAATCGGTCCAGCCGTTCTTGAGTTATAAATGGTGTAACTAACACGACTTTCTTTTATAGATATATAGATATAAACAGGCTGTCTAATTACGAACAGTATAGGTTTATTCCGCGAAACGTGAAAAACGTTTAAATTAAAGTCAACTTCTTGAGGGTAAATAGGCAAAAATCGCGTACTTTTCTCATTTGACAACGCTGATCACAGCATTACCAAATAAAATACCCAATTAAACTGATTAAAGAACCATAGAAAATAATAATATTACTATATCTATGAAGTATATCTATACCTGAAGTACTGAGTCACCTTTGGGCAAAAACTCAAATTAGAAATTAGTTGCGAGAATCTAAATCTGAAGACAGAGATGACGTAGTATAATCTAGGATAACTACTTACCATCAGGCAGGCATCTTAGACTTATTTACGATCTTAGCAATATATGAACTGTTTCTTTTACAATAATAATAAAAAACAATAGTTTGTTAGGTTACTTTTACAGCAATGACGTAAAATATTTAGAAACACTGCTAAAGAGAGCTAGCGTAGTAATGGTAGCGTAGGGCTAGGATAACTGCTTACATCAGGCAGGCTTTAGGCTTATTTATCACCTTGGTTTCGGAAAAACAGTACCTCTTACAAAACCAGCAACGATATATACTCCAACGATATATAATCTATTACATTATATAAAAATAATAATATTTAAAACTATTTTTAAATGCCCGTGAATGTTGTTTAACCTGTAGTGATTAACAGTTTCAAGTTAATGAGTATCATGTTTATGAGTACATACAGTATATGATAAACTAGCGACCCGCCCAGGCGTGCGTCGCATCGGTTCAACTTACTAATGGAGGTAATAAGAAGTGAACTTAACAATAAAATATTACATATATTTATTTTAAGACAAGTGGCTATCTTCAGTGGTTTAGGCTGTGCATTGTCTGTCTGAAACCTCAAAGCATTGCAATGTGAACAAACAGTATTCATTGTTTCGAAATCATACATCCGCGGCGTAATTTACTGTTATATTGTATCTGAACGTCAAACGAACATTTCGAAATTATCACGTTTGGCCGTCTGTTAAAGACAATCGAAATTATTTTGTACGTAAACTCAAACGAACGCAACTGTCCGCTTTGTGTGTCCGGAGTCATTACATCATCATCATTATTTCAGATCTTATTAGCCCAGTGCTGAACATAGACCTCCCTTCTAGAGAACAATTGTATTGGAAAAGAAGGTTTAATTTGATACAGGCGTTCAAATCGTGGTTACATAGATTATCTTGCTCGTTGTACTAAATTTGGATATTTAAAAGAAATTTTTCGGTTCGGTTCGTTCAGTCATGTTCAGTTCTCCCATCCCTGCAAACTTTATTCGCAAAGCCATATTCAAGCTTTAGGTCAGAAAATTTTGTTTTTAAAAACGAAGTTTATCCCAGTTTCTTGGTATAGAATTTAATTACCAAACCCACGATAGTAATTAGAATGTTTTCTTGTGTGTGTGTGTACTAAAAGATTAGTGAGTGAGTAATACCGTGAATACAAAGCATACTACGTTATAATTTTAATTTATAGCTCTACATTCCTAACGCTTGTTTGCGGTATTAGATCGGAAGTCGGCCATTGTTTGAGCAAGTGTTGAAGGAAATGGGCCAGCGACTGAGAAAGCTTGTAAGGCGTAATCTATGAGTTCATTACACGTGTTTATATTTTGACTAACTGCTGCTCGAGACTGCGCACTTTTTCAAAGTGCGAGAAAGATATTTTCGATTAAAAACAAAACTATGTGTTAATCCAATATATTAAATAAAATAAAAATGTGGCTCAACTCTAATTCAGTATTTTAGTATATTGATACGCGATATGAGCTGACGCCATAATAATTTTTATTAAAAACTGACCAGTAGATGCCAGTAGTTTTCAAGTAACATGTATGAAAAGACATAATAATGTACCTGAAACAGATGTGGGAAGTAGAGATATTTTAATGAATAACCCTACTGAGGAAGTGCTCTATATTATAGGTTACCAGATCTGAATAACAAATTTCTGGAGACCTATGTACCTGCGATTGACTGAGTGTATCAGTAATCTGCTGAAATCATGCAAGTAATTTTGTATTAGCATTATTTGTTATAAAACAAGCGCTTTATACAAGGCGGCTCGTATACTCGTTAGCTACTCGACAAAATATAAATCCCGGCAAGTTACACACTCTATTCGTATTAAGGTATATTCTTTTCTTAAATTAAAAAAAGAAACAGAGAAGGAATATTTGTGACAGACAGCGGACGGACGACACAAGGATTCTTTTTTCATTTTATGTTATTACACCGTAAAATATGTATCCACGGTAACAAGAATATTGTTTTATATGGTATTAGGGAATTAATTATAATATGGAGTAAAACGAAAAAAATTATAGAGAGTGCATGAGAAGAGCTAAGAATATTTAAGAAATGAGTAAGGTGTGTAGGAACTGAATCATGCTGCGCTTAGTTCTCTCTGTCCACTCCGTAAGGGATTTGGTGTGAAGTTATAGAAAGAAAATGAAATAAAATCGGCCAAGTGCGAGTCGGACTCGCGCACGAAGGGTTCCGTACCATTATCTATAAAAATCGGCCAAGTGCGAGTCGGACTCGCGCACGAAGGGTTCCGTACCATTATCTATAAAAACGGCAAAAAAAATCACGTTTGTTGTATGGGAGCCCCCTTAAATATTTATTCTATTCTATTTTTTAGTATTTGTTGTTATAGCGGCAACAGAAATACATCATCTGTGAAAATTTCAACTGTCTAACTATCACCGTTCATGAGATACAGCCTGGTGACAGACGGACGGACGGACGGACGGACGGACGGACGGACGGACGGACAGCGGAGCCTCAGTAATAGGGTTCCGTTTTACCCTTTGGGTACGGAACCCTAAAAAAGGCAAAAAAATCACGTTTGTTGTATGGGAGCGCCCTTAAATATTTATTTTATTCTATTTTTTAGTATTTGTTGTTATAGCGGCAACAGAAATACATCATCTGTGAAAATTTCAACTGTCTAGCTATCACGGTTCATGAGACAGCCTGGTGACAGACGGACGGACGGACGGTCGGACAGAGGAGCCTCAGTTATAGGGTTCCATTCTACCCTTTGGGTACGGAACCCTAAAAAGACTATTACTCTACTCTACGTGGATTTATCGGTTTGTTGCGAACTGAGGTTATGAATTTATGTATATTTAGATAGACAACTAAGGCGATAAAAGAGGCTTGTCTTTATTAAACATATAGAAGAATTGGAATGAATTGAAAACCTATTAAAATATGTTTTATGGACCATAATACTGAACATAATGATATATTTAAAGCACAAAATAGAAATTCTTTAAGATACACGATATTAAATTTCTAAAACACCCTTTTAAGAGATAATTAGCGCCCCAAAAACCGGCCTCCCACAGCGGCCTATCATCGCCTTTTTATGCAAACAAAAAATTTAATAGTTCAAATATTTAGGGTCGTTTTTTGCGTAACAGCCGCGATGGATCGTTAGCCGAGATGACTTGTGATTGACAAACAAACAGATTATTTGCTTGTCTAACTTGACATAGTGATTTATGGCCTGTTGTATATAATACCTAGCCCCAGATTCTTAATATAATTGCGGTCTAGTGTACATTAGAGCTATTGTAATAACCTTTTTAATGAACAGAAGCTTGTTGAAGCAAAACTTGATTGTTCATTCTTTCTGCCATTTTTTTTTTACCATAATAACATCACTTATGAACAATCTAGATTTTTGCACAAAATATTTTATTGTTCAGTATTATATATTTACTGGTGTTATACAGCTCCTATTATAAGACATAAGAGCAGCGCAAAAAAATCCAAGTTGGCCGTAATATTAGCTCTGTTTAGTATTTTAGTAGTAATTAAAGGCACTTATGCAAGTTGTAGGACAGACGGTAGGTTTGGTTACTCTTGAAACGTGTACGTTGAGAGTACTACTTGTAATATATTTCTTAAAGTTTATAAGTAATGTTCTACTTGGAAAATGGATAGACAGATATAAAACTCCAATATTTTTTTCTACTACATTTTTTTTATTATTATTTTTTGGTTTTTGTTAGTACCTACTAACATTACGAATATATTACGAATTTGTAAAAACGTGCAGGTCAAAATGTTATATAATTGGGAACTATGAAAATTTTCTACTAATTCATGTTTGATGACAAAAAGAATATAATCATATTCTTTTTTATACAACGTTAGAAGGCATACAAGCATGAGGTGCACCTAGGGTTTCTGCTCAAGAATTCTCGAGAAATATCCTACCATAAATGTATGTATATCTTACACCAGGTCCCTTGCGGGGTAGGCAAAGAGAACCGAGCGCCATAAGACGCGGTCCTTACATACCTACTTCACTCGCTTCTGTGACATTCATAGCTCTTTTCATACACGCTCGCCGGTTCCTGGGGCTGGAAATTGAGTTGAATTAAAATTTGAAGTGTCTTGATTATTTTGCGGGTAGTTTTAGTTGACATACTATGCTCAAATTAAAATATAGTGCAAGTTACTTATAATTTGTTCAATCGAATGGCTATGATATTATTAACATAATAGTTTCTGAATATAAAAGGCGCTTTTAGTTGAAGTTAGTAGCTAAACAAGTTTTTATAGTTGTCTAAATATGTATTAGTAATTTTGTTGATTTAATTTTACTAATTATTGTTTATTTACAGACATTTAGACACTGGTAGGGACCCAATAATTATAAAAAAAGTTAAGCACTACCCTACTCTTTACTTATATAGTTTGTGTAATTTATTGTTTATTGTTGATTTATTAATTATAAGTACAATTTAACTACAAACTTACCATTTCATTTAATTGATCTCATCTATCAGTCCAATTTGTAATAAAGAAAAAAATTTGAAAATAGCACCGTGTTTTATTAAACATCATAAATTCTCGACATACTCGAGAAATCTTGGTCGAGAATTTTCATGCCTCGAGAAATAAAAATAGTCGAGAAACCAGTAGTCTTTAATCGCTTGCAATACATTAAATATCACTCCCTCCAGGCAATTATTGATTAATTTCCTGGAAGTACCCAGACATGCATCCCATTGATATGCCCTACCTCTCTCAAAAACGTGTAGTGCTTGAACAGATAAATTAACAATTTCGCCAATAAATACTACCTTTACTGCTCACACAGCAACTACTTAGGAGCAGAAACACAACGACCTTCAAGGGAGTTCTTATTTGGCTGCGGTTAATGTGAGATGGAGATACTGTCTCAGATAGGCTACTTTCATGCGTCTAACATCTCTAAAAAACACCCAGGTTAATACAAACAGACATGTTCATGCACACAAATGTTAGTCCTGTGTGTATATCGAGACCGAGAGCGTTGTTGTCTAAGTAGTGTCACTAAACACTACACCACCGACCTCGTCAAAATGTACTAATAAGTTACGAATAATGCCACCCCACATGTTAGACTGATAAAAAGACAACATTGTGACATAATTAGGTCAACTCTTAACGTTCGGAATCCTAAATCCCAATACTCAAAACTGAATTTATTATTTTTGGCACTTTAGTTTACAGTGTTGATACAACGACATGAAATTTTATATTCAATACAGTGTATTCTATTCTTCTTTTAAAAAATACGACACATTGTTTATTTCTTTACTATATATATTTCTATTTATCAGCGGGCGCACTGTGTTATGAATACTGGATGGTAACTATTACCAGTAAAGGTGGCAGCGGTCGAGCAGTGTGTAAGGCTGGCTGTCCTCGACGTTGGCGACGCAGCGGGCGCATGCAAAGAACTTCGGACGGAAGCGGTGCTTGAACGCTGACCATGTAGTCGAAAAAAGTTGATTCCTACGGGATAACAGGATGCGCGCGAACGAAGTCGCAAGGTGCAGCTATACTACTATAATACTTTTCTATATGTGTATTAAAGAATATATGTGAAAGGCACTGCACTGCAGGCAGGCACTACACACACACTCATCAAGATTGAAGTTCATAGATGTAGTATTAAAAATAGACAAGACATAAAAACTAATTACGCTCATTATCTGACAACAGAATAACATTCTTTATCCTAAATCCCAGCAATAAAAATAATTACACTGTATAATGATTATTAGATTTAGATGTTATTTAACGAAACTATGCAGGCAATTCGAACTGTAATCCAATTTGTGCTTCTCTTACCTGTTTATACCAAGTAACAGAGATGACCTGAGTAGCCACTGCAGCAGCAGTTGTTTGTATCTTCTATTGCAGTAGATGGACATGCGCAGAAGTAACTACTATAGCCGAGGCAAGAGCAGCAGCGACGGTTACATGCATTTCTGTTACAACCTGTTGTATCTATAGATGTTAAAGATGCGCATAGACAGCCAAAGTAACGATATGGCAGTTACATGCATCGTCTCTTACACAAGGAAAGTAACCGCAGATACGACTGCTCTGATTATCTTCGCGGGGCGCTGAAGGTCACTTCCCCGGTCAGTGCTTCCGGCGCTATTTTGTATGAAATAACTGTTGGTGGAAGCGCATAAAGTATAGATCAAATTACCAGTCTTACGATCTTCTTCAGACATAGCTATATATCACTTATTATGTATTAAGTCAAGGCTGAACATTGAATTCTTGTATAATAATCTTTTAAAAATCTTGTTTTGTGGAATTTAATTCTACGCAGTATTGTCCAGTTTTATTAGGTTGATAATTTTAGCATTCAAGTTAATAAAATTAATATTATTGAAGAGGTAAGAACACAGAAGAGCATGTCAGTTGTGAAACTTATTACACTATAGTCTTTGTAGTGTAACAATAATTATTCACCAGTTATTCTATTAATTGAAATATCTTTACTCAAATGTGATGTTTTTGTCTAATGATCATTGATCTTAATGCACCTAGTCGAATGAAACCATGTAAAATATGATTAGCGGGCAAAGTATTTACACGTAATTCAAAAACTAATTGGCATTTGCAAATCCGAACAATTAAACATGCCCTATTGATGATCATCCCTTGAGTACATCAATATAAATGTGCAAGTAATATTATATTCTCATTTGGATTTAAACTTGAATAATTCACCAACATTTCGTCCTCAATTAATTCGTGAAACTACTAATAACGTATGACAAAGAAGTAATAAATGCACAAAATTTGTTTGTCCGTACTTTGAAGTTTCACAGTAAATCTATAATTTTGACCCACCTGAAACTGTTCCAGCCGACACGGCTGCGTTTCTAATATTGTTTATGTCATTATGAACACCGTGCGATCTTACAACTTTGTGTGAAACATATGAAATACAACGGCCTTTAATACTAACGGTGTTGATTTATCTGAATACCGTTTGCTTAAACACAAATAAAACCATCATTGTGCTGTCAGGAAAGTCGTGTTGAATCTTCATTGTATATAAAAGGAGAAATTGTTTGGTGATAAGTCTACCCATCACCTAAACGGCTAAATGAAAAAAATGTTGCATGAATCTCTGACGAGTGAAGATCCGTTAAGAAAGATTTGAAATTGCAACGGGATGTTTGGACTTACAGGCTATATCTACATCAAAACGTCGTCCGCACGCGCTTATCTCGGCATATCGTCATAATTTCAAAACTTTCATCTGATTGTCAAATTGATTCACATTAATTGATTGTTTATGTTCAAAAATGCCTTTGTTTTATGCCAAATTGGGCGGCAATATTATTTTATTCTCGTCTTTGTTTTCTGTCGCCCCAATGTAAATAAATATGGGGACGCATATTATTGTTGTAACAGTAATTTTCTCACGTAACTGCACATAATGGAAAACAATCTCAGATCTTTATTCAGCTGCAGCAACGAACCATATTTGCACAATCGTCCGTGACCTACCCGGACGCACAGATAGCCATCTTGCCCGATGTCAAATGACAATGCACGAGTGCGCATTGTTTTTAGTATCTTCGATCTCAGGTTGATCGAGGTTTTGGACATTAAAATTTTCATTAAGATTTTACTTCACCTATTCAATTTATTAATCTGCGTCTTCAGCAGGTTCTCGCGTCTGATCTCACTCCTCAATCGATGTTTTCCTCGACACTTGATAATAGCACAACGTACAAGAGTGAGCATTCAATTCATTCGCGCGTACGCTTCGCTCCGCGCTAGCCGCGCTTATCGACTTTTACACGAGACGACCGAGTGACGACGGATCGATGTTTTTATATAATCAATCAATTGAAATTGCTTTTTTGTAACTTTTCATTGATTTTGTGTAATGTGATAATAAACTGTTGTTATAGTGAGTGTATTCAGTCGCCGAAAAAATAGTGTCAGTGTCAAAAATAGATAAAAATATAAACTTTTACGGATAGTCTGCGTTTTGACTGAAGGTTTGAGATTTTAATTATTTTTTTATTTATTTTAATAATAGTTATTTGAATGTCGATTTTATAAAATACTTAAGCTTAAGAAGTATCGTAAGAGATAAATCGGTATTTATGTAAATGAGAGGTTTTGTTGTTCTAGCCGTACTGGAAACCCCAGCGTATCCTCCGGCCTACCGGTTCCGTTAATTTCTTGTAAGTCGATTGGTTTGTCTCCATTTTGGGAAATGAAAGTGACAAATGATTGAACTCTTCCATAAAGTCTAGAAACTCAAATTGTTGGACAACCTTCTCGTATTGAGGGTATTTTATAAAATATATATTCATGCATTGTTGGCAATCGTTTAAATCGAATGTTATGGCTATCTTATTATGACAGGTAGGTAGTTACTTTCTGTACACATCCACCACGTCATTTGCATATCTTATCGCGTTATTTGAATTTTACAGTACAAATTAAATGTTAAATACTACGGTAAATAATACAGTATTTTGCTTAATACACGTAATAAACGTGGATATTCGTGTACCAATAAAAATGATAAATGATCCATCACAATAGGTAATAGCAGTACAGACAGAAAATAAAAATGTGTGCTACTGTAACATTAGATGTGTTAAAACAATAATTGACGACAATTTCTGACGGCTCGGTTACTTTGACACCAACGCTCGTGGGTTCGATTCCCACACATGACAAAAATTAGTGTACATGAACATGTCTGTCTGTCTTGGTCTGGGTATTTTAAGCGAGGTAGGGCACATCAAAACAGTTCTCGAAGCCTGGGGAAGTACTTCCACCTTACAGAATACCGCAGCCAAATAACAACTCCCTAGAGGGTTGTTGCGTTCTTGCGTTTGAGTGAGGTCACCAGTAAACTTCTATGGAGTTGCTGTGTTAGCAGCAGAGGTGGCATCGCGCGAGTGATACTTAATGTATTGGAAGCGTTTATCGGCTATGGTAACCGCTTTATTCAGGTATGCTTATATACACCCCGACGATGTAAAAAAAAACGGACTAAAAGTCTATCTGTCGGCGGTTTGCAGTCATACATAACTGGAACGTAATACAGTTTTGGATATATTTTTATACAGTTTACCTACCAGTGTTCGTTGTTCATCTACGGTCTTCTATGAAGTGGAAGAGACTTCTGTAATCTTACTACCCCATACATCACTGGCATATCTACTGGTCATGCTCAACGTTTAGTTCGTTTTACAATCGCACAGCTCGCCGGCGGCTGGGAGTTCATCCGCACACACTGGAACCTCAATGGTCGCGCACTGTGCGCTTCACGAGAAGTTTTCTACCGAGAACTATTATGTTGTGGAATGAGCTCCCTGCCGAAACTTTCCCAAGGGACTACAGTATGGGGTTCTTCAAGAAAGGCGTGAAGAGGTTCTTACAGGGTCGGCAACGCAAGAGTGACACCCCTGGTGTTGCAAATGCCCGTCGTCACCAAGAAGATAGGTGGCGGTAGCATATAAACCATTCTGGCGTTACCAAAGAGCAGCATGGGTGGCGTCGCGTGATAGATACATCGTATATTGCAAGTGTGTTTAAGCTACGGCAGCCACTTTACATCAGGAGGGCTGTATACTTGTATGGCTCTCGACGTTACACAAAAAAAAATCTTGTGACGGAACGTTTATTCTAGGTCTAGGTTCCAGTGACACTTCATGTGGATACCTATCCGCCTATGGGTTTTTGCCTTAATAGTATAAAAAATGTAAAAGAATACTTTTTAATTTACTTTTTACTTGAAAAAAAGGGCCCAGTGCAGTCAAATTTTGTGTTTTTGTTCTAGATTGTGCTGGTTTAGTTGATTTTTATTTTTTCTCTCTCACTCATTCTAGTATTGTTTTAACCACGAATGGTTGGATTACATAATATACCTAGTAGCTTTCTCAATCTATTGTTAGAAAATATTCAGAAGATCATTTACAATAATGAATAGGCATTATATACGTTCACTGAGAAAATTAATTCGGCACATTAAAGAAATATACTCAATGCAAATAGCAGGCTTAAACACAGCTCGTCTCGCCTGCCAAAAGAAAACAAGAGAAGTGATTACCAACCATCACATATAAATCAGAAAGCGTGAGTGCAGCTGTAAAAATGATACCAAGAAATTAATTTGCTCAGTGCCCTCTAACGACGATGCGCGGGCGCCAGTCACGCACTCGTCGCGGTCGCCTTGAACTGTCGCAACTCGCAAGTGTTTATAATAATGGTAGATTTGATGTCGGACAACTTGTTTTTACTTCATTTCAGTCTCATTAAACTAGTCAACTCGACCTAGCTTTCGCATACATCACTGTTGATGCGCAGTTATTACGGTTATGATGACAATGCAAGAATGAATATTCACTTGATCTGTCGTTAAACCTGGCTATAGGAACAGCTTAAAGTTTAACAGCTGAGTCCATTCTAGTTTGTGCTGGTTTGGTTCGTTCCAAGGATCCCTTGTGTGTTGTCGCGTTAACGTTTAAAGAAACCCAGTACCTACCCAGGTAACTTTTTTAGGGTTCCGTACCCAAAGGGTAAAACGGGCCCTATTACTGAGACTCCGCTGTCCGTCCGTCCGTCCGTCTGTCACCAGGCTGTATCTCATGAACTGTGATAGTTAGACAGTTGAAATTTTTACAGATGATGTATTTTTGTTGCCGCTATAACAACAAATATTCAAAAATAGAATAAAATAAATGTTTAAGGGGGCTCCCATACAACAAAACATGATTATTTTGTTCGTTTTTGCTCGATATTGATAACGGCAGGTAGACGCTTGAAATAGTCACAGAATATTTAGTTATATATTCACTTTAAAAATAAATAATTAAATTAAAATAAAACAAATATTTAAGGGGGGCTCCCATATAACAAACGTGATTTTTTTGCCGTTTTTATAGATAATGTTATGGAACCCTTCGCGTGCGAGTTCGACTCGCACTTGACCGGATTTTAAATCTTGAATTCTGCAAAAACACGACAAGAAAATAACGTATTCATAGACGGTATTCATTTATCGGTCGATCTTCTGCTCCCTGCCATCTGATCCTACTCTACTGCTTCTTACAATTGGGTATCGAAATGGTACAAGGATTCTCCTAGAAACTCCATACGTTATATTTATTCAATAACTATTAGGACGTTGAACTTAATTTTGCAGATAAACTATTGTTGTTATAAAATACGTAATGTAATAATAATATTTTGGGAAAAGTATACGTTACAACAAAAATAATGAAAAACACTTGGCTTTCTATTTTAAGTATCAAACATTTCAAGGCTTCTCAAATTTTTATTTTAGTATCATAAAAGCTTAATTTAACACTTATTTGCAATCTGTGAGGGATACAGATCTGAGTTTTTATTGTTTACTACCATTTTAGTACAGCAACAGCAAGTGATTAAAATAAAATCATTAAACTCGGTGGCGCAGTGGTGAAACGCGCTGTTACGCCACTTTGACACCAACGCTCGTGGGTTCGATTCCCACGCAATACAAACATTTGTGTGCATGAACATGTCTGTTTGTCTTGGTCTGGGTATTTTCTATGTCTAATAAGTATGTATTTACAAAAAAGAAAAATGTATTTACGTATGTTTATCAGTTGTCTGGTACCCATAACACAAGCTTCGCTTACTTTGGGGCTAGTGACGCTGTGTAATTTGTCCGACAATATTTATTTATTATTAAACTTTTTTACTTTAATTTGCCTGAAATCTATCCTAATTAATAATCAAGAAGGTCGTTAGTTATGCTGTCACCACAAGAGTTTTGTCTCCTGCGTAGACTAGGATTGTTTAAAAGTAATGCAATACTAAAGAATGACGAAGCAGATATACAATGCGAAAGTGGAGTGATCTGTGAATGTTAAAGAGGCGGGTAAGGACCGCGTCTTATGGCGCTCGGTTCTCTCTGTCTACCGCGCAAGAGACCTCTCGTGATATGGATAGATTTCACAATCTAAACGCCTGTTTTACTTTGTTCTAAATCAACAGAACTTGACAAATCGCGTTATGTGTATTCTAATTTGTGTTATTAAAGCTCTGAGCACACATGTATTCACAATAATCGCCAAAAGTCGACGCCAACTAGGCCACATTGATTAATACAAGCATTTTACGATTTTTTGTATGAGTCCACTTGACTAGTGCAAGCGGGTCAACCGCTTGAAAACTGGTCGAGGATAATTATGTAAATAGCCGTGTATCTTGTATTATTTAGAGATGATATTGATACCGTCATTTGATCATACCGCGTTATTAGTGACCGCGATTGCGTTTGAATAATCTTTTAACATCTCCAATATTATAAACTACCAGAAATATGTTTGTTAAAAACATGTCTTCGAATTCATATTCGCAATTTACGTTTCATTGTGTCTTTAACTCTACACTGCCGATTTTTCACAGTTTATATTATGTTCTGTCTCTCTCAATACCAAATCATGTTTTTTCTTTGGCAATATGTTCATTTATTTTTTCAAGCACTACATATCTATGATTTATTAATTTTTTTGTGCTTAAGTTTATGACTGGGCTTAAAAGCTTACATATAAATTTTATGTCGGATATAAATCTTGCTTGTTTTAATCTAAACGTCTAAACTAATATTATGAAGAGTGATTTTTGTATGTTTGTTTTTAATGGATAAACTCAGTAAATACTTAAATGATTTTAAAAATTTGTGTTGTTTATGTGAAAATTACAATAATGTAACACCAGGTATCAAAAATTTGCCTTCAAAAGTTATCATTTGGCGTGCTCTGCGAAAACAATTGATAACACAAAATAATGTACTACATGTTTATAGCACTCATCGTTATCCACAAACAAATCCAGACATTACATGTTATCGTAAGAGTACACTATAGATTGTAGGTACCTAATACTCTAAATACATGTTTGTATGAGGCTACAAGATCGAAGCCGACTGTCATGGAACTGGGCTCTATCTTTCTGATATTTAGATGAAGATGGAGTGACCGGGGGTCAAGGCTATAATAGGTGGAAGCTTGAAAAACAGACGTCGCCACACCACTGCTATATCGTTGTGTCGCGCTTCATTGTTCTTTTTTTCCCATTTTTTTTTTAGACTTAAGTTTTTATAAACATGGCATTGTAAATATAAATCTTATTCTAAGCTTTTTAGGTATACATTTTTTTGTATGTCTTCATTCCTATAATGCTCTGAATCGGCAACTGCAATTTCTGATAAGTCGATGTGATAATATTTTTTGGTTACAAATGCGTCAAAATTGAAGTCAAAAGTAGTTTTTTTTATAGCTTGTCAAGTACAGTCTTGGAGTTTAAGAGAAAGTAGCCTGTGTCATTCTCTAGGTTTCGAGGTATCTACGTATTGGCAACCCTAATAAAGCTCCTGGCATAGCAAAAACAGACTAGCAACTGCTTAGTCAGGCAGGCCGTATGATTACCTGGTACCTAAGTGATATAATAAATATTCGTTCGACTACTGGCGTACGAGTCTTCCTTCGTTCGAAGGGTTTTAGGACGTAGGTACTCGCTACTACGCGACTCTATTAGAAGCCACCCGAGGAACCACTGGACTCGAGTTACCAAATTTCAATTAAATTACCAAATTTCATACAAACGAGTACACTATTGGCGAGCCCGGTCGCACAGTGGTTAGTAACGCTACTTTGACACCAACGCTCGTGGATTCGATCCCCACACAGGACAAACATTTATGTGCATGAACATGTCTGTTTGTCATGACCTGGGTGTTTTCGAGAGGTAGGGCGCATCGAAGTGTGGGGAAGTTCCTCCACCTCACAGAAAATCGCAGCGAAATAACACCTCCTTGGGGGGTTATTGTGTTCCGGCAAGTGAATGAGATCACCAATAAGCTCCTAAGAAGTACATGTGTTAGCAGTAGAAGTAGCATCACGCGAGTAATCTGTTGCAAGTGTTCATACGCTACGGTATTCGTTTGCATCAGGTGGGGCGTACGCTAGTGTGTCTCCTGACGTTGTATAAAAATACAACTTATACACTATGTTTACAGGTAAATATAAATAAACATTCATTGACGCGACTATTTCGTATAGTAATATTTAATTTTGAGTAACGGTAATGTTTATTATTTTCCTCGTACAATTGCTATGTAGGCAAAATAACTCACAACTCTGAAAGCATGACTCAGGACCTAAAAAGTTCATCTTACTCAACAGATTGCTCATAATAATCCCATTGTCAATAGCATGTTTTTGCTGAGTTCAATTAGAGGTCTATTGCTTCTAAGAATTTTAGTAATCAGTCAGTATTACGGTAGCCAATTCGAAGAAACCAGAAAGCATACGCGATTCTAAATATATACAGGATACAGGGTGTACTGAAACATACTTAGGGTACATAGTAAAACACTTTAGTAGATTAAAAGTTTTAGCAACTTTTAAAATAACAAAAAGTTATAGTATGTAATCTTCAAAAAATTCCATGTTCACCTATATATCGAAAACGGCTTAAATAGTTTGTAATATTTAAACAGTGTTCTGTTAAATTAGATCTGAATTTCCATATAAATTTGAGATAATAAAAACAATAAACAAGTTTGGTTTTAACTTAGGCACAATACCGCTGCCAACTAAACACTCCATGGAGTTGTTGTGTTTCTGCAAAGTTGGTGGTATTACCAGTAATCCCTTGAAGAGTCCTATGTTGGCAACGGAGGTGGCAACTCGCGAATGTTACCTTCATTATTGTAAACGTCCATAAGCTACAGCAACCACTTTACATCAGATGAATAAGCTTTTGACGAACGTGTTCTTGATAAAAAAATTCAAGTGTGTACCTATTATGGTGCCCATTTGAATGTTTTTTCGGAATTCTGGAAGGTTTCTATTCCTGTGCTCTGTCTCTCTCGCCAGAGCCTCCATTCATAATCAGCAACGTGCATGTGACCTTGGCTTTAGTCTTTTTGACGAGCGCTCGTGGGTTCGATTCCCACGCAAGGCAAATATTTGTGTACACGAACATGTCTGTTTGTCTTGGTCTGGATGTTTTAAGAGAGGTAGGACGCCTCAAAGCAGCCCGTCTGGGGAAGTACCTCCACCTCATAGAAACCGTAGCCAAATAACAACTCCCTAGAGGGTTGTTGTTTTCCTGCGTGTTAGTGAGGTCACCAGTATGCTCCCAAGGAGTTGCTGTGTAACCAGCAGAGGAGGCATCGCGCGAGTGATACTTAATATATTGCAAGCGTTATTAGGCTATGGTACCCGCTTTACATCAGGTGGGCCGTATGCTTGTATGCCTCCCGACGTAGTATAAAAAAAATCTAAATATGTCGGTGAATGTGATCTGAATCTATTTAGATAATCTTAATTAAGCAGATTGAAATATCAAACCTGTGAAGATTACCGACCGCACTTCCTATGTGTCGATGTAACCAACGTATGTCGTTGCTCAACGTGATGGAAATGATTTCTTATAGTGTAAAAGGATTGACCGTTATACTGACGAAATTATGACTGAATTGAATGTAAACAGATTAAGAGTTATCTGGATGAGATCGCTTTTTATAAGTCCGTATTGTATAAAAAATATGAGAAGCACAGTATTAGAATACGAACATGTATGTTTAAGATTAAGATAGATAAGACAAATCAGAGAAGTCCGACTGAGGAAGGTTTTTATACAGCTTCGGGAAGCATACGACCAACATGATGTAAAGCAGTTAGCGTAGCCTATAGATACGTGCAATACATTAAGTATTACTTGCGCAATGCCACCTGTGCTGCTAACTCAGCAACTCCTTAAGTACTTACTGGTGATACCACTAAGAACATGGAGGAAAACAACAATCCTTCAGAGAGTTGTTATTTGGTTAGTTTTCTGCGAGGTGAGGTACTTTAGCAGACGGGCAGTTTAGTATAGAGCTGTAGAAAACCGTAGACAAATAACACCTCTGGAAACTTGTTGTGCTTCTGCAAGTGCGTGGGGTTACCAGAAGGCTCCTGACGGCTCCCTCTGTTAATATCAAGTTAGATTTTATATCAGGTGTTTCTAAAAGCGAAACGAATTTTCGTTTAAGTCCCATGTACTTATGAGATACTTTAGTGCAAATATCTACCCAGTATAGATTAAAGATAATCCTCTACTTTATTCTTTCTTCCATCGATAACATAAGCCAAAATCAATAATGTGTTTATATCATGTATAATTTTTATCACGGAGTCTGGAGTGGTGATGAGATCACGGCGGCGTATCGGAGTCACGTCGTCGCCAGCACAATTGTCACGTCCCGTCCTCCACCCACTGCAATATCAGTAAATAGGTCACAGCTCAGTTTACCTCCTTTGTGAGTTTTAATACTACAAGTGTTAAATGACGTGTTGATTGTCTTAGAAGTCTACATACTGAAGAATTTATGGATATTATCGTATTGGTCCGATATCATAACGATAAGAAGTGGCATGTTCCATTGGTTAGGCCAAGTAGAAGGAGATCAGGAGGAAATAATTACGAAACAGATATACAAAGCGAAAGTAGGAGCCTAGGAAGTCCAGGAGTCACCTACCATGACCAAATTGATGTGTTATCTTATCAAAACGTGTTATTAGGAGCCAGAGGAACCGGCGAGCATGTATGAAAAGTTAATGAAGCGAGTTAGGTATGTAAGAACATAGTCATGTGATGCTCGGTACATAATTCTTACCCTGGAAAGGACGTAGCGTGAAGACATGGAGAGATAGATTATGCACATTGTCGTTAAGAATGAACAACAGATATTGTTCATTGGTATTTTCTTAATGTAGATCAGATATATATATAGATACTGTTGAACTTTGTACCTAAATTATTACCTAGTAGATGATACAATACGATATACCACTAATTAGGTAACCCGTACTTATTTGAACACAAGTGAGAATATAACAAAATAACATTTCGTTTTATAAAATTTTCATTGCTTTGTTCTTGAAAAAATCTATTTCGTTATCTACAATGGCAACAAATAGGTACATTTTGTGTCTATTTGGAACTTTATAAAACATTGATATATTTCGCTTTGTAATTTGTAATCACAAACTTAATCATTACTTATCGTGGTATACTATAATATAACAAATAAAGGTGTTATAGTATATATGTGTGTAGTGTTTTGAGAAGCCCGGTGGAGGAGTGGTTAGTAGCAATGGGTACTTAAGCACGAAGGATGTCGTTGGTTGGATTCTTACACAAGACAAATATTTGTGTGCATGAATACGTTTGTTTGTCTCGGTTTGGCTGTTTTTGAAGATTAGACGCATGAAAATATCGAAATAACAACTCCTGCGAGTGGGTGAGGTTACCAGTATGCTCCTGAGAAGTTGCTGTGCTAGCATCAGGGATGGCAACGCGGTAGCGATGCTTCCTGTATTGCAAGTTTTGGTAGGCTAAGGTGACCGCTTTACATCAGGTGAGCCGTATTTATGTATGATGTTAACGTTCTATAAAAAAAAATATGTTATAAATATGTATTAATGTTGTTAATAATATTATTTTTAAATTGATTCCCACGAGCAGAAGATACGAAAACAAAAGCGTTGCCCAACAAACCGTTTGGTAGATGCGTTTATTTTTAGCTCTACATTATGTGAAAGCAAAATGCGTTAATTTGTGAAATAATTACCGAATGCTAGTTAAACTTCACGTGTTGTGAGTGTGGGGAGTTTGAATTTAACTGCTATTTCTCGCCGCCTCTACAGTCGTGATGTCTTCTTTGTAGTTATCTGATTGTAAAGATTTTTTGTGACAGTCGCGCTAGAAAAAACAACGGGCTAAGTGTGATTCGCTGTACACAACTTGAAGTTTCATCTTAAAATTATATTCAATAAAAATAGTCAGAAAAAATAAATATTTTTGGTATTCATTTATAGATAGCTGATTCCTCGTTTATTTCAGTGAATATTGCCACCCATCATAAGGGTCCAGTCCAGAGACTTTAGGTTGTCTCAACTAAAACATTGAGCTTGCTATATATCAGTATAATATAAACTCTGGGGTATGACTGACTTCATAAGCCAAAGACAATTCAAATGGAATTTTACATCCCAAGATGTCAGAAAATTTTGCATTAGTCTGAACGAAGTTCGATTTTCGGAAGCAAAAAATGAGATTTTGTTCAGCGAATGTGGAAATGAGTACAGACGTAGTAGTTTATTTATGCAGTGTTGAATGGCGTGTGTAAATCATCATCTTTAGGTTGAAAGCCAATACGTACAAGTGGTGCACTCCGCTAGTATGCTAACAAAACTGTGGCAAATGGCAAGAAAAGTAGGTCCAGCACCGACCCGTGAAGTATTTGAAATATAAAAATAACTGCAGCAAAGTGCACTTATTTAGAAGATTATTTATTGTATTCCTTCGAGTAAGTCCACTGAAAGAGGAGGTGTGTACGCATGTATAATTGTATGTTGTGTATGTATGTTGTGTTCCATATGCGTACATTAATTTACAAATGCTTTAATACCCGCTGTCATACCGTATGCATGAGCCTTTTTATATATCACTAAGGTGACAAACAGATATCCGGTCTGCCGGATGGCAAACAGTTACTAATGAACAAGTGCGACATCATACGTAGGTATGTTACCTTCTTCTTAGCATTATCCCGTTTCCTAATCCATTAGGATTGGCGGGATCTGCTACAATAGCCTAATGATTTGGCAAAGATATTTTGACATGGAGCGACTACCGTCAGATCTCCACAACACAGAGGGAAAACCAGATCTTCCTTAGATTAGGTAAAATGATATTCGAAATGTAACTACTTGGACTTGCTACTTAGGCCTAGTTTTGGCGAAGATACTGAGTTATGCTAAATCCTTAGGCTTAGGTAGCGGACCCCGTTCCGTTCGTATCTTACAAACCCTATAAAAACCTTCTTCTCTTCGCATCCTACTCGAGTCCATCGTTCGTACCGAAAATACTGAAGTCGTAATTAACATATAAGTTCCGATTTCCGCGTGAACGTACGGATCGCCAAAAAGATACAAAATCAGTTGTACTTCAAACTTTAATGATGCATAATTGTACATGTGTGGTGGCTTTGATCCGCCAATACGACGTATGTTGCCAGCTTTAAAAACAAAGCACGTCTCGTCAGCCCGTCACTGCATCTCATAAATAAATTCTAAACATATGTTTAGTATTAACGAATTAGTTTGCTCGAGAGCCGTCGACGACGCATGACCCTGAACCTGATATGAAGGTCTATACATCTCGTATCAATCAATAGACGCAGTACATCAGATCATGTCGCTTCTCAATGAAGGCTCTTTTGTTTCTTACATAATTGTGTTAGCTGTTCAGTTTAAAGATATATACTTTGTTGCAATGATTACGTTTAGTATTCTCGGTAGTAAAAAAATAAGTATCAGCACATTCAATATGTGATATGAAATGGTACCTAATGAAATTTATTGCAGATGCAACGTCTGGCACCTTAAGCAGTGATAACGTAGTGATTAACGAACTGAATCTTGGCATATAAATTAGTGTTTTCAGATTTACCTATGTACATTTGTAATGTATTTGTCATTATCACTTGCTGGGAGGTAAAGGAAAACAACGTGAAGAATCCCGCACGTCCAAGAAATTATATTTATTGTGTAAAGGTGTAAGAAAAGGTCGGATTTTCCCTCTGGGTTGTGAAGGTGTGACGGCAGCATGGAGCGACCATGTAAAACTCAGTAGTTATCCTCAAATCCTTAACTTTAGGTAGCAGACCTCGCCAATCCTAATAGATTAAGATTAAGAAGAAGTAACATCTAGCACCTTAAAATTTATATTTTTACTCAAGTTCAAACAGGTAGAGGTTGACGTTTTATTTGCCCCAGTGGAGAGGTTTTTTTAAATGTGAGGCAGGAAACCTGTATACTCGTATTTTCGGGATGAAAGTAGCCTAAATTTTAAGTCGGGATATCACTTTGTCAAATTTCATCTAAGTTCGTTTAGTGGCAATAGTGATGTGTGCACAACGAACGCTGTGTTTGATGTCCAAAGGCAACATTAAGAATGATATTATATTATTGACTTCTGTATCGATATTAGACTCACGCTACATCTATCTACATGTATTTTTACGCCTCGTTACTTGATGAGTAGGCAGAGCGGCGCACCACAAGACGCGGTCCTTACACACCTCACTAGATTCTTTAACATTCATAGCTCTTTTCATTCACGGTTGTCTTTTCTTAAACGCTCCTGAAACATGAAACGTGAAGATGTAGTAGTACAGATCTCATTTGAATAAGCATAGCTACATATTATAACAATTTAATAATGACTTGTTACTCATTCTCCAATACGACGACGAGCTTGGTGGCTCAGTAAGAACAGAAGAACAGATCAGAATGCTCGTGGGTTCGATTCCCACACAAGGCAAACATTTGTGTGCATAAACATGTCTGTTTGTCTTGGTCTGGATGTTTTAAGAGAGGTAGGGCGCATCATAGCAGCCCGTTTGGGGAAGTACCTCCACCTCACAGAAAACTGCAGCCAAATAACAACTCCCTAGAGGGTTGTTGTGTTCCTACGTGGGAGTGAGGTCACCAGTAAGCTCCCAAGGAGTTGCTGTGTAAGATAATAGGCTACGGTACCTAATTTACATCATTACATTACCGCCGTTTTGAAAATCTTCTTCTTATCGTCATTCCATTTCTTGATCCATTAGGATTGGCGAGGTTTGCTACCGTAGCCTAATAATAGTGCTTAGGTAGCAAGCCTAATGATTTGGCGAAGATACCGATTTGACATGACATGGAGCGACTACCGTCAGACCTCCACGACCTAAAGGGAAAACCGGACCGTTCTTAGGTTAGGTCCCATGACTTTTCAGGAACACCGTTCCTATATGAATTCTATATGTTTGTCTGTGCGTTTGTCTGTCGCTTTATTTCGAATATTCGAATTTTGACCTCAGATTCGGATTCAGCATAAAAAAGTAGAATAGGAATGTTCAGGAACACCGTTCCTATCACTAACATAGTCTAAATTCTGTTACGCTACTTTGACACCAACGCTCGTGGGTTCGATTCCCACACAGTACAAACATTTGTGTGCATGAACATGTCTGTTTGTATGGGTCTGGGTATTTTCTATGTATAATAAGTATGTATTTACGTATGTTTATTAGTTGTCTAGTGCCCATAACACAAGCTTCGCTTACTTTGGGGCTAGGTGGCGCTGTGTAATTTGTCCCACAATATTTATTATTTATTTATTTATTATTATTTATAGTCTAAATGGCCGACAAATAAAATAAATAAAAAATAGAATTGTTATATATATTTATATATTGTCCGACAATATTTATTTATTTATATAATTGACGAGCCAGGTGTTCCTCTGGCAATGCGAGCTTGCGCATTCTCAACTGGTTAAATATAATTTCTTGGGCGTGTGAGATTTCTCACGATGTTTTTCTTCACATCCGAGTAAGTGATATTTACAAATAAGTACATAAATCACAATACACAAATTTAGTGGTACACGCTTGCATCAGGATTCGAACTGGGATCAGGCGGTTAATAGCTGGTTCTATATCTACTGGCCTATCCACTTGCTCCTTCTTTAAAATATTTATTTATATTACCAATTGGCATAAGCATAAGGCCGCATATGCTAATCATTGTAGTTTCATTAGTTAATCAGAATATGCATTAAAACGTTTGAAATATTATGCTAACCTTATTTTGAGCGAGGTACGTCATGCCTAATTAATCCGACCTCAAAACGTAGGAATACCTCTTTTACTGCATCGATGAATTAAATAACTAAGATATCCATCCCACAATGTATGTATTCATTAATACATACGTTTTACTATTTACATTGGGTATTTAAACGTGATGCATCCGGCGATTACTAAACATTGCGAATTCCTCGCAGATTACTATGGACTCTTGTTTAAAGGAATTTATAAGATTACCTGTCTAGTCCGCCAACATATTCATCTATGCAGTTGTTGTAATTACTTGCTCTTTAACATACGTGAACTTTATTCTGCAGGCTAATTACTACAAGTTGTGCCATCGCCGTAATACGCGGTAATGTCAACATTAATACAAAGAGACTAGTCCTAGTAACAATCTGTAAGTTCAAACGTTCTGCTGTATGCAAGGAATATTATCTATTTTTTTATACAATGTTGGGAGGCGTACAAGCATACGGCCCACCTGATGTAAAGCAGTTACCATAGCCTATTAACGCTTGTAATATATTAAGTGTCGCTCGTGTGGTGCCTCTCTTGCTGCTTACACTGCAACTACTTAAGAGCTTACTGGTGACCTTTCTCTAACGTAGGGACACAAAAACTTTCTAGAGTTTGGCTGCGGTTTTCTGTGAGGTTTTCACATATACAGATTTCTTGCGGTAGTTTATTTATATAAAATATTATTGAGAATAGGTTGGTACAAAAGGCAGAAAAACAAGAGGATTTTATGTAGATAGATAAAAGATAAATTGATACTATAAGTAAATAATAAATATATATATATATATATAAATAATTGCAATTCTATACAATATAAACACAACAATGTTACAGGTACCTAATAAAAATGTTAAATCGTTACTGACTTCCGAAAGATGTAGGTTCTTCAACCGAATAACCTAGGTACCTCTCTTTCGCCAGGGCCGTTTTAGGTTATCTGAAGTAGACGTGCTTGGCTTTGACTCTAAAGAAACAGAACCGCTGCAAGCGTTGACCGTTTAGCCACCATTGTAACCGCTTCAGCTCAGACAGACAATACATACTTCTTTACCATCTGAAGGTTATTATTTTTGTTCCTTTAAAACTTTGTAGTTATAAATGTGACTAATAGAGGTAGGGCACAGAAAAATGAGTACAGGACTTCTTTTATACCACTAACGTGGCAAAGAAGCGTACAGTATGCCTGATGGTAAGAAGTTACCGTAGTCTGTAAAAACCTCTTCATGCCTTTCTTTAACAACCCCATGTTTTAGCCCCTAGGACTGGGGAAGTAAGACCGTAAAGAAATAACAAAGAATTGGAGATTCATTTTGTTTCTGTAAATTAATAAAGTCACTAATAAGGTCCGAGGAACAGTGACGTTAATAGCAACGTCAGCTCAGCTACAGCTCTTTGATTTGCAAGCTTTCATAGGCTAGACAATAGAAAGTACCTTTGTTGAATACCTATGGATTTCCTATTACGTATTGCAATTGAAATGGAAGTCTAGGTTTTAACTAACATGGTGGTGAAACTATACCATTTGCCGGTTCATTGTTTTTGGACTTCCGGGCGACGCGAAGCGAATGATAGCGTTTTGTAAGAACTTAATTCACTATTCATTTTACTGTATTTATCCATAACATTAACATCCTTACCGACAAAAGTTTGAAAAGTAGTAAATATTTTTGCTTAAAATTGATTAGTTATATATAGATATAGTAAATACGTATTTATTTCCAACACATGCGCCGGTCCCTTTCTGAAAAGCTTATCAAGAACACCGTTATATGAAATCTATATGTTTGTCTGTGTCTGTGTGCGTGTGTCTGTCGCTTTTTTCGTATATTCAAATTTTCACTTCAGATTCGAATTCAGCATAAAAAAGTAGAATATGAATGTTCAGGAACAATGTTCCTATCTCTTAAGGAACAAGATCAAAATGGCCGACATATTAAAAAAAAAATTTGAATTGTTATATAATTGACGAGCCAGGTGTTCCTCTGGCAATGCAAGCTTGAGTATTCTCAACTGGTTTTATTTACATTCATAATTTTGCAATTTTAACCTGACCGAAGAAAGTTAAAGTTTTTAGATTTTATTTGCCCTCGTGTTGTTAAAACAATTTGACAGTGTTTCAAGTGTGAATAGATTCGTTTTATCCTCGCAGTGTGTTAGGCTATGTGAAATCTGTATGAAATTAATATGTTTGATATAAATTAACAACAACTAGTGATCTTTTGTGACCTCCTATAATCTAAACAGCTTTATAATGTGGAAGGGGTCGATAAATTTTCAAACCTAGTCGCTGTACACATACACACACACACACACACACACAGGTAATCACTCACTAGTTACACACTCACTCTAACTTGACTTATACATTGGAAGGATCTTCCTGCCTGAGGTCGATCATTAGATTCTATCCATTCATCAACACGTCTCATTCTTTCGATCAATCAGTTGCTGCGTCTTAACTCAAACAAAAAGATGCGTACTTAATTAGAAATCTATAGAATACCCTCCAAAATGTATTATTCAATAATTATTTAAATAGTTAAAGTATTTAATGATTCGATCTCAACTAGTACTAGAATATTGATCTAGTATAACTTGTAAATGTATACATAAAGGTCTAAAAATATAGAACTATTAAATGTGTAAGCCTAAGTGTAATAAGTATTTCGTCTTACACTTAAGCGTGTACTGAGGAACTCGAAGGCGTCATAGCTCCTGTCGGTCTAATTGAACACGGGAGGTAAGTATCGGCGACTGCAGCCTGCAATAGCTGGGTACAGTCGTCTTATATTTTGAAGGGCACGTTTAGTTATCGGTTCCAGTCATGGAGAAAATAACCTGTGGAGAACTATGAGATCGACATTACGTAGCAAATCAATTCACCGCTACGGCTTGGAAGTAATGTAGAAGGCACAGCTCTTATTGGCTTGTCCGCGTATCTCATCGCTTTATTGGTTAAAATATTAATGCATTGGCTCGAATCGTTGAGTTATTTAGGATCTAAACACAACCTTTTGTGAGCGCGGGGTGCCTTCATGCGCAGCCAAGTGGTTTATTGGTTTGCAGTTCTAGCTATTTTAGACACATGATAGACGCGATGTTACCAGAAAACCGCTGAGGAGTTGCTGTGTTAGCAGCGTGGATGGCAATGCGCGCTCCTTATATTACAAGAGTCCATACGCCACGATAACTTTTCGTTAGATTGGCCGTAAGCTTGCATCCCTCTTGAAGTTACAAAAACTAAATGACTACGTTCAGAAATAAATTTATTAATTTATGAATATGTCGCAGTCAAGTGGACCCCCATGCAATAAGAAATGTGGTAGAATTTTCTCACGCCTTCAATCGGGCATACTTTGTTGGGTCTGTACACAAAACAAGTCACTCATTCTGAGATTTGTTCCGGCCGTTCAGTGCAACGCACCTCTTTTTAAGGTCGATCACGCATTAAGACTATCACAAACAAACGCTATAACGTTAAGATATAGAGTACAACTAGATACACTGAATTAATACATAGATATTTAAATATTTTATTAGATTGCCTCAATTATAAACATACCTATTAATACATAAAATGGAAGGAATACAATCAGAGTAATTACATAACTACTAATATCTGGCCATATACATTTTCAGGAACGGCATGTGTGCGTACAAACATACAAAATGGCGGTGAATCAGTGTATATGTTTGCTCAACGAGCTAAATACTAATTTTCTTACTTGTAATATACTAAAGTAGATCTACAAATTAAAGTTTAAGCAACAACAACAGAAATAACAGATTACAGGTGTAGTGTATTGTAAAAATTTAATTGTACAAAAGGAACATAAGTAAGTTGGTATACATAGAATTTATATTTTTTTATCATGCCCAAATTATAAACTTACGAGTAATATAGGTACCTATATGGATGTATAGGGCACTTATCTATCTATTAATTTTCTTATTTTGGATTGATCGATTGAGTCTTTGATTTAAATCTTTGAAGTAGTGGTGAAATATTGTTTCAGCACTTGGTGGCGGAAGAGGAAGTCACTGTTCGTTGAGATTAACCCATCACTGTGTTCCGAGAAAATAGAGTGTCATATCTATTACATTATACATATCAAATGCTAAAGAAGCGATAGCTCGAAATTGAGATATTCTCTAGGTTTAGTTCACAAATCCATTAACACTTTTTCAGTACAAACTGAATTAAATGTCCACTAGCGACCGGCTACAAATAAAACATAACAACAGTTCCTTATAAAACTATTTTGTTGGATAAGGATTAATATTACGATATCTACCCGTGCTTTAATTGACTAATTTGAATAAGAAACAGTTATTGTGACTTAATTATAATACGTAGTTAGATATGCTATGTATCTATGTATTAATTAAGTCACAATAACCGTTTTTTATTCTCATAGATATTCTTGTGGGTAAAGTAAAGAGTATGATTATAAACCTGTAGTACATGATTTTAAGTATCATCTATAGTTTTCGCAGCGCACGCCAATAAAGTATTTTCGCTAAGTAATTGTTTGATATCTCGAGTTACGTTATTGCATTTTCCTTAGGGATCTCTATTTTTCTTGGAAATAAAATATAGCTCATTTATTCACTGGTAATATAACTTTCTAAATGTGGAAGATTTTTTAAAATCGGTTAAGTTTTTTTTTAGTTTATCCATTACAAACATACGTGAGTTCAAATCTTTTCTCTTTAGAAAAGGTTAATAGCAGGGTTCACAGTCTCTATTTGTTCTGATATCTCCTTGTTGTGTGGGACTCAATGTGTTCTGTGGTTGTATCAGTCATGCAGTCACATCTGAAAAAATAGTTGCCGGTCCCTCAAGTTAACTTAGGTACGTATTTGCAGACTTTGTAAGCCATTCAACATTTGATAGTACCTGTCAGTATACTTATACTTCTTCATCTTCTTACGATTACAGCGTTTCCTCATGTCATAAGATTGGTGGGATCTAAGAAATGGACAGAAATAGAGTTTTTATTCGGAATGACTGCCGTCAGACCTCCACAATCTAGAAGGAAATCCAGACTTTCTTAGGTCACATGTCTTTTGAAATATAATTTCTTTAAGTTGCGGGTTTCCTCACCTGTTCTTTATCCACTAGGCTAGGCTATCACTGCTCAGTGAATATAATTAAGCGTGTGATATGGTTTGCATGTAAAGGTAGCACCTAGTAGACGCATAGCACATATACTACGTCATTAATGAAAAAAAAACAAGTGCTTATTATAAAAATTTCAATTTGAGTGTTCAAGTGGTATTTAAAAAGTTCTCAGTTCGAATAGCCAGCAGCGTCATGTGGAATCGGCCTAAATATAAGTAGTAATTTTTTAAGTTACTGATTTATGTGTTTGTGGGCAGTACTTGAACATTTTGTGAATGCCACTCTCCGAGGAAAGCAGTTAATGGGCTCGCTGTAATGAAATCTCGCACATCGGGTACACGAAACCAATCCAATCCAACAAGGTCACAGCATCTTTCATAATCCTGTATGAAAGGTCACATTTTAAATGAACACTTAAATGTGTTGTTGCTTGTTTATTAACTGTTTTCAAAATGTAATACTTGTTAATGTATGATTGTAATTAATATAATAATTTACTACATTGGTAACAAAATCACAAGCTTGCACAGACTTTTTTATGCTACGTTGCGAAGCATGCATGCATGTAGGTAAGCCTATGAACGCTTGTGATACATCAAGTATCGCTAGCGATGTCACTTCTGTCGCTAGCACAGCAATTTCTTAGGAGCTTACTGGTAAACTTCACTCTCTCTCTCGCAGGAACACAACAATCCTTCTGGGAGTTGTTATATTGCTGCGGTTTTCTGTGAAATGGTGGTACTTTCCCATGTGAAATGGTGGTACTTTCCCACTATGATACGTCCTGCCTCTATTAAAAATGTATGTCGCGAAAGGGAATCGACTCTTGGTGTACCATTATTATAACCGCTACGCCACCGAGCTCGTCTTTGTGATCATCATCATGGACTCTCACAGTTTTTGCTCAGCTGTTAGACGTACTGTCCATCTTGAAATAGAATTTAACGTGACAGTCCCCATAGTTTGGAAATGATGTATTGCACATTTACCCAGCCGGAAGATTCTTTTTTTGACGAGCTCGGTGGCTCAGTCGTGAATGACGCGACTTTGACACCAACGCTCGTGGGTCCGATTCCCACACAAGGCAAGCATTTGCAGACTTTGTCGCTCCATGTAAAAATCAGTATCTTCCCCAAATTCTTAGTCTTAGGTTTCTTTTATACTACGTCGGGAGGCATAAAAGCATACAGCCAACCTATTAGCCTATTAATGCTGCCGATATATTCAGTATCACTCGCGCGATGCCTCCTCTACTGCTTACACAGCCACTCCTTGGGGGCTTACTGGTGACCTCACTCACACGCAGGAACACAACAACCTTCTAGGGAGTTGTTATTTGGCTTTTCTGTGAGGTGGTGGTACTTACCCAGACGGGCTGCTTTTATGCGCTCTACCTCTATTAAAACATCCAGACCAAGACAAATGTTTGCCTTCTGTGGGAATCGAACCCACGAGCGTTGGTGTCAATGTCACGTCATTCACGACTGAGCCACCGAGCTCGTCGAACCCCGCCAATCCTAATGGATTAGGAAACAACATAACACTAAGCAGAAGAAGAACATGCACGAAGTTATGAATGTGCGACTGTTATTTGATGAGATTATTGTATTACGATATACTGAAATACTTTTGAGATCAGTGGAGAAAAAACCAGTCTACTAACCGATGGTCCCTGGTCGAATCCATCTTCCTTTTGCGAGGCAAGCATCTCTAAATTCGTATTTTCGTGTATAAGTGCACATTTGTAATTATCGATGTCAAAATTAATATCATCGCCAAATTTTTAGGCTTAGGTAGCGTACCACGCCAATCCTAATGGATTAGAGTATAACAATATAAAACAAAAACTAATGACATGAACAAACGGTTTTATTTTTTTCGTGATTTGAAAACATACAATTGTGTTCCGAGGAGTTGTTCGACATTATACCAACAGCCTCGTTTTACAATCGCACAGGTCGCCGAAGGCCGGGAGGTCATCCTGATACACTGGAACCGCAATGGTCGCGTACTGTGAAGTTCCAGAGAAGTTTTCTACCAGGAATTATTAAGTTGTGGAGCCCTGCCGAGGTTTTCCCAAAAGACTACAGTAAGGGGTTCTTCAAGAAAGGCGTGAAGAGGTTCTTACAGGGTCGGCAACGCAAGAGTGACACCATTGGTATTGCAAATGTCCATAGGCTACGGTAACTGCTTGCCATCAGGCAGGCCGTACGCTTGTCCGGTTCACACTTGAACGTTTTTATTTATAAAGATATTACGTAACTTTAGGTTGTAGTGATCACAGCGTCCTCATTGGCCAAGGTCAAAAGGTATTATCGAACGCTCGATAAAATTGCATAATGATAAAATATTGCACTTATCAGTGATAAATGATGTTAACAATAAGATAACTCAAACAACGCATTTAATATCATACTTACAAAATTTGTAATCGCTTTTAGGGTTCCGTACCCAAAGGATAAAACGGAACCCTATTACTGAGGCTCCGCTGTCCGTCCGTCCGTCCGTCTGTCACCAGGCTGTATCTCATGAACCGTGATAGTTACACAGTTGAAATTTTCACAGATGATGTATTTCTGTTGCCGCTATAACAATAAATACTAAAAAATAGAACAAAATAAATATTTAAGGGGGCTCCCATACAACAAACGTGATTTTTTTGCCGTTTTTATAGATAATGGTACGGAACCCATCGTGCGCGAGTCCGACTCGCACTTGACCGATTTTATATCATTCATTTGCCTACCCGCTAGGGATTTGGCGTAAAGTTATAGATAGGTTTTTATAATATCTGTTTTACATACATGGCAAACAAGTTTATAGTGCTCGTATGTTGCAATGCGTTTACCGTTAGCCTGGCGTTTGCTATACGAAGAGTACAGCTGTCTATTGATACCCCTGCTATCTGCTGTATACAAAATGCCGTCAGGAGCGTACTAGCAACTTTACTCATTCGCAGGAATGTAGCAAACCTCTAAGTTATTTGGTTATGATTTTCGCGAAGGCGAAGGTACTTCATTAGCCGGACAAGTTATTAAATATACCTTACTTTTCTTGAAATACCTGAGTAAATGATGACCCCCGAAAATAGCAGATACTATATACAGCTTTAAAGCTATTCTGAATAATAAAACAAAAGAAGTGTCTAATTCAAAATTCAAAACACGGCACCACGTTACATAACTCATTCATTTCTCACTCACGAACATAAAAAGCACATTTTGTACGTTCACGTAAATTGGTCACACGTCACCGACATATGCCGAGATCGCGTGACCGTGCTTCGTGACACCCCATCACCATTGTTCCGTAAATTGTTAACACTTCACTGCTATAGACCAGGGGCTTTATCATGATTTATTGTTGTCTTTACGTATAGTAAAGTGTTTCGGCTACTACGGGAGGTTCTTAATAACGCAGATAAGGTGGCGTTCATAAATGTTTCTGGATTTGAAGGAGTCGGTAATGTGGCTAGCCCGATGGTTCAGTATCGCAATGTCTGCTTTATCACTAAGTGTTGTGCGTTTAAGGGACTCTTACGGAATAAATATTTATGTGCATGAACACGTCTGTGTCTTGATCTATGTGTTTTTTATGTATTATAAGTATGTATTATAGAAGAAAATGTATGTATGTGTGTTCATTAGTGGCCAACTAATGATCACACCTCATACATACATACGTACATGCATTTTGTTTTTGTACAGTACAGTTTGAGACTAGACGGTATTGTCCGAAAATATTTAATTATGTATTAAGCTTGCTAACAATTTTTACCTACTTGTTAGATACAGTCTCAAAAATATCCGATGTTTAGAGCCACAGTCAGCCTCGCTTAGATGTAGTACATCATCCCGTTTAGCAAATGAAGATATGACAACTGCGAAGTACGCACAACGTTATTTGATAGGTAGGTAGACAGAGGAAGACAGCCAAATAACAACTCCTCTGGAAGGTTGCTGTCTCCTTTCGAGAAAGTAGGTCAGTTCTGGTAACCCGTTGTACCTACCACTATTCCCCATCAGGCAATGACAAAGCAACAGGACATTAACACATGTCTTTCCCCACAGAAGACAAGCTTCAGTAGTATGCCTCTCCATCTAGCACAGTACAGTACAGTAGTATAAGTCTTTGAGTACAATACAATACAACAGTAAGCAAAATGAAAGAAATAAACTTCAAGTATACTTTGAGATCCGTATCCAAACAACATCAACAGAACACTGTCACCAATGCTCCGTTGCGTGTCCATCTATCTATCCACAGTCCTCCGTAAGTCACAGGGTTATATTTTTTACTTCTTTTTATTACCTTAATAGGTAGAGACTTGAAGTTTTCACAGTCTGTGTTATTATGACTGTTAACACGAATAAAGTACGTCTCTTGTATGGTGACTCCACAACACTAAACACGATTATTAAGTATGCAGGATTTGTTTTAACGCGGCAAACATGCCTACTGCCAGCCGGAAAACTATCACCGTCTATGTACGGTAACTGACTGTTGGATGCTTTGATTAAATAAATAAATAAGGCAAATAATTTCTTTGCTACCCGATGTTATATAAAAGACATTCTGTGTATTAGTAATTAGCTATGAATGTTAGTGAAGGGAGTAAACTGCGAGTATAAGCAGTGATAACACAGTTGATTCTAGCATGTACATACATACATGTAAACTCGTGTTTTCGATTTTATGTACCTAGTCCGGCTATAAGTTCTGTTACAAATGAATATGCATTTATTTTTTTATGAAGTAATCTAATCTTAATATACTCGTAACTTATACGTATCTACATATTTATGGAAGTCTCAGAAAAAAAAAAATCTATTTGAAATGACCACCTTTGGCTTTGATACAGGCCTTTAATTTGTCTGGCTTCGAATTTATGAATTTACGCACTGTTTTCATGGGAAATTTAACCACTCTGCTCGCGAGATTTCTTACGAGGCACAATGTCGGCGTGTCGTTTCGAGCAGGACATGTCCACAAAACTGACCATAATTTGTAGTCTAAATAAGGTTCAGATCTGAGCTAGGCGAGGTCTAGTCTCCAGCTCTTAGAAAATCCGAAACCTTGGTTTCGAGCCAGGCTTGGGTAGTTCGTGCCTTGTGACCAGTTGCAGAGTCCTACTGGAAAGTTCACGGTACATTTAAAAAAAGTGTATTGCTCCTATAAGAGGTTCCACAACACGATTCATGATAGACAGTCTCTTTGGCTGAAGTCTTTGCTTCTTTTTCACAAAAATGGGGCCTTGTATATCCTTGATAAGACACTCCCCACCAAACTATAATAGACGCAGGATGATGACCACGTTGTACCTTTTCGACAAAGACTTCTATGTATATACATAGAAGTCTTTGCTTTTCGAACACTTGCGCGGCTACTTTAGAGCAGTGTTCGTACACTTTGTTATTTTACTTGTTGTAGTGGTCTTCGATCGTGAAAATTTGCATCAGTAAAGAGGATATTTTTGTGCCTTTCACCTCTATATCGGGACAGAAGGCATTTTGATTGATCTACTTTCTCAACTGTAGGGATTGATTTAGGGCATGTCCTGTATATCGACAATAAGCACCGAGCTTTAGGTCTCGTTTTATTATACGCGACACAATCCTAGTGGGAATCTTCATTTCTCGCGATAAGATTTTTTACCCCGGGTTTCGGCGAATTCTGTCTATAACAGCATTAATAGCCTTTGTAGTTCTAACAGCATGCGGTCGCTCTAATTTTTTATGGTCTTCAACAGATTAAGAGTTGGTATACGTGTCGATAGCACGGTATATGAACATACGGCTGATATCAAGCTTTTGAAGTGTCTTGAATATAGCAGCTCTATAGCAGGCTCTATACCCACTTTGTGCAAGGCAATCGATGCACAATCCTATTTTCTTTAACTTCCCATTCCATATTGTAATTTGATAATAAACAAGAAAATAATATGTAAAACGGCGGGAAATCGAGAGAAGTTTTTAACATAATAAACGCGATCCAAATTCAAAATAATGAAAGATTAGAAAAAAACAGAAAAGTTTCTATGTAACAGCACATAATAACTGATAGTACTAGCGTAGTAATAGTTTTTATAGCCTGACTAGTTATATTTCTAATTATCATTCATTTTTAGGGTTCCGTATCCAAAGGGTAAAACGGAACCCTATTACTGAGACTCCGCCGTCCGTCTGTCACCAGGCTGTATCTCATGAACCGTGATAGTTAGACAGTTGAAATTTTCACAGATGATGTATTTCTGTTGCCGCTATAACAAAAATTTTAATAAAATAAATATTTAAGGGGGCTCCCATACAACAAACGTGATTTTTTTTGCTCATTTTTGCTCGATATTGATAACGGCAACAGGTAGACGCTTGAAATATTTACAGAATATTTAGTTATATATTCACTTTAAGAATAAATAATTAAATTAAAATAAAAACAAATATTTAAGGGGGCTCCCATACAACAAACGTGTTTTTTTTTTTTTTGCCGTTTTTATGGTACGGTACCCTTCGTGCGCGAGTCCGACTCGCACTTGGCCGATTTTTTTGCCGTTTTTATAGATAATGATACGGAACCCTTCGTGTGCGAGTCCGACTAGCACCTGGTCGATTTTTTTTCTAATTGCTCGGCGGTGAAGAAAAACAAGTCCAAGAAACTATATTTCGAAAGACTTGTGACCTAACATAAGAAAGATCTGGTTTTCCCTCTTGGTTATGGAGATCTGACGGCAGCTGCTCCATGTAACACTCAGTATTTTGGCCAAATTCTTAGGCTTACGTAGCGTATCCTACAAATCCTAACAGATAATGTTAAGAACTTGAAGAAGCAAGTGAGCTGTGTAAGGACCGAATCATGTTGCGCCCGGCTCTCTCTGTCTACCCTGCAAGGAACTTGGTGTGAAGTTATAGATAGACAGATAGATAGCAATTACGTTTTATCGTTATGAAACTAAACAGGAAACTGATCGATATGTGATGGACGGCGTGAATAATTTTATCACGTCTTTTTACATCACTCATCTTTTTTATATAACGTATGACGTCGGGAGGTAAGAATATGTCTATTTATCTATCTATAACTTCACGCCAAATCCCTTGCGAGGTAGGCAAAGAGAACCAAACGTCACATGACCCGGTCCTTATACTATTAGTTTCTTTAACATTCACAGCTCTTTTCATGCACGCTCGTCGGTATCTAAGACTCCTGATATCACCTTCTGATAAAACACACAATTTGGTCATGATAGATAAGTATTGACCTTTCTCGGCTCCTACATCCTTTTACTTTATCGATGTACCTATATCTGTTTCGAGATTCTTTTTTCTTCTATTCTTTCTACGTGTCCGAACCATCCGAGCATGCCTCTTCTTATTTTAACGCCGACACTATCTTTCAGCCCACTCTGTTTAAATACCCTTTGGAATGTGAATTTGTTACCATTACCGTAGCCTTATGAACACGTACAATAAAAAGTCTTACGCATTGCCACCACCGCTGCTAACACGGCAATTCATCAGGAGGTTACTCGCAACCTCACTGTTTCGCAGGAACTCAACAACCCACCAGGGAATTGTTATTTGGTTACGGTCGTCTGTGAGGTGGCGCAAATCAAATCAAGTGTCTAAATTGGGCTAATAAACGAGGCATAAACCGTATATTTTGATTGCGTTGACTTAGAAGTTTATTTCACTTCTCAAAGGGATTGCAGACCTATATATTTGATATTATCAGCTTGATCTTGACCCAATGGACTGGAGACGCGCAGCCATCGTGCCCTTGTATAAAGGCAAGGGATCACGCATGGACTGCGCCAACTATAGGGCCATCAGTTTGATCAGCTTAGCAGCAAAAGTATATGGAAAGGTGATTGAAAGGAGAATGAGGGTGAAATCCGATGAAATGCTGTGGGAAGCACAAGGAGGTTTCCGAAATGGAAGGGGATGTACGGATCAAGTTTTCTCGCTCCGCAATATCGTAGAGAAGCATCTGGCCATAGACCGGAAGGTTTTCTGCGGTTTTGTGGATCTTGAGAAAGCCTTTGATAGGGTTGTGCGAAAGGAACTGTGGGACATATTGCCGAGATATGGGATTGACGGTTCACTGCTCCGTGCTGTGCAGTCCACTTACAAGGATTGCTCAGCATGTGTGCGGATAGACGGTGGCATGTCACCCTGGTTTGATGTCAAAATTGGTGTCAAACAGGGTTGCATGCTATCTGCTAGGCTGTTTATCCTGTATCTCGATAGTTGTCTGCAGAGAATAAGGTCAACGAATGTGGGATTGCGCATGGGTGACCAAGTGGTGAACTGTCTGCTGTATGCAGACGATGCCGTGCTATTAGCAGATACACCATCTAAACTGCAAACACTGGTCACAGCGATGAAAGACGACTGTATGGAGAAAGGCTTATTACTGAATGCGAAGAAAACAAAGATAATGGTATTTGAAAGAGAAGAATCCAGAACTAATGTAAGGATTACGATTGATGATGAAGTGTTGGAACAAGTGGATGAGTTTGTATATCTTGGATGCGCTTTCAGCAGGGATGGAAGGTACACCGCAGATGTGGAAAGACGAGTGAGTGCTGGGGATAGTGTGAATGGAGCGTTGGGAAAAGTGCTTGGCAGTAAAATCCTGAGCCAGAAGGCACAACTCGCTATACACAATGCAGTGTTGGTCCCAATGCTAACTTATGGAAGCGAGAGTTGGGTATGGCAGAAAGAGCATGAAAGTAGAATAAACGCGATTGAAATGCGAGCGCTGCGCAAAATTTGTGGCGTAAGGCTTGTAGACCGTATTCGTAATGATGATGTTAGAAATAGAGTTGGTCTGAAAGAGAGCGTCGGTGTTAAAATAAGAAGAGGCATGCTCCGATGGTTCGGGCATGTAGAAAGAATGCAAGATGAAAGAATGACGAAGCAGATATACAATGCAAAAGTGGAAGGATGTAGGAGCCGGGGAAAGCCAAGACTTACCTACCATGACCAAATTGGTCATGTTCTATCAGAAGGTGATGTCAGGAGCCCTAGAAACCGGCGTGCGTGCATGAGAAGAGCAATGAATGTTAAAGAAGCGAGTGAGATATGTAAGGATCGAGTCACGTGGCGCTCGGTTCTCTCTGCCTACCCCGCAAGGGATTTGGCGTGAAGTTATAGATAGATCAGCTTGATAGCTCCACCCGTCCCTGAGAAAAAGGGTCTTGATTGACGGACAGACAGACAGACGTACAACAAAATGATCCTACAATGATCCCGTTTTTACTTTGGAGATACGGGACCCTAAAAATAACTTGCAGCCTACTACAGCATGCACCTTTCGTGATGTCGGATAAAAACCAGAAGATTAAGCAATCTGTTAAACTTGTTTTATATTTATCACTTGAAAACATTCACAAATTACAAAAAAAGGCGTTACACGAATAATTATACGGAGCTTTCATTGCAACATTGACGATGAATTGAGATTTAATGAATATTATTGTGTATATCATTGATAACGTCGGCGGAATTCGACGAAAAGTGAAGTGATACCCAGACAAAGTGTCCAATATATCGGTCTTAATTTGTGTATACGTAAATATATGTCTAGTATTTCGCAAATGAGTTTTCCTTTTTAGGGTTCCGTACCCAAAGGGTAAAACGGAACCCTATTACTGATGCTTCGCTGTCCGTCCGTCCGTCCGTCCGTCTGTTACCAAGCTGTATCTCGTGAACCGTGACAGTTAGACAGTTGAAATTTTCACAGATGATGTAATTCTGTTGCCGCTATAACAACAAATACTAAAAAATAGAATAAAATAAATATTTAAGGGGGCTCCCATACAACAAACGTGATTTTTTTGCTCATTTTGCTCGATATTGATAACGGCAATAGGTAGACGCTTGAAATATTCACAGAATATTTAAGAATAAATAATTAAATTAAAATAAAACAAATATTTAAGGGGGGCTCCCATACAACAAACGTGATTATTATGCCGTTTTTATAGATAATGGTACGGAACCCTTCGTGGGCGAGTCCGACTCGCACTTGGCCGATTTTTTGTTGTTGCCGATGTTTATCTATTACTACTACACCAACCCTAAATCATCCCACTGCAGGGATACGGGTGTACTTTCAACCGAAGCGGTTTAGAGCATACTCCGCCACGCTGCTCAAATACGGATTGGCGGAGGACAGTAGTTTTTCACGCCCGAAGACTCATCATGTCATGTCATTATATCAACAACAGCCGCGACCGACGGACGGCTTGACGTGTCCTCCGTTACGATAAACCCATTTGTAGACAGGCTGTGGTCGGTCGACGTTGCTTAACTTGCGTGTTATAAGCGTGCTCCAAAATATTGTACATATGTTTATCTAAGTAGGTAAATTTTCTGAAAAAACACGATAATACACAAAAAAATCGGCTAAGTGCGAGTCGGACTCGCGCACGAAGGGTTCTGTATCACTCTCTAAAAACGGCAAAAAAAATCACGTTTGTTGTATGGGAGCCACCCTTAAATATTTGTTTTATTTTAATTTTATTAATTAATATTATTATTAATTAATTAATAATTTTAATTTAATTTTTAAATTAAATTAAAATTAATTAATAATTTAATTTATTATTTATTCTTAAAGTGAATATATAACGAAAATATTCTGTGAATATTTTAAGTATCTACCTGTTGCCGTTATCAATATCGAGCAAAAACGAGCAAAAAAATCACGTTTGTTGTATGGGAGCCCCCTTAAATATTTATGTTATTCTATGTTTTAGTATTTGTTGTTATAGCGGCAACAGAAATACATCATCTGTGAAAATTTCAACTGTTTAACTATCACGGTTCGTGGGATACAGCCTGGTGCCAGACGGACGGACGGACGAACGGACAGCGAAGTCTCAGTAATAGGGGAACCCTATTGTTTTACCCTTTGGGTACGGAACCCTAAAAACGCCGAGCAAGGCGCTAATTATTAATAATAGCATTATATACTAGTACCTATATAACATAGTCTGCGTCGGATTTGGGTCTTAAATTCTATGCCTCTCTCCGTTTACAAAATCTTATAAATTATCAATTTTAAAACGACTGTTCAGTATAATTGCATGCTATTCTCATTAGTAAACATGTTCGTAATATAATCTAAAATAAATAAATATTGCCGGACAAATTACACAGCGCCACCTAGCCCCAAAGTAAGCGAAGCTTGTGTTATGGGTACTAAGACAACTGATAAACATACGTAAATACATTTTTTTTTTTTGCAAATACACACTTATTATACATAGAAAATACCCAGACCAATACAAACAGACATGTTCATGCACACAAATGTTTGTACTGTGTGGGAAACGAACCCACGAGCGTTGGTGTCAAAGTAGCGTAACAGCGCGTTTCACCACTTTGCGTTTTAACCTGCGTGTTCGGTATGATAGACACGCGCAACGACGCCATCGAGCTCTCATACACATACATATGTTTTAATAAAATAAAGAAATCAATATTTCCGAATAAGTTACACAAAAAAATTTAATTGTTATATAATTGACGAGCCAGGTGTTCCTCTAGCAATGCAAGCTTGCGCATTCTCAACTGGTTTTTTTGTCGATTAGACTCTCATTTCATTAAGTAAAGAATAATGTTTTTTGATTCTTTTTACAAAAACGTGTTTATTTTTATACTTGGCATTCAGTCACAGGTGGCGCCCACATAATGCCACATGTGTGACGGTATATCAACGAATGTAATGTCACACTCCAACGCACTATGTAGTATTCAGTGAGTCCAAGTTGAACTAATACCACATGTGCCAACATTGATTGCACTTCATTTTCCTGGCTCATGTGCAATCATTGTACTATACTGTACATTAACCGGTACTCATAAGCAAGCTTGGCTTGTCTTATATACTCGTACTTAATTAAATGAAAAGATACTCGTACTTTGTTAGTGACTTTTTATTTAGCATCCAATGAGTAAAAGCTAAAAAATGGGCTTGAATTTAATGGCCTAGGTAATTTCATAACTTTGCTAAAAGTACCATTTTTATCACTCTTAAATATAAATTGTCTGGTCAAACAAGCTTCGCTCGGCGATTTTAATGCATTTAAAGATATCTGTAAAGGTAAACGTAAAAAGCAAAACCTTGTTATCTAAATACAAAATTTGATACAAATCGTTAGAGCTGTTCGAGATATCTACAACAAATATGTATATATGATTACTTATTCAGAATCGATGGTAGTATGACATAAACAACTAACGACATAAGTACCTATTTTAGAGTCAATATTGAAAAGGTGGACAAATCAGTATAGATTTTTTATCGACTAAGTAAAAATCAGATGTGAAGGTAAAGCTGCCCCTTTTTACTTACACTAAATCGGGCGGTAAAAAGAGCTACGGCCTGCGCTTGCAATGCAATTAACATTATGTGTATGTGGCCACTTCTACAGCCAATGCAACTAGAAAATTTTTACTTAAAAATATACATAATATAAATCTCACACGATCGAAGCCCTTTACATCATTATTCTGCGATTACTTATCAAGTAAAAGGGTGGAGTACTGCCAAGTAATTTACAATTATAGTGGATCATACTGGAACGATATTATATTAATCGGAATCCGATCTTTTCTCTAAAATATATTAAAAAGAAGGTATCACGTGGTTTCACCTTATTCGCCCAGATCAAGGTCGAGCGTGTTTGCGTCCTGTCATGGTGGATTTAAATACTTTCGTCGTTTTACAATAACATGACGCCTTCGACGTCTATAAATGGATATATTAAACCTTACACTTTACGACATCAATATTCCTGTCATTCCTTCATTCAATATGTAAAATTCCGTCAGTCACGCTACTACACTGGCAATTGAAGGTTATGCCATTATTAACCGCTGATAATATTTCCGAGTGTAAGTGACTCGCTATCATCTTGAGGTTCAGAGCCAAAACCAACCTCAACTCCACGTGGTGCATTCTGCTAATTAACAAACGAGGCTCCAACGAAAGAGAAATAAGGCGCATCGATTCAGTCCACCTGGGGAAGTACCTCACTGAAGACCGCAGTCAAGTAACAACTCACTCGAGACTTATGCTCCTGCGAATGAGGGATATTACTATTGATCTCTTGAGGAATGAATTAGCAGAGGGTGTTACTTATTGTATCGCAGGCATTCATAGGAAAAGACAACAACTTTACATTAGGTGGGCCGCATACTTGTTAGCCTTTCAAGGTTGCATAAAAACAGTAGGTGGTAGGTTGGCACAGGTTGGCTTCAGGCAACTCAGTTGGCAGAAGTAGATACAAGGTCTCCATTGGGTAAACTAAACGTTGTGAACAGCTAACCTAAAAGTGACGTGCGCTTTCGCCATGAAAAAGTTCAATTGGTATCATATGCAACTAAAACATAAACCTCTTTTGAAAATTTGTAATCACAAATGTAAATTAACGGTAGAATCGAGCTGATATTTTAATGGAGACTGAAGATAGCCATAAGAACCGCTCAAAATTCAACAGTATCCATCGAGATTGGACTCATTGGATTTGTCCTAGTGAGACCTTTGTCAGTGCAAAACTGTTTTTGGTATTTTATTTTTTCAACTATTAATTTATAATTAATATTTTCGGCGGCTCTACTTTAAAGAACTTGCGAGTCGTGTGTTTTTGGACCAACGGTTTGCAATCTGCATACGCAATAAATATTACCAAGGCGCCTATGTTATTGTAATATACATATTATATAATAAGTTGGGTGTGATAAAAAATTGCTGAATAACATTTTAACGGCCTATGCTCATTTAGAAGTTCATAACTTAGTGGGTAGATGGCGCTATGCAGGGTCTTACAGCCATACGTAGAAATGGAAAAAATTCGCCACTATCACAAACCTTCCTGGTACCTCATTTGAAAGATCACTGGTCGGAATCCCACCTTGGGATGGGAGGTGAATTTTTATTGTATAAATATTTCGGATTTTTCTGGCAATTTGTGCTCAAAACAACTATAAAACTATAGGTACATATATTTTCTAGTGGATGTGGGAGTTGAGGAAGACCAAGATTAACCTACCATGACCAAATCGGCCCTATTTTAACAGAGTGCGATGTCACAAGCGCTAGGAAGCGGCGAACGTGCATGAAAAGAGCTATGAATATTAAAAAAGCGTGTGAGGTGTGTAAGTACCGCGTCTTTTGGCGCTCGGTTTTCTCTGCTTACACCGCATGGGACCTGGCGTGCAGATATACACACATACATATATATTCAATGGAACTTTAAAGTTTAATTCAATAGCTGTTTTATTTAGGTTATTTATTCATTTGTTATCGACGTAGTTAGTTCATTGATTTGAAAATATTAAGGAATAGTGCATGCTTTGTTCCAACAATGTGGTCACACGACAATGTTGCAGGCACGCTGTTTTCATCGAATATCACGTACGCACACGCAAATCTATGCAGCGCCCAATAATTTAACACAACAATCACGCTTTTATTTGACAGATACGAATAATAATTGGACATTATTGTTTCACACTATGAAAACATTGTTTGCTGTCGATCGATCGATAGCCTAGTGGAGAGCAGGGATAGCCTAGTGGACAAAGAACTGGCATTGTGACCCACAGGCCCCCGGTGCGAATCTATTTTTATTTTTTATACGACGTCGGGAGGCATAGAAGCATACGGCCCACCTGATGTGAAGCGGGTACAGTAGCCTATTAACGCTTGCGATATATTAAGTTTTAAGTTAAGTTAATTAAGAGAGGTAGGGCCCATCTAAGCAGCCAGTCTGTGGAAGTACCTCCACCTTACAGAAAACCGCAGCCAAATAACAATTCCTTAGAAAGTTGTTGTGTTCCTGCGCGTGAGTGAGGTCACCAGTAAGCTCCCAAGGAGTTGCTGTGTAAGCAGCAGAGGAGGCATCGCGCGAGTGATACTTAATACATCGCAAGCGTTAATAGGCTACGGTACCCGTTTTACATCAGGTGGACCGTATGCTTGTATACCTCCCGACGTAGTATAAAAAAAAAAGTATCACTCGCGCTATGCGTCCTCTGCTGCTTACACAGCAACTCCTTGGGAGCTTACTGGTGACCTCACTCACACGCACGAACACAACAACCCTCTAGCGACGAGCGTTGGTGTCAAAGTCGCGTCATTCACGACTGAGCCACCGAGCTCATCGAATCTTGCGTGCTAAATTCCTATTTTTGGATTTATGTACATATTTGCAATTAACACTTGCTCGGCGGTGAAGGAAATCATCGTGAGGAAAGCTGCAAGTCCAAGAAATTATATTTTGAATAACGTGTGACCTTATCTAAGAATGATCTGGTTTACCCTCTGCGTTGCGGAGGTCAGAGGGCAGTTGTTCCATGTAAAAATCAGTATCTTCGCCAAATCCTTAGGCTTAGGTAGGTAGGTAGGGATAACCCTAAGGAGAAGAAGAAGCTATCGATTGATCAATGTTGAATATCATACGTACAGACACAAACCAATAAATCACTTGACTGCGCATGATATTTTAACCAGTAAGTTGATCCGTGAACCAGCTAATAAGATTAAGAATAAGTGTTCTATTTTACCCCCCGACCCGTAGCTGTGAATTGAGTTACTATGCAAAATCGGTCTGATTAGCTCTCCATAGGTTAGCTAGGTATAGCTTCATATAATGCGGTCCGTATGCCCGATTGGTATCCGAGGTAAGTAGTATTTAAATTGTCACGTTCGATTTGAACTGCTTAATGATACATTAATTGAGAGTCACTACGCGTCTTACTTGCCGAGGTGCTCCACGAAATGAATGATATAAATGATACATAAAGTGTCTGTTCAGTCACTACACCATTTACCAGATAACTTGTTAAGATTTTTACGCAGCAGTCCTAAATATTTCCGATTAAAAATAAGAATAAATGTTGATTCCAAATCTATTTAGCCTGATTTTTATAAATATTTCCAAAATAAAATAAATGTTGATTGCAAATCTATTTAGCGTGATTTTTGTATACATAATATCAGTAAAGCGTAATTGGGTGCACAATCACAAACCATGAAGGCACCCCGCGTTCACAAAAACATTGTATTTAACCGCCTAAATAATGCACTGATTCAAGCCTACTAATGGGATTATAAACCGATAAGTGACGTTATATTGATCGGCGAACTAGCCAAAAAGAGCTGCGCGTTCTACTTTAGCCCCGAGTGGTGAATGGAGTTACTATGTAAAATCGACCTCACCGGTTCTCTAAAGGTTAGTTCCTTCGTGGTCTCAGAATACAGAATCTGAGTTCGTGGTACACAATAGACAGACAGGTAGAAATAAAAAAAACCGGCCAAGTGCGAGTCGGACTCGCGCACGAAGGGTTCGTACCATTATCTAATCAATATCGAGCAAAAAAATCACGCTTGTTGTATGGGAGCCCATGTTTTTTAGTAGTTGTATGTTTTTTAGTAGGTATTTGTTGTTATAGCGGCAACAGAGATACATCATCTGTGAAAATTTCAATTGTCTAACTATCACGATTCATGATGACAGACGGACGGTCAGCCTGGTGACAGACGGACGGACGGACAGCGGAGTCTCAGTAATAGGGTCCGTTTTACCCTTTGGGTATGGATCCTAAAAACCGGCCAAGTGCGAGTAGGACTCGCGTACGAAGGATTCCGTACCATAATCTATAAAAACGGCAAAAAAAAAATCGCTTTTTTTATTTTTAAAGTGAATATATAACTAAATATTCTGTGAATATATCAAGCTGTTGCCGTTATCAATATCGAGCAAAAAAATCACGTTTGTTGTGTGGGAGCCCCCTTTAATTTTTATTTTATTCTGTTTTTTAGTATTTGTTGTTATAGCGGCAATAGAAATACATCATCTGTGAATTTTTCAACTGTTTATCACGGTTCATGAGATAAAACCTGGTGACAGACGGACGGACGGACAGCGGAGTCTCAGTAACAGGGTCCGTTTTACCCTTTGGGTACGGAACCCTAAAAAGGAGAGTTTTGGCTTTTCTATTTCAAAATGATTGTCTGACCTGAGACTGCCCTGGCTGCTGAAACGACCAGAGACAACCGCAGCAGCCATGGCAGCGGCGACATGCATCTACTGACGGTAGTGGTTAGTTGTCGGCCGGCACTAGCTCACATGAATTAATCGGTAGCGGAAGAACACAAAGTAGTTTAGATCAAATTGCCTGTTGTACTCGTATATCAGAATATGCTTATTTGGTTTTACCCATTAGCGCCTTCGGACGGCAGCGAAGGCGTCTTTCTGTGCGTTGCCGCCCCATGAAGAATGGCTATACAGACAATTTGGAAAAGAACTCAATAATTTGTAGGCTGCCAAGCGTTGCCCACGGCACGAAAAGAGCCGCCTAGCAGTAAGTGCCGTGCACAACTCCCGCGATTCGGCACATATGACCGAGAGAAGTCGATGAAATCATGGAAAGGTGCTATATATTTATTTGGTGTCCGACGGTGTTATATAATGAGTAATAACACGTGCTTGTCATGATTTCGATGTTGATTACAGACGGTTTAAAATTTTTAAGGAGGCGCAATACAAGCTAATCAATCATTCCCGCGTTGCTTGTAAAAACCGCATTATGCAAAGAATCATCATAATATAATATGTCCTATAATCCTGCGAATATCGTGTTTATTTCGAAAATAGGGTGTATTTTATTACGCAACTGTTCGCGAGAACCAACAAGATCAGAGAAACAGGTCATGGGCATCGTATCAAACAACGCCCTTGAACCCAATGCATTGGATTGTACATTTAGGAGTAAATTTACTACTAGCTAGATACAGAGTTTACCATACTCATTCGCACGAACGCTACAACTTTCCAGGGAATTGGCATACGGCTCTCTTTAGATTGCTTGTTCGTTTGAACGCGCTAATATCATATGCAAAAAGTTTTTTTTTCTAATCTGACTGGTAGTTTTGACTTTGACGAGCTCGGTGGCGCAGCCGTAAATAACGACTTTGTCACCGACTTGTGTTCGATTCGCACACTGGACAAAAATTTGTGTGCATGAACATATCTGTTTGTCATGGCCTGGGTGTTTTTAAGAGAGGTAGGGCGCATCAAAGCAGCCCGTCTGGGGCAGTACCTCCACCTACCAGAAAACCGCAACCAAACAACAATTCTCTGGAGGGTTGTTGTGTTCCTACGTGTGAGTGAGGTTATCAGTTTTCTCCTCAGGAGTTGCTGTATCAACAGCAGTGGTGGCAACGCTTGAGTTACACTTAATGTATTACAAGTGGTCATAGGCTACGGTAAGCAATTTACATCAGGTGAGCCGTAGGCTTGTATGCCTCCCGATGTTGTACATAAAAAAAGTTAGTTTCAGACGATTACCAGTCAGATTACAAATAAAACTTTTTTCCTCCGGAGAAAATAAAAATAGTAGAATACGCGGTTCCTTCGGGATATCGGGATACGCGCGGATGATCGCGGGATGCAGCTGGTTGTTATTAAAAATCGACGCAATAGTGTGAGATTATTGTTACCCGCTCACCTACATATGACACCCGTAGGGCTCTCAAGGTGGCAATCAAGGATCGGTGGCTTAAGCCGGTGACCCGTGAGATCAGAAGACGGCCCTTTTAAGGGCCGGCGCCGTCTGCGTGTTGTAACAACCACGTTTACATACGTGACATTAAGGTCGGACCTGGAAACTCGCTTTGTTAGGCCTGATGAATAACTATTCCGATATCGGAACGGTTATACCATATTGGATGAACAATGCATTACTTTTTTTTAGGGTTCCGTACCGATAGGTAAAAAAGGGGTCCTAAGGGTCTTTCTTTGTTATCGTCCGTTTCTCTGTCTGTCACAGATAGAAATTTCGTGCCCGTTAACTTTGAAGTTTCACAACGTATTTACGAAAATAAAATGTATTTACACACGTAAGTAAGTACCTCCCCCACACAGAAAACCGCAGCCAAATAACAGCTCCCTGGAGGGTTGTTGTGTTCCAGTATGTGAGTGAAGTCAAGTGAAGTCACAAGTTCCTAAGGCTCCTGTATTAGCAGTTGAGGTGATATCGCACGAGCATAGATAACAGAAAAAACCGTTGTTTCTGTTATCTATGCGCACGAGTGATACTTGACGAATTGCTAGCGTTCATAGGCTGTGGTAACGGCTTCATATCAGGTGGACCATATACTTGTATTCCTACCGACGTTGTATAAAAAAGGTGTGAACGTTTCTTTGAAGTTACGCTTATATCTCATCTGTGACCGAATTATTATTTGTAGTTCTCGTCATCCTTACACTTTGATTTTATTCAGTGTGATGAGTCCATAAAGGCAAACAATCGTGACCTCTGCTAGGTATAGGACTCCTTAAATACAGAAAGCTCAAGCTACCGATGGAGATAAAACTGACCTAGCGATTTCAAACTATAGTAGATACGTACGAACTAAATAGCGATGTCCTGTGTGTCAATAATTAAATAAACCATTTGATGCAGTATACCTAATAAATACCTAAAGAAATACAGGACTTACCTAACAGTGAAAACCGTATCCATTTTCTAGCAGTGTCACAATTAATATCAAGGCTTATGTTATATATAATAAATATTCAATACCTGTTAATAAAAACTGTAACAGCTGTAAAATGTAATTAAGTGTCAACATATTTAAAATTAGAACTAGATAAATATTTCACAAATGTAACTCATTGTGTTATTATGCATTGATCGTAATTTGTTTTATTTGTACTTGAGTATTTTTTAACTGTTAACGAGAATTTGTAGTTGTTATTTCCCAATAATTTTGGCTCATTTACTAAAAAGCAAATGCAGTGATCAAACTGGCTGGCTATGGTCATAAACTTGTTCTTTATCAGATCTAAAGTGTTAAATTAACTATTTAAACGGAAAATAATTAAGTTATCCAAGGACTTAGTGGACAGTGAATTTGATATGATAATCAAATGTATGTACATAAATATATTTAATATTTATGAAATAACATTTAGGTTATCTTTTATTTCAACGTCAATCTATTGTAAACCATTGTAAACTGAATGCTTAATGTAATATTTCATAGACTACAGACTGACTTGGCATTGGCACCGTGTTTAATCATAATCAAAAGCATAAGGTTTAGGTACGATAGGGTCTAGGTTAACATACTAGATGTTATTACTTTATATTCTACGTCTGTGCTAGGCGCACTGACTATGTTTAGTGCTTACTTTCCGTTTTTGCAATGTTCTATACTTACTGCTAAGTATGTCTGTTGTACTCATAGATATATCGGCCGCTCTTACAGGAAATCGACATACAAAAATAATCCCCTTCCGGTGACGTAGTAACGGCCCACAGGGGCCAACTACATAGTCAGGTCAAAAAAAATAAAAGTAATCTCTACTTGGTATTTATTACATTAATAATAATAATTATTTCAACAATTATTATTGTAATCATTTTTATTATTAAATACTTAATTGGATTCTCTTACATTTTTGTAATTTAAGCTACATGAAATTTATGCCGTTTGGAGAAACTGCATTATCACATACATTACAATCAATCGGATCTTAAACAACACTCGAATAAAGACAAAAAAGTGTTGGTTGATAACCGTAGGTAATTCTTGTTGATTCTACAAATGTTGACTCTCGGTGCAAAAATAGCTTGAGCATATAGGTATTATATTTCGCTCTGGTACCAATCTACGAGCGCCCTACTATTCTATTATTAAACATTTCTTTTATTTAAATCTTATATTTTAAAAACACGAAAAGGGAGCATAGCATATACATGAATACATAATTATTTGGAAAATACATTCGCAGTTAATATTTTATTAACTATTTCCATGTAAACTACCGTTTTATTTTGAATTAGCTGAATTAGATACCTATTATTACGCTAGGAGTTCTAGCTTCAGACTCAATAGAATAGCTAACATTGACGCTATATGACAAAACATAGGTACTAAGGTACTTATGTTAATAGTGTTGATTGTTGACTTGGTGGAATTTTGAAGATATCTTGTTAATGCTAACACTTGTACAGATTCCACTTTACAATGTGATTTATTTTTATTTTTACCGACCGGTTTCGCCTTTACATTATTATCTATCAATGTAACAAAACAGGAGTTTTGTTTGTAATGAATACCTTGAAAATGCAAGTGTTTGCATTAACACGATGATTACCAAGGGACAATGCGGCATATTACGACACCCCTTACAAATTATAAAAAGCCTTTTCTTAACCGACGCCTACGCGTCTTAACTAAGTCAGTCGATTAGTCGGTTACTTCTCTGTGTATATCATACACACATATATATATTCGTTTGAATGAAGAACAGCGACAGAGGTTCATGGGGTGATAGGGCACATTGTATTGTTTTTATAGTTGTCGTGAATACAGAAATAATATGAAATATGAATATATTTATTTTTTCTTTTGTTTTAGTTGGAAAACGTGCAGTGCTGTCTGGACTTTCTGCACGCGCAAAAGGTCCAGGGGTTAGAGCAAGTTACTGCGGTTGACATACGGGACGCAAAACTAAAAGCAGTACTAGCGCTATTTTTCGCGCTCAGCAGACACAAACAAGCATCAAAGCAACGGACAGCACCATCTATCGGCAATGGACCGAACACTGTCAAAAATTCAAGCGAAGACGTGTCTTTGAGTGCTGTGCAACGTATCACAGGAGGTAGCAGTTGTGATGAAATTTTAACAGCCTGCGGAAATAACGTCGAAATGACGACGTTAACAGCAAATAGGTAAGTAAATTTAAAATTACATGTTTAATGTGAATTTTACTTGCGGTGTCCACTTGAAAATAGTTACAGACAACTTTGAATACAGCGCCATCTATCAACAAGTGGCGAAAGCTGCGGAAAACTTTACGTAGTCTAGAAGTGCGGTAACAGAGGGCGGCAGCTGAGGCATTAAAATAAAGCGAACTTGTACAATCGCTGTCATAACGAAGACGAAGGTATGAGAAAAGGATGGTTATCGTTTGTAGTTTTCAAGGTTTTAAACTTGTGCTTAATGAATATAAACTTATCTCTTTTTACATAGATAAAATAAGAACCTAAGCAATTTGTGGATGTTTATAGAAACGTTAAAAATAAACCAAACTTGCGGCATTAAAATAGCAAAATTATTTCGCTACTTCTTATTTGTTAGTTAACAAAGCTTTACTATTACGTATTTACTTAAATGTTTTAATTTTAATTTAATATGTAAAATAAATCAAAACAATTAAGTTTTTTTTATACTACGTCGGGAGACATACAAGCATACGGCCCACCTGATGTAAAGCGGGTGCCGTAGACTATTAACGCTTGCGATATATTAAGTATCACTCGCCTCCTCTGCTGCTTACACAGCAACTCCTTGGGAGCTTACTGGTGACCTCACTCACACGCAGTAACACAACAACCCTCTAGGGAGTTGTTATTTGGCTGACATCCAGACGAAGACAAACAGGCATGTTGATGCACACAAATGTTTGCCTTGTGTGGGAATCGAACCCACGAGCGTTGGTGTCTAAGTCGCGTCATTCACGACTGAGCCACCGAGCTCGTCAAGAAAGCAAAGTAGCTTTGTAGTAGTTTATCTATCTATAACTTCACGCTAAATCCCTTGCGGGGTAGCCAGAGAGTACCGAGTGCCACATGACTCGATCCTTACAAACCACACTCGGTATTTTAACATTCATTGTTCTTCTTATGCACGCTCGCCGGTTTCTAAGGCTTTTGACATCACCTTGTGACAAAACACAATCAATTTGGTCATGGTAGGTAAGTCTTTGCCTTCCTCGGCTCCTACATCCTTCTACTTTCACGTTTTATACCTATTTCGTAATTCTATGTAGTAGTAATAGTTATGATGGTGTTATTTCATCAGGTTAATGTACCTATGTATCAACATATCTACAATAGCATCAGAAGTCAACGCCGTTTATATTTCTAAGTATTGAACAGTAAAGTTTAAAGCTGAGCCTAAATCATGTGTTTCTGCTGCTGAATATAATTTCTTCTTTCATTTTATTTTATTACGTTAACACTCATTATTACGACTTGCTGTGAGCGCGTCAACACAGGTGTGGATAAATATAGAGCTGTCTAAAGCAAATAATTCATTTACTTTGGTTTAACTAGAGAAATACCATTTCATTAATAATGCGAGAACGAGCACTGATCTTCGCCTCGATTTCTCAACGAGACGTAACGAGGAGTTGCACAGGCAGCTTCGTGTACAAATTAGCTGTTGTAGGGCTGACATTTTATTAAATTTATATCTTGGTTCGCATTTAGGTACAACATAGTAATTGCGTAAGTGGACATTTTTACACGGTGGGCGTTAAGAATGGGCTGTAATTTAGGGCTACATTACTTCAATTGATTTCCAAGCATGGTAATATTCGAGTATGATTTCAAGGCACGTTATTATTCATGAAATGGCTTGTATGCACGTACTTTCATAATGGAATAAACAGTGATATTTTTACTGGGTTTCACTTTCAATCTTTGTTTAATTTTAGATAAGCTTCATTTCCTCGTGGTAACATTTTTCATATATTTAAGTTTCTTCAATTGTTGTCTAAATTTACTACGTTTACACATGATATAAAGTGTTTACCATAGCCAATGAACCTTTGCAATGAAGTATTATTAAGTTCCTCTTCTGCGGTTAATAGAGTAAGTCCTCTTTCTGGTAACCACACCCATTCGCAGATAACACAACAACCCTCCAGGGAGTTGTTATTTTGCTGCGATTTTGTGTGAGGTGGACGTACTTTTAAAATATAGCGTTTATGTTTAAGAAACTCATCTTTATTTGATCGAACTCATTTGTACAGCCAGCAAGACGAATTAGAAAATATTTAAATAGTTAATAAATTCAGGCGTTGATTTGCGAAAGTCAAATTTACTGGCAATTTGATCTTAACTACTTTGTGTGCCTCCGCTACCGATTTGTTATTTGAATTATTTGTTTTCTGTGAGCATTAAAGTAGCTCAACTGTGGAAGTACCTCCAGTACTTCCACAGTTGAGCTACTTTAATGCTCTTTTAATACCATTATTATTATTATTATATTAATATCAAAAATACATTTTTAGTATTACATAAAGTATCAAAATTGCTTATTATTTTAAACTCATTAAATGATATAATACATTAAGAGCGAACATTTTATAATTTCAATTCTGATTATGCTTACAAAGTAATACAATTGCCTAATAGAAGATAATACTTACAGGTAATAAAAAATAAAACCAAAGAAGACATTGAAATATTTTCACATGTGTCAGTTTATATGTTAACATTCTTTTTTTTCGGTATCGATATATCTCACCTATTGAATTATTAAGATAATAATTCACATGACAGTAACTTGTATGTATGTATATTTTCACGTAGGTCTCTTGCGGGGTAGGCAGAGAGGAGCGAGCGCAAGACGTGGTACTTATACACCGTTCTCGCTTCATTAACATTCATAGCTCTTTCATGTACGCTAGCCGGTTCCTAGGACTCCTGAAATCACTTTCGGACAAAACACGACCAGTTCGGCCGTGATAGGTTAGTCTTGGTCTTCCTCGACTCCTACATCCTTCCACTTTCGTCATTCCTTCATCTTGTATTTTTTCTACATATCCAAATCAACACACCTTTTCTTATCTTAGCACCGACACTCTCTTTCAGACCAACTTTCTTCCTTACATCGTCATTATGAACGTGGTCAGCAAGCGTATGCCACAAATTTTTCGCAATGCTCGTATCTCCACCGCATTTATTCTATTTTCATGCTCTCTATGCCATATTCAGCTTTCACTTCATTAGTTAGCGTTGGGATTAGCACCGCGTTGTGTATAGCGAGCTGTGCTTTGGTTTAGATTTCGGCTGCCAAGAAGTTTACCCAACACTGCATTCATGCAGTTTCCTGTGCCTACATCCACTTGCTTCAACACTACAGCAACCGTAACAGTACAGTTTGATCGAAGGTGGAAGACACATTAATATGTCATTGCAAGAAAATGAGCTAGCCACAAGACTGTCCTTAAAAACAGGTTGTGTTGACATACAAATCCGGCAAGTGTGCACGGAAAGAGCAACGAATATTAAATACGCGAGTGAGGGATTTATTCTTAATAAATAACACGACCAATTTGGTCATGGTGGGTGAGCATTATAAGAAAATATATTGTCAATTTGTCAATAGTCAATACTGACGAATTTATGTTAAGTTGTGCGTGCATGCATGGGAATTTTTGTCAAGTATTTTTGTGTCTGTTTATTGTTTCCCAAATACAACTTTAATTCTATAATTTAAAGTATGGAAGATATAGCCTCATGCTTACTAACGGTATCTAAAGTATCCACAATTCCGGTTTCAATATGCGAGGATGACTGGTGAGTCAGCCCCATGTTTTAGTAAATAACAAATTCTGGCGTATAAATATCGAAATATAGTGTATACTTAATAGTATATTACTATTAGTTTTTGAGCTTCTTGTACGAAAATAAGAAAGTACATTGGACATTACGCACTAAATAATAGTAAACCCGACTACCACCGTAAAATATTAATATTACGAGTTATATTTTATTAATTATATATTATATTTTATTTTATATTTTTTAAAGACTTTGGCAAAAACTAACTACAAAATGAATCGGTATCTTTTTGTATCGGTACTTCTTGTTTAAATACAGTATGTGAACCAGTACGGAAATTCCAAATTCCTAACAGGCTTCATTTTTGCGATGTACTTACCCCAAAAACATGTGTACAAAAACATACTCCAGAAACAAACAAATATGGTCTAAAAGTGACAATATTGGCGGTACGCTGGTTTTACTTTTTTAACGACAAAATAATGAGTGACTACTCGATGAGCGCTATGCAATGAGACCTCGCATACCAGAGTATGTAAACTATTTTCCATTTTAGTTCCATTTGGCATAAGTATTTTAATTGCACTTTTAGCATTCATTAAATTTTGAACAACACAACATAAACTATCCAAATTTCAGGTCTATAAGTCATTTAGTTTATTAAACTGTAACATACTAACAGACAGATGGTCGGACAACAGAGTGACAACAATAGTGTTACGTTTGCCCTTCAGTTACGGAATCCTAAAGAGGAGAAGTGGCATGGCATACGGGACGATGGTAAAAGGAGATGCACGACACGTGCAACATAATAAACAATAAATATGCAGTAAAATTCCCCAAGATGCTATGATGGTTGTATGTGAAGGCGTGAGTACTACGATCATGTTCCCCTGTACTATATTCTAGTTCTAAGTTCAACAGCTGTTTCCGCCAGTCGCAAGTGACCACATCAGTAAATTGACTTGTATCTTCATAAGCACAACAGTAACGTATATTGTAGTAGCTCTCAGCTTCTCTGATAACAAAAAGCAATTTGACAGATAAAAAAATATCATTAAGGTTTCCTGCCTTTGCATAACTGTAGGTAATCTTTCATAGACTAAACTTTATACCTTCTACTTCTTAGCGTTGTCTCGTTTCCTAATCCATTAGAATTGGCAGGCTCCGCTGCTATCTTGACATGGAGCGTCTGCCGTCTGACCTCCACAATTCAGAGGGAACATCAGACCATTCTTAAGTTAGGTCATACGTCCTTCGAAGTAAAATTTCTTGGACATGCGGGTCTCCTCACGATGTTATCCGTCACCGCTAAGCAAGTGATAGTTACAAATATGCACTTAAATCCGAAAACACGAATTTAGTGATACATGCCAGGATTCGAACCGGGGTTTGTTGCTCAATAGGCCGATACCTTATCCATTAAAATATCACGGCTTAGACTAAACTTTATACTTATTTACAAGTATCTGTATAGGCTGGACACTGTCGAATTTAACAATATTTTCAAAAGATTAATCATGTACCAATTTATCCGGTCGCGTGACAACCCTACGGCCAGTGAAGCTCTGGTTTATAAATAAGCTCTTTCCGAGTTTATTCCTCTTTTAGATCTATAACAGGACCAAATTATAATACGCTCGATTCATCGAACTAAACGCGCCTACGAATTAAGGCGCATAGAACGCGAAACTAGTGCTAGTATTAAATAAAAAAAAATGTTCAGTAGTAGTACATTTTTTTATTCAACGATGAAGCCAGTAAAATGTACTAATAGATTTCGATAAGGAAAGTGAGAAAAATTAAAAAATAATTAAGGAAAATCAGCATATTTTGCAATAATATAACTTTAAGCTAGCTATGAAGATTTGGAAAAATATGGAAAACTATTTGGATTAAATGTTCATTGTATGTATTGGCTAAAACTGTAACAAGAAGTTTTATCTAATAGGTAGATATACATACATATTTCATGTGTTTTATGAGAAGATGATGTCAGGAGAACAATGAATGTTAGAGAAACCAGAGAGGTTTGTGAGGAGCGAGTCATGTGGCGCTCGGTTCTCTCTGCCTACCCCGCTAGGGATTTGGCGTGAAGTTATAGATAGTTAGATATTTCATGTTCATACTGTATGTCTAGGTATATACTTAGTTTAGTTTCCAACTACAGAGTATTAATGGAATTCTTGCAACAATTGTATTATGAAAATCAAACTACGAATTGTTAATGTATTGTTTCTAATTCAAACGGTTCGATCACCGGAGGTCTATTCAGAGCTCTACTTGCTAAGCTAATATCAATTATCACTGTGCACCTATGATACATATTATTATTGAATCTAAAACACTTAGGTGTTGAAAATGTGGCACACATTTTCAATACCTAATATCAGGCAGGTTCTCAGATTCACCTGTGAGAGTTCTGATAAAATCAAATCACAGTTTAGTTAAAGTTCGTACATAAAACGGAAGATCGGAAATGCCTACCGCAGAGACGCACAAGCAATAATTCTCTGTTGCCGGCCCGCGACGGCTGCCCAGTGACATTTCTATTTTGGTCACTAGCGCCCTCTATTGGCGAGTTGCCGAGATGATGCTCGTAATTACTGGTTTACTCATATTCTATGTTTGTAAACAAAGACTGAAATATCGTTTCATATAGGTACATAAATAATATATTTGTTCACCACCTATGAAGCTAATGCTAACGCTCCTCTGCTTCTGTATCCGTCAACATACAGGGGAAAGAGACATCTATTTTGTGGTATATACCATAGTGAGATTTCTCCCTATGGTATGTATATACCACTGGGACTGTGTGACGGCGAATGTGCCTCCAACCTATAGAATAATATAGAAGTGTAATGAAGTGTAGAACCCAAAATATACTCGTAGAAGAAGCACCGAAATAACATAACTGCGAATATAGAAGGTCGTGAGGAAGCTGAAGAGTAGCTGCATTTATAGGAAAGACTACCCGCTGCACGTGAGCCATGTGCTTGGTTGCCACCCGACATTGTATGCTTATTGCTCCTCTTTTCGCTTATTAACAGGCGAAGAGGAGCCACTATGCTGAGCCAATATAAAAATAAAAAAAAAACATCAATCTCAGCAAAGAAAGATACATCAATTTTTATACAACGCAAAACCCCGCGCAACTTAAAAACTCCCTGCATCTCTCGCGAAGTTAACCATCGGTCGTCACCATAAGAGTGCTTAACGTCATCTTATATAGCAAAAATAGTGTCTTTAAAACTTACAAGGAATACTCTAGGAAGCATAGAAATAATGTGCATATCATATTATTCTTTTATTATTTTTATTATTACTTCACGCCAAATCCCTTGCGGGGTAGGCGGAGAGAACCGAGCGCCACGTGACTCGATCCTTACATATCTCACTCGCTTCTTTAACATTCATTGGTCTTCTCATGCACGCTCGCCGGTTTCTAGGGCTCCTGACATCACCTTCTGATAGAACACGACCAATTTGGTCATGGTAGGTAAGTCTTGGCCTTCCCCGGCTCCTACATCCTTCCACTTTTGCATTGTATATCTGCTTCGTCATTCTTTCATCTTGCATTCTTTGTACATGTCCGAACCATCGGAGCATGTCTCTTCTTATTTTAAATTCAAATAAGTAGTTTCTAGGAAAAAGTAAGTAAGCCCGGCAGCAACGAATACTAGCATGCGCGTCGACCGACACTCATCTGTTAGTTAACACAGTGCGTCTTGACAGTACAGGCAAGCATTACAGAGTTTCCGAGTGCTGAAAAAGGATGGCTATATCTTTAGCAAACTCTTGAAGACGAGCGGTGGTGTAACGCATGATGCGAACACTATCATAAGCACAGCATCGCATTTCGATCGAAGATTTGAAATTATAAGATTGGTCAAATGCAACTCGGCCATAGCACTACTAGGTTTCGTAGGTCTTAAAATTGTAACATCCATTAAATGAAAACGTTGAATATTTGTTTGATTGTACTTTATATTTTTATCACTGTAAAATATTAGGAAGGTGTGTATAAAAATATATTTTATATTACTTAATTCTCGAATTGCACCCCTAATAGCTAAGTTTTTAAAGTTCTATAACATGCTCGTTAGCCAAGCAGGAATAAATATAAATAAAGTATAACCCAAAATTCAATACAGAAGTTTTCCTGTGCGAAAACTTTAGGAACTTGTTTAAACTTATTTATATGCAAGTAAGAAGTTTGTTTACTGTATGTAAGCTGAAGCACATTTTTATTTGGCATGGCATATTAGTTGCCATCCCTGCTACTAATAAAGCAACTGTTCAGGTACTTAACACCTCATTCACTCGCAGGAACACACCAACACTAACTCTACAGCGAATTGTTACTTGGTAGCGGTCTTTGTAAGATAAGGTACCTTTCCCGATCCGGTTGCTTTATAGCCCTCTGCTTCTCTTCCAATGCAATAAAAGTTACATGCATTCAGGTAGACAAATAGCCCAGTGATAGCCCAGTGGATAAAGAACCAGCCAAGTGAAAAAGGTCCCCGCTTCGAATCCTGACATGTACCACTAAATTCATGTTTTCAGATTTATGTACATATTTGTAATTATCACTTGCTCGGGGGTGATGGAAAACATCGTGAGGAAATACCGCTCGTCCAAGAAATTATATTTCAAAAGACGTGTGGCCTTACCTAAGAATGATCTGGTTTTCCCTCTGGGTTGCGGAGGTCTGACGGCAGTCGCTCCACGTAAAAATCAGTATCTTCGCCAAATCCTTACGCTTAGGTAGCGGACCCCGCCAATAATAGTGGATAGGAAACGGGATAACGCTAAGAAGAAGCATTCGGGTAGAACACTATGTACTGACTCGAAACAGGCGGGTGGACAACTGTCGGTCGATCGGTCAATGCTTCTTTCGTACATTGTAAGTAAGTACATACGAGGATGTCACGTTACAGGCGTCTCGTGGTCTCGTCACGACAAACACCATTGTTTGTCACAGTGACGCACACTCAAAATACAAATAAATCATGAATGAACAATTAGACATTTTGAACCTACTTCGAGCTCAGAGGAGCTTGGTGGCGCAGCGATGAAACGCGCTGTTACTCTACTTTGACACCAACGCTCGCGGGTTTGATTCTCACATTTGTGTGCATGAACATGTCTCTTTGCCTTGGTCCGTGTGTTTTTTATTTATTTATGAGAGGTAGGGCGCATCAAAGCAGCTCGTTTAGGGAAGTACCTGCACCTCACAGAAAGCCGCAGCCAAATAACAATTCTCTAGAGAGTCGTTGTGTTCCTGTATGTGAGTGAGGTCACCAGTAAGCTCCTAAGGAGTTGCTGTGTTAGCAGCAGTAGTGGTATCGAACGAGTGATACTAATGTATTGCAAGCGTTCATAGGCTATGGTAACCGCTTCCCATCAGGTGGTATGCTTGAATGCCTCCTGACGTAGTAAAAGAAACATTAGCCCCCTCGCAGTTTATTGAATTCTCAAGAATGACAGTGACAAAACAGGTTTTAGTTAACACTTGGCTAATCTACGTTTATTAATACGGCTGTTAGTGTAGATATTTAGTCACAAATATGATCAATATACTTACGTACTAAGGCGACAAACAAGCATACTACCTGATTCCGATAGATACATAACATTTTTCTATCGCATGTCGGACAGCTGATATAAAGCAACTGTAGTCTTTGAACACTTGCAATACAAGGGGTACACCTATTGCCCAATCTTAACCTAGTGGTCAATTTCAGTTACCTCCAATTCATTATCAAATCTGGTAATAATTAGACAAACCATCTCCACATTAGGATTTGGGCATCAATGGCATCATGGTAATAAAAACTAATAAGTAATGGGGGATGAATCGCTAAGAGATTGAGACGGTTAATTTAAATAAATGCTGTATGACGTCGAACATCGCTCAACCCTCTCGTGCCGGTCAATGCTACCCAATGTCACAGACAATGCGAGGATGTCCCGTCACAAGACTCCCGAACTTGCATCACGACAAAGGGCTAACGAGCTATTGTCATTTGTTGCCGCAACGCTCCAATGCGTTCCTGCTGCACGTGCGGTGCGACGCACTCATGACGCTTCCAAAGTAAATACCCAACGCAGTATGGGAGCTAGTGTGTTTAGACCCTTTTTGACATAATTACCAACGCTCGCGTCAGTGTTAGGGTCGTTAATCTTCACGGTCATGAATAATATGCGAAGCGCTACAAAAAACGCAAAATGTAACTTCTCTCGTCTCTTTCTCTGTCTCCGTTTTAGTTTGTACAACATTCGAAGATAAACAAGCATACGGCATACCTGATCTAAAGTGGTTACTGTAGCCTATGAAAGTTTGCAATGCAAGGAGGATCGTCCGTTGCTACCTCAGCTCATATGTGATATGTTCGATGAGCTCGGTGGCTCAGGCGTGAATGACGCGACTTTGACACCACCGCTCGTGGGTTCGATACCCACCCAAGGCAAACATTTGTGTGCATGAACATGTCTGTTTGTCTTGGTCTGGATGTTTTAAGAGAGGTAGGGCGTGACAAAGCAGCCCGTCTGGGGAAGTACCTCCACCTCACAGAAAACCGCAGCCAAATAACAACTCCCTAGAGGGCTGTCGTGTTCCTGCGTGTGAGTGAGGTCGCCAGTAAGCTCCCAAGGAGTTGCTGCGTAAGCAACAGAGGAGGCATCGCGCGAGTGATAATTATTATATCGCAAGCGTTAATAGGTTACGGTACCCGCTTTAGCCTAGTATTATTAGCTTTAGTATGCTTGTATGCCTCCCGACGTAGTATAAAAAAAATGACAAAAAATTACGTATTTTTTGTATTATACAACGTCGGGAACGCTTGCAATACATTAAGTATCACTAAATTAAGGAAAACACAGCAATTCCTCACAAGCTTGCTGGTGACTTGACTCAGTCGTAGGCAGCAACCCACCAGGGAGTAGGTAGGTAGCGATTTTGATGTCACCTACCTCTCTTTCGCTAGAACCTCGTTGGTAATCAGGAACATGCACCGCATTTCAAAAAGCCGGTCGAATCTGATTTCACAGATAACTTCACTAAAAATCGTGTAGTGGCATATTTATGTGTGAGTGGAATGATTTCATGTGTTTCTTTGAAGTTGTTCTACTGTTTTATACTGACGCAGGCAGTATAAACAAGTCGTGCAGGCGTATTAGAGTAGCTCTATATAACTTTTTCGATAATTATAAGTGTCAACAACGCGAACGTTTTTTATAATACGTCGCGATGCATACACGTATACGGTCTACCTGATGTAAAGCGGTTACCGAAGCATATGTACACTTGTCATACCTCTACCTCTTTTAAAACACCTAGACTAAGACAAACAGATATGTTCATACACATAAATGTTTGTCCAGTGTGGGAACCGTTCCCAGGAGCGTTGGTGTCAAAGTAGTAGTTACTAACCATTGCGTCACCGAGCCCGTCAAGTTCGCCGCGGTTTTACAGAACTTAATTTTGATTTTGTTGCTCACAAAAAAGACCATACATTATCGTATGATCTTTTTTGTAGTAGTAGTGAGGTGTAGATACTACCCCATAACATATATGTTCCATGTATCCCACGTATCCCACCAATAGGTTGCGCCACGTGTAAGTGACGTTGACTTTGTGTTTTAAGTCAGTCCCTTACATCCCAAAATTATTGATGGTACAAAATGGTAAAAATACCGTTTTGCTGTTCCTTTATGACATTTGACGATGATACAACGTGGTAACGGGATACAAGAGGTCGTATAATCTCAATATTGACACATTAAAATATTTATTCGTTCGTAAACCAGCTTCATGGGACCTAAAGGTCGCGTCGGGCTTTCTCTCAGAATGCAGTTTACGACATTGATCGTTGAGGAAAGATTCATACATTTATTGTTGCAGAAAAGTAAGTACCTAGGCTGTAAATCAAAATATGCTTTTATTACATCATTCGTTTAATTTTCTGATGACATTGATTCATGTTAGGGGCAAGCTCCCATTAATATTTTTAACGTATATGCAAGCTAGTTATTCAAATACCTATTTATGAATCTACAACACGTGTTTTATATTAGTACAAATAAAATATATTTAAAAGATAAATGTAATTATATATATTATGTTTGTATGTGACTTTATATTATATACGGTGAATGACATTTATTGATAATTTATTATGTTATCGTTTTGTATTACAAATGTAGAGTATTGGCATGAGGGATGAAATTTTGGAGTTTTTTATTTTGTTACGCGACCAAAAATGTAACCTTTTACGTGTGTAAGTACATAAGTATACACACACTTTTTTGCGACCGCGCTTTTTCAATACTGATATCTATATAGATGAACTTAAAAGAAAACATTATCATAATACACAATTTAAAACTTAACAAGCTAAAATATACGTTTCCGAGATACATCCAAGAAACAGAAATGCTCGTTTAAAGTAGTAGAATGTAGTGTTCCTTTGCTCAGAGTCAGCCATCAGGTAATATTATTATCAAGCACATATATAGCTTATTGGAGTTGCCATCCCAATTGCTAACTCAGCAACTCCTCACATGCTTCCCTATACGGGATGCACCTTGTTAAATATTGATATCCCCTTGTGGCGTTCGTGTCGTCGTGTGCGTCGTGCAGATAAGATTAAATTTGTGTATACTTAATATATCGTTTATTCTTAAAATTTTATGAACTAAGAAAATTTATTCCCGCTCACACATCCCTCACGGCCTGTGATATTGGACCCCTGTAGTGGTTTCCAAGAGCAACCTCAGCATGGGGTTTTTCAAAGAATCGTCAAGAATTTTTATACGGCCAGCATTCCAAGTTTGCATAGCATACGTCATCTCCAACCGTGGGATGTACTAATCGCTTGTTATTGAGCAGTCCTTACGTTTGTCCACCCAAATGGTTTAAAGAGAATATTTTATGTAATATCACATTATATTGTGCCAAAAAACCTAGATAGCAGTCAGAACCCGTTATATATGTTTTCCCATACATTTCGCGGTCGTATACGACCACCCGGGTTTCGAAGGGTTAAGAAACTTAACTTAAAAGAATTTTGCATATGCAAAGATATTATATATGATATGTTATTCTGCCAATAGATCTGGGTTAGCTGGAAGAGATCCCTGTTAGGGATAAGTGCGCCTTTGTAAGATAGAATTAATTTCATTGTAATATATATTAATTTATCGTACAATAAAGATATTACAACAACAACAACAAAGATTTATGAAATGAAAAAGCTAATGTAACTTATTAGAAGCTTTAATTATTCTTATCGTGTAAAACAGCGTTAGCATTCTGGTCCCACTACCAATGGCAGCAAAGCACTGCACATAAACCAGTTCATTTTCGAAATGCAGTTTTTCTCGTAGGTGAACAACCGCAGGAGCGCGCTAAACACAATGGGTCTACTTTCCTTACCGGGCGGCTCCTTGTAAGGACCCGCGACCGGCGTGACCGCTCCATTGGCGCATCGTGGCACGAGCATCCACGGTAATTAATCTGCATTGAGATTAAATCATGTATGTAATTATTGTGAGATGATTGCACAATGCCGCCGTATTATTCCTCAGAATTATGCACGCTCTAGGCTTCAGCTCATTAACATAAAATAAAACTATATTTTAGGAGTCAAAGATTGCTTGCACCTCAAAATAAATATTTTGTTTTATCACTTTCATCCCTCCCTTCTGTCTATTATCTAGCAGCAGTTTTGCTTATTCTTCCCTATCCTTTTCTACTGCTTTCCATTTACATTCCCCTCTCTTCGAATCGCTTTCTATTCTGAATGAAAGAAAATCATAGATGGCAAAGGGTAGAGCCACTGCTATCTTTGTTCCACTTTCACTTATCTCTCAATACCTCCTGCCCCTTTTCCTGTCACATTCTTCTTCTTCTTAGCGTTATCCTGTTTCCTAATCTATTAGGATTGACTTTGATCGATATGATTTAGGGTCCGCTACCTAAGCCTAAGGATTTGGCGAAGGTACAATTTTTTACATGGAGCGATTGCCTGCAGACCTCCACAACCCAGAGGGAAAACCAGACCTTTCTCAGGTTTAGTCACACGTCTTTCGAAATATAATTTCTTAGACGTGCGGGTTTCTTCACGATGTTTCCTTCACCGCCGAGCAAGCGAATTTAGTGGTACTCTCACATTCTTCTATAGAATTTTATACCAGACAATTTTTAGTTACACGAAACTTTGGTAAAAAACATCATTCCCTTAAATTCTGAGTTCGTTTCACGTCAGCCCGTCATGCGATAAGTGTCCAATTACTTGAGATAAGGGCGTTAGTTTAAACAGCCAATTAGTGAACTTGGGGATGGTTACTACCGGATTTATCAGTTTAGCACCTATTGGGTTTCCAGCGCCGATGTCGGATATTAATTGGTAAGACTAAGTTACACTAATTAGCCGTGATGTTATTACTGCCGGGAGCATTAAAAGCTTCGTGGTTTCTGCAACAAAGTTATTATTAATAATTCATACTAATCCTTTCGGCGTTGGCTATTATAGGATTAAAGTTTTGTATAACCATTTTCATTATTTACACTTGGTTTTTCAATTACAACCTATCTAGAAAATAAGTTACTTTTCAAGAGCAGAGCAAAAATATTTTTACAGTCGCAGTTTAGTTGGTTTACTTTTATACATCTTCCAGGCATATTTATTTAGATGCCAACATAATTCTCAAACAATTGCGAGCGATATAAGATAGTTATACTATTTGTTTTAAATTACAGACTAGGGCAAGTCTACAGGGAGATTCTCCTCAACTGTTAACAATACAAAGAGGAAAAATAAACTAATATTCTTTATTATAAAAGGGATGTTACCATGCAAACAAACTCGTATTTTTCGTCACTTTATGAATATTACTTGATTTTTTTGGAGTAGAAATTTGTTGGTATTCGGCAGCCGCGTCTTGTCACGCTACGCTTGTTTACATTCGTCCTCCATCACTCGCCTATCTATTCTATCAACAAACATTATTCTTACCCCAGTTGGTTTTGGCCCCTATTTTAGTGTGTAAAAGCAAGTTGTGTCAAATCCTACAACGCTTTATAACCTGATGATAAAATAGAACACACTTTATTTCACTTTTGATACATCCGAAAGAAAGTTAATACATTTGAGCATACGAATAGATTTGTCCAGCCAGCCAATTTCAGTCAGTCAAACCTTAGTATCATTATATAAAATATGTCAGGGAATTGTACAAGTTTACCTATTATGCCGTCACAATCTGTCACGACTGCAATGATTAATATAGAATAGAGTCTAGATTCTAGCTAAATCACTCACGACTGAATATAATCTAGGGTAGGCAAACTGTCTTCAAGCTCGAAATTATAATTGCTACAAGAAAATGAAAAGAGAAACTAGTTTTCTAATAGTGAACTCTCTTTATAGTTTCGACTACAACAGTTGGTTTACGAGCGCAGCGGTGGTCTAGGGTCCTTGTTGAATATTCCACATATTAAACTAAACTGTTTATGTCCTCATAAATTACGACTTATGAGTTCAATGCTTCATTTAATGCATTCGTAGTTTTATAGTACATTATTCGTAGGTTTGATACATGCAAAATCATTTTACGTTATCCTCAGTTACTTAGGTTTTCTCTTTAAAGAAACAGCAGCTTTACATATTTGTCATTAACAGATTAGAGACTAGGCCGCCATTGATTGAATATTATACCTGCAAATTGTGAACATTATAAAAATACATACATAAACTTAATATAACAAAATATAATATCTTTCAAGATTACCCTTACAAGTTACCTTGCAATTTAAGAATTAAAGAAGTGAAATCGACTACGTTGAAGACAACTCCTGTTCGTAGTGTTTGACATCATTTCATGTTTTTTATTTCGCAAGATTTATACAGTTTTATTTATCTATAAAGCTTATACTTACTTCAACTAAACAATTTGTCTACAATGTCTTGAGGAAAGAATTATGAATATGAATTATCTATAGGAAATATCATTTAGAACTTCACTAATTGTATTTTGGGTTGAATGCACGTTCTGTTCACTGAACTGGCTAATAGCAAATTTAAAACATTTCGGAATTAATGATTGAATTGAATGACACTGACATTGCACTGTTTATTATAACCTACGAAAAATAATTTATAACTATTTACACTGTTTATTGTTAAATTAGACTCACCTTTATAAATAAAATTCATAAAATTACATCTAAATTCAATTTAGTCATAATTTTATCAAATGCGAAATTAGTAAATTATGTGACTCGAAAACGACTTACGATTACTTACTTACTTATTTTATGATTTAGAAATAATTAAACAATTTAATTACATATCAACCCGGATTTTAAATCAAAGAATATATATTTCGATTACTTATATGTATTAGAATAAATGTAGTTTGTTGAAAATCAAGTCCTACCTTACCTTGTTCTTAATTAAGGCAATCTGATACGAATATCCATACTTTAGTGGCCATTCTCATTTTCTTACGAGTCTACAGAACACACATTCGTAAAGCTACGTCTGTCTGTTTATGAAAAAATTGTTGTCTAAAAGTTTGTTAGTTACTCCTGATACTTGTAATAAATTTTTAGTGGACCACCGTAAACCTTTTGAAATAACAATAATGCACAAGTTCCTGTTTACAACGGCTTGGTTACACATGAGCAGATATAGAAAGAAAATGTATACTGACATAAGGCTTCAGAAAGCTGTTTAAAAAATAACTATGCTTTTACGAGTGATACTGCAAATCTACCCGTGACAGTTTGTTGAATATTTTAAATTCAAATAGGTCCACATATCTCTCCTTCATCAATAATAATATATGTGTAAAGTAATCCTTCATTTATATTTTCTTACGTCTCAATTATAAATCATTGGTTGTTTTTAGTTATTCCACGAATAGTTAAATCTAATTTAACAAGCGAAAGGGGAATTAGTCGATTCTTAACCGTTGTAGAACAGGAACATTTCCGTGTTTTATTTTTATTAGATCAGAATAGAACTTTAATCTCGCAGTTTACTTTGAAGAAGAAATGCGACTACAAAATATTTTGTTAAAATTGAACTTAAATTATATTTTCTATGACACTCATCTACATTTAAAAAAAAATGTCTATAATATTTTTATCATCGTGGTCGGTTTAGTGAAAATAATATAAAATATTCTACATGCTATTTCATTGTAACTATAATTATAATAAATTTATTACCTAGCAAGCTATAAGCCAATTGACTCTAATATAAGAGGAATATAAAATACAGACGAACGTGCTTCACTTGTTTATAAACGAAATATGTTAGCATTTGCCAAAGTTTGTTCAGCCTCGCCTGCACTGCAGCAAAATTCTTCTGAGGGGAGATGTGGATCCCCATTGGTTGCAGTTGTATATGGTGGAACATAAAATACGTTTTATTATTTCAATAATGAATAAACATAATAATAAAACTTTTAAACGTTATAGCACTGAACTATTAGCAACTGTGATGTAGATAATGGATATTAATATCATTATTGATAGATAAGCATAAATTCATATTACGAACAACAGAACCAGCACGCACCCTTCCACTATTACAATTCGAAAATATAGGCTTTATGCAAAAGCAAACTATCATAAAAAATTGAGTCAATAACTTAAACCCGAATATAAAATTACTACTAACTAATACAACTAATTTAGACTAGTATAAATCATATAATTGGCATGTGATGGGTGGTGTAAAAAACTGAATAGCTAATTATTTATAATGAAAAATATATCTACATAGAAGTCTTGTTTATACTGTTTTAGTTGGCAGTTTTAGTCGTACTCGGGTTTTTAACTTTATTTTTTATTTAAATATTTTTCGGGTGGTTGCATTTTTTATAAAGATGCTTTACGCTTTATTTATTTTAGCTCTATATATTTTTGACCGGAAAATTTTAAATTTGCTTCCATAGTGGGAGGCACTTCAGGAAAATATTATAAATACAATTTGGTGTCATAGTTACATATACATCAGTTATGGACACAAAGAATTCGTTATGTTGAGGACTGTGACGCATCACGCGTGCCCGGGGAGGGGGTGGCGGTTGGGAGACGTATTCATGTAAAATTTCGTGTTGACAACACAGGCACACCGCATTTTTTTATGTATATTGTATATTATGTGTAGGCGTTATTATTCATGACTTGAGCTTGTATATTTTCAGAATGCACTCGTTAAGGCCTTTCATGAGACACTAATACGATATATTATTACCATCTATAATTTCTTTGTCGTTAATTTATGTGCGCCGTTAGCCGCCATATTGGATTTTCTAAGGCATGGAACAACGCATTGTATAGCCCAGTGGTCGGCAAACTTATTAGCCAAAAAGCCAAATATGAACATTACTACAATAAAAATAAAAAATGGGAGCCAAATCTGGTTGTTTAGTAAACTTTTATTACACTAAATAAGTAGTACACTAAATAAAACTAAATTTCATACTTAATAAATATTTATTAATGCGAACAATGTGCTTGCGTCTCCTTGGAAAGTTTGAGTGAGTCAGGTTTGTATATTGTTTTTAATTTTAAAAAATTTATTTTCCTATCTATCTTTTAACAAAAAATAAAAAAATATACATATTCTCGATTTATAGAAGAATTTTAATTTATCAAAATAAGATGTATTTTTTTTCTTACCAAGTTTTTTTTAATTGAAAATATTATTGCGCCTTCCGTGGATATTTGTGCCAGAGCCGCACTTAAGGAGCCAAAGAGCCATATGTGGCTCTGGAGCCGCACTTTGTCGACCACTGGTATAATAGCCTATAACTAGCACTATACCACATACTATGCAAAGTTTAGGAGGTTATGCTATTACAGATGGTCACCCATATGTGTATGTATGTAGCTCCCTAAAATGATAAACCTAAATATACTAACTATCTTAATTTGGCAGAATAGTGTACAAGTTATATGGTCCCATTGTGTTTAGCAACATTTTCTTCTTCCCATTAATATCCTTATTACACCAGAGAATGTTGTCATGCAATTAAAGGCGCAATGCTTGCCTCCATTACATGGCGGCCGGTTATAGCCCACCGAAGCTTGCATTATCTCCAGGAAGTTGTTTACCAAAGCTAGGGTACCCGTGTGTAAATTATTTCACCGCGTCTCCTAGTGATTTAACGAGATAAGCCGCGAACCCTTCAGGGAGTGCATAATGTCATCCCGGTAATGCAAGGGTCCCTCCCCGGCGCAGATGGCATCCGTGCCGTCGGTTTTTCATACATTCAGTACTTAGGGCTGGCAGTTATTCAGCACAAAACTAAACAAAAAGGTCACTAAATCGTTATGAAAACGTCAGAAAAGCTCTTAGAGCTTTAGTGATAATTTCGGTTGTTCAAAAGGTTCTAAAAAGAAAGTGTTCTAACTTTCTTGATGCACTGTTTTGAATAACTATTTGAAACGGTAGTCACAATTGATGGGAGATTGTTACTACATTTTGATGAGGAGAGGGATTATAATGATTTGTAGATCAGTTATGTGGATTTAAGAAATATCATAATAGAGATTTCTGGTAAATGTAAAATATTGTGGGTTCTGATCTTCCGCGCTGTATTATACGATGCCAGAACGCCCCCTTATGTTCGACCGCGTATCGAGCATCATTATCGCAGCCCTAGCTGAGTATTAGCATTCGCTGCATCCCGCGCGCGATCACGGATTCGGAAGGGGCGAAGGCCCTGTGCTTTCGCGTTCGACTGTTTTGTCTACTCTGTCGTGCAGACGGAATGGTCGCGCGTGCACGCTTTCGTGCGCACCTCGACGCACGCGCCTGTCACGCTGCCTGTCACCACGCGAGAGTGATACAGATAATGTGACATACCGTGATAAACAATATACTCTGTAGTGTGATGTCTATGGAAATATTTTTAATCTGTGTAATTGTGTTCAAAGCATGTTCTAATCGCAGTTATTTGAGTGGTCGATATGGTGATTTTATGTTTAGGATCAAAAGTTTCTTTGGGGTTAATTCGAGCGCTGCATTTCTGTTTTGTGAATGCGTGAATCACGTCTTTAGGTTTAATTGTATTTACTTAACAGAAACTTGGCCTTCTTTTTAGTACCTACACTGTATAGTGCATTTATTAATATGTTTGACTAGTTTTAAGCATAGTATCCTCCAATTATGAAGGTATGTTTTTTATGTTGCTGTTGCGGATTTAGTTCTATTTCTATAATAATTTCACAGTCTTGTCCAATAATATAATATAATAAACTATATCAATTATGATACTCTTTTAATACAGTTTATGTGATTAGAAAAAGTATTATCATAGTTGATTTTTAGGGTTCCGTACCCAAAGAGTAAAACGGACCCTATTACTATGACTCCGCTGTCCGTCCGTCTGTCACCAGGTTGTATCTCATATACCGTTATAGATAGATGAAGTTTTCACAGACGATGTATTTCTGTTGCCGCTATAACACCAAATACTAAAAAAATACAATAAATAAATATTAAAGGGGGCTCCCATAGCCCGGCCTCGCACTCGGCCGGTTTTTTTTAATTCTTTGGAACTAGAGTCATCCACTAAATAACTAAGTAGCTCATAAAGAAGTTTCCATAAGTCACGAAAAGTATCAAAACTTTATGCGAAACTCGTAATAAAATAAGATAAAATTATTAGAGATTCAATCTCTAGCATATTAATATAGGATTAGAAATAAATGCTCATAAGAAATAAAGTAATACACCTAACGTGGTACTAATTACCGAATCAGGATTTGGTTAAAGAGAGTATGACTTGCTTTTATGTCAAGTTTCTTTACGTAGAATTGTTTTTAACTATTGTTTTCAAAAAAAGTTGGTGTCTACACTTCGAGGCCCGATATGTTTACGCGTTTAATATTGTGTACAGTCGTTAAAACAAGTATTTGAAATCACCTTGATATATTTATTCTTAGGGAACATTAAAAAAATCTCAGATGATATAGAATCAATTAAAAAATGGATATATCTCGTTCGATTGAAGTCAACATTAAGCTGTTCAATAACTGGGAACGTACCTACCTCGAATCTACAAAGATATTAGCCAAATAATAATCCCTAGACTTTGGCTCCTCCGAGCTAGTGAACACTTGTCAAGTATCTATAGGCTATGCGTCCTCAGCAAATTACGTAAATTCTTTGTGTTCTAAGTTGAGCAACCTGCCTTACAAAAACCATTTACCATCAGTCGAACAGTTTGCTTATTTGCTACAATACGATGTAACATCATAAAAAAATATGGCATTAGAAAAATATATCTGTTTACATAACATGAACAAACTGAAATGAAATAAGAATTCTCTATATTCCAGACAATCTTTTCAGAATAAAAATTATACAGGATATTGAAGCCGCTTATAAGGCGAGCGGTTAGCTTGTCTGCAAGTGGAGTGTGAAAAATAAAAAAAAAAACGTTACACTACCAATAATCACACATTACTTACTACCTACTTTTGCAGAAACCACAAAATGATTCATTAGCAATGTCCTTTCTCTACCAAATTTCTATGCAAATATGTTCGACAGGTAAACAAAAGATTTTTTTTGTATTGTTTTAAATAAATATATTGCATATTTTGACCGACACAATGTTTTGTCTTCGTTAGTTCTGTAGCTTGGTTCACTTATTTTATTAGTATATGAAAAATTTGATCACGGCATTAAGTTGAAGTCTATCTGAAGGCACGGTAGATGGCGTTGTTGCGCATGTCAGCCTAATAGAATACGCAAGTTAAGCAAAGTCGACCGCAGCCTGTCTAAGGATTTATTTAATTATCTTCGTTGAAGAGTCCTGGCTGTTTTCGTTGATTATCAGTAAACTAATTTTAAACTAATTGTAAACTTATTTTATTGACTGTTTCTATCGAATAAAAACATCTACAACGTAAACCGCAGCCAAATAACGTACTCTGGAGGATTATTATATTGCTGCTTGTGAGTGAGGTTCCTAGTAAGCTTCTGCGGAGGTGCTGTGAAGCTGTGTTAAATGACAACGCGTGAGAGGTTCTCCTTCTTGCAAGGGTCCGGTAGCAAGGCTCCGGTAACAACTTTATATGAGATTTGATGTACGTTTGAATGCCTCCCGACTTTTTAAAAGACCTTACCTTTTTCTGAATTATTGCGTTTACTCAAGTATTAAGTCTATCCTCGCCAATCTATCAAATGCATTTAAAAATGTATTTCATGACATAGGAAAATGAATCTCTTTACTTTGACATCAAGGTATTATTTAATGTTAGTACCATTGGTTGGAAGTTTATTTGCCTTACCCAAGTACGTTATCGTATCTTAATTTAGTTTCATCTACAATTGCAATTACACTAAATTACGACAAAGTACAGGGTAATACATTCTCTGAAAAATTTTTTAAAAACTTTAGACGTGAACTTTATCAAGTTTATATGGGAATAATCGATTAATAAGGCAATCCCGCTAAAAAATATTTTTTAAAAGTGATTTACAATTGGCGAAAATGGCGTGTAACGTATCTAACTTTTACGCAGCATATCTTACACAGCTATGACTTTAACACGGGAAAAACTTATTTTTGATACCAGAAATACATTGAAATGTACACAATTTTAAACAACTTAGCGGTCGAACCTGTAAAACATAAAAATAATTTTATGGTATCGTCAGAAAACGTTTTGCTTCAATTAAAAATTCAGTTCGTTTTTTTATATATAATGTAAGTTGAGCTCTATCTTCATTTCTGAAGCAAGAAACAGCCTTTATATTATTGTAGCAGTCGATATGAATTTTCTACCGATTATTATTATGTATCAAATCACTGGATTCATTTTCCGATAATTTAAGGAAACACTGCTAATTAATTTGTCATCCATATCATTATAGAAAAGCCAAGTATATTTGTAACTTTGTTTCTTTTTTATACAGAGGCTACTGTCTGTCTTTTACAAGAACTTCGTTTGCTAATTGGTAGGATGCTTTTGGTTTTGAGTCTAAACATGATGTTGAGCCTCTTCGACACCAAAAATGTTTAAAAGTTACAAATCTCAAACTTGCGTACACGCATAGTTAAGTCAATTTAATGAGAGTTTTGAACAGTGGTCTATACTTAACTCTAAGATTGGTTTGGAATATGCATGGCATGAACACATTGATTTTCCCTTAACGCTCGGTGCAAAAATAAACAATCAGGTTTCAGATAAGTGCATATCTAACACGACACGGTGTCGAATCGGCGTGCCTTGTTACTTACTAGGCTTGCGATGGACTTTTTGCAGTCTGTAAGTGCGAAGATATGCAATACAAGGGACTGGTTATCTCTCTGCAATACGCCCACTCAACAGGTTTACCTCGCGGGTTCAATAAAACTCTTAACTAAAAAAGTTCAAATGCAACCTATACAGTTCCAATGTGTTTATGTTACAAATCGTAACGATCACCGAGTTGAAAAAACTATTCGGTTTTAACGACAGAGCAAAGAGACTACCGTATACTAATTATAGAGTCGAGGTTTGTTACGGAGTAAGTAAGACGAAGTAAGTAGTAAGTAAGTAACATAGAAACAATTTCTAAATTTTTGACTATCAGATTATACTATTTTGTGTTTCTTAGTAGATAGGCTGATATTTCGCAAAAACCACAGGAAAACGTTTGCAATAGTAAAAAGCTTTAATAAAAGCTAATGCCATCAAATCTTAAACAAAATTGTGTCAAATCAATACTTGACTTATATTTATTGAATGCTAAATATAACTTAATAGTACAATAATATATAGTTATCATTGTTTTGTATTACAATAGATGAGTCTGGTGATACAGCTAAGTGCAGCTCAAGCTTTACACTTTGACCTTTGTATCGTTCTTGTGCCCTTCGTATTAAGAGTTAGAGTACTTCGAGTGTTAAGCATGATCTGCTCTTAGCTGTACAATGGCTAGCGATGACTACTTTAGCACCAAGGCTATCAGGTTCGATTCCCGCACAAGGCTAACATTTGTGTGCATGGATATGTCTTTTTGTCATTGTCTAGGTACTCTAGGTGTTTTCTATGTATTACAAGTATGTGTTTACAAAAAAAGTGTTCATGCATGTTTAACAGTTGTCTAGTACCCATAACACAAGCTTTGCTTTGTATGGGACTAGACGGCACTGTGTAATTTGTCCGAGAATATTTATTTTTATTCATAATATTATTTAGTTCAAGCAGGATATAGGCGAAATAATTAAAAGTTTATTATTTACTTTTTGCGATTTGAACTAAACCATTTTGTGCTTGTATCCTCCATCTATTAGTTCATATGAACTAGCGACGGCCAGCACCCACCCACTGTCGTTAGTAGATTCGTTTCTCTGCTCCTATTTTTATGTTTGGTGTATAGACATACCAGAAACGTAGATTTCAAATGGTTGTACGGAATTTTCTTAGAAGTAGCTTGCGCGTTCGATTTTCACTTGAGCGGGTTTCGATAAGAAATTACGTTTGTGCCAAGCGAAATATTGAATTCTCGTCTCGTTCTGTAAAAGCTATATTATTTTTGCAGCTCATATTTCAAAAAGTTACGAATCCTGATCATACACATACCATGCGTTGAAAATGGTCGCTTTGTACAGTATGCAATTTTTATTTGTTTTTGATAATTACTTGGCAGTATCAATGATGCAGTCCTAGCGACTGACTTCCTTAATATTAACCACATAGTTTATAAATTAAATTGGCAATTATATAATGAATTTACAAAAGTACCGTTTTCTCCATTCGGTTCTTAAAAGTAAAGTAATGAAATTTATTAAATAAATTAGTCCCGCGTCTACGTCCGTGTGTATTCCGTGGGAACCGCTTTTTCTACTCTTTGTTTTTCCTCGATTTCGTATCGTGATGTTGAATAACCTATAATGATTCTCATGAATTGGGCTATCCAATTCAAAAATAATTTTCAAATCCTACTGGTAGTTCAAGACAGCGCGTTCAAACAAACAAACAATCTCTTTCACTTTATATATTATAATCGTGGCATTATAGCGATGGCTAATAATTTTTCTTTTGTAGTACGCATTGGTCATATTCCAATGACAGATAAGTTTAGTTTATTACATGCTTGTGAAAGTTGTGGCAGATTAATCAAGAATATTCCGTATTCTAGCACGTTGTGTGTACACTACGTAGTGTACAGATGCCAGATCACAAAAACTACAAATGCTTATTTGTTTTAGTATGCATGTTTGGTAACATTTCATCTGGGTACTGTTTGAACCTGTCTTAGAACGTACAGGCCCCCCCACGCAATAATCAGCTCCTTGAAATAAGAAAGTGATCAATAGAAAGTTTATGAGCACTAAAAACGATGTAATTAGGAAAAAGGAAAGTGAAGTCAGTAAAATAATCATATGATATTACCATATATTATCTCCATAGTAATTAATAAGTATTAAAACAGTACCGGCTTAGCCCGTCAGATGATGCCCATCTAAAATACTAGAAATAAGAAGAAATTTTTTTGAGTATCTTAGGAATGCAACATAAAATGCTCACTGATTATATAATAGCTGTGATATTCTAATAATATAATGATAATAATTGTTTAATGACTGCTAAAGTTACACGATACGATTATATGAGGTGAATATTTTGATTTGATAAAAATAATATAGTCATGGATTATGCAACAATGATAATTGTCATTCCCAAAAATAAATATGTTAGGCTATAAACATTTTGGTAATGGTTTGTTATTGCCTTCAATTGATCAATTTATATTATCATTACGTACACGTAACTATTACATTAAAGTTTCCTTATTCGCGGGGTACACGTTCCAAAATTATGCCGCGAATACGGAAACCGTGAATATGGAATGATTATTTGTATGGAAATAAAGGGGTTGGGTTCCAAGGTAGGAAAAAATAAAATAAACAAAAATAAAATCTGTTTAATCACAAATAACCGATAGATCTATAAACATAAATTAATTAATAAAAAAATACTATTAATAATTATTATAATTCAAACCCACTTGACAAAGTATTCAGAAAATACGATTTAATGACATCGAAATAATTAGAATATCTCGACAGAGGAGAAATATACTTTGATTGGAATTTGTGATTTCTGTAGAAATTGTTAGTATGCTAAACAACTTGTATACGTTTATCAGCAAACCAGTCTGTACGAGTAGGATGCATGTGGGCGTGCAAGCCCGATGCAGCTCTCTGCAATGCAACTTTGGAATAAATTTTAAAATTAACTCTTTCACACAGCGTTCGCGATAGGCGCATTACGACGAGAAAAGTAGGCTTGGTTTTATGAAAATTTTCGAGTAAAACGGGTTTTGTTCTATACATTATTAGTTCTATTGTTACTGACAAATGCATTAATATCAGCAGTGGAAAAATGTTGAGTTGATAAAAAGTGTACTTATTTATTTATTAACAAATATTTATTAGTCTACTATAGAAACAGGACCGCTGCTGTGGTATTCACCCACTAACGAGTTCGTTACTTGAAACGCATAATTAAGTCTGTTTGCGATACTAGGCTAGATAAAAACAACCTATTTTTCTTCATCTTTACCCAAAGCTGACTTAAATTTCACTCAAACTAGAATTCAAACCCAACCCAAATTTAATACGTCGTACTTTAATTACCCGCGTAATCAAGTTTGTAAATGGAAAGTATTTTACAAAAGAAAACTAAGTTAATAAACGCCTCAAATTATACTCGCCTTTTGACCGCCTTTATTCTACTTTTATGCTCTCTGTGCCATACCCAGCTCTCGTAATATAGAGAGTTGTGGCTTCCGGCTCAAGCTTTTACTGCAAAAAAGTTTTCCCAATGCTCCATTCCCATTATTCGCAGCTCACATTCGTCTTTCCACATCATTGGTGCACTTCTATCCCTGCTGAAAGCGCATCAAAGATATACAATCGACTTGTTCCAACACTTCATCAACAACCGCAATCCTCACATTGGTTCTGGTTTCTCTTTCAATTTTTAACTTTAAGGGTTTTAAGAAGAATTTTAGGACTAGGTTACGGACTTTATCATCGTTTAGATTATAATATTATACAACCCAATAAACACAACCCTACCGGGTTGTACGAAATCGAACACGTATCATTAAAAAATACGATATCGGTCCGGTGTTGTACCGCAGAGCAGCCAAGACACAGGTATGCACAAACAAGTTAAGTATATGAGCATACACAAGTTACTTGCATCGGCTAATAATATACCGTGAACCATAAAATCCGAGAATAAGCGTAGTTTTATTATGACAAAAAAGCAGGTGGCGTGTTGTGTACTTTAACCGTCCACTTATACCAATGACTAACTTCGTGTTTAAGTTTTGTAACAATGTAACTATTAAGTTACAAGTTTACGATATTTTAATGTTCTTCTGTAACAAAAAAGTAAGTTAAACGGTCATATATTTGTTTGGTTGGTTGTGAAGGACAGTGAGGATAGGGGAGGGCGCCCCTTAGGATTCTGCGCCCCCTTCGCCTACACAATAGTTCCACAAATAATCAATACTGGGGTGATCAGGGACCCTTCGTAATATCGTGTGTTTTGTTGCGCGTGCACTGTTTATGGTCGATAACTCTATTGATTTTGTAATTATTTGTAGTCGTTTATAACCTGCTAAATAAGTATATGGCATACTAAAATAAATTGTTCAGAAGATGACTGAATAATATGTATAAATTGTTTATGTTCTAACATCTGAACTATTTGGATTGGTTACCTTACGAATACTGTATTAGTACAAAGCATTCTAAAATAATATTTGTGGAGATCACTCCAAAATTGACCGCGTCGCAGTAGGTCATAAAAAAATATTGTCTAAAAATTAAATTTCATTTTATATCTTCGCGGCTATTTATGAAAGTAAGCAAAGGTTCTATGTTTGGTAAGTTATACCGGGAATCAGAATTGTCTATTTCTTGTTTTGTATGTAAAAAAAAATAGTTAATAGATACAGGCGTTATTTTGCGAAAGTCAAATTTATATGCAATTTGATCTAACCTGCTTTGTGTGCTTCCGCCACCAATTAGTTCTAAAAAGGAACTAATTGGTGGCGGAAGCACACAAAGCAGGTTAGATCAAATTGCATAAAAAAAATAACTAGGAATCTAGGCTGTATGCAGCCTAGATTTTTATCTTCTCGAATATTTCTCCAAAAATTCTTCTACTGTTAAATTTTAGCCATTTCAAAGACTTAAGAATTTTAAATAACCTTTCTCTACGTACAAAAATTGAATGTTTTTTGCAACATGTTTTTGCATTCATGTTTGGGTAACACACTTTATAATACCAGGAAGCCTCCGATATATTTTCATTAAGTTCTGTACCTGCGGGCACGAACTGTGGACTCATGACGCTAATTCAGATTTATCACGCCCTCCCTCGCTGTTTCTGAGTGTTATCCAAGTCGCAAACTTTGGGGAAACGAACTTTGTCCACCACTACAACTTCATAGGATGACATTGAAAAATATAGTAGCTGATACTTGACACTTATACGTTGTTTGTATTTAGTGACTGATTGAAATAACAGTACGTAGACCAAACCGCAGGACTTGCCTATGTTGTAACTTAACACTTTTTACTTGGTGGTTCCTTAAGACGTAGGCTTTAGCTAGTAATAGATTTTTTGAAATTCGAGGTTACGAAATCGCGGATGATCTCTAGTCACACATTTTTATACTACCTAGGGCAATCAAATATACAGCCCGGCTGAAGTGAAGTGAAGTGGTGACAGTAACAAAGTAATTCACAAGCAATATGTACTATCTACTAAGTTTTATTGTACGAGTATATCGCTGTGCTTTATCTCCTTTTCACCAGAGCCTCGTTTGCTTTCGGCGACGTATACAAAGTACGGGTGAGGTTATCTTTAGCTTTAGAAATAATGATGGTAAGCTACTTACTATATCCATGATATATTTTTTACCGCCTGGAAGATTTCCACTTCGCAATGGACACGAGAGACGCTCTATTTATTGATGAAAAATTTAACGTATTCGCTCCAGCGCTTGAGACTTTGAAGGATTTGCGAATTGAAAGCTACAATTGTGAATTAATATCAACCTGATATAACCACGGGCGGAAGCGCTAGCTATCATTAAGGTAAAATTAACGTTTGTCTTTACACTATATTTACCACCTATATTTTATATGGTGTGAATTTAGATCAAGTAGTAATATAAAAGTGAAGTTTTACAAAAATCATACTGACTTAATATTCATGGTTAAAAATATATGTTAAATTATATGGTAACCTTTTATATGCCATAAGGTACAATAATGTGCCTTTGATGAATTTCTAATCGGTGCATTATTTAATAACTTCGCATTTATTTTACTGTGAGTAGACTGTGGAGATTGTTCGCAGATGGAATTTCATTATTTTTAATAACGGTACTCTATTTTTTTTTAATGATATAAAAATAATATTTGGCATTGTGACATATAGTAGAGTGAGTCATAAGAGCAAGCGAATTTATTTCATAATGTTGTACTCTTTTGTAAATCAAATTCTTACATTACAAATGTTAACAAATATTAGTGTAAGAATTTCTCATTCTAATCGACGATATTAAAAGCTAGAAATACCGACACAAGGCTTTGTTTTTCTTGAATAAAAATACCTTATCGTTTAAAATAATTGTCGACACCAGTAAAAATTGAATCCACAATGCTAATTGTCTTTGATACTCTCGGTTTCACTTTTTATTTAATACACTTTGGGTAAAAATAATACCTTTTATTTTAGCATCAAACGTTTTTTAAATCGTCCCTAAAATTACGTAAACATCACAGGAAGTGATAAATAAAATAGTACTAGACATAAAAGTATTATTAACAACATTACTTATACCCGAGCATACATGAACAAATCTATTGAAAGTTTATTTGAACTTTTTATATTATCATTAAATCTTGGTCAAAAAGGTAAATGTTATGTAGTTTAAACTGTTGAAATCGTTTAAGTAAGTATTTTCCGAAATTAATTACGATAATTTCGGAATACTACTACTTACTTCGGAATACAAAGTAATGTGACAAGAATTAGCCAACTCTAAACTACTCACATCACGTTTGATGCCATAAATATGTATCAAAAATACTTCAAGGAATATATATCTTGCCTATTCTTAGTCTGTAAGAAATTATATCTCATATTTAGTGACATCACATATCCATTAGCAGTTTATCACATCCACACAAGCCGCTCGTAATTCTCTTGTCACTTGCGTCCAAAAATATTTTACTGATGCCTCAGCGTCTCCCTCAACAAACACCCTTTATAGCGGTATTGTATAAACTTAATTAATTTGCTTTTATGTGAATACTCTTTGAGTTTCCACAAATCGTAGACCGCGGAATGTGTACGCATATTTTTGAAATCCGATTTTGATGTGTATAATTATGTTTTCGTATTTATTTTTTATATATGCTTCTCTACTTTGAACCATATGATGATATGAAATGATGAATGATATGAGATGATATTAAAAATTATATCAAGTACTATTATACTTTGAGTGATATTATTTTTTACATTCAATTTGATCTAACCTGCTTTGTGTGCTTCCGCCATCAATTAGTTCATGCGGCCTAGCGCCGGCCGGCACCCACCCACTACTGTTAGTACGTGCAACATGCCGACGCTGCCATGGCTGCTCCGGTAGTCTCTGACTCGGCTGCTGCGGTCGTCCGCCATCTGGAACAGAATCCGCATGCCCCCACCACCGTCTCTGCCACGACTGGCCTGGTCGTCGCTGCGACACGTGTTTCGCCTCTCCACGAGGCATCATCAGTGCTAGGTCAGGGTTGTAAGGGGGTGACCCAGGAGTTTGACCGACGTGCTATCCAGGAAGTCCCTCGTTATGAGCGTGGTGTGCGCGGGCGCGTTGGTGTGGTGGAGCAGTAGCACGTGGAGCCGTGCGTTTGGTTGCTTGTTGCACACAACAGAGAAAACTTCTGCCAAGCATTTGGTAGTATACCATTCGACGTTGATATTTCTTTGGTTCTGTAAAGGAATTGACACCAGGTAGCTAGTCAAATTGAAGAAGCTCGCGATCAAAATCTTCCCCCCGCTTCTAGATCGCTTCACTTTGAAACACCCAAACCGTCGACTGGCGCTTCGTTTCTGAATCGTATCGATAAATCCAGGACTCATCACCTATAAATTATAATGATGTCATAAACACGCCGAGACGAGCCTGCTTCAAATTTGTTTATCATAACACGTCATCATTCCACCCGGGCCTGCTTCTGAGCAACGGTGAAGTTGTGCGGCACCCAGCGTGAAACTATTCTCTTCACGCGAAGATACAAGTGTAGAATCCCATGAACACTTCCCGATCCAATCTGCAGTATGTGCTGAATCTCCTGATGCGTAACTCGCCTATTGTCTTGGATTAAAAATTTCACTGCTGGCACGTTTTCTTCCGTAACAGACGTCAAAGGGCGCCCACTTATTTCTTCATCCCCCAAAGTTAGTCGACCGCGCTTGAATTCGTTATACCAACGATACACGGTTGCCTTCGAAGGGCCTTCATCCATGAATGCCATTTGAAGTCTATCGTACATTTCGTCCGCTTTCAGGCGACACTTGAAATCGTAAAAAAATCATAGCGCGAAAATGTTCCCGGCGCCGACCCATTTTTCAATGAGACACGATAATTTTAATTAGCTCGCAAAAACAGTTGAGGGAAGTTTGGAAATTGGAACGTACTTATTTTTACTTATAAATAATCATATTTTCAAAATAGATTTTAACTTGCCAGTCTCTCATACATACAAAATTTTTTTACAATACTTTCTGAGTGGCTTGATATAATTGCCGTGAATCGTTAAAACCTAAAAATATCCGAAAATTCATGTTCGGATTCCAATCAAAAGACTAAATACAGTGAGCGTTGCTTGACTTTCGACCACACTAACCCTGTCTCATCCCGTGATACGGATCTTCCTTCACCCGAAGGGGGTACATGACTTTTGTGACCAACTAATTCACGACAACATCGAGATGTTGTGCTAAGACTCTTGAACGAGTTTGACATATATTCGAAATAATCGTATCTGAATTATTCAGTTGTCAAGGCATTTATTTAATCCTTTCAATCGATTATATAGACTTTGAATATATTGATGTCATTTTACCGTTATCCTGAATTTAAATGAGCTTTTTCTACAATCGATTATAATCTTTCAATCGATAAAATCGCCTCGATCATTTATCCAAGTCTCTTTGATCCAATCGAGTAGAGTAATGACTGGATACTATCTGTCTATTGAACGGTGTGTACCTTTCTGACATATTTATTGCTAGAATTTCTCAATGTTACTTCAAGATAGCGAAACACTGGAGTTAGACTGGAGGCAGCATAAATCATGTGCAGCTTTCAATAAACAAGTTCTTTGCAAAGTAAACCCTTTGCATAAGCAAGACTGCATGACCACCGAACTACTCGAAAATATTTTGTATTATATATTATGATTAGTATAGGATTGAGTCATTAAACACGTTTTTTTATGAACTTACTTGGTAAGAATAAATATCTACGGATAAGTAGTAGCACAATGTGCATTCTCTCAGTTTGAAAGTTTAGGCTAGACTGCATTAGTCCAGGCTTACAGCATTCACTTACAGGTCCACTACATCCCTAGGGAGTTGTTATTTGGCTGTGGATTTCTGTGACGTCGAGGTATTTCCCTAGTCGGGCTGCTTTGATACCTGTCTTGGAAACACCCAGACCAAGACAAATGAACATGTCAACAGGAATTGAACCCACGAGCGACCACCGAGCACATCAAACTTCTTTTAAGGTTAATATTATGTTTACACTTGCTTCTTCAATTGTGTAGCATTATTCAAAAGTTATAAAAGTATTTTTTGACGAACTCGGTAGCGCTGTGGTTAGCAAAGAACTTTAACTCCAACGCTTCTTACACTGGACAATTTGTTCGCGTTTTTATCAGGCATAGCGTGAGTCTTCTACCGCAAGCTTGAAGATATCCAACAGCAACGGGCTGTTATTATGAGTGCCGTCTAGAGTCTATTAAGGTAATACTATAATTTAAACTAGTAAACCGCTCCACAGTTGCCTTTTCTATGCGCTATTTTATTTGTTCAAGTCACGTTGTTTGGCCACTTGTTTTAGCATATGTAAAGCCTTTCTCAGTGAATGGTAAGGGGTTATAAAACAATAGCATTTTACGTTAGATATATTATAGATTCATAGGTCGCTCAAATGATCAATATACTGTAATGTATTTTCTATGTTTTATCTAAGACATTACGCCTTCTTACTCCAACTCAGGGATGAAACCACAGATCCGCTAGCGCCGCTTAACAAAAATCTACTGAATACACAATTAGTTAAATAAAACTAATTACGTGATTGTTTAATAAAGCCGCAATTATTTAAGATACGCAATGCAATAAATAAAAAAAATTGTTTACTGTTTTATTATATTTAAAAAATATAGGTGTTTTTAAAATATAGTGCTTTTTATTTTTTTGTGTAACTGCGTCTTTTACTTATTCATTTCTTATTTTAGTGAACCTGTCGAGTCCAAGTGTAATGCCTATTACTAACGCTGTCATCAACAAAAAATCTTCACTTAAATTAAAATTAAAAACTTAATAAGAAACCAATCATACACTAAAGTTTGCACATGACCAATATTTTTATATTACTATTTACTTTTTCCTATGTAAGGACACAGCTTAAGTATTTTGGCCTAAAACTCATTGCATGTAAACTTACTATATTTGATAACTTTATTTTTTAGAGTTCCGTACCAAAAGACAAGGAGACCTTTTGGTGCTATTTGATCGTTCGTCTATCTGTTATAGTCTATCTAAATAGTACAGTAAAAATAGATTGTGTTTCTAACTAGCATAGTGTTTTAAAATCATCACAAGTTTTTTTTATTTATATATTTTGGAATCAGACGATCGTGTGTGAAGTATGCCGAAATATTATTATGAGTACCTATTCTTATGATTGTTTGAATTTTATTTTTGAAGCAGCATATGTATAACTTTAACCTGTCAAATATGCAGTATCAACAATATATATATTATCAGAAGGTGATGTCAGGAGCCTTAGGAACCGACGAGCGTGCATGAAAAGAGCTATGAATGTGAAAGAAGAGAATGAAGTGTGTAAGGACCGCGTCTTATAGCGCTCGGTTCTCTCTGCCTATCCCGCAAGGGACCTGGCGTGAAAATATACATACAACTATATATATATGTCATAGTATATATATATATATATAGGATGTTACAATATATACCAAATCTTACCGGAATTATCTGAATATATATACTCGTAACAAGAAGAATATCTTACATTAGTTCTGAACCGCACAAAGTCGTGGCAAATTTGTGACATATTCGTATCAATTTACCGCAATGAAATTAGCAATTTCAACGAACAGTGAATCTTACTCCCCTAATAAGAGATTCAATTTAAACCATCTAAGTCTTTGTCTAACACCCGATCAGCCGGTACGTATGTACATAAATTAACACGAACATGACTGTCGGTAGAACGGCGTGGCGGTTGGCGGCTTCTGCGAAAAGCAGTTCGTGTTTGTACAACGAGACAAAGGAACTTACGGCAGGTCCATTAAAATTAGAACCGAGTGTGATGGTGCATGATCAATTAGTTCGAAATTTCTTCGTAGTTACTGCCTTTTTTATCAAACGTATCCGCACGGAGTGTAATGCATTCAACAGTAAGTCGGTCAGTTTGGGTATATTGTAAAATGTTCATTTGTTGTACTTTAGAATCGATTGATTGATCTACATATTGTCCGGTTTGGGTTATTCTTACCTCAATTGATATATTAAATACCAATTACTTCAAATTAGTGAACATGAATTCAAGCCTGTGATTCGCGATTTATTTTGAATACTTGTATATGTCGTTACATTATTTATACGGGAAACTTGAAAAAATAAAATATATGTAAAATCTCATTTCCAGTGCCTGTAATCATTAATTCATCTTTTAATCGCAACTTATAAACCAACATTATAACCATATCGTACAAAAAGTCTAATTTTATATTTTTTCCAATAATTTCTAAACTACTTTTGAGATCATCTTGATCCCTATTAATAACAATGTACATGACTCCGTCTGCGTAATAGCTATTTTAATTTTTTCCTTGCCTCTCAATTCTCCACTACTTTGCTATTGGTTAGACACGCTTAAACTTTTTATATTTATGTGAACGAAAAGATTAAAACGTCAAGCATGAAGTTCTTTCAAGTAAACGTAACTAGCGTTGTTTAAGGGTATTAATATAGTATTAGTTGTTGTTTAGAAATTTCAATTAAAACTAACCAAATTGCTTCAGATCCCATCAGCTAATGGATTTCCGATCCTAAAAGAGCGCTCTTATGACCAGTTGGATATTCTATTTATATTGTGGAATTTTGTTTATGTTAAACTTGTAATGTAGTTACATAACACGTTTTCCCAATATTTTTATTTTAGAAACAAAATGAATAGTTGACTATAACAAGGAAAAAAGTATTATATAAGGCTATTTGTTTACTTCGTAGTGCAATAACGGATAGGAGTAATAAATAAGATACGCTACATGCTCTAGGCGCCAGGGGTGCTCTGAAACATTTCTCAATTTCTCACGAATTGTTTAAAATAACAAACACGGGAACATCATATAAACATTGTGACTAAATTATTTAAAAAAGGATTCTATTAAAAATCCAATAAATACAAAAAAGCGGCGAAGCGCGAGTTTGACTCACTTATCGAAGGTTCTGTACTTTATTAGTTTTTTTTATCTGTCTAAAACTTAAAAAATGAAGTTCGAATGAATATACTCGTAGTTTCATTTCGACTATTAAAATGTAGTCAAAATTCTACCATATTCATTATTGAATATTTGAAAAAAAAAAGTATACGAATTTGCATGTTTTCAAACTATTTTAATGTAATATTTTTAATTTTTTTCTTTAATTAATAATAATAAAACTTGTCAATAGGTACTAAACAAAATAAAGATAAACTTTTGTAATATAGAGGAAAAAATGGTACTGAACAGTCTTTGTCTATGTACGTAGATAATAATAGTAATATTTCTAAGCTCACTTATGAAGAATTTGTAATAATATTAAAAAACCTGCTTTGGATTGTGCAAAAGGACATAAAGGGAAAATTTTGAATACTTAACAAATACCCGTTGTACTGCATGGATTTAAATGTTAGGTTGTTTAGAAGACGGATAAGGGCAATTGTAGGCAGTGGAGATGGTGAATGCAAAGATGAATGTGTAGAGTGACTTCTATATCTGCTGAACAGGTTCTCAAACAGAGCGTGGTAGAATGCGACACAATATTTGAATTTTCAGCTGTAAGCCCAAAAGATGTTTTGAACGCTTTTAAATCAATAAATATGAAAAACGCTAAAGATCTGTGGGGTCTATCTGTCAAAACCATTTCTTCTATTATTATTTCAATCGCTCCACATTTAGCTACAATATTCAATTGTTGTGTGGCATCTGGTGTATTTCCTGACTTGATGAAACATAGTAAAATCATTCCATTATTTAAATCTGGTGATAGTTCGGATCCTTCGAATTTTCGACCTGTTTCCATACTGCCCATTCTCAGTAAAATTTTTGAAAAACTAATGCTTAGCCAGTTGCTCAGACATTTCAATACACATAATTTGCTTCATAGGAAACAGTTCGGATTTACGAGAGGTTGTTCAACTATAGACGCAGGGATTCATTTGCTTAAAAGTATATTCGCGGCATGGGAGGATTCGCAAGATGCCTTGGGAATTTTTTGTGATCTGTCTAAAGCGTTTGACTGCGTGCACCATGACACTCTTGTCAGAAAATTACACCACTACGGTATCAGGAACAAGGCTCTCGAACTTCTGTCTTCTTATCTGGGCAATAGGATACAGAAGGTCGATGTTAATGGTAAAAGATCTTCGGGGTCCCCTGTAGTTATGGGAGTCCCACAGGGGTCAATTCTGGGTCCATTCTTGTTTTTGGTGTATATAAATGACTTACCTTATTATGTAAGGGATAAACATGAGATTGTGTTGTTTGCGGATGATACCTCTTTGACATTCAAAATTAATAGACGGTTAGGTAATTATGACGAAGTTAACGATGCTCTCTCTAAAGTTATTCATTGGTTTAGTGTTAACAATCTGCTTTTAAATGATAAAAAGACTAAAGTAATTAAGTTCTCAACACCTAATGTAAGACAGGTGGCTACCAATGTAAATGTTAATGGAGCTAATTTGGCCCCTGTGGAGACAACTGTGTTCTTGGGTATAACAATTGACTCCAGACTACAATGGGGCCCACAAATTGAAAAATTATCAGGAAAACTAAGTTCTGCAGCTTATGCAGTGAAAACTATTAGACGGCTCACTGATATTGATACGGCTAGAATAGTTTATTTCAGCTACTTTCATAGTATTATGTCATATGGAATTCTTCTCTGGGGTAACTCCGCGGACATTAACACCATCTTTTTATTGCAAAAGAGAGCCATAAGAGCTATCTATAAACTTGGTCCCCGTGAGAGCCTTAGAGAAAAATTCAAAGAAATAAATATTTTAACAGTCGCATCGCAATATATCTATGAAAATCTTTTATATGTCCATAAAAACATAGACTCATTTTGTAAAAAGAGTGATACTCATAGCATAAATACTAGATATAAGCATAATCTTGTCTTACATGCAAGCCGTCTCCACAAAATAAGTAATTCTTTTATGGGGCAATGTATACGGTTCTATAACAAACTTCCCAGCAATATAAGAGAATTGTCAATTAACAAATTTAAAACTACTATTAAAGCCAAATTGTGTAGCAGGGCATATTATAAAGTATCTGACTATATTAATGATAAAAATGCCTGGGAGTGAGTCGATCCAATTATAATGTAATTAATAAAATATGTAAATTTGTTTGGATACCAAAAGAGGGATGCCTGAGTTTTTTGGCAGTATTTTTATCAGTGCTCACCTAGTCATAAACTGCACGGTAGGGAAAAAAATTGTGACGATTCCAAACAAATGTAGCCATTTTTACGGAATAAAAAGATTTTGACTTTGACTTTGACTTTGACTTTGACAACTATGAGATACGGAATGAATTTGTAAGAGAAAGTTTGTAAGTAACATCAGTTACTGAAAGATGAATGAGCCAGTTGCGGGGGCAGTTGATCATGGTATAGTTTTTAGAATTTTGTGATAATTAAAATTAAAATCTATAATAAAAAAAACAAACCAACTTCAATGAATTCATATTTTCATAAAATTTATATGGGAACAATCTAACGTTATTCAACACAACAAATACAGATTTTGTATAATTACAAAGGTTGTCTTAAAATAGATATTAATAAAGTCTATATTAGGTACCTACATAAAGAATGAAATAGCTGATGTGCTGAAAAGGGCCAAATCCAAAGTGCCCGAAATCAAGAAGAGCATGCCAGAAGAGGTTGATGACTGTGGAAGAGGCGAGAGTTCCATAGTCTCTGCCTGCCCCAATGGGAGACGAGCGTGATGATATGTATGTATTAGGTATTTTATACGATCTTATATAGGATTAATAGATTTTAATATGGTCACAACCTATTTTTTGAAGTCAATTCAACAGGTATAATTAAATGACTCTAACCAACATGAAGAAAATCGGCCAAGTGCGAGTGGGACTCGCGCACGAAGGGTTCCGTACCATTATCTATAAAAAAGGCAAAAAAATAACGTTTGTTGTATGGGAGCCCCCTTAAATATTTATTTTATTCTATTTTTTAGTATTTGTTGTTATAGCGGCAACAGAAATACATCATCTGTGAAAATTTCAACTGTCTAACTATCACGGTTCATGAGATACAGCCTGGTGACAGACGGACGGACGGACGGACGGACGGACGGACGGACGGACGGACAGCGGAGCCTCAGTAATAGGGTTCCGTTTTACCCTTTGGGTACAGAACCCTAAAAATGACTGAATGGTAATGATAATGAAGAATATGTTAAAACTTTTGTCTCAAAATGACTCGTATTTAAACGATATCTTCTCTCTCGCTTTATTTCTAAAGACGTTGCGAAAGTGAATTAATTCAGTTCCCCAAATAACCATTAATACAACGAAATATTAAAGCTAAATCCAGTAACAGCAATGCATCACACAAATCTAGATTTATACCTCACGAATGACATTTGACATCTCACGAGCCCGATCCTTTTATGCGATTTGTCCATTGTCATTATGGTAGGTATATTATGCCTATAGACACCGAGCTTACGTGAGGCTCTCATGAATTATTTACAGAGCCGTTTATACCTCCACATATCGCAATTTCTTGTTCTCTAAGACGTTTATCCTTCTAACTTGCGTGTTTTGTCGTAAAATTGTTTTATTATACGGCGACAAAGACTATTTATTTTGTGCTAAGTGACCGAATAAAAGGTTATGTACTATGACATTAACATTTGACATAAAAAATAAAACTAATTGACAACTTGAATTGGGATTCATACCTTCTTGGTACTTCAGTTGGTAAGTACACTTGACCGGTAAACGAGAGGTCGTAAATTCAAGCCTCAACTGAGCGAGATAGGTGAGCTTCGCTATTTAAAACATGATAATATTGTTATTTTTATCATTCAATCTGAAATTGTCACATTAGGTGTTAACAGAGACATAAATGCGCTCTGCTGGGTATGCAATAGCTTTAAATAGTTGTCCTTAATTTCTTCATAATGCTTTCATGGTTTTTTAACACAATTGATTGAATGTAAAATGCTAAAAATTTGCATTAAACGAAAGCTAGTAGTTGCTCTCAAATGAAAGCGCCTATAAACACGGGATTCACACCATTCAAATACTTTCAATAGAAGAAATGCATTCAGATGTAAGCTGTCCAGTATATACCTTAGTATCACGATTTTGGTTTAACTTCATTTAAACTGCTAACACTGTAATTAACAAAAGAAACGAAAAGACATTTTTACATCAACATTTCCTTGTAAACATATGAGCCTTGGAACGTTTTCATGTTGCATGGAAACGCGAGTGCATCCTTGTACATACTAAATCATTCTTGTGTCAGTGCTGATTGATTGAACTTTAAAATAGATCACAAACCTGTCGTCCGTGAGCAATCGATACCATGACATCTATATGTTTCTATGTTTCAAATAAATAAAATAGATTGGTTAACCATTGCACGAAAATTTTCATTGTATACGATTCTCGGAAATTTGTGTGTTGGGTATTTCCATCACTTCATTCTTAGATCATAATTACGGTGGACTAAGATTTTTTATAAGTAGATACTATGAATGATTATCCAACCCGATAGTTAGTACAAATATAATAAAGTAAAATAAGTATACGCATCTAAAAGCTCCGTCTGTTAACGAAGTAAAAATTAGAACCACATTATTTAAAGTAGAACTTACCACTCCCGAAATAAAATGCATTATTTTGCGTTCTACATATTTTTCGTGTGCGCTAAGTACTCGGAGCGGCCGCCTATCACCACTGTTACGATAAATATGAATATTTTGAAACCAATATAGTAGCAAACTAGCTTATTCCCTAACTGAAGATAAACATACATTACCATATGGACAATTGCTAAATCAGCGGCTTCTCTCGTATGCGTCTGACTCTGGAAAAAACTCTTGTGATCTACTATCACTATTGCAGTTCCAGCAAGTGAAGTTCAATTCCCTGCCGATGGATTAGCAGCGCAATTATAGAAGGAAACTGTGCGCAACATAATGTACAACTACTATCACAATCACCTGTGCATCATCGTCATCGATAACGAATCGAAAGAACACGCATTCCTTACACTTAACACTGTAGGTACGTAAAGTTGGGATCATTATAAATTGTCACAATTAATTTCTGAGCCAATTGCTGTGTATCAAGCTAAATTATAATATATATTACTTTAATAAACAAAAGATCTATAAATAAATAATTACAATAAAAGTATTCTTTATTGCATCGAAATAAAATTTAAAATAACTTGCTATCATTATGACATAAAGTACAATAGGTCGGTGTTCTTATCGTTAATCGATCTCTTCCAGACAACCTTCAAGCCGTAGACACTAATATACACCTTCTTTTTTTATACTACGTCGGGAGGCACAAGCATACGGCCCACCTGATGTAAAGCGGGTACCGTAGCCTATTAACGCTTGCGATATATTAAGTATCACTCGCGCGATGCCTTCTCTGCTGCTTACACAGCAACTCCTTGGGAGCTTACCTTCTTCTTCCTAGCGTTATCTCGTCTCCTAATCCATTAGGATTGGCAGGGTCCGCTACCTTATGTTCTTGTTAGGACACATTTTTTGAAATATAGTTTCTTGTATATGTGTGTGTTCACGATGTTTTTCTCGACCGCCAAGCAAGTGATAATTACAAATATGTATAAATGCGACAACGCGAATTTAATGGCTGATGCTCACACCACGATACGAACTAGGGGCCGTCGGTTAACAGGCTGGTTCTTTCTCCACAACGCTATCATTTCTCTTTTACACTGATGATATACATGAAAAATACTTAAAACCAATGATATTATATTTAAAGATGACGTATATTCATACTGCGCGTCGTTTTGTTATTGTTCCACTACGACATTATAGTACTTACTTACTTAAGAAGGGGATAGATAATACGGAACGCATGATATAAAGAGAGATAGTTATCTGTCAAGAGTTGCGCTTGAAATACGTCAGCGCATCATAGAATAGCGCATATTAGACCAATTGGGTTAATTTCATTGCCTCAGTTATTGCGCGCTAGTACGACATCTACCTCTTTTTAATACAATATCATTGCTTAAAACCTTATATTATACTTACTTACTTATATTATACTTATATAGAGCTGTACGTTCACTAATTCGCTTTGGACTTTTGACTTTCAGCAACGTACTAAGCAACTATGGTACTCATTTCGAGGAGTTTCGCGTCTGCTTGAGTGCGAACTTCTCTTAGAATTGTGTAGAGACGCGTGTGTGTAAGGACGCCTGCTTTGAAGGTTTCTTTCAATTCTGCTGTTTTATACTTCGGTAGTTGTGTAAGCAGTCATTGTTCGGACGAAACTGTTCACTTTGCTGTAATACTGTTCTAATGTCAACCGGGCGTTATTGACCGCTGTCGCCCTTTACCACTAAGTAAGCATACAATCTGTCTGATAGAGTAAGCACTTACCTTAGCCTATGCATACTAGCAACATCAGGAGTATCGCTTCTGTGTTGCCTACCCTAACTTTCTATTTCTAACTAGCTGGTATCTGGTGCACTACTGCCGTAGTTAATATTTGTTTATAATTTTTTTATTCCATAACCTTTGCGTAAGTACGAACAATAAGTTGACTAAGTTATAAGCTAAGTTAAGTGCTTACTATCAGGCAGACCGTATATTATCTTAGTGGTAAAAAGCCACAGCGGAAAAATAAAATGTGTGTATTACTGTTGTCTCCATAACAACAAATAATAATAAACTATTTTTTTTAAAGGGGACCATACAAGATACTTGTTTTTTTTTCAGCGTTTTCCCTAGGATACCTTACCCTTCATATGCGAATCCGATTCTTAGATCATGTTTTATTTTTGTTGGAAGCTGTTTTAAGCGGGTTAGTTTTGTATTAACTTAAGGAATTAAACTTTCGTAATGTTGCAATCAAAGAATAAAGTTTAGTATTTTTATTATATTCCGTCACGTCTATGTAATATGTAAGAAACACTTACAGTTTTTGCTATAGTTAACTGTGCTCTATTAAATTCTTTTAACTGAGGAGCAGTGATAGCCTAGTGGATGACCGTTATAGCAGCGCATAAGCTCCAGTGATTTCTACCGCCTCTCTCATCAGATTAACTTTATTGCATAGTAATAACAGACATGAAAATTATACATATATGCTAAATTTCAGCTCGAATGGACTTGCAAAATTTAAATCAACAAATAAATAAATACACTGAGTTCGGTTACATAATATCTAAGTATATAAATAAAAATCAATTGACGATCTCATATGGCTGATTTACTTTTTGTTGGCTTCGTAACTGCTAGCACATTTTTTTTGGAGAATCCGCCAGTAATGAAGGTGAATTGATCTGTGTATATGAAAATGCCAAAAATGAAAAATAAATGTCAGGACATTGACATCCGTTTCTATAAAAAAGCAAATTCTGCCTTATTTTACAAATACTTAGACGAATTTAATTATTTTATGATTTTGAAATACATTAAAAATCATAAAATTTATCAGGTAATTCGTTTGTTGTTAACATTCAATTGATTTCGATACGTAGTAATAATATGTCAAAATATCGAAATTCAATTTCCAGGAAAGTTTCGATAGGAGAGATTTCTTCTCGACAAACTGGCTGATTGACTGACAAATGACGCGCAACTTAAACTACTGGAGATAGAGATATGTATAGTCTAAGCGTACTAAATATTTTTTGCTAAGCACACTTTTCGTTGTCTTTATAAGTAAATTGCACCCGTGCGAAGCTGGGTCGCCAGTTTTGTATACATTTATAAATATAATTAAATAAAAAATATCTATGAATATTCATGTGCAGACTTGTTGCATCAAATTGTGAACTCTTTATGAGCATGTCTAGCGCTAACTTCGTGTATGTCATTTCCAAATTTTGAACAACCGACTATAGAGCTATATTATTGTATTGTAATTCTGACCGACTTTGTGTAAAATAGAGCAAATATATAGTAACAACAATTAGTGTAAAGTTATTTTGTGTTTCTGTCTTTACTTTCAACTTTAGCAATATTTCAAACCGTTAGTCAAATGCTTGTCTAATTTTCCATATTCTTTGTCGAAATAGGTAACATTAACAATGTATATGTAAAATATCCTTTGCAGCGTCAGTGTTGTCTATTTCGACAAATTTTCTTGAACTAGTTCAGGTAGAACTTCATTGATTCGCTTAAGGCGGTGCACGCTCTACTGAACTAACCAAACTGCGACCACTATGATAACTACTATTATGTAAACTACTTCTAAATTTAGTTTGGAGTTCAATTCAAGCAAGTACAATAGTCTATTTTGTCGTGCAATTCCTATTCAGTTATGATAGATAGATATCTTGACTTAATACATAATAACTAGCCTGTTAAATGGAACACTCGTAGTATTCAGTCGTGCGATTGTCTTCGACTTAAAGTCGAAAACCATTTATCAGTAACATTCAAGTACTTTTAAGTTTAACTTTACAGTTAAGAACAACTTTTGTAGCCTTCGGCTGTCTGTAAGCATTTCCTGTCTAGGTATTCATTGAAACTTCTTGATGGATTAATACTCGAAGAGTACCTATGGAACCCTATTACCAAGACTACATTGTCTGTCCGTCCGTCTGTCATAGGTCTGTACCTTTTGAACCGTAATAGACAGACACTTGAAATTTCCGCAGTGTGTATTACTGTGGCGGCCATAACAATAAATAATAATAAACATTTTTTTTAAAGAGGACCCCATACAAGTTACGTGTTTTTTTTTTCATGGAAGCTGTTTTAACCGGGTTAATTTTGTATACACTTGAAGAATTAAACTTCCGTAATGTTGCAAACAACGGCTAAAATTTAGTATTCTTATATTCCGTCACGTCTATGTAACATGTAAGAAACACTTAAGAGTTTTTGCTAAAGTTAATTGTGTTCTATAAATTCTAATGACTGATGAGTAGTAATAGAATAGCCTAGTGGATAATAAATTGGCCTATTAACTGACTGGACCACTAAATTCCTGTTTCGGATTTATAAACATATTTGTAATTATCACTTACTCGGCTGTGAAGGAAAACATCGTTAGCTAAAGTCTGGTTTTCCCTCTGAGAAGTCTGACTACAGTAGCTCCATGGCAAAATCAGTATTTTTGACAATTCCTGAGAGTTAGGTAGCGGACCGATCTTAAGGGCTTAGGAAACGGGATAACCCTGGGAAGTAGATTAAATTTTATTAACTCACAATCCATATTCATCATCGAAATATTAAGTGTATATTTAAAATATATACATCACCAATAAAAAGTTAAAAACAATGAGGGTAATCAACTCTGAGATCTATTGAAACAACTCTTTGTAATTACACTTTTTTCTTCCATTGTCCTTTTCTCGGAACTCAGAGACAATAATGACTAATCGGTGTCCCATCTCTATCCTGCTATTAACTTAATTGAGCGAGCCCTAATTTTAAAAATTATAGGACTTTATATGGTCGTAAAATAATACAAATGCTATAAATAATTCAATGGTAATCGATGGTTAATGCAATGTCGATAGAATCTTATCGACAAAAACTTGTAGTCGAATAATAATAATTCCGGCTATCCAATTCATTTTTCTATAAATACACTCCGCTAATACTTACTAAGCCTAGGCTAGGCTATCACAATTATATCAACAGGATTTTTATTTCTCAAAATAATTACATGGATATATAAATCAGTTAAATTGTTATTCCAATTTCATAGCCAAGCAAAAAAGGCTTTGTCGAAAAGGACATTTTGTCAGTCCAATACATTTTAAAGTCCATTTAATAAAATATTTGCTGTTACTGGGCGAGGTGGTCAGTAAATTATTGCATCGCCACCAGTTCGATTTGACCGCTTCGACCTTTGGAATTCCAGCAATGGTTACCGAGGCCGGCATTCTCAGACCGGGCTGCAAACTATAATGTTTATGTAGAGGGTAGGTATTGGGACTCGGGTCAAACCACAGTGTCCGGAAATTCATGCCTTTGCCTTTGGATGTACAAACAATGTATTTAAAGAACGACAAACGAGGAAATTTTACGTTTTGTATAACGCATGCGTTTTTGTAATATTTAGTTTGTGATTAATTTGTGAACTTACAAGCGCTGGGGCATTATGTACCATGTAGTACCACGTAAGTAACAAAATGTAAGCGCAGTCAGAATTAATTCCTTACATTTCATTCCAATTATGAAGTCCCATACAAATTAAATATGGTATGTTGATTTACAACAATAAACTAAAATAAACTTTTTAAAATTCCCAGTAAATGCTACCAAAAATAAAGACTTTTTATTTCGAGTACGTTCGTATAGAGAGTCGTTTTGTGAAATCGTAACTGGAATGGACTAATTTTATGTACCTAGTAGGTTGTATCTCCTTCTCTCGTAATTACTCTCGTAATCCGGATATGACTTTTTTGTGCAATTCATGAGAATGGTACAACAAATGTAAAACAGTAACCTTCCTTGTCTCCGGGTAAATGTCAGGTAGAGTTTTAAAACTAAAATTTCAGAGATACATAAGGATAACAGAGATATACAAGGGAACAACATTCACACTTTACGTCTAAAAAAAAGAAATATTTCCCGTTCCTAAATTTAATACTACCAGTAAAAGAATAGAATTTTCTGAGAGAGATTGGTAGGTCCAAATGGAAAACTAAAATATTTGTAATACTATTAGTTCGGTCGACATTTGAATATGAAATAGATATTCGGGCGACACATTGCAGGTGGCGGTAGCTTAGTTTGATCCTGGTAGCCATATTAGGATCAACCAAAGTAAATAAAATATGACATCCAACAAAACTTTCTAAAAATTATATAGGAAACACGGCTATTTACAATATGTGGTTTTATAGATTCAATACATGATGCTCTATCGGCTCTGGTTATTGCAACACCTCAGGTGCTTTCAGGTGACCTCACTCCACTGAAAGAAGCAACAACCTTGTACGGAATGGTTATTTGGTTGTGGTTTTCTGTAATTGGAGGGTAGTTTTTAGCAGGCCCTTTATTAACTGCGATTAGAACGCGAAATTCTGAAACTAGCAAACAATATGATAACAAATATATGACAGTATGTATAATAAATTCAAAATGTTTTACGTGAAAAAGACTTGCCTTGTTCTGTCATATGGCGTGTGATTTAAGTGGAAGTGTCAGTGTCAATAAATGACAACATGGGCAATACAAACTCAGGGCATGGCCACCCTCGGCAACACGGGAAAAGCAGAAAATCCCGAAGTTTACCCACTTCGCCTGAAGTTAGGAGGTAAGTTTTTGTTGATGTATTTTCTTTGTTGGTTACAACGATTAGCAATAATGCTGTTTATTGATTTATTAAATTAAGCTACCGAATAATTTTCAACGAGTAAACTTATTTTTTAATAAATTATACTACCTAGAACGACAAAATGTCTTTGATATTTGTGCGGCTTTTATAAGAAGAACCAACTTGCTTTTGTTATTACTATTGTAAAAGCTAAGAAGATGTGATGGATACCTTTTTTATTACCATCTTTCTTTCGAGATCTCTTGTGACTAAAATTTACATTTACGAAAAGAAAAATTTGCGCTCAAATTGACGCTCACAAAAGTCTTTGTTCGGTGAAGTCTTAAAATTATGTGAACTTCACTTAGTACATTATCGAGCTAAAAATAGGTTGAAATACCTTCTTAAGTCACGTCCTATAAAATGTTTTACGATGGGTCTTTCATCAATATCGTTAAAGTGAAATAAGCGAGTAATCTTTGATGTTATCAATGCATTTCTGTGAAGATACGCGGACAATGAAGAGAATGCCGTGTATGGATCTCCTTGCTTCGCCTTTTATGGCCAAAGATTAAACGTGGGGATAGTGAACGTGTAGGTAATTTTAGAATTGCTATAAATCAGTATACAATGTTACAACATATTTACGTTACAAGGCCTCCGGAGTTATTTTATATTATTTTTGAGAATAATTGTATGTACGTCTGCGAAAGGATTCGATTCCGGGATCACCAAATTCCGAGTTTCCGGTCATATTCTAGTCCCGTAATTCCAGGATTGAGTTATTCAAATGTCCAGTATTTCGGAATTAACAAAATTTGTCACAAAACTCTTGCAGGAATCTAAACGGATATAAGTTACTTTTAAGTGTTAGGTTATAGGCAGAAGTTGGTTCATTTTGAGAGAAGTTTGAATTGAAATTTTACTTAGTTATTATAATATTTTTTGGTTATTATAATATAATGTATAAGGACTGAGTCATGTAGTGCTCAGTTCTCTCTGCATATCCCATGTGTAGATAAAGATTAATTGTGTTTATTATGGTCTAACTGAGTTGATTTTTATTTTTAAGTTTAAAGCATTATACACAGAAGTTGTTTGTTTATTTTAAGAGTTTAGGTCATATTCTTTGATTATCTGTATGTCAGTTAAATACGCAACGTAAAGTCAGGTAAATAATCAAAGGACGATTTTTATTGAAATTAACTTGTTACCTTTTTGACTGATTTATTTTTGAATATTTAATTATTTTATCATAAAAATAAAAAGATAATTAGAAATACCGGGAGCCCAACATTTATTATGTTAATAGTGACTAAATTTTCTATGGAAACAGTGCGTAAATCCATAGATTCGTGGCCAGACAGATTAAAGGCATGTATCAAAGCCTGAGGTGGCCGTTTCGAATATAATCATTTTTTTATTTGTTTTTGCTGAGATTTACATAAATATGTACACATATATATTATTTAAGTTATATTTAGTTCATAAAAATTATTACTTCATAAAAAAATAAATGCATATTAATTTGTAACAGGACTTATGGCCGCACTAGGTACGAGTATAATCAAAAAACGATTGTTTTTTCAAATGACAAGTCTTTGCATATTTACCTATAGACGAAGTACAGATCGTACTAGTCTAGTTTATTGTTGAGATACATGTCGTTTTTTATATTTGACTATTACGTCACAGGAGAGTTGACAATGATTTCTTAGTCTTACCAATATTTAAAGATCTGTTTGTCGTTTGTTAAAACCTGAATGTAATCAATGGATGTCGCGATTTCGATGACAATTTTTTATGGATAATGTAAGTTTCATCTACTACTACACCAATCCTAACTCATTCCACTTCAGGGATATGGATCTCCCTTCAACCGAAGGAGATTAAAGCATATGAAGCCCAATGACTTAGCTTAAAGTAGGTAAGTATCATGTATGTAGACCAACAAGGATAATGAGATAATGAAATCTCCTCACGATGAGGATTCTAAAAGTCGTGATTTTAGTAGTAATGTATAATCATTCATTACCAGAAATTTAAATTCCATTTAAGGCCGTCGACAACCTTTATTTCCGATTGAATCGAGAACTGCGGAAGTTCACGTCATGTTTGTTGTCGCCGTCACAGGCGTTTTGCAATCGACAGTGAGCTGTAATCGATGCTGGAACAATGTTGCCACGTGAAATATTATCAACTGAGTGAACCACAAAATTGAAACATGTTATTTTATCGACAGACTCAGTCAACAGAGTGCTTTTTATTAAAACTATTGAAAGTTCGCTTTTCAAAAATATTCTTTTATAAGAATATTATTATACCAATAAAAAATAATGTTTTTTACACAGTTAAAAATCACTGTATATGATGGGATCCCATAGTATCGGTATCCGAATTATTCGTGGAATTGTGCTAATTATTAATGAACAAGTTGGTAAAGCGATAATACAGTTATACAAGTATACGTTTTTACGCAATGCTCATGTGCATATACACGCATAAATTTACATACACACGCACTTATATGCAATTAAACTCATGCCCATGTATATATGTAAATACTAAATTTTTTCACACAGTCTCTCACTGACTGGTATGAGATTTGATAAATAATCACGACAAAAGGATCCCCACGCTAGCGATAGCACGAACAAAGGCTAGTTCTCACTAAAAATGATAAACCAATATTTGTAGACCATTCGTTATTGAATCGCATTGATTGAATGTGATTCAGCTTCAATCGAATTCGATAAAATGAAAATAAATAAAAAAAGATGAAATTAACAATGAAAAATTGTTACCATAAACCTTTCTTCGTGATTCGTAAATTATATGAAAATAATACATTAGAAATGTATTATTTTTGGTGGTGGATTTAGCAGAGGTCCTCTGCTGCTAACACTCTGCAACTCCTTATGACCATTGCGCGAGCGATACTTAACGTATTGCAATCGTTGATTCTCTAGAATATCCATTTTACATGAGGTGGGTTGTATGCTTGTACGTCTCTTGACGTTGTATAAACAAGGACATAGGCTAGTGCAATAACGGGATACCCCGCAGACGAATCTGCCTACTGAAAGTAGTTTAAGGGTCGGCAACGCCTGAGTGACACCCCTGGTGTTGCAAATGTCCATAGGCTACGGTGACTGTTTACTATCAGTCAGGCCGTATGCTTGGTTGCCACCTTGGTGGTATAAAACAAAATTTTCATTTATTGTATACTTGTTCCTTATTTAAAACGGTATCTTATATGCGTGGGGAATCCGGTATCGATATAGTACATATTCTATTACGAATTCGCTTAGAGATTTAGTCGTAAAAGGATAACAAATACACAGATTCAGATATAAACGGAGTTACATTCGCATACAAAGTAATAATGTGGATTAATGTAATGTGATAAAACATCAAGGAAAGACAGACGTACTCGTACCTTTGTGAAATTTCGTATGAGAGATTTAGATTAATCAATTTCACTGATTATAATTGTTCAACTAAACAATCGTGTGAAATTGTTAATGTCTCTCTCATTAGTTTTCGTAGCACATTAGATAAGAACGATAACCTGACAAGATCGGTGGCGCCGTGGCTAGTAATACAACTTTGACACCAACGCTCGCAGGTTCGTTTCTCTCACAGGACAAACATTTGTGTGCATGAACATGTGTTTTTGTCGTGTTCTGGATTTTTGAAGTGAAAACTTCATTAGCGGCGTTGTGCACTTTTTGGGACGAGTAAAAAATGTTAAACTCGCATCAGGACACGGTGAGAATTAGAACTTAAGTTCGCTGCAGCGCATGCCCGACTTTGTGTAAAAGAAAATAATGGTGCTCAATTATATAAGAAAATGTTCTCTTGGTTTTTTTAGCAAATATTGCTAACAGGCAGAAACTAACTAACAATATAATAAATTATGATATATTCTACTCGCAGCTTGAATTGGAAATAAATGAGGGCGTAATAAACTTCACAGGTATAGGCATATAAATCTGAGGCTAAGTATAGAATGTCAGCCGTCAGTAGGTGTCGGCGGCTGATATTTGAAACCATAGTTCAGTCTCGAAACATTATGAAACAGGCATTTCAACATTTAACGAATATTTTATCTAGGTACAATATCGTATTATATAACAAACTTAGGGTAAATATGATATAGTACGGAGTAGGTAGTAGTTTTTTTTTATTGTATTGAGGGATACATGGTTTATTTATTTATTCTAACTTAGATTTCGCCTTTTTTTGATGCCTTTTGAACGATTGCCTTATCAACTTGACTTGATTTGGTTTAGGGAATTTGAGTAGGTACACATAAAACGTAGAAGTTAAGTGCTTGGAAAAATTCATTTAAAGTAAAAGAAAATAACTGGTGGATTCCAGGGGTATTCTTATGCGAATCGTTACTTTCCATCGTTACGTGAGTTACCTGGTGAGGTATTTGTATTTCATATAGTCAAATAATAAAAAGAAACTCTAATGTTATACCATCTACTTCATAATATACTCATATCCTTAAATTTACCACTTTTTTCTGACATCGATACTTCGCTCACTACTTCTGTCACTATACTTTCTCTACTCTGTGATCTCACTCTCACACCATTGTCAAAATGTATAGTTTCATCATTATTCGTATCAAGTGACAGTAAAGAAACAGCAGTATTCTAGAAAATTCTGCCTTCTTTCTCCCGCCTTTCTGGCACATGCCTTTCTGCCAGGCTATTGGTCGTTCGCATGTGTTTAGTAAATTGTTTTTAAAACCAAAAACTCTTGTGTATGTATGCGTTATTGGTTACGTGCACCTCGTGCAGCTGATCCTCGTTTAAACTATGTATAACTTCACCTATAATAGTGAACATCATTGCTCGGCCTAAATTTTCTCCTGTATCTGTATCTCTCGTTAGAATTTGAGATAATAATTACCTCATTAAATATTTTTGATACTACTAGTAAGTTTATAAAGTAAATCTTTTGTATATAAATGGTATTATGATAAAATTAGGGCGGACTTATTAAGCGATAATAACTAGTTACGCTTAATACGTATTGGTCAAAGCTTTTAAAGTTATTTTCCTATTTACGATTTTCGATATATTCTATAACTTGTGTATCAAAATTCGTACTTAATGATTAATTTCAATTTGATGTTTTCCAAAGAGACATATTACAAGATATATATTATACATATATATATATATATATATATATATATATATATATATATATATATATATATATATATATATATATATATATATAGTACATTATAAGATTATTCAAAAAGAACATGAAATAGATTTTCACAGGATAGGCAACGTACAAGTGATGCCCCTGTTTTTAGAAGTATACGCAGGTACAGTAACTGCTTAACATAAGGCCGGCTATACACTTGCTTCCTATCTTAGTGGCATAAAAATTTCGTTCATTCATGTTTTCTCATTTTTCTCCATCTCATCCCTTTTTCTCTCATCAACTTATTTTGTAAATGCTTTTTAGCTACGATCCTATAATGATTATACCTTCACGCGAGTTACTTTATGATAAATAATCTCATGAATATCTTTGAAAATTTTTTTCAATGTTTAATTTTAAACTAGATTGATTTTAGACATTACTAAGGTCATGAAGTTAAAACTTTTAGATTAAAAAGCGAACGCAATCTAAATCTCTAATGTCTTTAATAATTCACCTCAACACACTAAAAAGAACACTTTTGCAAAATGTTAAGTCTATAATGAGCGGGCTAGGAACTACCCTTCAGACATGACTTTGTCTTTATTATAAACTAGCAGAAGCCCGCGGCTTCGCACGCATGCGATTTGGGCTTTACTAAAAGCCCAAATCTCATGCGTGCGAAGCCGCGGGCTTTTATTTCCTTGCCTTTATTTCTCTGTAGACATGAAATTGTTTCTGTTTTAAAAAAAAAACAAAGTTCCGGGTCATAGATGCAACCATAGAGCGATTCAATTTTCGTACAGTGCCATCTATTGACCTTTACAGGAGGCAACGTATATGTATTTTAATTATATATTACATAAAAAATGCGTAATTATTTTATGTTACAAAAAATACGTATTCTATGAAAATAATAAAAATAAAATTGCAAAGTCCTCTGAAGGGGAGGATATTTCCCCCTAATTTTAACAGTTTTTCATTTTTTTACGTAGGAACCCTAAATATTTACGGGATAAAAAGTACCCTATATTCTGCTCTGAACAGTTACCAGTCTCTACCTACCAGTGAAAGTCCCGTTAAAATCGGTTCAACCATTTCGAAGATTAGCCCGGACAAACAAACAGACATACAGACAGACAAAAAAGTTAAAAATGCGTATTTAGGCTTTGGTAACGTGAAAATAATAATATGAGCTTAAAATAAAGGCTTTATTTTGAAATCACAGACAGACACTTCAATTTTATTTATATGTATAGATAAAATGTCATATTCTATAACTATAACTATAACTTCACGCCAAATCCCTTGCGGGGTAGCAAAAAAAATGTCATATTATACCTATTAATTGCCTATTAAGAATACTTAAAGAATACCGGTGTTAAAATACGAAGAGGAATACATTGGTTCGGACGTGTAAAGTCCAGGAGGAATTGAATTTCGAAATATATAACGCGAAAGTAAAACGATGTAGCTATACGAAGAACAAGTGTCCGATGAATGCTAAGACCATCACCGTCTGAGCATTAGTCCCGGACGCGTCCTAAGCATTCGCTTCCGAGCCCAGGGTTTGCATTCCAACTTCTACTTCTCTTCTTTCAGCGTCTCTTACTGTGAAACCATTAGCACGCATGACATTTCTTACGAGGTCAAGTCAGCACTGCTTGTGCCTATCCCTTCTACCAGGACTCCCCGGGGGTGCCATGACTAGACATTTATACCTCACGTAACTTGCCGGTTTTCGTAAAATGTTGCCGTACCAGCGCAGGCGACACTCTTGCACTTTGTCTCGAACATGAAGGTTACCGCGAATGTGGGAGTTCTTTACTCGATCCTTCCTCGTCACTTCGCACATCCACCGCATCATATCATCTCCATGATACGCAGCTCCTGCTTGTGCCGCTCAAGTACCGACCAAGCGATGCTACCATAAGGACAGTTCTAACGATGGATTTATTAATCTGTCCTTTCAGCTTAACCGGCATTTTAGGGCCACAGATGACGTCCGTCATCTCGCGCTCCTTTTCCCAAGCCGCTGAAATACATGCCTTGACGTCGACATGCATGCCAAGACCACCTGTCACGATCAATGTAGTTGTGTTTTATCTGAAGGTATTATCAGGAGCTGTAAGAACCGGTGACCGTGCATGAAGAGAGCTATGATTTAACAATCTTCATTGCCAAGAAGTCATTAAGAGTTGTGTGAACACTGAGTCATTTTCCTTTAGTTCCATCTGCCTACCACGCAATGAACTTGGCATAATATAAGGATATAGATAGATATGTAGATGTATGGAGTTATTCGATTATACGTGTTCTAAATTTTATTAGTGGGGCGTTAGATTAAATATCTTCTGAGGATTTCAACCATTATGACGAAAGATTTATTTGAGGGACGGTGGTGGAGGGTTTAACGATGACAGGGGTGGTAAATATTCATACATAATATGTCAGTGAAGCGTTTAAATACATTTATATATAAATTGCATGCGCTGTTTACTACATTAATGTTACATTGCGCACAATCTGCGGAAATTGATAATCTGGCTTATAATGCTTAAGAGAATATCGATGTTCAGGGTGGAGATTTTTTAAAATTTTGAAAGTGCTTTATTTCAGCAAGATTGCTCCATTGCTCTTGTTGTTGTCTTCAAAATGCTCTTTAGAGTTGTTGCAAATATTCATAGTCTACGGTAACTGCTTACCAGGTATGCCATATGCTTGATTGCCACTATCGTAGGTAATATAAGATTGCCACCTTAGTTGTATATAAAAAAAGCATAACTCTGTTGCCGCTGGGTTTCGAACTTACTTCAGAACAGAAACGTCCTCGTGTAGGTTGGTGCAAAGATGTTACTAAATTACGGCCACGACACGGTACTAGGATAGTCTAATGCGTGTGACCTAACTTAAAAAAGGTCTGGTATTCCCTCTAGGTTATGGAGGTTTACAAACAGTCGCTCCATGTCAAAATCAGTATCTTTACCAAATCCATAGATAGCAGATCGTAATGGATTGAGAAACGCGATAACGTTAGAAAGAAGAAACGTTATTAGAATAAAATAGAAAAAAGTTTTGGCGTTTATTTTGAGATGGCTTTGTATATAACGGAAGCTCATATCTCAATATCCTTTAGCAAATAATTTGCAGATAAACTCTCAGGTAGAAACCAGTAGGAGTTCAGTGTTGTGTTAAGTTACAACAGTGTTATTATAATTTTAGGCATAGATGGCTCCGTAACTTGGAGCGGTGGTGGCCCCGCAGTTTTACCGCACGCCTAACTAGCGTGAGGTTCCGCGTTCGAACCCCGGCGGGTGCCTACTCGGTTTTTTAGAGTAGGTGCAATTTAGTTGCGTTCGACTACCACTTGCTCCCGGTGAGGGAAAACACCGTAAACCTCTTCTGGATGTGTAATCATGATTCATTGTCTTGTCTGGTTCCCCTTTAAGGGTTACGTAGGTTACATGGCAGTCGCGCCAATGTAATAACTGGACTCGCCACATCTTGGATCATGAACATAGTGAACCCCTGGCTGCGTCGTAGATGCAACCGGGCCTTGCAACGGGAGTGAGTGAGCTCCGTAACTTATGCAGTTGTCCGTCCCGCATATCAAAATCATGCTTCGAAGTTGTATGGTGGGTGCGTAAGCGCCAGATTGTTTACATTTCGCCCTCATTATCGTATGAGATAAGTTCAGACAAAGGGCTCTCGGTGTTCTAAACATTTCTGTTATCATCAAAGTGATAGTTCTCACGAGCAATCTACATAGTTAGATCATAATATTATGACCTGACGATAACTTGTGCAACAATAGTGGGAGTGATTATTGCCTCGGCGTAGGTAGTTGTCGCAGCTTCGAGACGTTATGCAGGAAATCAGGTTTTTAACGAGCTCGGTGGGGCAGTGGTTAGTAACGCTACTTCGACACCAACGCTGATTCGTGATTCAATTCCCACACAGGACAATAATAATTCGTGTACCTGAACATGTATTTTTGTCTTGGTCTTGACGTTTTAAGAGAGGTATGGCGCATTAAGGCATCCCGTCTGTGGATGTACCTTCACCTCACGGAAATCTGCAGCCAAATAGCAAGCAACTCCCTGAAGGTATGTTGTGTTTTCTGCGTATGAATGAGGTCAACAGTAACCTTCAAAGGGGTTACTGTTTTAGCAGCAGAGGTGGCTTTGAGCCAGTGATACTTAATGTAACGCTCGTTCATATGCTACGGTATCAGGTGAGCCGTATGGTATGCCTCCCGACGTTGTATGAAAAATTATACTTTTAACCAACTTTAAAAAAGGGAAGTAATTTTATTCTGATAAGATTTATTATATTATAACCTGGTAAAGAACTGATGATTAGCTAAAAGTTATAATATAAATAAAATTTATATAACCGGCTCATTTAGGTTTTTGTTAGTATAAGGTATAATGAACATTTAATGTTTTTATACATAAATGAGGGAAAGACGAATTCATCATTCATCTGATTAAAAAACCTTGGAAAAATTCTTCATTGGTTTGCATGTGTAGAAAAAATTAAAAAAACACATATACAACGCTCAACTCACCGACCACGACTAAGTTGGTCGCGCTTTATCAGAAGGAGTCCTAAGTAGAAATAACGAGCGCGCATGAAAAAAAATTCATGTGGTTCTCTCATCCTACATGTATATACGTATAAAAATGATTTTTAAATGCCACACAACGGATAAATTAAAAGAGTAAGAACAATTACAAATTTCTTTTAGAGCAAGATATTGGTTATTCGTATATACTCGTATCTTTGTTGAGTGCTAATTACGATTTTCTTCTGTTGTGATCACACACACTCATTTAAATGCGGAATTTTGTATTTGACATTTATCAATTCTAAGTAGTTTCTTGGCTATAGTTATTTTGCAAGTATATCAATGGAACGTACTGCGCGGTAAGATAAGCGTATTGCGGGATCCAAAAATGCGGTATCTCGTTCAAAGCGTTGCAACAAAAAATAAGTTTAATATGGAATCTCAGCATTGCATAATAGTAGGTAATTCATATTTTTCTTTACTATAACGATGTACGGTCGCTTTTTTATCTCTAGATGTTAGTAGGTACTAGTTTAAATTTTTTTGTAAACTAATTATTAGAATTGGTCACACAGTTTTTGGACAAAGTAACATTTACTTATGAGATTACCGACGTTGATGTTGGACAATGGCAGTTTTGATACAATTTCACTAATTCTCTTTTTAATTGCTGGCGACCACTTGTCATTGTAAGATATTGTCTCTTAGTCTTTTAGTTGCTTGTAAAGTGCTTTGTTACTGTTGTGTAATGCAATGTTTTCAATTAATTAACATTATTATCTATTTTTAATTTTAACTTACGATATTGATATGTTTCTTTCTACTGGCTATATATACTTAGTCTGGCCATATTATTATATAATACTGTTAAAATTAAAAATAAACAAAATATTACATTTGAATTTGCAATCTGTCATTTTTATATGATTGTTCATTGTATTTCTCATTTTGGCGCCAATACATTGTATAATATTTTGCGATATTAAAATGGAGTGGGGTGATAAAGAGAATCGAATCGCTGTGATTGCATTACACAAAGTAGGTATGGAGCCAAATGCAATTTTTAAAACTCTCCATACGTTTGGTATTAGTAAAATGTTTGTGTACCGGGCTATTAATAGGTACAATGAGACCTTCTCTGTTTGTGACAGAAAAAGATGTGGCCGTCCACGTAGTGTTTGTACAAAAAAGGTGGTCAAAGCAGTAAGGGAAAGAATTCGAAGAAATCCTGTCCGAAAGCAAAAGATTTTATCTCGGGAGATGAAGATAGCACCTAGAACCATGTCGCACATTTTAAAAGATGACTTAGGACTTGCAGCCTGTAAGAGACGTACTGGTCATTTCTTAACTGATAATTTAAAAAAGAATAGGGTGGTAAAATCGAAACAACTACTGAAGCGGTACGCAAAGGGAGGTCATAGAAAAAATTTGTTTACGGATGAGAAAATTTTTACAATTGAGCAACATTTTAACAAACAAAATGACCGTATTTATGCTCAAAGCTCTAAGAAAGCTTCCCATTAGTCGACAGAGTGCAACGTGGGCACTATCCGACTTCAGTGATGGTTTGGTGGGGTATTAGCTATGAAGGAGTGACTAAGCCATATTTTTGTGAAAAAGGTATCAAAACATCGGCACAAGTTGTTTGACTACATTCTTGAGAAGGCAGTCAATCCCCTTAACAACACCATGTTCAGTAACCAAGAATAGTCTTTCCAGCAAGACTCGGCGTCGGGTCATAAAGCTCGGTCTACGCAGTCTTGGTTCGAAACAAACGTTTCGGACTTCATCAGAGCTGAAGACTGGCTGTCGTCTAGTCCCGATCTTAATCCGCTAGATTATGATTTATGGTCAGTTTTAGAGAGTACGGCTTACTCTAAACGCCATGATAATTTGGAGTCCCTAAAACAATCCGTATGATTGGCGGTGAAGAATTTTCCCATGGAAAGAGTGCGTGCTTCTATTGATAACTGGCCTCAACGTTTGAAGCACTGTATGGCAGCCAATGCAGACTACTTCGCATTTTATATTTTAAATTGTTTTATATTTATGTATTAAACTAACACACTGTAAAAGTAATAAATGTTATTTGCAATAGAATTTTTTTTTCTTTGTTTCAGTATTTATGGCAAGACTAGGTATATATAGCATATTGCATTATAACTTTTGTCTCTCATTTCTTTTTCCTCTTCATCTTTCAGTTCCGATAGTTTCCAAAGTGCCTAAATATCACTTAATGAAACTCTTCAACATAAATTATCTCATGTTCCTAAGAATATTAATGTAGGCCATATGCTCAGAGCATTCCAGCCCATTTCGTTGACATGCTTCAGTCGTTCGAAGTAAAGTATATTCACGCAATTCTTGTATCTGAATCTAGGCTTAAACCGTCTCTACCTTCTACTTCTTACTCGCTACCAGGTTTTCCGTTCATTCGCAATGACCGCGTCGGGAGAGGTGGTAAGCAAATGGCGGTGTTGCCATTTACTTACGGGCTCACGTTCCATTCAATATTATTTCTTCTTCTCAGATGTCTGATCCTTCTAATGATTGCGCTTAGCATCTTTTTCCTGAAATTACCCTTTGCCATACTCGCATTCTTCTTGGGATGTTGTATAGCCCTTCACCCACATTTAATTATTTCTCCGCTTTGGAAAAATTCCTTGAAGACTCAATGCCCCTTTTCAATCACACTGTAATTATGGACGACGTCAATACCCGCCTCCTTAAAAACGACCATCGCTCTATTGCACTAAAAACCCTTACTCATGCTTGTAATTTAACCATTTTACCTCTCGATGCTACCCACTTTTTTCCCCGTTGTCAGCCTTCAGTTTTTGATCTAATCTTAGTTTCTTCTCCTGATCATGTTGCCAAGCACGGGTAATGCGCTGCCCAAGTATTTTCATTCCATGACCTCATATTCTTATCATAAAGTGCGCCGTCCTAAACCTAAACCAAAAATCCTCTTGCAGCATAATTTTAGTTACATGAAAAATTTGCGCGAGTATGCGCTCAATGTTGAATGGCCAGCCATCGATTTGGCCGCTACAGTTGATGACCACGTGGAATTGTTCAATAAATAAATAAATATTGTCGAACAAATTACACAGCGCTACCTAGCCCCAAAGTAAGCGAAGCTTGTGTTATGGGTACTAAACAACTGGTAAACATACGTAAATACATTTTTTTTTTGTAAATACATACTTATTATACATAGAAAATACCCAGACCAAGACAAACAGACATGTTCATGCACACAAATGTTTGTATTGTGTGGGAATCGAACCCACGAGCGTTAGTGTCAAAGTAGCGTAACAGCGCGTTTCACCACTGCGCCACCGAGCTCGTCAATGCAACATTGTTAAATTTTTTTGACCGTCATGCTCCTTTTCGGCTCGTCAGGGTGAAACATCTCCCTGCGTCTTGGTTCACTAATGACATTAAAAGTTTTATTGCGAAGAAAAATAGGGCCAAAGCTAAATACCAATCAAATCCGGACAGATGTAGAGATTTTTATATTCGAGCACGAAACGTCTGCAACAGAATATCAAGAGATGCTCAAAGACAATAAATATATCGAATATGAAAATCCTGCGAAAGTATGGAAATTTCTAAAGTCGCTCGGAATTGGGAAGCAGCTTTAGTAATCTCATCAATATTGACTTAAATAACCTTAATAGGCATTTCTCTACTTCTGTTGTATTGGATAGCATTAAAACCAATACTCTTAATAATCTTTCATCGCTTCCTACTCCTGATTTTGCGTCATTTATCTTTAATCAATTTGCTAATTGTGATGCTGAGAAGAACATGCGCTTTGTGGCTTCGAATGCTGTGGGAGATGACTCCATTAGACGTTCTATGATCTTGCCTATCCTTGATATCATTTTTCCTTCTGTTACTTCCATTCTTAACAATTCCATAGCCTCCGGCATTTGTCCATCTGCGTGGGATTTTTTTATGAAATTTTAACTTTATGAATAAAGGCCTTTGCTATGCCTGTACCTAAAATTCGCATCGGCGTTAATTCTCTGACTATCGACCCATTTCCATCCTTCCATTTCTGCTTGAAGTCCTTGAACGCTTAGTAATAACAACTAAGGGCTTTCCTTCAATATAACAATATCCTTAATCCTTTACAATCTGGTTCCATCCCGGTCATAGCACGACTACTGTCCTTTTGAAAGTGGATCATTCGCATCTAACGATTTTGGTTCTAATTGATTTCAGCAATGCTTTTAACACAGTTGATTTTGATATATTGCTGAAGCAGCTGCGTTCTCTCAACATATCCCCTATAGTAATTTAGTGGTTTCATTCTTACGTGTTCGGGCGTCGGCAGTATGTGCGTATTGACGATTCATACTTATCTTGGAGTGCGCTAACGGCTGGCGTTCCGCAAGGTGGCGTTTTATCTCCACTATTATTTGCTTTATTTAGTAATTCCATCACTTCCAACCTTCGCTCCTCCTACCATCTGTACGCAGATGACTCACGCACGGTCCATTAGCATTAATTTCAGACGTCATTTCTATAGTTACTAGTCTACTAGACTGGTCTAATTTGCATTCAGTAAGCTTTAACGGTATCGATATACCTTTTTCGGACATTGTAAAAAATCTTGGGGTCATCTTTCATAACTTTATCTTGGTCATCTAAAATGGTATGTGTAAGTAGGGTGCTGTTGCTTCTGTTAGTTCCCTCAGAAGACTGCAAAATTTTCTTCCAAATGATTAGAAAATTACGCTCGTACAATCCTTGCTCCTTCCTATTCTCGATTACACTGACTCCTGTTATCTTAATATTACCGAAGAGCAATTAGATAAGTTTGAGCGCCTTTAAAATCTTTGTATTCAGTTCATATTTGGACTCCGCAAATATGACTATGTCTCTGAATTTCGCTTTCGTCTCAAGTGGTTCCCATTTGACTTCTCCGTAATCTACACATCCTTTCTCTCCTTTTCTTTTTAGTTCTTCATCTTCTCTATATTTGAAAGAGCGTTTCTCATTTCACAGTGAAATACAGGGACGTACTATTCGTAACGCTCTTGCCCTCTTATCGCATCTTAAAACGCCATCACACTCAACCCAGTATTACACGAAATCTTTTTCGGTACGAGCTATGCAGCTCTGGAATGTTGTGCCATTAACAATTCGAAATGCAGAACGTATATTTAGTTTTAAAGATCGAGTTAGTGCTCACTATCTTTCTTTCATCCTATTTTAACCAGATTTTTTGTTAACCTGGTAGTCACTGCTGTATAACTTTGTTTTAGTGAATTATATAGTATCTATTGTCATTGTTCTTTTTGATTATTTCCAAATAATCCTTTTGTATGTTTTCTAGTTTGTACTGCGCCACCTATCTGCTTGAATTTTGTTTTTAATTTTCCTCTACCCTAAGGTTGGAAGAGATTGCTATGAGATAAGACCGCTTTTGTATCTTAATTATAAGTTAATTTCATGTATTTTATTGTCATATGTGGTGCGATAAAGAAGTAAGATGTTGTAAGATGAGGTAACGTTAGTAGGCTGGTAAATAAATTTTATTGTACTTCAGTGTTGTCTTGTCTGTACAATTAAAAGTCAAAAGTCAACGCAGTCAGAGCATCGATCATCAGCTAGTTAATAAGTATAAAATGCATATGGTTGTATAAAAAAAAACTTGAATATTTATAGAAAAAGTGTCTACACTTTGGGAAATTGCCCCGTAAATCTAATAAAGTATAAGCTTAGATTTTCTTATAACAAAAATATATTTAAATTAAATAATTCCTCTAAGCAAGCCCGGTAGCGCATTCTAAAGCCGTGTTGTTTGTTTTTAATAAAGTTAAATATGAAACCAGAATATAAAATAAAGGACGATCAAAAGAGCTGTAAGCTTTTGAAATGTACACTTCAAGTATTCAGGACAGACTTATTTAGAGTAGTTGAGAGTACAGTTACCGCTTTTGTCAGCGTTGATGACTACGGATCCGTTTGAGCTGAGGGCGGTAGGAAGAGACATGATTGACTTTACGAAGAGAAAAGATAACCGGAATGCATTGTTCACGAACCCGTCCTATGCAATTGCTGATGTTTAATACTGTAAAGGTAAAAAATATCTCTTATAAAATCTAAATATTATTCATTCTTCACGCCGTTTGATTTTTTTTTTATATTCGTTTGACCATCAAAAATTACAAAATTGCGCATTACTTCCGAATAAGAGTTACCTCATGGTACCAACGCACCACAGACAACACGCAATGTCAACGATATGGTGTATTTATAGTTTTATCACATCTGGTCTGGAAATTTTGATCTCGACGGTGAGCTCTGTGGTCGATTGAATATGAAAGTCAATAACGTTTTGGGTTTAAAAATTGGGCACTATAGTGGAAGCTGCTATCTCAAATCACGTCAGAATTATCACGTACTCGTTCGCCCGTCTATTTGTGAAAGATATCATCTCGCCCCACCGCCACCCCCGCGCCTCATCACGATATTTGTAGAGCGATAAATAAAAACATAAAAAACATTTCTAAAATTTAAACATTACAAAAAAAAAGTAGAATGATGTTTCTAAGTAGCACAGTTTTTAAGAAGTCATCAAAATCAATAAAAAAATACGTCATTCTGCCTACCTTACTTCTGAGGTTTGTATAGTGTATTGAAGATGATAAGATTTAACAGAAAAAATGAATGATCTTTAGTCTCCCAAAGTTTTTTAGAAATCGTCAAAAACATACTTAAGCGGTCGAAAGAAAGTACTTTCTTTATACCGCATAATTATAATGTTTTGTTTGTAATTTGAGACAAAAATGTAAACAAACAATAAAGAAGGTTATTTTGAGTCGCTTTTTATCACGAAATAAACTTTCACTTAACACAATACATTATATAAATGTATATTATAAAGTTGCCAATAAAATTGTGACAATAATTTCCGTCATTTTTACACAATATAATAATTTGAATACTACGTATCAAAAATTTATAACAGGTTTAAAATTGCTGGTATTACGAAATCCCTAAAAATAATATGAACCATACATCGTTTGGTTCACATTTATTTAATTTTGTTAAATTTTATGCGAATAAAGAAGTACGAAACAGATATACAACGCAATAAGAATTACACAGACGAGGCACTTGAAGAGGCCCTTGCAAAGATCACCGATAGTGATCTCAATAAGTAGTTGAAGTATTTAGACTAGAAAAATAAGAAATTATTAAAAAAATTTCTTTAGTTATTAAGACATAAATTTACTAATTCACATTTTCCTATTGTGTTCCTACGTCAAGTGAAAATTATTAATACATGAGTATAATAATATATGATATTTATATTTAGAAATGCATAGTTTTACTTTAGATCCCACTATTTGTTAACACAAACAGTCAATATCAACTTCACCCCTTGTGTCAAAGACGCCCCGACAGATTTAAAAACCATGTAATTCCTAAAATATCCTATCTAAAAAAAAAAATTTTCTTCTATGTCATATTACAAATTGGAGTTACTTTGGAGAGCAATCATAAAAACATCGGGTATCATACCAACCCCATTTTTAGTCTGAAATTGATAAGCCACATTTAATTTTTTTCTCTACATAAGTATCAAGCCATAAGTTTTCATTTAATAAAATATAAATGTTTGTAATGAGTATTGAATAAGATCTTTTTTACATGTCTAATACGTAAATTGAACGAAATAGAAGCCTTTCAATTTAAAATTTGATTAAAGTCCACCCATTCTGCATTATCCGTTGCTCTTAGCTGGGCTATATGTATATAAACCCTTAAAGGGCGCGATCGATCGATCCTCCATCCAAAGAAATGTTCATGGAGCTAGAATATTTTTTTGAATATTTTCGTATGTAGGTACTTAACCTACATACGAAAATATTCAAAAATTTAATAAGAAAGAATAAATAAGAAATAAGATTTTGTTTATTTAATAATAGATTTTTAAAGGCACCACTTTGTCTGTGGCATTTTATCTGCCATGTAAATAGTATAATTTGATGATCAACGATTAAAAATTAACAATGAGGGAGGAATATCAGTGTGGCTAAGACCCTCAAGGGCTCAATGGTAAATAAAGATATTTGAATTTCATAGGTGACCTAGCTAGATAAAAGTACTAATTTCCGTCAAGACCGCAGACTATTGGATTAAGATGTATCGCCGGGTACACGCTCTTCGCAAGTACTTTATCTAGATAGAATTCTATTTGAAAAATCGCCGCAACTAGAAATAAAAGAGAAACTGGTCAATGTATTTTTTATTGACAAATTGCAAAATTATGCCGTAATATATTTAAATTAAGCGCAGCGTCATCTAGCGTCGAATAGCGACACTATTTTCATAAGTTTAATCAAATGTTGAATGTCAATGCGTTGCACATAAATTAGTTGCAACAACATACAAGATTTCACACTTATGAAAAGCAGAGGGTACTAAATTATACGTCTTATAATTGAATTATTTTCAAAAATATGTTTTTAAATCCCTTTCTAATAAGGAATATCACATTTTTAATGCAATGTCGAGTAGCAAAGCAACAAGTATGTGGCCCGTCTGATGGAAAACGGTACCTTCGCTAATGAACGCTTACAATATAAGTAATATCTAGTGTGCCGATATACCTACTTTAGGTGCTGCCGCAGCAATTCGTCATGTTTGTCAAGAGTTTGCTAGTAATCTCAGTTGTTATTTGGCTGCAGTATTATATAAGGTGGAGTTACTTTCCTAGTCGCGCTACCTATTAAACACCATTGTCGACATTAGACATTTAAAAATACAAAATGGGAGGTGTTCACCATGGTGAATGATGTCATCGATACATAATACACATAAATAAGTAGACTTAAATTTAAAATTCCAGAAGGTTCTGTACGAAAGGTCAATTTACCGACGAAGTGGTTACAATGGTTGATTCTCTGCAAATCGTATTCGACGTGTGATGCTTGCTGTGGACCAATTTGACAACACGACGTTGTATCTGACGAAAATAATCTAGGGTCATGCATAGCTTGATCGGTCTATCTTCAATATACACATTACTAAATGTACGAGACTGGGTTTTCGCTTTGCACAACATAAATACTTACTTTGAGATCAAAGTACACAACCATGAGTACTTACTTTTCTATAAGACCTACGGTGGTCAGTGTGTACCTGCGACCGGTAGACAGAGTTTTGCTCTCGGCTTTTCCAACGGACAAGATTAAAAAAAAAGAACATTTATCCCAAAACTAAAATAATTAACATAATAAGTTTGCATGGTTCTTAAATTGATTAAAGCCGGCTGAGTCTCTGAGATACTGACGGCAGATTAAGTAAAGACACTAGCAGTGAACGCTCAGCACTGTGACAAACGTGGTTGGCTGCAAGTCGACAGCGAAGGATTGCATTTAATGGATTAGAAGAGAGTTATATACGGCAATGGATACAGCAAGCGAATTCTGCCTTACTCTTGTAATGCCTTATTAATTTATTTTTCATGTTTAATTTTTAAGGGAAATGGCATTAATTATAAGATAAGATAAGATTTAATCTGTTAGTGTTTTAAGGAAAACCAAAATGATTAGGTTTAACAATCAATGCATAATTTTTTACAACTTTAGCTTAGAAACTAGCATCATAGAGAGAGGACTATAATTTTGTCATTCTGCTAATTTTACCTTAAACTAGGCGATCTTAGAAAAACGCTTATTTCTTCAAGCCAGCGTTGTGGTTCAAAATCTGTTATTGTAGGATGCTAAAATCACTTACACACACAAGTACCTATATACCTGGATTTCAGCTTAATGTGATAAATACAACTTTGTATTCTTATGGTGACGTGAATTAAACATATGAGTTACCATGTAAAGTAATGTATAGGATTTAGTATATAAAAAAACTAAATCCTATACTTTAAACAAGCAAATCGTGAAGTGTAAATAAATTGTGATTATTTAGGAAACAGTTTTAACGATTAGGATCAAATATTTGTATTTAGATAAGATTTTGCTTTTTAAATTTACCTACGAGTACCTAGTCCGGCTATAAATTCTGTTACAAATGAATATGCATTTATACTTTGTATATTAAGTGTTGTAATCTTAATAAAATTTATATGTACATATTTATGGAAATATCAGAAAATGATTCTATTCGAAATGGCCACCTTTTGGCTTTGATACAGGCCTTTAATCTGTATGGGCACGAATCTATGGATTTACTGCACCGTTTCCATGGGAAATTTAGCCACTGATTGCTCCAGAGATTTCAAAGAGACACAATGGTGGCGTGTCGTTTTGAGCAGGCCATGTCCTCTAAAACTGACCAAAATTTGTAGTGTAACGGGTTCAGATCTAGGCTAGACGAGGGCCGGTATTCAGCTGTTATAAAGTCTGGAACGTCGGTTTCGAGCCAGACTTGGGTAGTTCGTGCCTTGTGAGGGGTGCAGAGTCCTGCTGAAAAGCCTACGGTACATTTTAAAAAGTGTATTGCTGTGAGGTAATTTGATAATAAACACTAAAAAAATAAATGTAAAACGTCAGGGAATCGAAATAAGTTTTTAACATTATAAACGCGGTCCAAATTCTAAATAATTAAGGAGTTTAAAAAAAGAAAAGTTTCTATGTAACAGTATTTATGGCCAGGCTAGTTATATGTATGTAGGTGTTTTACTTGAAAAAAAATGCGGAGTAAAGCGCAGTAATATAATACGTATGTTGAAATAATATAATAGAACGATACGTATATATGTATATCTTCACGCCAGGTCTCTTGCGGGTTATGCTGAAAGAATCGCTACAAGACGCGCTCCTTACACACCTCACTTCCTTCATTAACATTCATAGATTTTTCATGCACGCTTTCCGTTCCTAGAGCTTCTGACATCGCCTTCTGGTAAAACACGATCAATTAGGTTATGACAGGTGAGCCTTAGCTTTCCTCGGCTCCTACACCCTTTCATTGTATCCACTTTCGCATTGTATATTTGTTTCATTAATCTTTGATCCTATATTCTTTCTACAGGTCCGATCGCTTTACTATAACCTAATTAAAATATATAAACAACACGAAACAATAGTACTTATTGAACGTATTAGTATTAAAAATAAGTAAATTTCAGTATTTTGCTTTCTCATTGTTTTCATTATTAAAATTCCATTATCATTCAGCAGCTTAGGCACATTTATGACCTACACTGGTAATTACGTCCATTCGACTCGTGCCTCCAAGACGTTAAAGAAGACGTGCGCTTATGGAAATTAGGACCGAACATCGATTTTTAATTAATATGTAAAATATTTTTTAATTAAAAAATTAACTACTTATAAAAAGGATAGCATAATTTACTAAAGTCACAATTCACAAATAGCAGTACAGGAAATATTTAGTGGAATTAGTTATATCAGTCGTGCCGATGAAATCGATAAGCCCTCGCTTATGCACTTAAATATCTCGGGTGCAACTGTCGGCTTCCTTCCATTGGTTAACAATCTAACTTTTCGTTCTGCTGCCAGGAGATGTACTCGTAAGGTGGTGGGCTTAAGTGGCCCATTTATCTCTTATGTACGAAATAGAAACCGGTTAGCTGCATAGCGGTGGAATTGTAAATTTATATTATACATCCGCTATATACACATATGAGAACAATATATATAGCAATATAAATAATAAATACAGAATATGTCTTAATAAAACATAAATATGTTTCTACAGTGACAGTATTGAACGTTTTACTGAAATTGATCTTAAATGTGTTATTCTTAATAAAAACAAAATGAGGGTACCGCTTACCTTTATACGCCCTCTTAATTGAAGGGCTTAACATATTATTGATTATTCGAAGGTCCTTATATTTATTAATCACAAAGTTATACATGTGAACGTGGAGGCTTAATCCTCCAGTTCTATATTTAATTGGTAAAAGGGAGAGCACCTATTGAAATCGTTAATGACTCACCTGTCCGCTCCCACAGCGACACGCGGCGTATAATGAAGATTCTTTTGCAGGAAATATTCGGAAAATGTATTTCCTTTTCGCCCTTCATAATTTCTTATATAATATCTTAGCAAGAATTAAAAAAATGTTAGTCAGCGTGATGAATTGAGGCAGTTTCTTATCTGAAAACTCGTAAAATATAATGAATGTGAACAGGAAATTAAGCTTATGAAAATGGACTGTTCGTCACAGTCCATTTTCAATTTCACAAGATTTTTTTTTTACACATTTACGTAGTTTAAATAAATAATATAAAATGATCATGGTCTTACTACATGTAGTACACTAAGTAACAAATGAGGCTCTGGAAATAGAGTGGTAGGCTGCAGCGACATTTAACAATCAGCCAATCTGGACGAATAGTTGATGTGTTCCTAAAGGTTGGTGAGGTTACAAGTAAGCTCCTAAGGATGTACTGCGTTCGCAGTGGGGGTGTATTGTTAAAGCTCGTAGACTACGACAACTGCTTATAAACATATTACTTCTTTATCGCCTAACGTAGTATACTCGTAAAATAAAATGCAGTCACACTTTTGCAAAGTGTGCTTATAATTGTGTTTTTATTACATACACACACCGAAACAATCTTTTTTATTTCTACGGTTTATTGGTCACAAAGGAATAGAATAATTATAATATACAAATTAAATTCTTCAAACTGGAATAGTTTGTAATAGCATACCGCCATGGAAATTGACATAAATCTATTTGTTCACAGGCAGGTGTCGGTGCTGCAAACGTCTATTCCGTTGCCGGCGTCTGCGGCGGCAGTGCGACGTGCTCCACCGGACAAACGACCGCTGCCCGCCACCCCAGTGCACACAGGTCTGAATGGTGACTCAATAGAGTATGCGATGCTGTAAAGAATATTATTTGCAATGATTCCATAAAATAAGTATATTTTACTAAACTTTATTTATTTTGTAAACATAGGTCAAATTGTGTATGCCATTTTTTTGAGTACACTAATATACGAATGTGAATTAAATACCTCGTGTACACTCGTATCAAATTTATACAGAGCTATTTTATTAGCAGGGAATAGGCAATACCAAAATTAGATAGTAGAGCTGGAAGGTGGTTTCTAGAACCTGTGTACTTACTAGTAACACATTATTTTTATATTTATTTATGCTCCGTTCTAGAGCTCTTCCGTCTGTTACATGGAAGTATTGCAATAGGGTCTAATTTTTCTCAATAACTTGTCTTTCTACTTCTTAGCCTTATCCTGTTTCTTAGTCCATTAGGATTGGCGGGATCCGCTACCTAAGCATAAAGATTCGGCGAAAATACTGATTTTTACATAGAGTAACCGCTGTCAGACCTCCACAACTCAGACAAAAAAACCAGAAAGGTTAGGTTAGGTTACATGTCTTTCGAATGTCAATTTCTTGGACGTGCGGATTTCCTCATGATGTTTTTCTTTTACAGCCAAGCAAGTGATAATTACATATGTGTACATAAATTCGAAAAGACGAAATTAGCGGTACATGTTCGCGCAGTAATGTTCTGTAAAGGTGCGAGGGAGCCTGGTGACTTGTAATACAGGAGGGCTACGCCTACCTAACTCAAGCCCCAGTTCTCTCCACTAAAAAGTTCACAACGTCCTACGATGTATTAACTTAAGATATATCTTATATGTGGAGTGAAAATAAACGATATTATTATTATTCTATTATTGTAAAACAACGTAGTAGCATGCGTAGTAATTCATTGTTGCAGAAGAAATTCGCCTAGATTTGACTTTGACACAACCACTTTCTTATTAGGTATAAAACAGTAAACGTTGCAATATCCTAATGTTGCAATAACGGACTTATATATACTTATATTGGGCAGGATGTACTGGTACAAGTGGATAAAAACTGAACTAGATAACTTGTGTTAACAGTTTTAAGACCAGCCAGGATTAGACGTGCAGTATACAAGAGCAATAACTCTATCAAGGGAGAGATGTGTTTAATTAATCCAATTATTTACACTGCTTGTGTGCAGACGGAGTCTCGCCTAGTGTAAATTGCTGCGCATTATGGCGCCCGTCCGTCTGCATTTTATTTTCTTTATTTCAATGTATAAAATCGTATTGTTCAAGCCAAACAATTTTATATTTCCAATCCAGTAATAACTTGCTAATTTATTACTGGATTGGAATAATGGAATAATATTTTGTGTATAAAATATCATTAATTAAGCGGGGGAAATAATAGCATACAGTATACTAATATCCTTATGTATAAAATCCGATGTGTATATGTATTTTTCATAAGAATTCCACAATCGACTGGATAATCGGAAGATGGCTGATCTGATCTGAAAAGTGGTTAAAAATTTTACCGATTTTGATAAAATTCTGAACATTCACATTAGCCCAGCGGGCGATCCTATGACCTTTGGTAGCAATCGGATCACTTGTGCGACTCCGGGACCGACCACTAGTTATGTATGAATATGCTAATACACGAATCAATATAATTAATAATTAGCTAATAAACCTAGTATAGAGTATTATAGATACATTGAATTATATATTCTCCTTAATTATTAAAGTTAATTAATGCTTTTAAACTCAAACTAAGACAGTAAAATACACCTTGGATAGGTGTTACAAATCGCAGTTCTACTCAGTTTATAGTTTAATATGAGGGACCGCACGCCCCTTTCTAACCCTGAGTTCTCCATTTATCGCTCGTAAAGTAGCACCTGAAGGGATACAATATGACAGAATAACCTAAAGGAACAGTAGACCTAAAAGTTTATTCACATTCCCTCCATCCTGATAAGTGAGTGCCATTCGTTTTATTGCTTGCCCACATGTTGATAACCAACACACAAGTAATAAAGCATGCGTTATCTTGAGACGTCCTCGTATGTTAACCCTTTTATTTATTAGCCTAAGGTATTTGCGATTTAAACATTTTAAGTGCACTTTTATGTCAGATAATTTCGCTGAGGGAATTTATATACTACTCGTATTAAGGTAGATTTGGAGTAGTTATAGGCCAGTGGATAAAGAACCGAATTAACCGATGGTCCGTGGTCTGAATGGGCATGTACCACTAAATTCGTGTTTTCGAATTTATGTACATATTTGAATTTATCACTTACTCGGCGGTGAAGGAAAACATCGTGAGGAAACCCGATGCTTGTTCAATAAATTATGTTTCGGAAGACGTGTGGTCTAATCTAAGAAAGGTCTGCTTGTTCCTCTGGGTTGTGGAGGTATGACAGTAGTTGCTATATATAAAAATCAGTATCTTCGCCAAATTCTTAGACTTAGGTAGTGGACCCCAACGATCTTGGAAGAATGGATACGGAAGAAGTGAATTGTTAGAGCAGATTTTACTTGACATTTTAGGGAAAAGGGATAAGGTTAATATTGAAAAGCTTTCGTAAATTACTTTTTCGGTAACTTTCGTAGAGAAAAACATGAGACTTCGCAAATCAAGGGTCTTCTGGTCGCGATGATCATATCTTATTTCATTGCAATGAGTTTTGTTTATATTGTATTTATTCATTTTGAACATTGTACCGATTTCGACTCTTATTTTTATATGTACGTGTGTTTATCAACCGCTTAGGAGTGTTGGATCGGAATGGTCGGATTTGGATCGATTTTGATGAATTTTTTTGTATGTATCTGGATGGTTTAGTTTCACAATTGCATCCAACAGGTGGCGCTGCAGTTGGAATATAAGATTTAGCATAATACATATCTAAATGTGCAGCTGATCTGATCTCATGCTTGACATTTTAATATGATAGGCAATATTTTTTTTATGAAGTAATGTAATCTCAATAAAACTTATATGTAATTATTTACGGAAGTCACAGCAAAAATAAAAAATGATTCTATTCGAAATGGTCACTTTTGGTTTTGATACAGGTCTTTAATCTGTCTATCGATTTAGGCACTATTTCCATGGGAAATTTAGCAACTGTTTGCTCCTGAGATTTCTTGAGAGACACAATATCGGCGTGTCGTTTCGAGCAGGCCATGTCCTCTAAAACGGACTATAATTTGTAGTCCAAGGAGTTCAGATCTGGGCTAGACGAAGGTCAGTCTTCAGCTCTTATAAAGTCCGAATCTTTGGATCTGTGCCGGGGTAGTTCGTGCTTTATGACCAGGTGCAGAGTCCTGCTGGAAAGTCCACAGTACATTTTTAAAAAGTCTAATGCTGAGAGGTTTCAAAACACGATTCAAGACAGTCTCTTGATACACTTTGTCTGAAGTCGTCACTTCTTTTTCACAAAATGAAGCTTTGTGACTCCTTGATAAGACCCGTCACTAAACCATTACAGACGCAGGATGATGACCACGTAGTACCTTTCCGACCACTTGGGCGAATTTTTTAGAACTGTGTGCATATATTTTGTTATTTTGCTTGTTGTAGTGCTCATCAATCGTAAATTTTTTTCATCAGTAAAGAGGATATTGATGTACCTTTCACCTGCACACCGACAGAAGGCGTTTTCATCGATCCAATTTCTTCAACTGTAGGGATTAATTTAGGGCTAGTCCTGTATATCGACGATAAACGACAGAGTCCTAGCGAGAATCTTCATTTCTCGCGATAATATTTTTTGTTTTCAAATGGGGTTTCGGCAAATTTTGGCTTTAACGGCATTAACCCTTCGAAACCCGGGTGGTCGTATACGACCGCGAAATGTATGGGAAAACGTATATAACGGGTTCTGACTGCTCAACAGCCTTTGTAGTTCTAACAGCCCGACGGTTGCCCCGATCTTTTATGGTCTTCAAAAGAGGAATTGTTGGTATATCTGTCGATAGTACGATGTACGACCATACGGTTGATACCAGGCTTTTGAAGTGTCTTGAATATGACCGACGGCTCCATACCCATTTTTTGCAAGGCAATCACTGCAATCCTATTTAACACTCCCATTCCATATTGTAATTTGACAATATACACGAAAAAATATATAAAACGGCGAGGAATCGAAAGAAGATTTTAACATAATAAACGCGTTCCAAATTCAAAATAATTAAAGACTTGAAAAAAGAAAACATTCTATGTAACAATATTTATGGCCAGACTAGTTATATACCTAATATTCGTTACGATTGCAGTTATAAGTTTAAGTATTTTTAAAATGGATCACTAATTTCCTGGCTGAAACTATTTTCGCTTTGAATAATACAAATATGAAAATAGCCGTGATTGTTATGTTTCTTGACGATTATCTTGCGACTTATCTGTTCCCCGTGTTATCGCTGGAACCGCCGTAGATGCAAGCGCATCGCAGTCGTCGTACACATCTCACAGTGAACGCTCTTTTAGTACATATCAATTAGAATATAAAAAATACATATATAGTAAAAAGACATTGCGTTAAGTGGAGTTGTTTTTCCTAAGTACGTTGAGGTATGTAAGTAGATAATTCTGTAACAAGCTATAAAAATATAGGACTATTATTTTTGTATACTTAATACTGTTACTGTGTTAAAACATGAGTATTATTAGGAAATTAAAATATCGAATCAGTACTCATCGTAACTGACAGAAATGAACTTTACTTACTTAAAAATGAGAAATACCGCACTTTTCTACAATGTGATAAGGCTTTTAATTTACGGTGAATTATTCTAAGGTTCCTAAATTTCGAGAATAATTCTTAGTTAATTTGATAATCAATTAAGCATTCGTTAACAATATTCTCCCATATTTTCAAAACCGTAAAAACTGTGCATCAAGAATAGAAACATGTATATAGTTGTCCAAATATGATTACATTGATAAAATTGCCACCGCTGCTATTTGCATCGCATTTTGATCCTTATGTAGAAGCACTAAGATATAACCGATAATAATGTGTACTTGCAAGAAACTGACCATTGTGGCAAGTGATGGATCATCTCGGAGAGAATAAAAGAGCGGATGTAACCAGTTGTTTGAAGGTGTTTTAATTTTGCACCCAACTACTATTTCCTTCTACGCGTCACTGTCTGTATTGTTGAACACCTGGGTTTGTTATTATAGTAGAAAACCTAGCCTAAGAATGCAGATGTTTTAACTGTCATCAATTATTACTCTGTAAACTATGACATTATTTCTTTAACCAAATTATAGGTAATTTTAAATTATAGGTATATCTTTAGGTGCTGTACTTTGTTGGCAAGCAGTTATCTGATTTGTTGATATCGGCACTTTCTATCTATTTATAACTTCACGCCACAGCCCTTGCAGGGTAGTCAGAGAGAACCGAGCGCCACGTCGCCCGATCCTTATACACCTTGCTCCCTTCTTTAACATTCATTGCTCTTCTTATGCACGCTCGCCGATTTTTAAAGCGCGTGACATCACCTTTTGTTAGAACACGACCAATTTGGTCATGGTAAGTAAGTTTTGGCCTTCCTCGGATCCTATATTCTTCCACATTTGCATTGTATATCTGCTTCGTCATTTTTTCATCCTGCATTATTTCTACATGTCCGAACCAACGGAGTATGCTTCTTCTTATTTTAACACCGACGCTCTGTTTCGAACATCATCATTGCGAATACGGTCTACAAGCGTTACGCCACAAATGCTGCGCAAAGCTCGCATTTCGACCACATTTATTCTACTTTCATGCTCTCTCTGCCATACCCAGTTCTCGCTTCCATAAGTAAGCGTTGGACCAGCACTGCATTGTGTATAGCGAGCTGTGCCTTCTGACTCAAGTCAAAAATCCGATTAACTGCTTCGTTCACTCTCTTATCTTCATACGGACCAAGAACAGCTTCATAGGTGTCTCGCTTGGTCCCATCCCATCCATTCAAATCTCCACACATAAGTACTCTTTCATTCCATTCAGCTAAATCCGTAACATCCCTCACAGACTCGCAAAGCTTCACCAGTTCTTGAGCACATGCTGAGATTACGGGAGCGTATGCTGCAACCAGAAATACTCGCGTGATGCCCAGTTTTATACGAACGCGGAGAAGTCTAGGCCCTACCAAACAATAATCTCTTACACCACTGGCTAAGCGAGAGGCGACTACGACCCCTACACCAGCACTGGCATGATCGTCCCGGTCCACCCCAGACCAGTTATATATTTATGAAAGTTTTTAATTAGTAATTAACAGTATTTTTGTTCATTTATTAATTCATCAAAATAGTAATAAATAGTATTTTCTAGTTTTACAAGTTATAAATATACTGTGTTATCAATTTATTAGCTTACTAGAAACAGAACCTTTGCATTTGTACTACCGGGTATATACACAAGTTCAAAGAAGACTTCAGATTTGTTTTCGTTACACTCGGGATATTTATAGAATTCAATTGAGCTACTCAATAGGTTCCTTAACGGGAGTGCGGCGAATGTTTATCTTTACCATAACAATATCAATATCTGTCAAAACAAAACAATTTTACCAAAATAGAGGCATGATTACATTTGCTACTGAATCACTTCCCCCTGTTTGGGGTAAAATTGCGCAAGCAAACGTTGCGAATTATTATTTTGTCCTTATCATATCGATCGTTAGAAGAGTGCTGAACCAAAATAATAAGATCCCATTGTTTGTAATTGCAGTTCTTCTCTTTAGTCTTATTAGTAATGAGTATTATGGTAACTCCATAATATTCATGTTCATTGAGTAGTGTGTCGCGGACGCATGTAATAGCCGGACCACCCGTCCTGTGAACAAAGTGGTTTATCTCTTGAGTGTTAGCTCAATACGTAATATTTGCACAGCTTGACGTAAACGATAACTGTGTGTGAAATGTGGCTTTGTCTGTTTGCAGGGGGCAAAAGTGGACTTTCAGCGAGCTCAAGCCGCTCGACGAGTCCGTTGGGACAGGGCGCAGTTAGTTTCATTCCACGGGCACCGACATCTTCGTCAGGGTACATATACTTTCTTCTTAATTACTTCCATAATTCGTCCGCATGGTTAGACTGCAACGAACAGGTATGATCCCGGCTTTATGTAGTTTGTGTAGTACAGAGGGCTTAATTATAAAAAAATACTTGAAAAGAAGTTGTCTAAGAAGATTATTTATAATATAATAAAACAAAATTGTCCCTATCATTTTCCTGAATAGATAAAAATATATAGAAGAGATACATTTTTAATCAAACTGTATTTTTTTATATGCTTGTTACGCGATCATTCCGCCAATTATTAATTGATTTTGATGATTCTTTTTTTGTTACGTAAAAATTTTATCGAAATAGATTCAGCGCTTTTTGGGGTTCTTTGGTTTGTGGTTCCCTTCAGCAAACGTTTTTAATGAGGATTTTCAATCTCTGTTTTTTTTATTTACACGACTAAAAAGTAAATTATGTTAAAATAAAAAGAAAACGCCTTCAAAAAACGCCCTGGAACTAAAAAGCGAAAAATAATTCGTCACAATTACTTACGGTTTTTGGAGTCGGTGCCAGTATACTGATATAATCAATTGATATTAAACGGCTGGCACAGACTCCAACAATCGTAAGTAATTGCGACCAATGTTTTTTCTCTTATTAGTTCCTGGATGTTTTTTGAAGTCGTTTTTTTTTAATAATAATTTATATTTATCTTGTCAATCAACAAAGCTTTTCAATCTTTAAATGTATGAACTCAGCACCCATATGTGTGCATAGAGAATAAATGTTTTCTAATTTTATGAATAGAAGATAATTACCGTAATATCATCAGATCGGCCTGTTTACTTTGTATAATGATTATTACTTTACATATAAAATATTTATATAATAAAGTGTGTATTTTTTTCAGATCTCGGCCAAATTCATCTCTATTAGCTCCCGGTAGTAAAATCCCGTCCACGCTACAAACTCAACAACATTCTCAAACAACTACTAACCAAAATGGAACTCCCACAAAACATTCTATGCTCGACAAATTAAAACTGTTTAATAAAGACAAACTGAGCAGTGAAAAACAGCACAGCAAAAGTACGGCAGTGTCAAAACGTACTAGTTCTTCCAGTGGTTTCTCGTCTGCCAAAAGTGAAAGATCGGATTCAAGTTTAAGTCTTAATGAATCATCTAATACACCGAGTACACATATCAAATCGTCTAATATAGTGGGACCTAAAAGTATAAGGCAACAAAGCGATACATTATCAAAAGACAAGTCTGGTAAAAATGTTAAACCTAAGTTAGTTAATTCTAAAACTCCAAAAGAGTCCTTCACGAACTTGAGTAAAACTAGTACTAAAACAAGTACAGAAAAATCGAGAAATAGCCCGAAGTTAATTTCACGCGACAAAGAGTCTAAATTGACTGCTCCAAAATCTATTAGCAATTCAAAATTAAATCAAATCGATGATCACTCTAAAAATTCTAAATCGAAATTGGAATCAAAGATGGTTAAATTATCAGGAAGTCAAATAAAACTTAGCGATCACAAATCTGATATAGTAGATCATAGACTACAAGAAAATGTATCGACACATTCAAAAAATTTCATGAACCAACCGCAGACTCCATCAGGGGGACAGAACATTGGGCTTGCAAATCATACAGGCATACCTAAACCGACAGCAGCGGTAAAAGGAACATTTAAAATGTCTAAGGATGATAGACATATTATTAATAAAAGTACAAATAGTCAATTAAGTCCTATACAAAGCAATTCTAGTTTAAATTCTACCAATAATATAAGTGCACTTCCTTTTAGTAGAGAACAGTCTAATTTAAGTAAGGATATTTCTCAAAAACAAACATTGGCTGTTTCTCCGATGCCTGTCGTTTCAGGAAACCAAAATCCTACATCACAAATGTCCGAAAGTTCTCATTCTAATTCTACACACAGTACAACGGGACAACATTCAAATTCAAGTGATAGTAGTGTTATTTACCGTCCTTCTAGTGAATCTGGATCAGAGATATCAAAAAGTAATGCTATGTCCAATAGAAGAATTGATATGAATTCAACATACATAAATAATGTAATTAATGAGGCCGAAATTTCTGAAAAAGAAGCTGCACAAAAACGGCTGGAAAATTGTATTTTGAAACATACGTTGGATCATAATAGGAGTTTGGCAGAAACCAATAAAAAAAATGAGAACGATAGTAGATCCAGTACCCCGTCGCACTGTCGAGATAATTCACTTGGAGAAGATGAGAATCCATTAATGAACGTAATGCCTATGAGACCGTTACTACGTGGGTATAACAGTCACTTAACGTTGCCTATGAGAACTTCAGGTTTAGCGCAAAAGAACATACCAGGATATCCACACCACGCAAACACAGTCAAAGCCAATTTTGGAAGGGAAAATTTGGGTTTGCGAGATCGTGTGAATTACGGACCAGGGTTTTCTAATCCTGATTACTGTGATCTTGAAATCGCTTCTGGATATATGTCCGACGGTGATTGCTTAAGAAGAATCAATGTAAATGAAATGGACTGTGGACGAAACAATGATATTATGGACGGATATATGTCGGAAGGTGGAGCTTCACTGTACGGTCGTCGTATGAATTATCAACAACCTTCACAATTTCAGCAACTGGACGAAAGGTTAGTAATTATTTATAGATTCAGTGTAACCTATTTAATTTTAATAAACTAATCAAGCACTTCGTTGCATATTCCTCCTAGGCTGCAGTAAACTTCTAATTAAAATACTGCCTGCGGGTGTGTGGTTTGTTGAAAAGGGATAGCACCGGTAATAGGTTCCTTTAAATGTTTTAAGGATAGGGAGATGCAACAGGATGTGTTTTGTGACACTTCATAAATTTAATGGTATATTTCATTTTATAAACTGTGTATGTAAAAGAGGAGCATAATCCAGTTCAAAATGCTTTACAAATAAGCCTTTCTGTTTATTCAAAAAACATATCCCTCATTCATAAGTAGCCGCTTACCAAACTCTAGATTCTATGAAATGTGTCGAATAGATTGTGAAACGTACTGGTATAAATGGTTGTGGTATGCTTGAATCTTTATATTGTAAGTAGTATGGACGTGAGGCACCTAATCCATTTTCCAATAGCGTCGGCTGAGCTCAATCCACAAGTGGTCGACCCGCCTTCCGCCGCTCTCCAACATAATGTAACTGTACAGTAACGCTTGTATCTCAAGACTATTGAGCTAATCTGATTTTTGTGGTATATCATAGGTAGTCTATCGTGTCGGAACAAAAAATAATGTAACTATGTGAAATTGCATAAACCAGAGTAGTCGATCAATAATGATCTTGAGTCTTTAAAAAAAAGACGCATATCTGTATAGAAAAGAATGGGTATTTGCCTCACTGTGTTATTGTATTAAACACAGTTTGTTCACGTCACGTAACATGTCTACTATGCCTAATCAAATAAAGCACACGTGACTCTTTAACATTTGGTTCTCGTCACAGGCAGATAAACATTTTCGACGCATCATTTGGCAAACGCTCGTGAGCTATCGGCGTGAACAAAGCTTTTGTTAATATTCGTGGACGTTGTTTCCTGCGGGCGTGCACCCGCCGATCTCCCAGTGAGGACTCGTACGGCGCACTCACACTGTCGCAACGCTAGGGGAGAGAGCGGGGTGGCCAAAATCGATACTCCTCCGTCTCACGTCTCCCCTACCCCGCACTCCGGTGCTGTCTACATCGTCTCAACCCTAACCACCCCTAACAGCAACGCACCATTCGGGACTTTAACGATCCCGGCATAAAACTGTACTTTCTACGCTGCGACATGTACCATACAACGCTTTTCCACTAAAGTTATTCGTTAACGTTGCTGTCATGTTTTCCCACGTTTTCCTAATACTGTCAATCGATAGATTCTTAACGATATCAATTAAAGTTTTTCGTGAAAATTGTTGTGGGATAGGATTGACTTGCCTGTGATTCATAAATTTTACGTTCACTACTAGCCCGGATGAAGTGATCCTGCCAAATGCAAGTGTAAGCTATAGCATCAGGCGGTAATGTGCTCCCGTAGCATAGTGAAGTTACTACACCGGCATCGGTGCGTCGTGGTCGCGGTGGTGGCGAGCAGGGCGGGCGGCACTCGCCGCCGCGCACTATCGGCGTGCGGGCGCGCCGTACTTGCCGCCCGCGCTCACACACGCACGTGACAAACTTTCCCGATTTCCTCGACGGAAAATGTAAATCTGTTGTCGGCATCGATCGTTCCATTGCTAGACGCCCGCTCAACGAGCCGAGCACGCGGATCACAGCTGGCGCCATGGATCTGGACCGCACGTAACAAAGGATCGCGAAGAAACAATCGCTCATCCCGTGAACTCTTAGTATTGTTGTTAGTGTTAGTTTATAGGCGTATCTTAATCGATGTAGTGGACCATACGCGTTGTGCCTTCTATCGCTTATTTCGAAGGTGGTGTTTTGCATTGGACAATAATTAATTTGCTGTAATTCTGTAAATATCGCAACAATAAGTTTGCGAACTCTAATGTAAGGATCAGTGTTGCCTTGCTACGTGTCTTTGCTTTTCGCGGTAGACGTTGTAAGCTTACGGTGCTTTATAGATAATACATATTCAACTGCTAGAAGAAATAAGTTACAAAGTTTATTATTACTAATATGAAGACGGACAAAATGAATTTGGTAAGAAAATTTCTATTACTTCAGTCACTTTTTAGACTCCTGGGAAACATAATATAGTCATAAAGTAATAACCTTGCAAACATCTGGTCATTGTAGAAGTCAATGTATGCTACTTTGTCACATGTGGCCACCACATCGCGCAAAATATCGCATAGTTATCATTTCAAGACTCGAAATACAACCGTTGGGGTTTGTTAATATATTTCTGTTTATTTAAGACTTGCACTTACACACGCGATCTCATGCGACTTTCTAAGTCCTTCCTTAGCAAATCTATCACAATACTGTCTTAAAAATAGGTCAAAAAGGTTTTGTTTGAATTATGTCCAATACATGAGACAAGGAATGGTTAGTGACCCGAAGCGATTGATCTATGTAAGGTTATTACCTCGGCATCTACGGGGTTATGAACGTAGGAGGGTATTTACTTAGGGTAAATACCCCAATCGAACCGACCTTCAGTCGATATTATTATTGAGAGCAATACTGTTATATAAGTATTAAAGGCACATTATGTCATTATCTCGATTCTGTTTACTTTTTTATTTATTGATGTATTATGTTTTGTCAGAATCTGCTTTTCGGTTCATGAAACAACAATTATGAAACGAATATGAACTAGGTATATGTCGTTAATACGAGTGTATATGGGTAAGTATATAACTTTATGATATCAAAATAACACTTGTATTTGTCGAGTTAGTTAGGGCAGCAATGTCGGCACATGTCACTCCGATTGGCTGGAATTTAAATTCACCACATTAAACTTTCTCCCCTACTTAAATGAAAGTCAACCGGCAAAATAGGAAGGCAACTTTTACGTTACCGGGTTTTAGAGATTGCCTCTTTAGATATTTGGTCGTTTATTTTCGTGGTGTAATAAAAATATTTAGGCATTCACATCCCTATTTTTATTTTGGCACTGAGCATAAAATCGATGATGTCGAATTCTGTATTGTAGGCTATAAGTAGCTGTACAGCTATGAATCTCCGGTCGAGTTGTCGTGTTGGAGTGGTCGACTGCCTTCTGGTCCCTCGATCAATGTCCGTTGATTGCCGATTGCTGATAAATTGAACCTATTAACGTTGAAAAGCCGCGCGGAGTTCACCAAACCGCTTTGTTCATTCCACTGCTAATTTATGTTTCACTACCAAATTCCTGTTCTACAATTTCCACTCAGGCAATTAACAGACTATATTTTACTGCGTGTGTATTGTTAATAGTTTGTACTATCCCTCATGCTGCTGCGCTATAATGTGTGTATGTATAAGTGATAATTATTTTAGTAGGCCCACCATAATTCTCCACAGAGACCCATGTTGCGTTTACTATTTCAAAATCAGGTCATATTAGATGCACAACAGTATTTCAAGTGATGCGCCGTACTTATCAATTATATGGTAAAAACCCCTGTGCGATTCTTCTTTGTTTTTTATATAACGTCTAAAAGCAATTAAACATATGGCCGACCTGATGTAATGCTGTTACCGTAGCATATGAACGTTTGTATTACATTTAGTATCACTCACGCGATGGCTCCTCTGCTGCTAACACAGCAACTCCTTAGGGTCTTACTAGCGACCTCACTCACACGCAGTAACACAACAACCCTCTAAAGAGGAACTATTTGGCTGCGGCTTTCTGTGAGGTGGAAGTACTTTCCCAGACGGGCTGCTCTGATGCGCCCTTCCTCTCTTAAAACATCTAGACCAACACAAACAGACATGTTCATGCACGCAAATGTGTGTCTTGTATGTGGATCGAACCCACGAGAGTTGGTGACAAAGTCGCGTCATTCACGACTGCGCCACGGAGCACGTCAATACTTCTTGTATTGTATCACATCAGGTAGCCATGTGCATATTTGCCTCACGGTGATTAATAAAAAAATCAAATTACAAACGATTTAACGCTCTTTAACAAAATAGAAATACGTTGGTTCCAAATGTAAAGTTTACACGGAACCCTCTGAAAATGCGGAACACATTTCACAAATAAGTCTTATTTCAAAAGTTTTAATTTCGCGTTGGGATATTGCCGGCGGAGTGCACGGTAGATATTGCAGTTTGCAGGCGACCGTACGGCTGCTTGTCTATTGAAATTTTAATGCGACAATGTACACTAGATTTAGCTTTTCTTCCCGACTAATGTATATTTGTTATTCAAAATGTAAAGCATAACCCCTCTCCTATGAAAATGTAGCTATTCCACCAGATTGTTTTATTACTATGATTAAACGTAAACGTACGACGTAATTGCAACAGCTATCTCATACTAAGTTTATAGGTGTACATTGTTGTCGTATTCAGCGCCTTTCAGGAACTTCATACACAGCTTACGCATTTTCAGAAACGCAATAAACCTTCAAAGACTTTCTATATACTACGTCGGTAGACAAAAAAGCATACGACCTACTTCATATAATGTTGTTACCGTAACCCTTGTAATACAAGAGTATTGTTTGTGAGTTGCTAGCCCAGCTGTAAACACAGCAACTCTACAAAATATGGCTGCAGACTTCTGTAAGGTGTGGGGCTCTACTGTAGGATTGCTACTTAAATATCGCTGTGCCATACCTCTTCTTCGCCGGAGCATCGTTTGTTAGTCGGTGACATCGGGTGAGCCTCTAATAATAACTATAAGCTAGTCACTTACACCCTTTACAATCACTGAGAAGTCCTACATTCTGAATAACAGAAACAAAATTGAAAAAGCCGAAAAAGATAGATTGAACTGTCAAAAATATAACAAAGTTAACAGAATATACTCATCGCCGAAGATGCCGTTTTATTAGTAGATAGGTCATGATTTGGATATACTAATCACAATGATGAAAGATGATTGTATGTTCAAAGGCTTACAACTAAACGGCAGGAAAAGAGAGATAATGGTAGAACTATGGTTTATTAGAGCGAGTACATGAAATTGTATCTTAGATTCGCTTTTATCAGAGATGGAAAGGACTCCGTTGATATGGAGAGATCTTTGAATCCTGGGAATAGTGTGAATGAGGTTTTGGTAAATATTCTGGGTATTAAAATCGCTTAACATTATACGGTGCAGATCTTAACATTAATTTAGGGAAGCGAGCGTTGGGTATGGTTGAGAGAGTATGAAAGTAAGATGTCGAAATGCGAGCGTTGCACAAAATCTGTGACATAAATCTTATAGAACAAGATTGCAATAGTGATGTAAGATATAAGAGTTGATCTGGAAGAGATTATTGGGATTAGATAAGATGTTGAATGAAGAACAAATGAAAGAGGAAGAATGACGAAACATATGTACCTACAATCCGAAAGTAATATAGGACCCTAAAAAACCAATACAAAAAAGCGAGTGACCGAATCATAGGGCACTCAGTTCTATCTGCCTACCCCGCAAGGAACTTGTTATGAAGATACGGATAAATAGATATCTATCATATTTTATTTCGCTCGGAAAATCAACAAAAAGAATATATTGTACTGTCTGTAATACCAATTATAAATTTGCTAGATGACTGATTTACAGGTTTCAACAAATCTGTACAGTTCACAACAATTATATGAATATAATTATAATAAAAACATGTTAAATTATTACTGAGCATCTATCGAAAGGAACTGTACAGTTTTCACATAAATAAAAGTATCTTCGCCATTAGATAATATCGATTAACAATGATAAAAATTGTACAGAACGGCACTAGGATTGTGTCAAAAAGAATAACGGATCCCTATGACACACCAGATTTTTTTTGTATGCACCGTTGGAAGGTACGTAAGCATACGGTCCACTTGATGTAAATGGGGCCTATGAAAGCGTGCAAAACATTAAGTATCACTCGCGCGATGCCACCTCTGCTGCGAACACAACTAACAGCGCAGCTCCAAGAAGTCTGGCTTCTTCAGTGTAAATAACTTGAGGTCATGTACAGAACATGAGAAATAAATTCACCCCTCTACGAAGTCGGACACCTAGCCCTGAATGCCTTAGCAAAATGCTAAGTGGGTTCAGAGCCAGGCAGATTCACAACCGGCTCAGACTATCGCCCTGGAATATGCTACGTTGTATCCGTATGGTATCTACCAAACCAGGAAAAATTCCACCCCCTGGTAGACAAAGAACTGTGGTCCACTGCCTCTAAACATATTATTATAATTATTATGTTTAATCAATATATATTTTTCATTTTCTTTTCAAAACTATCTTCTAGTTTTCTTAATATCATTTTAAGCGTTTGACCGCTGTAGTTCGTCAGGTAGGATAAAAACACAACAGTTTCATTTTTTAAATTATCCGGATTGGAAACTTTAAATAGTCTGTAATGAGGGGGTGGACAATTTTTTAATATTTACATAAACAAAATGTCTAAAACTAATCAACTTATAGTAAAATAAAGTAAATTTTGTAGAAAGATGAGAACACAGTATTTTTAGGATTTATACAAGTAAAAACCTGCTCAAAAATAACATATTAATATATTAAGCTAGTAGATTTATTCCATCTTAAGTTTGACGAAGGTTGGCGATGAACTACTGTACATTGTTCTTCACTCACTTGCTCAACGCGACGAATGTAATGGACCAAGTTTGAGAACTTTGAAACTACTTTTGACATCTCGAAAAATACAGACGTAGTTATACAAAGTGGAAACAACAGTACCTTGTAACTTGACAAAAGTTACCTGCCATAATGTTGTTTATTGCAACATTTACAAAACATTTCCAATTTGAAGTATATTCATAAATTTATTATTATTGTGAATTAAATATCTGAGACACAGAACATGTACTCATACTACCTTAAGTATCATCTGACAGATCAATGAGTTACTTTAATTGTAACTCATTGTTCTGATGATTGACTTTTTTAATAGAAAGCGGTACAATTTAGTTTAAAATAATTAGTGGCACCGTTAAACTAATTAAACCGGAAATAATGTATCTAAATCAATCAAATTCAAATGTATCAAATACAATACAGTTGATATGTTGCTATATTTGTACAAGCATGCTGAATGAAAAGTAAAAGAACCTACCTTTTCTTTGAGGAAAAGTAAAATATAAAAGTGTACAATTTCAAAAGAAAGTGTTTAGATCCATTAGTATCTATACCTTTAAACATTACTTTTCTATACAAAGTATCAAAACATCTAAGTAAGCTTACTTAGATGTTTTGATACTTTGTATAGAATGTATGTATCTTTTTACCGATAACGAAGTGAATTCACTTCACTCGGAACTATGACTCGGACGGGCCGAGGGGATGTCCGCTTGGGTTTGAATAGTTGTTAGCTTGCCGGCTCTTAACTTTTGTTATCGCCTTGCTTTTCAATTTAACTTAGCTGGACCTATGAAAATGGTTTTACGTTTTATATAAGAGTGAAATACGGACTTACTTGATACTGTTAGCTCTATTACGCGAATCACAGGTACGTGTCCTCTGAACGTAGTAAACTCTTGAGGTTTTACGGTATTTTTCATCGTAATTGCATAGACTATAATAAATATATTTTTCCTATACACATTGGAAAAATAAGATAATATTTCATATCACATGTTGCCTAAAATATACTTTTCGCTATATTAGACATTAGGTAGATTTTTATTTACCTTTGTTCAGTATTGTTCATGTTTTGAATTTAGCAAATTTGCGTTAATCAAATTTGTCCAAAGCCAGAAGTACAACTGAATGTATTTTGTTTAAAATAAATAGGCATATATTTTAGTTCTTCCTCCATTTGACAACGATAATATGGTAAAGATAGGTCGAAGTTGGACTTTAGACGATGGGTCGGTGTTGTATCTATAGGTGAATAGTCGGTGATCTTAATAATTGGTTGTCTAGAATAGAAAAAGTAACAATAAGCAGAATTATTGTAGCTGTATTGTGTTCACAAAAATAGACTTTCACCATTTCAACAAAAATAATGGCGCGCTAAGAAGGAGAATAATGAGAGGGCTGCTCAGTTCATAGATAATGAGATGGTAGTAGGTTCCTTTCAGTGGATCCGTCATCATTAGTGCGCAGCTTCGGGCGTAGAGTTTTCATTAAGACGCCAATGTTTCAAATGACAAAACAGTCGCAAGGTAGGGTTGAGGGATACAGGGCGCAGATTAACGCACCTTATGATTATAGCTCGTGTTATTACTGGCGGGATAAGGGAACGCGCTCTGGAAGTAATCTGCTTCGTGTTACTCGTATTTCTCTTCCCTTTCCTTCGTGGCAGAGGTGCAGATGAAGAAAAAAATAAAATGTTTTTTATAATTTTATATATTAAATCTACAATTTTTGGTAGTAATAAATTTACTACATAATATTTTACTCAATAAAAAGGTTTAGGTTGAGTTTATTCTAATTATTATTGTTATTATTATTTATTTATTTATCAACATAATTGGATAGAATATATTACATACAATATAGCCGACCACAAAAACCTGATGAAGGTTTATGCGTGGCACGGCGAAATCACTGACTCGATACAATACAATAACATATTTAAGTATATTTATAGATTTAAATTCATAAACTATATCATTATACATTTAGGCTTCAAGAAACTCAATCAAGAGACAGATAAAAGTTCTTCAGAGCAGATTTACTTCTTTTGGAATTCATGTTACTATTATCTAACAGTGTATTACTTATTTTTGAAGGCAGTTAATTTGGTAATTTAGGTAACATGAATTCCCAAACTCTCATCCCATATAAATTATTATATTTAGATAGTACAAATTTAGGCAAATATGTAAGTTTTCGCAGGTTATTAAAACGCGTTCTGTTTGTTAGATTATTTATATATTCGTAATATTCACAAATCATGGCCATTTTAAATTTATTTTTAACACTTTTGACTTTGCAAAATTTAAACGTTCTATGTCATTATCCTTATATTTTTGCTTGATATAGGTCGGTAAAATAGTCTTTAATAGTCTCAATTGCAGATCGTATACATTACTAATATATGTTTTAATTGTTCGGCCGTAGCTAGATATACCGTAGTTAATAACACTGTCAGCTAGAGACATGTACAACATTCTACATGTATGGTACGGTAATTTGTATTTTTGTATAGCAAGTTTTGCCAATATAGACCTAAGCTTGTTACAAATGTGCTCAATATGTGGTTTCCAGTTAAATTTATTAACTATCGTCAGACCTAAATACATATGGTAAGAATCTTTTGAATGTATTTCCTTAAATTCTGTGTTATACAAATAAAGTGTATTCTATCTATCTATATGTTGATTTACTATCTCAAGAGGATTGAAAAAGAAAAAAACACTTTACTACGTTCTAAAAAACAAAAACTGAGTTCATATTCAAACAATATTTATTTACTTATTTATTGTATTTATTTTCAAGGCATTTTTTTCCAGGTTTCTGCTAATGAACAAACGAAATTGTGCTAGAAACGAGTACGGCTTATAATTAGGTAGCGAATCTCGTCAATCCTAATGGATTAGTGTTTATGGTTAATCTTGATGGTTATCGTAATAACGCTAGGAAGAAGAAGAGATAAGCATAGATTTAGGTATTAAGATGCAGGGTTGTTAGGGAAGTAATCTCACTTTATGGAAGACACATTCACACAAAAACCCTTTCGGAATCTTTTAGAGAGAAGCCCATTATCTTGATTGTTTTGCAAGACGCATAAGAGTCAAGTTACTAATAGGCTCCTGAGATACCTTGGCAATGAGTGGGGGTGCCCCTGTGCGAGTAACACTTGTTGTATTCAAGTACTCATGGGCTACAAGAAGTATAAAAAATATTTGGAAGTTGTTATTTTTAAACAACGTCAGAAGGCAAAATAAAAACATACATGGACATTGATGTGAAGCGGTTACCATAGCTAATGGGAGAGATTACACGTACAACGCAGCAACTCCTCACGATCTTATTATTATGACAATTAACAGCCAATAATAAGATTTGGATATATGTAGTAGGAAACGGTTTCCAGTATGCCGTTTTGTAAATTCTAGCCGGCAATTCTAAAAAAATGCATAACGAAATACTGCATCTCGTGGCGATAAAGTGGGGCACTGCGGCGTTTGTTACCGCAAAGGCTTGACTGCGAACGTAATCTGTTGCAGTTTGCTTAACCTGCCACAACACGGACAATTTTCCAGCCTCTTTCTTCCTTACGAGATGCTACTTTTTCAAATAATCGTCCGTATTCAGATGAATGTAAAAATGAAGGTGCTTTGTAATTTCAAAAACCTGTTCTTGTGTCTTTATGTGTGTCCTATCCCGCAAGAGGCTTGGTCTTGCAATTGGGTCTATAGTAACTTTGACACTACTTATATGTTTCTTATCAAAGTAATGTTATTGTTTCTTCATAACTTATGTAAGAATGTTCTGTTATTTTCTTTAGTCTATTTAATTTTAGTATTTCGGAAATGGCCACGTATAGAGTAGAGATGCCAAAAGAAACTTTCTTATGTAGGTCTTTCTCGTACTGTCAGTTATGTAATTCAACAACTGATTCATGTCAACACAATAACTTATGATACCGAGCAATAATCATTTTCAAAGGGTTTTCACAGTTAGGTAGATAATTATCGATCCCATAAAATCTTTTTTGACAATACAATTCTTAGTATGGATATTGAACTTGTTTTCAGGCAAGGCAATACTATTTTAACAGAAAATTGAATACTATATAAGGAATATACTGTAGTATTCAATACTCTGTTTTATCTAGCTCTATATAAAAATTAGTATCTTCGCTAAATCCTTAAGTTTAGGTAGCGGACCCCGTAAATCCTAATTAAATAGGAAACCGGATAGCGCTAGGAAGGAGAAGTCTGTAATAACCAATACAATATTCAATAAGAGATTTTACTCTTTTCATGCATAAGCATACATGACTTATCCATGCGTGTCATATTTACATTTATACAATAGCAATATTTAAAAAAAAAATGGACCAAATGTTTATTTTAATAATTAGACAGGGTGCAGGGGAGGTTGGCTTTGACTCATCAGATGATAGAACGTTACAATAAATAAATTGGACTCCATTTTATTTAACTGTTTATTTATGATTGATATGCCCTTTCGTTATCGTGGTCAGTGATCCATGGAGACCTCCTTATATTAAAAAATAAACCACTCACTTCAACAAAGAATCCACTGATCTAAAACGATTGCAATGCAGAGTGATTAATGAACACGATTACACTGAATGCACCTATTGTTTTTCAGTAGTCTGTGTTAATTTCAACTTAATGTAATTATTAGGGGCACTTTTGTATATTGTATATTAATGTTTGTTTATCGTGCGATAGTTGGTGTTTATTTTTTGTGAAATCGCATATTTTCAGGAAATGCTCCTATATGTAGTCTGGCCATAAATACTGTTTCATAGAAACTTTTCTTTTTTTCAACTCTTTCACTTTTATTCAATTTAGAACGCATTTATTATTTTAAAAATTTCTTTCAATTTGATCATAGTACCAAATCTCAGATACTGAGCTATCAAGCTTCGCTTAACGTTTGAATGTTGTTAACAGAATGAAGATATTGCTTACACCTTAGTTCACTGCCACGTCGTTTTCATTGCATTAATTGAGGCATATGAATTTGAGATATTTGAAATTCGTTTTAGTACATTAGATATGCAATTTACAGTTATTCAGCCTGTTACATTGAATGCGAACTAAATTCCAAACGAAGCATAACGGAACGAAAACCATATTCAAAATTTTGTTATCGTATAAATAAGACATAGATTAACATACCTCCGTCCGAAAACTCAAATATAGGTCAGAGCAACGTGTTGCGCATCGACATAGAAGTGGCCCTCTATATCAACTGCCATCAATTGAACGCCTTTGTTCAACCGACTTGAACTCATGAGAGCCTGTGTTCAATCTACTTTGATCTCCCTACCCAAACACATATCTATTCTATAGGCTAGTATTACCTAAAATCAATATTGACCGTACTTCGATTTTCAACACAAACTGTCGAAAGTTTTAGAACTAATTCACAAAGTACTTCAACTAACGTTCAAGAACTAAGTTGTTCTGGAATCATGTTGTGTTCACTTTTTTTGTTTATACAACTGGATTGGCAACAAGCATGCTACCCGCATTAGATGGTAAGCGGTCACCGCAGCTTATTGACGCTCGCAACACCACGGGGATGTTACTCGCGCGCTACCAATCTTGTGACCTAAGGCTGTATGGTCACAGTACCCAGTAAGTAATTTTTCTGCAATATCTCACCCTTCAAACCGCCATATCTCATCCTTCAAACCGGAACACAGCTATATAAATACATCTACTACATACTACAGATTTAATACAAAGTCTCCCTCTGGTAAAATCAGCTCTTGCTTTCTTTCTTCTTTAACTCTTAACTGTCCAGGGCGTAGTTATTTGATTGTGATCTTCTGTGAGGTGAAGGTACTTCCTTCTCCAGACGGGCTGCTCTGTGCAAGTGAGATTGGTTTTTCCTCTTAAAATGTTTGTGAGCCACTACACTGTAAGTATCATAGGATTACAATGTACACGTTCTATCATGTGATGTAATATAGCAATTACTTATTAAACATGGTGCAGGAATGCCTTAAATAGCCTAAGAGCTTTGCGAGTGTAAACAAAGGGCTGAAATAATCTTTTTACATCAAAACTATCCGCTTGATACTGAACGTTTTTATAGACCTTGTAAAAAGTAGAAGAAAAACAAATTATACGAAGGAATTTTACCGCATTGGCAGCGTGGAAAATAAAATCCATCGAAGGCTAAATTAAAATAACCCCGATTAGCCGAACGCTTAACGCTTGAAATGAGCAAGCTTCTATTTATTCGGAAAATAGGTGTTTTATGTAGATCGTTGTATTTCGATTGTGGCACGCAAAGGTCGTTTAGGAAATAGGAAAGTTACTATTAAATCATGGTAAATGGAAAATTACAGAGTGAGTATGACTGACGGTGTGTAGAAAGCATAGGCAAGTGAAGCTAGTTAGTATAGGTTATTTACATTTTATGCGTTTATTATGAATTCCTTCACATACATGCATCACCATACAGTTCATCGCAGTGCGATATATCTTTGTCAATGTATTTCTCGCACATGCGTGAAGGTAAGTACGTATATAAAAATATTAAAGCTAGCTATGCCATAAAGCAACAATCACCAAAACAATAAAGAATTGCTAACCGATTTAAAAAAAAATAAGTTTTTCAATCTACCCTTACATTTTTGTGCGTATGTTACATTTATGTTTAGTATAGTATAGTTTAGTATAGTTGTAATTATGAAAATCCTGCCTTTATTGCAGAGTTACTTATGACTTCGTTAAAGACCATTTTTAAACCATTGTAATTATTAAGTCATATAAGTATTCATATTTTCTACCGAGGCCATTTTAATAACATACCTAATTTGACAATTGGGCCTAAATTATATATAATAAATCTTAGATTTATATATGTTTACTAACAGATAATTAACTAAAATTAAATAAATCCTTCTAATATTATAAATGTAAATGTCCGTTTGTTTGTTACGCTTTCACGCGAAAACTACTCAACCGATAGTCATGAATCTTTGTACACATATTTTTGGAGGTATCAGAAGTAACGTAGGCTCCTTTTTATTAAAAAAAATATATCAATGCGAGCGAAGCCGCGGGTAAAAGCTAGTAAACAATAAAACTAAAACCAAATTAATTGCATTTAAAATTAAATAATAGGTACCTAATAATAATTGGGTCAAGTAATAATATTCAGGTTTCAGGTTCTGGTACTGCAGATGAAGTAACAGAACTATTACAAAACTATTTACGTGTTTGTCTGTCATTATGTACCAGATTTCTGCCAATCTTTTTTCTGACTGGTGTGTGTGTTATGGAAGTGAAAGATGGGTATGGAAGAGAGAGCATGAAAGTAGAATAAATGCGGTCGAGTTGCGAGCATTGCGCAAAATTTGTGACTTGCTGGCCGCTTTCGTAGTGATGATGTAAGAAGAGAGTTGCCCTGAAAGAACGTTGGTGTTAAGAAAAGAAAATGCATGCCCTGTTGGTTCGGATATGTAGAAAGAATGCAGGATGAAAGAATAACAGATATACAATGTGAAAGTGGATGGATGTAAGAGCCAAGAAAAGCCAAGACTAACCTACCAGGATAAAATTGATCATGTTATATCAGAAGGTGATGCCAGGAGCCCTAGGAACCGGCGAGCGTACACGTAAAGAGCAATGAATATTACAGAAACGAGTGCGGTATGTAAGGACCGCGTCTTGACGCGACCTGACGTGAAGATATACGAGTACATAGGTATATTATTTTCTGTCAATCTACAAAAGTGAAGTTCTGCATAGCTATGGAAATGTAATATGTTGCTATTTTAAGTTGTATTAAATATAGGATCGTCAAAATACAAAGTTTAAGTTTTTTTTTTTATAAACAGATTGTTTGGAATATCCGAAACAGTACGTGTATATTTGTAGTACAGTAAAGACTCAGTTTTAGTATCGATGACATTTTGTCAGTATTTAGAATATCAATTGTGTTTAACCAAATTTTTATTCGTAAATATAAATAAAATAAACATCCAGGTAGGTATATCCTTAAATGTATATATTAATTATAAATGTATATATTAATTATAATTATAGGGTCGGCACCGCATGAGTGACACCCCTGGTGTTGCAAATGTCCATAGGGTACCGTTCCTGTTTACCATCAGGCAGGCCGTACGCTTGATTGCCACGCTTAGTGTACGCTTAGTAGTATAAAAAAATAAGTATGCATATCAGGTATATAAATTAATTTGGGTAGATTATGGATATACTAATATTTCTTCGAAAACTGAAGTGAACGTCAGCTTACATGAGTCATGAGGGTTGGGTTGAGTTTCTGTTATTCACGAAGTACATACCACATCCTACTAAATGGTGTGTATCATGGGAATAAAATGGTTAGTCGAATAGAGTTACGAAATTTATCGTGGATCAACACTATTTTTACGTAGAGACATATTACTGAATATACTGATTATATTTATTTTTAGGCAGCAACCATACAGGTATGCCCAATTCAAAGCGCCCTAAAGATTATGAAAGTGTTTGAGCTTGATCTTCTATGTACGAGTACCTATATACAAGCATCTATAGAGAATGTATTTCGAAGAGCATGCGAAAATTTCAGTTGTATATACTTGTAGTTACATCACAATCATTAAATCATGTCAAGCGGACATCAGGGACCAAAGACTTCATGTATACTACCTAGAAGTCTTTGTCAGGGACATATAAAATACCAGTCGGTAGAACTCATAGACCTACTGCGTAGGAGGCCATTTGCCACTAACCTCAACCGTTGATGCTCGGTTTTAATAAATCCAATCTGAACGTTTTCCAGTTGCAGAGCAAAGTATTTTCCTTTGCTATTGCAACTCTGTTGCAATAGCAAAGGAAAATACTAACTCTTACCGTCACTCTGACCCAGGATATCAGCACTACGGAGTGTTGCGGCCACATGTTCTGATACCCGTTTACTTAGGGTTCGCCGGCCAAATCTCATCTCTATGCCATCACGCAGCAGACGATGCGATCACTTTCGCTGAAGCCTCGATTGCTAATCAATCAATGAAGGTTTACTTTGGCTTAGAAAAATATTTTTACGTACTTGCACATGAATAAATAGACTTTCTTCAATCTGTAATGAAGCATACTTAACATTTATGACAACTTATATTCCAGTAGTAGGATAAGTATGGAATGACAATGACTTCTCAAAATTACACATATTTGCAGACGCAGCGGAGGTCGCAATAAAGGCATGGAGAGCGGCAGTGGCGTGGTATATAGAGTTGTTGGCCGCACGCGCAGCAAGGCCGACTGTGGACAACAGACCGAACGACAGGCGCCGACTCCTCGCCAGGACACCACCTGGAAGAAGTACACCGACTCGCCCGGGGTGGGGACACCGCCATTGGTATTTTATTTTGCAGATTTATTAGAAGAAACACCATGTATTTGGTATCATGACATAATAACACAGCAGTCAACATAGTAGAGTAGATTACAAACTGACAAGCTCCGTCTACTCTATTTTTGCGTATTACTTTAAGTTACATACACCTTCCTAACTCTATGACGTCAGCAACTTTTATTGTTATTTTTACACGGCTCGAAGAGTTTTTAACTTTATTACCTGGAGTGTCGTAAATTGCCATATCGCTTTTTCAACAGATTTAAATCACTATAAACACAAGCTTATTTCCATAAATTGTACCTATTCACATACATGTTTACTCTGCCTACAGTAAATGTGCAAACTCCTCTTTATGAGTAAAGTATGCTAATACTCTATAAATAAGTTCATGAACATTCTTAATTGAAATTAACTTTGACCAAGTGTGTGTATTTGTTATGTAAATAGGGCATCGAGAAATTAACATTGAAATAGATATGCCAATTGCAGGTGTGCAATTGGTATAGTCCCCAATGCATTTTGTAGAAAAATTGTGTATAGGACATAACATGCCTTCCATTGTCTCCACCATGTCGTCCCATCTAGAGCGAGAGCACCCAAAGCTTTGTTATTCCCTACGTATTATCTTGCTCTACAGGTGTCACTTCACCTTGCTGACTTTTACAGCGACGTTTGTCAATATTTCTTGATCTTAATTTTATTCCTTAAGAGACACGTAGAACGTAGCTCTCTTCTAGACTTTTGACCTGTGGACCTGACGATCGCAGTCCTAGTTTTTGCACCTGAAGTTAGCATGAAGTATGTACTATCTAAAGTCGTAGAGCTTTCAACATCAAGGGTGCGGTGAAAATATATCGACGTATCGCAAGTACTGCCCAGTCGACGCAAAGCGTTTATCGATCTCTTTAACTTTATCTAAGTTTATGAGTTAACGTTACTCTACGTCTACCGCGTCTGAATTCTCGATGACATCCATTGAACAGTCGACAACAGAAATAAGTTTGCACAGTTAGTTCGATATAATAATCTTCATTTGCAAGAAATTTACACATAACGGGTTTAGTTTAATCATATGTTTACAAATATATGCAGTAAGACGGTCATAATCATTCAGCAAATGCAACCTTAGTGTAACATATTTTAGTAAGTAACAGCAAATTTTATGTACGTCGGGAGGCATATAGCATACGACCCACTTGGAGTAAAGTAAATATAGGAAGGCAATATAGGAAGTATCATTTAGTCCCACTCCCACTGTTAATACAGTAACTTCTTAGATCTTGCTGATGATCTCGATAATCGACTCGACCATTGGGCTGACCGTATCGTCAGTTTCTTGTTTTCTGCTTTTTTTTCGTCATAAGGTTGTTTTTGGATCAGGGTCATTTTGTATATATATTAATGAGTGACATAACCTTCTAACATACAAAATTAATAGAGAGTTTATGAGTATATATATATATATATATATATATATAAGAAATATCACTCGCGCATCACACACGTTTCCATGAACACTTGTCATGTAAGTAATATCACTCGTACTTATTTGTAAAATAATGAACATCACTTCCCCTGTTCCACAACCCCTATAGAACATTTCCAATACCAGGAGAATTACTTCCATGTTACCATACACTCTGCAACCTTTGGAATACAGGTAGACTTCACTCACACGTTGCCACATCACCCGCCAAACGTTTGCAGTACACGGAGTATCATTCCCGTGTATTAACTTTATCTTTCAATATTAAGTATTTTTTTTTCAAAATTGGATTTATCTCCTCTCTCTCTTCTTACCTCGCAAGGAACTTGACGTGAACATGTCGTATGTAGTAGTAGTACATTTTTCAGATTTTTAATAATGTGCTATATAACCCTGGCGGAAATACTCAAATGGTATAATTGCGCCAGCGGCTTAGATTCTACTCGTTCTGCAATTGCATATTATATATTGCATTCATACTGTTCCCGCCCGAACTACGGTAAGTAGTTACCGTAGCCTATGAATACTTGTACAGGAAATTATACTCCCACGTTACCCTGCTCCTGCAAGTCCTAAGGAGGATACATAACCTTACTCACTCGTAGGGACACAACAACTCTCCAGTGAGTTGCTATTTGGCTGCGGTGTTCTGTAACGTGAAGGTATATCCGCAGTCAAACTGCTTTGACCTTTCTTAAAAGCATCCCGACTAAGACAAATAGACATGTTCATGCACACAAATGTTGTTTGTTTGCTGTGTGTGAATCGAAACCACACGCCTTGGTGTTAAAGTAGTGTTGTTAATCACTCCGCCATAAAATCATCAAAAGTATGTATTCTAAACTCAAATAGCTTGAACAGTAAAGCACTCGTCAAATAGTTTTGTGGAAAGAGTGGTAGGCTACGGAGAGAAGAAACGATATTAAGCAGTACTAGTATCTAATTATACTGTTATTCTTGGCGTGACGGCAGTCGGTCCATGTCTAAATCAGTATCCACCAAATACTTAGGCTTGGGCCCGTCAATTCTAATGAATTATGAAACGGATAACGCGAGGGAGAAGGATGTTACTGTAATAAGCACTTGTCTGAAAAAATACATAAAAGCAGGATCTCTTCTTTGAAATGTAGATATAATATTTAATTTATATACAATAGCATTATTTCATCTACATAGGTGTCACTACATAGGTTTACTAACTTTTACCCGCGGCTTCGCTCGCATTGATAAAAAATATATATTTTTTTAATAAAAAGTATCCTATTTTACTTCTGATACCTCCAATAATTTGTGTACAAAGTTTCATGATGATCGGTTCAGTAGTTTTCGCGTGAAAGCGTAACAAACAAACGGACATTCACATTTATAATATTAGTAGGATATGACATAACAAGCACCGTTACTTTACGTTTTACGTAAGTACAACAAAATGGTCGGGCTTCTGACTGACTGCATACGATGATGCAGATCGAGTCATTCCAAAACTGTTACTTCCGTTTAGGTTAACGTAATCATATCAGTTGAAACGATATTACCACAATATTTACCAAACAAACTGATTTCGATTATAAAAATTAGATTTTTGGAGATCAAAAACTTCGTTCTTATTCTATGTTTACGCAGTATAGAGAGAAATAGAGAGTACACATAGGCGATTGTACAGGAAATTAAAACTAAATCATTCCACTCATAAAAACATGTTTATGCAGAATCAACCAGCGCAGGCGCCACCAAGCCCATCTCATGGACGCAAGGGTGACCGAGAAAGACGCACTGGTCACCATTCGCCGCAGCATCACAAGCGGGAGAAACTGACGGCTGCACAACAGCTAGGCATTGCCCCACATCCACAGGTAAGAGCTATATCCATAGAAACATAGTTCCTTAGCATAAGTCATTGCTCGTAATTTCTTAGTAGTAATAAAGCTCCATACGGTATGGTCACAGATCTGATAAAATATAGATACGATAATTGTCTCCGGAACGAGATTCAATTAAAAAAACGTCAACAAATTGGTATTTACTTTAGACTATCTTTGATTTAATATCATGTGGACACTTTGAATCGCGGATAGTGTAGGTATAGAGGTGAGAATATGCTTTAATATTACGAACATGCCGTTGTCAGTACATCGCCTGTAAAGTAAAACAAAATGACACACGTGTAAATATTGTCACCATGTGTACCATTTTCGACGTGCGTTACTATCTTGACTCTATCACTGTCGCCTGGGCAAGAGAACATGCAATCTCTGTTCTTTCCGTGTAAATATTTTCTTATACCACTAGGAGACCGTCAAGCCATCCCTGGACCATCAATGGTCAGTTGCAACACCAATGTTGTCAGTCATGCCTTGCCGATTCTGTAAAAACCTCTTCACGCATTTCTTGAAGAATCCTATGCTGTAGCCTTGGAAATACCTCGGCTGGGAACTTATTGCACAGCTTGAGAGTTGTCGGAAGAAAACTTCTCTGGAACCGTACCGTGGAACAGTACGCGACCGTTGCCAGCGTGTGAGAGTGAACTGCAGTCGGAAATAAATATGGTTAATAAATAGTTCGTCAGACAAGCCAAATAAACCAATTGCAAAAAAATATCACAAAATAAGTGTTTTTGTTCGTATGATTGGCATTGGACGACTGAACGGAACGTGACACAATTTGGTACTTAGGAAAACTGGAGAAGGAAGTAGTACAGGTTATTTGTGATTTACTAACATTATTCCTTGTGTAGAATTGAAACGAAATATTAGCCAATAAATTATTTACCTAGATGTGAACGAAACTGTCTGCAAAGGTGATTCGAAGGGATCCGATGAAAGAGCAAATTATTATTATTCTATTTCTTTATTTATGTCGATTTTTTTACATTTTTAAACATAAAATCATTACAAAAGAAATACATTTAAAAAATATGAAAAAAGGGGGCACCCGCCGGTAACGAAGCGAAGTCCCAAGCCACCGGTGGTCAGGGCTCTAGAGTGAGAAACCTCCTCACAATGCGGGCCGTATACAGAAGAACCGCCTTCTGGATCTGGTTCTTGATCCAACTACCAAGCGAGAGCCTCTCAAGATAACGATCGAGGCTTTTCGCTATAAGGCCGTTTGCTGTTACGACTATCGTAAGAATATTCGTTGAGTCCACATGCCACATGGCGGCAACCTCGTAAGCCAAGTCCAAGTACTTAGAGAGTTTCTCTTTCTCGGCCTTCACGAGGTTGTCGTCATGAGGGATGATGACGTCAACAAGAACTGCACGGCGTGTCTCCCGATCTATTAGCAGTGGCGACAATTCCACACTTTATTATATTATTAAAGAGCAGGTTATTATTATTCAGTTTAACAACATCTTATTTAAATTCTCGTAAACGAACAAGTTCACAAAATACCGCGACCAAATAAAACTCCCATACAAAAAAAAAGCAAAAAGCACACCATATGGCTATATGTTTTTTGTGTTACTGCAAGTATGTGTGGTTGTATACTCCGGGGTGGCAATGCGTGAGTCGCATTTCTTTTATTTACAAGCAAAAGCAATTACACAATAGCTTCATATTAACCTAACAGTAAACTTGTTTGTTGTCCGAAAGCAATACGTTCCATCCAGACAAACTCTTTGCACAGAAGCTACGGAAGGTCTGAATCAGGTCGTAACATATCTAATTAGACATTGAGGACCAAAATAAATATACCAAAATATGCAATAGTAAAAGATTCAATCGCAACTAAGCTAAACCTCAAAAAACGATGATGGACGAAAGCGCTTCAATCCATTCTCTACTAAGATAAGCCGTCGACAAAGATACACGAAGGAGGTTCATCCCTTGTTTACTAAGTGCTTTAAAGGACACTAGTCCTTAAAGCAGCTGCAATCCTAATCCTAAAGTTAAGCCTTAGGAGGACAGAGAAGATCCATCGACAAGAACATAATGCAAGACATTGTGGAGCTCAAACGCAAAATAAGTAGAGAAAAAGTGGTCGAACAAGAATGTTTTTAATCTTGCCGCTGTAGCATTGTGTGCTGTGTACTTTAACTACTTGATATTTGTATTTCAATAGCATACCTTTTGGTAAACTCGTAAAATAATAATTGCGCTAATTAACCAATAGCACTTCCGACAGTCCGTGGTATGCTTAGTAAGTAAAAGCATGAGCTATATATATATATATATATATAGCTATATATACTCGAAGGTATTCTTGTAAACTTTTTTGTGATTTGTTTATTATTTTCTTTATTACAACATCGGGTGTCATACAAGCATACGACCCACCTGATGTAAAGCGACTACCGTAGCTTATGAACGCTTGCAATACATTAAGTATTACTCGCGCGATACCATCCCTGCTGCTAACACAGCAACTCCTTAGGAGCTTACTGGTGACCTCACTCACACACAGGAACACAACAACCCTCTAGGGAGTTGAAATTTGGCTGGAGTTTTCTGTGAGGTGGAGGTACTTCCCCAGTCGGGCTGCTTTGAGGCGCCCTACCTCTCTTCAAATTGTTTCTTTAACCTAAATTTATAGTGGAAAATAAGCATATAGAACGTTTAATTGTAACCGAAGTTTATATATGCTTGCATCACTCACGCTATTAAACCCTCTTCACGTCCTTTTCATGAACTTAAGGCTAAAATGTATTTTCTTTTCGTGTTTCAGTATGCTGCAACAGCTGCAAATTCTTCCAGCCAACATTCTTCACGGAGTGGAGGTTCACAAGTAGGCTTCTTGTATTTCTGTTTAACTTCATAAAATTAAGCTAAACTCACCTGCAAGTGGTGTATACATATTGATTAGCACACGAAGCTTTGTAGAAAGAGAAATAGGGCATAGCGATACCAGCCCACGTATCTAGGTTTACCTGCGTGTGATCATAAAAACAAGTGGAAAGTTTTACGAATAAAATATTTTATGTGAGAAAGGTCACGTTTAATCCTTGTATATAATTATTTCACGTGTATCACCTTCTAAACGGTTGAATCGATTTTGATGAATTTTTTTGTGTGTTTAAGTGAATTCAAGAATGGTTTAGATTCGCAATTGGATATGGTAGGTAGCGCCGCGATTGAGTTACAGGATTTGTTGTTTTTATATTCCGACAGGACAACGTCTGTTGAGTCCGCTAGTCTATTAAATAAATTAATAAATATTCTCGGACAAATTACACAGCGCCACCTAGCCCCAAAGTAAGCGAAGCTTGTGTTATGGGTGCTAGACAACTGATAAACATACGTAATTTTTTTTTTTTTTTTTGTAAATACATACTTATTATACATAGTAAATAACCAGACCAAGACAAACAGACATGTTCATGCACACAAATGTTTGTCTTGTGTGGGAATCGAACCCACGAGCGTTGGTTTCAAAGTAGTGTAACAGCGCGTTTCACCACTGCGCCACCGAGCTCGTCTATATATAAAAAAAATATTGCAACAACTCGAAAATGGCTCGACCGATTAAACATTTTTTTTGTGGTATGCTAACACATTACCGGGAAGGTTTAGAAAGAAAAAAAAAGGAAACCAACTGTGGGTCTTCTTCTTCTTCTTATCGTTATCCCGTTTCCTAATCCGTTAGGATCGGCGGGGTCCGCTACCTAAGCCTAAACATTTGGCGAAGTAACTGATTTTGACATGGAGCGACTGCCGACCGACCTCCACAACTCAGAGGGAAAACCAGACCTTCCTTAGGTTAGGGCATACGTGTATCGAAATATAATTTCTTGGACGTGCGGGTTAACTCACAATATTTTTTTTACTTCACCGCCGAGCAAGTGATAATTACAAATATGTACATAAATCTGAAAATACGAATTTAATGGTACATGCCAGGATTCGAATCGGGGATTTATTGCTTAATAGGCCGGTTCCTTATCCACTGGGCTATCACTGCTCCGGACTACGGGTAACACTTAGTTATTTAGAAATACGGCCTTTTCGATTCCAAATTCCCCTCCACATTTTACGTGAGATGTACTTTACTTCCAATATCGACAATAACCGACCAAATCGTGTGAATGAATTTAAATGGGTCACTACTCTATATCAGACTGTTTATTTGCAACTTTTGCATATAAAAAAGAATGTAAAACATAATCTTCTATTTGTAGTTGCAGTCACCCAGCGGAGCTTCTTCACGTCCATCGAGCGTGTCGAGCGGTGGTAACGGCAGCAGTTGTTCATCCAGTAAAGCTAAGGTGCCTCAAAATTTTGGTTATGTGAAGAGACAAAATGGAGTACAACAACCAGCACCTCAATCTAACGGACCGCCACCACAACATGGGCACAGTACGTATCTCATATTTGCATCGGATATGGTTGTGCAGATATTTTCAACTTTCTCTTCTTTTTTCTTTGTTTTTTTTTTTGTTTCTCAGCAGATTTTCATTTCTTCTTCATAATGGTAGAATTATGATAATTATAACGTTTGGTGGAAATTTGATATCTAAGAGTTTCCCGTTCAGTCACTAAAATGGTGCTAAACAACCAGCTCATTTCAATACAGTGTGTTTTTTAACTTTGAGGCGAACAAATTTATAAATTGTAATAATAAATAATCGATTTTCTAACTTCTAGGTGGAAGAACGGCACAAGTTTCAGCGGTACCCAGGACCAAAGTGAAAGTATCAGGTGGCACGCAAACTTGTACGCAAGATCTTCAAATACACAGTGAGTATTTTTCGCATAGCTTCTCAAAAACTCTATGCCCGAGAAGCTTGATGGGGTCATCCGGACTATGGATGGGTATCTATGATGATGACAATCTGTAACTATCTCGAGCTCGTCGCGGTGAACGGCGCGTTAAGCAGTTGGTCCCTGCTGTTGTCTATAGATGACAGTCGTTAAACTCAAGTAAGTGGCCTTCGGCCGGCTTGAAAACATTGTGCAATTGAGCAGCGTGGTAACTGCGTACAATAAAATTGAATAAACTAAAAAATAACACTGAGTATCCACTAAATGTCTTTGGTTGAAGAAGGCCCGTATGCCAGCAGTGGGATGAGTAGGGATTCGTGTGTGGGTTGTAATTATCAAGACCGTTTAAACCAACCTTTGTATTGATATATTTTTCTTAATTTTCTCATTAATTCTTCGATCATTACAAATCTTTTAATATTAGGTTAAAAATTTTGGTGTGTCCACACACCAAAATTTTTCCAGGTCTCCAGACCAATAAAATCGATGAAGATTATGTACTTTACCAGCATTAGACTTGAATTAAACAATTTTTAACGGAAGTCAAAGGCAAAGCATTCGAAATGTCAAGTTCAACAAAATAAATAAAACACGCGGGAATCCGCGGGATTGAACACGCGATACTTCCGTAAAAAATTGTTTAATTCAATGTATAACATATGCGAAAACCTAAGACAATAGTATTAGACTTATAATATACTCACCAGAATCTGCTCCTGAAAACACGTGGGTATCTATCATTAAATAACCATCATGTGGTACTAGAACTTTGATAGTGGTAGAATCCAATGAATTATAGACAGGGTAGCGCTGGCTCCAGTCGTGGAAAGCTACATAGGGGTAACGCCGCTGAGTATGCTACCGTTACCCAAACTTGCTAGGCACGTAGGTAATGGTCTAGGTCTATAAGTATCCTTAAATCTAAATCATACTCTATTGTGTTAAGGGTCTATAAGTATTTTTTCTACGAGTATAACTAAACAAGTAGATTTTTACTAATTCTCATTAAAATTTTACAGAAAATGGCATTGGTCCAAAATCTTACTCTCTGGGTGGCACAGCAGCTGCACAATTATCTGCATCGGTTCGGGAGAGGCTGCTTGGGTCTCAATCCCTGCCTAAGCCCGGGACACACGAATTTGCAGCCCTCTTTCACCACCACAGGTATATAATATAAAATTAATATACGTAATAAAAAAAAATAAGATAATATTTCTTTATTTCTATCCATACAAATGAGAGTTATCATTAAATCGAATTGCAATTGGTGCTAATAATATAAATAAGATTATATGTCGATGCGAGGTCATATGCCAGCCATCTTGTTCACTTTGTGATATCCCCATACTACTTACTATAGTTGTTAGTAGGACGCTATTCAAGATTAAACACACTTGCTATTTGATTTCTTAATCATAGAATATTAATTATTTTACATGCTTTTATTGGTTGACCTGTAAATATATTTTTTAACGTAATCTAAGCAATTTTATACATATCTGACTGTTTGTCATTATAAAACTTAGCCATTCATTGTCGTTCTGATGATAACACCGTAATAATGGTACTATCAAGCTATATTGACAATGGTAGTCGGAGGTGACAGGTACATCTCAATAGTTGAGATTATGTCTAAATAGTTCGGGTTATATTAACATCTTTGACGCTTTGAGGCCCGTTATATACTTGGCACCATCCTCGCATGGCGGAATTCAGGCACGCGGGCCTCAAAGGTAACTACACTACGCGCAACAGCAAGCGACGTACTGCGCGACTTTTCTATGCAACCAGATATTTTGGTGCAATGTAAAGACGGCGTCCCGTAACCTGTTGCGAGACACGGAGCAATGTGTGAACCGCCTTAGTGGAAGAACCCACTCCTCCTTATTTATATCTTGTACATACGGTCTATGTCTTATACAACCAAAAAGTAACATCATAGGTGCGTAACATATAACGTTTAATGTAATAACATAATTATAATGATTTTTTAAAATGGGTAGCGGGTAATGAATCTTGGGAAGCGTCTCCCCCTCACAAAGGACCACAATAAAATGACTATTCCCTGGAAGATGCTTCTGCGAGTGAGTGGCGTTAACAGTAAGCTTCTAAGTAACAGCAGCAGGGGTGGCAATGCGCGAACAATATTTTCTGAATTTCAAGCGTTCACAGTAACCACTTTACATCAGGTGGGCCGTATGCTTCTCGGGGTTTTATAATAAACCAGTTGAGAATGTGCAACCTAGCATTGCCAGAGGAACACCGGGCTCGTCAATTATATAACAATTCATTATTTTTTTTTATTTGTCGGCCATTTTGACCATGTTCCTTAAGAGATAGGAACGGTGTTCCTGAACATTCCTATTCTACTTTTTATTCTGAATCCGAATCTGAAGTCAAAATTCGAATATTCGAAAAAAGAGACAGACAAACCGACAGCCAAACATATAGAATTCATATAGGAATGGTGTTCCTGAAAAAGGAAAGAAAATTAACTGGGTACTTATAATATATAAATAATATAAAACAACGTAGTTCATGTTGAACGTCTGTACCAATTAATTTTACAGCTGATGTCCCCAAGCTTCAAGACAATTTGTTGATTTGAGACAATTGCCCAGCTGACTTTGTCAATTAAACAGTTTAGATAATTATGTGTGCTGATTAAATTCCCAAAGTTAGAGTGAGATATAAAGATGTTGCGTTCCATTTTTCAGTAATAGGTGACTAATGTTATTGAAATCATAACACAGAGCAGTATTTGATGTACAATTTGAAAGTTAACAACGGACCGTAAAAATGGGCATTATCAGTTTGAAATCTGCAAAATATGCTATGCCTGTTTGTGGCTTTGTAGCTCCCAAATCGATGGACTGATATGAATGTGATTTCTTGTTTAATTAAAAGGTAGTTTAATCTTAGTCAGGTTTGATAAAAAAATATTGTGTGCTTCTGGAGATACAGTATCAATAAAAGAAAAATATTTATTATAAATGTCCAATTTGTATACACCTTTATATTGTAAACAGTTAAGAGACTTTGAATTAAACAAATGCTTTGCAGCATCCGTGGTCGCAGATGCTGCAAAGTATTCGAAACGTCAGGTTCAACAAAATAAATAAAACACGCGATACTTCCGTTAAAAATTGTTTAATTTAATGTGTAACAATCGCAAAAACCTAAGACAATAATTAAGAGTCTTCTTTGTTTTATAATATAGAATTGTAAAGAATATTATTTTTTCTCTACTCTAAGAAATTTTAATGAACTTAATGCCAACTAGGGAATATAGTTCTGGAAATCATTAGAGGAACTGAGTTCTTGTTCTAATAGTGGTGTTTCTAATAGTGATACCGGAAGTACCGCGAATTTCGAGGTACTTTCGGGATAATTTATAGGTTACGACTAAACTATAAGAAATAGAGAAAGCATCCTTAAAGAACAATTCATAATCTGAGTAAATCATGTACGCCCAGTTCCCAAAAAGGATATTAAATTCGGTTCTTCTAATTACAGACCAGAGGCCGTTTATACCTCTTCATTAGCTTCAGTTATACGGTAGAGATCTTTGTCATCAAAATTAAGTATTAGGCTTGTTCAGGAAATATTAATTATTAGAATTTGGTAGAATTGGACACTCTCTTTTTTTCTTATTAAAATATTTAAGTACTATCTCTACTACTCATATACTTGTCGTCGGCAACATTTGTTCAAATCAGTGAATTATTATACTACCTAACAAAGAGTAGATATTTTTTAATATCATATTTTTATATTCCACGTTAATTTACAAACAAATATGTAATACGAAAAAATAAATCTATTGGCTTTTCATAACTAGACTCTTGAGTTGATCGTAATAAGGTTTGGTGAATAGGGAATCTGGGACAGGCATAAAACCATAGGTCACTTATGTATTATATGGTATTCACGAGGGGAAAACAAAATAATACTCGTAGTAATTATAAATTCTATCAACTTATGATTAAGACTTGCATTTTTAACATTTTAGCTCACACATCTCTGTTTTTGTACCTACCTTAATAAGTGACATTATATACTTGAACTCTAACCCAAGCAGTTTAAATAAATGATAACAAAATTATAATTTACTGGCCTAAATCGTGAAATAAACATTGATATTTAATAAACATAAAGACGTATCACCGGCTATAAGAAATGTTATGCATAAAATAGATAACACTTAGTGGGAGATTAAGAACCAGTATCTACTGTTAAATTTAAAGCAAGTTATGTCATAAATTAATAAGTAGCGATAATTGCTGAGTACGTCTCTGTTTGTTTTCATCATTATGATTTTACTGTAGTGATGTGCGTTGTTATGAGTGGACGCTGAACAGTTAGTAAAATAACAGTGAGAATTTTAGTCCATTTGCAAATAGTGTTAAAAATTTAGTAATACGATGTCTCAGCATAATAGCCCTTGGTAAATTATATTATGGACGATATCAAAGCGAATTTTGTACATGCGTTCTAATGTGCACACATAATATTACGTTATAACGTCATTGATTTTTGCCTTTGGATGCTGCCCTAATATCAAAATGTGTTGAAACATCTACTATATTTCCGCAAAAGTTATTCCGGAAATCAAGCATTTTGAAATATTCTGACGGCATTTAAAAATTGATTATACTACAAGTATTAAGTTCTAAAAAGATGTTTATTTTACTAATCCAACTTGTCTGTTTCATAAAAATATGGTATAACACTATAATGACATTTTATAAAAGCAATCACTTGAAAATAGGGTTTCCCAGTTTATCACATTTATTAAATTTTTTATTTTGTTTATTTTATCTGTCACATTTCTAAATGATAACTAAAATATCAAGTAAAAGTTATCTTAGAGCTGTAAGCAAACAATCTCTTATCAACATTCATATTTGATTTGAATTTGATACCAAAATGCGTGAGAACTTTTTTATTCATTCCAAATCTTGACTTGGTACACATTACTTGTGACTTCAAATTTCTTAGAAATTTGATAATATTTCGTTACTTAATAAACATATGGTGTTAATCAAAATCTTAGTCAACATTTCGACCAGTAAAGTTAATATCTTTAGTATCGTAAGTTTTAAATTTAGTGTTCGGATATGTTTTATTCTTTCACGGCTAAACTGCTGCAACGATTTTGTAGAAATTTGATATGAAGGCAGGTAGGAGCTCTAGCAAGGCGCATAGTGCTTCCTGAAGTTAATGCAAACAAAGCTATGACCAGAGCGGCTAGTTTATGACTTAAAGTCAAAGTCAAAGTCAAAATCTTTTTATTCCGTAAAAATGGCTACATTTGTTTGGAATCGTCACAATTTTTTTTTTTTTTTTTTTTTTTTTTTTTTTTTTTTTTTTTTTAATAATAAAAATAGTACTCGTTTATGAATAATAATTAATAGCTTAATATAGTCAATATAGTTAAATGATATTTCATGTAAAGGAGTAAATGAGCTACTTCTTTCCAATTAACTAGCCTTTACTAAAAGCAACCTCGTCACGGTAGTCACGTCGGTATTAGAAAAATCTTAAACCAAGTGCTTCATGGAATCATCTGCATATTTCCAGGGCCGTATTTTCAAGTTTACAGCAGACTTATTTGACTTCTATTTCCAGGATTGCTCCAAGAGGCGGTATGAAGATCAGTGATGGTAGTCTTTCTGATACACAAACATATTCTGAAGTTAAATCGGACTACGGGATACCTTACGCACCGTGGTTAAGACACAGGTAATTATTTTTACTACATATTACTGATATGTGTTGTCATTATAACAGTAATGTAATTAAACTTATAAATGTGGTTGTAATTACACTAAAAGCGTTACATTAAAAATACATCTCTAAAACAGTATAAAAAATTTCTGTTTCCGAAAGTCTCAAGTCTCTTTGTAATATTAAGTGAAATTACAACTTTCATCAGCTTTTGAAGTTTAAATGAAACAATGCTACATACTACCCAATGTTAGCTTATTGCTCATTGCTAAAACATTCCATTAACAATTTCTACGAAGCTTATATATCAGAGCCTCCAATGTATTCCTCTGTGAATTTCATATTTTGATGTTGCTTTTCATATAAAGCTTTCATGATAATGGGCAAACACAGAGTCTGCTTGTACTTTATATTTTTACTAAGTAAGTGGGATATGTTTTAGGAAATGAAAGTATTACTGCTAAATGCGTTCCTATGTTTATATTTACATCAATGATTAATACACAATTGAAAAGCGCACCTATCACAAACATATGAAAAATATAAAAAGTTACACTTTAGTTTCTGTATTATAAGGGGTGGTTTCGATGGGTAGGTAAGTAATTATAGTTTGGGAGGAAATTTTGGCAAACATATTTATTTGTACATTTTGTAACTAGGTACCAACCAATACTTTCATTACCCAGTATACTTGTACATATTGTAACCCTAAATAATGTCACAATAAAAAAACTTAAATATCACATTTGAATTTGGTACATTCTCTAGTGCTTTGTAGTTATATATTAAAGAGTACGTAACATCTTACAAAAATAATTTATATCTCCTCATTTTGGTAACAAATACTTGTTACATATTGTAGCTGTTACATTACAGAATGTAGTTTAAAAGCTAAATGAAATTTTAAAAATCTATTTGCGCGGTGTTAACCATATATTTATGTAGCTCAATGATATGTATGTATCGTTTTTTATACCACTAAGGTGACAAACAAGCATACGTCCTGCCTGATGATAAGCAATTAACGTAGCCTTTGGACACCTGCAACATCAGCGATGCTACTCATGTCACTGTAAAAACCACTTAATGCCTTTTTTGAAGAATTTCATGCTGCATGTATCTATACGGAAGCCTCGGTAGGGAGATCATTCCATAAATTAAAAGTTCTCGGTAGAAAACTGAACTGAAATCAGTATGCGACCTTTGTGGTACCAGTGTGTGAGGATAAATTCTCAGCTGTCGGCGTGCGGTGTGATTATAATACGAGGCTGTCGGTATCATATCGAATAACTCCTTGGAACACAACCCATTGTACAAGGGGTAGAACACACAATAATAACATGTTTCGTAACTATAAATGCCTTTCGGCTAGACCAGCACTGGGTAATAATCATTTCAATGGGGACATTTTTGAATAATATTGATAAATATGTTACAGTGTGTGATTGTTTCCAAAATAAAATACATTATCAACATTTATGATAATAAAAGAAAATACGTTTTCTTCATATCTTTATGTATAATTCGTACATAAGTTTGTCTGTTACTGAACACTTCCTAAAGGGTTGGACCGATTTTAATGATTTTTTTGGTGCGGGCTTGAAAAGTCAATGGATGAAAATAGGTGGTAGGTACTAATATAGGGACAACATCTGTCGGGTTCGCTAAAAGTAACATATATGATTAGAGTCTAGGAACGTGTACATGTAGATATTTCATTTAAACTCGTATATGCATCCTTATTATAAATACTACCTATATGTTATTCTTTGTATCATAGCATTCTCATGATTACATCCATTCCTATCATTTCTATTCTGTACTTCCTTGTTTGTGTGCATTTTATGTGTTCCCTTTGTATCAATTTTGCAACACAAAGTGTACATGTGTTATGTATGTGTATCATAATCACGTGCTTTATTTTCCCTTTTCCCAATATGGCCAGTTGTAAAAACAGACTTCAATAATTGGATACAATTTATACTTAAATTACATTATTATAAGGTAGAGATCAAACTACAATATTTTTAATGCTGTGTCAGTTAAAATAATTGCTCAGTTTCGAAATTGAATATTAATTTGAGATTCACGTGGTGAACGAGCTTTTTTAATTGTTAAATAAATAAATGTAGCGTTTGGTCGGTAGCTACTCAACAAGTCAAAACAATTAATTAGTTTTTAAACCTCGTTACCATATGCTTGAGGTGACTTTGACCTGAACTTCGCTGGAGATCTTGACATTAATATTATAATCTTAGCGATGTTAAAATGCACGTTCTAGAACTCGTTCTTAGAAACTACAGCAAATCGGGTTTTCTTTGCGATGAATTGTATTGTAATCAAAGTACTCTCAAGTTCAGATAAGTTGTCAAGGAAACGAGATGTAAGGCACGGCCTTTCAAATTAGAGTCTTCAGTGCTGTTATTCGCTTAGCAATGTAGGTCATCAACTGAGCATATATCATTGATGCCGGCATTGATGCCAATTGTTGATCAACAACGGTTTTTGCATACATTGGGTAAGAAACTGGTAACCCATTTGCAGAAACCTACATTCAATCCATACTATTGTTAGAAGACCAAACCAACGATGTGCAAGATACACTAAAAGAAACCAATCACATTACCTTGGCAAAAGCCGTATCGATGATGGTTGCTGTTCAAGACGTTGCTAGAAGTTGCGTCATTTTGAAGCTACTTTGAAGTTAATTGATTGCAACAGTCGTATAATTCATCGTGTATGACAATCAACCTTTTTGGGTACTAGCTGCATATTAGCGCACTAGGCATGTCTGAATTAATCTGAATTAAGAGTCTAAAGAGAAAATAGGCCTGCCTGATTTAAATAATACATAAAATAAACGCGCAGTTAATTTTAATTGAATATTAACAGAACGTATCTGTTTACACCTAAACTTTGTAACATAAAATATATAATTTGTAGATATCATGAATTCATTCTATATTTTACGACTGGCCTGCATGAGCATCATCACGTTTCCCCCTTTTCAGCAATACATACTCGGCGAGCGGGCGCCTGTCCGAAGGCGAGTCGATGGAGTCGCTAACGTCGTTGCACTCGGCGCAGGCGCACAACCACACCTCCTCCCCTAACTCACACCATCGCAGCTCACTCACACACAATAAGCTCATCATGCACCGAGACGCTCAAGGCTCCAGGCTTAACAGGAGCAACAGTATTAGGTGGGTCGTCATGTTAACTATTTTTGCTTTGGACTTCTGTACAAGAGATCAGCCGTGAAACTGCGTATTTGCTACTATATAAAATGGACTAGTGTTGTATAGATACGGTTAGAATCAATGTTAGTCAATTATGTGAGGCTATGACGATTCAGTGTGTTAGCTGTAAATAAATAAAAAATATTTTTATTGTATTATCAGTTATCAGAGATAAAGGTCGTCGTCGTGGTGAATGATGTGTATATAATTTCCATTACGTACATTCTTGAATATATGTATATTATCTTCAATATTGTTTATTATATCACGCATCTCTATAATACTTATTCCCAATCATTACAGTCTGCTTCTCATGCTCATAATACTTATACATACAATATTTACTTAAACATGATGTTAAGTCTTGTTGGTTACATTTTTAGCTACCTCAGAGATAGGACATTCCCAAGGTATGCCACACTCGGTTGAAAGTTTCTTCATTAATTATGCTTCGACGTGGCACGCTTTACTACAACAGACTATGCATGATTTGAACAATGGCACGGCTTTAGTTTTTTATTTATCTGGTCCGGACTGGCCGCTGTCCCTTAACCGCACTACAATTTCAGCGCAGGCAGTGCAAGATATTCCTAAGAATGCCAAGTGTATTGACAAATCTGCGAAATTACGCGATTGAACTCTTGGCGTGCTTATTCGTATATTGCCCTTTACTGCATTTATTACATTATGTTTTATTAAGGTACAGCGCTTTGGACATTTTTACATCGAACCCATAGTTGGATGTATCTGTTACGTAGTTTTGGTGTGTCATCGCATCATTGTAAGATTTTCTTATGAACAAAATCTTACAATGATGCGTAACTTTGCAATTTCTGTAATTTTTTATACAACTAGGTTGGCAAACAAGCATGCGACCCGGATTAGATGGTAAGCGGCCACCGCAGCCTGTTGACGCTCTCAATACCACGGGGATATTACTCGCGCGCTGCCAATCTTGTGACCTAAAGCTGTTTCGTCACAGTACCCAGTAATTTCTCTGCCATATCTCACCCTTCAAACCGGAACACAGCTATACAGTGAGACAGAGGTACCCACGCAGACGACTTTTAACAAAGTCTCCCTCTGGCGAAACACATTTTGCACATGTACAATTATTTCCTATCCTCAGTCAGCGGCCAATCAGTCATAGGTAAAGGCAAGGCCCTTCAGGTATTTGCCGGACGTATCCCGTGACCAGTCTGGAACAAATTTTTATGCGTTTCACAATTTAAAAAAAATATTGTCTATGCTAGTGACACATTACACACACTTTTATTATCCCATATTTTTTAATTTAATATATCCAGAAACAGTTTGTAACACAATTGCACACTTTTGTACACAATGCAAGTATGAATATTTTTTCTTTTTTTTTATCGAATTATGATTTTATGATGGAAACATTGTTTTATTATTTTAAAAGCATAAACTGTAGATAAATCAATAGGCTTCTGTGGACATAAAGCTAAATGTGTATTGTATACTACGCCATGTCGTAAAGTGAGCTTTAACGTTAAATATATGAGTGGTTAAAGAAAAATTTTAATTACAGATCGACCAAGTCCGAGAAGCTGTATCCATCGATGTTGCAAAGATCTTCGGAGAGCGATTACGAACCATATTATTGTTTGCCAGTACAATATGGACCCGGAGGACAAGGTACGTTTACTTCTTCCTTTTTAAAATCCTAAATTTTCCTGTTTTTAAATCCTAATCTTAACTTTGCCTGTTATTTGTAGGTACGTTTTGATAAATTTGTGATTACAAAGGTTTCTTCTTGCAGCTCCTAGTTGTATGTTAATATTCTACTCATTATCAACCTTTTTATGTGCTATAAATCTCGATATACTATCATCAGATACTGAATTCATTTGAACTAAATCAGATGCAATTTGTGAACATTTGTTACCATTGTGCTTGTTGTTTCCGTAACAGCATTAGAGGCATACCTACAATACCAAGAGACACATTCACTTACACCAGCATTTATTGTATAAGTGTGTATCAGTTCCTATAATTTAATATAATTAAATATGTGATTCTGATTAAACACTTATACAATATACAAAATATTATAATTTTGAACTATACTTTGATTGACTTTTTAAATATTTAAAATGAATGTCATCAAGTCAAGATATAATAAAAAATAAAAACACAACTGCCATTCTTTCTAAAAGCATCTTAAGTATACAGTATCAGATATTTTTTTTTAAATTTAGAATTTAGCATATAACTTGCATATATTTTTTAAACTAAATTTCAATTATATTGTAAAGACTTTTAGTAATTTATAATGACATGAAAAAACTCAAAAAATACATACATCCGTATATACATGAATCTGAAAACACTAGCTCCTTTTCGTGGGAGTCTTGTAATGAAAATCTTTAACAGAGCTGTAAAGATTCAGCATTGCTATAAAAGTTAGACAGGCGTTTTGGATATTGATTGATGACAACACCGGACCTAACCTACGGTGATCGGATATCATACTTAGTAAGCCATTCGCACCCAATGACTACTTAATTACAATTCCTATAAAAAGTGTAATAAAAAGGGAACTTTGACACAAACATGTGTATTAAATCTGCATTATGACATAATTTCTCATATGCATATCATATGTACTTATAACTTTCTGAAATAAATGTGTTTAATCACAATGTGCATACTCATACTTGTTTACTATTTGTTTACTCAGGTGTATGTGCCCTTTTGGATCGTGCGTAATGTCTGATATGTCGGGAAACTTCAATTTTTGCCTCGGTGACACAGACGGCGGAGATGAAACTAGCATCCTAGTATATTATGATTGACGAGCTCGGTGGCTCAGTGGTGGAACGCGCTGTTACGCTACTTTGACACCAACGCTCGTGGGTTCGATTCCCACACAGTACAAACATTTGTGTGCATGAACATATCTGTTTGTATTGGGTCTGGGTATTTTCTAAGTATAATAAGTATGTATTTACAAAAAAAAAAATGTATTTACGTATGTGTATCAGTTGTCTAGTACCCATAATACAAGCTTCGCTTACTTTGGGGCTATATGGCGCTGTGTAATTTGTCCGACAATATTTATTTATTTATTTATGAGCGTAGCGTAGCGTAGTAGTCACTGCAAGGCGTATACTCGGATACGCATTATTTTGTTTTTGCGTTAAATTAAACTAGCAATAAGAAGATAATGCATAATAACTACTTGAATCTTTCATAGAATTGTTTTCTATACCATACCTGAAAACCTTATCAAAAATTTTACCCACCCTTTTAGTCAACCCAACCGTACATGTGAATGAACTTTTAGGTCTAAATTATGGTGTCTCGGAACCACCGTCACCCTCGCCAAGATCTGCCCTAAGCCCCACGCACCAGCCCGGCAATGTGATGCACACACCAAGACATTCCCACCACTACCCTAAGAAGAATGACGATGGTACGTAGAAGTCTCTATATCAGGGTTTATTTTTCTCTTTGCCTTTATTTACTGACTTGTCAAGAGAAGCAGATTGCAAGTTCGCCATGTTTTTTTAAAATGTACTACCTATATTTGTATCTCGGAAACGCTTTAACCGATTCTGATAGGTATCCTATACTGTACCTATTCTGTTTAGATTTGGACGCAATCATTAAATACCGATCATTAAGTAGAAAGTAACATTGTTTTTTTTTTTAATAATTGTCTTTCTTGTTTTGTTTATGATTTCATTTTGAATATTCTTTATGAGTATACTCCTACGATAAAAGGTCTTCGTTCAGTCTTGCTTTCAACACCAGAAAAAAAAATACAAAATCGACATCAATAGATGTCGATTTAAATGAAGAAGGTTTTACTTATTATTTATAAGTTATATCTTTTTGTAAATATGGTGCACTTGTAACCAAAAACAAAACATTTGCAATTTCGCTGTTTCATAACTATGTTTTTTTTTTGTTCTCGCGCTGTGATTATATTTATAGTAGGGGAGGCAGCGTTAATTTTTCCGAGGCATTTTATACCGAATGAATTTTATTTAAGTAGTTACTTGAGTAATGAATAAAATATACGTCAGTCGCCACACCCGCGGTGGAGTCAAAGGTGATGGCATGTAAATGTTGTTAGGCAAAAATTATTATTAGGGCATGCAATCATACGGGCCACTTGATGTAAAGCGGTTACCGTAGCCTATGAACGCTTGTAATACATTAAGTATCACTCGCGCGATGCCTCCTCTGCTGCTAACACAGCAACTCCTTTGGAGCTCACTGGTGACCTCGCAGAAACACAACAACCCTCTAGGCAGTTGTTATTTGGCTGTGGTTTTCTGTGAGGTGGAGGTACGTCACCAGACGGCTGCTTTGATGTGCCCAACCTCTCAAGCATTGGCATAACTTATTTTAAATTAATTTTATACTTAATGAAATTCAAATATACAGCAACTTTATTCTTAATAATATTAAAAATTACCGTAAGTTGATTGCTTTTGGGTGTAAATACCAGTTCATCTGTCAAAGTGACTATGCACCGCTCAGAGGTACTGAACTGGCGGCATGTTTATGCCGCTGACCGAACGTTTTACCGCCATTATAATTAAGGCTGCGTATTTTTTTTAATCATTTATAAAGTACGACAATTCAGCTGTATAAATTTCATAAGGTATCAAATGACTTTATACTTGAACATATTTAATATGGTTCATATACGTGATTGACGTATAATCCCTTCTCTTCAAGAGAGCTGATGGTTATTTTTTTTGTTAAAACTAACCTCAGGAATAACCCTATAAAGTTGGATATGGTATAAAAAAACTCGTCCGGCAATTCATACACTTGTCTGGTATTATTAATGCCTTAGTATCTGCGCTGTAAAAGGTCAAGTTTGGCGTAGCCCTCCATTAATAATTTAATTTCCTTATTTGAAAGTAACTCAATTAAAAATTGCTCTAACACTTATCGAATTAGTTAATAAATTCAGACTTTACAACTAATTTTGTACAACCCGCTTTGTGCTTACGCCACCAATTACTTCATGCGACCTAGACAGCCAGGATCTCAAATAGATACTTACATGTAAGCTTTTGAAAGGTCTAGAATTTTGCAATCGAATCAAAACCGTTTTTCGTAGGATGACATTAGATACTTGTACATTGCGCTTTAATATATTTTGAATTGAATAGTTAGGTAAATTTTTAAATAATAAAAACACATGTAAAACATCCTGGCTGACTATATTCGTCCTCTCTTGAAACCATACTAAGTATACTAAAATACGGTTGTCTATGCAATGTGCCGACCCGACCCTGAAAAAAACGATTATAGAAGAAACTTACATTAAAGTAAAACAAATTGCTGAAAATTATATGATTGAAAAATCATTTGATCCTCTCCGAAATAATTTGCTTAGAATGTTATGGAATTGACTGCTAAGAGTCAATTCCATAACATTCTTGATATTTATCTATACATATACTAATGGCTAACTATGGTACCTAATTAAGAGTTTAAGATATTTCAGAAATGCGACCGTAAAAACCGATCATCAAATCATCTTCGTCTGAAGAGTCGTATGATCGGCTATGAACTTTTATGGAACGCATTAAGTTTAAATTGTATCTGTGCAGTTCATGGATCGACTGCTTCACTGGTGTCAACGGCGTCTTCCTTAGCGGCTGGTGCTGGGTCAGATGAAAGACATGCTCATGAGGTATGTATCCTTATTTATAGGTCTAGCTCACTTTTTGGAGTGCAAGTGACTCACCACTATTTCACTTTAGCCACTTGCACAACTTTCATTTTAATACTCGATATGTGCGACTGAGGAGGCAGTTCCACTTTACAAAAGACCGCAAGCAAAGTTTTTTTTTATATCACTAGGGTTGCAAACAAGCCTGCTTGATAGTAAGCAGTTATAGTAACTTATGGTATTTGCAATATGAGGGGTCTCGTTCGTGCGTTGCCGATCCTGTTAACCTCTCCATGTGTTTTGAACAATCCCATGCTGCAATCCCTTGGGAAAAGCAACCTCTACTTTTTCCGTCATTCCGAAGGTAAGTTAAGGAGACGATAACGGCTGTTATCGATGGATGATATAGAAAGCTGCTTGACTGGTGAAATTTATCCACTTCACAGAAAACTGCAACCAAATAATATCTTGTTGTTGCGAGTGGCTAGGTTGTTTGGTTATCAGTAAGCTCCTAAGAAATTGCTGTGTTCGCGCCAGCATTCTTCTCCTCCTCCTCAAGCATTCTTTTGCTACTATAACTATTTTACATTAAGTTGAACCTAATTATGAGCTTCCTTAGTGGTTAGTTAGTAGGTTATCTTATGCACCTCCTGACGTTGTATTAAAAAAATAAACGAATCCGATTTCTGTACCCTGAAGAATCTAAGAGCAAAGCTCGCTCCAACGCATTTTTATTTGTGGCCAGCCCAAAAGTCAATATTGAATGTATTGAAAACATTTATATATTACGTCAACCGCCACACTTCAGACAAACCATGAGCTTATTTACTGCATTAACTGACTAGACCTACGTCCACGTGATATAAAACGTTTACTGTATGTAATACAAAAATGTTGCCCTGCCATTTTCTTTTCATACATCGTCGGGAGGCATACAAGCATACGGCCCTGATTTAAAGCGGTTACCGTAGCCTATGAACGCTTGAAACATATTAAGTATCAGTCGCACGATGCCACCTCGACTGTTAAAAAAGCAACTCCTTACGAGCTTACTAGTGACCCCGCTCACTAGCAGAAATACAATAATCCTGCACAGAGTTTTTAATTGGTCGCAATTTTCTGTGAAGAGGAGGTCCTTCACCAGGCGAGCTGCTACCGAGAGCTAACTTATTTGTCTTGGTTTTCAAACCATGACAAATAAGCATGTTCATGCACATAAATGTTGTCCTTTGTGGAAATCGAACCCACGAGCGTTGGCGTCAAAGTAGCGTTATTAATCACTGCGCCTGGTAGTATCTTATAGGTAACTTTACTGACAACCACGCAAAAACCCATCCAGGGAGCTTGGTTGTGTGGTAAAAAAAAACATCTCATATTTCTTAATATTTGTACCAGGTGCGGAAGTTAAGAAGGGAGCTCGCTGATGCCAAAGATAAAGTGCATACTCTGACTACGCAACTGACAACAAATGTAAGTAATAGATTGTAATTTGTTATCACCGAGAAAGGTTAAAGCCCTTTCTTTGTTACGTTAATGTCCGACGGTCCAATGACATGTGATTAGTAACCTATTTAAAAACAAAGACGAATTATTTCCAGGCCCTTTATGTGCGCCAATGTTGTTAAATAGGTACTATTTCAAAGTGGTGTTATTATTTTCCTATATGTATAATGACTTAATGACTTTCAGATGTGCTTGCCTCATTAGTTAGATAGGTTATATAACTCAGGTTTATTAGTTTTGAATGGGGTAAATCTAGAGTGAAAATGATGTAGAATAAGCAACAATTTTTATATTGTTTATTAAACACTATTTTATTAATGAAAATAAACTGCTAGATAAATTTTACAATTTAAAAGATTTATTTAAATAACAAACAATAAAACAACCTGATGAATTTAACTGCAGCCCGTGAATGTTTTGAATTCACCTCTCCGTTCACTCAGGAGCTCTTTCTCCCTTGCAGGAACTCAGCAACCCTCTAGGGAGTTGAATTTGATTGCAGTTCCGTGTCTTCTTCCACAGTCAGCTTGATTATATATATATGTATATATATATTTTCATATAGGTGATATAGGGCTATGTCCTACTTCTCTTTTACCAGAATTTCGTTTGATAGTTGACAGGGTGCAGCTTATGTTGACTTTATCTCTAAACGTTCCTTTCTAATCAGAGAAGAACTAGAAATGATTGAACATATCATTACTTAACATGCGTATCCGATTAGAATGAACCAATTGATTACAAATTTTATATTCATGTAGAATAAAAAAGAATCAGTAGTCGTCAGTCATCAGTGCTCAACATTCGAGAATAAACAATACTGAAAATTTGAGGAAACCATATTTCATACATGTGGTTGGCTGGCAATTTTTTTTTATTGTTACATATCAATTAAAAATATATGTTCAATTATTTTTTTAGCGTGGCCCATGAAGTAAGTAATCAAACAAAAACACAAGTTAGCATCGTATATTTGCCCCACCCTGCTAATGCTAAAAGCAATGTTATAAAATTGTAGATTTTTATATGGAAAAATACAGCAACACCTCTGTAACGTACACCCTAAATAGAATAATGTAGGGTGAGTGTGACGGTCATCAATCAAATGACTACGCCCCTTACATCAACTCAATTCACCAGTTTGACTATTCAGTTATCGGTACCTATTACCACAGTGTTATACCTTTAATATTACCTTCAGAAAGTACCAAAAATTGACACGTACGAGTACCAGAGTAATAGGTTTCGAATGTTTAAATTCTAAAGCGTAAACAATAAAATAACAAAAAATAAAATAACAAAAGATATCATATTTTATATGTGTGTATATGGTATACAAACTTTATTTTGTTTGTAAATTGCAATTAATTAATTGAACCGTATTGAGGAAAGATTAAAAAGAAAAAGAATGATTTACGCGAGCGAAACGAACTGACAGACGCAAAACCAAGGGACAAAGTGATCATAAAGGGGTTAAAAACGGAACCCCTGCCCCTCTTGACATACGGTATACTAAAAACCATTGATACACGAGAATTCGTGATTTGTCAAAAAATCATCGCGTGACTGCAACGCTTCAATAACCTGCACATAACACTGTAACACGATAAGTCATAGACAAAACGATTACGTATCAGTTTGTGAAGCTATCACATGTTTTGTGCTCACTGATGCTTACTTGACGCAGTTTTAAAAACAGTGTAACTTTATACCCATTTAGTTAACGTAATTCGAAATCTATTATCTGCGGTCGGCAAAAGTTGTTGACACATTAACGAGTTTTGAGCTTCACTTTCACTTTCCCAGTGTCGGATGGATCACGGTATGGCCATTGCGATTGTACATTAGTGGATATATTGCGACTAATTGTCCACCTTTTAACAACTTGTGCGATGGCTACGAGTAGCTACTGTTCATAAAGTTAGTTGTTAACTTTCGCGCAAGAACACTAACGAAGAGTTCCTAATCGGGATATATGTATAATTAACACTGTTGCTGACTGAAAGTTGATGAAAGAAAGACAGAGGTTGTTATTTAGACATACTTTGGGGGGGGGGGGGGGGGGAGCTTAAATTGTTAACATTTTTGTATATGACTCGAAAACTATCTAAGATATATTGAAATCAAAAATATAGTGTAAAGTTTTCATGAAGTTATTGTATATGATACCCCACTCTTTACCGTTTTTTTTTTCATTGTTTACTTTTTTATCCACTTTTAATTTATCTTAAATTATTTTTGAAGAAGTATATGTAGCGGTCAGTACGTTGTTGTTCTAAAAACTTTATCAAATATTTCGAGTCATTATAATATGTGAATATGAGATAAATATTGCAATGGTGGACTTATGCTATTAGATCTTTCTTCAAAGCGCCGTAGAGAACCTGAAATGAATTAGTTAAGAATTTCGGGAACAATATGTGTATTATATTTAATATTTTGGGAGCAATATTATTTGTTTAAAATATTATAATGCTGTGATAGTACACGTAAGAATACGTATTAAGAGTTTAGTAGCGGGTACCGCCAATCCCAATGGATTAGGAAACGGGATAACGCAAAGAAGAAAAAGAAGAAGTTTACGTAATTAGTTTATTTTTAATCAGGACCTTTATGACATCGTTGCTCGTGCTAGTCTAATAAAACACACAGGTTAAGCAAGGTCAACCTTCAATCAGTCATTGGAGGAGTTTATATTCTAGAATTATCCGTACTTGGAGGACACCGTTGGAGGAGGCCGCTAGTCCCGGCTGTTCCGGGTAAGACGACAGTTGTCAACAACTTTCGGGCGAGTTGAGATTACGGGCGTTCGCCTATCCGCACTTGAGCATCGTACATTCTAAAACCCCAACAGTCACATGTAATTACGCTTGTAGTACAAGAAGTATTCGCTCACGTATCGCCACGGCGACCCTTGCTGGCTCAGGAGCTTTCAAGAGCTTATCAATGACCTCACATACTCGATTCATATCACAGGAATAACAACCTCTACCAAGATATAATTTGGCTGTGGCCTTCTGTATGGTATGGCTTGCTTTTATGACATAACGTTGAAGCGTCGTTATCTTTCGCTAGACCCTTTTTGCTACAATTGATGCCCACGGGCTTGTAAGGTTAAATTTCATCACCACAAAATCTTCACATTTCTTTCATATTAAAGAAAAAAAACCTTTCTTAGCCATTTAACGTTGTAAGATATTCTAAGATACTCTTTTTGAAACGCCGATACGCATATAAACATACGGCCCATCTGGTGTGAATTAGTAATAGCCTATAAACGTTTGCAATAGAGGAAATATTGTTTGCGTGTTACCACTCGTGCTGCTAACACAGCAACTCATTTGGGCTTACTGGTAACAGTAACCATTCACTCGCAGGAACACTACAACCTCTAGAGAATTGTTATTTAGCTGCGGTTTTGGGTGAGGTGGAGGTACTTCCTCAAACGGGATAATTTGATGTACCCTTTTTCTCTTAAAAATGGCCAGAACAATACATGCTATTTTGTTTTTACTACGTCGGCAGGCATACAGGCATACTGCCCACCTGATGTAAAGCGATTACCATAGCCAATGAACGCTTGGAATATATTAAGTATCACTCGCTCGATGCCACAACTGCTGCTAATACAGGAACTCACTAGGAGCTTACGGGTGACCTCACTTCCATGCAGGAATACAACAACTCTCTTAGGGAGTTGTTATTTGGCTGCGGTTTTCCCTGAGGTCCAGTTTCCAGATGGGTTACTTTGATGCGCCTTACCTCTCTTAAAATACACAGACCAAGAACAGACATGTTCATGCACACAAATGTTTGTCCTGTGTGGGAATCGAACCCACAAGCCTCTGTGTTAAAGTAGCATTGCTAATCACTACACTGCCGGGCTGGGCAAACATAACTGAACGAATGTTTATAATAAGAACATGTATAGATAAGTTTTTAGTCACGCCTCTTTGGTAGGCTAAGCATATCAGGTTTAATCTAAATATACCTGATTTATGCATTTATCAAGTTGAAATAATTCCAATTTCCATTGGTCGATACAATGTCGTAAAAGTAGAACTAATGTTTTATGCATACTGATCTTGGAAGCCGAGCCCTAGCGCTCAAGAAAGTTGATATGAAATGTGCTACAGAGGGTCAGTAAATAATAGTTGTGGACTGGAGCTGAGTATGACCGTGAGACACCGGGTCGCCTATTTCTCTCCCATATCGGGCAAGGAATGTGTGCCAAACGCCAACTGCCACTGTGGTTATCGCGAATGACGCTCAAGTTAAACGCTGCGCACTATGAGAGGTTGTTACACTGTAATATGAACTCTACATACGTAACTAACCACGTAATATTCACAAACAGGCCGATATAACTTATTTCACTATATGAAAGAGGTCCCTTGCTAATATTTTGCAAACTGTCTACGTTTTACTTATAAACGCAAACGCGTAGAGTAATTAATTTACGTTTTCGGTCAATCAGTTGTTTGGGTTCTACATGTAAAGAGCAAACAGAACACTATTATGTAACTGCTGCCACAGTGCTGTATGTAAGTCAGTCAGACAGTCCGTCTGTACAAAAGTCAAAGATTTATAAACCGTAAACGACAAGATCAGAAATTTGGATATATTGTGTAGAATGTTTATACAAACTCGCATATTTACAAAAAAAAATTTATTATTTTTTATAAAAGGTTTCCATGTATGAAACGAAACAAAAATGAGATCTCGCCTTAACTTGTGAGGCGTCATTGTTTAGAGCTCATCGAATTGAGTATAAATATGATTTGAAAACTTTACAATCATCAGCATTTGTCATTAATAACTATAAAATGGAGCTTACATAGCTGTACGGTGGTAAAGGTTTATTTTCATTTTTACTAGTTCGTATCTTTTTTATTTGTTAACAAGTTTCTATTTTTTCCCCAATAATATTTTTTGTAGTTTAGTAAAAGTAAAATATACTTATCTATGAAAACAGTAATTTTACATTTGAACATAACAAGCGTATAGATTGTTGTAATTAATTTTGATCAAATGAAAATGTACTTTATTACCCAACAATTATATTGGTGCTTTTTGAATTCAAGCTAAAAAGAACGGTGGTTGTCAATGCGACGCGTATATTTATATAATACGCAATCTGTACATGCTATCTCCTTACTAGATTGTATGACTTTATATTAAATAAAATAAAAATATATATTCCAGTTAAATTCGATATATATAATTTCAATTCATTTATCACGCTATGGCTACTGGATAGCTTCTTCGATAAATTGGTAAATTCCGCTGCATTTTATGACTTGAACACTGGACAATATAACGTAACATGACAAACCAGAGGTAAATGTCAAGTCTGTTATAGGTTCTTCCATATGTTCATAGAAGCAGCAACTGATTGGCTGACTTATCGGCCCACATAGAAAACTGGGTCTAGATGTATTGTCTTTTTAGAAAGTATCCTTAAATCGCCTATCTTCCTGTTCCTAGCGTTTTTTAATCCATTAGGATTTGGCGAAGATCCTTAACTCGCATATATTAGCATTAAAAGAGGTTTTCAAATCGTAAAATTGTTGTGTATTTGTAATTTTTTAAGTTAGTTATATAAAAGTTTGTAAGTAGGCACATGTTTAGCATCGGAAATAATAGTTTCAGTTTAAAGAATCTTTATTATTAATTTCTCATTACAACATAAAGCCATTTACATGAGAAAATATTAAAATCTAATTAAATATGTATACATTCTAAAATCAATTTGTAGACATGGGCTGCTCAGCTCAAAAAGAAAAGGAAGTACAGATTGTGCATTAAAGTAAACTATTACATAGCTACTTATACAATATTTAGTTGTTAAAAGGTAACCGGTATATTTTATAAAATAGTAATTTATTGACAAACAATTCACAAAGAAAAAAAAAAAGAAAATTAAAGGTACTCTAGATTTAATTAAATTGCAAATACCGTCTCACTCAGCTTATCAATGCGCAATTGTCCGCCAATTCGCACAAACAAAGGTGGCAAGATACTAAAGCCATTTGTGTTGAGTAGAAAGGTGAGCCAAGTTCAGAACATGCGATACTATTTACTTTTTTTTTTTTTTTTTCTCTTACAAATACATTTTGTATAAATTCATGCTACAAACATCCATACAAAAATAGATACCTATGTACATGCGAAATATGCATTTTCGGCCCAACTCGACTTGTAAGCCTCGCTCGCTTTGCTCGTTCAGTCAATTGTCACTTGGTCGGGTATGTTTTAATTATGTATTTTGTAAGCCTGGATTTAAATACCCACAGAGATTGAGCATTTTTAATGTCTTCAGGCAATTTATTGTACAGTTGTGCTCCGTCAAAAGTTATGGATCTTTTTCCATAGTTAGTTCTAATTTTAGGTAAGGCTATGTAGTTGACTCGTCGGCCAGGACGTTTAATTTTGGGAAATGAAATAGCTGAATGTATGTATTTGTGCAGTATCTTGTAAATTAATATGCAAATTGTATATATGTATAGTTGCTTTATAGTCATAAGTTTGGTTTCTTTGTAAATTTTGTTGGTGGGAGTACGGTAATGATAGTGAAACAGCATTTTTATAATTTTGTTCTGTGCAATTTGTAAGTCTTTTAGGTTAGTTTTAGATGCATTACCCCAAATTTCTATGAGGTATAATAAGTGCGGTTTTACGAGTGAATTATATATAGTAAGGCGAACTTGTTTTGGAAGACAGCGAACTATACTACGGAGTGCTCCCATTAGACCCGTGAGTTTAGATTTTATGTAGTGAATGTGAGTATTCCACGTAAGGTGAGAGTCTAGTCTTAGACCGAGGTATTTTTCGCTGGTTTTTACCTGTATTGGTTCGTCATTAATTTTGAGATCTAAGTGTGGTGGGATTTTTTTATTTTTTGGTCTAAATATAATATAGCAAGTCTTGGAAATATTAATCGTTAGTAGATTATATTTGAACCAGTCATTTATGATGTTAAGATCGTGCTGGGCTTGTTCGATTAGATGGTGAATCGTTGATCCAAAGTAAAAAAGACACGTATCATCTGCATACAGTGTCACCTGTCCGTGTAGCCCTGCCTCATTTATATTATTTATATAAATGAGGAAAAGTAAAGGGCCCAATATGGAACCTTGTGGTACACCGCATGTGATAAGTTGAGACTGACTCTCATACTCATCCATCTTAACCATTTGATATCTATCGGATAGGTATGATTTGAGAATATCATAAGCCCTACCAGTGACACCAATGCTCTCGAGTTTTCTTAATAGCAACGTGTGGGACACCGTATCAAATGCTTTCTTGAGATCAATAAATATCCCAAGAGCCAAGTTTTTATTATCAATGTTAGACTTGATTTTAGTTACAATATCCGTAGTGGCCGACAAAGTACTAGATATTGGTCTAAACCCATATTGTTGATCGTAAAGAAAATTCATCGAGTCTAAATAATCATATAAGCGTTTATATATGACTTTTTCGAGAACCTTGGATAACACTGGCAGGACCGAAATTGGACGATAATTCCCTGGATCAGATTTAGTTATAGTTTACTCTGTTTTGACTTCAACTTTTAGGCGGGTGAAGTTGTTGTATATAGGTATATACAAATATACCCCTACATACAACAACTTACTTATTGACAGACAATACACAGTCTTAACTATTGGATATTTGAAATAAAGGGATTTAGAAACAATATTCTTTGTGATGTCAGGAGCCTTAGAAACCGGCGAGCTTGCATGAGAAGAACAATGAATTTTAAAGAAGCGAGTGAGTTGTGTAAGGATCGAGTCACGTGGCGCTCAGTATTCTCTACTCTACTCTCTACCCCGCAAGGGTGTCCTAATATACCTCACATGCTTCTTTAACATTTATCGCTCTTTTCATGTAGGTTCGCCGGTTCTTAGTCAGTCGGTCCGGTCAGTCTTGGCCTTCCTCGGCTTCTACGTCCCTCTACTTTGTTGTATGTTTGTATATCTGATTCGTGATTCTTTCCTCTTGCATTATTTCTATATGTCCGTACCAGCGGAACATGTATTTTCTTATGTTAACACCGAAACGCTTTTTCAGACCCTTTCATACTACATCTTCATTGCGAACTCGATTTACAAGCGCTACGCTGCAGATTTTGCGCATCGCTCGCATCTCGATGGTGTTTATTCTACTTTCATGTTCTGTTTGCCGAACCTAGCTCTCGTTTCCATTAGCGAATCAACACTGAATTATGTATAGCGATCTGTGACTTCTAGCTCGTTTTTGCTGCCTAGAAATTTTCCCAACGCTCCATTCACATTATTCCTTGCCTTCACTCGCCAAAAGTGCATCCAAAAATACAATCTCATTCACTTATTCCAACACTACATAATCAACCATCGATTGTTCTGGTTTCTTCTCGTTCAAATATCATTATTTTTGCTTTCTTCTGAAGGTAATTTATACATATATATATTGTGAACACAATCGCGGGTAATATATATCATAGGTAATATTTATTTTATTTGAAATTGTAATGTTTCATATTGTGTTTCTTTTTTAAGTTATATAGATTTGATAGAGGATTTACATAATAACATACGGCGAAAATCGAACTATCGCTCACATTCAAAACCACTATTTAATTATAGGCGGATTACGATCTAATTATATACTTGCATTACTTGGATATGGTCAATTGATTTAGTTCATTACTGGTTTATGTAGTGATTATGTACACATAGGGGCAATTATGGTATTTGCGTAAGCAAACTGTGAATGATTTTGTCCATGAGCTTTGCAGCTACTTATACCTGTATTTTAGGGTAATGTGCCCAATGGGCAACACGTAGACTATAATTAATCCAGTATTCTGTTTGTTTGTCAGTATGTCATAGGTCTTGTAGAGATGAACTTTGGATATTTTGTGTAAAATGATGCGTCCAAATCGAATTGTTATATAGAATACCTTTTAAAAAATTGATAATGATCATATAATAAAAAACAACTTTTTTACCCAGGACAAATTAAAGTGTAAGCTTAATTTTGTTACAAAAACTAAGGTTGTATGGAGTTGAATGAAATGAATGATTATACATTTCATGCACACGGCGAGTAGATATGTATGAAAATATCTATGAACGTAAGAATGAAGAATAGAGTGACCGACAGCGTTTTGTGATGCTCGAATTTCTCTATCTAACCCGCAAATGATCTGATTTTCAGATACATATAGATAGATTTTATACAGTATTTATACAACAAATACTAACACCCGGATTTATAATATATAATTGGTAGTAGCAACCAAAACAAACAAATATTGTTTTCGTTAATGTGTGTTGCGATCTAGAACAAAGACAGACATCACAGAATCATAATAAGTTATGACTCGTAATGCCCATTTTATTTGTTACTTTAAATGATTGTTTTGGTTACCGTGGGGTAGCAAAACATAAGCCAGACATATTAATGAACGTCGCTTCTTTAAATTGGGCAAATAACGGTTGTCTGCTACATTAAAGCGATACACCTGCACGTTGGAATCAACTGGACCTGTAGACGGAGCAACGAAAAAGTTCAGTTTTCAATGAGAGCATTGTTGTGTTCGTCTAATTTACAACCCAGTAAAGCGTTGCCGCCATTAATAATTCAACACATGAGTACGTCGCTCGTTGTTCTTGCAACGCTATTGTTGTGCTTTGGAACGTTGTATTTAACCACGGGGTCCTATTTTTTCGTGGAATCGGTAAGGTTTGTTTGGTATAACGTTTAGAATCGATTGCAGTTTTATACGCCACAGTCTGAGATCCGGCCATCTAGATCGCCGTTTCCTTTCGACTAATCATTTCTGCTAATTGCCGCTAAATCGATCGGTTGAAGCAAGTTTTTATGACCCTTGCCATCAGATGCGAATAGGTGACAAGTCGCTTGATGGTTACAAACGAGCAACAAATTGGTTTCAATAGTAATTTGATTTAAACAATTGTCGTTTCTTTATGTTTCTGACCAATATTATTGGGTTGTAAAAAGAAAACTTATGTCACTTATCTCGCAATCATGAATCAGCGCTCATCTGTGTAATGAAGACAATTTAAAACTTTTCTGTGAAGTTAATTTCATATGTGACCGAACGCGATTCATGTGTAATTTATTGATTTTGGAAATTCGAATTCGGTTCAGAATAATTATGATTATTCTTAGCTTAGCCGTGTAGAATTTTGGAGGTGTATCGACATTCAAAGTTTTCCGTAGCTAAGCTTATCGTACTATATCTATACTCGCAGTAAATGAGATTCTGGCTAAAGAGTAGGATACAATAATTGTATTAATAATTAGATTGAATGTACAGAAGTAACAATTCCTTGGAGAGTTGTTGTCCTTCCGAAGGACAAAGGACGTGCGAGCGATATTACATTTTAGGTTAGCTACGATAAAAATACTATACGTAATAGATATAATACGTATGGGATACGTTAACATTGAACGTAGTATAAAAATGCCGATTATAGGAACAAAAAAATCCTATCTCGATCATCTTTAGGTTTTGCGAATATAGGCCTAGTTTATTTAGGTTTATTCGTGTCATAAAGATTGTATATTTTTTAGCGTAACGTGAGTCATTCCAACTTTTCAACTAAAGAACACTGTATATATCGTAATTGGTACTTCAGCTTATCGATTATTATCGAGTGACACATACAGCTGCTTTACTGTTATTACCACGAGCTCCTATCCTTGATGTTTAAACAGAAATTATTGGGCGTGCAAACCATTTTCTGATCAACCTTCACATTTGAAAATTTCCTTAGTTTCCAATGAGACCACACACGGTAGATCTCATTACGCATATTTAAATGTATTTATGTGCATACCTATTACATAGACATTGTTCGTTCACTTTGTTTACATTACGACTAGTTTTCCGTTTTAAAGTTCACAAATTGTGTGCTGACTTACCGTGCCTGTACTTTTATAACACGCTGGCAATACGCCAATATCAGACGAGCCTAACCTAAGCTAAGATTGTATTCGTAAAATGTCACATCACTTAGATCTGAAATGCTATGAATTTAGAGTAAATTATTGTATTAATACCACTGAGTTATTTCATTAATATGCAACGACTTTAATCTTTACGAAATGATACATTAAATTATTTAATTAAGCTTAATCGTCAATACTTTACATCTCTATAATTATCAAATTTTTACGTGGAATAAAATCTGTATTTTTTTCTCCGTGATGTCTATAGTACTCATAAATAACATGTCTATTTTACAAACTACGTCTTACAAGTTAGGTAATTACATATATCTTTTGTGAGAGTTGCGTAAGTAGGTACTCTCATCACCTTTATAAATTTAGATTATAATATAGATTATAAATTTCGATAACATAGATTTATGCAAATGTGAACAGAATGCCAAGGTTTTCTCTTTTTTATATCACTGTGTATTTGTACTGAACTTTTCAAAGATTTTTCGTACTAATATACTAATTCTAATTATCAATATCACCTGAGATGTAGGTCAGCACTATTTCTTGAATAAGTTATTGCCTTTTGTTTATTTTTGGCAAAAGTAAACAAAAAGTTTATACCGTCTTTGTATGGTCGCCGCATGTGCACAGAGACGTTATCAAATGTAACTTGAGTCCGTGGCCCATAAATCTTTAGGAGTGTTTGCCGCTTGCGCAACCAACAAGAGCCTCGCGCGTGATAATGCGTATGTCCCGCCTCCTCCAAAACGCTATCATCATAATCGCGTTTAAACTTTTAACATTGCATAGAAATAACCGTTATTTTTAGGGCTTTGACTTCAAATAACCTTGACGGACATAAATGTATCATGTGTATGGCAAGTACTCATATATATATAATTATATAATATTGTACTTTGATATATTTATCGATCACATTCACACCCTATTATTATTATCCCTCAGTCCATGTCCCCATCCTGTCTGTACCTAATCAATAGACCGTGAGTTACTATGTAGTTTGATCAGTGATCCGGGTTCCTTGGGGTTCCGTGACTCAGTTTAGTTTAATGCAAATACAATCGGCCGTCACTAGCCAATCATCAGTCAAACCAGTATGTGTTGAACCTTTGCGGAGGGCAGACGCGCGCGCGTGTCATACCTTACCGCTATTACACGCTGCTACGGAACTTTATAAACAAACTATAAATTGTTATTTGTGAATTAAATTGTGATTCAAGTAAAAAGGTTAAAGTGTATAACGGTGCAACAGTGACGTGCACGCGATTTGGATACTTTTTTGATATAAAATCAGTGTGTGTTTCTTTTAAACTTGTGTGAGCGAAACACGTTTGATTATATGATTTGTTGTTTTGTTGCCAAGACATCCGGGTATTATTTAGTTTTAGTTTCCCTTATTTAGTCGATAAGACTACCTTGTGACATCAATTTACGAGTATTAAGTATAATGATCCGCATAACTGAACAATATGTAATGGAAAACTACATGGCTCTAATGATATCAGTCATTAAATGTTACAAAAGCGTGAACATTCAATATGTAACTTAGTAATTGAATAAAAAAAAACATAAATAAAATAGGTTTTGTCTTAGGTAGGTAGATTAAAATTGTGTAATACGGTGAAGTATTTTGTATCAGTGCTTTGAAGACGCGGTTAAGATAGAGCTATTGAGCGCAGGTACCCACATATTGCGTCCCCTTTTTTTTGTATTTGGTAGAATCCTATTGGCGTTGGGTTCCTTACAAACGATTAGTGGGACAATAATATTCATTGTTAAATATCTGGTTTGGTCCATGGAAGGAGTTTTGTCCATATGTATGAGTTGTTTAGGACATCCATGAAGGTATAGTTAGTTCGGTTTTTTTTATATAAGTAAAAGTGCCTTTTAGGCAAAGTGTGTTATATTTGACAATGTTACCAGCAGTTTTGTCGAGTCCTAAATTTTACACATTAGCATGTACGAGTTTGTTCAGCCAAATAGGGTTGTCAGTGAAACTTGCTAATTGACAAAAGTCGTACCAGGCGACCTATAAAAGTTAAGATCAAACGGGCGGCCCTATGTGGATCTGTTTATGGGCGGATCTGGTTTTATTTGGGGTCAAACGTTTGATACTAATCTCGTTTGATGTATTTTATAGTGATATTAAAATCTACACTTTTCTTCTTTATTCAAAAGATTTTTCAAATTAAAACTTCTGTTTATGGAATACTTTTTCAACAACTTCCTTGACGTACCATTTAGTAAATTCTCTCCCATAGCCAGCAGATGGTGCGCGGGACCCCAATTCGTAATGAAGCGATTAGACGGGAAACTGAAGTCTGGGTTATTAGTTATTACGTTTAAAATCATAATTTCTTTCAGATGCTACTTAACAATTTCTAATTATGCTTGTGATTTATGTTCTTCATGAACAAATACTGTCAGATTTATTGACTAGTGAACTTTAAAATGTTAAAACAAACATTTCTGGTTCTGATGATAAAATAAACGAAGAAACCTTGACTTTATGGATGTAATCAATTGAAATGGCATATCAATTGTGGCTAAAATCTACATACTCGTTCCTTGTGTCGTGACTGCGCAGTGTAGCGTACCGCAGTATCTTGACAACGGTTCACGTCCTAATTACGCAACTCTGCGGCTGAAGCTTGCAGCATCCCGTAATTCAAGCTAATCTAACTCAAACACAACACAACGCAAACATGTTCAACTTTTTATACTTAAAACTCATAATACTACATCAAAGATAAGACATTACTGTCTTCTAAGAAGCTGAAGGACTTCAAACGACACCCAAGTCTGTGTCAGTGTTTTACTGAACGATGCTTATTTTTCCCATAACTCGTAGCTTATGGGTCGTTCTAAGACCTTATACTTACCACTCGCTTGAGATCTATATTGACAAGTAATGTGTGATTGAGATTGATTTGGCCATCAAAGAGTTTTATTATACGATTTGATTCATTTAATCATCATTGAAAAATATGTGTATTGGTGGTAAAATTTAACAATGTCGCCCTGTTTTATCAAATAATTCGATTGATTACAGATATCTTTGAACGGTTTGTTATCTCTTGTTATTTTGGTTGCAGTTTTATATATAGGCACCCTTTGGTATAGAACTGAACGTTATTAATCTTATGAAAAAGATAACCAGAGTGTTTGTCTTTAAAATGAAAAAGATCACTTCCTGGCGATAGTTGAATTCATTACCCTTGATTGTCGGTCATGAATGCTTTCTCAACAAGGAAAATTTGTGATGGCAACGATCTTTTCTATTGCTATTCACTACTGCAAAAATATGCTCTAAATATAAGGAGAGCTGATAACTAAATTAACAATCATGGGGTAGTAGGGCATAATATAGTGAGTTTATTTTTCGTAGGTTCTAGACCTTGTTGGCTTGGACGTTAACTTTCCAGTTTAAAAATTTACCTAATGTTAATAGTTCTGTTTGCAATTTAGTGTACATTCATATTGAAATATACAAGAGCATCAAAGTCCATTTACTACCCGTTTAGAGTACACTGTGTTCAATCAGCGAAGCGCCTCGGCACTGTCAATTGAGGTTAATTCGTACAGAGACTGGCCAGGGATCTCTAGCGCCCCTGCATTATTTATTCGTTCAATAAGCTAAATGGCCTAGTAAATTGTCTTCATATTCATAAATAAATGTTGTAAATTCGTTTTGAATTATCTACAGACACTATAAGGGGCAGTTCTTCAATTGGCTATTGCAGAAAGCGTTTACTTTCGTCTTGTTATAAAATTTAATTTAACGATAATTGCTTAAATCTTATAAATTAATTCAACATAGTATTTTATTTTAGGGTCGGCAACGCATGAGTGACACTCCTGGTGTTGCAAATGTCCATAGGCTACGGTGAATGTTTACAACAGGCAGGCCGTATGCTTGATTGCCACCTTAGTGGTATAAAAAATATATATTTCCTATCAATTATTTAGAAATGAAACCGCCGTTTTTTTTTTGGCCTGTAACAAGGTGGCTTAGATTTAGTAAATAATTTAAAGATAGTTATATATGTTCTTTACGAGCATCAACTAGCTTTCATGTTTTCGGTTTGGTTGTACAGAACAGAACACAAAAAAATTGTTTATGGAACAAAGACAACGAACTCGTAAAAACGCACATAAAAGGACATGAACTCTTTACAGGTGTCAGTGTATATGTAACCAGGACTCAACAATAAACATGCGTTACTATTATTTGGTATGTTTAATTAAACAACGAAGATACAAATGAATAGTATTGTGTTAGTAGCATTAAGTAGTATATTATGGCTAATTACATTGAAGTTACTATACCCCAAACCTCGCGATGCGAAGATACGTAACTCCATCCAGATGTAGCCTCTGAAGGCAATAAAGCATATTTGCCACAGTAATGAGATACATACTGCCGGGCACCGACCTATCTCCTAGGTGATTTCGATACGTCGAGCTATATTGTCTATTATATTCATAACTTCCAAGAGTCGATTTTTAATTAAATTATTATTTTACTTACATGATATTATTTTACTTAACCTTGACACTAGGAATAAAAGTAAAGTGGAACATCTTCTTGTAAGAAATCATCTCTTGCAAGAAGAAAAACTCTTTCAAACATGTTTGTTCAAAATATAGGTAATTCTGTGTGACGTTGACGTAGGATGTACTAATCTCTCTCTTCTAGCTGATACCCGTGGCTGCGTCCGCGTATTTTTTTTCTGTCTGAACCTTTCCCGGTGACGTTTTTGCCGGTGTGTTCAACATATAAAAAATATATTCTAATCGGTCGAGCCCATGTCGAGGCACTTTCGAGTTTTTGCTCGCTAACTAAACTACAATTGATTTATTTGTGTATATGTATATAGATAATAACCTGCGTATACACAAGGGAAGAGGATCAAGAGGTGGAAAATTGACTTCCTTTTGTCTGCATAAGTTATTAGTTATTATTGAGATTTAAACCTGAAATAAATCAAGTAGTTGCAAAAAAAAACAATAGTTTATTTAAATCAATTCCGTTATAAGTACCTACCTACACGGTTCCATGCTACGAGTATCACAGAACACATATGAACATGTAAGAAAGTAATTTATTGAGAAAACAAATATATTGAGGGTGCTTCAACAAGTGCATTATGCTCAAACATTATTATTTCACTTAGACGTTCTGATTTTCTGACATTCGTTTGCGCTCATAGTGATAGCCAGTACGAACCCTAAAGAATCATAGCGCTGATCATACTTCCGCAATGATGCGCACGGTTTTATTTTCAAAATAGAAGTACTGTAGTTTTAGCGACAAATACATTTAAATATTTTTGTGTTAACTCTCTACTGAATACATTCACGTATTCTGTAGTTCCTATAATGGATGGATATAGGAAATCAAACTAGTATTCGACGATAACAGGAAGGAAATCGCGTAAGAAGTTTAATTGTTGGACATTTAATTATTTTTATCCGTAAGCGGCCTGTGTTTCAAATTACGTAATTAGTAATTACTTGAGGAAGTGGAAAGAAATCGTACTATTATTGACTTTTTAAACCTGAGAAATAAATTAAGTAATAGATACATACTGAATCACTAAAATGATTATAAAATTAAAATCTGTATGATAAAATCAAATATAAATATTCTTTGAGGTTTCATTGCAAAGTTTTATACAATAGATTCTGCTTCGATTTCGAACTTTATATTGTTAAAGTTTTTAAAAACATTCTTAAGTAGTTTATGACTATTTCGTTCTAAGGAAAAACAGAACTTAAGTATTTTCATTTCGCTCAACTAGGCTTCTCAGGGACATTGTGAAGCCATTAAACAAATGATTGATATTATATGATTTATTTCATATTTTGATTTTAGTATTTACGGCCAAGTACATTACGGCCAATGAACTCAATACAATACCTAAACTATTACTATAACTAAAACATAAAACAATAAACCACTGGATATGGTAATGGCGAAATAATATTCGTGTGCTCAACGTAAAACATAAGTTGAACTATAAGTAAGAGTGTCTAGCGTAATATGCTCTTTCTCCTTCTCACGTCGGTTTCCGCAATGACGAGTGTCGTGACCACCTCGTCGGAAGAGTTTGGATTAATTGGCACCATCTATTTCCGTCTGCAGCCGAGTGCAGAGCATCGTGTACTATGGTATCGAGAGTGGTGCGGATCTGGTCAGACTAACGGTCTGCCTTAAGGTCTTTTCACTTCCACTTTGCCAGTGACTATTAACTTTTCTGGGTTGGGACTGTTCTTCCTGGCAATGCTAAAATTTGCTCCTAGCTGCACGTTTCATGAACATATACTGATTGGTTTCCCGTTTTACATTTACTGCAGGCTATCTATCTATATAGCTATAAATTCACCTCAAATCCCTTGTGGGGTAGGCAGGTAACGGAGCGTCACATGACTTTGTCCTTACATACCTCACTCGCTTCTTGAACATTCACAGCTTTTTCATGCACACTTGTAGGCTTCTAGGGCTCCTGATATAACCTCCAGATATAACACGCTCAATTTGGACATGGTCAGTAAGTCTTGACCTTCCTCGGCTCCTATGTCCTTCCACTACGTAATGTACGAACCACGGGAGCATGCCTATTCTTATTTTAACACTGAATTGCAATAAACATAAAAATCACTTTGGAATGTATTCATGTGGCTTGTTGCTTTTCGTCATGCTTTCCAATCGTTTAGATATTTATTTACAAGTTAAACTTTAATTAATAAAAAAAGTAAACGTGTAATTAATAAATGTCATGTAATAAGTTCCTAAACTGAGTAAGTGAAATACAAACGGCGAAGTTTAATTATTAATTTTACGTCTTATGGCGTTTGGTTGTCTCTGCTCATCACAAAAGGGGTTAGTGTAAAGGAATAGTTTATGTTCAATCAATTCAGATTAAACCAGAATAAAGGCTATCAATAAATAATTCAGACTAAACTAGAATAAAGGTTTTGCAAATTTTGTAACTTAATTACGTATTATCGGCTGCAGGGATTTGCTTTAAAGAGACAAAAATAAAAAATATCCTGATTAAGATATTGATTTATTTTTATATCGAATGTATTTCATATTCCTGGATAAAATTTGGAAACTGACCTCCGCACGGGTAGTAACGAAATATAATTAAGTTAGGTACAGTATTTTCTGTTCTTATGTCATGTCATAACCGAGCTTTGACTATACAAACAATACAAACAATATTACGCGTACGTGCGCATTAATTTTATAGTTAAATTTTAATTCCACGCTACGACCTCCAGCCAAGGATATTTTCCTTGGATTTTTAAGTCACTCAGTCTCCCCAAATTATGTCTAGGTATGTAAACATATCAATGTTTACAAAAAGGTCGTAGCGTGGAATTAAAATTTAACTATAAAATGAATGCACACGTACGCTTAATATGGTTTGTATAGATAGCTGTATTGTAAATATAGAACGTTAATTTACTGTCATACATAGGCCCATTTAGTGGTAATTGCCACCATACGTAATGGCGGTATTTATTGAGCGTTTCTAATGTGTTATTGTATTAAATAAATGTCGTAGTTCGGATTACGTAATCTCTGGCTCCTTGGAGATAATTTAAACTAGTTTGTACCTAACAATTTACGAACTGAGATAATACTACGTAAAATGTTCTATTGCCATGAATTTTATCATTGATTTTCGTTACACTGAGTTCGTATGAGGCATAAAGATCTACTATCAATAAAGTAGACTCACGTATAAATAAACGCCTATAGTACCCATATGTAATGTAGACTCTTATTACTTTGGTAGAATTATAGAAACTCAGCAATAGTTCATCAAAGATTTTGCCATATAATCAAACAAACAAAATTACCAATTACAATTACAAACAAAACTTTTTCATAATTTAGTTTTTTATACAACGTCGGTAGGCATACCTTAGTACGTAAGGCAGGTAGGCCTGTAAAGTGTAGCCCATATACGCTTGTAATACACTAAGTATCACCCGCGCGATTACTCCTCTGCTGCGAACTCTGCAACTCCTTAGGAGCTTACCAATGACCTCACTCACTCGCAGGAGCACAACCCTCTAGGGAGTTGTTATTTGTCTACGCTTTTCCGTGAGGTGGAGGTACTTCCCCAGACTACTTTTTTGCTTTAATGCAGGGTGCATTAAAGCAAAAAAGCCTAACCTCTCTTGATAATAATAATATTAGTGGATATATCTTAGTTCATAGGTAGAGACTGGACTAGAATAAATTTGTAAATGGATCTACTGTTTGTCTTGTAAAGTCAGGTATATAGGTGAAGGTAGAGTTAGGTAGGTAATAGATAATATGTTGTACCTTAGTTCACAAACAGAGAATGGCAATATACCATGAGTTTGCCTACCATTTCAATATTGTGAAATAAAATCCAAATATTTGTGGTTTTTAATAGATTGAAGAAATTTACATTACTTTAATTGGTTACATTGCAGTTAAATTTCTGTTTTTCTTCAAAACCCTTGATTTCGACATAAGTATTACTTGAATATCTTGTTAACTATCAGGTGTCATAACTGTTTGCATATTTAGTAACGCTGAAAATGGGCATGACATTAACCGAAAAAATTTACGACCGAACTAGTTTGACCAAAAGCTTGAGTTAAGATGTGTTGTATCATTGAGTTACATAGTAAAACTATTATGGGTGGCACTTAGCGGATAGTTTATTCGTCGAATTACTCATCATATTACTCGTGAATACTAAAAAGTGGCCAATAAGTTCATAAAATTCTAATTTCATTTCGTTGCGGTACTTGAGTAGGTACCTAAGTTCTTTAAAGTGTATATATTTTTTATAATAATTGCGAACTCTATATTATAATAATATAAACACGTAGACATTAATAACAGTAAGAATTTCAAAATTTTATATCAATCTATAACTTCAAGTCAAGTCCCTTGTGGGGTAAGCAGAGAGAACCGAGTGCCACTTGATTCGATAATTATATATCTCTTTATTATTCGTTGCTCTTGTTGTGCACGCTGGACGGTTTCTGGGTCTCTTGACATCAAACTTTAATAATATATGACCTCTTCGATTATGGTGGGTGAGAATAGGCCTTCCTTGGCACCTACATCTTTCTATTTTCGCGTTGTATGTTTTATTTGTTTTTTTTATAACATGGTCTACATGTGTTGAAACAGATATCAGAGATTAATAGCTTTAGACATAGTTTATTAAATAGTTTATTTTAAAATAATGTTATTTAGAATTTGGCTAGAGGTAATATATAAATACGGATCTAAAAAAAGCGTAGATTCCCAGGGATAGATTGAGTTCTTCGCGAGTCGTTGCGAACTACACAACTGAACAAAGCCGCGGTAATTTTCTAGTATGCAATAAAACATCGTTCATCGTTTGACCTCAGTCCGAGGATTTATCAATGGATTATGTTTGATGTAACAAACTTGTTTAACGACTATTGCGTCACTAACCGACCAGTCCGACCTTGGACGGGTGGCGAATCTCCACATACATCCATCCGGAGAAATAAGTACGTTAACTCCAGTGTGGGCAGCGATGTCGTATATTTTGCTCATGGTCCATCATAAAAAGTATAACAAGCAGTTGTAAAAAATAATAAAATCATGCGAACCCACGTGCGTATAAAACTTATTGTGTAGGTAGCAACATGGTAGCAACTTCCCTAAGTGGTTTATCCCGTTTATCCGTTATCCTATATAGAGAAGCGCGGAAGGAAGCTTTACAATAAAGGAGCGACCATATCTAGTCAGGAAACTCAGTGGCAGTACTTAAACAGGGATAAGCTAAGGATCAAGATCGGGTTGCAATAAACAGTGAACGTCATTATACTCAGTAAGCGATACGAGGTGGTCCCTTACTCGGCTGAAAAAGTAGAGATAACAGTGTTTATGTCGTAGGGGACTGGTGGACATAACTTCATGACTCAGGTGCTGTTACACATAAAGATCTGTCGTCCGTTTACCATAGTAGTTTTATTATCTTCTTTTGTAAACTAAGCAGCTAACATTAGCAGCCAGACGCTTTCTACATATTTAGTTTGTACCTACATTATAAAAACAATTTATAATCGTGTATTATGATCGTACATCAACTGTTTACCTTTATAGATGATTGTTTTGTGGAGCATAGTTTTATTGTTTGTCACTTTTGTTTCTAAATGTACATAATAAAATGAGTAAATGTTTGCTCGCTTCTTTTGTTTCATTGCTCTTTTGAGTCGAATCTCTTGATCGCTCTTTATTATTTAAATTTAAAAGTTTTTAATTTATCCATATTCTGACTGCATAAATAAGTGTACTACGCTTTATTTTCTATTTTTGTAATTATTCATAATGTTGAGAAGTCTTTTTGTTTTAACACGATGTTTTATTAATATTTCACACTACAATATTTTCAACTAATTTGTATGTCATGCGTAACTTACTGAATAAAATACTTTCTTTCTGTATTGACATGATTAACTATATAAAATAGTAATATTAAAAACGTATGACTGAGTCGCGCAAAGTGGAAGTAAATATTACTATTATAAAGGGTTGTTAAATTTAAAATCAAAACGGACAATTATTTTAATTAACTTTATTCTATTACCTGTAACTTAAAAAAACTAAAACCTTTTTAAAAAAAGAATAATGCCATCAAATTATGCACAAATCAAGAAATTGCGTCATTATTATAACTAATATTCGCACCAATAGTTGAAATTCGACCATAATCATTATTGGAAAATTACAAAAAAAAAAACACATACGAATTTCTGACGTCTGTTATTCTACTGCTTCCAATTTTATTTTTATTGATAATGCTAAAGCTCGTTATTGGTTATCAAACGAAAATAACAAAATAGAAGAGAAACACTTACTGAACTATTTTGTCTTTACCTTTATTGGTTTATATATACCAGTTGATGTATTATGTATGTTCTAACACGGCAAGCAAGTCGATATTTGATGATCAGTGTAGCTTTGAATTAAGATAAAATTTATGAATAGCGGTACTAAAGATTATGAACCTGTTCCCGGCAGATGTATCCGCAGCTTGCTCTGTTTTTTCCCATGGCTCCATATTCTCGTAATCATGTAGCTTCCTCAAGCCACAAATATGTAATAATGACACTTGAGGCTCCTACGTTCTTTTTTCCATAAAATATAAAGAGCAGAATATGAAAGGCATATGTTATCAAAGACTGTTTCAATCCTAACCGAATAAAGGAAGTATATTTTTTATTGCATTTTTAAGTTTGAATTTATCCCACTCCAGAAAGATAATGTTTCGCTTATTTTGTTGCAAGGACCGCTAAAAATTTACTTGTTTCTGTAGACATATAATAGTCTTTTAAGAAATAACGAAAGTCTTTTTTTAATTTCTATATAAAATAATTGAAAAATAATAAAGTTCAGTTCACGGGCTATATTTATGCAAAAGAGAAGTCTAATTTGTAAGAACATTCGTCTAATAATCTTAAGGTTATGATTTCTAGTCTCGTCTAGATCTACTCGTATGTAACGATTTATAAGTTTGAATATTTAATTACCTATATAACATTAAAAGCTTTACAGAAAAAATTAACTAACTTTATTAGAAAATTCGAAATATAGTAGAAAACGCAATCTTTAGACAATATATTATACAAGAATTATAAGAAAAGAAAAATTATGAGAATATTACAAAAAGTATGTACGCATACATACAGTCGGCGAAGTATGCTCGATTATCTACAAGAAGTAAAGTATTTGTAATACATATTGTAGATATTATTATAGTGAATACAATAATTTTAGGTAAGCACTGACTTCTTTGATTTTTATTATTGTTAATGATAGATTGAAAGGAAATAGCAAAACGAGTATAGAAGTCTTATCGAATAGAGTCGTATATAGTTTTATCTAGAAAAATAGGCATCCCAGTATTAGTATTTTCGTCTCGGTTGATTAGGAACAGTGGTTTTTAACATTAGCATGACAATAGCATAGCGTAGCGGTCGGAGGTCATGCCACCGCTGCCCTTAAAACTAACTGTGGCCTGTGACTCTTGACATGACGTACGCGCATGGCAAGACAAATACAATGCGCCCAACCCACGCATTTATCCGCTTGTTTATTATCCCAGTCTGAGAATTTTGCCCGGGTATCACATATCTTCATTTGAAATATCTACAATATTTTAAGAGCAGATTGTAATGTCCCATATATCATTCAGGACGATCAATTTCGCTTCCCTCAGTTTTCGTTTATACTACTATTGCGTTATTGGATAGATATCGAAAGATTATGTTAATCATAGCTGATTACTATTTTACTTAACTTATTAGAAATTTGGAATGCACGTTATAAACTTATATTTTTCCGTCGATCATTAGAAAATATCATTTGTTAGTATAACCTGTTTTATCTTTTTAGCACACATATGAGTAGATAACTTCAAATTTGGCGAGTAAACCATCATGTTTGAGTTCCTTGACCTCATTATCTTCACAGTTTGTAAAACACATGACGCCATTTCAGGGTTCACCTCTCGTTCGTATCGAATGTCTATCCCATCAAGTTTGCTCTTATACTGCCTTAATTCTGGGCCATGTGCGCAACAGATGCTTCTTTATTCACTCCAATGGTTTATCCACAACCAATGTTTCTTCATTACAATGTTTGCTTTAGCAAAGTGTATACCCGTATTCTTTAGGAGAATTAGACTTTTATTAACGTGCTATAAAACTTGTTTGTTGTCTAATTCAATGACAAATGGTCAATTACACGTGACACGGACACATGTTGATAGGGCGTGTATACGTATTCGCATAGCATTATAATCACCTACTTATAGCTTGAGATCATCGTTATTTACATTTTCCTATTGCGTATCTTTATTGCCACAAGATTGATGGCCTAATTAAAAATCAAAGATCTTTTTATCCATTCCAATCATAACTTACACCTGAATCATACTGGTTGTTTATCAAATCCGTATTAACGAGCTCGGTGGCGCAGTGGTGAAACACGCTGTTACGCTACTTTGACACCAACGCTCGTGGGTTCGATTCCCACACAGGACAAATATTTGTGTACATAAACATGTCTATTGGTCAAAGCAGTATTTACGTATGTTTATCAGTTGTCTAGTACCCATAACATAAGCTTCACTTACTTTGGGGCTAGATGGTGCTGTGTAATTTGTCCGACTATATTTATTTATTTATATTAATACATATATATATTTTTTGAAAACTCAACAGTGTGCGAGTAATTACTTTTGTTAAAAAGTAGTTACTCGCACTCGGTTGAATTTTCAAATAGCTGACTAGGTCGATATCAATGTCTGTTATTTCTTTAAATAATCTACAGAGATTGTGTGAAAGAGCATAATATGTTTTACGACGAGTGAGCTATTTTGAATCTACTGCATATACATATATGTATGTCTTCAACATATATGTATATATTTTTCTACGATGTAGGGTCTACTACCTTTACAACTTTTAGGAGGTAAAGGTAGTACCCTACATCGTAGAAAAAGTAGTTACTTTCACTTGACTATGCCTATACAAAGATCTTTTGAAGAAAATACTTAGCACGCACTATTTTATACCGTCAAGGCAAACGGACATTCAGCCTGCCCGCTAATAAGGAGATGCCTTAGCTCATATTCGTAGATGCTTATAACATGGACATCATCGGACATTCCTTTCCATGTGAAAACCTCTGCAAACCGTTTATCCATTCTAGCCATTATAAAAAACCGGCTCTCGTTTACGATGTTTCCAATTTGAACAGACAGGGTGAAAATATTATCCACAATCCACAACATACAGTCAGTCTTTAAAAAATTACATATACCTAACATAAGATTACAAACAATATTTTTTCATCATCTTTTAAGTATCTAACAAAAAAGTGGCTTTGCATGCGTTAGTCGAGGCCAAGTATAGTGTCCCACCTAATAACTTTAACCATGAGTTATTTTTGGTATCTACATCGTACACTGAATCATATATTTGATGATGAAATATTCCATTATTTTACTAATATGGTAATAAGTAGTAAAATTGTCTTAAATTACACGAGTAATTGAGTGTGTTGCCTCACTGCATAGCTATCTTGCACTCTGCCCCGGGAACAGCTGCAACTATTATTATTAAGCAATTTAATATAAGTAATTGCTACAATTTTATCTCGTATGTCACGATAACTGTCAGCTATATTTCCAAAAGTGCTTAAATAGCGATTTGTACCAGTCCAGTACTTTCTCCCCCACTTTTCAACTGATTTTCTTTTTCATGTAGTACCTAACTGTTGACGAGTTTCAGTGTTATCAATAAAATATCTTTAAACGCTCTAAATTCAACCGTTGGGACGATACTAGTTTTTTAAATTGAAGTTTCGTCCTTGTGATGATATATCAACATTATTTGTTATGCTGTTACGATGCATATGTTCATGATAACGATATAGATAGCTTTACCACGTATCAGCTATTAAAATATGTACAATTTTTATTCACTATTATTAAGATAATGCAGTGCCTACTGGTAAAACTTATTTTTTAAAGAAATAATTTTGAACACTTGTACCAAAGCTCATGTTCATGGTTATCATGCAGATGCTGCAATTCATGTGCTCAGATAGTGCTAATCACCACGGAATAAAAAACTAATAAAATGTTTTTCTTATCGGCAAAGGCGCTACGTGGCTTGTTCATAATTCTGTTTGTATCATCCGTCCGAAACAAAATAAATCTATCAAATGCTAATTAGATCTCTTGCGTTGAATGTTTCGTGCTTCACTTATACCATAATACGAATGTGTTTCATTTTATTTTACAAGTTGAATATATCTTTAAAAGTAAAAAAAAAGTACTGAAGATATATGTAGCTCAGTTTCAGTTATGATATACATATATAGGAGAGGAAAATATTCACAACGTTGCTTATATTTTTCTTCACTATCCAAGTCATGACAGTTTTTTTTTACTTAAGACAGAAACAAATCCCGCGCATATATGAGGTTCGAATTTACTTCAGTTCGGTTACCATACTCACTCGCTCTTCTATATAGAAAACTTGTTTGTTTCATATTTCAAATATGTACTAGTTCTATAATAGTTAAAAGCATTATGATGTCATGCAATTCAATAGAAATAGCTATATTTGAATTACGTCTTTGGTTGATCCGAACTACCTTGAACATCTCAAAATTATATTAAAACCGTTTTTTGGACTATCGTGTTGGAGCATCGCAAGCTTTATGCCGAAATTCAAGCCTCTCGTGTACGGTTCGGAACTGAGAAATTATGACGCATGGACGGACGGAACGCTGAATTTAGACTATGAATGCTCTGTTTTTCCACTTCTGTTTCGGAGTTCTAAAATATGATTCATTTCTACATAATTTGAAGTTTACTATGTATATTGTGGAACATAAAGTATTGCATATAGTATGTATGTATGTATATATATCTTCACAACAAGTGCCTTGCGGGGTAGGCAGAGAGAACCGCGCGCCATAAGACGTGATCCTTACATACTTCACTCGCTTCTGTGATATTCATAGCTCTTTTCATGCACGCTCGACGGTACCTGGGGCTACTGACATCACCTTCTGATAAAACACGACCAATTTGGTCATGGTAGGTTAGGTTATTGCATATATGTACTTCATTAAATAGTCATAATTAATGTCAGAAGTCCTAGGAACCGGCCAATATAATGAATGGAGCCATAAATGATACAAAGACGAGTGCGGTGTGAAAGGATTATGTTAAATGGCTATCGGTCCTACCAATCCCTCAAGGGACTTGGCGTGAAGATGTATAGATATTTTTATTTATGTAAACCAATGATTCTCTTGAGTGCCTTAGTTCTCATCTATGTAGCATCAGGGCTCCGGTGAAGACTATTAGGATCATGGTCTGTCTACAACACGTAACTAATTGTATACACACGATAGTCTTCTAAGTAAATATATCTCTTATCATGAAGGTCTATGACGTAAATGAAGTAGAAATTAAACTGCAGACTAGTTATCTGTATGATTATGATACTTGACTTTTATTAATGCTTTGTGCATGTAGTATTATTTTCTTCATTAATTACTATTTTATGCATATAATATAAAATAAGAGCCCAACTACGCGCGACACTTCTTTTTCTATGAGGACTCCGTGATTTTTTTTTCTCTACCTCAGTTCTTATATTGTGGTAAACTGTAAAATAAATAATAAATATTATTTAGATTACATCTTACTTATGTAGTTTACATTATGATTCGTCATTTTTAGTATCTGTTGTTGATTTATAGTATAAGGTACTTCCAATTTCTGACTTGCTTCTGCTTCTTTTGACGAAACTTTGAGGAAAATAAATTGACTCTACTTGTATCTCAGTAGTATACCATACGTGGAAGTCGTATAATACAAGGTATCAAAATAAACTTTCAATTTAAAAGTTTAGTGGTCTCCTAACATAAATATTTTATATTTTGGAGGAGACTCTATTATAATCTAAGGTATAAAGTTTGTTAAAGAAATAAAGAGATTTATTCTTATTATTATAGTTTACTTTTAGTTACTTTGGCTTATTTTATTGTATGAGATACGCAATTGATATAAACTTTAGTTGAATTTCTAGCTATGTAATGTAATAAGTAATCAATTTTAGATTAATGTGTCAAATTCAGTGACGCATTTCACTTAGTAGCTAGAAAGATACGGACTGACAGCAGAGTATCGAGTGCTTAATGGCAGTAGAGTTCGCGTTTTGCCGATCGAATACAGCATCCTAAAACTGTTCAACATTTAAAAGAATACTAGATGTTTTAAAATCAAAACATATTTGTACTTAATTTATTACTTTGTATACGACGTCAGTTATGTGACAATTTTAAGTCATGTGTTGTATGTGATCTACTATGATATTACAGAATTACTAACACGCCAATGGAATAATCGGTAGGAGATGAAGTATGTATATTTAAAAATATTAAACAGTTTAGTGCCCTTTCATCCTCTGTCAACAGATGTTTTTTTTTTGTTTATTAGCTATTATCGAGCTTTAGTATACTTTTTTATTATTATATATACTCAAATATTTCAGTAATGATTAAATACTGTCTAATTTCGACCATTGGTTATCTATCTACAGATATAGAACTGATATAGATACAGATATGTATAAGTAGTACAACCTATACAGTACCATTAACTGTAATAGTTATTATTTATTGAACCTCTAGTACTGTTGTATTTGTAAACATGCTATTAATATTTATTTACTGTAAAGAAGAGTAAGTTTTGAAATAGTACCGAACGAAAATATTATTTGAGCACACAGCTACTACGACCTCGCAAGCAATACACGCAGGTCGTTGATACGGGACGACCGCAGCGCATAAGAATCATAAGTGAGAATGAGAGAGCTACATAAACATTCTCGTCCTCTCGCTTTGTATTGCAAATGGCAGTGATTCTCAAACTGTGTTATAACAATTATTTTCTGAAATGGTATCAGGAGTACTTCACAAATTGGTGCAAGTAACGATAAGTGTTATCTATATGTAGGAGAAATAATTCATAACGATTTATTCCGGCAAGTACTAGTTGGTATATAAAAAAATATTTTACAATACTTAGAATAAAGTAATAATAAAAAAATGAATGCTTAGTTTGCAAGATGAAATATGTTGTTGATTGGAGATTGATTTTCGGTTATATTCACTGCTGAATCAAGGCTACATAGTTTCATTTTATATGTCGATTAGTAAACCCGGATCTTAAGTTTCCTAATGAAATTGATTCTATAGAGCATCTCCCTCCCATTACTAAAGCAATGCATGTTACCTATTGAGCTCTTCAGAACACGGCTCATAGTTGTTGTGAAATATTAAAATCGTATATAACTTTCTAACAGACATATATGTCACAATAGCAATAATATAATAAATCACTCGATTCAGTTTTCCTCTGTCGCGTTATTATGATATGCTCTGCTGGGTTAATGTCTAAATCGTGACAGCAAACTTTTCATTATGTGTTTCAGTATTTTCAAATTAACTTTCTAACTGTTATACATACAATTAATTTGTTTTCAATTTAATCTGATGTTAAAACACTATTTAAATTAGTGATCAGCAATGAAAAAAATGTTTACTCTACTTTTTTCACAATTATATATTATCTTAATTTGATAGTCCATAGTATTTGCTCATTAAAACAATTATTGCTATTAAGTAAAAAGTAAATAATTTTATATTGAGGGATGTACTAATAGATTGAAACTAGTGCTAATTTCCCACAAATCCCACAATCACACACACAAACTATTTACTCAGGTGAAGAAAAAAAATAAGAATGTAACCTTTTAATTTTATAGAGACATGGTTTTTTGTTGCATAGGGCATCTACATACAGGCAAAACAAAATAGTTCTCCTCTGTTTGTAAACTGATTGTCTTTTTCTTCTATGATTCTTTTTTATTGTCGAGATTTAGTGTTATCGAAAAGAAAACTTGGAAACGGCCGAAAAAAGAAGTCGAAGACATGTAAATTGTTACAAGTTATCCAAAACAAATTAATAATGATTATAGTCGAATTTCTACTATTGGGACGACCACTTCTACGTATAAAATTAAAAGTAGAATAGTAGAGTTAATGTGTAGGGCTCTCGAAAATTACATTATCTTTTTCTAAGAAATTCGATTCGATTCAAGATAATGATTCATTGCAGTTTCTGATGATAAAATACCGATTTACGATAAGTGTCATTTTTGTTTAGTTTGAAATAAAGGGAGTTCACATCATTTTGCCAAAGATAAGTAACAGTTTGAGAATAAACTTGACGATATAAAGAAGGGCCTGTTGGTCGTTCTCCCCTCCGTCTAAAACTTAAAGAGTTCGGTAGTTAGGCGCCCGCGATCGCCCCTACATAGGTAATTTATGATTTAACCCGTATAGCTACATGACCTACCATTGTTTGATTTTGAATACTAAATCAACTACGAGTAATTGATATTATGTTCATTATTAAGCTTGAATTTTAGTATTATAAATGTAGTAGTAGTGGATTTGGAGTTTTTGATTCCTCAGAGTATTTGCAATCATCAAATCAATCATTAATGAAATGGAAAAAAGGGAATGGGGGGGGGGGGGGGGGGAGACATAGTATTGCAGCGTGCTGTGTGCTAGACATATGGAAGAAGAAATCTACGAGTTTCATTAGCTTTAGAACTAAATAATATAATGTAATAATATTTAGACACTTAAGGTGTACTTGGCCGTCCCGACCATTTGTTTTCTCTTATTATCGTAGATGCCTATCTGTACATAGGTGATAGATCAACATTTACCATACACTATTATGTACCTTTCTAGAGAAAATGTGTGTCATAGGTAACAGTGAAAACAGCTTTAGTTTTCGCTCAGTGAGAAGCACTCTTACGACGCAGTCATACATTTAATTATAGAAAGGTAGACCCACGTCAGTTGAATTTTTTTTATACTACGTCGGGAGGCATACAAGCATACGGCCTACCTGATGTAAAGCGGGTACCGTACCCTATTAACGCGTGTAATATATTAAGTATCACCCGCGCGGTGCCGCCTCTGCTGCTTTGCACAGCAACTCTTTGGGAGCTTACTGGTGACCTCACTCACACGCAGGAACACAACAACCCTCTAGGGAGTTGTTATTTGGCTGCGGTTTTCTGTGAGGTAGAGGTACTTCCCTAGACGGACTGCTTTGATGCACCCTACCTCTCTTAAAACATCCAGACCAAGACAAACAGACATGTTCATGCACACAAATGTTTACCTTGTGTGAGAATCGAACCAAGAGCGTTGGTGTCAAAGTCGCGTCATTCGAGCCACCGAGCTCGTCATTTTTCTACAAAATATGAATATTGTTAGTATAAGACAAATACTTCTATATACATAGAAGTCTTTGGTGTAAGATTTATTAGAGTAGTATATTTATATTATGTTATAATTGATACCCATATGAGACAATATAATACTATAAATTCACGTTGCGTACGTCAGTGCTATTATCATTATTATTTTAATTAGGCGCTCCCATAGACTTCTACCTCTATCTATGTTTGCAATTTTAGCTACGGATGAACGAACAGTAAATAAAGTAATTTTTTATTTTATTCGTTTCGTTCGTTCGTAAGGCACTTGCTCAGTCAGGCTGCTTTAGCTCTCTTAAAATAGTTAGACCAATACAAAACCAAGCATATTCTTGAAAACAAATGCTTTTCTAGCTCTTAAAAGCACTTTAAAGTCAAAAGTTGATTAAATTTGTACATATGTTATATTTATCTGTCATTTTATTAAACAGTTTAAATTTAACTAGCAGAATTTATTTACAGTGAATAAAACCACTCAACAGCACTCTCACTATTTAAATTTTATCTATATCGAATTTATGAGATACGCCCAATTGTTCAATACTGTAGTACGGCTATCTAACCCTTTCTGGTTCAGTAGAATTATTGTTCTACATGCGTATGGATTTACAAGACAGTAGTGATATATTACGACCTATAATTATATTCTTGAAGTCCACAAACTAACAACTGCAGGTCAAATATTAGGTACAGTACCCATGCTGAATGTATCACAATCTTTAAAAAGTTTGTATTACTTTATTGCATTATCTATAATTGTATAACCGTTACATGGTTTGCAAAAGCCATCCTTCTAGGAATGTATTCTAGCTAACCATTGCTTTTAAGCACCTGAATGGCGATGAAAGTTATCGGTAAAAGACAATGTCTATTTTGCTTTATATTCTTTTCGACTTAGTCACGCACATTCACAATGCATTGCGGCAGTTTTTAGAAGTGCGAAGTAGAATACCAAATTAACTTGTGCGTAGGGATGTGCAATTTTCCGGATTCTTAGTAACCGACTTCAAAATGTTTATTTTGTGTGCTTGATACACGATGTCTTTTCCAATTGTGAACTGATTTTGACAATTCTTAGTAATAATTACTTTTTATTGAACAGGGCCCAATGGATAAATGTCATATTTATAATTTTCATTCATTATTGCATAATAATGTTTTAGTTACTGTAAATATTTACACTGAGTCACTAACACTGCAGGACTCATCCTTGCATCTTACGTGTTTAATTCTATGCTCATGAATAAACTTTACTTTAATACTACACTATAATCCTAGGCATGGTATACGAGTATACCCACAGACGTATAATATTTTTGGAGTTTACCCTTGAACTAAATAAATTATTACTCCATTTGACATATTATTTTTTATACTTCATAATTATCATCTTCAATCCCATTTTGTAATTTAAAAATTTGGAAATTAAATATAATAGTATAATGCTTTACTCTATGCCAAATGAGTCATATATGCACAGCGCAGCGCACCCAGTCTATTGTAGAGTGTGCACACCGAACGACAAGCCTACCTGAATACCTTATTATATCCTATGATTTATGAACCTTTAGGATAGCAATAATATTCATAAACTAACACCGCATATTTACATCTCTGTACAAAGTAATCTCTCTGTAATTCATAGAAATAATAAGAAATACTTCTGTTTTTATTATAGGCATAATACGTATCTCTATCTTCATTAAACAGACAAACGCCGTCGTCCACCTGTATCATTGAAGTAGAATTTCATTTTAAATTGTCTTGTGATACTACACTACACTATTATAACTGCATACCCTCAGTGTTGGTCAAGATAAACTAGTACCTGCCGTAGCATTGATTACCTGTCGCATGTATCAACAGACGCCGGATGCCGCCGCGCTCCTGCTTATTACATCCATAAATAGCGACATGTGATCTATAGATAAAAAAATAATTAGAAACCATTCTGCACAGTCACTCGCCCCGGCAGCACATGTGTATGCCTTGTCCTGAATTAGAAAGTTCACATTTTATTTGACAGGTAACATAACACACTACACAATTTTGGCATTTAATTCCTATTGTGCTCGAAGCTATTGTTTCGGATAGTATTTGTTTAAATACCTAAGTATTTTCGAACTAATCACGCAGCGAGCGTGCATGAAAAGAGCTTTGAATTTTAAAGAAGTGTGTAATGTAATGACCGAGTCATGTGATGCTCAGTTATCTCTGCCTACCCCGCAAAGGATTTGACATAAAGTTATCATAGATAGATAATCATGCAGCTCAATCTGCTTTTTTAAATTGTCGGTGCCCATTTAAACATACGGCCCACCTGATTTAAAGTGATTACTTATTAATATTTACTCTACAGAAAGTATTCGCGCATTGCCAACCCTGTTATACAGCACACCTCAGGAGCCTATTGAAAACCTCACTCACTCGTAGGAATATAACAACCTAAATGTTGTTTGGTTGCGGTTTTCTGTGAGGTGGAAGTACTTCCCTAGACGGGCTGCTTTGGTGTGCCCTACCTCTCTTAAAGCCCTAACATTATACATGCCCTTTAAAAATAGCCGTTGAACGTACACTATTTATAAATAATGCACTTAAATACGTTTGTCAAGTGGGTCTTGTTTCTGTTCAACCAATTTTATGTTACGTTTCATTAGTATACTATAGAGAAACATATGTACAGTTTCTCCATTTGGACCATCAGAAAGGGGTCAAGTAGGGTACTTGAAAGTTTCCATAACGTATTCTAAATTAGGATTATGATAATGTTCGTTATTGCGGCGACTATATTTTGGTACAAATAGACTTACACAAAGCGCCTACTAATATTTTCCATTACATATTGTATCTACAATGTACTATTGTATAGATAATAGTTATAGAGAAAGCGTTGTTTCGCTACAGGCAAGGCTCTAGTACTATTTTATAATTTTACGCTTTCTTATAGGCCAGAGGATGTATGATGTAAATTTTATACCATTATCAATTTTAACGTTTCGCTGGAAACGTGAGTGTTGTATTAAATAAATCGGAAAATTATGAAATTGTACAAATGATGTACTGAAGAATTACAGTAATGGCTGTAACCACTTCTTCGAACTATCACGGTTCGCCGATTCATGACGGCTTCGCTACTATTCGTGCGCCCAGAAGTCGCATTAAGATTAGGAATCTAGTTGAACCAAATCCCACTGTTTATCTACCTCAAAGGCATTCAGAATATTTCACGTTACATAGAACTCCGAAGAATAATTTTCTAAATAACAAGTCGGATGTGCAATATGTTAGTGATACATCAACTAACAATACTCCTGTAGATAATCCTGCGCGATTTAGTTTCACTGAGCCAATCTACGCTCAACTACCTCAACCGCATTCGAAAAGCAACTCCCCAGTGAAATATGGAAACGGTAAACAAGAAGTTCATTATGATTCTATAAACACGAAGCCGCGCAGGCGTTTGAAAAGCTTAGATTTTAAAGACCAGGATACAACAGAAGACGAAAAAAATAGTATTACAAACTTGAGTAACGGCGATCGAGCGTCATATGAGTATCACGTAGGCAACCAGGACGGCGCGGAGCAGCATTCCTTGCGCACGGACGCGACAAGTTCGTCCACTGATTGTAGAAGAAGCCATAGCGATCGAGATAATTGCTCGGAATCTTCCTCGTACCTCACCGATAATGACAGGCCTATATCGAGCTATAGTGACAATTCCACCATACCGTCTACGGATACGGAAGATGTGCTCAAAGATTTGCCAAGTAAAAATAAATTTCATCGATCGCCTCAGAAATTTGCAACTTTGAATTTGAGAAGGCCAAAATTTATAGACCTAAAATCGCCAGGAAATCAGTTGTATAGTACCTTGCAAAGAAATAAAATGGGGTATCATTCAGAACCGAACACACCACTCACAGGAGAGTATACTGGCTTAAATGACGAATCTATCATTAGTGAAGTGCAGCAAATACCACGAATGCCTTTGCAAAATAATAGAAATGGTTTCAAAAGGTCTGTAAGTGAAACGAATGGATTTTCAAAAAGGCTAAACTATCGCCATTCGTTTAGTGCTGATTATAGGCCTCAGAATCTCGTTAAAAAACCACACAAGTGTTGTGAATGTGTAACTGGGATACCTGCTGATGAAGAGGAACAATCGCCATCGCGGCCGTCATCGAGAACGTTAGGAACGTTATATGAATCCCAAGATCCGAAAATTGGCTGTCAGACGATACTTCGACCAAAACCGCCAATCCCATGGTGGGATTTGGCTATCAGAAAATCACGGTACAAAAGCTGCCCAATTTTAGAAGAGGTGAGTTAAACTTTATTTATTTTAATAAATACATTTTTTATTTGAATTGATTCAAATAAATGATTAGAGATCTAAGCGCTTACATTACGTACTCGTCATTTTATTGGTATGAAGATGTTATCGTCTCTAATACACCATAATTATTAATAGGTTCGATATAAAAAGTAATACAATCGTTTCTACTCACGATCGTAAGAACTTATTAGATTGTATTCACATACATACACCATAATAGATGACGAGAACTTAGACCTGTTCGCGTGAATCACTTTCTACGTTTGTCCCTGTTAATTTTCATTTTACATTTTAGGTGTGGTTTTCCCCCGTGGCTTTGCTTGATGGTATAATAGATTGGAATAAAAGCTACATCAGCTAGGGGAGAATATAAATGAATGACGTTTCGTGTCCACCTGCTGGCCGGGTAGTTGGAAGGGTGTAAAATAAGAATAAATTCTCATTGCCCGAATAAATTTACCCATATTTGTTACTATTCATACTATGCCGCTTAAATTGAGACACTGTGCAGATATAGTGATTTAAGTTTGAGCAACTGTCATGTCGTTGGAAATTTGTGAAACATGCCATTCTGCGATTGCAAAAATCAAACATGTGTGCATGTAATAAATTTCATTATCCACGTGCTTTAGTCCTGTGTAATTTACGGGGTTTCATTCATATTTGCTTTTTAGGGTTCCTTACCCGAAGGATAGCAACGGGCCCCAATGACTATGTACTGTACGCCATCTGTCTGTTCATCTGCCTATCACAGGGCTGCAGCTTTTCAATCGTAATAGGTAGATACTTGAAATTTTCACAAAACATATATGAATCCTTCAGCTCTATGAAAAATTAATAAAAATAAAATTATGATATTATGTCCCCTTATAAGAGTAAACTTATAAAATTTTTCGACGTTTTTGTATTACTGAGTATTTTGAAACTACAATTATGTTATGTTAAATATTGTACGGTCGTAGAGAACACCTCATGTGAGAGTGTGACAAGCACTTTGTCGGTAGTAAATGATGTTATAAAACCAATTATTATTTCATTGCAGCAGTTTAGATATGTTACATACCTGTTATACATGCTATTAAATTTACTTTCTAATCAATGTTTAAATGCCTATATTTGACTCTACGTTAACTAGTGTACAAATCTCTCTGTGAATACAACATTCAAAACTTCGTGTCGTAATTCTGTGACTTTTCTTCATCCCCCGTACAAAAAATACTACCTGAGTTTGAACGGCGTCGGTTACCTATTCATCTCAATGGTCAGGTGTCGACTTAATCATCAGTCCGATATCTCATTCGCTCATTCGGTGGTTTAAACAAAATGGCTGATTTTCCCACGATAAAAACTCACAACATTAGTGTACTGGCTGTACGCATTAAGATGGAAATTTCTATGCCGTTTAGGGAGGAAGACAAAAAAAATGGTAAGCCATTTTTATTTGTCTTCCTCCCTAAACGGCATAGAAATATAACCAAAAAGTTTGACTTAAACCTTACCTACGAGCGCTAAGTCATATTTTAATGGCTTAATGTTTAAATCTTTGTGCTAGGGATGTATTCTAACAACGTGATTCAGAATCAAACATGTTATTGAGAACTTCGAATTATTTGTGCAGTTAACTCAATAACTACTATAGCAACTAGCTTAATGGTTGTTACTAAAATGCAAATGGAATGTCTGAGCCTTCCTTGACGATCGTGTTACTAGTCATGTTTTGCAATTCTCCTGATAATAGCATTGTTTGTAGATTCTATTTGGCCAGAGATATTTTGTGTTGTCGCAGTGAACGTGGGCGATACCAGACCTCGACCGAACCATTGTTATTGCCGCAAGGGACACCTTTGAACTTGGGCAATCGTTGGCGACTTAACACTATACATGTAAATGATTTGTGCCAGCCTTGTTATTAAGCAGACATAAAATTTGTAAAGGAAAACATTTTAGTTTTTGTCTAATCTATATTTACAAGTAAATAAAAAACAGTTCAGTATCTTTTTCTCCTTTATTTTTTACCAGATTTTCTTACTTTTCCTGGTTGTTTAGTAGCTGACTTATTGACGTTCTTTATATCAATAAAATGTTTAATATCTAATTATTTTACTGATAAAATGTTCTTTGATAATTAGAACCAATAGGAAAAACCGGCCACGTGCATGTGGGGCCACGCACAGTGTAGGGTTCCTTATTTGATTTGCTTTGCTTACGAAAAAAATAGATAGTTGCCTAAAATAATAGGACATCGAGTCTATTAGTTTTTTTTTAACATTCAAAACCAAACTTTACTACCTACTACTAACCATACCTATTTAAATAATGTAACTAAATATCCAAAGGTATACAAAGTGGAATAAAATCTACGACTATCCAGATACAGAATGCATTAAACGCATAGGCATATGAATATGAAGTCCACACTTGGTTGACTTATATATGGCAATGTAATTTGTGAACAGCGCCATCTAGTGTATAATATCGGAACTAAAATTACGTATGCAATATCAGATGAACTATAAAAAACTATATTGTAAAATGATCTTCCCATACCTTTCTTCCCATGTTCTCTCTACCTACCCCATAAGGGATTTGGCGTGAAGTTATAAATAGATAGATCTTCCCATACTTTAAATGTTTTTATAAATCTATCTAACGAAGCGAATAAAAAACTCATCCCCACTTTAAGTGTAGGGGACGTACCACAAAAAAAAATGTTTTTCAAGATTTTATTCTACCATATTCTAGTTAACATAATATGTATATATATTATGTTAACTAGAATATGTATGTATGTATATACAACTACTGCTTTCTAGTATCATAGTATCAAGCGTCTCTAAGCTAGGCTGCGGACACACAGACGGACATGGCGAAATTATAAGGGTTCCTTGTTTACTACGGAACCCTCAAAACAGTTGATAACAATGCAGATTGTATATGATTTTTTTAAATGTTGTTGTCATGTTTAATAATAATTATTGTTGAATATCGACAATTGAAGCGAACACTAGTTTAAATGACACTTCTACGTATTGTTACCCTGAGATTCAAGCAAAATTATATATAGGATTAGAACAAAGATTAACGGCACCAAGACAGAGTTTAACATCATTAATGCATTGTATACTAATTAACGGAGCTTTTGTCGCATGCTAAGGAAAGTTTATACCGTTGCGTGCGTTTAATGATTCCAAGAGTAATTTTATTTGCTGCTAAAGTTTAAATACATTTCGTTTCGTGTTATTATCGGGAAAATCGGAGAGGGTGCTGTGAGAGGCTACTGATGGCTTACAGGGCTCATTAGCAGGATTGGTGGGCTTCGTGGCCTTCGTAGCGGTATCGAACGTGAGATAACTATCACTCCGCGTGCCTGCGCGACGCAGTCTGGCTCAGATCGTGTGCGAGTGTCGGCTGCCTCGGCACACTTTCCTAATGCAGCCGCATCCGCCTCATTTCTCGCGGGCTCGTTTACTTGACCATTTTTGTTGCTTTGCAATAATATGTTTTTCCAGTCTTTGAAACCAAAGCTATTCAGATAATTTCCCGTCCTAATTCGAAACGACAAAAATATAAGTGGTCAACTTTTTCATATAATAATGATAATTCTGAATTCACAGGAGTTCGTAAAATGTATCTTTCTATATTTTTCTAAAGTGTTTAAAAGAGAAAACTAATTTCAGAAACAGTTTTTATCTACGGGGCATCATTTGTTACTGGCTGTACGTCAGTTCTCATCAGTCATTATGTTCTCAGCAAATCAGAACAACTAGAAGTGAATAAAATTTATGAGATACACGTATCTTGTATCGTACACGTGGTACTATCCACTCAAGTAGATTAAGATAATCGATTTGAATCGATAGTCTTTCTTATCTTACTTATTTTTCTTTAAAAATGACCGCATAAAAACTGATAGTTACCAACAACATTCTATTTTTCTTCATGTTTACACGAAAGTAACCTATACATTAATCAAAACTTAACAAAATCCACATCCGATTTCAAAAAACATGTGTCTAAATCTAAACTGACTCGAACTTGACCTACCTGACTTAAACTTAACCCAAACGTCGATGTCAAGTGCTTGTGATAGAGAGACCGATGGTCAAAGTGGCAACAGTTCCTTTTTTATCTCTATGAAAACCTAGAAAATGACGCAAAGGCCAAATATCGAAAAACGCTCTAATATATTATTCTGCAAAATATAATAAGTCTATACCAATAGAGTAATTATATCATATCAGTTTCGTTCGTAAACAAATAAAGAGTAGACCATATTTTAGTGAAGTGTTAACACAAATTGGTCGTAGTCGTGTATATGGAGATATGGAGTGACCGAATAAGGAAAGGAAGTGCACTTGAACAAATAATCTCTCGTTGAGAACAATCAAATCCATAAGTGTTGCTGTGGGTCGTGGAATGGAAAGGAAAGAATAAACAAACTAAGTTATGCCCACTTGGAACCTATGTCGTGTCTCTTTCGATTTCTGAAATATATCACGCTTTAAAAAAATGTAGGTACTGAAATGATTTTTTTCTCAAGCATGCGCGTTCCACTCCAAATTAAATATTATTGGTTATGGATTTTTCTTGTTTATTGAATTTTGGGTTTCTAAAATTTTTGCTATTTTTCTCTAGCTTCTGTATTTTGTGACGTATGCAAAATACAGCTTAATAATTTGATATCTGTGGGTACTGTGCTTTATGGACTTATGAAATTGCTTCTCTAGCTAAACTACTAAACTAAACAGTTTAGTATATTTTATTTCGATATATCACGTATATTTATCTTTTTTTGGAGCTCAGTTTGAGTCCTCTGTATTGTGCCACAAATTCAAATAGTAATTCACCAAACATTATCCTTATTTTTGATGTATTCTTTACGATTTCATCTGCTACATAACATAGATTGTATAGTAATACAGGAACAGTTTAAATTGCTTCAAATAATAACATGAAAGTGGGAAACAGTTCATCGTTGCCACTGCGTCCAATTGGTACAAATTGTTTGAGGTCTGTTTTGTTCTCGTTGTACTCAGGCGTGGATTACACTAATGAAACAATTTTGATATAACTCGACTTGCATCAGATAGATGCATGTTTTTATTTAGCTTATTTATGTTTAGGTTTTTAAGAGAGGTAGGGCGCATCAAAACAGCCCGTCGGAAGTACCTCCACCTCACAGAAAATCGCAGCCAAATAACAACTCCCTAGAGGATTGTTGTGTACCTGCGTATGAGTGAGGCCACCAGTAAGCTCCCAAGGAATGTATGTGTAAGCAGCAGAGGATGCATCATGCGAGTGATAATTAATATATCGCAACCGTCAATAGGCTACGGTCTCGCTTTACATCAGGTGGACCGTATGCCTCCCGACGTAGTTATAAAAAAAGGTCAATATTTCAAGTTAATTTGAGGTAGTCCACGAAGAGCACCCATCCGATTGTGCTGAAATTTTGGGACAATTATGAATATCCGCTAACCTCTAACAGTTCAGAAGTATGTTTAAAATATTTTTTATGTTACAAACAAGCTATAGTAGCGGTTTATTACTTATTATATGCATAGTTTACAGTTGCTAGTAATACAACGAGTATTAACGCAAGAACGTTATAAGGTATTGGGCTAGATTGGGTAGGTTGTATTCAACCTACCCAACCTAGCCTAGCTAGCCAATATCTCATTGGATATTGACTGAAATTATGACGAAGATTTTTTAGGAGACGTAGGGCGTATCAAATGGGTTTGTCTGGGGACGTACCTCCACCACACAGAACAGTGCGTGTGAGTGAGGTAACCACCACCAGTAAGCTCAAAAGGAGTTGCTATGTTAGTAGCAGAGGTGGCATCGCGGGAGTAATACTTAACGTGTTACCGTGCTACCGTGACTTATGAAAGTCACGGTAGCCGGAAAATAGTTATTCAATAACGACTCTACGTTCTCTAGAGTTAAAATTGGTAAAAAAAGACATTTTCAATATGAACGTCTGAAACGCTTCCACTTAATGAAGTCTACTTCACGGCCCCCAAGGCCCATATTCAAAAGTTTTCAACGTGAACTCCAGTAACGTTCCAAAAGCCTAGACTTCGCCTACGACTATGCCTGTTCAGCGGTGGACGTCCTTCGTCGATGACGATTGACGATGATGATTATTGACATGACAAACGTATAGATTTCATATAGAAACGGTGTTCCTGACTAGTTGAGAATGCGCAAGTTTGCATTGCCAGAGGAACACCTGGCTCGTCAATTATATAACAATTTAATATATTTTTTTAAAACTTTGTCGAGCATAAAAATTTGTCAGCCATTTTGACTATGTTCCTTGAGATAGGAGGTTGGTTTTTCAGACATTCCTATTCTACTTTTTTTTGCTGAATTCGAATCTGAAGTCAAAGTTCGAATATTAGAAAAAAAGCGACAGACACACACAGACAAACATATAGATTTCATATAGGAACGGTGTTCCTGAATATTACGTAATACTGGTAATTATAAGCAATATGTCTCTTAACTTACATCGTCATTTAACATTCTTGGCTTAGTCATATATAATTTCATATAATTGTCTCACCACGTATCCATAAATGAAACTCCATGCAAGGTATTTCTAAAGCTTAGGATACTCTATAAAGTACACATGTTTTGATCATGCCATTATGCACTTTAATAACGGCTGTTTCCACAGCTGTAGATAAATAATTATCTGCCACCTGTCTGTGCAATTCGAGGCATTCCTCAGGGTTCCGCAACGTAGAAAGTACAGTGCTGAAACCCATTGCATTATGATTTATGAACAAGTAAACATCGTAGGTTGTATCTCGGAGTCGATTTATTGTCAGATAGCGAGTTCATTTCATTTGCATGGTTCATATTCTAGGCCGTTGCTTTTCGGGTTCTACGCTAAAATTCGAGGAACTCTTATGGTGTAATTACAGTAAATAAAGATTTATGTAAAAACTCCGACCACTCTGAAAGTTTTGTGCTCTTGTCTGTTACTTTTGAATTTCTAATATTTTTCGCATTTATTTTTCTTAAATATGGGAAATCGTTTACATTTCCTGCAATTTTTTTGAAACAAGCAATCTTTTTTTATTTAAAAATAAATTGAAGTTCGTTGGCCGTAGATTAACGAGAACATATTTCAAAGCAGTGATATTTCATTAAATGAAAAGTGATGTTTCTTGATAGTTTCGTCTTCAAAGTGCTTTTGTTAACAAGTAGGTACCTCCAGATATTTTCTTGAAAGACAATGTTCATTTTTCGGCCTTCAACTTCGACAAATGAGGAATACGAATACATGACAATTCGTAAGCGGTTTATTGAAGAAAACCGATTCGAGGACATTTTGAGGAACAGTAACGGATTTTTTTTTAACTTGGCTCTTGCCAAGTTCAAAACATGAACAATTAACTGATAGGAAAGTCTATTGTAGTTGGTTTTGTTGTTTATCTTTGGTTAGATCACACACTCTTCGAATTATAATTCGTCATGCGGGTTCCCCGACGATGTTCTTCTTCACTGCCGAACAAGTAATAATTTCAAATGTGTACGTAATTGAATTCAGTGGTACATGTTCAACATACCAGGATTCGAATCATGGATCGTAAGATGATAGGTCGGTTTTTTATCCACTGGGCTATCATTGCTCTCTGTAGTAATAGTTTTTGATGAAAATCGGTTCTGTGAATCTTGAGATATAGCAACAGAAATATAAAATAGGTTTTTATATATTTTCTGTTTTAATAGGGTTAACAAATCCGAAAAGAGTCGATCCTGAAATATCGGGACAATATTTGTAATTGTTAAAATTGGGAGATCGTAGACATTGCCAATAATACGGTTATATACGACAAAGTTTGGAGCCTTTGTAGTTCCATCAGGAGGCTGGTTATCATACGAAAAGTCAAAGAAATCGAGACAAGGTCAGATCCTCGCCAACCCTAGCCTAACATATAGCAATTTGTCACATACAATACTTTCTACTACCGGGCGTAATGATATTTTTGTTGCATTAGGTTTCTCAGTCATTAGTTCATCATTAACAATTTCACCTACAATGTTCACCCGAGATAAAGTAACTATTCAGGATTCCATATCATATGTTATTTTTGATCCCATTTGCTCATAAATAGCCTCATAAAGTGAACCATAATATCTTCGTAATTTTCACGAATTTCATTACATTATCAATGCATCAAATACCATATAAAGTGACTTCTAATTAAATACGAGTACAACGAAATGTTATTTTTCGTTACAAACTTTAGTTGTAAAGAAATTAAATTACTAAATTTACAATATAACTTTGTTAATAAATTTATACTCTTTCCCTTTGCTTGATGTAGTTTTGATAGCATTTTTCATCAATTTGTTATCTACCATAGATAACTCATGACTATCTGTCTTCCCTTGGTCTTTGGTTTCACGTTAAGAAATGAAATATTTACATTATCTGTGCAATAAGATTGTCGTCTTTAAAAATAATATAGGCAATCTATTATTAACACTTATTTTGTTTGATGATCAATCAGACTTTTATTGTTGCCATAGAATAAGTTTTTTTTGCTTTACTATTAAGATAATCAATGGCAACAATAAAAGTCTGATTGATTATCAAACATAATAAGTGTTAATAAAAGATTGCCTATATTGTTTTTAAAGATTCGTTTGAGTTTTGGTGCATATACTTACAACTTTCATATAAGAGTACAAAAATAGCTTTCCATAATCATTTTATTTTATAAATGCGTTTCCCAATAAAATTTCCATGCGAAGCTTTTCTCAACACATTGTATGTAACATGAACGGTACAGGAATTATAAATTCAGACATTATAACCTAAATAGCGTCTCCCCGTGTAGTTCCTAATACTACTGTACTAATAAATATCCACAATTAATAGTAATTAATACATATATTATTCTATATACAGAACCTTTCACATATTACCGCTGTTTTAATGCTCCAATGGCACGCGTAAAAGGTGTCTCAGAAGATCTATCAATAACATCCAGACACCTTAATTGGCTAAGTAACATGCGTACTGGCAGGTGAACTACCCTATTAAGAAAAACATATTTATAAACTACCACTCTACATTCGCTCATAAAATATTTACGGTCTATTATATCTTTAGCCGCATGCATTCAGTATAGGTGCAACCGTGTTTTTATTAGGAGTCGGGGTCGTTACTCCCTGTTTAATTTTGCTGAGTGCGTTCCTGTGACGCAAACAAAGGGTCCCGAGACCAACTCCACCCACGTCCACTACCAAACTATAAAGCAATTTAATATCGTGACTCACAGTTAAAACATCTATGGCTAATATTTATGATAACATAACTACGCTTAAGTGACGTAAGTAATTATTTTACCGTATGGCGATGTAGTTAACCGGTTTTGTGAACTACTATGCAATTTGAATCATTATCGACCCAGAGATGAACTGGATGCATAATAATCTCGTCGTCTATAAGCGACGTGTTATGGATATATCTGTATCGGTTTGTGGTTATCTCTTGTTACTGTTAGAAATCCCTGTGAATAGCAATGACACAGTAGTTATGTTGTTATAAAATGTTTAAGAGGCAGTTCATGTACTTTCATATCGTTTAAAATTATATTGATGTTATCTGCGAATCGTTGGATATTTATACGTAACAATAAAACTACAAGGTTCTGTATACATAACATAATTTTATGTCACAAGTTAACAGAATACATCGCGATAGGCATACATTGTGACATAGTATGACACAACTTAGAAGTTACAGGCTGTATCTGTTCCATAATCTAATATATGTAATAACCTGTAATTTTATATCTTATCTTTTTTTATAATAATATTTATTTTTAATCAACATATGTTACAATAAGTAGGTATGACATAAATCTATTTATTCTAAGACAAATTAGGACAAACAAAAAACGATATTTTGATTGCCGCGGACTCCACGATAGGATTCCCTGTGTCGTGATTGTCCAAGTCTTTTCCAACCCATATAACTTCTGTTCTAACAGTTCAAAGTAAGAGAAACAAGGACAGTTAGATGTTTATGAAAAATATATATTTTATATTTAATTTGAGAAACTAATGCTATAAATTTTACATATCACTTAATATAGAGAAATTATACATACTCGTATATAGGCACACTTAAACACAAACCAAACACATAAATATGCACTCACAATTCAATCACAATACAATGACACATGTGGTTTTATATCGCTAAGGTGTAAACCAGCCATACGGCCTATCTGAAGGTAAGTCGTCCGAGTCGTCTGGTGATAAATCTTTTTTATCAATTTGTCTTGCTCGTAATCATCACAGGCTTGTGTAGGGACTAGTGATGTGTGTAGTAATATACACTAGGTTCATACGCGTAACACCATGGCATTCCATAATCCTTAAGATCCTTCGCCACTGGCGAGGCGAGACTAAAATTGAAATATCACCTGTCCGTTTAGATCAAAAACTATCATTAATAGGCATCTAAACTTCAAGCTCGCATTTGCTATTCATATTATTGCGAAATTGTATTTGTATTTTATAGTTAAAAATACTACTTAGTCAAGACATTTTAAATATAATGATTGCCATGTATTGCCTAGCATGTGCGCGCGTCCATAGTGAGAGTTGCGTTTCCGATAAAGTTAAGAAAGGTTCAATAGGGACAAAACTAGTCATTCCAAACAATAAATTTCATAGATGAATAAGAAAAAAATTTGGCATATAATTTTCCCCTTTCGCCTTGACTGTGGAAAAGCACCTTAAAGTGAGATGAGATAAAAAAGATTTATTATAAGACGACACAGATGATAACGGCCGTACTATGGGTATAATAATCCGATAAGGCTATAAGTGCCATCTTCACGCACTCTGTAATTTGACTTACTTGCAGTAATATAATAAAATAAAAGGCGTTCTGGGTACGTTCTTTGATAACGTGACGGTAGTAGCCCTCTGCTTTGAAGCTAAAAACGCTTTTAATTTTCTATCGCCATAATATTATTCAGTAATGTACCAAAGTACGGCGATGAAGATAGACTTCATGACATGGTATACACAGTAGGATGACGTAATATTTTTATATATAAAAATAAATATAAGCCTGGTATACAATCATACGTCCCATTTATTTAAAGTGGTTACCGTAGTCTAGAAACGATTTCAATACAGGACGTATCGCTAGCGCTGATTCAAACACTGACTCTAATACCTTGTAAGCGTACTAGTAACCTCACTCACTTTCAGGAACACTATATTTCAATCCTTCAGGATGATGTTATTTAGCTGCGGTTTACTGTGAGATTGAGATACTCGTACTTCTCCAGTCGGGCTGGTTTCATGCGCTCTACGTCTCTTAAAAATATGTTATATCTGCCTACTGCGCTTGTATTGGATGATCGTGAGCCACTAACATCTCTCATCATAATAATAGTAATATATACCGTAGTAGATTTTTATATAAAATGTCTAAAATTTTAAGTTTTAACATAACTTTTATTGTTATAGGCACACGTGGTATCGGCTTTCGAGCAGAGTCTATCGAATATGACCCAGCGACTGCAGCAGCTCACCGCAACCGCAGAGAGAAAGGTAATAAACTTGTTTTATTACTTTACAAGTACTAAAACATCTTTTTATCTCGAGCACTTAAAATTTATGTAAAACTACACTTAAGATTTATATCAACTATTTATTGTAACTGCAATCGTTCTGGGAATGAATGAGAATGCATACCGTAAAAGGCAGTTCGAAACTTAATGTGTTGAAGATGTTTTAATGATATGCCATTAATAATTATGCCGTCTCGGTTGTTTCATACGATTTGCAGCAAAAAATCTAGATTGGAAAATAAAGATCCAGCCTATCAACCAACTGATCCCTAATTCGAACTGTAGTGTGGTGCATGCCCACACAAAATTTGTGTTTTCGGGGTTTTGTAGATATTTGTAATATTCATTTGCTCGGTGGTGGAGGAAATCATCGCAAATAAACCCGCCCGTCGAAATGCGTAACCTAGAGAAGATAATGATAATTTGCGAGAAAAAATATGACGTGTGAACGTAGGTACGAGTGTGTCTCGAGAAAAACGGAACATACATTATTTTTTCTTTGTACCTATGTCAAGCATTCTTTTCAGACTTTTTTTTAGACAGATAAATACATCGAAATGAAAAAAGGGTTTTCTAGTCTTACTTACGTATGAAACGTTCGGCGCGCGAGAATGACTTGTGAGCCCAACGCATTTCGGCGACTTTATTATCGAGTAACCAAAAAGGGAACGACCTATATAATTTTTATGGAAATGTTTTATTTTAAGAAAGCTGCAATCATAAAAATAAGTAACATACAACTACCAATTGTCCTCCAATGAGAAATACTTTAATTAAATCCAAATTAAAGTAATTCATTTCCTTTACGAACTTGAAATCCATGACCCGTAACGACATATGGTGGAACAGACAGCTGTGTTCTTTCTACTATAGTGTAAAAATTCAATTAGTACATGGCTAAGGTTACTTGATTATGAGAAAATTGAAAATTTGCTCACTATTACGAAATAAAATCATAACCGTGTGGTCTGTAGTGGATCACACGGTTATGAGTTTAATTAAAATTATTTTTCTATTTTGTAACACTAAGTTTTACTGTTTTTTGTTCTATAACGATATGTAATTTTAAGTTCTTACGTATGTTTTATTGGCTCACAAGTTAGTTTATAATCCTGTGGGAGGGGCGGTCTCATCCTAACACGATTATATAAACTTAAAAGGATTGTACTTACAATAAACTATTTGTATTATGTCGAGTAGTAACATTTGCTTGTTTGATGTGAAGGGAAGACGGTAATGTAGGATAGCTTACAACAATTGTGCTGGGGTTTACAGGTAACTTCGTCCCATACAGCAACTCTATAGTTGTTATTTTGCTGCGGTCTCCCATAAGGCATTTCGCCGATCAGATACAACGATAATTAAATATTATTATGTCCTCTAATATGATATTACCTAGATTTGAGCCGTATCAGCTTATTATGATTGTTGTCAAATCTCCTCTAATATCAGTGAAATTGTATTTTTTTCCAATGCACTCGATCACCATACGTAAAAGAAAAAAGCCTTAGAATCTAAAAATGGCAACTCTGACAATATATAAAATTAATTAGTCAAAAATACAATTTATCCTAGAAATAGATCCTAGAGGCTCCTCATTATTGCGTGAAATACATGTACTTGGGACGGTTAGCATCTCTTAATAACATGCGGTGTATAGAGATCAATTGCCTTGAAGAATTAATGAAGGGTGACCTTCCTCTGATACATGAACGTAAATTCGTCCACATGTGTATCGTTAAGATTTGCCAATAGAGCGCAGAATCGAGTATTCTTTGACGACTACCGAGTGCGTTCATCAAATTAAGCACATTGTAAAAACTGAATTGGCTTCACTGAACTGAATTCCGAAATTAAAATGTAGGAGTAAAAGCTGCCATGCTGTAACAGAACGGGTAAATGTACGCTAGCGGGTGGACTAAAATGGCCAATGTTTAAGTTCTGTATTTATATCTACCCAAAGGCCGCCCGAAAAGAGACGGTACGATGACAATCATAACTTTTTGGTCGGAGAAAGAGAGTAGAGACCATTAGCCGGCAACGGGATACTGTATAAACTGTAAAAATATTACCACATAAATTAATGAGTATTTATTTGCTATAGGACTCGGAGGTAACGGAGTTGCGGCAAACGATCGAGCTGCTTCGAAAACAGTCCATCCAAGCGGGCCTGACGACAGCCCACATGCAGTCTATGGGTATTCGAGCTGATGGCGTCAATATGACAGCACAGGTAAAAATTTTGAAACATTTTATTCCAGTTTATACAGGTGAGGTAGAAAGATATTTTTTATAACTTTCGGCTACAAACAAGCATACGGCCCCCTGTTTTGAAATGGAACGGTAGTCTCCTCGCTTCTCTTGAAAGACAAGGAGAGCTTACGCATCGTTGCTCTCGAGGTAAACGCACTGCACTTCTGGAGCATATTGGTGACCTCATGCGCAGTAACACAACAATAAAATCACTTGAAATATTTATTTAACTGCACTTGGCTATAACTATACTGAGTTGTCTTGAACAGACAGATGGTTGTATTTGACGAGGAATGAAATGAGATTATATTAGTGTCAAGGTATATAAAAAATCCGAAGTAAAAAGACTACAACTAACTAAAACTAAGGAAACGTTGAAAGTAAATTTACAACGAACAATATTAACTCGATCTTAGCTAACTAACATGTCAAGTTTAGTTTGTACTTATTTCGGACTATCCTGAATATGCTTTAGAACACAAATAGAGCATACTCTATTTGTGTCCTAAAGTTTATCCAAACTCCTTCAGCTATTTGTACAAACATTCACATGAATGTTATTAGTAAAATTTTATATATTATGTATAATATACCTATAGCTGTCGTAATCGTAATGACATTTTTGTTTAAAAACTTAATACTACATCCATCATGGTCATAGAATTTAATAGTAACTGAGAGGCTATAACTTTCAATACCAAATTAGAGTTACGTAAGGAAGCTCAGTCTATGTAATTTCTTTGTGCGCTTTATGAAACTCGTAATCGGCAAGAGAAACCATTAATCAATTCAAGGCATCATTACGCGAACGTTGACGTAATAGGATCAAGTGCATTAGTTTATCTCTAATATGTTTTTTTTTTGCTCATTGAGGGTTTACCATCACTTATATATACATAGTAATTTAAGTTTAAGAGACCGCGAGGTTAAGAAGTACCTAACGCCTAAGAACCACAAAAATAATTTTGAGGAAATTTCTGACCCGGAATGTAAACATTCACCATACGCGTCAACTGAGTCTATAGGTACATTCATTTAGCAATAATATATTCCATATACAATCGACAACGAGCTCGGTGGCGGAGTGGTTAAAAATGCTACTTTAACACCAATGCTCGTGGGGTTCGATTCGCACAACAAACATTTGTGTGCATGAAAATGCGTGTTTGCCTTGATGTGGACGTTTTTAAGAGAAGGAGGGTGCGTCAATTCAGCCCTATTGGGGATGTACTTCCAGCTCACACAAAACTGCAGCCAAGTAACAGTGATTATTACAACATAATTTCTGCGAGCGAGTGAGGTTACCACTAAGCTCCTAAGAAGTTGCTGTGTTATCAGCAGGGTAGCAACGCGTGAGTGATGCTTCATGTATTGCAAGTAGTCATAAGCTACGGTTACAGCTTTACATTATGTGGGCCGCATGCAAGCCATGTCACCCGACTTGTTGTATAAAAAAAAACGTCAGGTAAAACTATACAAAGCCATGCAAATTTCACATTTATTGCTACGCTGTAAGATACATGGATATATAGCTTATCTGTCTTTGTCTGCACAAACTCCATCTATCTTCGATATTTTAATATGGCTACTTAGCGTTATCTGCACCATACCTTTGGATGGGTTCAGTTATCTTGGATGTCTCCTAACCTACCTTAAGCTGTCGGTCCCGGTATGTCATTCTGCAATTAAACTAAACCCTGTCCGTTGAAGGGAGACCGTATCTCAGTAGTGGGATGAGTATAGGTTGGTACGGACTTGTGATAGCTCGCTTGACAATTGGTAAGCTTGTGTCAGTTTCAATTATATTTTATCTAGCCTTTCGATAATACAAAGCCGCTTGCGTGTACGGATGTAATCACATACGTTAATTGGCAGGTTCACCAAGTACAGGCGAAGAATCCAATTGTCCATAATTAACGAAAATTAACGTGATTCATATATTACTTACTAATTAACGATTAAAGACCTAAGGAAGTTTTTTTTGTATTTCTTCTTCGCCAATGGTCAATTCCGAAAAAAAGAATCTTCCATGCAAAATGAGTAGAAGTAGTAGTAGAACCTCTCGCCATATCCCTTGCGGGGAAGGCAGAGATATGACTCGATCCTTACACACCTCACTCGCTTCTTTAACATTCATTGCTCTTCTTATGCACGCTCGCCGGTGTCTAAGCCTCTTGACATCACCTTCTTATAGAAGACGATCAGTTTGGTCATGGTAGGTATGTATTAGCCTTCCTCGGCTCTTACATCCTTCCACTTTTGCGTTGTATATCTGTTTCGCAATTCTTTTTCCTGCATTCTTTCCACGTGTCCGAACCAACGGAGCATGTTTCTACTTATGTTAACACTGACGCTCTGTTTCTAACATCACCGTTGCGAATACGTTCTACAAGCATTACGCCACTAATTTTGCGCAACGCTCGCATTTCGACCCCAAAATCAATAAGATTTTAGTTTTTTCCAAGTGCAAATGCAATGGTGTAAGGAAGTATATTAGCGTTTATTTTAATGTCGGTCAACTGCATTTGGAATTAGTAGAAGAGGTTCTTAACAAAAACGTGTAGGAGGCATCTATTTTCTGTATATGATGCAGCCTGAATGGGAGAATACCACTTCCGCTGCAATCGTCTGTATACTAAGGTTACCTTGTATGCTAGTAAATTTACACACATAGCCCGGTGGTCAAATGGTCTGTGTCTGGTCCTGGGTGACCAAGACAATGAGATATTTTACGAGAGGTATGGTGCATGAAAGCAGCTCCACTGGGGAAGTACATCCGCTGATCTAACAGAAAATGCAGTGAAATAACAACTTCCGGCGGATTGCCGTGTTCCTATGAGCGAGTTAGGTTACTAGTAAGGTCCTAAAGAGTTGCTGTTTGTTCAGCTGAGGTGACAATAAGTGAGTGATAGGACCTGTATTGCAGGGTGGAACGTTTTCTTGTATGGCTCCCGATATTGTATAAAATAAATATGTCACATTACCAAAAGGAGTTCAGATCCCTTTCTTGCGCGATTTTGGTGGTTTTATTTATCACAAAAAGTAAAACTTATTCTAATGCTGTTCATCATTTTTAAGTGCCCTTCGAATGATCATACAATATCGTAATAAAACAACAACGTTACGGCAAATTGGCCAAATGAATCTGACCCGATTCAGTATTGGAAACTGGTTGATGACCGACATACTTATTTGGCTTTCATTCATGTCCATGTCATGTATAAATGTCAATACAATCGTCCTCATCAATTGTGATTCTCCGATTACCTTCTATGGGCGAAATGTTTTACTACTTGTCCTAGATTGCAAAGGAAAGGCTTAATAATATTGACCTTTGTAGTTCAATATATTTAACGTTGTTGACAATAATTGACACCATCCGACGCATCGTAGCATGATAAAGATAACAGTTTTAACCTTCCTAAGTTAGTCATCGTCTAAGAATATAACAAGTATTTTAATGAGTATAATGCTCTATGAAAGTAGACTTTATTGTGCTTGTAGTACGTGTTTATGGGAAGTGAGAACATGCTAAGCAGCTGTCATGAAATTTGTTTTTAGCTAAAACATATGAAGAGAATAACGATTTGAAAGATTGAATAGGGTAAGAGTTAGATACCAAAATAAGTATAACAAATTATTTTTGTCAGAGAAATAAGTATGATAGAAGTGATTCAAGTCTGGAATGTGTATACATAAAAAGTATACATATATAAAAACTACCTAAAATAATTAACTACCTTCTTGTTGTCTATGGTTAAATTGTATTGAAAGTGTCGACCATAAAAGAGAGCTATATTTGATGTCTCTTTTATGGCGATTTTCACCGATTCGAATTGGAGACAGGAGGCAAAAACGATAAGGTATCAAAATTTTAATTGATACCTTATCGTTTCGCTAATTTTGTTTGGGCCACAGGTTTGAGTAAATTCCTTTACATTTGTGTGATTCGGGCCACTTCAACGCCACCATGAATTGCTGTTGGATAGCGCTAAGATTAAAGTATTATTACTACTGTCGCATTGTTAATTCCATATTGTGTAATATGAATATGGGTATCCACATTGCAATAATATGGATATTATCTTACTGCTTTGATAATTTGTTGTGTAATAAAGTACTCATTATCATAAAGTTTCCTACTACAAGGAGAATGTGGAAGTAACAATATCATGAAAGTGATATTGATAGATTTGAGTTTCCACTTTATACATAAGTAACTTTATCTCACAGACAAAGCCACTTTTTATAGATATATAGACATTCAGTCTATGTATCTATAAAAAGTGGCAAAAAGTAAATTAATAAAGATGTAGGTAAAATGAAAAGTGTGCACCCCGCATGTCTCCGAGAATAGCCATATTAGAAATAAGAGAATTGACACTAAAAAAAAATAACTAAAAATCTAATAGTATTGTCTAAAGGCTCACTGACATGTATAATAAGCCGAAATTCGGTGTACCAACTTCTTACTCTTGAGTAGTTCCTAAAGGCTCCTGCGATCTCCATGGCCATATCATATCATATTATCTTATAATATTATCATCATAATCATACTTATACATAAAGTTTAGATATGTACAACATATTAAAGCTAATTTGGCCATTCAGATTGCTTCATACTCGTATAAAATACAACCTTCCACGTTCGTCACCAAACCATCTAAATGGTACTACGTTATTGTATTGTCAACTAAACACTCAATGGTCTAATGTACATAATTCTATTAATTAAAAGTGGTTGACCTTATAAAAGCACGTTGGGCTAATTAGTGTAAGTAATTCTCTATAACAATTAAAGTATTTGACGATTCATTCTGAAAATAAAAGATTATAGTGAGATATATTTTTCAATAGATTAAGAGCAGTACTACTCTGTGTAAAAAGTATCGGGAATATGTCAATAAAAAGACCCGCGTAAAAGAGGTCGTTCTAATTTTTTTACTGCATGTTGGTAGCACTGTACTGATTTAGCGCGCAAAATTTGAGCGGGATCTGTCATTTAATTTGTTTTAAACTACACTTTTTGTTGGTCATAGTTTTGAGTCCTCGGCGATTTTTACAATGGAAAATATTGTTGAACAAAGAGTGTGCCTTAAATTTTGTGTTTCAAATGATATTTCATGTGGTGAATCACTAAAAATGTTGCGAAATACCTACGGCGAATCGTGTATATCGAAAACAAGGGCTTATGAATGGTATAAGGCTTTTAAAGAAGGCCGAGAAGTAGTAGTAGACTTGCCTCGTTCTGGTAGACCTTCAACCGCTACGACCAGAGAAAACATCGACAGAATCAAGAAGCTAGTGCTCGAAAATCGACGTATGAGTCTGAGAGAGTTGGCTAGTGAGGTGAACATATCTTTTAAGTCCGTCCACAACATTCTCATTGACATTTTAGGCATGAAACGCGTCGCCGCTCGACTAGTTCCAAAAGAGCTCAATTTTGTTCAAAAAGCGCAGCGAAAGCATGTCGCTGAAGACATGGTTTCCCGAGCTTCTACGGATCCGACCTTTATGAAACGTATAATAACTGGCGACGAGACATGGGTTTATGAGTACGACATGCAAACAAGCCAACAGTCTTCAGAATGGCGTCTCGAAAACGAGCCGAAACCCAAAAAACCGCGGCAAAGTCGCTCCAAAATCAAGGTGATGCTGACAGTTTTTTTTGACTACCGTGGTGTGGTTCACTCCGAATTCCTTCCAGAGGGAGAAACAGTGAATAAAGAATATTATTTAGGCGTCATGAAGCGTTTGCGTGAGAGTATCCGCCGAAAACGTCCAGATTTGTGGCAACACAACTCATGGATGCTGCACCATGATAATGCACCATCACACACAGCCATTATAGTGAAAGAGTTTTTAGCGAAAAATTCAACAAAAGTTCTCGACCAAGCACCGTATTCACCTGATATGGCTCCGTCTGACTTTTTTTTATTTCCCAAGTTAAAATTACCACTTCGAGGAAAACGTTTTGAGTCGATAGAAGCCATAAAAGAAAATTCGCTGAATGAGCTAAAGGCCTTACCGCAAATAGCCTATGAAAAATGTATGGAAGACTGGGTGAAGCGGTGGAGATGTTGTATTGCAAGCGATGGGGCCTACTTTGAAGGCGATAAAATAAATTTAGATGAATAATTTGTATTTTTTGTTTTATTGACAAATTCCCGATACTTAGTACACAGAATGTATAACTAAAATCAGTGAAGAATTACTACGTCTAGCGTGCAACCATACATCGTACAAATCACCTGAAGAATATGTCTTTAATGATTGGAACATGGTGTACGCTGTTGAATACACATTTTCTTTATTTTCTATCCAAAAACCTACATTAAAAGTTGATGCTTTGAAAATTTCCTACAAAAATGATCCTTTTATTGTTGAAGTCTGATATTGTCTTATTAAGATTACGCAGATACTCACGTGCGAATGGGCGGTATGATTATTTTATATATTTATTTATGCTATACCTTAAATTTCCATAATGTATTCGGGTTTATCATATATATATATATACATATATGTGTAACCATTTCTGGCATGTCTACAAAGTCTATGTAATATTTACAAAAATGGTAACTCAGAAGTACCATTAGAATTGTACCTATATATGTAATGTGAAATTGATTCACTTACATTATTATTCAAACTAACTGAGTCTAAGCCCTTGAAATCATGCATGTAGGTATCCACAAAGAAATTTCATTAATCCCTAAATTGTATCCATTAGGTGCGTAAAATAAGATACTAATTGGAATATATTTTTGCAGCAAGATCCGATTAACCAAACACAGCAGTCTTCGCCCCAACGAAGCGTACAGACTGGCAACGGTGCGATCACGAGACATTTATCTACAGACAGCGTATCGAGTATAAACAGCCTTAGCAGCGGATCGTCAATGCCACATGACAAGAAGCACAAGAAAAAAGGATGGGTACGTAAACTACTTAAAAAAAAACGCATGGGATCCTTGCATGGTTGTTAATAATTCGGGTAATGTGTGGTGTAGAATGTTTATAGTTAAATCATAGCTCAGCCACCATAGGCAAAGTACCTACGTCGCGTAACCCGAATGCATCCCAAGTACCTAAATATTGTATCTTTCGTAGCAGCCCCTGTTCGTGAAGTTTGACGCAAGATATGTATTTTAGGGCTGTCGACTTCACGTAAATTTCAAAGATTAAGACAATCACGGAGAATATGATATCATACGAATACGTAAAATACAGTGACGTGACGTGAATGTTGCTAGCTAGTCTATGTCGTTCAGTCACACCACACTGCCGCTTTCCATGGTATAGAACATTTTTTGTTACTTTGCCAATTGGAATCAATCTAAGTATTCTATGGTGTTAATAGGATTTAACTGTTTAATAGTCCTTTTAAAAATACATTGTCCTATTCAAAAACTTGTTAAAGTATTTTGAAATAAGTGTAAATAAGTGTAATATATCTATTACTAATTGAATACCAATCTATATCCAATTTAGTTTCTGGAAAATAAGCTTACCGGTTTCCTTAATTTCTTACCGACCCTGTTAAACACAAGATCTTATGTCAAGATATATAAGAATGAAAACCTGCTAAGATTGTATCAATAATTTCAACTTAATAAGCATCAAAGTATTAATGGGCGTCATACCGGTGGAGCAAACTAAGTAACAGTTTTCTAAGTTTATTTCCACTAGACTAGAACGTGCTTGCCGATTCCAACGATGCTTTTCTGAGATAAAAAAATATCTATGATCTATCAAATAGTTTGTCTATGTTTAAGAAATCACATCTATCCGTTATCATTTTGAAAGATTGATAAACGTAAACACTTTCGCACTTATGATATTAAGTTGTTATGATAATTTTAGTAAAAACACATTTATAGTAAGACATTACACACCTTAACTGATAATATACACGTGAAATATTTATATGTCCTTCGTTTACAATCGAGTGAAGATTTCATACGATTTACTCAAATATTTTAAGTTTCATACATAATTATAGATAAGCGACTAACGTACGTTTGGGATTTACTTGTTATTTATTACGACGTTTTAAAGGCAAAAATGTATACTCGGATATATATTTATGATGAGTACAAATTTTCGTCAAAACATCGTAATAAGTAATACCTAAACATAGTAGAAAAAAAAAAAATTGGGTTATATAAAACAAAATTTGAGCAGGATCTAGGAATGAGGAGTAAGTTTCTATAGTGATGCAGGTAGTCTTTATTATCGAGACAGATACAGAATTTCTGTATCGGTATAAAATCAAAAACCAAAAAGGACGCGAAAATTACGAATTATATCTTGGGTCAATTTTTTGTGTTGATATAATTAAGATTACTAAACCCCGCAAGATTACTAATATAGTTGAAATATTTAGGAGTTTCTGCGTACCTACACTAAAATATAGACCTACACGAAACATCATGTGGATGTTGATGCGGGTTAGCTAGTTATGAATAAGATAGTTAAAAATATTGAAAATTGTTGGGCTGAATAAAAGTACTGGTGTCTATTATATATATATATATATATATATATAAATATATATTATTTCGATATGTAGAAATAATGCAGGCTGACATAATGAAAGACATGGAAGGATGTATTAGCCAAAGAATGCGAAGACTCACCACGACCAGTTAGGTGGTGTTTTATCGGAAGATAATGTCAGCCGCCCTAGGAACTGGCGTGCTTCAAATGATCTACAAATGTTAAAAAGCCAGTCATCTGTACAAGGACCGAGTCGTTCCTCTCTGCTTTCCCCTCAAGGAACCCGGAATACATACACAAATCAACATTATATACGTAAACAGAATATTAATAGTTAATTGAATGGGGTTCCTTTATTGCTTTCAATTAAACATTTCGATTCACAATTATGTGTTTATTCACAGTTAGTGACGAAATTCATTGAAGCAGTTAAATACTTAATCTCTTTTAATTGTCGAGTTAGATGTTAATTATTACCGGTAATCGTTATAACTGTATCACGATTTTGCTCCATGGCTATTAGAAACGTAAACATATGAACTCGTTTAAGTTTTAGCGCCGTGTTTTAGATCACATATTTGAGAATTTAATTATCTTTCATTGAACTTTAATGACGAACACTTCATCTTCCCCTACTTTATTTTTATATCGCCCTCTATTTATATATTCAGTTAAGTACAATCATTATGTAGTCTGCCAAACGGGTGTAGGGTTTTAATGCATAATAAATCATGTCATGACGACGGTCGATGAACAAGTGGCTGAGATTGTATATCTTAAATACGCTTACAGCAGGAATAGAAGGTACATCCGTGACGTGGAAAGACGAGTGGGGAAAACTTCTTGGCAGTAAAAGCTTGAGCCAAAAGACACAGCTCGCTATACCCAACGCAGTGCTGGTCCTAACCGTTATTGAAGCGGAAGCTGGGTAGTCATACTCAGCTTTCGCTTCCATAAAAGCTCTGTCAAGAGAGAACATGAAAGTAGGATAAACTTTGTCGAAATCCGAGCGAGCACAATTTGTGGCATAATGCTTGAAGACTGCGTTCGCAATGGCGATGTAAGAAATAGAGTTCATTTGAAAGAGAGTGTCGGTGTTAAAATAAGAAGAGGAAGAATGCAAAAAGAAAGAATCACGAAACAGATATGCAACGCGAAAGTAGAAGAATGTAGGAGCCAAGTAAGGCCAAATCTTACCTATCATGACCAAATTGGTCGTGTTTTATCGGAAGGTGATGTCAGGAGCCTTGAATGGAGAAGAGCTATGAATGTTAAGGAAGCGAGTGAGGTGTGTAAGAACTGAGTCACGTGGCGCTCGGTTCTTTCTGCCTACCCCGCAAGTGGTTTAGTGTGAAGTTATAGATACATAAGTGATTTTGCTCCATTACTATTAGAAACGTAATATATGAACTTGATTAAGTTTTAGACTCGTGTTTTAAATTATATATGTAAGGATTTAATTATCTTTCATTAAACTTCATAATGACGAACACTTCATCGTTACTTTATTTTTATAGTTATTTGTATAATATACAAATAAACCAATTCCATTAAGTACAATTTATTATGTAGTATGCCAAACTCTTGTAGAGTTTCATTACATAATAAGTTCTCTTATCGCATGCCCTAGTTTACCTACTAACCATGTATATCCGCCATATATGTATAAATATTGGCATATATTTATATATGGATCATAGTCAGTTACAATTATTGTGTAATTAATATATATACGTATTAAGAAAACTAGCTTTATTGAGTATTTCTTTTACTCAGTGATAATTGCCGTATGCATTATGTATGAAATGACCAAGAACAAACAAAAATTAACCTAATATTTTAACCTATTTACTACATACCAACTTAGGTGAATGCATTGTGTTGTTTCACAAAAGATCCGTGCGTAGACTAAGTTCGGTTTACAATTAACAAATCGTGCACATTTCTCAGCCGCATCCCTAAAACAAATAACAACAACTTCTCACGTCAAAGGCCATCGTAAAATCAAACACAACAGTCACGAATCGCATCACCGTTCAAAGTAAACATGACACTAATACCGGGAATATTTTGACAGCTACGCTCGTCGTTCACGAAGGCGTTCTCTCGAAACGCTAAGATCTCGAAGACGGCGAAGCACTCCTCCCTCGGGCAGCTGTCATCGCAAGATAGTTCGTCGGGATCACATCACTACGATGACCCGCATACGATACGGGAAGGCAGCAATGAGAACAGCCTCGAACATTCGCACGAAGCACTAGCTGACACTAAGGTAAGTTACTTTGTTGTTGTTTATGTAATTATTTGGTTATTCTACATCAAGTAGAGACCATGTTTTTTTTTATACAACGCCGGGAGGCATACAAGTATACAGCCCATCTGATGTAAAGCAGTTACCATAGTCTATGAACGCTTGAAATATAATAGGTATCGCTCGCGCTATACCAGCTGTGCTGCTGACACAGCAACTTCTTAGCAGCTTACTGGTGACCTCACTCACTCGGAGGAATATAAAAACCCTCATGGTTGTTGTTATTTGGGTGCGATTTTCTGTGAGATGGAGGTACTTCTCCATGATGATTTAATGCGTCCTACTTCTCTTAAATATATTTGAGGGTCATCCAACGTTGCGAGGCGAGGAGGAATCTTCCACAAGTATCATACGTGCTTCATTAGTTTAGCTATGGTGTTCTGATAGGTCCCACAGTTGGGTGGTACTTGTGAGAATATCTTAGCTAATATGCTGTTTATTAAATATAGCTATGCCCTATCCCTCTTTCTTCAGAGCCTCGTTTGCTAATCTAGACACTATCTGTGACTCTATAAGGCACAATAGTCTATCTCTAATTTGATTTTGTTTTTGTTTTTTGAATTACTAAGAACAAACAGGCATATTTCCGCTCGAATTTTTTTGAATTGTAATATGATGAGATTTTCGATGCTCAAAATACTTGCCTAAAATACGTTTTCGAAATTTTCTATTAAGTACTATTTAGTATAAAGCTCATAAACTAACATCGACTTATTTCTATAATAATAAATCTCTAGGATAGGTTAAAATAAATCTGTCAATATAATTTAATATTATATACATATTACAACGTAATAATTCCCTAAATGCATCTTTCAATCATCAAATCGGGTCCTTACATACATAGAAGCCAGATTATTTGTAGATTTATTTTTGCTACATCATTTAAACATGTGAGAATATTTTTAAAATTAATTACCTTAATAATGCCGTCTATAACTTTACATCAAAAGTATTAACATGTATGTACTGGCTGTCAAGATACAGTTGACGGGCCCGGTGGCCGAGTTGTTAGCAATGCAATGACTACATCTTTAACATCAAGGCTCGTAGGTTGGATTCTCACGCATGATATACATTTGTATGCATGAACTGTCTGTTAGTCTGCGTGTTTTTAAGAGTGGTAGGACCATCAAAGCAACCCGACTGGGAAGTCTCTACCTCACAGAAAACCGCAGCCAAAGAGCTTCTCTCTGGAGAGTTCCTGTGTTTGTGAATGAACGAGGTTACTAGTAGAAAGCTGTTAAGAAGTTGCTATGTTAACAGTAGGTGTAACATTGCATCACGACATTGTATAAAAAAACAAGATTAGTTATGTGAATAGACCTCTATTCCACTGTGTAATAATAATTCTCTTTCCATTTAAGGACAAGACAGCGGTGCCCACGACCAATAGTGAGGAACAGACCAAAGGTGAGCCATAACTCGCGCAAACAATGCATCATAGTTTACAAACACTTTTAGTTGAATTAGCTCGACCCAGTGAAAAGTATACGTTGAACTTTAGCCGATCACAATACTGTGTGTACGGATGTGATTTTTACAAGCTTTTATATACGTTCTACTTTTGTCTAATATAAATGTTATTAGATATTAATAGAAGTAGTACATGCCTATGGCGTAGTGTATTAGTTTCGAGTATGCATACCACAAGATTTGTTTAGGTAACTATCCGTTTTACAGGATGATGAATTCTTAATTGTAAAAAATAATAAATCGTTTGTAATTACTGTATGATCGCATATTACGTGATCACGAGTAGAGTATAGCAGTAGCGATAGCCCAGTGGATAAAGACCCGGATGCTTGACCAACTGGTCCGCGGTTCGAATCCTGGGGCATGTACAATTAAATTTGTATTTTCGGCAAGTCCAAGAAATTATGTGTCTGAACACGTGTGACGTAACCTAAGGAAGGTCTGGTTTTGTCTCTGATTTGTGGAGGTCTGACAGGAGTCGCTACATGAAAAAGGGTTACGTAGCGGATCCTTTCAATCTTCATTGATTAGGAAAAGGGATAATACTAAGAAAAAGAAGTATAGAGGTAAAGTAATTTTAGCGTTTACACAATTTAGAACAAAAGTGATTAGGCAACGTATGTTGGACACATTACCATATTGAACATCGAATGCGGAAGTAGGTGACGTTATATGTGTGATGGTGGTCTGAAAAGCATACATGTAAACCAATAGCATATACAATTTTCTTCTGTGTGTTTGTATATCGTAATATTGTACTTAAAGTACATTTGTTGCAAGACGTCCAAGTAAACATTCCGCGCTCTTATACTGCCATTACGCACGTCGTAATTTTAGAGACTCGTTTTTTATTACATGACATTGAGATCGGTAATCGGTAACCGCGTAGATATTAAAATAATCATATAATTTATCGCATACTGGTACATAATTATATGTATAATTTGATTACGTATATTTACGTATATTAAAAAACAATCTTCCGTTATCTATTCATAAACACATTTCTACAGTGTGTTTTTTATTTATATAATTTTGAAAGAGTGCTTTAATTTAAAAAAAACCTTTGTTGTTATTAGTTTGGGTGGTTTTGTAAACTGGTTTCCTGTTTATTAATAATCTAAATAATAGGTAAAACCGAGACACTTTTGTGTATTATTTTCACTATTAGTGGTATAAAAAAGTTTAGTACATAAAAATTGTTGAATACTGGTATTGGCATTTCGAATCATAAACACAGTAGTTATGTTGCGTTTACTGGATGTAAGATACATTTTCTTTTTAACTGAAGGCTATTTAAATTATACGTCAAATTAAAGAAGCTGCTGAAGCTTTTCAGGTTAAATAGGCAATATTGTTTTTCAATTGCGCGATTTCCATTTCATCAGTATTTACTTCGGATGTTGTATATATGTTAATACAAAATCGTTTTATTTCACTCTAAGCTTCTTATTACGAACTTATAAAAGCACGAAAGTACCAAATGGCAATTTGCGCTATTTACAATCTATAGATATAATACTAAAATCTCAAGCATCCTGTAGTTCTAGATGAGCGTCAGACTGGATCTATTTTATACATGTGGGTTATTTTAACTCTGAATTTTTATCACCTGATATACTATTACGTATAGGTTTAGAACGCGTTCTCGATCACTTTAAAAGAGTTCATAATTATGTTTTGCTTACAGATAAATCAGAGGATACAGTATTGGTGGACGAACTTAAGAGACAGTTGAGAGAAAAAGACCTGGTATTAACCGATATTAGGTTAGAAGCGCTCAGTTCGGCACACCAACTTGAGAGTCTTAAGGATACCGTTATCAAAATGAGGGTAAGACCAAAAAAAATTATATCATAAATCTATCATTTGCGTATGATAGTCGTAACAAACTGACCAGAAAATGTTGCTTTCTTCTCCTATAATACGTACTGCAAAATAATGGCTCACGCAAGTCATCGTGAAGGCTATTATATGGCACTAAGTGTAGAGACTCTTTTGCTATATAGATATTGACTTTCAAACAATGCTAGTCATGGAGGAGTGGTTGAGTTGAGCTGAAATGGAATTATTAGTCTTTTTCATGGGTTTCGTAAGTCCTCTTCTAAGTATTTAGAACTAGTAATTAATGAAATCCTAGTATATTCTATTTTGTGTGTGAAATACGGAATAATAAGTATTTGATACTATTCTGAGGTCACAAAACCTGCTGGCAACTGTTTCAAATTTTACTACTAAATCAAGTTCTATTTCATCACATAGGTTGTTTATGGTGTCGTTTAAAATTTTATTTAATGTTGTATATTTGCTCCTTTGTATCGTGAGTGGTGTAGTATTCATAAAAAAAATAGACCGCATATTATCGAGGGGCGGGAATAATGCCGCATGCGAACTGAGCGTCGCGTCGTATGATCTTTTTTTATTACCTACAAGTTAGCACAAAAGAGCATGGGGCCAACTTGATGGTGACATTTACCGTAGCCTAGGAATGCTAGTAACACCAGGGTATGATTCGCCCGTAGCCGATCCTAAAATAAACCTGTTAGGGACAGTATAATGAACCCAATCTTTATTTGTGATGTTAGGCTTACGATTTGTATTTCACTTATAATTTTATAAGGCAACTGTAAATATCATGAGCCTATTTTTGATTGTTTCTTCATTAGTAACTACTAAGGCAATTAAATATTGCATTAATATATATATATATTATAATTTACTTATTCACAGAATGAGATGCTGAATTTAAAACAAAACAACGAGCGTCTTCAGCGGCTGGTGACATCGAGGTCGTTGGCTGGCAGTCAAAGTTCTTTAGGCACTGGCGGTTCAGCCGTCGAAGACCC